>OX369305.1:8554568-10954568 GCA_947284805.1 Coleophora flavipennella
TTTGTTACCTTTTCACGCTTCAACACCTTGACCAATCTTGATAAAATTTGGCATGCAAGTAGCCTGTGTCAAGGGGAAGGACATGACTATTTTTATCCCATGAAAATAGCATTGTCCAATGAGGACACTGAAAATTTATTTTTTTTGGATCTTTAACATCGCATCGGGACAATAGATTGTTGTTTTTTTTTTGCACATAGATAGTTTAGGGGGTGGGAAATGGCATAATTTACTAATGAGCATATCCCGCCATAGTTCCCGAGGGATCTGGGGAAAACTCATTTCCACGCTCGCGCACGTCGGCGTCGCAACGGATTGAAGTGATTTTTTGCATACAATTGGTGGAAAGTGAAATAGATTGCTAATCAGAATAGCCCGATCCCGATATAGTTCCTGAGGGATCTGCAGAAAACTCACATCCATGCTCGCGAGCCGCTGGCGGCTCGCGCACCACTCACTCTCAGTCGGTCAATAAGACTATGTCCACGCGGGCGGAGCCGTGGGCAAAAGCTAGTTAAATCATAATGCAAGTGTTTCATTACTAACAAATACAGAGTCCTGTGGCTTTCATCATCATCTCAGCAGCATGAAAGTTAAGGAATATACAACTATTGGTCTATACATAACTATAATATTTAAATAACTTCCTAACCATTAACCTTCTATCATCAGCTCATCAACATGAGAGAGATGATAACTACCAGATGCAAATATTTGAATAGCTTTAGAAAATATATGAAACTTGTATAAAATTTGAAGTAAAATATAATGAGAGCTACTAACATGCTAACAAATACAACACAAAATGTTATTTAACCCTTCCAGCACAACGCCTGCCGAATCGCCTAAGCATGTTACACTGCTCAAGTAGGGTGTCTGCCGAATCGAATTGAATTGAATTTAAAAGTCCTGTATTTTATTTATTTCTATCCCAGCACTTTAAAAATAAGAAATATCGTTAGAAAGGAAATTTTAACAGCCTTTAAAATAAATATTAAAAATAATTAAATTAAATTTGCATTAAATTTAATTAATTAAATATGCTGTGCGGCTAAACTAAAATTTTACTATTTTTGAAATTATTTTGCTCATAAACTATTTTAATAATTTAAATAGCATAAAGATATATTAGAAAGAGGTAATTTTAAATGTAACTATGTAGTATTTAAATAGATATTAATTAGTAGATTACATGAGAAGGGAATGGAAAAAAAGAAATATAACATATTGTATTTAATTTGTTTTTAATCTAACACATATAAAACAAATTTGTTTAGATAGGAAATTCTATCAGCTTTTTAGATCAGTAATAAGCTCCTATAGCTTTCATACAAAAATACTGAGAAAACCTTGGATATTGGCAAAGCACCAAACAGTCTGCCACACATCCAAATTACTCACCCTGCTTGAGCCCTGGCGGCGCGTTTGATCTCCCTGCTGGAAGGGTTAAGTTACATTACAGATAAATAAAACTTACATTAGTTAAGCTGTTAAACTACCACTTTGTAAATTATGATGTGTTAATTTTTCCTTTAAACACTGTTCAGAATTTCAAAATAGCTGTTGTGACAGTTCCTCCTAGTTTGCACTGTATTCAAAATCCTTTCCCGACAAGACATCGTGAGTGAAACTAAACAAGCGATGCTAATAGCTATAACATTATGAATGCCTAAGTAAAACTCCAGTGTGGCAATTCTTTATAGTAACAGAGAAATTCAACCTCAAAGTTCTGCCACATCTTTGAAATATAACTGTAAGTTGAGTAAATTCCATATTTCATTAAAAATGAAATTATTTTTTTTGGATACCCCCACCGTAGTAGCACCCAAAAACTATATATTTGTTTTATTTATAATTTTATCTATTGCAACAATTAAAATCAGCTTTTAGTTCCATAGGGTACGCGAGATAATCATTTCTAAAGTTTTCGAGCGCACAAAACACCTGTGATTTTGAATAAGGCAATTTATTAAAAGCTGATTTTATTTTAGCAATAGATAATGTAATAAATAAACAAAACATATAGTTTTTGGGTGCTACTACCGTGGGGTATCCAAAAAAATAATAATTTATATTTTATTTTTTATTTTTTTTATTAAAAATTTGAGTGGGTTTGACTGCAACTCACCTGATGGTAAGTGATGATGCAGTCGAGGATGGTACACGCAAACTCAAATAATGCCTATTCACTCTTGCCTTGAAGATCCCTGTAGGCTACTCTTTATATTTCCTACATGTAATTTTTTACTATAATATTCGTATTAAAATGTACTAACTAATGTTGACGTGACGGATCTCGTATTCGGATCGATACATTGGAGACGCGCACTCACGACTGATTCTTTTGTTCAACGTGTGACGTCATATAACCGCGCCCGTTCACTGAGCCCGGTAACCGGTACCACCAGTCGAGCCTAGAACGATTGTGACGGTAGACGCATGCTATTCTTGCTTAGCCTTTTACATTTAGAAATCGCTGAATACCGCATAATCTATGTATGTTTTTAATATTATCTGCGTTTAACTTTCTATTGCTTTTCCTGTGAACTATCCTCTTGCTTACTTGCTATCTAGTGTATGTGCTTTCTACTCCTTCTGTATATCGTGAGCGTGTGTACTTTGACTGGACATTATACCTTCTGTCAACCGTAAGTTTGGACTATTTATTTACCCACACACCTCACCTACACTGGTGACCCAACATGAGCACAAATAATAACGAAACGAACGAAGGAATTCCACCTGGACATAAAAACAGCCGTAATGAAACGCGCGTTTCCACTGCACCAACGTCCGAGATTTTTAAAGTTGGAATTCGAGTTCCATCGTTCTGGCCAGAGGAGCCCGAGATATGGTTTGCTCAGATAGAGGGACAGTTCGCGATATCTGGAATAAGTAACGATGCTACTAAATTCAATTATGTGATTGGTCAACTAGACAATCAGTATTCCGTAGCGATCAAAGATATTATTATTAATCCACCTGCTCAAGACAAATACGACAAATTGAAAACGGAGCTTATCAAACGTCTGTCAGCATCTAAGCAGAAGAAACTAAAACAGTTACTTATGCATGAAGAGTTAGGGGATAGAAAACCTTCCCAATTCCTGCGACACCTACAGGGTCTTGCCGGCAACCAAGTACATGACGAGTTCCTGAGTACAATATGGATAAGTCGTTTACCAACTAACATTCAGACCGTTCTGGCAGGCCATCCTACAGCTTCTCTTGACGTTCTGGCGGACTTGGCAGACAGAGTGAACGACATTGCTATATCAACGCCACAAGTTTCTTCGATGAACGCCCAATCGTCTGTGGTTAGTGATCTGATGAAAGAAGTAGCTGAGCTAAGGAGACAGGTACAAGCCTTCAACATAAACAGCAGCAATAGGCAACCACGTTCCCGAAACAGACGGTCAGATCATCAACGTCGTCGTTCTATATCCAGGTCTCTATCCAATTACCGTAAATTTCCGCTTTGCTGGTACCACGGAAAATATGGAGACAAAGCAAGAGATTGTATAAAGCCCTGCGACTTTAACAAGGCGGGAAACTCCACGGGCAGTCGATAATGGCGACAGACGATTGTCCCAATTCCACTGGTCGCCTATTTGTCACCGATCGAAGTTCGAGAATGCAATTTTTAGTAGACACAGGGAGTGACCTCTGCGTTTTTCCCCGTTCATTACTGAGAGATCGTCGAACCAAGACCAACTACGAACTGTGTGCTGCTAATGGATCAAGAATTTTCACCTACGGTTATGTAAACTTTGAACTTGATTTCGGTTTGCGTCGTACATTTCCATGGAGATTCGTTGTAGCCGATGTTAATAAGGCAATTATAGGCGTAGATTTTCTAACCCACTTTAACATTGTGGTAGACTGTCGCAATCAGCGACTTATTGATAGTAGCACTACTATATCAGCTGCAGCTTCTCTCGCTGATGCTTCAAACAAAATTTCTTCCGTAAAGGTCTTGACTGGTGACACTAGGTTTCATAAAATTCTCGACAATTTCCCAGAACTGACTAGACCAGCTGGTACTCATCGCACCATTCCCCACAACACGGTTCATCACATCCGTACTACATCAGGTCCCCCCGTTTCTTGCGCACCTCGTCGTCTAGCGCCAGACAAGCTGAAAATAGCGAAGCAAGAATTTCAGTCTATGCTTAATAACGGCACAGCAAGACCCTCCGAGAGTGCATGGTCATCTCCATTGCATCTTGCTCCTAAAAAAGATAATGGATGGCGTCCTTGCGGGGATTATAGGATGTTGAATGCTCGTACCGTGCCTGACAGGTATCCGATTAGGCATATCCATGATTTTTCACATAATATTGCGGGTTGTAACATCTTTAGCACGCTCGATCTTGTGAAAGCATATAACCAGACCTGTAAACCCGGACGACATCCCCAAGACAGCCATTACTACGCCTTTCGGATTATTCGAATTTCCGTTTATGACCTTTGGCCTTAGGAAACCAGGTCAAACATTCCAAAGGTTTGTAGACGAGATGACTCGAGGCTTAGATTTTTGCTTCTGCTATTTGGACGATTTTTTAATCTATTCCAAGAACGAAGCAGAGCATGAAAAACATCTTCGAATTGTATTCAATAAACTCCGAGAATATGGCATGTTAATAAACACGTCTAAGTGTGTTTTCGGTGCTCAAGAGGTAACTTTCTTAGGATACAGTATCTCTAAAAACGGTACCCAACCACTTGATACTAAAGTGCAGGCTATCCAAAACTTTCCAGTGCCTACTAACGTGCGCCAACTTAGAAGATTTTTGGGTATGGTTAACTTTTACAGGCGCTTCCTGCCCCATGCTGTCCAAATACAGAAACCACTGAACGCTTTGTTGACTGGCGCAGTAAAAGGGTCTCATCCTATCGTCTTGACAGGCGCTGCCCTAAAAGCCTTTGACGATTGTAAGACCAGCCTTTCGAACGCCGCACTGTTAGCCCACCCAGATTGTCAGGCTAAACTTGCACTCGTTACCGATGCGTCTGACAAGGCAATTGGCGCAGTCGTGCAACAGTTTAAAGATGGTGATTGGAAACCCCTTGCCTTCTTTTCCAGGAAATTAAGCCCCGCCCAAGAAAAGTATTCTCCTTATGACAGAGAGCTACTTGCCATTTATGAGGCAATCAAATATTTTAGGCACATGCTCGAGGCAAGACACTTTATAATCTACACTGACCACAAACCGATCTGTTTCGCGTTCCATGAACGAAAAACTAATTGTTCGCCACGTCAGTACAGACACCTTGACTATATATCCCAGTTCACGACAGATATCCGACACATATCTGGCCGCGATAATGTCGTTGCCGATACCCTGTCGCGTGTCGAAGAACTGGAGGCTCCCGTGTGTCTTGAAACTTTACCTAAAAGTCAAGCCTCAGATACTGAACTGAAAAAACTTTTACGGGAGGGCTCATCTCTTCACTTAGAGAAGGTGACGTTACCTGAGAGTCGAACTTCTTTGTACTGTGATGTAAGTACACCAACTCCCAGACCTTACGTGACCAAATTTTTCCGTCGAAAAGTTTTTGACAGCCTGCACTCATTGAGTCACCCTGGTAGCAACGCTTCTGCCAAACAGGTAGCTGAACGTTTTGTCTGGCCCGGTGTTAGGAAAGACTGTAGAAACTGGGCACGTAACTGCCTTGCTTGTCAACGGACCAAGGTCACTCGTCACGTATCCGCTCCCCTAGGCACGTTTAACTTACCTCGTGCCAGATTCAAGGAAATACATATTGACCTTGTCGGACCGCTTCCCTTTTCACAGGGATTCCGGTATTGTCTAACTGCTGTTGATCGTTTTACTAGGTGGCCCGAGGCTATACCGATTACTGATATCACAGCAGAGACTGTTGCCAAAGCTTTGCTGGTCACATGGATTAACAGATTTGGTTGCCTATCAAGCATAGTAACAGACCGTGGCCGTCAATTTGAGTCGGCACTGTTTCAATGTTTGTCCAAAATTGCCGGTTTTCAACATAAAAAGACAACAGCGTATCACCCTTCGTGTAATGGACTAGTGGAACGCTTCCATAGACAACTTAAGGCTTCCATTATGTGTCATGGAAACGATTGATGGACTGAATCCTTGCCCTTGGTGATGCTAGGCATACGTAGTTCTTTCAAGGAAGAATTACAGGCTTCTTCAGCAGAGTTGGTGTATGGCGAGCCGTTAAGATTGCCTGGTGAATTCTTTGAGGCCAGTGATCCTAGGCCCACGGATATCACCGAGTTCACTACCCGCCTGTATAACTTAGCTGACAAATTAAGGCCAGTGCCTGCTTCGCGTCATTCTAAAGAAAAAGTCTTTATATTCAAGGATCTTGCAACATGCGATCATGTTTTTCTAAGAGACGATGTATTACGCGGTTCGCTTCAGCCTGCTTATTCTGGCTCTCATAAGGGCAGATAAATATTTTACACTCCTAGTGAACAGAAAACAAGTCACAGTATCAATCGACTAACCGCGCCCGTTCACTGAGCCCGGTAACCGGTACCACCAGTCGAGCCTAGAACGATTGTGACGGTAGACGCATGCTATTCTTGCTTAGCCTTTTACATTTCAATCATTACAGCTCATATGTGCAAAAATGTGCACCTTAGAGGGCATTCGTTAAAACTATGGCGCTCTGTAAGTGCAAGCAACCCACGCCGTCACTTCTTGCCGCTTCGCGTAGTGAACGAGTGGAACAAATTACCAGAGACAGTTATAAGTGCTCCATCCGTGAACAGTTTTAAAAACAGACTAGACAAATATTTATTAACAACATAAGTGCAGTGAAATACACGCATCAGCTTTTTAAGCTGCTAGTGTATAAACTATAATAATAATATACGTCCCCACCGAGGGGCTCGAGCCTACCCTGAATCAGGGCGATTAGGCCTTTTGCATTTAGAAATCGCTGAATACCGCATAATCTATGTATGTTTTTAATATTATCTGCGTTTAACTTTCTATTTCTTTTCCTGTGAACTATCCTCTTGCTTACTTGCTATCTAGTGTATGTGCTTTCTACTCCTTCTGTATATCGTGAGCGTGTGTACTTTGACTGGACATTATACCATCTGTCAACCGTAAGTTTGGACTATTTATTTACCCACACACCTCACCTACAATCCCCAAATTATAGGAATCGGGAAACACTGACGCAGGCAAGGAGATAAATATGGAATTTACTCAACTTACAAGTTATATTTCAAAGATGTGGCAGAGCTAAATAAATGTGGTCTTACATGTGCTATAACAACAAGATAAGCAGTATAGGGTTTTATTAATAACTTAGGTGAAACTGATTTTTTTGTATTTTCTTAATATTAAAAATGGACTAACTTTGAGGTTGGATTTCTCTGTTACTACAAAGAATTACCAGAATTGCTGAGTAAAACTCCGGCGTTCATAATGTTATAAAGCTTCGCTTGTTTAGCTTCACTCACAATGTCTGGTCAGACAAGGAATTTGAACACAGTGGTGTGCAACCATAAAAAAAACTTGTTTGAAAACAAAGCAAGGTTTTTGAAATATCACTACCTGCATATACACAATTATTAGCATTTCATCATTCTGCTACAAAGATTCTGTGTAAATAAGTTATGGAATACACAAAGAAAACATGCACAACACTGCACAATGAATTTCTGGGAAAGGAGGGAGGAGAACAATTTAGTGATTAACAGTTCATATTATATTTTTGCTCAGTCCACAACTGTAGAGGCAATTACCTGAAAGTCTTTTATATGTTGATGTGTCTGGGAGACTATGTCCTGGATGGACTGCGGCGGCTGCGAGTGGAACACGATCAAGAATAAGCTGATGGCGAATACAGAGGTGGAGAACACAAGGAAACTCTTAGTTTTCATCTTGCGGCCGCATCCCCGCGCTAGCTGCCTGCACCTCACCGCATCGCAGCACACCCAAAACGAGCACAGCCTACATTGTTTGGCAATTCGTATTTGAAATCTGTATTATTTACTAAAGCCGCAAATAAATCAATAACACTGACAAGCCGAAGCACATTCACTCTAACTTGTAAAGTTGCAACAGTATTATTTTACTAGGTAGTTATGTACAGTTTTCAGTTGCCTTTTGCTCTTGAATTATAGAGCAAGTTACGATTACGACAAAAAATATCATTGACAAAAAATAATAAAGCGTACTCGTCGCACGCACTAGCTAGTCGGTTTGATTGATCAAAAACGTCCAAACGTCCAGCCAGCCTAGCGAAACTCTATAGAGAAAATTGTTTATATGAAACTGTTACGAATCAAAATAAATATAACAACGAACTATGTTTGTCTCTTTCTACCTTGTGCAAATGTCTCTTTCTTGATCGGACAATTTCGGATTCGCTCACTGACAAATGCCATTTAGTCAGGCACCAAACAGTATCTATCGTTTTATTGCGTCGTTACGAAGATTTCTGTGTGTTTTGGTTTTTTCCATAAATACAGGCTTAAATAGTGGATACACGCTGTGTGACATCGTTAGAGTAATTAAATAGTTATCTGGGGTGTAATAACAGCAATAATGAATTATAAAACTTGTGAAATCTGTGGATTGAAAGCCGGCCGGACTAACAATACAAAACGTACGTTTATGGCGAAATTTCCCTTAGTTAGATGATAAAAAGGTATTATTAATTCATTATTTTTATTCTTTAACTTGTCCTTAACCTTCTTATAAGAGATTTAATCCAAGTTTTACGAAAAATTTTGTTACCAAACCAAATGCAATAGGTATAGTGTGGACGAACTTTTATCGATAAGTAAATATCGATATTTTGATTTTTATATTCAGGTTATTTTTAATTAGTTTGGGGCATTAAAGTTTTTGAGTGGCGACGTAGATGTAGAGTAGGCAACGACCTGGTTAAGGTCGGGGGAAGCCGCTAGATACGGGCAGCGTAGGACCGGTCATCGTGGAAATCCTTGGAGGAGGCCATTGTCCAGCATTGGACATCTTTCGACTGCTATGATTATTATTATTTCGTGTATTAATTGCAGTGAATTTTTATTTCAGAATGATCCCTGCATTAATATATTAAACTTTAAAATTTCGATGTTGGAAAATAACTTCAAAAACAATGTCATAACGAAGTAGGTAAGTAATCACTAATCACACCGGTTATTATGTTCTAAGATAATATTTTGTTCTATTTTGTTTTTACTTTTTACAGCTTGGAAGCCACTCTATAAAAATAATCATCGACATTGGTTCACAATTGAGGAAGGATATCTGAATAACCTGGCTGCAACTTCAACTTATCATGATATCACCGCTGCATTGTAGTTAGAATCAAACACTGATTAAAACAAGCTCAAGCATATATTGTTTGCTGCAAGTTCTTCAAGAGTGTGATTGTGTTCTGGTTATGTTATCTGCAACATCAGGTCTAAAATGCTGTTGTGTGGTAATTAAGTCTACATACGTGTACAAAATTTCAAAACAATCCGACGAAAAGAAGTAGAATATATTGGGTGCAAAAAATTGTGTAGGACCCGTTAACTGGGCGTTCTAATCATCATACTAAACAACTTTACCCCAAGGAACACCTAGTCAATTCTCAAAATAAATATAATTCACCCTCCATACAAAAATACACAAAATTGGTCGATCCGTTAATCGATTTGTGTGAAGTTAATTTTTTTTAGATTTCAGCATTGCCATAAAAGAAATATGTTCAGAATGACGAGTAGAAACCTCAATTAAGGGGACCTACACCAATTTCGTTACATTCTTTATATCCATGGTTGAGATCCTTGAACCAACTAGGAAAAGAGCTGATAATCTTTGAACGACTGAAACAATTTTCTAGATGAACCCAGTCTTTTAAAGTAAAAAAACACATTAAAGTCGGTTCATCCGTTTGGGAACTAATGCCACTGACACATACAAATAAATATACAGACAGACACACAGCAAAAAATTCAAACTATTGACAACCCTCTTTTATGTCGGAGGTTAAAAAATTAATTGTGAACTTATATGAAGTAGGTTTAAAAGAAACGAAATATGTTAAATAGATTTTGAAACGCCAGAAGTAGGTAATAATGAAACTCGTAGATGTAGTTCGATGTTTATTCGGGCAGGGCGAAACTTGAAAACAGCTCATCAAGAAAATGCAGGTTGGTAATGACTCGCTCCTCTTTTTATAACTCAACGGCCGGCGACGGCCGCGCCATCTACCTCGTACTAAATCGATTGACAATTTACAGATACAACCTACAACAATAAAGTGGAGTTACAAGATTACATTGCTAGATGGCACTAATAGTACAAATCAACCTAAGACAAACCAAATGTCTATCGATTATTATTTGTAACTATTTATTTATAATTTAGAAATGCTTTATTTAATTAATTCATACATAAATAACTATCTCATCGCTCATGTGCGGTTGTTGGTGGCGCTAGTGCTCGTGGAGGCTGCTAACAATTTGTAATTATCTGCAGTAAATAAAACGTTTAAATTTTACCGAGTTTTTTATTTATGAAAATTAATTACAAAATTATTTTGCATCATATTATTCTTTTTATCGAACTTGACACCCTTCTCTGTCATCGACATCCCATCTCTATCCTAGTCTTTATCAGTTTCTCATGTTGGCAGCAGCGTCGTAAGACCAAACTGAATATAAGTAGGGCTGCCATTTTTCATTTTATTCTATTGGTATTAGTATTCGTACGCGTTCAATACAAAGCTATAATTCCTTTCTATATATGGGAGTCCCGACTCTTAAAAACGTAGTTTATTATATTCTCTTTGCGTCCAGCCTGTCCAGCCAGAGTATGACAGCTGTGATGACAGCACCAGCAGTGATCAAAGCACAGATCTACCGTGGATCTACCACGATCAAAGAGATTTTTTTTTTTGGTTTCTTCTCTCCGGCTCACAGATCTACTAATTCAATAGTAGATCTGTGCTCCGGCTTTCAAAAGCGCGGAGAAGGCAAAGGTGACTAAGACCATACAGCCAGGTCTGACGTATTTAAGCTTCCTTTAGTTTTTTGATTTGTAATGCTAGTGCCGGTGCATTACAAATCTTCTCTGAAGTTCTTGACAGCATTTGCAGCAGCTTCATTCTGAGGTGGAACACCCAGTTGCTGTAGGGCGTCTATAAAACTGCACCCAGAGCAAGTTGGGTTCTCACGTCCTCCTTCGTTTTATTTTCTTGTACTCCACATTGCTCACGTGCACTAGACGATTTTCTCCAAAATGCACCACTTCTTGAACAAAATCCTAGCAGAAAACAATAAAAAAACAACAAAATAAAACTACGAATGCGACTACCACAAATCCCGCCAAAAAACTTCGATCAAAGAGATTATAATATTATAATTTTTTTAGTCTCTTAACGTCTCACGGGTACGAAAGCCCTTCCGAGACAATCTCCATTTAATGCTAGTACCGGTGCATTACAAATCTTCTCTGAAGTTCTTGACAGCATTTGCAGCAGCTTCATTCTGAGGTGGAACACCCAGTTGCTGTTGGGCGTCTATAAAACTGCATCCAGAGCAAGTTGGGTTCTCACGTCCTCCTTCGTTGTATCTTCTTGTTTTCCACATTGCTCAAGTGCACTAGACGATTTTCTCCAAAATGCACCACTTCTTGAACAAAATCCCAGCAGAAAACAATGAAAAAACAACAAAATAAAACTACGAAACGCTAGCTTGTAATAATAGGTAACCTTTGACGCTAGTTCAAGTCTGCTTTGACTACAGAAAAGTTTAGTATGTGTATGGCCATGAAATAGCCTGCCCTTAGAAAGGCAAGGGCAAAATGGATATGGGCAAGGCACGGGCAAGGGTATATGTCCTATAAGATCTGTGGGTACGTCGTAGTGCAATGAGTATAGAAATCACTATCGTAGTGTATTATATTTTCTTTGGGGCATCAGCATGACCAGATTTAGCAGAATTTTGCAATTTGAGCAGAATTTGACCCCCAATTTAGGGCTTAGCATATTATGTCGCAGATTAGAATAAGTTGGCAGTTTTTAGCAGAATCTAATGACACTTTAATAGAAATTTAGCAAATTCTGCAAGTTTAGCAGAATTTTGACCCAAAATTTAGGGCTAGCAACCCTTAAGAAAATTTCAGCCTTCAGGGGCATTCCCGAAAATGTACATTTTCTTTTAAGTGAGTTATATGTAGACAACATTTCCTGCGTAGTGCTTGAAAGTCGTTGTCAGTCAGTTGTGTCGTGAGCAAAAAAGAAAAAGTGAAATGAAAATAATTTTACCAAAACTATCGTTCTGAGGGGGAAGGATCCATTTTTTCCTCTTGGATAACAAGATCCAAGGAGGACAACAATGCCGCTTTTTATAAAGCATGTAATGTCAAATTAGTTTCAAGGCTTTGTGTTCTAAAGATCATATAAATAAACAATGAAACACAAAAAATGGATCATTGGATATTCTGGACAGTCATCGGTAAGTGATTTTACCTATATTTCTGCAAAAACTTCTTTTTAGGGTTCCGTACCTCAAAAGGAAAAAAAAACGAATCCCTTATAGGATTACTCGCGTCCGTCCGATTGTCACAGCTAATTTGATCCAAAACTACTAGACCGATTGAGTTAAAATTTGGTACACAAATATGTGAGTCAGTGAACCTAAGATGTATGTCTAACTTAAATAAATGAACTTTAGTTAGACCAATAGGTACTTACGATCAATAAGTGGCCCCCAAAGTGTGCAACAAATATTTATAATAATTATCTTTCCTTTTTTTAATTAATATATTGGTACAAAATATGAATTTATTCATTAGCAGAATTTTAGCAAAAAATTTAGCAGTCTTTAGTAGAATTTAGTCAAGCAGCTGGCATAATGTTCAATTTAAATCTGGTCACACTGGTTGGCATGAGCCAAGAAGGAGTTTTTTGGCGGGATTTGTGGTGGACGCATTCGTAGTTTTATTTTGTTGTTTTTTCATTGTTTTCTGCTAGGATTTGGTTCAAGAAGTGGTGCATTTTGGAGAAAATCGTCTAGTGAACGTGAGCAATGTGGAGAACAAGAAAATAAAACGAAGGAGGACGTGAGAACCCAACTTACTCTGGGTGCAGTTTTATAGACGCCCAACAGCAACTGGGTGTTCCACCTAAGAATGCAGCTGCTGCAAATGCTGTCAAGAACTTCAGAGAAGATTTGTAATGCACCGGCACTAGCATTACAAATCCAAAAACAAATGAAGAAAGTGAAAATTATTTACGAATCCGGCTGAAGGACTAGTTTCCATGGCCAAGAAAAATTCACAACAACATGAGCCAAGAAGAAAAAAAAGGAGAAGGGGGTTTATGTTCCTTTTCGATTACATATTTCAAGTTCTTTCTTTAAAGAACTGTATATTTCTTAGAAGTCAGTTCTTAGAAGGAACTGTATATTTGTTTTAAATTTGTGTGGTGTACTTAATTATAACATTAAATAATTATGTCAAATATATCGAAGAGGAGAAGAG
The DNA here is from genome assembly GCA_947284805.1 of Coleophora flavipennella. Lineage (NCBI taxonomy): Eukaryota > Metazoa > Arthropoda > Insecta > Lepidoptera > Coleophoridae > Coleophora > Coleophora flavipennella. The sequence goes on from OX369305.1 coordinate 8,568,056, forward strand.
AGGGTTCGAGGGCCAAGATCAAGGTAAGAATGATGTCATTCTGAGAGTCGTCGTCGTCTGATTGACGGAATCCTTCGCGCACGTACTTAGCACGCTTTCACCGCTTTCCCGTATATGTACAGTTGGAGTAAACACAATCTCAGTTTGTTATAATCTTCATAGGTACCTATCTAGTGTCTAGAGATTAGCTGAGTCCCTACGGTTAAACGTAGTGATCAAATCATAAATGCTCTTTGCCTACGGTCGCTCAAGGCTTCTGCATGGCATGGCTCAATGATATCAACGTATGGCTACTACTCTTCTCTTACGGCGATCTGTCTATTCTACCTATCCACATTAAAATTGTTCAATTTTTAATTTTGAATGGCAACCATACAATATTTTAGTAAAAGAATTTCTTAGTGATAAAAATAAATGATAAAACCTACTATTTAATTATGTATATTTGCATGTCATTGATCGTAGGTTATATATATATAGGTGCGGCAGATTATACAGAAGACCGAAGAGTACAATCAGCCACTATGCTTGGCGTTCATGGACTATGAGAAAGCCTTCGATTCGGTCGAAACTTGGGCTGTGTTACAGCACAGATTACTAAATAGTTACTTCGTAGTTACAGTCTCTCCAGAGGTGCCAAATTGACTATCGATATATTGAAGTGCTGAAGTGTTTGTATGAAAACGCCACCATGTCGGTTCGCCTCCAGGATCAAAACTCGGAACCTATCCAGCTGCAGCGAGGGGTGAGACAGGGAGACGTTATATCTTCGAAACTGTTCACCGCCGCCCTGGAAGATGTTTTTAAGCTTTTGGACTGGGGTGGACTTGGCATCAATATCAACGGCGAGTACATTACCCACCTTCGATTCGCTGACAATATCGTGGTCATGGCTGAGACTATGGACGACTTAGGCTCTTAGAGCTGCTAGTGTATTAATCAAATAATAATAATAATAATAATGCTCGATGGCTTAAGTAGAGCCTCTCAATAAGTGGGTCTTAGAATGAACATTGAGAATGACTTGAGGATCAGATCTCGAATCCCTTACGACCCGAACGCGGCGTACGCCAAGGTTGTATCCTATCCCCTAAACTTTTCAACATCTACAGTGAACATATTATCCGAGCCGCCTTAGAAGGATGGGAGGGAGGTCTGTCTGTGGGAGGTAAGAAAATCAGTAACTAACACTAAATCAGTAAATGACACAACCCTTATTGCTACCAGTGAAGAAGAGATGTCCATCTTATTCAGCCGCATTGAGAATGAAAGTCTCAAGCTTGGCCTACGGATAAACAAATCCAAGACAAAACTGATGGTAGTTGACCGTGAACAAGTACTGATCAAATCTACAGACCTTCAAGGATTAGATCGCGTCAATGAGTTCGTCTATCTTGGATCACTCATCACTGGTGACGGAAACTGCGACAGAGAGATCATAAGATGCATCCAGATAGCAAAAAGCGCCATGACAAAACTGGAAAAAATCTGGAAAGACGACGACATCACCAAACGCACCAAAGTTAGACTCGTTAATGCGCTCGTGTTTTCTATATTTCTATACGGCTTCGAGACATGGACTATCAAAGCAACCATGAAGTCGAGAATTGACGCTTTCGAGATGTGGTGCTGGCGGAAAATGCTGCGAATATCGTGGACAGCCTTCAGACGAAATGACTCCATTCTGGAAGAGCTGAAAATCACGACGCGCCTATCAGACACATGCCGCACCCGCATGCTCAAATTCCTCGGTCACATCGCGCGAAGAGAACCAGAGTCCCTTGAAAAACAGATACTAATGGGCAAAGTGGAGGGGAAAAGACAAAAGGGCCGAGCACCCGCCAGATGGTGTGACCAAACAAAACAATTGCAACTCCACCTGCACGATGCTATCCACACCGCCACAAACAGGGAAAAATGGAAGTATCTAACTCGGCCCCAATCTACATCTACGGACTCGACTTTATGATGGTCACGATCCCCAACCCCTGGGGTTACGACTTAGAAGAAGAATGAACATGGACAAGACGAAAATTATGTCCAACGTCCGTGTCATACCTACTCCTCTGAAGGTTGGAGGCTCTACACTCGAAGTTGTTACCGAATATGTATACCTGGGACAAACAGTCCAGTTAGGTAGGTCCAACTTTGAGAAAGAGATCAATCGTCGAATCCAACTCGGCTGGGTAGCATTCGGGAAGCTTTGCAATATCTTTACGTCCCAGATACCGCAGTGTCTTAAGACCAAGGTCTTCGACCGTTGCCAGCGATGACATAGGGAACTGAGACATGGTCGCTTACTATGGGTCTCATAAGAAGGCTCAAGGTCACCCAAAGGGCAATGGAGCGTGCTATGCTCGGAGTTTCTCTGCGTGATCGAATCAGAAACGAGGAGATCCGTAAGAGAACCAAAGTAACCGACATAGCTCTCAGAATTGCTAAACTTAAGTGGCAGTGGGCGGGGCACATTGCTTGTAGAACAGATGACCGTTGGGGCAGTAAAGTTCTCGAATGGCGACCACGCACTGGAAAGCGGCAGGCCTCCCACTCGGTGGATCGATGACCTGGTGAAGGTCGCGGGAAGCCGCTGGATGCGGGCAGGGCAGAACCGGTCGTCGTGGAGATCCTTGGGGGAGGCCTATGTCCAGCAGTGGACTTCCTTGGGCTGATATGATGATGATGATGATGATCGTAGGTAGGATATGATCTTATACATCCCCACCGAGGGGCTCGAGCCTACTCTGAATGGTGGACTTCACACACAACCTTCGAGTTTCTTCACAGGTGTGTGCAGGTTTTCTTGCAATGTTTTCCTTCACTGTAAAAGTGTCAGATAAACATATGAAATCAAAATTCGAAAATTCATTGGTACATAGCAGGATTCAAACCACGACTTCCTGGACAGGTGGTAGGGGCCCTCGGTAGGACATAGGATACTTGAAATTTAAGTAAACCTATATACTTACAATGTTTTGGCAAAAAATAATTTTACTGCCGTAGTGCCTGCATGTCACCAAGCATGTAGTAATCAATGTAATAACACTATCATGCATTATGCTCAGTCAAGATTTTAAAATCATTTTTAATATTACAATAAAAGTACCCATTCTATGGTGAGCTTCGCCCACCTATTGGGATGCATGCGGCAGACATGGCCTGTCCCATTTGAGCTTGGCTGTTATATCCTCAACATTAACAATGTAGGTCATAGAACCCAAGGTGAGGTTTCAGTTTGTTTCAATCCTTTTTACACCTAGTATGCTGCATTATACCTGACTTCAGGTCTCATATATACCCCTCACACTACAACTACACTAGTGCTGCATAGTAGTGAACTCAATTGCGGTAGTCATTATTTGCTTACTTGTGAACTACTTTTTGTGAATATACTGAAGTACTAAGACATAAATACCTTTATAACACTTGTATAAACAAAACAAGTATGAAATAAACTAAACCCTTATGAAATACATACACATATATTGATCACTCTGGTCCACAGAGCATGGGCGACCACAAGGAGTTCCTGAATCGCATCACCAAGACACTATACTATGGGCAGCTGCCCGCACTGCCATGTCTCAGCCTGCCTGTCACCGGTAACTTCAGTTATGGTTATAGACAAACATTATGCTGAAAAATGTATCTCCTGAATTTCAAATGGCGCTTAAGATGGTATTCAGATGGTCTTAAAAGATTGGAAATTCAATTGGAAAATATATTTTTTTTATTCACGATTGGTAATCCCTTTGCATCATCTCACCTGATGGTAAGTGATAATGCCGAAGATGGATGCGGGCCTACCAAGATTTCCCATCACAATGGGGATCTGGCTATCTTAATAATTGTGGCCTAAAAGTTAATAGAATGTTTTGGGTCAACATAATGTTCATTAACAACAGTCGAACCCCAATAAGGTCAAATTCAAGGAAGTCTGCAAACACTGGCAGCGTCTTTGATGTGTGTCCATTTCTTCATATTGTCCCTCATGTTATTCGCCTTCTCCCTCTTCTCCGCTTTCCTTCTATTTTGCCTTCTATTATTTTGTATCTACATCAGACTATACTATTTTCACAGGATAAAAAGTAGCTTATGTCCTTCCCAGTGACACATGCTACCTACATGCCAAATTTCATCTAGATTGCTGAAGCGTGAAAAGGTAACAAACAAAAAAACACATTTTCACAAAAACGATGTCCACGCGGGCGAAGCCGCGGGCAAAAGCTAGTTCATAAATAAAAATTTCAGTAGGTCAGTTTTATTTCAAATAACTAAAAAAAAATGTTTCAAAAGTACAGGCACTAACGTAAACACCCTTTACTCAAATTTATTTGGGTATAATTTTGAATTTGTTTAATATAATTGTGTGTTGCAGAGGTGTCGTGCGAGCTGTGGTCGGTGTCGTGCGAGCTGTGGTCGGTGTCGCAGCGCGGGCGCTCGGTGCGGCGGCTGCACGCGGATGCGGCGGCGGCGGTGGCGCGCCGGGCGTGCGTGTCGCCGTGCGCGCTCGTGCTGGCCGTGCTTTACCTCGAGCGCCTGCGCGCACGCAACCCCGCATATGTCGCCGCCACGGCGCCGCTCGATCTCTTCCTCGTGTCGCTTGTGAGTGTTGCACACGCATGTCACACCAGGTGAAGTAAACTATCCGTTTCATACCACCTTTAAATATACTACCCAAATCATCATTATTGCAACACTAGCTTGTGTAGTAACTTGGCCACTTAGCTAAGCTCCCGGTATCAACCAGTGTTTCCTCACTTTCCTTGATTATAAAGAAATAATTGTGGCTGTTTGGATCACCTCTCTGTATGAACATGTTGTTAGAAAACTTAGGCGGACGGTTGATTGTGCCGCTGAGTGTAGTGTTCTTTGATTTCACCTTTCAATATATTTTTAACTGTTTCACCTTGATAATGATGATGCTTTCTTCGTTGAATGGTGTGTATTAAATTCTTGGTAAGATTTCCAATTAAGTTAGCTGAATTTTTTGTTTGTCGTAAATTCCAGATGATTGGCAACAAATTTCTGCAAGACGATGGTGAAGACGAAGAAGTGATATGTTCGGAATGGGCGGAGTCCGGCGGCATGGATCTCGGTCAACTGAAAAAGTTAGAAGTGGAATTCCTTAATGCTATAGTGAGTATCTACCTCCTGTGGAAATTGATTTAGTATATTTGCTTCAAAGTAATTTAATTTAGTAGATTATTTTACTACTAGCTTTTGCCCGCGGCTTCGCTCGCGTGGACATTGTTTTTATGACTTTCTATGAGGGTTAGTTGTGCGCGCGCTGCAAGTGCTTCGCGAGCGTAGGCAGGAGTTTACTCCAGATCCCTCGGGAACTATATCTGGTTATTCTGATCAGCAATTTATGTCACTTCCCACCCCCTCAACTATTTCTATCCAATAAAAATCACGTCACTCCGTTGCGACGCTGCATATGAGTTTTACCTAGATCCCTCGGGAACTGTCTCAGGCTATGCTAATTAGTAGTCTATGTTATTCCTCAACCCTTCCTCAACCATCTCTGAGGAACAATACACTACAAACCGTTACTGTTGCTCTAAATCAACCATCTTTTTTTAGTTCCCTCAGGAATTGCATCCGACTATGATATTTTCACGGAATAAAAAGTAGCCTATGTCCTTACCCGTGACACAAGCTACCGCCATGCTAAATTTCGTCAAGATTGGTTGAGGTGTTGAAGTGTGAAAAGGTAATAAACAAATAAACACATTTATAATATTAGTAAGGGTTAAGGCTTGATACACCAACACCAGTAGCTTCACGAGTTGATGCATGGGTATCACTGTACTTGTTATTAATATTGTCACGTCTATTTTAAAATAATTGAAATGTTCAGGACTGGAACGTATTTGTAAGCGGCGAGAGCTTCGAGACGACGCTGCGGTGGGTGGAGCGGTGTGTTGCGCTACGGCAGGGGCGGCTGCGCGGCTTCTTCACCTACGGGGACCTCGCTGCCGCCGGCGATGCGCCGCTGGGTGACACGTTGCGCGCACTGGCCGCCGGGCTGGCGCTAGGACTGGCCGGCCTACTGGCGCTACTAGCCTCGCTGCTCGTCACTCGGACCTGCCTACACGCAGCCACCACACCCACCGCCCCGCGCAACGACACCCTCGCTCACACCTTCCATGCCGATCTCCCGAATGCATACGTGCCGAACTCCACCAAGGACGTCCTCGACATAGTGAAGCCCCCCGAGGTGGACCGAGTGCTCTGCTGCAACGATTGGACCAAACACAACGAGGCCCCGAAAAGGAACTGGTATGACGGTTTTGTTTACAAGTGGAAACTCGAGCCGTGGAGGTCGAGGACCTCCGCGCTGAACTGGCTGCACCAGAGGTCTTTGGTGGACCCGATGCAGCGGTGGCTTGAGCGGATCAATGAGTACGCGGATTGGGTGCGGCGCGAACTGGCCGTGGCGCCTCCGCAGCACAGGCGCAGCGGGCGGTGCGGCGAGAAGGGCGGCCGCGCGAGTTGTGTACGCCGCGACCTTAGCCGGCTGGCCACGCTGCTGCCCGCCGCCGTAGCCGTGTCCGACCGGTAGCCACGCCGCCGACACCGCGCACCGTGCACGCAGCACTGACCACGCCAGCGAGTTTTTGTAGTACTAACGAGTGCACACCAGCCATGAGCCAACACGTCTACTTCACTACGAGGATATTATAACATGAAATGATTCAGTGTGGACATGTCAGTTCTTCGCGTTTTTTTGATTATCTGCGAAGTTTAATGTTGTGACTAATATTTAAATGTTTCAAGCTCAATTTATGTTTCAGCATTAATACCAACTGAAATCAATTTGATTGAATTAAGTCCCAAACAATTCGTCCTAAACATGGTGAAGTATTTTTAATGATGACCAATTCTTGTAAGGTCTATTGAAAACTGACATAACAAAATCTATCAATTTGTGGAAATGAAACCTTAGACTTATACTAAATAGGTACAAAGTATGTTGAACAAATAACAAATACAATTGGCATTGTTCAGTTTTTTTGACCCCCACTTAATTCTAGAAACCATTTCAAGAAATAGCTTCTGCGGTAATATTCCAATTATGGATTTCAGAAATTTTGAGTGATTTAGTATATTTTGTTAAAAATGTGTTTGCCGTGGATTTCCCTACGAGGACGTCATTATATATATATGGCATTACACATTAAGTTGTAATTGTAAGGACAGGATTTCAGCCCGATCCATCCAGTGGTTTGGGCTGTGCGTTGATAGATCACTATGTCAGTCAGTCAGTCAGTCAGTCAGTCAGTCACCTTTGAGTTATATATATTTAGATTGTGAGAGAAAAGAGAGAGAGAGAGAAAACGCCACCATGTCGGTTCGCCTCCAGGATCAAAACTCGGAACCTATCCAGCTGCAGCGAGGGGTGAGGCAGGGAGACGTTATATCTCCGAAACTGTTCACCGCCGCCCTGGAAGATGTTTTCAAGCTTTTGGACTGGGGTGGACTCGGCATCAATATCAACGGCGAGTACATCACCCACCTTCGATTCGCTGACGATATCGTGGTCATGGCTGAGACTATGGACGACTTAGGCACAATGCTCGATGGCCTCAGTAGAGCCTCTCAACAAGTGGGTCTTAGAATGAACATGGACAAGACGAAAATTATGTCAAACGTCCGTGTCATACCTACTCCTCTGAAGGTTGGAGGCTCTACACTCGAAGTTGTTACCGAATATGTATACCTGGGACAAACAGTCCAGTTAGGTAGGTCCAACTTCGAGAAAGAGATCAATGGTCGAATCCAACTCGGCTGGGCAGCGTTCGGGAAGCTTCGCAATATCTTTACGTCCCAGATACCGCAGTGTCTTAAGACCAAGGTCTTCGACCAATGTGTGTTGCCAGTGATGACGTACGGAACTGAGACATGGTCGCTTACTATGGGCCTCATAAGAAGGCTCAAGGTCACCCAAAGGGCAATGGAGCGTGCTATGCTCGGAGTTTCTCTGCGTGATCGAATCAGAAACGAGGAAATCCGTAAGAGAACCAAAGTGACCGACATAGCTCTCAGAATTGCTAAACTTAAGTGGCAGTGGGCGGGGCACATTGCTCGTAGAACAGATGGCCGTTGGGACAGTAAAGTTCTCGAGTGGCGACCACGCACCGGAAAGCGTAGTGTAGGCAGGCCTCCCACTCGGTGGACCGATGACCTGGTGAAGGTCGCGGGAAGCCGCTGGATGCGGGCAGCGCAGAACCGGTCGTCGTGGAGATCCTTGGGGGAGGCCTATGTCCAGCAGTGGACTTCCTTCGGCTGATATGATGAGATTGTGAGAGAGGTTCTCCCTTGTGTGAAATTGAATGACACTTTTTTTTTGCAAGCAGAATCTTGGACATTTAGGCATTTGTATATTATGCCACTGATGACGTACTTCCGACACGACACATTCGTGATTTCAAAAAATCAATAATAGCTGGGTGGTTAAAATTATTAATTATTTTTAAAATGGTCTATTTTCACAAAAGCACAATAGTGAGGGAAAAAATACTGAACAATGGCAATTTACTTGTTGCTAGAACTCTTGCAATAAATAAATCCCAGTCACTAGTTTTAGTGTTACAAACATAAATGTATATTTTTGTATTTCCTGTAATTTGAATGTATGATGGTGTTACTAAAATAAACTCGTTTTCAAATTTAACTTGTACATTTAAAATATTCGATTAAGTAAGACATGGAAGTTGCTGAATAGACTCCGCACCCAAGTAGGTCGGCCGATGTAGGACAATCTACGCAGGTGGGGCTACACGGACGCACCCAAGTCGGCCGGCCGATGTAGGATAATCTGCGCAGGTGGGGCTACACGGACGCACCCAAGCAGGTCGGCCGATGTAGGACAATCTGCGCAGGTGGGGCTACACGGACGCACCCAAGTCGGCCGGCCGATGTAGGATAATCTGCGCAGGTGGGGCTACACGAACGCACCCAAGTAGGTCAGCCGATAAAGGACAGTCTGCGCAGGTGGGGCTACACGGACGCACCCAAGTCGGCCGGCCGATGTAGGATAATCTGCGCAGGTGGCGCTACAAGGACGCACCCAAGTCGGCCGGCCGATGTATGATAATCTGCGCTGTAGCCACCTGCGCATGATGACCAAAATAACATCCCACCAGAATATAAACGGAGCCAAGTTAGATACAAAAAAATGTGCAGATATCCAAACGGGTACCAAGTTCTATAGTTGTTTCTTAATTCATAGCTACTGGAATTAAAACTGAAATACAGTCGAACCTCGATATAGTCAAATTAAAAAGAAACGAAAAGAAGTTATAGAGTTTTTCTCTTAAAGCGGATTGATAATGATTTATTTGGATTTAAATGTGGTAGGTAAATACAAAGTAGTAAAATAAATTTTGAGTATCACACATTTAACCAAAAGTATTGGCATGCAAAATTAATATTTGTTTATCTACATGTTACAAGAATAAAAAGTTAACAAGGCATTTACGAGCTACGACCAGGTTACGAGGTTTGAGAAACGTTACATAGGGCCAAAAAATACGTTAAGTCCCCTAAAAGCAAGACAAAAATACATCCTTCCACTAGTGAACATAACATGCCAATAGACAAAGTTGTAGAGAAAACATATTTTTCAAAAACAAAAGCGTCAACTTCTCTTTTGTTAGAAGTTAATGCTATTGTAAAAGAAATTGGTTCCAGCATAACGTCACAAAAACTTTTGAGCCATGTGATAGGAATTTGAAATTTAGCCCCTAAATAATTAATCAGAACAAAAAAAGACTGGAGTTTACTCCTTACTAACGATTATAAATGTGCTGGGGGATGGCGGCCATTTTTTTCAATTTTGACAACGGATTCGTGATTAGGGACCTCAGATAACGATTTTGGAAGCAATCGGTACAGTAAGTAAAAAAATCAAAATGGCGGCCACTTTTGTCAATTCTGACAACGGATTCGTTATAAGGGACTTCAGGGACCCTCAGATATCGAGTTTGGAAGCAATCGGTCCAGTAAGTAAATAAAACTTTTAATATAGCTCTTTTTATTTCAGGCTTAAATCTAAGCAAGCACAAGAAGTGATACTATACTGTCATTAAAAATTAGTGCGAGGGGAGAAAGCGCAACACTTTTTGGTTTTTAAGGTGCTCAGATTCCAGATTGCAGGTGCCAAATGCATTCCCATTTTGGCGCCCCCTCCTGTTCAGTGCCTGGAGTGGCTCCTCCGTTCGCTATAGGATTGGCCTGCCTTGGACATAGATATCTACAAAATGCATCGAAACATTAGTTCAGTTCAATTCTCGACCAGCAATGACCGCAATTAAAATATAAAAAAAAGACGTGTGGCACTCGGGGACTGCCGCGGTAAAGCTATTGCATAGCATTTTTTATCAACTTATGCAATTATAATTATTTATTAATTTTTTTATTTATGCAGTATTTACCAGTACCATAATAGTCCTTGGGGCGCGGGATGTTTATGTAATAAATTAACACTAAGAAAGTTCATCATCATCCACTATCATCAATCGTCATCGCCATCATCATCATCATGATTGATAGATAGATGGCACTGTAAGTTTTTTAGAACTCAATATATATATATTTTTTTGGAGTTTCAGGTTTTATTTTCGTTACGAAATTTCTTGATTCGGTTCCCTCAAAGCCCGCGATAAAAACTATACAATAGCTTAAAAATTCAAAATGGCGGCACTTTAGTCAATTATGACAACGGATTCGTTATAAGGGACTTCGGGGACCCTCAGATATCGATTTTGGAAGCATTCCGTCCAGTAATTAAAAAGTTTAAAAATGGCGGCCACTTTTTTTCAATTCTGGGAACGGTTTCGTGATAAGGTACTTCAGGGACCCTCAGATATCGATTTTGGAAGCATTCCGTCCAGTAATTAAAAAGTTTAAAAATGGCGGCCACTTTTTTTCAATTCTGGGAACGGTTTCGTGATAAGGTATACCTCAGGGACCCTCAGATATCGATTTTGGAAGCAAGCGGTCCAGTAACTAAAAAGTTCAAAATGGCGGCCACTTTTTTCAATTCTGACAAGACAAATCTAACGACACCTCACTCTCGAAGATCCATCTAGCCGTTTAGGCTACAGGACGAGCCAAAGAAATAAGTAGCGCACAAAATAATAACTATACTATACAACCAAAGCATAACGCATAACGTGTGATTTTACTCCCATAAATATTCATACTTATTCAGGCTTATAAAGGGTTTTTCAATAAGGGCGGGTAGATTTTGAAACGAAATTAAACAAGCTGCGTATGAGGTATCAACAATTTTTTTTATTTATTTAAAAGGCCCATATATGTCATTAAGTATGGAAGATGACATCATTCAAATGCCCGCCTCGGCTTCTCACAGTGGCACGGATCCGAGTGGTCCAATTTTCAATGACTCTTCCGCATAGATCCGCCTGAATTTGAGCGATGGCATGTGTTATGTTCGCCTTCAGGGCATCGGTGAATTGTGGTTTATTTGCATAGACCTGCGACTTCAAAAAACCCCACAAGAAAAAGTCTAGCGGGGTTAAATCGCATGACCTTGGTGGCCAATTCACATCACCCCTGCGAGAGATAACCTTAGTCTCAAATCGCTCATGCAGAATGTCAATCGTGGCGTTCGCTGTGTGGCACGTAGCGCCATCCTGCTGGAACCACATGTTGTCTAGGTCCATATGGTTCAATGTGGGCCATAAAAAATTGGTTATCATCGTTCTGTAGCGCTCGCCGTTGACAGTGACCGCCTCACCAACGTCGTTTTCGAAAAAATACGGACCAATGACGCCGCCGGCCCAAAATCCACACCAAACCGTAACTTTTTGAGGATGCATTACCACCTGGTGAACCTCGTGTGGGTTTGTGTCGTCCCATATACGGCAATTTTGTTTGTTAACAAAGCCATTCATCCAAAAATGCGCCTCGTCGCTAAAGATGATTTTTCGCCTGAAATTGGGATCCTCTTCCAAACGATTCGATGCCCAGGCAGCGAACAAACGACGTTGTCTATGGTCATGAACTTTGAGCTCCTGGGTCAGTTGAATCTTATACGGGTGTAACCCTAAGTCCCGTCGCAAAATTCGCCAAGTTGAAGTTTGCGATAGGCCGAGTTCTTGTGCACGGCGAGGAATCGACTGCCTCGGGTTCTGCTGTACACTTTGACGGACCGCCGCGATATTCTCGGCTGATCTTGCGTTTCTTGAACGTACAGGTGTGGGTTGATTGATTAACGAACCGGTTGTTTCAAATTTTTCCACCAAACGCTGAAGAGTCGACTGTGAAGGGCCACCACGTCTACCGTAAAATGGGCGCAATGCACGCAACGTTTGCACTAACGAACACTCATTTTGATAATAAAGTTTTATCATTTGTACGCGCTGTTCAATTGTGTAACCTGCCATGATGATTTGGCATAAGCAACTGAATAATAAGCAAAAGATTTGACAATTGTCACCAAAACAAAATGGCCGCCACGGGCCGCCAAAATCTACCCGCGCCAATTGAAAAACCCTTTATATGAAAATAAATTCTTAATGAGTTAACTCCAAAAATCTGAAAGTTTCGAACTTACAGGGGCTGGAAAGACTTATTCTGCTATAAAGAGTCGAATTCAGTTTGATTTCCCGTAGCTATGATTTCGTTAGCTATTTAGGGTCCTACACTGCCCTAAACCACAGATTACTATATTAGTAGCAAGCTACCCTAAACTGGTTTTAGTAAAAAAAAAGAAAACGTTTATGGTTGTAAATAAAGTTGATATCCTTAGTCAAAGAGATGAAGTATGACATTAAATATAATTTCAAAAACCTACAAACTTTTAGGTTCAAGCTTTTTAATATTGCATTGTAACGCGATATAAATATGCATGCAAAATTTAAACTACTCGCATACTATTATTATGGGTGATTTTAACACGTGTCTGCATAAAAATGATGCCCGTTCCCGCTCTCTCAATAATATTGTCAACGCTTCTAACTTACATATCCTTCCTTCTAAAGCCACTCACTTTTTTCCGGGCTGTGTCCCCTCTCTCTTAGATTTATCAATTGTGTCTTCTCCTAGCAATGTTTTTAAACACGGTCAGTTGACTGCTGATGCGTTCTCATATCATGATTTAATTTACATTTCGTATAAAATTCGCCCCCCTAAACCCCGACCCCGTGTTCTCATGCTGCGCAATTTTGATGGTATGGATATTGAACGTCTTCGTGATGATGCCAGAAAAATTTATTGGACAGTTTTTAACAGGGCTGATACAGTAAATGATCAAATAAATATATTTAACTCCTTACTCATTCAACTCTATGACGTTCACGCCCCCATTCGCGCTGTCAAAGTTAAGCATCTGCCTGCCCCCTGGCTTACTGAGGAAATTAAATCACTTATGGTCAAAAAGAACTTCGCTAAGTGTAAGTTTAAAATGGAACCATCAGAAAAAAACAAAAGCAAATACCATCGCCTTAGAAACCGCTGTAACATGATGTGTAGGGATGCTCAAAGACGTCATATCCATCAGTCTGTCGAACAAGGTGACCCTGCCAAAGTTTGGAAATTCCTACGTTCCTTGGGTGTTGGTAAATCTCGTAGCGACACTACACCTCCTAACGTTAATCTCGATTTGCTGAATAATCATTTTTCTTCATCTTCTGACATTAATAGTAGTATCAAAACACGCACACTTGATTATCTTTCAACTCGTCCTACCCCAAACTACCCTCCTTTTTCTTTCGATCCATTCTCGGTAGACGAAGTTGAGAAGAACATTCTCGCTATCACTTCTGGTGCCGTCGGTGGTGATAACATTAGTCGTAATATGGTCTTTCCTTTAATTGATATCCTGTCGCCCATCATAACCAAAATCCTAAACACATGTATCTCATCTGGCTCCTTTCCAAATATCTGGAAAGAGGCCCAAATCATCCCTCTCCCTAAGAAGTCCAATCCATCAAGTCTGTCCGATTACCGTCCTATTTCTATTCTCCCTTTCCTTTCCAAAGTCCTTGAACGCCTTATCCACTGCCAACTTAGTCATTTCCTGGTCAAAAATAGTCTTCTGAACCCGTTCCAATCTGGTTTCCGTCCTGGCCATAGTACGAATACTGCACTTATCAAAATCACTGACGACATTAGATTTGGTATGGAGAATCAACAACTCACAGTACTAACTTTTCTGGACTTCAGCAACGCATTTAATACTATTGATCATGACATACTGCTTGGGTTGTTGAGTTCCCTCAACATGTCGCCGCCGGTAATTGATTGGTTCCGCAGTTACCTGCAAGGACGCCGACAACGCATACGCATTGAAGATTCATTTTCATCTTGGTTATCCACTAGTGCTGGCGTGCCGCAGGGTGGCGTTCTCTCCCCTCTTCTATTCGCTATTTTTATTAATTCTGTTTCCCTTCAGATCTCCTCTTCCTATCATCTATATGCAGATGATCTACAAATTTACACACAGGCGCCTTTAGATGACCTTTCATCTGCCATTAAGACTACTAATGCTAATCTTAACGTCATATCAGAGTGGAGCAAATCTTACGGCTTAAAAGTCAATCCAATGAAGACGCAATGTATCCTGATTGGCAGTCCGTATTTTGTCTCTAGGATAGATTATTTTAATTTGCCTCCTATTACTTTCGACGGTGTTACTGTTCCTTTCAGTACAAAAGTAAAAAATCTAGGAGTTTTCGTTGACCAAACTCTGTCTTGGGTCCCCCAGATTGCTGAGGTTAGTAGGAAGATGTTTGCTTCAACCCGTTCTCTCAATCGACTGCGCAATTTTCTTCCAACAGCCACCAAAATTGCTATAGCTCAATCCATTCTTCTTCCCATTCTAGATTACGCTGACACGTGTTATCTTGATCTCAATGTTGATCTCCTAAATAAGCTAGAACGATTACAAAATCTAGCTATTCGGTTTATTTATGGACTGCGCAAATATGACCATGTATCCGAGTACCGAAGGGAGCTACAGTGGCTTTCAGTACGTTGTCGAAGGGACGCCCATTCTCTTGCTCTTCTCTATTCAGTGCTTTTTGACCCTCGTACTCCCTTTTATCTTAAAAACCGTTTCCAATACCTCTCCTCCTCTCATAGTCGACCTCTACGATCTGAAAATTCACTTCGCCTTGTTGTACCTATTCATTCTACCAATTTCTACTCTAATTCCTTCACTATACGTTCCATAAGCCTGTGGAACTCTCTCCCTGATTCCATTCGTAATTCCCCTTCCCTTAATATATTTAAATCTAAAGTTAAAGCTCACTTTCTAGCGCTATAAATTTCATAAATCTGTTTAATCTCCTACATATTATCTCTAGTTGTTCTCATCATCATCATTAATGTGGTTATGTATGTACTTACTATACTATATATTATGTTATGTATGTAATATGTTTTATGTATATGTATTTTTTATGTATATGTATTTTAGTTTATATCATTTATATCTACTTATATATTTACGTGTATTACGTAGTTTAAGATTGGATATTTTTTATTATTTTTTATTTTTTTTCTCTATGAATTTGTTTATTGCCCACTACTACCCCACAATAATGATTTCTCATATTTCCTTCACCTAAAGGTTGTCTGGAAGAGATCGCTTGTTAGCGATAAGACCGCCTATATGTACAACTTCCTTAATCATTGTATCTTTTTTCTTCTTCTCTTATGTTGTGCAATAAAGTGTTTTCAATCAATCAATCAATCAATCGGAAACCGGGAAGTAGGACCAAAACGTAAGATTTTACTACAGACGGAGATTGCAGTCAAATTTGTGAGCATATCAGAAAATGCTCGAGAAATTCATAAAAATGCCCGAATAGCAATTTTTCGACAGAAATATATTTGAACACTGAACACGATAGCCAATGTTATACCGCCATCTTTATTTTTATGGGTTCCGTACAAAGTAACGGGACCCTATTACTAAACTTACGCTGTCCGTCTATCTGTTCGACCTTCAAAAGTCTGTATATTTAGATCCGTGATAGGTAGGTGGCTGAAACTTTCACTGAGTAAGTGTTATTAATTTGTTATAGGGGATTCACCAACAAGTAATAAAAATTAAGAAAGTGAAAAGTTAAGGGGAGGTACAAGAAAACTTGTGGGTTGATTTTGTTTTAGTTCTATCGTAAAAACAGTAACAGACAAGCGTGAAATTTTGTGTGATTGTACGTAGTACCTACTAAAACTGAAGAAAAAAACCGGCCAAGTGAGAATCGTACTCGCGCTAAGTCCAAACTGAATAAAAAAATCGGTCGCTCGCGTTGATGTCGTTTGTTTGTAATGAATAGGTATCTTTCTTATACTTGTAATGAGAGGTGTGGTAGTACGGAACCCTCGGTGCGCGAGTCCGACTCGCACTTGGCCAATTTTAGGGCTCTGCACCTCAAAAGGAACCCTGACAGGATCACTTCGTTGTCCGTCTCAAGACCTTTTGTCTCAGGAACACGTCTCGAGTTATCAAGTGTGTA
Source organism: Coleophora flavipennella (assembly GCA_947284805.1). NCBI lineage: Eukaryota > Metazoa > Arthropoda > Insecta > Lepidoptera > Coleophoridae > Coleophora > Coleophora flavipennella. Next base: position 8,584,552 of record OX369305.1, read on the forward strand.
CGGTTCCTCGAATCTGTAAAAAAATCATGGTTCTAAAAGTCAAAACGATAAAAATAGACGGTCATTTTTGCCACATATTTTGATCATCATCATCATTACAGCTCATATACGTCCCCACCGAGGGGCTCGAGCCTACCCTGAATCAGGGCGATTAGGCCTTAGTCGACCACGCGGGCCCAGTGCGGGTTGGTCGACTTCACACACAACCTTCGAGTTTCTTCGCAGGCGTGTGCAGGTTTCCTCACGATGTTTTTCCTTCACCGTTAAAGCAATCGGTTAGTATGTACGTAAGTTTTTGAAAAACTCATTGGTACATTGGCCGTCCGTCGGCATTTTGATATTTGCAAGTAAATCACAACCTATAGGGTATTTAACGTTGACCTAGAATTGGCAAAAGCAAGATCTCAAACACAAGTAAAGGGAAAAAATCCGAAAACTAAATTTTTAGTTTTATTACCTACATAAAAATATTTCTTTGCTCTTACCAACTTACATGTGCAGTTGGAGAATCAACCGTGACGTATATCGATGTATATGTTTAACAATTTTTCAAATACATAGTCAAGTTTGTCAGTGCGCGAGTCCGATTCGCACTAGGCCGGTTTTTTCGTTATTTTTATTTTTTTCGGAAAACAAACGGTTATTAAATAACAATGAGTAACGACTATATAATATAAAAATAAACCACATTTATGTTTTTGCATGTAGAAGCCTAAATACTTGCATATCATTAAGTGAATACAGAAAATGAATAAAAAAAAAAACAAGTTACAAGCAGTTAGGGAACCGCATCAAACCGAATTTTTTTGTTAAAGTTGTTTTAAATGTTTTATACTTCATCTCATTGTCTAAAGATAGGTACTTATTTTATTTAGAGCCATAAACCGTTCACAATTGTTTTTTTCACATAACGCCGAAACCAGTAACGTCGATGACCCTTAAGAAACTTGGTACCCGTTTAGATCTCTGCACATTTTTTGTATCAAGATGGTGGTACGGAACCCATGGAATCATGAGTCGAATTCGTACTTGGTCGATTTTTCCTTTTGTATACTTAAGTACACCCAATGACCTATCCCGATGCCATATTTAATATGTCGGATCAGGTTCAGGTGGAGTTCCCTCATCAGACATCGTGTGGGCCTAGTTGGGTAAGTCGAGTAAAGAGACAACAATGAACTTGTACAATCGTAGATTTATTGAAACACAATCACTTAGTTAACTTCACTTTAGGTATGCTCTTGTAACGAGGATAGTTCCTAGGCCGGCAGGCAAGTCACGACCAGCCCTCGTCGAAGCCTTCTTCGGAATGGCGTGGCCGGCGAGCTCTCGCGCCTAGGCTCCGTCCTAGCGCATGGCGGCGCAACCAGTCATCTCAGGTACCAACATAACCGATCTGACAGGTTAGCCAATATGGCCGTTCGTGCGCTGCGCTACAACTGAGCAACCGTAATCATGACCGTCTCCGACAAATATAACAGACTGCCGGTGTCGCCCGTTACGTTTACGAACTTGGCTGACACAGCGCTGTGTGTCTGTGATCAGTGACTGTGGTGCATACCCCAAACTATGACACACTATCATGGTCAGAGAACAACAAACAACATAAGAATAGGTACTGCATGTCTTTATTTTATCAATTAAAAAATGTATATTTACAGAACTAGATTTGAGTATAATTCCAATTGAACAAATTTGAAAGAACAACATAGAACTTTAGCAATATAATGATTCATGATTGTCTTATTTGAAAATACACATAGGTTATACTATTTTTTATTACAGTTGCTCGAAAAGTGGTACTTTATAATATGCCAGTTCACTGTGCGCAAAATTACCGCACACGTGCTTTTTACTTTGATTCTTTTTTAATTTCTAGCAAACAAACAAAATACGGAATCTTCTATCAGACTTGAAAGGAGGAGATAGGTTACATAACGCTAGTTGGTTCGATTCTCTTTGGGTTATATCTTAGCGAAGAAAGGAGAAAATACCACGATAAGTAACCATATGTGCCACGGTGGCCTGTGTCAGAAGGAAATATATTGATGACGCATGAAGCGAATAGATCTCACCAAAGAATATGTCGACTTCGCCAAGGAGTTTTCATGCTTATATTCCAAGCCTTATTGAAATCAATAGGGGATCGGACTGTATCAAAAATAAAATCTGATATATGATTTCCTCAATTGCTCTTCTCTTGAAGTTTCAAAAACATTACTTGTTTTGTTTTTCCATCACATCATCAATTTTTAATTGATCAAATTCACAAAATAAGTTCGTCAATGACACTAAACATCTATGACGTCACTTGTGGGTATTACAAACATTTTTAGAACAAAATTTCGTTTTTGACTGATCATAAAAAGTAACTCAAATGATTAGCAGTTCGATCCCCTATTATGGTAATATTTAAAAAATAAAACTTACGCATACATATCTGTGCCTAGCTAAAATAAGGCACAATTTTTGAAATACTGGATTGATTTGTTTTGGTTGTGAATACGAATTTACTAATTAATCAATAATAACTGTGTGATAAAAAAATATACATATGTGTATCAACTTATAGGAAAAATAAAGAGAGAATACTCCGCCGGACGTTTAAACTTTGGTTGCCAAAACCTTGATAGGTATGTACCCATGTAGATTGTTTTTCTGTTTCGATCCTTTTATAATTTACCTGTTTTCTCACAACTGTATTAAAAAACGTCGTAAGAAACCCATGTATCTTATATGTAAATGGTAAAAGGTGAATTGCAAACTCGCGGCACTCACTCGTCACTCGTTTGTTATTTACCTTTTACCACCCTTGTATCATAAATAACTTTATGTACCTACCTATACTTCAACAAGAATGAAGAAACTGTTTGTGTTTAACTATAGCATGATTGCACAAATTTTCTAACGAAATATAACTAATTTACCTACCTATATTCAATTTAAATGCATTATAAAAGGCAACAGAAATATTATCTACATTCATAATTACAGTACGAGCTCTAACTATACAACAGACGTTTTTTCTACTTCATTCATACCAATATGGTACCTAACAAACTTATAAACAACTTTTATCTACACACATAAATAAGTCCTATAAAATATGTTCAAAATCCGTAGGCAATAACTAGCATTATGACAACCAATTTTACTATAAGAACTTTTTTCTTTAAAATCTGTACTTCAATGTTATTACAGTATCGATTTTTGTACCGTTATGAGTTTGAATTTGGAACAGCTGTCAAAACTCAAGTGGGTCTCAACCAAGACCCTCCCATTACAATACAACCAGGACCATTAAATATATACCATTGTTCCAATGTAAATGTCAATTACAACTCTTACAATGAATAATTTGTTTCTGTATTTGTTTAAATTTATTTTTTATTGCATTATTTTAATATCTTTAGTCTAGATATTTTACAGGTAGCACTAGTAGCAATGCAGATCATTTCCTACGGCTTCTGAACCCATCTTAGAGTACTTATAATATGTGTGTAGATAAAAAATAATGTATGCAACTGTTGCAATTAGTTGCATAAACGACTATTATCACAGCACCTTCTCAATGTGTCTACTAACATATTCACAGACTACCTTTGCATTGTTTCAATATTTGTACATCTCTCCGTGTGTCCTCGAGAGTAGAGACAACAACTCGCAAACATTCCCGACACATGAATCCTCAATACTACATCGACCTGCGTTCCAGCGGACACATTCCTCAGCACTCGCTGCACTCATGTCCCATGAGCTCGTGCAAGTGTGACCCGCCGCGGTCAGTCCTCGCACACGTGCATGCCGGGGTGCAGATACAGGCGGCGGTTGAACCCCCAGCGGTCGACGGAGCTGGTCTGCACGCGATACTGCTGGCGCAGCCGCTCGTCCACCAGCGTGAACAGGTCCTCCACGTGCGTGTCGTGCGCGCGCGCCGCGAACACGTCGCACAGCGCCTGGATGAACCACGAGCCTCGCTCCGGGTCGCGCATCGACACGTACCCTGCACCAATACAGAGATAGTTTTTTTTTTATTATTATTAAAAATTTGAGTGTTTGGCTGCACCTCATCTCATAGTAAGTGCCGTTGCAGCGGAGGATGTAACAAGCAAACTCAAACAGTGCATATTCAATCTCGTCTTGAAGATTCCTAAATTAGACGAATTGGAATTTGAATACAAACGCCGGCAGGGAATCTCACTCCTTGACCGTTCGCATAATAAACTAAGAAGCAAAACACTTCGTGCGTAAAGATGGAATATTAACGACAAAGGGGTGGAAACGCCCTCCGCGAATGGTCATCCGATGGTGAAATGGAGAGGGGGGGAATGACATCGTGAACCTCCAGGGCCAGTGAGCCAGTGTGGCAAAATAACTGCACACAATCATCATCATATTGTCGGACAAAGGTTCCCCCCAATGATTTCTACAACGACCGGTCCTGCACTGCCCACATCCAGCGGTTTCCTGCGATCTTCACCAGGTCGTCGGTCCACCGAGTGGGAGGCATGCCTGCGCTACGTCTTTCGGTGCGCGGTAGGAACTCGAAGACCTTTATTGCCCCATGTTCTACCAGCTATGTGCCCTGCCCACTGCCACTTAAGTTTAGCAATTCTAAAGGCTAAATCGGTTACTTTGGTTCTCCTATCCTATGGATCTCGTTTCTCATTCGATCACGCAGCGAAACTCCGAGTGTAGCACGCTCCACCCTTACCTTGAGCCTTCTTATGAGGCCCATAGTAAGCGACCATGTCTCAGTTCCGTATGTTATCACTGGCAACACACACTGGGATTCGATCACGCAGCGAAACTCCGAGAGTAGCACGCGCCACACTTTGGGTGACCTTGAGTCTTATTATGAGATCCATAGTAAGCGATCATGTCTCTGTTCCGTATGTTATTACTGACAACATACACTGGAATTCGATCACGCAGCGAAACTCCGAGTGTAGCACCCGCCACACTTTGGGTGACCTTGAGTATTATTATGAGGTCCATAGTAAGCGACCATGTCTCTGTTCCGTATGTTATCACTGGCAACACACATTGGTATTCGATCACCCTAGTCTAGAGATACTGCGGGAACGTGAAGATATTGCGAAGCTTCCCGAACGCTGCCCAGCCGAGTTGGATTCGTCGATTGATCTCTTTCTTGAAGTTTGACCTACCTAGTTGGGTTGCTTATCCCAGGTATACATATTCGTCTCCAACCTTCAGAGATGTGGATGCGACACGGACATTTAACATTATTTCCGTCTTGTCCATGTTCATTTTAAAACCCACTTGTTGAGACTTTTATTAGCCTGTGACGTTGCTACTTGCTACTTACGTATATCTGTAATTAGTCAAACTTTTAGACAAGTAAATTTTGTTGACCCTCAACCTTGGGGCCCAGTGACTGTCAGCTCTAGGTTTTGTTGCATAGACCTAATCATCATGATCGTGACTATTGTTCTTTCGATCCGCAAAAAAACGGGCAAAGTGCGAGTCGGACTCGTGCAAAGTAGGGTTCCGTCAAATTATATATTATTAGTACTATCGTGCAGTATGGACACTCCTTGCCGCTCTCTAGATTCGACCTCACCCCCCCGTCACACAAATTGGTTAAGTTTGGTTACCGAACGAAAAGGATGAGCTATGTTACAGCGCCCCGACTGCTGTGATTTCGTTTGGGAATTATTCAATCCTAATTTGGTAAACTGTTAGTTTTACTGATGTTTTAGTTCACGTAGTGATAAAGGCAGTCAAGAAAGCATTAAAAGATAATCCTTTGGAAAAAACGCAACACAAAAAGTCAGTTCATATTAAAACGTATTTTGTCACGGCAGCGCGGTTCGTTCATCCCAGTATTACACGACTAAATCTAAGAACAATCAGTTTGTATGAATCTTCATTCTACTAGTTGTACATTCCTTTAGAAATGCAGTATTAATGGAGTTTTGTCTGTTTCGTAGGTTCGTTCGTTCGTGGGTGTTGTTTACTTTATTAAAAATGATTGTTCGTAATTGAAACACTGATTTGATTAGATGGTGTGAAAATATATGAGTTGTATAGAAATATCTAGTGATGTGATATATTATAGAATATGATCACGGAATAATGATTGAGATTAACTGTTATTGTAGGTTTGTTTTTTTGTTTCACCGAAAAAAGCACCTACCAGCATTCGAGTAGCTGTTTGAAGAACAATTTTAATCATGTAAGTTACCTACCTACCAAGTAGCCACTGTTGACTGTTACATGCAGTAAATATCTAACAACCCAACGCCGCCGGTGATTCAGCCCTACGTGCATGTATGCCTATAGATACGACAGTTGTTTATATGTATATAATTTCTCGCTCGTTTGTATGAAGTGTCCGAGGTGTGTTTCCATAGTATTTTCAAGAAATTAATGCATCTTTTAAAAAACAAAATTGTATTGTTGCAGTTGGAGATAGAACATTTTACATCTCCAACTGCACATCTTAAGTTGAACGACCATTACTCCTTAAGAGGGCCTACTTAGTTGTGATAGTTTTCCTTTTAAATTGATTATATGTATACTACATTCAGATGTCCTGAAATGGTGGTTTAGTTGGTAGGGTGTGGGGGGGGGGGGGGGGGACACACTTTACTACAACAAAAATAGCACTTTAAAGTTTAATATTACACAAACGAATCGAGAAATGGTTTTAGGAGGCCTAACTAGTTTTGAGTAGAGTAGGTACCCAAAATTTTTTTTTCAAGATTTTGATTGTATCACTTTGTCGGAGTAATTAACATGTATACCACCCATGCCAAGTTACAGCTTTCTCGTACTAATAGTCTCTGAGCTAAGCCGCGGACAGACCGACAGACGGACATGGCTAAACTATAAGCTCAGAGTAATTAGTATACTACGTACAAATAAGGGTTCTTTGTTCACTACGGAACCCTAAAAAGAACAAACCCCATCAACTTAATGCAGGGTTGAGCAAATACAAACAAAAGGCGCCAAGTTTGCAGTGAACATTATTCGGTTGGCTAACTCGTCACTACTGTTTTGTTCAAAATCTGACCATGAAAACAATCTTTGATGCAACACTCTTTAGCACGTGTTTAGAGTACCCTAGTAGTAGTTACGTTGTAGAATTGTTTATTGATGACATCAGTCATGCCCTCTGTCCTTATTTCTAACTAGGTATATGTCACAAGTTTTACTGTACTTTCTACAACAAACTGATAAATAAGTAATTGTCTACTTAATACGAACATAACGTACCTGGCAATGTGGAGTGCGCAATCAATATATCCGAGTACATCCTGTTGCGCGGGTTGTCCGCGTCTCCCGCACCCGTCTCGTCGCTCCCCGGGGGGTCAGCGCGCGCGTCCGATACGTCACGCGCGTCCGCCACGCTGCGCGCGTGCCCGGCTGCACGGGAGGGGGAGCCGTCGTGCACGGTGTGGCGGGTGTGCCGCGCGGGGCGAGGCGCGCGCATGTGAGGAGGGCTGTACGAGAAGTACTCCTCCTTGGACCCTCTGTGGAACAAGGTACATCAAGTTTTACTTTGATGACCTATGAGCATTAAAATGAGGCGAAGTTTATCGTCATGGACCTGCGATCGAGTAGTTTAGCTTAGACATAGGTAACACGAGCTTACTTCGTAATGTAACGAGCTGAAATGTAATGTTTCACGGCATTATTACTTTCAAATTCGACTTTCCAAACCGATTGCGTAACAACACACGCGCAATTTCAGTACAATTTTTTTTATACACGTCAATGTCATTTACACTGCAACCGTATAAAAATCTGTTTGTTTGTATGTGTCGCAACCATATTGTAGAATTAGCGGTTTTACAAAACTGCGCGCCGCTTTGTAGAAATAAAAACCTCCTAGTAAATCCTAATCGGACGGACGGACAGACGGTTAGATTAGGTTAGGTCATGTCTTGTTCTACCGTGATGACTCGGTTTTATTCGGATTTTTACAAAGCGGCGCGCCGTTTTGTAAAACGGCTAATTCTACGATATGGCTGCGACATATATACGAGATATCAGGCAGAATCTCTGACTTCTAAAGCAGCGCTAGCATCGAGTGATTACGTAGTATTTTCACCTTTAACCGATAGATGGCGCTAAGTGAGTGTACATGAAACTGTATGTTGAAAAAAACTGTATGAAATCCAAAAAACTTAATGAAATGATGAAAATTATACTAGTATGATCTACTGTAAACAATATACAATCCTAAGACCTCCAAAAATAAAAAGATCAACTTCAAAATACCAAAAGGATCTTTTGTCACCGGGAATACGGCTTCATACGAAATTTCAACTCAATCGGACCCCTAGAAGTCGTACTGAAATCGATTGCAAGATTTGACCGATACTACAAGGCAAGCTAAATAAAAGTTCGCAAAGCAAGTTTTTTCATACTTTTTATGTGAAACATCTAATGCGTCGAGTCAGATTAGTAGCCAAATATTGTTATCGATGCTTCAGTTACCTGCTTAGCGGTAACAAAGTTATACTGGGGTATGCACTAGCCTTTACAGGCGATACCCCTTTGTCAAAAAATGGTGGTGTAGCAGGTATGTCATCCCATTTCATAAGGTATTTCATTTCATTTCGCGCAGAACGTCAAACTGAGTAGGGATGGTGACAGCTAGTTATCTGTGTTACTTTTTATCATCTGTCAAAAACGACATTTTGTTCTAAAATGTTTGAAATACCATGGCGTGACATCAGTTTTAACGTCTAGTACTCATTTTGCGATTTTAGTGAATTACAAATTGAAGACTAGATGGAAAACAAAACGAGGTTCTTCAAAACTTCAGTAGGAGGGCAATTCAGTGATCAAGTGTTCATCATTTATTTTTGATTCTGTCATCATCCCCATTGAACTCAAGCAGAAATGAGATATTGTTCATATTGTGCTATGTTTTCTTTCATTTCTTGACGTGAAAACATCTAATGCGGCGGGTCAGACTATTTTCCTAATACTATTCTTTCATGCATTTTTTCTATACAAAATAGTTCTTACAGAATGTTTCCCCATTGGCAAGCGGGCGTCTCGCGACGACGGCTCATTTTTTTAATATGTATTGTGAACTGGCAGATTTACCAGTAGTGATTTTCTACATGTATGAAGTGCACGTCACTGTTAAATGACAGTAGTTATGCGTGGTTATGCCGTGTCAGACGCCTTATACGCGACTTGAACAACTGGAGTATTTTTTGAAGTGTAACTTCTATATAGACGGGAGGGGGGGGGGGGGGGGATTAGGACTTTTTCTGTCACGAAAAAGCGTTACTGTCACAAAAACGAGTTACGGCGGCGCGATACACGACAAATCTCGTATTTTTTTTAAACAATAAATATATATATATATATATTTATTGTTCTTTTTTGAAATATTTTTGATTGTTTTTTTAAAAAAAATATTTTTTTTAATATAAATATTTTTTTTAAAACTGCAACAGTGTTTTTGTGTTTTTTTTAATACATTTTTATGTTTTTTTTTGTTTCGGATTGAATTCCGTTTTTTTGTTTAATGAAATAAAATATGTTTAAACAAAAAATGCGTTCATTATAATGTACTAATTTAAACAAATTATAATTTGCAGTAAACCTGCGAAAAAATCGAAATGTGTCCTGGGACACATAGTAGAAGTGAAACTTCAACGGACAAGTGGAAAAAAGAAAGGCAACGGACAAGTGGAATAACGAATCGCGACGGACAAGTGGAAAAACGAATGGCAACGGACAAGTGGAAAAACGAATCGCAACGGACAAGTGGCAAAAAAAATCGCAAAACATTTTTAACTTAAAGTTTTACGAGCAGACATTCCGAAAAAAAATATTCGTTTCAAAAAAACTTCAAATAAATATTTGAAAAAAAAAATATTTCAAAAAATCATTACATAAAAAAATATTTCAAAAAAACCCCTTCTCTACTGCCGCCTCTCACCACGCGATATATTGTCTACCTCCTCCACGCGGCCGTAACGCTTTTTCGTGACACGTAACGCTTTTTCGTGACACGTAACGCTTTTTCGTGACAGAAAAAAATCTAATAACCCCCCGTCTATATAAAAGTTTCACTTCAAAAAACGTTTGATAATCCCTCGATAAAATAATTTTAACACTCCTTAGTTAGAAATTTGGTCATAATCGGACCAATGATATGGCCTCCAGAGCCGCACGCACATACGGACGCACGCACGCACGCACGGACGGACGCCCGGATGTTGGGAACAATATTTTCCATGCAAAAGTTTTACATCACATTTCTATTTTCTAGGGCGTGATTAAAATAAATTGTATATTGTGCTGCTACCCCAACAAACAAACTAAGCTTATAAAATTAAATCTATAAGGTCTAAACTCTTTTAGTTGTTTTAAAAGAGCATTCAATATGTCAATGTACCTTATAATGGTACATTATAAGAAGATTTGGCTTAAAGTACCTTTATTCTTATAATTTGGCTGGGTAAACGTTAATAAATCCAATTAATATGGCTACAATAAGGGTTCAAAATGTCTTATTCTTATAGAGGCTATTTACAATGCTCTTTAGCCGTATAATATTCAAAGCCGTATAAAGGCTTTAAATATGGCCAATTATTCTTATAAAAGTAATCCACAAGATAACTATAATGCTTTTTTACTTATAGGAGTATTTTATAAGATCCAACAAACGATTTATAACATTGTATATGGTCTTTACAAGAATTAAAGCAAGTCGTATTCACTTATATAGTAATTATAAAATCATTATTCTCTTTATGGTTATATTAAAATGTTTTACATAACAAGATTCGCCATTTTGAAAGTGCTGCAGATTGTTACATGGATCAATTACAGTTTTAGAAGTTTGCATTTAAAAAATGAATTCAAAAGACTGGAAGTTTAAGTAGAGTGGTGGTTATAGAATATAATTAAAAAAATACGAAAACATGGCTATAAGCATTACACCCACCACTTCTACTCCTATAATACTACGAAATAACCAAGCTAAACCAATGAATCAGCCTGTGGTTCCGTAGATGATCATTTTATAGAACATGACAATGGTCAGGAAAGCAGCGAGGAAGAATATTATTGTAGCGATAGTGATAGTGATATAGACATTATAAATGAAGGGTTGAAGAAAGTTGATAGCTTGAAGAAAGTCCATATTCGTGATGATATCAGAGACTGGGCAGTGAAATTCAATATTTCCAATATGGCTATAAGTGACTTATTAAAAATATTACATAATTTAATGCCATACCAAATGCTATTGGATGCGCGAACATTGCTCAAAACAAATAAAGTAGAATAAATATGCATCACTGAAATTGGTACTGGAAATTACTGGCATAACCAGAGGCATAACGGATTACTTTCACAATTACAAAAATCTTACGAAACCATGAAGTGCCCAATATTGAATTACCTTGAATTTTAATATCGAAAGGTTTACCGATACATAAAAGCTCGAATATCAACTCTGGCCAATACTGTGCAACATTACTGACATTAAGAACATATCACCCATCGTAGTAGGGAAAATATGAAGGGGGAATCAAAACCCGCTTACAGCGCTAGTAAATCAAAAAATACATATTTATTTACATGTGCTGACATTAAATGAAAATTAATAAATGTAGAATATGATTCGGTATTGTATTTTATACCATTAATCCATACTTTATAAAATAAAACAACCTTTTTTGAAAAATCACATATTTTTATTAATGTCATTATTTAATACTACTTTTTATATACTTATTACATAATATTTACTTATAATACACTTACCTACTAATTATTATTGTCAATTTTAATTTAAAAATCTTGTAACTATTTAAATTATAGGTTACAATATTCACATTCATTTTGTTTGTTTGTAAACTCTTTATTGTACAAGAAAATATACAATTATTGATACATAATAGCAGTAGCATGCACAAAGGCGGACTTATCCAAAACAGGGATCTCTTCTTTCTCTTCTCTTCAATAAAGTGATCGTAATGGAAATAATCTTTACAATTTTGACACAAAATGAAAGTGAATTGTTGCAAGACGTGTACCTATATTTTCACGACTTATCACAAAGTTTTGAAAGACTGGTACTTACAATTAAAACAATTCTTTCTTAAAATTAAATGTGTCCAATTCCATGGCCATTTCTTGTTACGTAAATTACGTAGATCTTTACTTTTTTACAAATTGGTCTGCATCGGCGAATACTACCATTGTTAAATCTGCGGAAAAACAAAATTTATATAACTAGCTATCGGATTTTACTAGTGATAAAGGAACCCTAACTATATGTAAAATGGCAATAGCATAAGCATCAAATGTTGCCACTATAAAGTTTTTACTCTTATAGAGTCCTTGTAGACGATGTTCGAATTGCTTTTGCTCTTATAATAGCATTGTTTAAAACATGACTAAATAAATTACCATATTTGTAGCACAAAACAGCTTAAATTCAAGGGCGCGTTGATAATACAACACACTGCGTACCACATTTTATCATGCAGTTTAATTCCCACACAATTTTCACTATAAACAAGCACATATTCAGGTAAACTACATAAAAAAAAGTAACTTACTGTTTTATTTTGATTAAAATGGTTGACGCCTTCACTTTATCACCAAACTGTTGCGAAAATTAAATCACTAAGGAAAAATTGCAGTCATAAACACAGTTATAAGGGCCAATGGCTTTTTAAGAGCTTTTGCTTTGCCGTTATAAGTTTAACTCCTCTTGTTTCTGACTAGAATAAAACACGTATAAGGGAGATCGCCCTTAATAACGCTTTCAATATGTTTCTTATAAGTATATTGGGTTTTTAATAGCTTTTTTCTTGCCATTATAAGTTTAAATCCCTTGTTGCTTGCCATAACAAAGCACGTATAAGAAAAAAAAGCTTACAGTAAAGCAACTATAAGGGTTGTATAAGGTTATTGTCCTTATAATTTGTGCCCAAACTCACCCTTATTAGCGATAATACGGCTCTTATAAGTATATTATTTTTGGCAAATAAAGCCACTATAAGAGGAATTTTTGTTTGTTGGGACTGCACATAATACTCATACTGCACATACTTTCTTGCGAAAATGTACAGACAACAGCACGTCAAAATACTAAAACTGGAACTTATTTAATAGAGTTTTTTTTTATATAATTGGATAAACCCGGGCATCATCTCACCTGATGGTAAGTGACGATGATGCCGAAGATGGAAGCGGGCTTACCAGAGTTCGAAATTATCAATATAATTATTTTCATTGATAATTTTTTAATTTGTTGCAATGGCGACATTCACTAAAGAAGAATAAATAATGAAGAATTGCAACAATAACAAAAGTCAACAAAACTTAACAACAACACTAATGAGATAATAAACAGTAACAAAACTCAACGAACAAAAAACAGTAACAGAAGGTAAGAATCACGGGCGGGCGTAACGGTAAAGTGACACGTTAGGCAGCAGAGACAGTCAAACCTTGACTAAAACGAACGTCGGTCCAGATTACGAATGCCATGTAAGAAAGAGATAGCAGACAGATTTTACTCTGAACAAGTCCTGTCTTGCTGTACTCGTAACAAAGGCCAACATTTCGTATTATTACCTGTTTCGCACGTGTTATATACGCAAAAAATGGTTTCAACCTGAATTTTGAATATCAGCCTGATTTTGACCGATGCACAAATTTTACGAGTAGTGAAGTTCTTTGATGGCATGTGGCGTACTGTTGTTGGAAAGTTGTTTACATTGTTGTAGTCAACATCTATCTAACACCGACGCGGGGTGGATGGAACCAGAATCTAGACATTTGTGCGAAGATTCTTAACTGTCCAAACTGATTTATAATATCTATCTACCCACAGATTCTAGTCAACAAGGTATTTTACTGATTGCTGCTTTGTATACTTCGAAACTCGCCTCAAAATCAGACATATCTTAGGTACTGTACTGTACAGGAAACCCTACAAAACAAACGTCTGATTTTAATTACGTTTGAAAGTATGATATGACTACTATTTTGTGTCTAATTTTGGATATCATACAAATTCATAGGCTCCGCAACGGATCTCCATAAAAAAATGGGCAATGTTTGGCGGCAAGATGGTTGTAGATTGAAACTGCCCTACAACCAATCAAAACAATTCTTACAAAGTTAGTTCCCGCCGGGGATCGAACCCACGACCTCCTGATTTAAAGCGAATATCAGAAGCTTAAGCGGGTTGATTCATATAAAAATCTCAAATAAAAACTATTCTGCTTTTAACGAGTTTTGCTATAATAACCAATATTGCCAACCGGACCGACAGACGAACGAACGGACTTTTTTGGCAAACATGTCTTTTTGTGCGATGTAAAATAAATTTTGGAAAAATTATAAAACCTTTTTTGGGGGAGGATTTGGATCACATGTTCTGAAATGTGCGTCTGTTAATCATTCACGAAACCGGATCTTATAAACATGAATGGCTCACCTGCAGGACTGGAATATGAACACCTTGGGCACCTCGTAGAGCGCGGGGAAGTTGAAATTGTTGAAGTACTCGATGATCTCGTAGAAGGAGATGAGCCCGCCGTCGGAGCAGCGCAGGTCGTAGTCGCCGGTGCCCTCGCGCGGGTACCCGTGGGACGACACCACGATGAACATCGTCTCCGGCCAGCCCTCACCCACGTCGCCCTCCTTCAGGCTGCTTAGCGTGTCTCGCGTCTCCTAGAGGCAGAAGAGGATGTTAGTCACTCTGCTTATCTTCTTATTTGTAATATTTGCATTCGTGAAATTTCAGTTCCTTCGACAGTAAGATATTAATGAGATGACAATCTTGAACTCTCGTCTCTCTCGTCTCGTGAGGTTTCGAGAAAATGTGCCTTAAGTAACAAACAATCGGTACATGTGATTTTGTGATGTGTTTTTAAATTTATTTAAACTTCATATGAATTATATGGCAGGGAAACACCAAAAGTAACAGACAGGTAAATATATTATTTAGTCGGTAATCGAGTATGAGTATACGAGCGTCGATGGCGTAACGGCTAGTGCCGCCGCCTCCTGTCCGGGAGGTCGTGGTTCAAATCCCGCCACGTACCAATGTGATTTCGAAATGAGATTTCATATGTACGTTTATCCGACACTCTTACGGAGAAGGAAAACATCGTGAGGAAACCTGCACATGCCTGCGAAGCAACTCGCAGGTTGTGTGTGAAGTCGACCAACCCGCACTGGGCCCGCGTGGTCGACTAAGGCCTAATCATCCTAATTCAGGGTAGGCTCGAGCCCCTCGATGGGGACGTATACGAGCTGATATGATGAATCGAGTATGAGACTGACCTTAAACGACAGGTTAGGGTAGGAGAGCACCTTGAAGTCGAGCTCGGTGAAGAGTAGCGCAGGTTGAGCGATTCGACGGCGGCGCCGCGGCGTAAGCGATCGTTGTCTTCCACATACGCCATGTAGCTGAACAGTGTGAGACTGACCTTGAGCGACAGGTTGGGGTAGGAGAGCACCTTCAAGTCGAGCTCGGTGAAGAGGTAGCCCAGGTGAGCGAGTGGACGGCAGCGCCGCTGCGGTAGCGGTCGATGTAAGTCACTTAAGGGATGTACCTGAACAATGTGAGACTAACCTTAAGCGACAGGTTGGGGTAGAAGAGTACCTTGAAGCCGAGCTCGGTAAAGAGGTAGCGCAGGTTGAGCGAGTAGTCGGCGGCACCACAGCGGTAGCGGTGGATGTGGCTTACATATGGGATGTAGTTGAACAATGTCAGACTGACCTTGAGCGACAGGTTGTGGTAGGAGAACACCTTGAAGCCGAGCTCGGTGAAGAGGTAGCGCAGGTTGAGCGAGTCGACGGCGGCGCCGCGGCGGAAGCGGTCGATGTCGCCCACATACGCGATATAGCTGAACAGCACCAGTACGCCGCGGAACCGTCCGCGCGTGCGGTACAGCTTTATATCTGCCGAGTTGTGCCATTTCGTGTCTTACTCACTTGTATAAAGTTTTAGTACAATCAGCCTTATCATTTGAATGACATTTGAATTTTTAGGTTGAATGAAAGTCAAAGCCTTCAAGACGTGTTGGAGAACTCACTCGAAAATTTCTAACAGTGGAGATTGTCTCCGCCAATCTACTCGTAGATTGGAGCAAATGGAAACAGACCCTATGCATGCACCCTTGTAATTGGAATGCTATAAGTTGTTAACGAATGATAAGGTCGGCATGATCATCATTCATTGCTCAAAATTTAGTTTTTGACAGATCATAAAAAGTTACTCAAATGACTAGTAGTCCGATCCCCTATTCAAGGTGTACTAACAAAATGTACACGGATTGCTTGCTATGTTACGTAAGGTTTACCTTAACAATACGGGATCGGACTGCTAGTCATTTGAGTTACTTTTTATGATCTGTCAAAAACTAAATTTTGTTCTAAAAATGTTTGAAATACCCACAAGTGACGTCATAGATTTTCAACGTCATTGACGAACTTAATTTGTGAATTTGATGAATTTAAAATTGAAGACGTAATAATAATAATAAAATTTATTTATCGACCAACAAAGGATCACAATAGTCATCATCATCATCATTACAGCTCATATGCGTCCCCACCGAGGGGCTCGAGCCTACCCTGAATCAGGGCGATTAGGCCTTAGTCGACCACGCGGGCCCAGTGCGGGTTGGTCGACTTCACACACAACCTTCGAGTTTCTTCGCAGGCGTGTGCAGGTTTCCTCACGATGTTTTCCTTCACCGTTAAAGCAATCGGTAAGTATGTACGTAAGTTTTTGAAAAACTCATTGGTACATTGGCCACACTGGATCACAATAGTGTTAGTAACTTATTCTAGGACTTAGACTAGTGTTAGTAATATACACAATTATATTTACATTATATGATATTTATTTACAATATCACGACTGTTATTGGCAACGTGAACCAAGCAGCAGTGGTTCACAATTGCGCAATCCAGTCTACTGGCAAACATAGCCAGGATGCTATTGGCGCTGCCCCGCACTCGACGCCCCAGACGCACGTAATGGAAAACCAAAACAAGTAAGGTTTTTTTTAAACTTCAAGAGGAGAGCAATTTAGGAAATCATATTTCATTCGATATTTCATTAATACAACTCATTAGCCTTCTAAAACCACCCCCATATGGGGTGCACCCTCACCCCCTCCCCAGGGCAGCTATCTAAGTTTTATGTGCGGCTTTTTAGGGTATGTGCGCAAAAATATCTTATAATTTTTCAGTTTGTGGAGCTACAGGTCTACAAATGATCCTTATCCATTGTTTATAATATTCTCCATCGTAAAACTTCCAAAAATAATACCTCAATCAAAATTGCTTCGGAATAAAAACTCTTTTAGAAAAAGTTTAAATTTGCAAGTCACTTGCTACATATTGCAAAAACAAGGTCATCAAGGCCTTACTATTTTATACTTGTGACCCGGTGATGTCTGTATGAACTGGCCTATTAATGACAAATTCAATAACTTTGCCATATTGTTTTCATGTCCTAATGTTGTTATTTGTTTTAAAGATTTTATTTTGACATTATTAACTTTTTTTTCCTAAATTTGACATTATGTAATAAATAAATAAATATTCTGGGACAAATCACACATGGTCATCTGGCCCCAAAGTAGGATTCCCTGTGTTATGGGAACCAGAGACTGATATACATACTTATATACGTTTAAATACATACATATATAGATGACTAATGCAATGACTATTTTATGACCACCAGAAATAGTGTATTATTCACCTATCTATAAACATAAAAATGAATCCCTATTTCTTCGTGTCACGCTAGAACTTGAAATGAGAACAGCTGGACCGATGTTGCTTATTCTTTTTTTGTTGAGTTCGTTATTGTCAGAAGTTATGTAGGGTAGGGTAGTGTAGTGTAGTGTAGGATAGTGTAGGGTAGGATAGTGTAGGGTAGGGTAGGGTAGGGCAGTGTAAGGTGGTACGAAGTTCGCAGGGACAACTAGTTTTTATATATAAACATTTCAAAATTATAAAATTAAAATGATGATTTAAAAATGTAGGGTAGTGTATTGTAGTGTAAGGTGGTACGAAGTTCGCAGGGACAACTAGTTTTTAATAAACATTTCGATATTGAAAAATTTAAATTAAAATAATGATTTAAAAATGTATCTATGTTGATATAAATATTACAATGGTATGTTATCTTTAGAATGAGCTCTGTAGAACCCCCACTAGGATTCCGGTTTAGGAAATTGTGATAGTATTATCAGTATTGGATGGGATGCCTGCGGGATGGTAGGTGATGGAGGTTATGCAGCATTGTTGTAATTCTGAGAAAAGAAAATAGTTCATACCACTGCCATCATCTTCAAAGAACTTGGTGGACTTAATGACATTGAATTGTGGTATGGGCACCTGCTCTGTGCCTGCTCGGTTTCCACCAGTCTCCACAGCTGATGTATTGTTTCCTTAAACAAAATATAGGTAGGGTAAGCCATATTTTGCCATTATCAACTGTAAATTATAATAAGATAATCATATTTTCAAAAATCTTATGCATCAATGAAACAACTTAGAATGATTTAAAAAATGTACAGGTATAACCAAGAGATCCATAGGAGAACCAAAGTAACCGACATAGCTCTCACAATTGCTAAACTTAAGTGGCAGTGGGCAGGGTTCATAGCTCGTAGAACAGATGGCCATTGGGGCAGTAAAGTTCTTGAGTGGCGACCGCGCACCAGAAAACGTACCATAGGTAGGCCTCCCACTCAGTGGACTGATGACCTGGTGAAGGTTGTGGGAAGTCGCTAGATGCGGGCAGCGCAGAACCCTTTGTGAAAATCCTTATATAATGACAGCTATATTAATAATCTTATTTGGGTTAATATAAAATGGGGAGTAAAAAGAATAATGTAGCTCTTATCTTGATAACTGAACTGTTCTACCAATACTATGGCAAAGTAAATAGCATCTGCGGTCTAAATATCTCACCATTCTCAGTGTTAGTATTGATTGTTGTAGTTCCTGATGCATTTCTATTTATTGATGTGCTTGGAGTTGCCCGATTTCTGTTCACATCTGAAAACAAATTATTTATTATACAAAAATGGAATGTATCTAATGGAATATACCTACGTACATCATAATTAAGTCATCAGATATTTATTAGTAACGGATTACATCGCTGTTAAATTTATGTGAGAGATGGCACACAAACACTTCAGGAATCCAAAAAATGTTAAACATCTGATTATGCAGTTTTGCAAAGTAATGCCTTAATTAATGAATTGTAGTAAAGTCGTGTTAAGTTTCTTACCATTGTGATCCCTCCCTGTTTTACTTTTCTTTATACTTAAAAAACTATTTCCACCTGCCTGATTTGGAGTAGTTCCTGAAATCATTTTAGGTTAAAGAGTTTACCGTTTCATTTATCAGAAATTTATCTTTTATGATAAAATTACAGACTATTCCTTGTATGCAGGGAGCTGTTGGGATCCAAGTCGCGCACCAGGTCCCAGTAGCCATTCTCTGACAGAGCATCGAGCAGGCTCCTGAAAGCTTCAGGTCCGCGTCGTGTTATGTCTCTATACAACTGGCGCTTCCTTGACCTTGTGTTTTTGTTAGTGTCCTGTTCAGAGAAATACAAATTATGTACACAAGACAGATATTTTGTAGTATAATTAAATCATTTTTATACAAATAAATAATAATTATATATTCAGTGACAAATCATCACACATGGTCACTTGCCCCCATTGCTTAGTGTGCTTAGGGAGTGAACATGTCTCCTTCCGGCTCACCTCCTAGACATCAAGACTTTTAGTATGTCTACTCACTAAGGACCCTGAACATGCACTCTACACTTACTTTATTGACTGAACCAACAAACAAGGACTCCCAAAGTTCCTAAAATTTGGATTCCCTTTCTTTTAATGTTATCATGTCAAACATGTGTCTTAAGGTGGTGGCCACGGGCCCGTTTGACCTCAATGTGGTCGATGATGAAAGAAACCACACTAAAACTAAAGTAAGTAAGCTGTGTAATTATATGTCATTTCTTATTTACAATTTAGTAGAGTTAATGCATGACTTATTCTTCCGTATTCCCAAAAGGTACAGACAGAGCATGAAGCAAACTTACTTTGTAAGGCTCTATCATGGAATCGGAGAAGACCCCTTTCTCGTAGAGCGCTGCGACCATCAGGTCCAGGTCTGTCTGCTCCACCAGCGAGCTGAAATTCCTTTGTATGCTGTCCCGGTGTTCCTTCTGCATCCTCGACACAAAATTCACAAGAACTCAACACAAAATTCTCGCATTTACAATTTCACAGTGCCAAACACAACCAAAGGACACAACACTGCACACCAGGGTTGCCAGACGAGTGCAAGTGAATTATCGTACCATTCGTACCAGATGAAAAAATATCGTACAACTGCCAGCAGGCGAAGCATGAGGTCCATTTTGTCTACCCACTAATGTCAAATGTAGACTTCGAAGCGCGACAAAACGGTTGTATCTCGACACTGAGCATGGCCCTCGCGAGATAAGACTGGTCTTACTCTCATCTGTCATTTATAGTGTGTGTAGAGGTTTTTATCTCGTGCCGAGCATGAACGCACCGGAATAGGCTTATTTTGACGTTTGATTTAAGACATATACAGGGTGTAAATTTGCATTCTTGCAATATTTACGGAGGTTAATATATAGCTGATACTGAATACAAATCATTAGTAAAATCGTCACTTTTTTTATTGTTTTTAATTATTTTTTTTAATTGACAATACAAGTTCACACCAATAAATTAAATCGATTCCGCTCATCACTATGTGCAAGACCGACATCGGTTGCGGCGTAATTTAAAGAGTCGGTCTCACTCAAAGCACAAAGGGACCGCGTTTGTCAGTTCAGTTCAGTAGCCGCCGCTCTGACTTTAGAGATACTTTTGTGTGTATACTGCGCTCACTCGCTCGCAACGCAACGGCAATTAGTGGGAAGGACGTGGAGGCCCCGTGGCCTGGCCAGCATGACCCCCGGACCTTACTCCGCTGGATTATTACTTGTACAGTGACGTGAAACGTCTAGTGTACAAGGAGGAAATTGAAAGTGTAGTTGAGTTACGTGAGAAAGTGTTAGCAGCGTTCGAAACTGTAAAACAGAATACTTTTGTTTTACGTAAATTAAAGCGTAATTCGCGTCGGCGTGCTCGACTGTGCTTCGCGCAGAACGGTGGTCATTTCGAACAGTTACTGCGTAGCACATAAACTTGTAAGTTTTTGTACATTTTTGTTTATATATTCAGACTTTTAACTACGCCAAAAATACCTAAAAGTACATTGATACATGCATGCGAACAGAAAGTGGTAAAAATGTGTTTTTGAAGGTCCTAAGCCCTTATAGTAGGCAGTAAAATTTGAAATGAAGTTGCGAATGAATAATTGAATGAGGGGTGAATGAACTGTCCATTTGTGAGTTGACGTCACAGTCGCGTATTGTGTGCCACTGGGAACCTACACAAAAATGGTTTATTCTTACGTGAACTTCAAAACAATTTCATGTAATAATTTTTAACTTTTTATCTTTCTTATATCAGACTTTCTGCATAAGCTGAAGTGATTTGTATAATTGTAAATTACCGCCTTCATAAATATTGCAAGAATGGAAATTTACACCCTGTATAAGGTCTAACAATATTAGCTGAAACTATTTTAACTGGTGCTTCTACCCATGAAACTGAACAACTTTCTCGATGAAACCCGTGGTCAAATCTCAAAAAAAAATGAACTCCCCATACTAATTTGGCTGATTAGCTGATCGAGTTAGTATAGGAGGGCCAATTTTTTATTTTTTTTGCGATTCGACTGGGTTCCACGGGGAAATTTGTTCAGTTTCATGGGTAGAAGCACTAGTTAAAATAGTTTCATATAATTTTGTTACACCTTATATGTCGGCACCCCCTCGAGGTATCGACAAATTTCTAGCGACTGTTTATACATTTTTTGTGTTTTTTTATTGTTTTATCATCAAATAACAAATTAGGTACTTACTTTTTTTTTTCCTTTGCTTTATTCTCAGAAACTTGAACGAAAACCAACGGAGCCAGACAGTCCCCTCACCTCCAAAGAGGATATAATCACTACGTTTGCCCACTTCACAAACGATAACAGTTGTTTTGTGTCAAATTATTACTTAATCAAGCAAATTTTCATATCTCGGTCTCTTTTTGGAAATACAAACCAAGCAATTTGCGAACAAAAAAACAAATCATAAACAGATTTGTCGCCTATCAAACTGCTATGTCGCCGCAACTTTTCCCTCTACACACTCTGTACCTGTAACGGTATGCTCGTACACGCGACAAAATCCCGTAGAAAGAGATAATTTTCTCTCGTCGCGCGCGACACATGTCTATGAACTCATGCTGCTTGACCGCGCGAAACGTGCTATTTCGCAAAAAAAAACAGAGTTAGTCACTCAACAAAGTTGAAGGTACGGTAATCGCAGGAATTTTGAGCTTTTAAAAAACATTTTTTTTAACATTTACACTCGGCTAGCAAACTTAACTTTGAATCTAAAGCCGGGTCCGCAGCGCGATGTTTTGAACAGAATATTGTTCGAAAACATAAAAAAGGGGCGTGGCCTAAATGTTTTGTGCAGTAAATACCATTTAACGTGTTTACCAGAGTATGTGGAAAACATCCCTCGCTTCCGTCTGCGGGTGGGGGGAATCGTTCATTTTATCTTCGATTTTGTCGCAGGCAGACGTCGCTGCTCATTTTTCAAATGTGAAGTTTACTGTGTTTACTGAATACAGGGTGTAACAAAAGTGGTGTAGGTCCCGTTAACTGGGGCTTCTACTCATCATACTGAACAACTTTTGTTCTACGAGTTTGCTGAAATTGCAAAAAAAATTTTTACTCTTCATACAAATCGATCAGCTGATCGACCAATTTTGTGCATTTTAGTATGGAGGGTCTAAATTTTTTTTGAGTATTGACTATGGGATCCTTGGGGAAAGTTGTTCAGTATGATGAGTAGAACCCCCAGTTAACGGGACCTACACCAATTTTTTTACACCCTGTATATCGCAGCGGATGGGAAATGTTTTGAACAAACAATGTTCATGAACAATGTTCTGTTCAAAACATGGGCAGCAGTCAAGCCTTAAGGAATAAGAATAAATGAAATGATGTATTATTGCCATTCGTTCGTTGGTTTGGTAGATTCGTGGGGAATTATCCATTATTTTGTATTTTAAAATGATTTTAAGGCACTGGATACTAGTTTTTTCACCCCACTTCGGAGGAGGGTTGGAAATTATCGTACTTGACGTACAATAATACATATTGTATCGTACATCGTACCAGTGTCAAAATTATCACACATGTACGATAATTATCGTACGCCTGGCAACGCTGCTGCACACTTTTAGTTCACAGATAAGAGTTTTTTGGCGGGATTTGTGGTGGACGCATTCGTAGTTTTATTTTGTTGTTTATTCATTGTTTTCTGCTGGGATATGTTCAAGAAGTGGTGCATTTTGGAGAATATCGTCTAGTGCACGTGAGCAATGTGGAGAACAAGAAAATAAAACGAAGGAGGACGTGAGAACCCAACTTGCTCTGGGTGCAGTTTTATAGACGCCCAACAGCAACTGGGTGTTCCACCTCAGAATGCAGCTGCTGCAAATGCTGTCAAGAACTTCAGAGGCACTAGCATTAAAAATCCAAAAATAAATGAAGAAAGTGAAAATTATTTACGAATCCGGCTGAAGGACTAGTTTCCATGGCCAAGAAAAATTTACAACAACTTCTAGTTCACAAGGTTTTTTGGCGGGATTTGTGGTGGACGCATTCGTAGTTTTATTTTATTGTATTTGCATTGTTTTCTGCTAGAATTTACTTCAAAAAGTGGTGCGTTTTGGAGAAAATCGTTTGGTACACGTAAGTAATGTGAAGAACAAGATAATAAAATGAAAAAGGACGTGAAAACCCAATTTGCACTGGGTGCAGTTTTATAGACTACTGCAAGCGGGTGTTCTATCTCAGAATTAGGCTGCTGCAAATGCTGTCAAGAACTTCAGAGAGATTTGTAATGCACCGGCACTAGCATTACAAACCCAAAAACAAATGAAGAAAGTGAAAATAATTTACGAATTCGGCTGAAGGACTCGTTTCCATGGCCAAGAAAAATTCACAACAACAAAATTGTACGTCAGTACTATTCTGCGGCCGTCCCACGCACGGCCATCCAGAATCACTGAGCATGTAATCACTACCACAGAGTACTATGAATAATCGGAGACACTACGTTTTATCCAGAATGGATCAAGCTATACTGCGGCCGTCCAGAGCACAGAATAGAAGAGAGCGGAAAAAAATTTTCTTATCTGTGGTCCAGAGAATGCTGATTTGACTTATGCTAGTTTGACGTAACTAGTGATGTGCCCATAGACATTAAAAGTAAATACTATGGGTACGTTCCACTAAACGCCCGCAACGATCGTAACACCCTCTGTATCGTTCCACCTAAGGCCCGTGGTCGTCGCGAGCGATCGCTCGACGTCATAGATGACGTCACTGTTCGCGACCACATCGCGCCCACTTCGCCCAAAAAATATTGGTGGGTCAGAGTGGGCTTTCACCAAAGAGAATGTGGCCTTGAAGAAGAGACTCCGGCAAAAATCAGAAGAGGAGGAAGCGCGTGCCAAACGACATAAAGAGCGTTTGGAAATGGACGAAAAAATGCTCGCGTTACTTTCTAAATTAGTTGATAAAAAGTAATTAGTTTTATCGATTAAGTTCTGTTTTTTACGTGTTAAGAGAGATTAAATGATCATTTTCGAAAAACTAGAAAGTAAGTGTAATAGTGTAAGTTTTCATACGCAGTTAAAAAAAAACTATAGTATTCAGATTTAATATCGATTATTTATTGAACTATATAAACGAGAAAACAGAAAACTTTCACCATGCCGCCATATTGCGAGCACACAGCGCTCAAGATGTACGTTCCACCTAAAACATTCGCCTACAACGCCCGCGGCCTTTTTCCGTTAGTGGAACGGCAGTTTCAGCGGTCGCGGTCGATTGCGTTGCGGGCGTTAAGTGGAACGTACCCTATGTACCTATCATGTAGCTGTAACATATAACGAAATAAAATAACCATTACCAAAATAGTGTTGCCAAACCGGAGGCTAAAGTGTACTTTGTGGACCGTCGATTTTAAGAGCGGTAATGGGTGAAGGGGGTGGAAAATAAGAAAAATTGTGTGGCGGGAAACTTTTTTTTCGTCAAAATTTGCCAAATTTGTTGTATTGCGGTTGAATATTTATTATTTCCTTGCAATCGAAGTGAAAAGCAGAGTGTAAAACTTGAGCATGAAACCCATTTTACCCTCGACGTGACTATCCACCCTCGTCATACCAGGTCGGTTTGCTAAATGAACGTGGAATGTTTTATTCTCTTGTTGTACCTACTATTGTTATTACAACAAATCACTTTTATGCCTGAAACTTTTATGGTTGATTGATTGACGCAATAAGAAATATTTATTAGAGTGGTAATGAATTATTCATAACATATTCATAATAGTTACCAATACGTTACCAATGGTTAAATGTGGTAACATCACTATTATTAAGAAGAATTATTAGAACGTAAACTTTTTGCTAACGTTTCATATAATTACAAAATACACATTCTGTTGTCCTTATACATTAACAAAAAACTAATTTTGTGTTCCGTTACTATTATTTAGTAAAAAAGAGTTTTTTTTCAAGTTCTTTTAAGCTTAGAAACTAAAGATTGATTTATTTATAATTTCGGAGATTCATCGTATGTTACATTCTATCGCTGTCTTGAAATGTCAAATCAGCATTCTCTGCACGGCCGCACTATAGTTTGTCGTAACTAGTGATGTGCCCGTAGACATCCATAGTAACATATAGATGTAACATATATCGAAATAAAATAGCCATTTCCAAAATGGCGTTGCCAAAACCGAGGCTAAATTGTACTTTGTGGACCGTCGATTTAGGGGTGGTAATAGGTGAAGGGGGAGGAAAACGAGAAAAATTGCGTGGCGGGAAACTTATTATTCGTCAAATTTAGCCAAATTTGTTGTATTGCGGTTGAATATTTATTATTTTCTTGGAATCGAAGGGAAAAGCAAAGTGTAAAACTTGAGCATAAACCCATTATACCCTCGTCGTACCGGCTCGGTTGGCTTAATTTACGTCTCGGGTAAAATGGCTTGTTTTATGCTTTTGTTGTACAATCTACTATTGTTTTTACATAAACATATCACTTTTATGCCTGAAACTTTTATGGTTGGTTGATTTGACGCAACAAGAAATAATTGTTTGTATGGTAGTGAATTCATAATATTTTTAACAAATCTTTACGTTACAAATACGATAACAGTGGTTACGTGTGGTAACATCACTATTATTAAGAAGAAATGACCATAGAACGTAACCTTTTTCACTAACGTTTCATATAATTACATAATACACATTCTGTTGTCCTTAAACGTAAATATAAAACTAAATAATTAATCTGTTACTATTATTTACTAAACTAAGATGTTTTTTCATATTGTTTATGATTAGAAACTAAAGATTGATTTGTTAACAACTTCTAAGATTCATCGAATGTTCCATTCTATCGCTGGCTTGAAGTGTCAAATCAGCATTAAAAAGTAAATATTTTATAATACACGTACTACTAAAAACGTAGTTTATTATATTCTCTTTGGGTACTACGTTTGACGCATAAAGTCACCAGTGTTATGTACACAGACTAAGTAGGGTTCTAATTATGTATTATATTCTCTTTGACATGGTGGTGGTTCTCACCGTTCTCAACATACCGTGGTGCTTCGTCCGTGGTGATATAAATTCCTCACATTTAGTGGTGGGCGGTAGTTTTTTCTTGGAAATTACTTATTAATTTTACAATAAAAATGAAGCTATATTTGATCGTTGCGTCAATTCTTATTGCAGCTGTAACTACCTATGAACAGTCGGATATCGTTTCAGCTAGAATTGAGGTAAGTGTGTCTGCTTCTGTATTTATACGAAATAGCATATCCGCCTACTATCCGTCTTCCAGAAGTCCGAAAGTACAGTGAATTTGTATCGTTGCAGAGTTGCAGAGGATGCTCCCTGAATCGTCTGCCCGAGGTTAAGCAGTTCATAATGGAGGACGCGCCGAAGTATAATAGGTTAGAAGTGAAGTTTATCTCTGGCGCGCCTCCCGAGCTGGTACTGCTGGGTGAGGACGACCGCGAGTTGGAGCGCCTGCCGCTCTCCAAACTGGACCGCCAGGAGTGCAACGACCTCATGCTGCACAAGGGATTTACCAAGAAGTCTGGCAAGTCGGAATTCTAGGTGCTAATCATAAAGTTTTTAAAAGTGAGCCAGACTGGTGAGTAGAAAATTTAATTATCAAGCTGAAATGAAGCCATGTTATCACAAATGGAGTACACTAGGGGATATCTGACTGAATGCCACATCCAAGTGCACCTTTAATTAAATAACAAGTAGCTATCAAAGTTCTTTGTTCTGAGTGTATTCACATAATTTTAACCTGGCATTACTTATCATGCTGTCAGCTTCTTCATCAGTACAAAAGATAAACTAGTTAATTCAACTGTATTTTACAAGATCATTCTTTAAACACTGTATCAAAGTGAAGTATTGTATCAGTTGTAATTAGTTAATTTGCATTTATCAGTTTTACGTAAATAAATGTAAGTGAAGGTTATAAAAAGGTTATAAATTGACATAACTATTTCAGACAATTTTTATTTCATAACATTCCTAAAAAGAATGTCAACTTATTTATTACATAAGCAATGTTACTTGTAATAAAATGTATGGACATAATAATGTATAATATTATTTAATAATATGTTTTATATTATTTATAAAACAGTTCATTTTTATGCTAACAAATTCACAATACAGTAATTAAATATAAAATCATGTTTTTTTACCAACAAAGCTAAACTTTTACAGGATGATAATAGGAATGGGATGCAGGGATGCTGTCAATAACATATGGACAAAACTTAATTATGGGATACATACTCCTTTCACTAGAGTGCTAATACTTTGTTTTCAATATGGAACCTCCTGGGCGAGGTTGAGGGGAAAGTCAGATACGGGCGGAGAACTCTTTATAATTAGCTGCAACTTTTTGAATTCCCAAACACACATTTTACGGTCAATCACTGTAAAGCAGAAGTGACAGTAATATAATTCATCAAATAACAATAAAGTAATTGATGGATTCAAAATTAAAGTTAATACTAAATGAAAGAATTAGTAATGTGCTTGGTAAATACAACCACAAAAACTTCGATATTGTACAATATTATTAAAAATAATAGTTAAGTGCTAAGGCAAAAAAGTAGGCCTCTCCAAGGGTTCTCTTTAAGGCCTATTAGACTGAGTAGTCCATTATTTCATGAAAAATCTGAATAAGGTACCTCCCATGCAAACCCAAATCATATAATTTTTTTTATCAAGTCAGGTATACCTTCATTTTTGCTACCAAGTAAACATTATGTTTATTGTTGATCTGTGTATACCATGACTTCGCCAGATGTCGAAGGCTTTGCGAAAAAGTATGCACAGTGTGGCTGTAAAATTTATTTGGTGTTTGTTTCTGTAAGCGATGTTTTCATCAAAATCCTGAAGTCGAATTTCGCTCATGCATAACTTTATTTTACTATACTTGCTGCACTCGGTTGGTCGGAAGAATTGATGGTCATTGTAAAACAAAGGATTTTTATTATTTTACCCGAAATGTGTTTTACTAGTTTAAACGATTTTTTTTGGCAAAAACGTCAATCTGGCGGTCTGTCCGTCACGCTTTTTCTAGCAGCTAAACCATCATCAACTATGATTGACATCAAATTTTGAAATTAAGAGTTTTATGATAATTCATCAAAGGCTTCTAAGCAGTTTCTGGCTGAGTTGCTATTTGAGGGTAGCTGCAATACAAAAAAAATCTCAAATGTGGCTATCAATTTTGATGAAACTTTGGTAGCAGTGACGATGATGCCGAAGATGGAAGCGGGCTTACCAAGATTCCCCTATTCCTATTGTTAATGTTTTAAAGGCTATATCGTTTGAACCTTAATAGGTATCTGGTTGAAATTTTCGAAGAATATGTGTTTCAAAGGATTTTACTAATAAATAATAAAAAGTACAAAAACATGTTTTAAGTTTTTTGTTTCTTTATCGTAGAAATGAGCGTGAAACTTGGTGTTGTTCCTAAAGTTAACAAAGAACAAAAAACCAGCCAAAAGCGAGATGTACTCGCGCACTGATATGAAGGTCCTGTACCAAAACATCCATTTTTTTTATTCACAATTGGTAAGCCCTTGCCATCATCTCACCTGATGGTAAGCGGGCTTACCAAGATTCCCCAATGCAATGGAGAACTGGCTATCTTATGTTCAAGCCGGAACACATCAATGTTGTTAACACTGATGTTTTGGCGGCAAGACTTAGATAAGATGCTTGTAGCTAGCCAGGCGGGCTTAAAAAATGCTCTACCACCAACCAAACCGAGTCTTACAAGTTGTTCCCACCGGGAATCGAACCCGCGACCTCCTGTAGCGAAGCGAATGGACTAACCATTACACCACGGAGGCAGTTAAAATCATAAATCAACTATATAGAAAGTCTATATACTAGATGTCGCTAGTTTCTTCATGTTTAAAAAACACGTTTCTTGTATGGGAGCCGGGAGCCCCCTTTATTTTTTATTTGTTGTTATAGTGGCAATAGAAATACACACTCTGTGAAAACTTCAACTGTCTACCTATTACGGATCATAAAATTCAGCCCGCTGACAGACAGACGAGACAGAATAAAAACGCTTTTTTTATACAGGCCCCCTTTATTATTTGCTGTAGTAGCGGCAATAGAAATACACATTCTGTGAAAATCCAACTATCTACCTATTACGGTTCATGAAATACTGCCTGTTGTCAGACAGATAGACAGACAGACACATGGACAGCGTAGGCTTAGTAATAGGGTCCCGTTGGTCACCCTTTGGGTGTGCAGAACACTAAAAACCCGCCAAGTGTGAGTCAAACTTGCGCTATAGAACCTGCATTGAATGATAAAAAATTCAATTTTACTGTCGTCGCGTTGTTTTATGATTTAGATGTTTGAGTTAGAAATGAATAGGTAAGTAAGTAAGTAAATATTCTTTATTGCATACCAAAAAACTTTACAGAAATTTAATTTAAAATGTACAGTGCAAAGGCGGCCTTATTGCTTTTAGCGATTTCTTCCAGGCAACCTTAAGGTAACCGTAACCTTTAGGTAGGTAGGTTTAATTTTTTTACTTCTGTGCATAGGTGTGTTGGTACGGAACCCTTGGTGCGTGAGTTCATCTCACACTTGGCCGGTTTTATGTAGTTTTGACATGCTGTTGATTATAAATTTTTGACGAGAAAGTAAGTGCAGTGCTGCTGTACAATATTATTTTATTTACTGCTTTGTCGCTCGAAAGAAAAGAATAAGGCTATTAAAAAAGACTAGATGTAGTCCCATGAAATATCTATATGTCGATATTTAAGGTTGTTTGACAACTATGAAAAAATTCCCACAAAATATTTATAAATTAAATATTGATGAAAAAAAACTTAACCACTTCGGGAGTGCCGACAGAAGTGAAACCTTTTTACAGTTTTATAAGTTTTGATTTGACGTATCGTATCGTATGGTAACGGTAAGTGTGTCGCGAGTTCAATGTTTTTTTCCCATCTCAAATACAGTTTTATAAGCTTTGTTCCTGGTGCCCAACGCACCTAAAGAAGTTTTCACTTCAATATGGCTTAGAATGATTCACAAAGGGAAGTATGGATTTGTTTAGATAAGCAGTAAGGTTTGCACAAAAAACTACACTGCAACTTGATGTTTCATGCAAAATTCTTGAAAATTTTCTGCAATGTTTCTTCGAAGACTGAGCATAACAAACTAATAGGTGAAAATTGAACGTAAATGACATTTAAATTTTTCTGGGTCGGCCGACCCACTAGCGGCGAGCGAACGATGCCCTGTATGTATAGGGATGACGAATACTAGTAATCAGAAATCAGAAATCATTTATTGCATTTATCACAGGTTATAAAATAAGATGTTATTGTGTATGGTAAGCTCACTATGATATACCATAACAGGCGTACAATATAAAGTTAGCAACAACAATGTATGTCAAAAAAAAATATCAATTAATTAAATCAATTCATTAAATTGTCATTAATTAATAAAAATAAATCAGTAGCATGAAATTACAATTAGCCCTTATTTTCTATGAATTCTCGAACACTATAAAAGAGTTTAGACAGCAACCATTCTGTAACTACTTTTTTAAAACAGTAGTCATTAAGCTGCTTAAAACTATGAGGTAGGTTATTGTACAATATTACTGCCATGTAGTAAATGCTTTTCTGATAAAAAGTTGTCTTAGGGTGATGCGAGTGTAGAAGTTTATGATTGCGCCTTAAGTTCCAGTTAAGTTTACTGGTTAGTTTACTTCATTTACTTGTCGATTCAAATAGAAACATGTGTTTCTTAACAAACATAACAACCTCCTTTATAAAGACACGGCAAAGGTAAAATTTTATAACGAGCAAAAAGAGGAAAGCATGAATCTCTTTGTGAGATTCCACCAATAGCTCTGACGCAACGTTTTTGGGCTATGAATGCATGAGGAAAATCCGTCGAGTGGCCCCAGAATATTAGTCCATAGCTTAGTATGGACTGGACATAACCAAAGTAAGCCATAAGCCCGGCGCCTTCTGACGCACAACTTACTAATCGTCTTAAAGGATATGTAAAGCGCGATAGTCTATCACATACGTTCTGAATGTGCGGTTTCCAACTGCAATTTGTGTCAAGCAAAAGGCCCAAAAATTTTGTCTGATTCACTTCTTGTACAGATACATCTTTGTAGGTGATACTCAACTCTACTGGTTGCCTGTAGTACGAATGAAACTGCATTATGTTTGTCTTAGATACGTTTATGTGCAACTTATTGCAGCTCATCCATCGAGCAATATCACTCAGAGATTTATTTATTTCAGATTCATATTCTTCCATAGAGTTAGCTTTGATAATTATTGTGCTATCGTCGGCAAATAGAACTACCTGATTGGACGTACTTTTTGGGAGATCATTGATGTAGAACAAGAATAGAAGAGGCCCTAAAATACTCCCCTGAGGGACTCCTCTATCACTAGTTCTGTATTCTGATCTTACATTTATGATTGTTTTCGTTTTGGCGCATAGGTTACTAATTTCAGTACATTGATGTCTCTCCGTGAGGTATGTTTTTAGCCAGTTTAGTGCATTTCCCCGGACACCGTATTTCTCTAGCTTATTTAATAACAGGCTATGATCCACACAGTCAAAAGCCTTCGACATGTCAGTAAATAGAGAACATATGCGACGGCGGTTATCTATACATTGATGTATTGGTTGTAATAGCTGATACATTGCAAGATTAGTGGACCTACCTTTGCGAAAGCCGTTTTGCTCATTAACAATTAAATTATTTTTATCTGAAAAATCCATAAGCCTGGTAAACATGACTTTTTCCAATATTTTGGGAAAAATAGGTATCAATGTCACTGGCCTGTAGTTACTTCGTTTTTTCCGATCACCTGTCTTATGTAAGGGCTTTATAATAGAAAATTTTAGTTTTTTCGGGAACTCTCCTTGTTCAAATGACAGATTGACAATGTGCAAAAAAGGACGAACGATCAGACTACTCGATTTCTTTATAATTTGTGTAGAAATTGTATCATATCCTACAGAGATAGTGTTCTTTATGGACTTTATTACACCAATTAGTTCTTTTTCTGTTACAGGAGATATGAAAATTGATTGTGGATTTGAATTTATATTCCTATCAACACTGCCATTTTCATTTTCATGGTCTCTGGGAAGCGAATCTATGAAGTAGTTATTAAAGCTTTTTGCTATTTCGTATGGATAACTGACTGATTCACCGTTTTCCTGAAGACATGTAATTAATTCCGGGAAAATATTTGTACCTGAGTAATTCTTAACTATTTGCCATGATGCTTTACATTTATTTTTAGCAGCCTCGATTATTTTTCTATTTTGGTTTTTTTGTGACGTTCTGACACACCTACGTAGTAGTGTATTATAGGTATCATACCGATGCTGCTTATGATGCTTGGAATTGAATTTAAGGCTCTAGATTTGAAATCACTTTGTGCTGCTCATGTATTTGAGTGTAGCGGGGTTTTGTTGACATATTTTAATATAATTATAATTTGTATCTATAGAGTTCCTAGTAAAATTGACATTCCTATATTTTTTGACAAGTTAGACGCGTTATTGAAAAAAAATTCAAATAACAAAAAACGAAAGATAATTTTATGTGGTGATTTTAATATTGACATTTTACCTGAGAATAAAGATAAAAGCAATGCTAATTATTTTATTAGACTTCTAAATTCTTACAATTTCTACCCTCAGATACATGAACCCACCAGAATCACAGAGAATTCAAAAACTTGCATTGATAACATTATATGTAATTTCAAGAGACTTAACACTGAGGTACATGAACTAGCTTTATCGGACCACACGGCTTAATCTTTAACTTTACAAACAAATAAACAAGCTATTCTTCATTTTTGGTACATTAGAAGACGAGATTATTGCCAGTATAATGTTGAAAAATTTATAGAATGTCTGGGTGAACTTTCTTTTTCAGAAATATATTCTCAAACTGATATTAATATTGCTTATAATGAATTTATTGACCTATACAAATTGTTCTACGAACTGTGTTTCCCATATATAAAAATAAAAATTAAAAGAGTTAACAAAAAAAAATGGTTAACCAAAGGTATTTTAGGATCTAGTAAGATAAAAAGAAGTTTATATATCGATGTAAAACGAAAGGGACACAAGTCTAAGCAGCATCGGTATGATACCTATATATGATACGATAGTCATCTGAGTTACTTTTTATCATCTGTCAAAAACGGCATTTTGTTCTAAAAATGTTTGAAATACCTAGACGTAACGTCATAGTTTAGCAGCGTCATTTATGTACTCATTTTAAGATTTTTTGAATTAAAAATAGAAGACTTGATGGAAAACTAAACGAGTAAGGTTTTCCGAAGTTTAAGTAGGAGGGTAGTTTAGTGATCAAGACATCCTTGTCTAGAGGAGGGAAATTCAATGTCTTTGATAGGATACTTGACTGTTAGTTATTTTTAGTTTATCATGTGTCAATAACTTTTTTCCTTATTTTTAATTTAAATTGAGGACATGTTGAAATACTGAGCTTTATTATTTATTATTGGTGCATTTCCTGACTTTTGCATATTGACTGAATACACGGGAAAAGTACAAATCTACAAATAAAACAATTACATAAAAATAACATAATAATATATTACTTGATAATAGAGTGTAAATACAATACAAGGTTCCAAGTGAAACAAATCTTGTAATATTTTTATTACAATGATGTTCAATAGTGTCCTAGCGGGAGTTGCTGTATTGCCAGGAGCTAGAGGTGGCGGGTGCGGCTAGCTGGCAAGCGCAGTACAGTCAAGCTCTTCGAGACGCGTGTCGGCGGGGCGGCGCATCAGGCGCGCCACCACGTCCGCCAGCGACTCGCGCGCGCCCGCCTCCAGCAGGCACATGCATTGCTGCAAGCGGAAACGCAACGCAATATATAAAAATGTATAAACACTTATCGTCGTATTGGTTACATTTAGGGTTTTGTTAGGCAAAAGACTATTTTAAATAATGTTAGATTAAACAACATAATGTACCACCTTAGCGAACCTGGGAAAATGAGTCATCTTGCTGCAGATGCAATGCTAGTCTTAGCGCTAACTCAGCTTAAGGCCGGACATAGGTGTTCTTCCCTTCTTGGTGCCATTGACAGGCTCAGCCTACTACTAACTACACTACCTTGATCTGAGCGGGAGTGAGCCACGTAACAGAAGCTAAAGACGTAGCGCCAACCGTAGAGCTAGCTCGGCACTAGCGCACACGCAGGTGCTTTTGCCTTGGTGCCGTGTGAGTGATAGTTACCTGGCAGAAGGAATCGTCTTGCTGCAGACGCAGCGCCAGCCTCAGCGCTAACTCTGCATTGGCGCGCACGTATGTGTTCTTCTCCTTGGTGCCATTGACGAGTGCAGGCAGAAGCGCGCGCAGCACGTCGCCGCCAGGCGCGCCCGCGGATGCTTCCAGTTGTGCCTCCGCGCAAACCGCGCAACTTGCGCGCGCCATTAGCTGCTTGACCTCGTTGCTTGTGTGGTTCATGCTCTGCGCAAGCCATTCAAAGTATGGTTAATATATCTTGAAACTTGTGTTCGAAATTCAGGGCAGATCGTTAATTTGATTTAAGGCGAGTTTCATCTTTTTCTTTACGTGTAAAGAGTAAAGAAATTAACCAAAATTTTGAACTTTTTCAATGTTTTTTCGTTTCAATTAAAAACTAAATTAAAAAAACTCTATCTGGCATATTGGAGTGTGTTTTTAGGGTAATCGACTAAGAAAATTTAGAGGTACTATCTATCTATCTAGTTTGCCTGTAGAATGCAAATCTCTGTTAGTAAAAAAAGAGGTTTCTTTGATATATTTTTTTCTGTTATAAAAGTTAACGAATCGTGTTTCTGCAACTGACAAAATGAAGAATCAGGTTACAAAACATCACTTTCATATGTTTTGTAATTGCTGAGAAAAATCGAGATCCAATATATCGCCTTAAAACAAAAATGCTAAAACATAGTTTTGTCTCATTTGGTATGATGTGAGGTATTCTGAATTCAGAGTAGTGTAATGTATCGCCTTAAAACAAAAATGCTAAAACATAGTTTTGTCTCATTTGGTATGATGTGAGGTATTCTGAATTCAGAGTAGTGTAATACTTGTTTGGGTGCTAAAACTATTTTCCTAGATTGAAGGTATGCGCCATGACTCATGACCCACAGTAAACAGTAATTCTAATAGGAATGTTTTCCGAGATGAATCTATACAGATCTCCGACCATCTTAAGCTCCTTGGCGTAGATTTAACATCCGATCTGAATTTCCGGAGATAAATTGAATCTAAGGCAAAAACGGCTGCCAAAAAGCTTGGTATCTTCTCGTAGGTGAGACTTTACTTCACACCAGAGCAGCTTCTAGTGTTATACTAAGCGCAAGTTCGGTCATATAGGTACTGCTCTCACTTATAGGACTAATCAGCTCGTTACCAGCTAGATGCCTTGGATTCTATCGACCGACGCACAAGGAGACTCACTGGCGCCGAGGAACTTGTTTATGTAACAGGCTCCAAATTGCGGCTCGCGCACCACTAACCCTCAAATACAGTCATAAAAACGATGTTCACGCGGGCGAAGTCGCGGGCAAAACTAGTAAAAAATAAATAAAAAGCAACTTAAATGACTACAAGACTATCATCATCATCATATCAGCCACAAATCGTCCACTGCTGGACAAGGCCTCCCCCAAGGATTTCCACGACGACCGGTCCTGCGCTGCCCGCATCCATCGGCTTCCCGCGACCTTCACCAGGTCATCGGTCCACCGCGTGGGAGGCCTGCCTACGCTACGTTTTCCGGTGCGCGGTCGCCACTCGAGAACTTTACTGCCCCATCGGTCATCTGTTCTACGAGCTATGTGCCCTGCCCACTGCCACTTCAGTTTAGCGATTCTGTGAGCTATGTCTGTTACTTTAGTTCTCCTGCGGATCTCCTCGTTTCTGATTCGATCACGCAGAGAAACTCCGAGCATAGCACGCTCCATTGCCCTTTGGGTGACCTTGAGCCTTCTTATGAGGCCCATAGTAAGCAACCATGTCTCAGTTCCGTAAGTCATCACTGGCAACACACACTGGTCAAAGACCTTAGTCTTGAGACACTGCGGTATTTGGGACGTGAAGATATTGCGAAGCTTCCCGAACGCTGCCCAGCCGAGTTGGATCTCTTTCTTGAAGTTGGAACTACCTAGCTGGACTGTTTGTCCCAGGTATACATATTCGTCAACAACTTCCAGTGTAGAGTCTCCAACCTTTAGAGGAGTGGGTGCGACACGGACATTTAACATTATTTTCGTCTTGTCCATGTTCATTTTAAGACCCACTTGTTGAGAGACCTTACTGAGGCCATCAAGCATTGTGCTTAGGTCTTCCATAGTCTCAGCCATGACCACGATATCGTCAGCGAATCGGAGGTGGGATATGTACTCGCTGTTGATATTGATGCCGAGACTATCGTCTACTACATATTAACTACTATCATCATTTAAGCGCATATACGTCCCCACCGAGGGGCTCGAGCCTACCCTGAATTAGGGCGATCGGGCCTTAGTCGACCACGCGGGCCCAGTGCGGGTTGGTCGACTTCACACACAACCTTCCGAGTTTAACTACTATACAATATACAATACTACTATTCTGTATTTGCAATGTAATTATTACGTGAATTCTAGTTTGGGTAAAATTATTTGTATTTGAACTGTAGTAGGTATGTACTGCGGCGTCACGCGTCACTCACCCGGACGAACTGCGCCAGCACCGCCGGCGGTATCGGCCTGCCGTTCTTCAGCAGATATATCATTAGATACGCTATGCCCCTGATCCCGTTGCACGCGACCGGGATCTTGTCGCTCGCCAGGTGCGCGAGTAACACTTTGTCCACTTTCTCCTCGAACTGCTCCCTGTAGATGGTGGCGGGGGTTTCCTTGAGGGCCACGAATAGCGCGCACGAGCGGCCGTGTGTCAGGAGCCAGTCTTCGTTTGAGGAGTTGCTGCCGGCGCCCAGTATGTGGTGCAATATGGCGGCGTCGCGATGCGTGGGCGGCAGGCAGTGGACCAGCGCCCCGAGGCAGCCCCCCGCCGCCGAGCGGGGCGGGTCCTCGGGATGGCCAAGCATTGATGGATTGCTAAAGGTTGTTAGGATTTGTAGCGGTTGGCTTTCGGTCATCTTGTCTCCTGTTGAAGAGAAAACAAAAACTTTGTATCATGTTTGAAAACCACATTTGCTCAAATTACATTAGTGTCGCGAAATGTGTGCTTTAGAAGACGATATAGACAAGGAGGTCATGACAAATCTGGTAACTATACCGGAAATGGATAAACTTAGGTTGAGTCTGATGTTAAATATGTCGGTCTGCCTGAAAAACTAGTTATTGTGACCAAAAAAACGAGAAGGGAAACGGCTGAGTAAGATATAAAATAAAAGTACTAGTTGTACTCATGACAATTATGCAAAAACTGATAAAATATTCGGTTGCGTTATGGAGCAACACCCGTTAGTAGTAGAAATAGAGTTCTGAACCAGGATCCCACCCTCTTGCTGGAGTCCAAAGTTGGAAATGGCGGATTCCAACTTCCAACTTTGGTGCTCCGGCAATTCCAGGTCCAGAATTCCTACTACTAACGGGCGTTGCTCCATAACGCAAACGAATATTTGGCCAAGAATTCTCCGACTGAATAAAATGAGTGCTGAAGAAGCCACCTGTTCTATTCTATTTTGAAGTTATTAAAGAGAATATCTTTAATATTTATTTATTTACTTATTTTAGGAAGACCAACAGCTAAATATTAAAGATAGTCATCATATCAGCCGAAAGACGTCCAATGCTGGTAAATGCTTTCCCCAAGGATTTCCACGACGACCGGTCCTGCGCTGCCCGCGTCCAGCGGTTTCCCGCGATCTTCACCAAGTCGTCGGTCCACCGCGTGGGAAGCCTCCTGCGCTACGTCTTCCGGTACGCGGTCGCTTCTCGAGAACTTTACTGGCCCAACGGTCATCTGTTCTATGAGCTATGTGCCCCGCCCACTGCCACTTAAGTTTAGCGATTCTGTGAGCTATGTCGGTTACCTTGGTTCTCCTACGGATCTTCTCGTTTCTGATGCGATCGCGTAGAGAAACTCTAAACATAGCTCGCTCAATCGCCGTTTGGGTGACAATGAGGCCCATAGTAAGCGACCATATAGCCAGGCATCTGCCGGGATTCTTGGCACCCCTCACCCCACTGTTACCGTGACTGCTACCGGAGCCAGGGGACCGGCCACCGGGGACTGAGTATTTTCCGTTTTCTTGGTATGTTTATCATGTTGGGGTGGTTTTGCCATAATCACCACGCTTGGCAGGCGACTTGGTGATCGCAGTGCAGTTGCAGGTCTGTTGCAGTGCGCGGAAAGGATGCCACTGCCCATCCCCCGGTTTAGTCATCATCATTAATATCATCAGTTAATAATACCAAATAAACCATAGATATCAAACAAATAATGTCATTTAAATTATTGCATTTGTCGTTAATGCATTTGACAAGTGCGTAAGTAGGCCAGTTCACACGGACAGCACCCGGTCCCGAGTGTAACGCGAGAGTCAGCCGTCGCTAATGAATTAACGATCCTTACGAATATTATAAACGCGAAAGTTTGTATGGATGTTTGTTACCCTTTACGCCACAACAGATAAACGGATCTGGATGAAATTTGGTAGGTAGAGAGATTAGGACCGGATTAACATATTGGCTACATACTAACATGCTCTCGCGCGCGCTGCGCATCCTCGACGACAGTCATAGAAACTATGTACACGCGAGCGAAGCCGCTGGCAAAAGCTAGTAGTATATAAAACTTATAAATAAATACAGTGCTATGAATGTGTGTTATATTAATAGCTCGTTCGTTACGGCCACCGCGAGGCGCCTCAGCCGTACTTCGTGTGCGGGTCTGCAAGTACTTCAATGGCATCTTCGTCTCAGTAATGTCCCATCTTAGTGTTTGTTGACAAAGTAAGCAGTATATATCGTCCGTTGGCGACCTACCAGCCAATCACTATGAATGTTGGGCAACTACGGTACTTCCACCACATGACTTGATCTCAGTGGGTAGGCAAGTGACTGGCGCCAGCTGACTCACCTGCCGCAGTGATGACGCTGCGTAGCGCCTGTATGATGGTCTCTTTGACGGCCAGGTCGTCGGTACTCTTCACACTGTTGTGCATGTCTGCGAACAGCGGGTCGGCGCGCGAGTGAATGGCCACAAGCTGGGCGAGCGCCAGGCCTGCGCGCACGCGCACTGTGCGGTTCTGGTCATTGAGCGCCTTGAGGAAGGTAGTTTGTAGTTGTGGGAGGAACTGCTTCAGCATCACGCCAACCTGGGGGAGGAACGGGGTTATTAGTGCATGAGATTTTTATTCATTTACTTTTAAAAAGATACAAAAGGTTTTTGAATGGATCTTGTATGTAGTAGACTTTCAAAAGTACCGAAAGGTCTTGTCGGTTGGGCATGGTGGTGTGAACGACGGGGGGGGGCTAGATAGTGGCGAAGGCCAGCTTGCACTGACAGCTGTCATATGACTTACTCCTTGCTAAGGCAAGGCGATCAATAAGTCTTGTATCCAACACAGCATACAGGGCTGGATGCCACCTTGTACTGACAGCTGTGACGTCACCTGCTCTTACCTTAGCGAGTAATAGCGCCAGTGTCTCCAACACAGCAGCCTTCACGCTGGCATTGAACCGGTCGCCCAGGATTCTGATCAGCGGCCCGGTGATGTGCACTACTGATGGCTGTATGGCGGCGGCGGAGGTCAGCTTGATGACCTCACCTAGCATGGTGGCGGCGTTCTCCTTGTCCTCGGGAAGGCCGTTCAGGATGGACTCGCGGAAAAGTGGCATTATTGGCGTGATACCCTGTGGAAAGGAGATATTTAGATAAACGGAGGTTAGCAAAATGTTTGTGCTGTCCTTTTATCACGATGCTGGCTGTCATTAAATCTTTTAAAATTTGGTATCATCTAAAACTGAGTACTACCACACCCCAGACACTTTAAAAAAAATCTACAATTGATAAGCCCTTGGCATCATCTCACCTGATGATGACAGAAACTGTCTGCTTTGTGTATGTCAACCATTGATACATTACTATGGTCCTCACCAAGTAGATTACGGGTCTCTTACGATATCAGTGGCAGAAACTGTCCGCTTTGTGTATGTCCACCATTGATACATTACTATGGTCCTCACCAAGTAGATTACGGGTCTCATACGATATCAATGACAGAAACTGTCCGCTTTGTGTATGTCAAACATTGATATATTACTATGATCCTCACCAAGTAGATTACGGGTCTCATACGATATCAATGACAGAAACTGTCCGCTTTGTGTATGTCAAACATTGATATATTACTATGATCCTCACCAAGTAGATTACGGGTCTCATACGATATCAATAACAGAAACTGTCCGCTTTGTGTATGTCAACCATTGATATATTACTATAGTCCTCACCAAGTAGATTACGGGTCTCATACGATATCAATGACAGAAACTGTCCGCTTTGTGTATGTCACCATTGATATATTACTATGATCCTCACCAAGTAGATTACGGGTCTCATACGATATCGATGACAGAAACTGTCCGCTTTGTGTATGTCAACCATTGATATATTACTATGATCCTCACCAAGAAGATTACGGGTCTCATACGATATCAATGACAGAAACTGTCCGCTTTGTGTATGTCCACCATTGATATATTACTATGATCCTCACAAAGTAGATTACGGGTCTCATACGATATCAATGACAGAAACTTTCCGCTTTGTGTATGTCAACCCTTGATATATTACTATGATCCTCACCAAGTAGATTACGGGTCTCATACGATATCAATGACAGAAACTGTCCGCTTTGTGTATGTCAACCATTGATATATTACTATGATCCTTACCAAGTAGATTACGGGTCTCATACGATATCAATGACAGAAACTGTCCGCTTTGTGTATGTCAACCATTGATATATTACTATGGTCCTCACCAAGTAGATTACGGGTCTCTTACGATATCAGTGGCAGAAACTGTCCGCTTTGTGTATGTCCACCATTGATACATTACTAT
This sequence comes from Coleophora flavipennella, assembly GCA_947284805.1. Lineage (NCBI taxonomy): Eukaryota > Metazoa > Arthropoda > Insecta > Lepidoptera > Coleophoridae > Coleophora > Coleophora flavipennella. The sequence continues at coordinate 8,626,479 of OX369305.1, forward strand.
GGTCCTCACCAAGTAGATTACGGGTCTCATACGATATCAATGACAGAAACTGTCCGCTTTGTGTATGTCAAACATTGATATATTACTATGATCCTCACCAAGTAGATTACGGGTCTCATACGATATCAATGACAGAAACTGTCCGCTTTGTGTATGTCAACCATTGATATATTACTATGATCCTCACCAAGTAGACTACGGGTCTCATACGATATCAATGACAGAAACTGTATGCTTGTGTATGTCACCATTGATATATTACTATGATCCTCACCAAGTAGATTACGGGTCTCCTGTCCGCTTGTGTATGTCAACCATTGATATATTACTATGATCCTAACCAAGTAGATGACGGGTCTCATACGATATCAATGAAAGAAACTGTCCGCTTTGTGTATGTCACCATTGATATATTACTATGATCCTCACCAAGTAGATTACGGGTCTCATACGATATCAATGACAGAAACTCTCCGCTTTGTGTATGTCAACCTTTGATATATAACTATGATCCTCACCAAGTAGATTACAGGTCTGGTACGATATCAATGACAGAAACTGTTCGCTTTGTGTATGTCAACCATTGATATATTACTATGATCCTCACCAAGAAAATTACGGGTCTCATACGATATCAATGACAGAAACTGTCCGCTTTGTGTATGTCCACCATTGATATATTACTATGATCCTTACAAAGTAGATTACGGGTCTCATACGATATCAATGACAGAAACTGTCCGCTTTGTGTATGTCACCCATTGATATATTACTATGATCCTCACCAAGTAGACTACGGGTCTCATACGATATCAATGACAGAAACTGTCCGCTTTGTGTATGTCACCCATTGATATATTACTATGATCCTCACCAAGTAGACTACGGGTCTCATACGATATCAATGACAGAAACTGTCCGCTTTGTGTATGTCCACCATTGATACATTACTATGGTCCTCACCAAGTAGATTACGGGTCTCATACGATATCAATGACAGAAACTGTCCGCTTTGTGTATGTCCACCATTGATACATTACTATGGTCCTCACCAAGTAGATTACGGGTCTCATACGATATCAATGACAGAAACTGTCCGCTTTGTGTATGTCACCCATTGATATATTACTATGATCCTCACCAAGTAGACTACGGGTCTCATACGATATCAATGACAGAAACTGTATGCTTGTGTATGTCACCATTGATATATTACTATGATCCTCACCAAGTAGATTACGGGTCTCCTGTCCGCTTGTGTATGTCAACCATTGATTTATTACTATGATCCTCACCAAGTAGATTACGGGTCTCATACGATATCAATGACAGAAACTGTCCGCTTTGTGTATGTCAACCATTGATATATTACTATGATCCTCACCAAGTAGATTACGGGTCTGGTACGATATCAATGACAGAAACAATTAGACAAGACGGTGGTAGCTAACCAGGCGGGCTTAAAACTGAGCTAAACTAGTCTCTACTCTTAGTACTAATGTATGAGAACAGATAAAGTAGTTTATGAAACTGCAACTAGGTATTGAAACAAGAGTATGATACTATTAAAAACATTGCCAAGGCTGTTTCATTAACTACTATTACAAAAAAATTAAAGGATACCTCCCCTACACGTGAAGTGAGGATGTATTATTTTTTTCTCGTCTATCCCATGGCGTGAGGTATCGTTGGAAAGGTCGTTCAAAAATATTGTCGGTGTGTGAAAACCATTTTTCGATTTAGGGATTTCATTTGCGAGATATTAAGCTTTAAAATGCAAATTTTTGTTAGAGTTAAGTGTCCCCACCCTGCCTATTCAGCGCTATTTCAGGACATCTGAAAAAAAATTTAAAAAGAAGGACATGTAATAAAATTTTGTTACTAAGTGTAATATTTATTGTTGATTTGTGTATGCCCAGCTAAGACAGACGGTCAAAGCATCGCGAGAAAGTATGCACAGGCAGCGTGGTTATACAATTTATTTAATTTATGAGTAATATTCAACCAACCAAGATGTACAGTTGGATTTGTAAAAAGTTCATAGATTTTCCATACAAAATGTTTTATTACCAACTTTATCTACTTGGTGTATATAAATTCCAAAAAATGGACCACAAAAATAGTTTTGCTTGCATAGTTCATTTTACAATTGTCACCTTGGGCAGACAAAATCCAGGCAGGAGTTCGCCCTTCAGGTCCTGCGCGGCGTACTTGATAGCTTGCCGGACATCCGACACGTGCTGGATCTGTCTCTCCGGGTCCAACCCCTTGATCAGGACTGTGAGAGCCTCCCACGCCATCTGCAGCACGTCGCGGTCAGTCTCGGCCAGGAGGAGGATCAGACCTGGTAATTATTTACAATTGAGATACACTAAACAATTGATTGGAAGATTGAGAATTACTTTCTTGCAACAGGTCGGATATTGCTTTATTATTGAATTGTTGTCTAGTTTTTAGTTAAATTGGTAATTATTGATAGTTGGTTAATTCATTTTCTCCCACGTGCTCAGTAATTATAAACTTTACTTCTTTATAATTATGTTTGATTAATTAAAAAAAAAACAATATGTCAATTGCCTCTTCTTGGTACACAACCAAATAACATGCAGGGATTATCCCGCAGCGGCGATAATGTCCGTTTTTTTTATTGATTTACAATTGGTAAGCCCTTGGCATCATATCACCTGAGGAAAGTGGCAGTAATACCGAAGATGGAAGCGGGCTTACCAAGATTTCCCAACGCAATTGGGAACTGACTATATATCTTCAAGATGGAACACATGGATGTTTCAGGGCAAGACTTGGATAAGATGATGGTACCTAGCTCTTAGAAAATGCCCTTCCGTCAACCAAACCAAGACTAAAAAGTTATCCGCTGGGAATCGAACCCGCGAACTCCTGACGCGAAGCTAATGGATTTCATCACTATGCCACATGGAGGTGGTTAATATTCGCAATAAACATGCAGTTCACAAGATATCTAAGTAAATAGAAATTGCGCTCAAACGAAACAATGTTGGTATTGGGGGTGTGTGGTATTATAAATTGAATATGCGGTAGTTTTCCGAGTACCTCGAAGCAGCTGCGGCACGTAAGGAGACAGGTCGGCTCGGGAGTGCGTGATGAACGCGCACAGCAGCGAGGCGGCCGCGCGCCTCTTGTCTTCCTCGCCGCCGCCGCCGCCGCCGCCCCCGCGCACCGTGTCCAGGAGCGTGTCGATGATACTGCGGGAATTACGGCATCACACAACGAACTAGTACAAATAGTTTGGCAAACCATTATTTTGATTTTATAGGTTTTAAGGGTGCATTTTCACTGATGTGGAGACGAGCGGAGCGGAGCAATGAAAAGTGGTACATGTTTCCACTTATGAAGCGGAGAGAAGAGCGGACGTGAGCAGAGTGGAGTAAGTTTCGCTCTGCCCGTTTTGACCACCCCGTTCTGCTTCGCGCGCTCTACATTTTCATACAATTTTTCTCCACTTCGCTATCTGTTCAGATGTGAATGGTCCGGCTGTTAATGGGGAGAGAGCGCACACCATCCTGTCCTCCACCAGCGCAAAATGATTGCGCAACACAGTAAGTGTCGGAATCCCTGCAGTGGTCCCGCGTCTTTGATGTTTGTCAGGTCCTCCTCCACTGGCCGCGCCGCCTGAATGAATTGTCCCGAGCGGTGCCTAGAGCAATTGGGCCTCGGCCTCCCCTACTCGCCCCTCGGCCCCCGCACGATTGCTCTGTCTAGTCGTGTCCGTTGGACGACTGTATAGATACTGCATTATATGTTACAAATTTGTTGGTCGCTGGTGTTAGCAATTTTTTGAAATTTGGGGGCAATTTGGGGAATTGTTGAATAATATTTTACGTTCAAACAATCAGAATTTATTTACAAATGAATCAGTTTCTATATATTTTTATTTCAATTTATTTTACAATTTTAAATTTGCGTGTTAAAATATTGGAGGGATGGAAATAATTTTGATTTTGAACCACATGTGTCACATTTTGTTTCCAAAATGTGACACACGGATTGTTCTGTGCCAGCGCATGAGAAATAGATGAAATAGATCAAAAGAAAGAAGAACAATACAGCATACATCGCTCCAGTCCCTTTGTTTGTATTGTCTTGCTGTAAAATATACCATGTCAGCGGCGGCGACAAGCGTTATAGCTTACTGTTAAAAATTCTCTAAAATTTAATTTGCAATCTAAACAAGACTCACCATCTAACTGGTCCGGGCTCATTTTGCGGCAACAACGCGTCGCGACAATGCTCTAGTTCCTTCGCTTCGTCCGGCGTGCCCCTGGCGGCCGTCAACGCGGACAGCAACGCCGGCAACACTCTAGGTAAGTGTCTCGCCAGCGAAGGTCCAGCGGCAGCGGCTAGCGCTGACAGGGCCTTCGTATCCACGGAGCCGCCCTCCCCGCCGCCCGTCAGCACAGGCACCAGGTACGGAAGCACGGCGCGCGACTTGATCGCCATGATCTGCCACAGAAACAGCACGCGTTGCAAATCAGTACTCAACGTTATTATATGGAGTATCGTTAACAACCCACAAACGACTCCACTAGTGGAGAACCGGTCTCTTACAAAACTCGGAAGGTTAGGCCATACCTATAGCGCTATCATAGATACTTGTTGAGCCATGTCTGTCCTCTTTTCGAATTTCGTTATAACTAGACTTCTCTGTCCGTTACTTTTTTGTTTTTCTTTTTGTTTAAGCAGCATGTTTTCTGAATAAAACAAATAAATACTCCACACACGGGGCTAAACACGGGTTTTAAAGAAATAATCAGTTTCTATATATTTTTATTTCATTTTATCACTTTTCATTATATTTTAGTCGCGGGAAGCCGCTGGATGCGGGCAGCGCAGAACCGGTCGTCGTGGAAATCCTTGGGGGAGGCCTATGTCCAGAAGTGGAAGTCCTTCGGCTGTTATGATGATGATAACACGGGGCTAAGTCAGGGTTGGTGGAGGTTGAGGGCTAGTGGCGAAACCCACGGTCAGAAGTTTCTCAAACCGGCATATAAATAATGCATCTGACACAATAATAATAATAATAATAAAAATTTCTTTATTTAGGCAATAAACCCATTAAAATTAGGGCTGACACAGCTTAACCACTGTCATCTAGTAATAGCAACCGGCACCAACGGCTTAAAGAGCCTAGCAATGCACGGGAACGGTCGAGAAAAACGCCACTAACAGATGGGTTTCACCATCCAGGTAATGACTGTGCTTCAGGTGAGTCAAGCTGGGTGACCTACCCAAGTACCCAATCACGCAATCCGCACTGAGCTGCGACCGCATATGAAGTATCATGTGTGTGTAAAGTCAAAAGAAAAGCACCACTTTTACTTGAACTCGGCGCCAGCGCTCAGCCCCCTGAGTCACGGGAATCCGATTTAGAAATAAGATCTCCGTGAATCAAGGGGCTGATACTGTATGCAGATAATCGCTCCTCCTAGCCAAGAAATGTCCAGCAATACGTGAATATTGACGTCACATAACTAATAACTAACATTCCACCATATCTTAATTATAATTAGGTAATATTAAGGCGCCGGACTCCTAAAAATCAGTGTTATTGCAGAATTATTCGAGTAAGAAAGATTTTATTTTGCGTTTCAAGAAGCTATAAATTAAGTACAATCTACGATTATTTAGAGTGTAGGATTCAAAGATTTCGAAACATTTTTTATTTCTTACTTTGATGCTATTTTCAATAGCTTTTTTAGGCTTCAAACATACCTACATTTACGTTCTACGCGTTGAGGGTCATATTCTTGCACTCGCCACGTTAAAAATATGGAAAAAACACAAAAAATATTCAGACCATATTACTTAGCAAATCTTCTATAATGATCTGATCTGATTACTTTTTTGGTAAATGCTTTAGTTTTCTTATTTAAAATGGTTTAATAAGTTAAAATTTTATGAATTCGACCACTGCTGAAACATTTTTTTTCTCTTAGAAATAATTGTTAAGCGTAGTCACACTTTAACGACTTATATAAGAACTATTAATTAATCAAACAAAAAAAAACTGTATTAAAAAAAATCATTTTATCTACCATTGATCAAACATAAACTAAACGACAGTTTAAAACAAGAAACGCGTAGCAATTTCTCTCAGTTCCGCTGAGACATCGCAGCGTTCGGACGCATGTTGTGCAGCTCGACGTGATTTTACCTCTCACTCGCACGGTTGCTCCCTTTCCTTCTCGCAGATCTTATGACGAGGCCCGGCGTATCTTGAAAGTTGCTCTACTTGAATATTATTTTAGTACATTATTGTTATGATCAAACAAGTAAAGGACTATGGATCGAAAAAAATATATCCCTGTGTTAGTAAAAGGAAAAGTAAATCAAGAGTTTTAATGATAAAAAAAACCCGTATAAAGAGGTAAATTAAATACATACATATTGTATTAACAACTATACCTGTTGCCGAATGAGGACTATAAATGATTTTTGATTTTAATGTACCTATTTCATTACATTAATATTGTGATAGTTTGTAAGTTTGTTTTGTTTGTTTTCACGCTACAACTGTTAAACTGATTGCGTTGAAATTTGGCATTTCGCTAAATTAAATGGCGAAGAATAATATAGAATACTTTTTATCCCAGAAAAATGCATAGGTAGTTCCAGAAAGACCTGGGAAAAACTTAAATTTTAGTTTGCAAGTCGCTTGCAGCTCACGGACCGCGCACCCTCGATTACAGTTATAAAAACTATATACGAGCGGGCGAAGTCGCGGAAAAAGGCTAGTAGTGTGACGAAGTCTATCTTTTTAACCCCCGACGCAAAAAAGAGGGGTGTTATAAGTTTGACCGCTATGTGTGTGTGTGTGTCTGTGTGTGTGTCTGTGTGTGTGTCTGTGTGTGTGTCTGTGTGTCTGTCTGTGTGTCTGTCTGTGGCACCGTAGCTCTCAAACGGGTTAACCGATTTGGATGCGGTTTTTTTTATTTACAAGCAGGTTTTTTGGCGATGGTTCTTAGATACGTTTTATCAAAATCGGTTCAGCCGTTTCAAGGTCATCAGCTCTTTTGTTAGCTGCGGTAGGGTTCTTAGACTCTTAATGTGTATTTACTTTACTTTCAAACATACATGTGACCAAAAACTTGAAACACTCATGTATGCTTAATAACTATGCAGGATTATGGAACTCTTGGTCTGATGCTGCAGCCAGGATATCCAGAACACTAGCACACTCTTAAAAAAATAATAGCAGATATGTCGTGTTTGGACTCGTTTTGATCAGTATTTGATTCTGCATACAATGCAATGGTGGCAACACGATGAGCTGATGCTGCGGCCAGGATATCCAGCACACTAGTACACTCTTAAAAAAATAATAGCAGATATGTCGTGTTTGGACTCGTTTTGATCAGTATTTGATTCTGCATACAATGCAATGGTGGCAACACGGTGAGCTGATGCTGCGGCCAGGATATCCAGAAGTCCAGAACACTAGCACACTCTTAAAAAAATAATAGCAGATATGTCGTGTTTGGACTCGTTTTGATCAGTATTTGATTCTGCATACAATGCAATGGTGGCAACACGGTGAGCTGATGCTGCGGCCAGGATATCCAGCACACTAGTACACTCTTAAAAAAATAATAGCAGATATGTCGTGTTTGGACTCGTTTTGATCAGTATTTGATTCTGCATACAATGCAATGGTGGCAACACGGTGAGCTGATGTTGTTAAAATCCGTTAAATTTTTGACATACCTACGTACCTGAAACTATGACTAACTGTGAACTAAATATTATTGAGATAAACCTTCGCTTTGATTTCTTATATAAACCCCCGACGCAAAAAGAGGGGTGTTATAAGTTTGACACCAATTTCTGTGTGTTTGTGTCTGTTTGTCTGTGGCATCGCAACTCTCGAACGGATGGACCGATTTTGATGCGGTTTTTTTTACGTGAAACAAGTTTCCTTGCGGTGGTTCTTAGCTATAATCGATAAAGATCTGTTCAGCCGTTTGAGGGTTATCAGCTCTTATCTAGGTGACTAAGGGATCTGGGCAACTTATACAGGTCTGATAGATTCAAAATTTGGTGCCCTGTTAATGTAAAAATATTGCAAAACCATGATAACCTTGAACTGTTGATGCAGCATCTCCTAGAATCTGCAGAATACCCAACTCCTCAAAAACTTTCAGTAGAAGTATCGTGTTTGGGCTCAAAAAAAATATTCAAAACAATTTATTTCAAATAGGTGTTACACACACTTTTAAATAGAATTAGAATAGAAATTATTAGAATAGTCTCAATGAATAGGTGTTAGATATAATATGGTAACCTTGACCTGATGCTGCAGCATCTCCTGGAATCTGCTGAAGCAGCGGTTAAAAAAGTAAAAAACTTCCATGGGTCCATGGATTTGAAGTTTAGAGTTATAACACATTTAATTGCAGCTTCAAACAAGGGAGGTGAGCAACTTCCACAGGCTTGATCGATTCAAAATAGGCTATATTTTGTGTCGCAGTATCGTGTTTCGTCCCGGAAACTATTTGTATGAATGTGGGGGTAGAGTTTCGATTGTATGTAATAGTTATGTAAAGTTTAAAAAGCACGAAATAAAAATTAAATTAAAAATTTAAAAAACCCCCGACAAAAACCTCTAAAAAGTAAACAATAATATGTATTGACCCTTTGAGTTTAATTTAAGTAGTAATATTTTGATCCAAGAGTCGTCGCGTAGGGGGACCGCTAAGTAAATAAAATAAAAACAGAATACAACTGATTTACTTTACTTACTACAACTAATTAGTAATAACTTCACAACTTAGCGGTCCCCCTACGCGGCGACTCTTGGATCAAAATATTACTACTTAAATTAAACTCAAAGGGTCAATACATATTATTGTTTACTTTTTAGAGGTTTTTGTCGGGGGTTTTTTAAATTTTTAATTTAATTTTTTGGTTTTTATTTTCAATCTGTTTTTATATCATCTTTTTTGTCTATTTTTGCTTTTTGTCATTTTGTTTAGTTTTGAAGTTGTCATTTCCATACCATACTTGAACCATACTTGTTCTCAATTCAACTGTATGTTGTTGTTTTTTTTTGTATGTTTGTTACGCGATATCTCCGCCGATTGTGAACCGATTTTCAAAATTATTTTTTCCTTCGAAATAGTAAACTTTCGAGGGGGTTCCATTAACACCAAGTCAGGATCTGATGATGGGATCCGAGGGAAATCGAGGGCAACCCTCATATTTTATAGGCACGTTTTACGCGTTATATGTATTTTCTAAAATAATTAAAGTATTTGCGTCGATAGTCATCATAAGAGATAAGCTGATGAAGGAAGGTGCAACTCCCGGTTAGGAGTTGGAGGATAATTCTTCAAATATTTTACGTAGATACGTAGGCACGTATAGACCGATAGTTGTACATTCTTTCAGGTTATTCAGATGAGCTGATGATGGAAGATTTAACTCCTTAACTTTCATAGTGTTGAGATGATGATGGAAGCCACAGAAATCTGTTAATGAAACACGTGCATTATGATTTGATGGTTCCTATTGGCGAGTGGGTGATTGGGTTAAGCGTTGTTAGATAGATAGCATTATTATTAGCTTTATTCGTGCATGCAGCCGTGTCATCAATTTATAGAACGTTATCTATCACGTCAAAAACTACAGAGCAAATGAACCAGATAAAGAAATGGTGTATAAAAGTGTGGCTGAGAAAATATAGTATGCACTAATTCCACTTACTATACATATCCTTACTATACTTACTAATATTATTATATAAGTGATAGTTTGTATGTATAAATGTTTGTTATTCTTTCACACAAAAACTATTTGGTAGGTAGACAGATTAGGACCTGGATATAGGCTCGCGCACTGCACACCCTCGGAGAAAGTCATAGAAACTATGTTCACGCGAGCAAAGACGCTGGCGAAAGCTAGCAATATAATAAAATTACAACATGCCCATGTCTGTACACTATAGAAAAAATAATATGGGGTCTATATTAGAGCAATAAATATGGCGCAAAATTTACAAAATACCGCTCTTTGTAACACTTTAAACTTTCACGATTGTTCATACTGTTAAATTGAAAACAGGGCTTCAACATCAATAATATAAAATGACGTCAAGTCCCGTTTTAAATTTACCGCTCTTTGGTTGAAAATGAGCTAGCTAGTCTTATATTTAACATCAAATGCAAATAGCATCATCTATGATGTTGATAGCAACGCAGCTGAAACATTCAACTCAGTAATAGCCAAATATGTTGGATGTAAGAGGATAAATTACACACCGATAAATTCTTATCAATAAAGATGTTGGCTGCCGCGAACTCTTTTAATACCAAGACACCAATAACTGCGGTCAATCGGTTTATATTCAATAAACCTACTGAAAAATATATAAGAACTAGCTGTCCCGGCGAACTTCCCTACACTACCCTACTCTATCCTACACTACACTATACTACCCTACCCTACTCTATTAAGATATATATTTTTTTTGATGAATATCATATTTTATACTTATTATTCTATTCCCGACGAAGACAAACGCAAAAACACAAAAATCAAAAAAAAATATCCAACCGTTGTTGAGTTGTAAATGGTGTAACTAACACGACTATTTTATATACAGGGTCTTCGGCAGATGGTTGAAAATACGAAAATGGGGGATAGGTGGGGTCGCCTCCCACCTATTTTGAGAATTAAAAAAAATCTAGGACTTGTATTTTTTTTACAGGATTTTTTTTCCTTTTTTTAGAAATTTTGCCATTTTTATACCTTTGAACACATGTAACTTTTTGTTTTTTAAAGCTAGCTTTTTTTTTTTAATAGACTTTTATAAGATAATCGGCTCTAAAAAAAATTATGTTTGTTTCAAGTTATTGCTAAAAACAAAAATGTGGGCCCCCGAACTTAAAAAAAAAGTTGAACAAAAATTTAAAACTCAACTTTGCGATGCATTTAAAAAAAAATATTGGGGCTGGAAGGCTTCTGATTTTTTTAAAACATCTCTAAAGCTTAGGCTTTTGAATGGTATGTAATTTGATTCGGTATCTTTTTTGTAACCGGAGTTGTTAATTTTTTTTACTCAATTGGACCATGATGACGAAATTCCACTAGTTACATGTTTTGTGAAATGTATCAAATGCAAAGTTGAAAATAATGTAAATACTTACTGTTGGGACGGTTACAAAGAGCAGGTACGTTTTTTTACATTCTTGCACACACATAATGGCTATCTTTTGTCATTTATTGGCATATTGGAGTTAGCACTTCCATATGCCAATAAAATGTCCGCATAGTCCGCATTGGTAAATTGAGCCATTTTAAACCACAACAAAGTCTTAACAAAACGTCTGATAATAACAAAAAGAGACAAACAACAAAAAAACTTAACAAAATCACAAACGTTAATAACGTTAATGTTTTTTTTTGTTTTCGTTAATTTCACTTTGCTGTGTTGTGGAATATGCGGACATTTTATTGGCATATGGAAGTGCTAACTCCAATATGCCAATAAATGACAAAAGATAGCCATTATGTGTGTGCAAGAATGTAAAAAAACGTACCTGCTCTTTGTAACCGTCCCAACAGTAAGTATTTACATTATTTTCAACTTTGCATTTGATACATTTCACAAAACATGTAACTAGTGGAATTTCGTCAACATGGTCCAATTGAGTAAAAAAAATTAACAACTCCGGTTACAAAAAAGATACCGAAACAAATTACATACCATTCAAAAGCCTAAGCTTTAGAGATGTTTTAAAAAAATCAGAAGCCTTCCAGCCCCATTTTTTTTTTTTAAATGCATCGCAAAGTTGAGTTTTAAATTTTTGTTCAACTTTTTTTTTAAGTTCGGGGGCCCACATTTTTGTTTTTAGCAATAACTTGAAACAAACATAATTTTTTTTAGAGACGATTATCTTATAAAAGTCTATTAAAAAAAAAAAGCTAGCTTTAAAAAACAAAAAGTTACATGTGTTCAAAGGTATAAAAATGTCAAAATTTCTAAAAAAAGGAAAAAAAATCCTGTAAAAAAAATTACAAGTCCTAGATTTTTTTTAATTCTCAAAATAGGTGGGAGGCGACCCCACCTTTCCCCTATTTTCGTATTTTCAACCATCTGCCTAAGACCCTGTATACTCGTATAGATATACATACAAGACACAAAAACCGAAAAAAAAAATACACAAGACAGTATGTAGTAAAGTAAGGCAATCTTACTGCCGTAAGCCATCTATTTTAGGTACCTTGGTGGTTATTTTTTGTTTAATTGTTTTATGAGTTCATTTTTTCACATACACAAATTAAGTAACTTATATATTTTGAAAATCATAAAAATTTACCAGTTAACTTTAAGTAGCTCTAATCATATCATAGAGCAAAAAGAACGAATCGTATACTCGTTTGCTAAAGTAGAGCAATCTTCATGTGCGGTGTTTAACGTCTAAATGCAGCGGGGGGAGCGCCACTTGCGAAGCCTCTGGTAAGGCGAAAGCTAAGTGTCGCAAAGGAGACTGGCGCCTTAAAACTGAAATTAACACACTCTTTACCACAACAAAGCAAAGTCGGGATGATGCAGGTTGTCGAGCGCCTTGTTGCCGATGTGGCGTGCAGTCAACACAAGACAACATATACCTGCTTGAGGCCGTCTAGTTTGGCGTCGGCTGTCTCAGGGTCGGGGTGCTGTAGGTTGGCCAGCTTGGGCGGTAGGATGTCGTCGAGCGCCTTGTTGCCGATGTGGCGTGCTGTCAACATAACACCGTCTAGCGTGGCGTCGGCTGTCTCGGGGTCGGGGTGCCGCAGGTTGGCCAGCATGGGCGGCAGAATGTCGTAGAGCGCCTTGTTGCCAATGTGCCGTGCAGTCAACACAACACATACCTGCTTGAGTCCGTCTAGCGTGGCGTCGGCTGTCTCGGGGTCGGGGTGCTGCAGATTAGCCAGCATGGGCGGCAGGATGTCGTCGAGGCGCCTTGTTGCCGATGTGCCGTGCAGTCATCACAACACATACCTGCTTGAGTCCGTCTAGCATGGCGTCGGCTGTCTCGGGGTCGGGGTGCTGCAGGTTGGCCAGCACGGGCGGCAGGATGTCGTCGAGCGCCTTGTTGCCGATGTGCCGTGCAGTCATTACAACACATACCTGCTTGAGTCCGTCTAGCATGGCGTCGGCTGTCTCGGGGTCGGGGTGCTGCAGGTTGGCCAGCATGGGCGGCAGGATGTCGTCGAGCACCTTGTTGCCGATGTGCCGTGCAGTCATCACAACACATACCTGCTTGAGTCCGTCTAGCGTGGCATCGGCTGTCTCGGGGTCGGGGTGCTGCAGGTTGGCCAGCATGGGCGGCAGGATGTCGTCGAGCGCCTTGTTGCCGATGTGCCGTGCAGTCATCACAACACATACCTGCTTGAGTCCGTCTAGCGTGGCGTCGGCTGTCTCGGGGTCGGGGTGCTGCAGGTTGGCCAGCATGGGTGGCAGGATGTCATCGAGCGCCTTGTTGCCGATGGTTGCGTGAAGGCTGTCGAATGTTCTGGCGGCCGCCAGGCGTACTTCTGGCAGCGGGTCGCACAGCGCTGTGCGGACTGTTGGCACCTGGGATGGATTTGAAACAAACATATAACTTCAATAGAAACTTAGTCATACAAAAATTATAAGGCCTTATATTTAGTAAAGAAATATAAACTTTGTGTAGTTCTTATTAGGGTCCATAATTACCGCTATCTTTTATAAGAGACTGTTAATCACTATCCTTTAGACTCTCACTGTTGATAATGCTAGTCTTCAAATTCAATTGAATTAAAAATAAATGTTCTCACCAATCCATCAGCGAAGCTGAGTACCGCATCTCTGGAGGTGGAAGCCAGTATCTCGCCCAGCCCGATGCACACCCCCTGCCGCTGGTCGGCGCGCTCTGACCGCAAGCCGCGCTCCAGGATGGGCACTATTTCCGGCAGCACTCGTTCTCCCAGCTAAAGAGTGTCAAAATATTATCGATGAGTTTCGCTGCCTTCATCTTTATACGAACTGTAAGTCATACATTCTTTGTGAGATTAATAATTTGGGGATTTTTAAAGCAAGAGTAAATAGGCGTTCGGGTCTCGGAATTGGAATGTTTCAAACACTTTCTTAAATATTTGGATTCACACGCACAACGGCTCCCGCTGCCTCACGACATCACTGCTTTGAAGAACATTTCTACAACAGTGTCGGCAGGATCTCGCGTAGTGTCTACCTTGCGCACGAGGTCGCCGAGCGTGCGCGCGGCCACCTGCCGCTTGTCGTAGGACGTGGACGCTAAGCACCCGAGCAGCAGCCCGAACAGCGTCGGCAGGATCTCGCGTAGTGTCTACCTTGCGCACGAGGTCGCCGAGCGTGCGCGCGGCCACCTGCCGCTTGTCGTAGGACGTGGACGCTAAGCACCCGAGCAGCAGCCCGAACAGCGTCGGCAGGATCTCGCGTAGTGTCTTACCTTGCGCACGAGATCGCCGAGCGTGCGCGCGGCCACCTGCCGCTTGTCGTAGGACGTGGACGCTAAGCACCCGAGCAGCAGCCCGAACAGCGTCGGCAGGATCTCGCGTAGTGTCTTACCTTGCGCACGAGATCGCCGAGCGTGCGCGCGGCCACCTGCCGCTTGTCGTAGGACGTGGACGCTATGCACCCGAGCAGCAGCCCGAACAGCGTCGGCAGGATCTCGCGTAGTGTCTTACCTTGCGCACGAGATCGCCGAGCGTGCGCGCGGCCACTTGCCGCTTGTCGTAGGACGTGGACGCTATGCACCCGAGCAGCAGCCCGAACAGCGTCGGCAGGATCTCGCGTAGTGTCTTACCTTGCGCACGAGGTCGCCGAGCGTGCGCGCGGCCACCTGCCGCTTGTCGTAGGACGTGGACGCTAAGCACCCGAGCAGCAGCCCGAACAGTGTCGGCAGGATCTCGCGTAGTGTCTTTGGGGTGTTTGTTACTACCACCTGCATTTTAAACGGGATTAAAATAAGCTTGATAAATTATAATTATAATGGACAATTTATATGGGATCCACCTCAGGAGTCGAATAAAATAGGAATTTTTAAAATAGTTCCACAATTGACGGAGAAATCGGTGGATATAAAAAAAACAATATACAGTAAAACATAGAACCTCCTCCTTTTTTTGAAGTCGGTTGAAAAGGAGGAGCTTCTCAATTGGATTGTGATTTCTTCGCTGAATGTGAACCCATTTTAATGATTCTTTTTTTGATCGATAGATTGTGCTTCTATAGTGGTCATAGTATTAGTAAATAGTATTAAAATAGGTTCAGTACTTTTATTTAGAAAACAAACAAAAACTAAAAATAAAACAAAATTTTACTTGGTTATTGTGATTGAAGTCGGTTTTTTGTATAGTGTTTAGCGCGGTCAATTACTTGCTCACCATGAACTCACTGCTCAGTTGGATAGTAATCGTTTGAGTGTATATGTATTTAACATCTAGTTCGCATTATTCGAAGTTTGTATTACCTTCCACACGTGCAGCGCCGCCTGGCGCACCATGAGCGCCACGTCGCTCCTGCCCATGTAAAGGCCGGCCAGCACGCGGTTGCGCCGCTCCGCGCCCAGCGCGCTCATTATCGCCCTGTGCGACTGCTCCGTGCCGAAGTTATCGTCCTCCGACGCCGTCTCCGTGCTCATCTTGCCCGACACTCCCGATATACGGTACAACAAGTCTCCAAGAAGTTGCACGGAGCTGTATCGAATCCTCCAGTTGTCGTCGAACAGCCCGTTCTCAAGCTCCGGTAGGAGCAGCGTTATCGCCGATTCAGCGTAAAGGTTGACGATTCTTTGTCCGGCTTTCAGCGCTGTTTCCCTGACGTATTCGTTCTCGTCGGCTAACGCTTTCAGGATGGGGTTGATGATCTGCCCGATGTAGGGGGTGAACTCGTCGGTGAACGCGCCCGGCATGTATATGAACATCATGATGTAGCCATCCTTCACGTGAGGTGCGATGTCCGTGCGCTCTGCCGTCGCTATGATATCTGGATGAAAGAGAAACACAAAATAGGTTAGCAGGCGTTACCGCAGGTTGAGGCAGGACGCCTGTGCATTTGCTCAACTGGGGATGCGCTTCGCCACGTGGCCTCCGAGTACGTCTGAATCACATTGGGCGCGCGCCGTACGTGGCGAGGCTGCTCTCCCCGTGGTCCTCTAGTGTTAAGACGCGCCGTGCTGTTTAAATTAATTTTAAAAGCTCTTGACAGGCTTCTAGAATATATAAAGTGCCGAACAAGAATTATTTTTATTATTATTATTATTCACAATTGGTAAACCCTTGACAACATCTCACCTGGTCGTAAATGCACTCCCTCACGCAGAACACACCTCCTCGTAAGATCGTTAACATTTTTCAATTTGTCTGGCAGGTACCTTTTCTAGTTTCCCTAGACACCACCATTGGCACATTATTAACTTTTCTCGATAGTGAAACTGTCAATATCCTTACCGTCAATTTTGAGATTTTTTTTTGTTGTATGACAGGTCCTATTTACAGTTTTTTATAGACATACTATATAAGACATATTTTGGGTGAAAATATGCGATGTGATAACAAAAATTTATATTAAATTCTTAGCCCTTTTTTGAGAAAAACATATTTTAGTTTTGTTGCATGACAAGTACCCATATATTTGAAAAAAATAATAAAAGAAGGTACCCCTGGCAAATAATTTAGAACATCTATGAGCAAAATTTTCTCGAATTCGGTTCACAAGTTTCCTCACAAATCGAGGATACGGACACACATATAATAGTACCAACAATAACACAATAATTATTTAAAAATACTATATTTTGGTGTCCAGTAATATAGAGTGTATTTTCGTCCAAACATCGTTTTTCGGACTATCACATAATCTTCTTCTACTCTTTACATTAGAACAAACTAAGGGATAAATTAAAACATTGCACTTTGCATAATGTAACTGCACCTGCGACTAGCCCCCCCCCCCCCCCCCACACCTACCGCGCCGCGCATCACCACCAGCTGCAAACTTTTTAACTAAAGTGCCAGTAACAACGTTGTAGCAGTACATAACAAGTTTCTTTACCAACCTGGCATGATCTTGTGCAGCTTGTGCACGCCCAGCCCGGCGACGACCTCCGACAGGCCCTGAGCGGCGCCCGAGCGGTCTACTGAGCTGGTCTCCGAGGTGAGGGTGTGCATGAGCCACGGCAGCAGCTCCTCGAAGCTGCTCTCGCCCATGCCCTTCACCATGGCGCCCAGCGCTCTAGCAGATACCGAGCGCACCTGTATACAACATTAGTAGTTTTTTTAATGGATAATTTACAAAATAAGCTCCTTCCATAAACATATCAAAATGGATAATTTCAAGATAAGCTCCTTCCCTAAACGTATTTAAATGGATAATTTACGAGATAAGCTCCTTGCCTAAACACATTTGAACGGATAATTTACAAGATAAGCTCCTTCCCTAAACACATTTAAACGGATAATTTACAAGATAAGCTCCTTCCCTAAACACATTTAAGCGGCGAGCCAAACTTATAATTTTTTGCTCTACAGCTATCATCTAAACCGTTCAACGCGTTTCATTTTTGTTACTACTTTGTTATGTATGTTTTACACGAGGTGTTAGAGGGAACGATGCAGGCACTGAAAGAGACCACAGATATCGTAAAGAGACGATATAATAACTAATTTTTGAGTTTTTGATCTTTTTTTTCGAGTTAATGATGTTGGCCCAATGAATCATTAAATTTTTCGACCTCGAGCGCCGTGCAGTGTATAAATGACTCGCCTCACCCTACGTGACATATTGTATAAGCATAGTACATAAGATGATATCTATTACATTTTATGTGCATTATACGAACAACCACTGAGACTAATATCAAAGTATATATAATAGTACTAACATACAGTATGGACAATTGGATACTCCCGCACGCTTTCTATATTGCTACCTTACCCCCTCGTCACCCAGATTGATGCAGATTGGTTACCGTTTAGTTCTCGAACGTATAGGATTTCGCCGTAATTTTGTTTGTTTCGTCATTAGATTTTTGAAATGTCATTTCTCGCCCCTTGTATGAAGTGTCCGGTGTGTGCTAATATTGTCTTATTAACTACTACCAGAAGTCCCATCATTGCAGCCGAACGCAACCTTGCCAAAAATAAAAACAGTCCTTTCTTTAGTTTTCGTCGATTTGAATCGTAAGGTTTTCAAGTCATTTGATAATAGCTACGAAGGACATTTTAAAAGTAGACTGAATTGGCTGCAATATGAGGCCTAAACCGTCTCTGTGGACCTCAGAGATTCTGTAATACAACTCTTAAATTAACCTTGATAACGACTTGGCGGCCTGTTTCTTGGAAACGGTGCGCCTGATGAAAACATGTCCTCGGAAAAGTCTACTTTAAATGGAGATCTATCTTAACTAGTTTTTGTGCCATACGGTTGAAAATTATAAAAGGAAAAAAGCTGTAACTGTTTGAAGGACGGACGGACAGAACGATCTTATTACAAACAGAACCCTAAAAATAAAAACAAAAAAGATTTTTACTAAGCATGCTTGGAAATTTGAGAATTATTTTGACAACCTTTTTCGTGATAAATCATAATTGCTGTACTGGCCAAATACATGTGAGCAGCGGCCGGCAAAAATCCATATCTGTCGTGTTTAGCGGTCAAATAAATTACTGCGTATACTCATATCTCGTAGTTCATTACATGAAAAGCAGTTTCAGGATTAAAATCGATAGAAACTTAGGGTTGTCACTTTTTAATTTTTGTCAAGGTTGCGTTCGGTCACACAAGATCGAATTAGTACCTCTAGGTCAAAAACTTTGATTCATTACGCAAACATCATTAACAACTGGGCAAAAATTCAGAACTACGTACCGGGTCTGACGCACGGTCAGATGATTAAGGTTACTTGGTTATGAAGTATATTTGACTGATAACTTTTAAAGCATTTATATTTATTTTATACCCTGATATTGACCTCTTCTGCACCAGAGCCACATCGATTCGTCGACCACTTGCTAGCATATTTTTCGATAGCTATAACTGAAATGCAAGTAGGTATATCTCTATTGTTAACAATAGCATTAATCTTCTTTTTAAACGACTTCAAAAAAGGAGGTTTCTCAATTCGACCGTATACATTTTTTTGCATAACATTCTCCTGTACAAATAATTGTCAGTGTTGTCATTCACTTGTTGGTAACATTCTATTTTGCTGATTTTTTTTATTTTATTGTTCATATATGTATTTTTAAAAGTTAATCTCTGTTAAGTACTTTAAATATCTATCGATGGTAATTCGTAATTAGCATTGTTTAACCTATTATATGTTATTTACGGAAATTATTTGTCTGTGAATTTTCCAACAACAAAATAAATAATGTGTATTTGGTTGGATGACCAGAATTCGGCAACGCGTATAGGATTTCCAGTCGCTTCGGATAGGTCTTAGCAAAGAGTATTTATTATTTTATTTATTTACTAAGCGAAAAAGAGAGTACATAGGTAAACATTGGACCCACAAAACTAAATGATCAGTTTGTCTGTGGGATCGACGGTCTCACAGTAGTTATAAACAAGCTTGTTACAATGATCGATAAGACATAGGTGCCACTTAATTGGTGGTGAAACGCCGCATTCGTAGATTTTATTGCGTCGCTTCGCTAGAGTGGAAAAACAATTTCGTCTTAACTTTTGTTTTTCGTAGTGTTTTCCTAAATAAATCACATCAAAGCCAAGATAAATCCGCTTAATTCCAGATAATGTTGATTACAACGTTGCGTTGGCGCTTATCAATCAACGTGATTGCGTCGCTATCGCCACCCACGAACATCATTACGATTGTTATCGCCGCTTTAGCCTACCTTGTTTAGGTTACTACAAAAAAATATCATCAACATTGTCAAGTTACCACTGTCCTCTAACAACAAACGATGCCTTATCATATCAATTAATTATAACTTATCACTAATAAAAATCCACCATCAATAATCACAAACAGTGGTAGATAATATGAAAACACATTATTCGAAACATAACAGCACTTAAATATTTGTGCAGATAAAATAACCAATTTAATTAAAAAATAAATACCAGACTATTAATACATTTTATGTATTCTATTTCACTCAGGGGATCAAGACGAATCTAACGACACTTCTTAATTCAAAATCAATCAAACCGTTAAGGCTACAGGCTCAGCTGAAGAAATATACAAACATACTTAGATACACCCCAAAAACATAACCGTGTTAGACATCGTAGTTAGTGACTCACCTCGGGCACAGGGTCCAGCAGCGAACTCTTCAGCCCCGGTATGATATTAGGCAGATACGGCATTAGGTCCTTCTGGTCGGTCAGCGAGTACATGTTCCCTATGATCTGCGCGGCCATCTTGCGCGTCTCCGTGCTGCGGTCCAGGAAGGCGCGCTGCACCACTGGCATGATGAGCGCCAGGGACGGCGCGTCGATGAAATGCACAAATTTCGTGTCGAGCAAAGTCTGGAGGCAGGCGCTAGTCTTGTTGGAGGGGTCTTGCAGCGCGTGCAGGAGCACCGGCACGATAGCTGTGGAGATTTTAGGTTATCATCGTAAGGCATAAAGTACGTCCGCAAGAATTTGCATTTATTTACTAAAAACTGTGACAGGCATAATTTCAAGTCAAAAAATGTAAATAAAATGGATGTAGCGTAATCGAAGTAAGGTTAATACGTCATTTGTGGGGCATTGACATATATTGATCCTCCAGCAAATCTACCTGCTGCCAGTACGAGCAGCTAATGTGATATATACATTATTTTGACTGTTTCAATATGTGTAAATACTTAAAATAAGTATTATTGAAATTTTGAGCCCAAGGAAATTTCCACATTTGGCTAAATATAGCACAAGGAAAGTTCTATTGTCTTTGGATTGAGTGAGCGGTGTGTTTCGGCTTCGGCATTCAGTCGCCGTGGGACTCTGACTTGCGTCACTTAGGCTAGTTGGGAGCATGGACTTTGATGGGTGACCTCTACTAACTTGTCATGTGAACATCAACAACCCTTCACCTTGAATCTCCGGGTTCCTGATGACAGACCCTATGACCCTCAAGGCCTCGGCGCCCGCCTCCTGCACCTTCATGTGCGAGTCGCTGAGCACCTCGATCAGCTTGGGCACGATGGACGGCAGGCAGGAGGAGAGCTGCTTAGGAGCACAGTACGCCATGGCACCGAGTAGCTCGATCGAACCTGGAAAATACATAAATTAGTAATTGACAGGTATTATCGATCCATGCATACGACAGAGATATGGATCGATAACGACTGTCACCAACTTTACATCCAGCTCACTGAGCTTGCTCCTCATAACCAAATCGGCGATGACGTCGGTGCGGGCGGCCGTGCGAGCTCCAAGACAATCCGTATGTGTGTCGGCCCGGAAGACCTCGAACTCGAGCGTCTATTCCGGAGACAAGACCGAAGCGCGTCAATCCGGCATTTGACTACTAGCCCTTTGAGTTACTTTTTATCAACTGTCAACTTAATATCAATTTTATTTTACATACATGCGACCTCAATGTATCTGAGGAACACATAAACATAAAATTGAAAATGGAAAAAATCAAATGAACTAGTTTTTGTGCTTTTGTAGGATAAATGATATTACATAAATAATGTCTTGTAATTAATTTTCGATAGTGTCAAATACCCTATTGTAGTGAGTACCACCTGACCGCGTGTTCAAGACGAAGTGCGGTTTTCTCGAATGTTGCAGGAGTTGCAGTTGCCGGATGCGGCATGTCACTCACCAGCCTTCGTCCTCCAGTTATCGTCCTGCAGCGCCTGCAGCAGCGAGGGCAGCACCAACTTCACACCGTGCGCGCTGAGCTTGCTCATGATCAGCTTGGCGGTGTCGTCGGCGGCTGCACGCACGTACTGCGAGCTGTCGCCGAAGCACAGCAGCAGGTGCGGCAGCACGTGCACTATGTACGGCTCGAAGAGACGCCCCAGCTTGTGGCAGAGCATCTCGAAGCCGAATAGGGCACCTGTTAAAACTAGCTTCATTAAAGGAGTTCAGGGTTCTACCAGTCTTTTTAGCCGCAAAAGAATGTACCGCACCCCGGAAGCCGTAGTGTAGGCAGGCCTCCCACTAGGTGGGCCGACGACTTGGTGAAAATGTCGCGGGAAGCCGCTGGATGCGGGGGCGCAGGACCTGTCGTTGAGGAAATCCTTGGGCGAGACCTTGTTCAGGCATGATGATGAGCGTAAAGTTTGGAATGACAAGTAAGATTGAAACACTGACCGTTACCGGCGAATCAAACGATTTTTAGTATCTATAGGTAGATATGAGTCTAACATCTAACCTTGTATGTGTTCTATGCTTTTTTTTTCCACCCTTTCATACACCCAACCACACACACACACACACCCACAGGCGCACGCACAGAAATACACACTAAACATATTTGTATTTTCATTACGATAGTTTTGGTTTTGTTTGCTCGTTTTTATTTTTATTTTTCTTGTAATCGACACAGTCCTCGGGCTGTGGCAGAATTACCAGTGTATTGCTCGCAAGAGCAAATCAACACACTGAGTCACGGCCCTTTTGTACTACTGCAACACACATATGTTTTTGTATTATTATTATTTTTTGCTCTTTTTAATTTGTTATGTTTTGTTTTACATTATGTATGATTGTAATAATATGTGTGTGATTGCAGTGACAAATAAACGTGTTATCTATCTATCTAAACAAAACGATGGCATTCATCTACGCTACGGTAACATTATAAAGTGTGCGTTTCAGCACAACATATCTCAATAAGACGTATGAATATCAAAACGAAGGATAATGTACGAACCTTCTCTAAACTTGTAGTTCTTCTTCTCCTGGATAGCCTCAGTGAGCTTGCCCATAACGTCGAGCTGCTTCAGCGACAGAATGCCCAGCCCTTTGATGATGCCGGCGATACCGTACGCCGCTCCCTGGCGAACAACCGTGTGGTAGGTTGTAGACATGCGCAAAACGGTACCCGAAGAAGTGATGCAACATCACACATCACTTCCTTTCAAGTAATATTACTTTGTAATGTCACACATCACCTTAAACATTACCCGAGATTTTGGCATTACATACATGCAATTGAAGAGTGATAGAGCGTGACGTACGAGTACCATTACCTACAGTATTACTCGAAAAGTAACGCAACTTTGGGTGATTTAAGGTCAATGAATGTACTATGTTATGTTTTAGTAAGTGTAGTGTAGTGAGTAATTGAGTATGTGTATAAGTAAAAAGTTGATTTTCCTTCATACTTAGATCGGTTAGCTATATTTACACTATGTATTTACACTTATACTTTAATTTATATGTTTCTACCCCGAGACAAAAAAAATGTTTACGAATTCACGAAACACTTAGGTACTCCAAATTTGCAGCGAACCGCGAGACGCGTGACGTGCATGCAATTAGCAAAACACTATTTAATAAATCCTACCGGTATTGTTTTGTTTACGTGAACTTGACCTTGGATGAGGCTTTAGTAGTTTTTCTTCCGCCTTACGAAAAAAATTGGCGGAGAAATTTTGTCTTTTTTGTCTAATAAATAAACACCAAAATTGCATGCAATCCTTGCATGGCACATGCAATATGAAAATGAACTGTATTTCATATATCTTAAGGTTCATGTTCTAAAATTCAAGAGCACGCGGAAATGGCGCGAGCATCTCCGTCGCCCGTTCTCGTTGCCTTACCCGACAAATGCCGATCGCAAGCGAAGCGACACGGTACGCGGTCCGCTGATCCGCTCGTGTGCCGTGTCCCGCCCGCCCGTGTCAAGTAATGTGTGATGCGTGATGTTTGGATACGTCGCGTGATGTGTAATGTTGCATTACCCCTCCGAGTAATATCACTCGAGTGATATTACTCGCATCACTTACCCATGTCTAGTAGGTTGGAGGTAGAGCTCGCGCCAAACTTTATTGGTGATCTGAACTGTGATGCGAGTGCTTGCGTGCGCCGGTACAATCGAGTAATAGGTACCTTGACGTCCCGCTACTGCGACGCGTCTTGCAACCAACTTCAGAGCCGTGATAAAGTTTGGCACGACCTATAGGTGAAGTGATACATACTACTAGGTGGAACTAATATGATCTCAATTTGAAATTACTCAAATATGGAATACAGAATCAGTGTTTCCCGATTCCTATAATTTGGGGATCTTAAAGGCAAGAGTGAATAGGCATTATTTGAGTTTTCGTGTACCATCCTCGACTGCATCATCACTTACCATCAAGTGAGTTGCAGTCAAACGCACTCAAATTTTTAATAAAAAAAAACAATGAAAAGCCTTGAAAATTTCTAGCGTTTCTAGACAATTTTCTTCAGCTTCGCGATTATGTAATGTAATTTTATATTTTTTTAACAATACATCCCCACCATAGTTCCGGGAGGGTGTAAGTAGAGTGGTGTCTGCGAGGACAATGCAGTCGTTCACTACTAGGCATTAACTAACACTAGACACTGAGTTTCTTATTAATTTCTTATAACTAAGTTGCAGTGTACCTTTTTTATGAATTTCGTGACTTGAGAAATACAATATACACCTGGTCATCGGTCCACCGAGTGGGAGGCCTACCTACGCTACGTTTTCCGCGGTCGCCACTCGAGAACTTTACTACCCCAACGGAAATCTGTTCTACGAGCTTTGTGCCCCGCCCGCTGCCACTTTAGTTTAGCAATTCTGAGAGCTATGTTGGTTACTTTGTTACTCCTCGTTTCTGATTCGATCACGCAGAGAAACTTCAAGCATAGCACGCTCCATTGCCCTTTGGGTGACCTTGAGCCTTCTTACGAGGCCCATAGTAAGCGACCATGTCCATGACCATGGTGAAGGTTGCGGGAAGCCGCTGGATGCGGGCAGCGCAGAACCGGTCGTCAGGGAAATCCAGGAGGCCTATGTCCAGCAGTGGAACTTTGTGGTCTTTCGGCTAAAATGATGATGAAATACAACTTTACCAATAAATAATTATATTGCATTGCATTGGAGTTACTTTTTACCGTGTGCCAAAAACGAAAAATTATTTGAAACAGCACGGCGTGACTTCATACTTTTTCAGCGTCATCGATCGACTTACTCATTTTGTAACTTTGTTTATTACAATTTGAAGAAGTCATGGAAAGCAAAACCAGTAAGGGCCTGGCCACACTACCACAGGTTCGTCGGTTTACGCTGAAAAACGCATGTTGGCAATGTGCATAGCCTAAGGTTTTTGAAATATTGTAAGGACGGCAATTAAAAAACAAGGTTCACAATTTATTAATGATGCAGTCAGCTAGCCCATTAAGTAAGAACATATCATCCAAGTGAGTGTTTGTTAAACTCACCTTCCTGTCGCCGTACTTCTCGGCAGTGAGCAGCTGCTTCATGAGCTTGTTCATGATGACGGGGATGTCTTCCTCCAGCGCCGGCGAGGTCACCAGGTGCGGCAGGCAGTTGCTCACCGCCTCTTGTACCTGATGAAAAAATACTCATATTTTATTTGCCTTTCATCATCGTTCGTCAACCACCGCCGGGGCACGGGTCTCTTCCCCAACTCGAGAAGGTTAGTTTGGTTGGTGGTAGGGCATTTTTTCTAAGCCCGCCCGGCTAGCTACCACCATCTTATCTAAGTCTTGCCACCAAACATCAGTGTTAGTAACATTGATGTGTTCCGGCTTGAAGATAAGATAGCCAGTTCTCCATTGCGTTGGGGAATCTTGGTAAGCCCGCTTCCATCTTCGGCATCATCGTCACTTACCATCAGGTGAGATGATGCCAAGGGCTTACCAATTATGAAAAAAAAAATACATTCACAGGAGAGCCAAGTCCAGGTTGGTGGAGGTTGTAGGGCTAGAGGTTGTAAGGCCTCTAACACGGCTGAACAACTGCCATCAAGCGATAGCAACCGGCACCAACGACTTAACTTGGCTTGAGAAGCACGGAAACGGTCGAGATAAATGCCACTACTGTTGTGCGCCATCCAGGTAGTGATCGTACTTATGGTAAGTTAACCTGCCTGATCGACGCGACCAGCTACAACGTGCAGCTGCTTTCTGCGACCGCACCTAGATAAGCAGCCTGCCCGTCAGAGGCTGTCCAACATTACGCCTTCCGGACTATTTTTACCTTCGATCGGCAATGAAGCAAATAAAAGGTTATAAGAGCGCCCGAAAAACCGAAATTTACCCCAAATAACAGACATCAAAATAGTAGTCGATAAAAAAAATGTGTGTGTGTATGCATGCATGTCCTTAAACCTGCTTTGCAGGGCAACTATTGGACCGATTTTGATGAAATTTTGCATGTGTCGTTTCTTTAATTTTTGCCAGGGGTATCTTTTTTAGATTATATTATTTAAATATTTAGGGTACCTCGTATACAAAAAAGACAAAAAAATATCTCAAAAATGAACAAGGAGGATGTTTTAAAAATTTTAAACACTTATTAACATCTTAACAATCGTTTAAATGTGTATCTTTGTTTGTTTCCTCTTCACACCTCAATCAATCTTGATGAAATTTGGCACGCACGTAGCCAGAGGCTACTTTTTACCCTGGGAAAAAATCATAGTGCGATATAGTTCCTTAGGGAACTGAAAAAAATATTTTTTTTGGTAGATTTCTTTATCGAAGCTGAGCAACGGATTGATGTGAGTTGACGGGGTGGGAAGTGACATAGCTTGCTAATCAGAATAGATAATACCGATACAATTCCCGAAGGATCTTAAGAAAATTATGTGTACGCTCGCTAGTTTCTTGCGGCTCGTGCACCACTCACTCTCAGAGTCTTAAAAACGATGTCCAAGCAGGCAAAGACGCGAACAAAAGCTATGTTTCATGTATATCTGGAAAAACTGTAAAAATGGTACCTGACTTACAAAAAAAGTATATGTATTTCTCCAAAATGTATTTATCAAGTGTACGCAATCAAGAAATCTTACAAGCTTCTATAATGTGCCATGTGTGGCATATGTCTAGGAAACACCTAAAAACCGGCCAAGTGTGAGTCGGACTAGCACTCCGAGGGTTTCATACCCACACCTCTCCACACAACTACATAGCATAACGACAATGATACCTATTCACATTACAAACAAAAGAAATCAACGCGAATGACAAAAATGTGCCTCTTTTGTCATTCAGTTCGGACTCCTTAGCGCGACTACGACTCACTCACGACTTGGCCGATTTTTATTATTTGTTGTTTTACTTCAGTATTAGTACTATAATCACACCAAGTTTCACGCTTGTATGTATTACCGTTTTTACGATAGAGCAAAATCAAAAGTACTTCTAAAGATCTATAAATAACAGGTTTTTTGTATGGAGACCCACTTAAATTATTTTTTCACTTTTACTTATTATTGGTATTTGGTGTTATAGCGCTAACAAAAATACACATCATCATATCAGCCGAAGGAAGTCCACTGCTGGACATAGGCCTCCCCCAAGGATCTCCACGACGACCGGTTCTGCGCTGCCCGCATCCAGCGGCTTCCCGCGACCTTCACCAGGTCATCGGTCCACCGAGTGGGAGGCCTGCCTACACTACGCTTTCCGGTGCGTGGTCGCCACTCGAGAACTTTACTGCCCCAACGGCCATCTGTTCTACGAGCAATGTGCCCCGCCCACTGCCACTTAAGTTTAGCAATTCTGAGAGCTATGTCGGTAATGTAAAAATACACATTCTGTGAAAATTTCAACTGTCTACCTATTACGGTTCATGAAATAAAGCCTTCTGATGGACGGACAGACACAGGCGAACGGAACCCTAAAAAGGTACTTCCCATACGAATTGATGGGAATTGAATAATACTAGACGCTTCTGCGAGAAGGTGTTCTCCATGGGGAGTTCAAGTGATTTTTTGTGTGTTATACCCAGGATTGATAGGTTTGATGCGCGCGTCGCAGGGCTCCAGGTGGCGCTCCAGTATCCCCACCAGCAGCACCACGCACTGTCTCACTATAGCTAGTTGCAGACACTCACCTGCTGACTGGGCGTGGAAAGCGCGCCGACGAGCCGCAGCGTGATGGGCTTGATGCGCGCGTCGCCGGGCTCCAGGTGGCGCGCCAGTGACCCCACCAGCAGCACCACGCATTGCCGCACCGCGTCGTAAAGGCCCGACTTCGGCGCCTTGTCTAAGAAATTCTCGAATACCGGAAGTTGGCTGCTCAGGGTTTCCTGGAGAACATTTATTGATCGGTCTTTAGCGTCTATAACAGATGATGTAGTCAGTGTTGCGGAAGGATGGTTCACTCCGCAGACAGAGCGCTGCCTGGGACACGAGTAAAGCTGCCCAGGAGCTGCGTCACCCTCTCAGTCTCGACGCGCAGAAGCGAAGAGTCGATATGCGGAGCTAGGTCAGCTGCAGGAGACCGCTACATTGTCTAGTTGAGCCTACTTGTGCCTGACGGCGACCCCATCCCATCTTTGACTTTATGATTTTTCATCGCAGACAAATGCTAACGAGACCCATCTCCCCGGCGCGGGGGGACCAACTGTACAATATTTAGATACCTACACAACACAGCTGTTTTAACTTAGGAGTGAAATAAGTATTGTGATGGGAAAAAAGCTAAGTTAAGATTTTGATAGGGATAGTTGTCTTAAATTAGTAGAGTAAAAAAAACTAAAACAATAAAATATGTACATATTTTATTATTTATTTATAGTTTATTGTACACAGGAAACATAAATTACATATTTTACAAAGTAAGGTCACATATGTATGTACATATGTGTGTTTGTGCGTCCATCCGGTGCTATATTATTTTTGAATCTCCAGTCTATTTTATTTTAATTTCTATTTTGATTTTTAGGGTTGCCTACTTTTTTCTTTAAAACATATCTAACGATTTTGATGACATTCTGTACAGTACTTGTAAGCGACTAGAGGAAATAAACCTTCCAATTTGTAAATAATGTTTTTTAAGCACTTATGTTCCTTTGTTTTAAATGTTCATGTATATAATTAGTTTCTAAGTATTTTTTGTATTGTTGTCCTTCTCTAAATAAACAAACCGTCACCCATGATCCCACTAATAGCGAGATAGATAAAAACTTACAAATAAAGGCAATCACCGCCATACTCATTCTGCAACTATCTCACTATATGTGTCTCGCTCTGACGGCGAACTTCGAACAAATCTATGGAGTTTCAATTCAATACAATCCCCTTCAGTACTAATGGCCTACTATACACCATAGTTAAATATTCTAGAAAAAAAAACGGAATAAGGTACCTCTGGTACATTTGTTTGTTACTTTTTCTCAAAAATGGCTTATAAATTTTAACGAAACTCTGTAAATAGTTAGGAATTAATGAGATGCACTGGGTAGTACAGTTTTTTGTGTACAAATACAAAGCAAACAAACAGACATAACAGAAAATTATACAATAGGTAGTGTTCGTTATTAGTGTATGAAGGCGTCGCGAGAAAGTATGAACAGCGTGGCTGTGCAATTCATTTTTTAACAGTATGCAACGCAGGGTGAACTTTACTCATGAAACTGCACACTTTTCCCAAATTTCAAAATGTTCATTCAAAGTAGGTGTATATTGCACTCTTTCTGATGGCCATAAAATAGTAACATCATAACGTAAGGTCAGTTTGTGAAAAATATAAAAACACCATTAGTGAATAACGTCAAAATAAATTCATTAATATAAAACAAATATGTGATTTGAGCATGAACACACACGAGGTTATAAATTGTAATTATTGAATTTGTCAAATCAGTAAGCCAGTTCACGTGGACAGCACCCGGTCATGACTTCACGAGTACCTACTGATGACTGGACTCACTATACTGAATTTTCTATTTTTTTGGACTTTTCATACAAATCGGTCAGCCCGATATTTTCATGGTCCACATTGTTTTTGTTCAGTTCCATAAGTAGAGCCCACCGCGAAGTGTGTGTGGACTGGAACATTGTGCTCGACATGTTCCATCACGAAGGACCTGATATCGAAATCCTCACATCAAATAAGCCTTGTTTTATGGGAGGATCATAGAACGGAGACAATATCGTTCGAAATCCTTAGTCGCGAGCCTTCGTGCGTCCATTAAAATTCTTTCCTTGACGTGTGCTGGCTGAACCGTTTGAATTTTTACGAGTACATTCCCACGACGTCTATGTTTCTACCGTCTATGTTTAGCCAGTAGTACGTATATCAGATAGGTCAGATATAGTGTGGGGCGTAGCGTGTTTTTTTAGTACGACGAACATTTAATGGTGGTTTAAGCAGTGGACGTCTATCGGCTGATATGATGAAGATGAACATTTAACACAAATATTAGATTTAAACAAAATTATCTATAAACTTTATTCAATTTTAAATAAATAGTATCTTACATTACATTATCTTACTATAAACACATTATTTACAAAAACAGTCTTTAAAATCTAAAATATCACATCGGACTAGGTATACGAGAACTACAGGCACTGAGAAAATCAGATGATGTGCCCCCTGTGACGAAAAGTACATTGTTTTGATACCTTTGTCGTAACTTAACTCGTTTATATTTCTTAAACGATACTATGATGCTAGCTTTTAAGCACAGTTGAACGTCTCTATCGCCTTGGCACGAGTGTGAGCGGGATGCCGTGCTTGGAGCCGAGGATGGGCCGGAGCGGGTCGAACTCTAGGTGTGCGCGCGTTCGTGGGGACGGCGCCATGCGGTACTTTGACAGTAGCTTTACTAGCCCCACCCGCGACTGCACTTGCGCGAAACGCATTCCTGGGAATTAACAATTAAACATTAATAAAGTGTACAGCCACGCTGAACATACTTTCTCGCGAAGCCTTCACCGTCTGCCATACACAAATTAACAATAAACATTACGCTTACTTAGTAGCTAAGATACACGCTAGGTATAGATATCACACTTGATGAAAAAAATACAAATAATTAGGGTTGTATAGGGAGTACCTTACTCAGATTGTTTCTAGAGTAATGAAGTTACCAGTGCAGTAGGCCTTAATAATTCCTAATTTCATTAAAATCGTTAGTCATTAAAAAAAAAGTAACAAACAACCTGGATTTGTATGGGGGGGGGGGGGGGCGTTTTTTCTTGCTACAACGGACTACCTCGTACTGTATATAGCTATAGTAAAATACCGAGTTTCATCAAAAATTGGAGCCAATTTTGGTAAAAAAAGTGATTTTTTTACTATGGTGGCAACCCTAAAAAAGCAAGATGGGAAAAATTTGAAAAAAAACGCCGTACATATTATTTAGACTATTAGTGTAAGACAATCGTCGTCATCAAAATCTCAACTTAAATTTTTTTGCTATCATACATAACACATTCTTCACTCCTTCGTCACTCGAAAGTAAGAAGAAATTTAGTAATGATACTGACAACTTTTCATGACGTGTTTCCTACTTGCAGAACGGGTTTGAGATAAGGGCTTTATTGATGGTTCAAATTCCGAACAGATTCTCTTAAATGATAGCAAAATCCGCCAAAGTTTGACCTCACTGAATTAGATGATAAATGTATAAAAGCTAATCATTACTTACCGATGCAATTCCGCGGGCCAAGCCCGAACGGCATGTAGGCGCAGGGGTGCCGTGTCTTGGAGTTTTCTGGCGAGAACCGCTCGGGGTCGAACTTGCTGGGGTTAGGGAAATACTGCTCGTCGTAGTGAAGGCCGCTCACAGACACCAGCAGCCCCATGTCCTTCGGTATCGTCACGCCCGTGCCCGGGATCTCGTACGCGGTAGCCGGTTTTCTGATCAACGGGTCGACCACGGGAAACATTCGCAGAGTTTCGTCGAAAACTTGGCCTACATATTGCATTTCTTTAATGATGTCGAAGCTAAGTCGGTGGTCGTTCCTTTCGAGAACTTCATCTATTTCCTTTATCAGTTTGTCCTGCACGTGCGGGTTGAGCGCGAGCTGGTGCAGAAGGAAGGCCACGGTAGAGGCGCTGGTCTCGTAACCGGCCGCGTAGAATACGAACGCCTGCGCCGCCATTACGTTCTCATCTATCTGCAGCGTCCGCGCCTTGTCGTTCTCGTGTTTCTTGGCGCCGTGCAGCTCCCCCGCGTTGCGCAACTCCAGCAGCAGGTCCATAAAGTCCTTCCTGTTGGAGGGCACGCCACCCCTCTGCTTCAGAATACGCTCGACCAAGTTGTAGAAGAAATCGCTTATGACGGATGGGAAAAACGACATACCGAACTTCTTTAATATTCCAGGAAACATTAGCTCCAAGTCGATAGCGTAATTGGTTTGGAAGATGAGCTTATCGATCTTGTGGAAAACGCTGTCGACGTCGTTTATGTCGATGTCGATGCCGAAGGCGCAGGCGGCGATCGACCCGATCGTGTATCTCTGGATCAACTGGTAGACGTCCTGCTCCGGGGAATTTTCTACAAGGGGCTTCACGTATTCGAGGAATTTGTTGCCCCTCTCGTCGATCAAGTGGAACATGTTCCTGAGTTTGCCCGAGGTGAATATGGGCGAGAGGCGGCCGCGCAGCACTCGCCACGTGTCGCCGTCCGCGTGGAACAGGTTCAGGCCGAGCCCCTTGTTGCTGAAGCTGAAGCCCCTGTCCGTGAAGTTGTCAAAGTCGCGAATCATGACGTGCTTAATGACCTCGGGGTCCCGCAGGAGCACGCACGGGTTCCAGAAGCGGTACATGCCCACCACCTTCTCGTTAGGGTATGCATTATAAAGCTCCCTGAAGCTTTGGCTGAACGTGATCTGGCGCAGGGTCGTTGACTTTACGTTTCCAAAAAAAGGCAGGGGCATAGGGCCCACCACTCCCCTCCGTTTCCAGTAATTGAATCTGCGCTTTATGTAATAGTAGATGAATATAGCGATAGACGATAGAGTCACCAGAATGGTGACAGCGATTTCGAAGGCCATGGTGAAGTTGGTTGTTAAACTCTTGCTGGGGCAATGCTGGGCGGGTGAGGCGAGAAGTGACTTTATATTCGGCACGTAATCGGTAGCAACCGTTTAACATCCGCGATAAGATCTTAAAACAACAAAATATATCGGATTTTCTTTTTAATTGCGTCATAACATATTTCATAACTAGGCTTAACCCCGCGACTTCAACCGCGTGGAATTCGCAATGTACAAGGTTGACTTTTTAAAACCTTTTAAAAATCCCCCTCTTTTGAATAATACAAATAGATGCTGACTGTTTTACATGTTTCTCTCTGTCTATCACTTACTGAAAGTTGCATGGTAGAAATCGCTTAAAGCGATAAGGCCGCCTATGCAATTTTACAGGATACCCGAAATATTTAAAAAAAAAAATCTTTTTACTAAGAACCACATAAATGAATGAAAAATGACAATATGTTAATAACTTATGTTAATGTCCATTGCAGGTGAGTTGCAATCAAACTTATTATTCAAAATGGATATCAATGGGTATCTAAACTATTTTTGTGCCAAATTTGTGGGAGGCATTAGGAATCTTCAAGACGAGAGTGAATGGGCACTATTTGAGCTTGCGTGTTACATCCTCGACTGCATCGGCACTTACCATCAGGTGAGGTGCAGCCAAACACACTCAAATTTTTAATAATAAAAAAAGAGGCCGGCCTACGCTACATCGTCCGGTGCGCGATCGACACTCGATAACTTTACTTGCCCAAAGGTAATTTTTTCTACGTGCTATGTGCCGTCTCTGAGAATTGATAAACCTAACTGCCATTTAAGTTTAGCAATTCTGAGAGCTATGACGGTTACTTTGGTTCTACTACGGATCTTCTCGTTTCTGATTCGATCACACAGTTAAACTTCGAGCATAACTCGCTCTATTGCCTTTTGGGTGACCTTGAAGCCTGCTTATGAGGCCCATAGTAAGCGTCCATGTCACAGTTTCTTATGTCATCCCTGGCAACACAAAGACCTTAGTCTTAAGACATTACGGTGTTTGGAACGTGAAGATATTGCAATTGCAAAGCTTTCCGAACACTGCCCAGCCGAGTTGAATTTGGACCTACCTAAATGGATTGTTTGTCCCAGGTGTACAAGTTTCAGTGAAGAGTCTCCAACCTTCAGAGAAGTAAGTGCTAGACGGACATTTAACATTATTTTTGCCTTTTCTATGTTCACTTTGAAACCCATTGAAAAACTTTAATGAGGCCATCTAGCATTTTGTCTAGATCTTCCATAGTCGTAAGGTCTACGGAACCCTAAAAACAGACAATTATGCTAAAGAAAATGCTGTTACATCATGTCATAACAGACAGACGGACGGAAGAGTGATTCTCTCAAGGGTTTGCGAGGCGCTTAGACTGTATAATCAATCACATAATATTACGAAATCGATTTACCACTATAAAAGAAATTATTCACAGGAGAATATAATGAAGCTCCAAAAATGTCTGGATAGCCTTTCCTTTTCCGAAATATATTCTGAAACTGACACAAACATTGCTTTTAATAATTTTTATGAACTGTTTAAATTATTTTATAATCTCTCCTTTCCCATCATAAAAGTTAAAACAAACACAAAACCATTTTTGAATTGGATATCAAAAGGCCTTAAAAAGAGTTGCAATACTAAGAGGAACCTACGCTTCAATTACTACACGAATAAAAACGATTATAATAGACGTAAATATCTTAATTACAATAGACTATTTAAGAAATGCGTTAGTCATGCTAAAAAGTACAAAAACAATAAATATATTACTAAAAGCAAAAATATCGTAAGGGCAACGTGGGATGTTATTCAAAGTGAAACCGGAGTATTAAATACGAATAAATATATAGATACAATTAATGATAATGGTACAATGTTAGATGAACCTAAAGCTATAGCTGAATCATTTAATAATTTCTTCATAAACCTAACTAATACTACTGAAAATGTATGTGGAAGAAATAGAAATAGTGTTTTGAAAAGCAAAATACAAAACACTATATATTTGACTCCTGTCGACGAAGCAGATATAAATAACGTTATTTTTAGCCTAAATAACACAAATGCTGAGGGTTATGACAACATTAGCACGAAGGTAGTAAAAGCATGTAGTCACCAAATCAGTAAAGTTTTAGCCTTTTTAGTGAACCTCTCCATGGAATCAGGTACTTTCCCTAACAAACTTAAGTTATCTGTTGTTAAACCACTTCACAAAAAAGGTGAAAAGACATTAAGGGAAAATTATCGCCCAATAACCTTGATACCAGTTTTCTCAAAAATTTTTGAAAAAGTTATGCATGGAAAACTTATGGCATTTTTTACTAAATATGACGTTATTGATAAAAATCAGTTTGGTTTTCAAAAACAAAAATCCACGTCATTGGCAACGTTTTCTTTAATAAAGACGATTTTACAAAGTACCAACAAAAAATCACATACAACTGTGTTATTCTTTGACATGTCAAAGGCGTTTGACTTTGTTTCACAGGAAATATTACTTTGTAAACTGCATCACAACGGAATAAGGGGGCCAGCCCTTGATTGGCTTCAAACATATTTGCAGAATAGGCTACAATGCGTTGAGGTGCAAAAAATTAACAAAAAACATACATGCTTGACTTTTCGTTCTGAATTTCGACAAAATCTATTTGGGGTTCCACAGGGTAGTATCCTTGGGCCTCTGTTATTTTTAGTTTATGTTAATGACTTGTCAAAAATGACGAAGCATGATAGTGTTTTATTTGCGGATGATATTTCAATTGTAGTGACAACGAATAAAACTATGACATGGGAACAACACGAAATTGACATAAATAATGTATTAAGCACAACAATAAAATGGCTTAATAATAATAATTTAAAAGTAAATATAAATAAAACAAAGTACATAAATTTTAATAATTATAACAAAGTTTTTTCTATAAATTACAAAAATGAACTTCTCTCGAGGGAAATAACTACAAAATTTCTTGGCATAGTAATTGATGAAAAACTAAATTGGAAGGGTCACATAGAGAAGATTTGTAGTAAAATTAATAGATTTATTTTCCCCTTGTATAAGTTGACGCAAATTGCAAGTAGACATACAGCTATGACAGCATACTACGCTTATATTGAATCTGTATTAACGTATGGTATCATAATCTGGGGTAATAGTACTGATATCTCTAAGGCATTTATTGCACAGAAAAAGTGCATCCGAGCAATTTGTAACGTTGCTCCTGATATATCATGCAAACCCCTGTTTAAGTCGCTGAAGGTACTACCGCTCCCATGTCTGTATGTTTTTGAATGTGCAAAATTTGTGAAACAATATCAGTCCAGTTTTTACACACAGGCAAAGGACACACTGCCAAGAAGTAGACGATTTCCGGAATTCTTAGTCCATGATGAAATTCCTAAAACTACTAGATATACCAAAAATTGTTACTGGATGTGCAGGTTAATCTATAACAGACTTCCAGCAAATGTGAGCGAGTTACCCTTGACTCAATTTAAAACTAGCTTGCATAGATGGCTGTCTCAGCGTAATTTTTATTCAATTCAAGAATTTCTAGAACATAAATTGTAAATCTAGTTTTATAAATAAATATGATACCTACTCGTATATGTGAATAATAATAGTATTAAATGTTATCTAAAATGTGTTATATAATGTTTGCATGCTATATTTTATGGCTGAATTGGCGCTCTAATTTTATGCAGTACCTCCATGTAATGTTACCCAATTCAAGGCGAATAAAGATCATTTCATTTCATTTCATTCATTTCATTTCATTCATTTCATTTCATTTCATTTCATTTTCATTTCATTTCATTTCACACCTGACCGATCCTAATATCGCTCGCTGAGCTCGCTCATTTACAATTTTTACTCAGTAGTTTTTACACAAAGCGGCGCCACACACAATACGGCGTACTTCTTCAGCCGAATTGAAATCCGGCTGAACGTGATGTCGCTGCATCACAAAAAGCCGCCTTTTTACAATCCGGTGTTATTCAGCGCGCTGTTTTGCAATACGGCTTCACATAGAACTCACACAGAACTCTTAAAAGTGGAAAAACAATATATGTTTCCGTTCAAATAAACACAATGTTAAGGTGTTTGTCAGATATTGCTTTGTACTGCCTACGCTACGTTTTCCAGTGCGTGATCGCCACTCTTAGAACTTTATTGCCCCAACGGCCATCTGTTCTACGAGCTATGTACCCTGCCCACTGCTACTTCAGTTCAGCGATTCTGTAAGCTATGTAGGTGACTTTGGTTCTCCTGCGGATCTTCTCGTTTCTGATTAGATCACGCAGAGAAACTCCGAGCATAGCACGCTCGTGGAAATCCTTGGGGGAGGCCTTTGTCTAGCAGCGGACGTTTTTCGGCTGATATGATGATGGTGATGTTTTGCACTATGATAAACCAAGAGAGCTTTCACTCTTAAATAAAACTTTAATCTCCGGAAGAGATTCCAATGCACGAAAGTTTGAATTATCGAGGAGTAGGTACATAACATTATCTGGTACGCGATACCAACTGTGAAAATAGAAACGTAAGCCTATAGGTGCTCGCTATAACATAGTATGTACAATCTATATCCGTCGACTATCAAGATGTACCGACTCGGCACATGCGTACTCGTACATACTGGCTGGTAAATAAAACAGAAGGTAACTAGATAGTAGGCAAGTGTGATAAGCATAGACAAAAACATGTTTTGTGTTGTATTGTCTTCACTAGCATGTCGGCCGACAAAGGGCTCTTCAAATATTATTTTTCATCTTTAAGTAATTTTCTAAAAACCTAAAATCTTTTAGGTACAATCTTTTATTTGTTTCTATTGCCGCTATAACAAAACAAATCAAAGGGGCCCCCTATACAAGAAACGCGTTTTTTATATAAAGAAACTAGTGACATCTAGTAGGATCTTTTATATACTTTTAATGAAGATGTTATGGCACGGAATCCTCAGTGCGCGAGTCCAACTCGCTCTTGGCCGGTTTTTTGTGCAACTGAGAATATCGCCATTACAATTTATGTCAGGGATAGAATTGTTATTATTAAAATGGATAAAATTTATCTCAGTAAACTTGATTTTTATTAAATTATTACATTAAACTAGCTTTAGCCCGGGGCTTCGCCCGCGTGGATATCGTTTTTGCGATTGTATAGGTAGTGCCAGCGACTTCAGGTGATGGTTCTCTTGCTTGACACTTTATTTCTATTACACAGTGGTACATACTACAACTATTTTGAAGAAAAAAAAACCGTTTACATTTAGAATGCCCAATATACATCGGCTTCTCAAGATACCTGCGATACTCGACATGACTAATTGAGGGAAATACAGTGGGTATTTCGATTCCTTCGTTAACCCCCCCGGTTTTGCGGGATCAAAAGTATATTTTCGTAACTATAATCAGGTGTTAACAAATTGAATACGCTTAATCTAACAGTGAAACTTTGATCTTCATACATTAAACTATTCAAGAGATACAATGTTCTTTTTGGTCAGTTTTTACATAATTGTCATGATTACAACTAGTACTTTCATTTTATATCTTACTAAGTCATTTCCCTTATAGCTTTTTTTTTGTCACGATAACTAGTTTTTCAGGCGCTGTAAGTACATAACGCAACCACTTTGTGCAGGTAGACCGACATATTTAACATCAGAGGGTTGCCATTTATCCTCTCAACCTAAGTTTATCCATTTCCGTTATCGTTACCAAATTTGTTATGACCTCCTAGTCTATTATAGTTGAATTGTAGAAGTGTGAAGAAGTAATAAGCAATAAAACATCTATTTAATATGATTTATCCATACAAATTTTGAACCCTTTAGGGGTTTGATTTTCAAAAATCCGTTCTTAGCGGATGCCATCGTAATTTTTTTTTGTATGCTAAATTTCAGCCTGATCCGTCTATTGGTTTGAGCTGTGTGTTTATAGATCAGTCAATCAGTTTGTAACAGTTTCCTTTTAAATATATGGATTCTTAATTACAACTGGAAATTTATACAGATCATATTATGTTTAAGTAAGCCTCCTAAATATAATGAAATTTATCTCTTTTGATATAAAAGTTCATTCTAAGTAAAAGTCGAAAAGTAGTCGATCGATTACGATGAAACTTTGGCGAGTCGGCACACGCTCAGAAAAAATTAAAACAAAAATAAAAATGTTAAAAAAACCCGCAAGCCGCCGCACCATGCACCTTCGATTTCCAGGCCGGCGAAGTCGCACGCGTCAGCTAGTAATAAAATAAGTCTTTGGCGTAATATTCAGTACTCTAAATGCACTTTGGCGGACATGTTTCTTTGTAACGCTTGTACTATGGGAACGGCCCGCCTGTTAGGTTGTGGTCAACCAAAGGGATCTGTACAACTATATTAAAACTTAAAAAATATTATCGTAGGTCCGGTTTATTTTGGTCGACAACACACGCACGCCACACGAAGTGCAAACTCAGTACATCGAACACGACGTAATACACCTCAGTACGCGTGGACTGCGCGTACTGAACACGATAAACGAAACTAATCTATAATCGATCATTGATAGAATCTAGACGACGACAGCGGGCCCACGATATCTTCAACTTTTCACGAACAAGTATTCCGATTCACGTTACATATGTAATTAATTATAATTATGTGAGTTGAAGCGTCGGAAAAATGTATGAATTTGACATACGAGAAATGTGTGTGTGTGTGTGTGTATGTGTGTTTGTATGTGTATGCATGCGCATGTGTGTTTTAAAAATTTATCTAGCTGGGTCTCATCTCTGTGAAAACACTTTTTTCCGTAGTATTCACGCACATCGTATTTAACGTCAAGATTGGTAATTTTATTTGCATCAGATATATAAGCAGGCCTCGCCTCGATGAAATGGAAGTTCCACCCAAGATAACAGATTGACTTATATCCATTTACACGAAATACTCTTGTAAAGTCGTACAAGATGGTCTTATCTCCGATTACATCGTCGTATATGCAAGTGTCAGACAAGGCTGTCTCCTCTCGCCGTTACTACTTTTTACCGCCTTGGATGGCATAATGCACCGAGTGAATGATGGCCTATCCTACGTTAACAACATGTGTCTCCTGAGCCACAAACATGCACAGAAGAGAAAAACGCGATGGATTTTTAGGAACGAGAGCAAAGGGTGATATCTCCGCCAAGCGAGGTGGTATGCTTAGGGTCCGGCTGTGGACCACTCGTAAATTATTGGTGTCTGTATAAATACTCAGCGCTGAAGAAATTGTAAAAGCGCGTTGTAGATGTCGTATTTCTTTTGTTCTCTCGTCGCTTGTGTTAAGGTTCAGTGGCGGGTTACTGCAGTTGCCGCTACAGATTTACAATTATGCACACAACAAATCGTGTTAAGAAGTTCATTTACCTCGGCAGTGTCGAATCATAATCTGGAGGGACTGAAGAGGACATCACTTCTAGGATAGCCAAAGCTAAGGCAACTTACACGCAACTCCGACGCATATAAGAAAACTCGCTCGAAGAGTGAAACTTAAAATCTTTCGCTCCAACGTGAAAACTGACCTGCTGTATGGGTGCGAGACGTGGATGTAAACTTTTCGCTGCAAAATCATTCTCCTTGTTTCTCATCGCATCTTCTTGCTGTTTTCTCCTTCAGTTTAGGATTATATTCACTTTTCCGAATTGTTTTGAAAATTGAGATAGATTGTCAAACTGCCGTGTGTTGTTTTTTTCACAAAGGATTCGTCATCGCGACTGTTATAATATGTATTTTTCTGGAAATCTTCTGTAAATTTATCTCTTGGTGCCAGTTTCGCTTGGCAAGATGTTTTTAATTATTGATCTCGGTCCCCTCCGATATTTTTTAAGAGGTAACCATTTTCATATTTCTATTATCGTTTTACCTTGTGTCGCGTGGTGATGAGAATCTCGGTCCTTTTACGTTTTAGGGTCTTAGTCTACGACGCTACAACAATGCAGAGAGCCAGCTCGTGTCCGTCATTGTGAGCACCAACGGGCTTGGGTGTGCGTTTCTTCGTCCGGCCCACCGGTGTCTTCAGGAGCACCTCAGCGTGGCTAACTTCAATTCAAGTAATACCTTTTATTTATTCTCTCCCGCGAGATGGATGATACCCAAACGTAGGAACTAAACGAACTTTAAATTTAAGTGGTGATTGAAAGAGTCCTTTTTTGTTAAAATTTTGAGTGCATATTATTTTATTTTTAAGAACCATCTGTCTTAAGTAACTCCGTACGTACGTGGTTGTTACCATATATATAAATATTTCGATATTTTAATAATTTTTAAACTTGTAAATTCCAAACCTAACATTTAAGTACCTTCTTTTACCTATGAGCGATGACTTCCCTATTTTATAATCTTCTTTTCACCTCTATTAACTTTATTATATTTCTACTATTATGTAAAAAACACTCTTTCTTGGTTATTTTCTTTATTTTATATTAATTCTGCTACTATGTTTACAAAAAGTATTACGCATAGGATCCAGGTTATCATAAACCGATGCCTCCGACAGATTATTGGTGTATACTGGCCCGAGAAGATCTCAAACTAAAATCTATGGGATGTCTGTCACGAAACGCCGATCGGCCACCAGATCGCTCATAGCAAGTGGATCAGGATTGGCCACACTCTCAGAAGGGACCCCAACCACATACCTAAACAAGCGCTAGCAAGATTACTCTAGAGTGGACCCCGCTAGGAAAGATAAAGCGTGGCCGTCGCAAACAATACTGGCAGCGCTCAGTGGCAGCGGATCTGAAGGCGATCGGGTTGTCATGGCCCGAATTGAAGGAACGCAATGGCGGAGCACTGTGGATCCCTCTGCCCCACTTAGGGACTTGGGACAATAAGTCAAGATATAAGCAATAGTCCAGTGGTTATAGCTTTGGACTTCCTCCTTCGTAGATTATGGATTCGAATCCCAGTCCGATTGAATATTTTTTATTTATTTATGACTTTTCCCAAGTACTCAGCGCTTATTGGCAGATTAAAATACTAATGATCGTTACTGTGATTGACGATAAAAGATTGTTTGAAACAAGGATTCTGTTACGTACCTACTAATTCTAGTTAAAATTAATAGTCATTTTAAATAAAAATGGCGTTTTGATATCTCTCTTATCGTGTGGCACAATTAACCGTGCTATCCAAGGGATAGACGGCGGTTGCCTAGTGTTGCATTTAGCATCACCCGCGGTCTACCTTCACCGTTAAAGCTATCGGTAAGTGTATGTGCGTAGGTTTCGAAAATCTCATTAGTACATTGGCCGTCCGGATTCAAACCCGCGACCTCTGGTTAGGAGGACCGAGTCATTAGCGGTTGAGCCACCGACGCTTCTAATAGTTTGATAATATCAGCGGACGACCGACCGTTGACCCGCGATTGTCACAACTATAAGGCCGCGCTCCACGAATGAGTCGATGGCATCCGTAGACACCTCTCGTGGTGTACTTACCAGCCGTACAGTCACAACAACGAGGGCCGCTGCACCTAGCTCCGCGAGGCGCAAGCACCAGGACTTGGGTCCACAGTTGTTTCCAAGATGTTGTTTCGAACAGCAGTGTACTAACCTTGCCGTGCAGCTCGACGATCGCCATGGCAGCATTGAGCATCTCAGCTCTGACGTCATTGTTCCGGTCGGCAAGCCCTCGCTCCACGAAGAAGCTGATGGCGTCAGTGGAGGCCGGAGCGCGCAGGTGCGGCGCCAGCGCACGCAGCGCGAGTCCCACGCCGCGCCGCGCGCCCCACTCGTCAACAGCCTCCTCCACCACGTGACCGAACTGGTCTTTCTTGGCTGGGATCAGCTGTGGAACAAGGAAAACTTTTGAATTGGTTCGGTGTCATCAGTTTACAGGGCCAAATATGTTACAACTTTCCGGGGGATTTAAAGACAATAGCAAGCAACCCAGCTCTATATTTCGTAAGACCTCATCTTGAGAGAGATTATTTATCTCACTGCCAAGCTTGTTTGACATTTAAAAAACAAAACTCTAAGGAACCACCCATTCCCCACGATGTTCCTAATCGGCCATGGTGTAAACTTGGGACAGACATCTTTCATTTAGGAGGAAAGTCATATTTATTAGTAATTGATTATCACAGTAAATTTATTGAGTTAGAAAAATTATATTCATTGACTTCAGAAAACGTAACTAAAAAATTAAAAGTAATTTTTCGAAGACAAGGCATTCCTGAAATACTGGCATCGGACAATGGTCCTGAATTTTCTTCAAATAGTTTTCAAGAATTTTCCCGGAACTGGAACTTCAAACATATAACGTCGTCTCCCCGCTATCCCCAGTCTAACGGGCAGGTAGAACGTGCCATTCAAACTGTAAAAAACATAATGAAGAAAACCATGTATGAACAGTCAGACTTAGATATGGCCTTATTAGAATATATAAACACACCTATAAATAAAGACACTCCTTCGCCAGCAGAGTTATTACTTACTTACTCCGCTGGCTCAACGACCCAAAGTGTGTCCTGGCCTCCGATAAGAGAACTCGCCATTTGCCAGAGTTATTAAAAAGTAGAAAATTAAGAAGTATTATTCCATGTAATCCCAAATTACTAATGCCAAAGATTAGACAAGGAGTAGTAAATAAATTGAAATTACGCCAAAAGCAGCAGAAGTTCTATTATGATAAGGGATCTAGGCATCTAAAGCCATTGAAAGTCAATCAAAAAGTTAAAGTAAGATTAAATAACCAGTGGGTATCCGGAACCATTTATGGTATAGCGGGTATAAGATCTTATTTTGTTAGGCTGCTTACATGTAACATGATAAGACGTAATAGGAAGCACATCATCACTGATTCTGATAGAAGGCGTGAGTCATCTATAAATTGTCACTATGACGATATACATAAAAAGGACCTATCAATGAGTAGTGTTCCGTCTGGCTCCAGTCAAAATAATCGGAATGAAAATAATTATTATTGTACTCGGTCTGGCAGGATAGTACGACCTCCTGATCGGTTGGGCTTCTCCGCTACGGCTTCCTCGAGAAATGAGTAGTATCAACAAAACATTTAATTAAGTTTTAAATACCTAAAAAAAAATCGGCACTTAAATTAAATCATAAGTTACATAAAATAAGTTGCATGAAATTTTGTAAAAAATTAAATTGCATTAAAATAAAAATATACAAAAACAATGAAAATAGAATAAGTTATAAGCATGTTAAGTGTTATAATTATAAAATGTTACAATGTTATAAATTTATTATGAAATAAAAATGTAAAAAATAATAATAATATATTTTATGTAATATGTGATAAAATGCTTTAACATATTTTGTTATGTAATAATTTCAGCAAATTTTTTTTTACTATTTTTTGTTTTCTTTGTTGGGATATAAAGAGTAATCATAAATCATCTTTAGTTTAATAAATAATAATGATTATTATTTCTCCAATTTGTAAATCAAATTAAGAGCAGCCATATAATTGCTTATAAGTTTATTAAATTGTTCATATTTAATTTAGTAAGAGGGTTGTGGGTATATGTATAAATAAATAATATGATATGATGTGGGTAGGTAGTTGGTGCATGAATATAAATCCAGTCTTAGCTCAATGCTCGTGTTTGATTTATCTCTCCTAATAAAATATAATTTAACAATCATTATCATCATATCAGCCGAAAATCGTCCACTGCTGGACAAAGGCCTCCCCCAAGGATTTCCACGACGACCGGTCCTGC
Source organism: Coleophora flavipennella (assembly GCA_947284805.1). Classification (NCBI taxonomy): domain Eukaryota; kingdom Metazoa; phylum Arthropoda; class Insecta; order Lepidoptera; family Coleophoridae; genus Coleophora; species Coleophora flavipennella. The sequence goes on from OX369305.1 coordinate 8,671,144, forward strand.
GCTGCCTGCATCCATCGGCTTCCCGCGATCTTCACCAGGTCGTCGGTCCACCGCGTGGGAGGCCTGCCTACGCTACGTTTTCCAGTGCGCGGTCGCCACTCTAGAATTTTACTGCCCCATCGGCCATCTGTTCTACGAGCTCCACTGCCACTTCAGTTTAGCGATTCTGTGGGATATGTCGGTTACTTTAGTTCTCCTGCGGATCTACTCGTTTCTGATTCGATCACGCAGAGAAACTCCAAGCATAGCACGCTCAATTGCCCTTTGGGTGACCTTGAGCCTTCTTATGAGGCCCATAGTAAACGACCATGTCTCAGTTCCGTAAGTCATCACTGGCAACACACACTGGTCAAAGACCTTACTCTTGAGACACTGCGGTATTTGGGACGTGAAGATATTGCGAAGCTTCCCGAACGCTGCCCAGCCAAACCTAAGACCAAAACATTACAAACCATTGTTTCACTGCATATTAAATTTTGTACGCCACCAGTGTATGAAGAAGGGCTTGCGAATGCGTTTACGATCACGATTACAATGGAGTAGCGGCCCAGGAAGACAAGCTGTAGAATGGAACTGTATTGTCATTTTTGATGTATTGATAACTAGCCGTTAGCCGGGCCCCGGGCGTGCAGCGCGGCATCGCGTCGGCACGTGAAGAGCACGTGTCGCGCAACGACCAAATACAGGTGATGTTGCCTCGGCACTCGCAGACAACTTCTCACAACTGATTATCATTGTGGACATCACTCATCGCTACTGAGGGTTTTCGAGTAGACAATGTGTTTCAGGAAGACAAGCTGTAGAATGGAACTGTATTGTCATTTTTGATGTATTGATAACTAGCCGTTAGCCGGGCCCCGGGCGTGCAGCGCGGCATCGCGTCGGCACGTGAAGAGCACGTGTCGCGCAACGACCAAATACATACAGGTGATGTTGCCTCGGCACTCGCAGACAACTTCTTACAACTGATTATCATTGTGGACATCACTCATCGCTACTGAGGGTTTTCGAGTAGATAATGTGTTTAAGCAAACTTATCGACGGATGCCGACACCCACCTAGCTAGGTGCAGCAACGGTCTGCGGAGTTGCTACAGTCATCTGGTTACGTAGAGCTGAAGATCGGCGCGGAAGAGAAGTGGCACGGATCGGGGAACTGTTGTACCAAAATCAAATGAAAGATAACGACTGATGATTTACGTCGGTGGCTCATCCGGTAACGACTCGGTCCTCCTAACCAGAGGTGCCGGGTTCGAATCCGGACGGCCAATGTACCAATGAGTTTTTCGAAACTTACGTACATATACTCACCGATTGCTTAAACGGTGAAGGAAAACATCGTGAGGAAACCTGCGTACACCTGCGAAGAAACTCGAAGGTTGTGTGTGAAGTCGACCAACCCGCACTGGGCCCGCGTGGTCGACTAAGGCCCGATCGCTCTAATTCTGGGTAGGCTCAAGCCCCTCGGTGGGGACGTATATGAGCTGATATGAATGAATGAATGAATTACTTACGGGTAACTTTTCGGAGTAGATGATCTTCAAGTGATGCAGCGCGGCGTCGGCGTCGCCTTCGTGGCTGAGCAGGTGCGCGAGCGCGTCGGCCGCGGCGCGCTGCACGGGCTCGGCCGGGTGCTGCACTTCCTGCAACATCATGTGCACTAGCTCCGGCTCGCGCGCCCACGTTTGCGCGAGCGGCAGTTTGGACCACAGCTCTTCCGCTAGCTTTCTGTTGAAGAAGATCGCGAGTTTCTTCATTAATTTGAATTTGAATTAATACGAATGTATCTTTAATGTGAAATCTATTGTACAAACTGTCGGTCTACCGTTTGTCAGTGACTTTGTCGCCTACAAGTAGGTACACATGGCGACAAAAGGAACCCCCTCCCTAGGGGGGGGGGGGCGTCGCTCCGATATACTTTTAGGGTGGCTTATGCTGCCAAAGTTTTTCAGGGGGTGTTAGTGGGTATTGCGGTTCGAAGACTGTGAGTCCCACATAACCGGTGCAGTTTTACCGCTGCACAGGTATGCGTAAATGCATTCACCTCCCTCCCCTACACAACATCTCACGGGGAAAAAAAAAAAAAAAGACAAAAGGAAGACACGCAACAACGGCACTGTTGCGCCTCACATGACGTTTTGCGCGTTTACTGTATGTTTAGGTGTCGCAACGTTTGAGTCAAACAGTGGGCCTACAGATTAATATTCGCTAAACTAGCCACAGTATTACGATATGGCTTACAGTAGCGCAACGCCTTTGATGTCGCACGATGCCGCCACGGCGTAGGTACTAGCAGTACTAGCCTGTATCCAACCTGGCAAACTCGTGGAAAACTCGCGGGGTTTGCCAGGCTGTGCCCCGCCGCCCGCTGCCCCGCAAATATCCTTCCGTTGTTCTGCGTAAGTACATTCGTTGCACTACTGTAAGCCGCTATATTGTAATACTGTGACTACGCAACTCAAAATTCATCGAAACTCAAAAAGCGTTGGTGGCTCAACCGGTAACGACTCGGTCTTCCTAACCAGAAGTCCCGGGTTCAAATCCGGACGGACTCGGTCTTCCTAACCAGAAGTCCCGGGTTCAAATCCGGACGGCCAATGTTCCAATGAGTTTTTTGAAACTTACGTACATTTACTTACCGATTGCTTTAACGGTAAAGGAAAAACATCGCGAAGAAACCTGCACATCTGATTCCAGATGTGTATGAAGGTCACGTTGCACACGTCCGCAGGTGAAAAACTTAAAGGTCCTACAAGTGACCGCGGGTGATGCTTGATGCAACACCAGGCAACCGCCGTCGATCCCTTGGATAACACGGTTAATTGTGCCACACGATATGAAGAAGTTGAAACTCAAGCAAGCCTACAAAAAAGTGATTTTGTAGTGGCTACCTGGCTAGGTAACACAGACGTATCGCAGTGTCGCACAAGGCGCTCGATCGCCATACAACTTACACTTTGCTGGAATATTTGTGGGTTTACTTTACGTTTAGTACTATAGTCACACCAAAATTCACGCTTATATGTATAACCGCTTTTATAGTACATCAGAAACAAAAAAACGCGTTTCTTGTATGGGGACTCCCTTAATTTTTAATGATTTTTTTTATTAATAGTTCGCAAATTCCCCAACAATAACACATAGTATTTTGTGAAAATTTCGGCCGGCTACCTATCACGGTTCAAAAGATACAGCTTTTTAAAAGACGGACGGACGCCTAGCCGGTACGGAACCCTCAAAAGCTTATATGGAGAAAAACAGAGCATGGCGCTAAGTAATACGTGCAGTAACTAACTTGTTGTCTTCGGACACGTCGAACGTGGCGACCAGCAGCCGCTTGGTGATGTGGAGCGCGTTGTCGGGCTCCTCCAGCAGCCTAGGCAGGCGCTCCGCCACGCAGAGCAGCGCTCGCAGCGCCGCGTCTCGGACCACCTGCGAGTTTAATCTTTGGTTATGTTTTTTTTTTCCTATACTTTATAAGTATAGAGTTTAATTGTATTTTTAATATTTATCTTTAATGTGTGAAATAACTTCTTCCGTATTTTTTTGACGTGTAATACTTAATTACCAATAAATGAGTTATGAGTTATGAGTTATGATAAGTATCTAAACATTGGCGCGGCCTACAGGCCGCGCCCGCTCTTCAGCGCTAGAACGCCGTACTATCGCCGCCGCAATTCGCGCGCCGCCCATATACGCAGTTATAACCGCTAAGTGGAGCGCCTTAATACCCATGTTTCCGTGTATGGGAAGGAGTAAGTGAATAAAAGCGTAGGTATTTTCGTTTTATAAGGAAGTGCAATATCTGTTACGAAGTAACTAGTATTTCATCTGTGGCATGACATACTCATAAAACAGTACTAATGTTTTACTAATTTATCAAAGTAAAGATGACATTTTAAAAACAAAACAAAAACAATAAGCACACAGGGCTCGATCAGATAACTCGTGTCATCTGTTTGTCGGTTCAATCGGCGCGTGAACTCTTACCTATATCATAAAGTGTAAGCAACACACATTAAAGTTAGATTGTATTAAAATACATGTATATTATGCTATGTTTATTTATGTAAATAATATCGAATATTAAAATTTTTAATTCAAAAATTAATGTATTTATTTTATTGTATAACATTAAAAAATAATCAAAATAAACAATGACAAAAAGTTTAGTTCGATATTTATATCCACCCGAAGGCATAGTTAGTCTGAAAGGTCTCCCCTGGGCGTTCCCGACGGGAAGGTGCCCAATGGGCACTGCCCATCACGCTTGCAGCGATGCCGCGCTGAATCGCAATAGCCAACTTCTGCATCAGGAAGGCCCCGGAGCGAGGGTCACCCCCTGTTTGTCACATACGACAACCAATTTCCTGAATTAATTCTGTTGCCTCCGATCCCCAGCACCCTGTGGCCTCCATTGCAATGGGTACGAAAAGGTAAGCCGTCTTTAAAGGGGCATACCTATCATGTTTAAGTTTTGCTGCGCGTTCAGCGGCAGAGCCAGCACTCCTAGTCGTACTTTTCAGGTAGCTTGGGGCAAATGTACTAACACACGTGGCAAATGACAAATAAATGTTAAATAGTGTTTATTTTATTTTAAAAAACACTACTGTACTACCTACAAATTGAATTTTCTAGTAAAGTTTTTTTTCCAAAAGTTGAACCGAATTGGTTTTCCAAGAAAGTTAATACGGTTTATGATATTCCCATTTGATTCACACGTGTCTGCACTGGTTATTCGCAGACTGATGAGAATTTTGGTTTCTCGGGAAACTAGTTCTCAGTGGGCTTCAGCAGGTCTACAACTGTTACTACTATAGAAACCTCATCATGGTTACGCGTATCTCGTACATGTCCGATTGGATTCAGATCGGGCGCCCGAGACGGTCGCCGGCCAGGGAGATTGGATGCTCTGTGCAAACATGGACCATGTTCGTCACCCTGACATCAGATTTGGGTTGAAATAAAAGGCACAGTTGTGTGCGTAGTTTAGTTTGCTATGTATATGTCACCGTAAAATTGTAAAAACCGTTAGATTATAATCTAACGGCATCTATCTCGCGAGATTGTGAACCGTAACATACTGCTTACAATTTCACTAGTGTCATTGTAATGTCACTAGTGACATTACAATAACACTAAGCGAAGCGAGCGATGTTAGGTTCGGTCAGGTTTGATTGATTTCAACAGTCGAAGGATCCCCCCCCCCCCCCCCCCTGGGTAGAACAACGCTTCACAGAAGAAGAAATCATCGGTTTTATTCGGAGATACAAGAATGAGCCGTGAAATTATAAGCCGATTGACAATTTACCGTCATATTATAATCTATCGGAATTTAGTGTAGTGAGATTGTAATATTGCAGATTGGACAATATCCCGGCAACATATATATTATAAGAAGTCCGAATACAGATATTTTTAACCCCAAATCTACACATTCAGCCGACGTGTTGCCCATCGCCCAAGCCACAGGCCCACTGCTAAATTCAAAGACAACTTACAACATTACTCTTCTTGAAATTAAATAGTTTATTTGCGGAAACACAGTAATAAGGATCTAATTAGAAGGAACAGTGTGTTTCGCCAACAAGTGGCATACAAAATACTTTTATTTTAAAAGTTACCTTCTCATTAAAATATTCATTGAAAAATATGTTTATGTCGTAAAAGCATTTATCTGTCAACCAACTAGAGAGTTTGTTTCTGAAATATTTTAGTGGGAGCTCCCTGAAGTTACGAGGTATGTGATTGACATCATCTCATATGATGGCAAACGACGATGGTCAATAGAAATCGAAAATTCAGGTAAAGTATGACAAGTGATCCCAGCACAGACCTCGACTTTTTGGATCGCTACTGGATAAAGGCCATTTTAACTAAAGCTACTCGTATACTTGTTAAGAATATTTTTTTCTGAATGGTTAGTTTACCTGAACCTAGTAGGATTGAAACATATTGATTTTATACGAATTTTAGTATGTAAGATCTAAATTTGTATTACATACTAAACGAAATAAATATACTAATAGAGGTGGACTTCCGGAAAGTCCACGCATGTCAGGAACTTGCTGTGCTACCGGATCACATCAAAGCTCTGCCTGCGCAAAGTCTTTTGTAAGGATGACCTTTAGAAAATGGACGTTATAGAGGAAGTGACACTCGTTAGATCCAGCACGGAGGGTGACGTAGGACAAGCTACAAATATGCACAGACGAGCACCCAGTCCTTATTTCAAACAACATCATATCTTTTTCCTACGCGCACAGCATCTCACCTCAAGCGGACTCTGCAGGCCGGCCAGCAGGCATGTGACGTCATCGCGCGTGACGTCACCGCGCGCCGCACAGGCCGCAGCCTCCAGCAACGCAGCCGTGCACGCCGCCGCCACGCGCCCGCTCGTACTGCCTGACAACACAAAATAATACAGTTTGAAAGGTTTTGTGCTCATCATCTCTATGTGGTTAAGCGGTCCTGGGTTAAATCCTTCTTGGTACAGAGCTAGAGTCATATATAGACCTAATAAATAAATAAATAAATATTTTTCTTGACCTCGGCGTTTCACGAGAATTCCACAATGGAGCTTTGCATGATGGCTTTTGATTAGGACCGTCTAGCGCACTTTCGAAAGTATTTTAGCCAAAGTATTGCGAAAGTATTATAACACATGGCTGCCCATTGACCTCCAGACAGTGCGCTCTTGAAACATGCATCCAGCGGCTCTCTGATAGCTTCATTAGATCATCAGCCTATCTGAAGAGAGGCTCCAAATTAGTAAGTAAATGTACGTTTCTAGGGCCCATTACATAACGAAGAACATAGCTTCTCGCAGAAGCGTCGAACATTACTCAATTTGTATGGGAGGTAACTTTTTCGGAGCTTCCGTCGACATATCTAGTAAGATTTTAACGATTGCGTAAACTTGATAATATAACTAACGCAAGTTTAGAGAAAACATATTTTAAAACTTTTTTTGTGACAACATTTGAAAAGTTTTCCCAGATTAAAGCATTACAAAAATTTCGTTCTGATTAGAACCATATTTGTGAGTAAAATTTTTTTTACTATGGGAAGTACTCTTAAAATTAAAACATCTAAAAGAAGGTTACTCCTGTCGAAATCTAAATCGTTACAGCAGTTTCTGCAAATCAGGGATACGGACACACACACACACACACATTTTTCATCGACAACTTTTTTGGTGTCTATAGTGATATAGAGTATATTCGCCAAAATATCGTAGCGCTTTTTCGGACGATCACATAACCTTATATTTTCTCCTTCGTCGCTCGAAAGTAAACATGTACTCACTGATGAGATCAATGAGCAGGCGGAACATGTCATCTACCGGCAGCAGGGTGGGCCGCAGCAGCGGCGTGTCACCGCCGCCTCGAAGGGCTGCGTGGTGGGTGATGATAGATAACCCGTTCACCATCGTCGTTTCATCAGCGCGGACGACCTGGAGATGGAGACCTGTATGGGCAATGTACAGGTAAAAAATATTTATTAATTATATTTGCCTCCCATTCTAGGGCAGAAGTTTTCTCCATGTGAACAAGTTAACAGAGACTTTCGATAGACCGCCAATCTGGTTGACTGTTTGCGTCTACTGAATTATTTGTGTATTATGCAAAAAAGAGTATTGGTTCAATCAACCAGTCGAGTGCTACAAGTATTATCATCATTAAAGCTCTTTCACAGTAATTGTGACTACAGTACAAAAACCGCTAATGTTGTTTTTATTGAAATCTCCTACTCCTGAACCATAACATCGAACCTAACAACATACCTTGCTTCAGCAGCGGGAACACGTAGCAGAACCCAGGGGCCGTAAAATAGTTTCCTCTCGATATAGGATCTCCTTCGTCCGTCCCCTTCACTCCGGCCGTGGCGGAGTGAACCAGGTTGATGGTGCGAATGGTCGCCTTGTCCAGAGATTCTTCCTCCCAACTCGGGTCCAAGTCGCATTGCGGCTTGTACAACCTACAGTAAAATAATGCGGAAAGTGTTAGTTTGCGGGAGGTGTTCAATGTAAGTTTCCTGAACGTTTTCAAATGTTATGTAACATGTTTTACAATACAATACAATATTCTTTATTGTATCACAGCATAAAAAAGAAGAAAACAACATAGAAGAAATAATATACAATAGGCGGCCTTATTGCTATGTACTAATTTCGTTCCAGGCAAAATTTGGGTATGAATAAGATGAGGGGCGGTGCAATAATGACATATTATTTAAGAGCCTAGCCCTTGTCGGTAATCTTTATTGGACTTTCGTTCTGTATTATCATAATAATGCGAAACGTAAGGCACTAGTTGTAGTTCAGATTCAGATTCCGATTCAAATTCACACATTTATTTGATATACACTACAACATAAAAAAACCAGTTACAAAAAAAAACAGTACACTACTAAAATTATTAACCAAAAAGTATAAAAAGTACAAAAAAAAACCAACTGTAAGTACCTACAGTTTCAAACGTACTCTAACATCTCTTAGTAAAAAGTACAATTAGTGCGATTTTGAACCATACGCGTGCGGCATAAGAACCAAAGTGTCCAAGATGATGTGGTCTCTAGTGTACAACTAATAGCCGTGTTTAGGTAATAAGTGGATAACATCGCCGGAACGTCCAACGGACTGCGCGAGGTGGCTGCAGTAGTAATTGCAATAAGTACCTGATGGTGACCCTAGCGACAGTCTCGGCCAGCAGGGGGTGCGCGGGCAGCAGCGCCGTGCGCAGCTGATAATGGGCGGGTAATATCGCCAGTGCGGCCAGAGGGCTGCGCAAGGCGGCTAACGTGGTCCCTACGATGCGGCGCGCCGAGAGGCAGATGGATAGAGGGGAGCCGCGCTGGACCGCGGAGAGGAGGTTCACGGCTACCACCACACGGTTGTTTAGCTGTGGAGGAATGCGGTAATGACCACAGTGCGTCAAGGATTGTAAGATACAGTTAATAGTACAATGCAGATTATAAAAACTTTTGGAATTCATTAAAATTTAAAAAACCTTACTGCTTAAAAACTTAACCCCTCTTTTTGGCCAGTCGGGTAAAATGTATCCTATGTCACTAATGGGATCAGGACGAAACTAATGATACCTTATACGTTAAAATCCTTCAAGCCGTTCAGGCTCTAGCAAGGAACATAGAAATCTACACACATACATACACTCAAAAAACTTAACCCTCCTTCTGAGGCAGTCGGGTAAAAATGGCAACAATTGTTGACGAGCAGTGCCTTCACAATTTATCCTAGACACACTGTACTCATTTGTCCTAGCCCGATTTTACTGTGTCAAGTGAAAGAAAATGATACCTCAGTTGGGACCCACAATTTCCTCGAAATTTATATCACCATGTTGAATCATGGTGAGCTGATATGAGAGTTTTAACAGATGCAGAAATCGTGTTTTTTAAAAAAAAACAGTATTGGTAGGCTTTTTGGTATCATCTCACTCACGTGTCGGTAAGTGACGACTACTCGGATGGTGCAAGCGGTCGCACCAAGCTTTCTCAAAGTAATGGTAACCTGGCATCTCATCATAACTGTCTCCGTGGCGTAATGGTTAATCTATTCGCTTCACACCAGAATATCGCGGGTTCGATTCCCGGCGGGTTAAACCTTGTAAGACGCGTTTTATGCGCCTCCGTGGCGTAATGGTTAAAGCTATTAGCTTCACATCAGGAGGTCGCGGGTTAGCCGTCACCATCTTGTCTAAGTTTTGCCGCCAAACATCAATGTTAACAGCATTGATGTGTTCCGGCTTGAAGATAAGATAGCCAGATCCCCATTTTTTTATTATTATATCAGCTCATATACGTCCCCACCGAGAGGCTCGAGCCTACCCAGAATCAGGGTGATTAGGCCTTAGTCGACCAAGCGGGCCCAGTGCGGGTTGGTAGACTTCACACACAACCTTCGAGTTGCTTCGCAGGCCTGTGCAGGTTTCCTCACGATGTTTTCCTTCACCGTTAAAGCAATCGGTAATGATATGTACGTGAGTTTCTTTGAAAAACTCATTGGTACATTGGCCGTCCAGATTTGAACCCGGTACTTCTGGTTAGATGGACCGAGTCGTTACCGGTTGAGCCACCGACGCTTTTCCGCGTGCGTGAGGTATATTGGTAAGCCCGCTTCCATCTTCGGCATAATTGTCACTTACCATCAGGTGATGATGCCAAGGGCTTATCAATTGTTAATATATCGCGTTGCACACTTCCGTAGGTGTAAATCTAAATGCCCTACACGTGACCGCGGGTGATGCTAAGTGTAACACCAGGCACCCGCCGTCGTCTATCCCTTGGATAGCACGGTTAATTGTGCCACACGATAAGAGAGAGATCAATTGTGGATTAAGAAAATCTTCAGTTTACTGGTAAAGAGACCATACAGTAGTGACTCACCTCCGTGAGCCTCTGCCTGATAGCATTCTCCTTTGCCTGTTGCGCCTTGACAGCCTCCTTCTGTTTCGCTGTCAAAGGAACCTGTACAAAGAAATTAGCGCATAAAGACGTTTCGAATTCGATAATCAGTAAAAATGAATGTTCAGTCTCATGCGCACCTCTTTGATTTTCCCTTCGCGCCGCCTCTTTTCCTCTATCTCTCTACGCAGCTGTAACTCCTCCAACTGCTCCTTGTAACTGTAGGCTTTACTTTCCCGCTTCAGGTTCATTTCTTTGGTGTCCTCGTTTCTGTGGGTAGATCATTAACTTTGTTGTTTCGTACTACACTGCGACACGCGACACGCATCAGAATAACATGATGCATGTGTATCAAATGGTGATACAATGTGGGCTAAGGAGTTCACATTTCCCTTGATGACGTTCTGATATATCTCACGGCTCGAGGGAGAAGTGGAGTAAGTGACAGATTCATAGACGTGACCGAGTAAAATAAATTGTGTGAAAATTAAACAGGGGATCAAAACGAATTTGCCAACATCTTGCGCTCCAAAATCCATCAAGCCGTTTAGGCTACAGGCCCAGCCGAAGAAATATACATACATGCACACATACAAACCATAAACATCTTAGGCAGTCGGGTAAGAACACTATATTTGTCTCGCTCTCGCTACGTGAGATACAATCTCCCCAAACTTATTGCCTTAAAATCATTGTTCATGTGGGCTATGGAGACGATATTTCACTTAAAATCATTGAGTGTCTCTGAATTGGTCACCCTTATTTTTTATTGTTTACTTACGCATTCTCTTAAAACAATAAAGCAACTCACTTTTGCCGACGGCTGCGCCCGCGTGGTTATCGTTTTTAAAAATGTCTTTAAAACACAAAGCGAGGAAATTAATTTTCTCCAGTTCCGTCAGAAACAGTATCGGGCAATTCTGATTAGCAAACTATGTCACTTCCTACCCCCTCAACTACTTCTAAGCAAAAATCACGTCAATATGTTGCTCCGTTGCGACGCCGACGTGCGCGAGCGTGGAAATGAGTTTTCTCTCAGATACCTCTGGAACTATGTCGGGTTATGCTAATTAATAGTATGTCACTTCTCACACCCTCAACCATGTCTGAGCAAAAAATCACAACAATGTCTTGCTGCGACGTGCGCGAGCGTGGAAGTGATTTTTCCCAGATCCCTCGGGATCTATGTCGGACTATGCTATTAGTAGTCTATGTCATTTCCCATACCCTAAACCATCTTTGTATAAAAAAAAATCACAAGAATCCATTGCGATGTTAAAGAAATCAATCAAAAAGAGTATTTTTTCAGTTCCCTCAGAAACTGTATCGGACTATGCTATTTTTGCGGGATAAAAAGTAGCCAATGTTCTTTTTCATGACACAGGCTACGTGCATGCCAAATTTCGTCAAGATTGGTTGAGGTGTTGAAGCGTGAAGAGGTAACAACAAACAAACACACTTTTACATCTATAATATTAGTAAGGATAAGGATGTTAACATACACTTAATTAATATTCATGAAATGACTACTTGTTGCTACTAGTTTCATAGATAAGATATGTACGTTTATGTACAGGGTTTGAGGCCATTTTTTTATTCACAATTGGCAAGCCCTTGGCATCATCTCACCTGATGGTAAGTGACGATGATGCCGAAGATGGAAGTTTCCACAATACAACGGGGAGCTGGCTATCTTATCTTCAAGCCGGAACACATCAATATCGTTAGCATTGATGTTTGGCGGCAAGACTTAGGTAAGATGGTGGTAGTTAGCCAGGCGGGCTTAGAAAATGCCCTTTCACCAACCAAACCGGATCTTACAAGTTAAGAATCCGCCGGGAATCGAACCCGCGACCTCCTGGTGTAAAGCTAAGCTAATGGCCGTAACCATTACGCCACGGAGATGGTTAAAGTGTTAAGCGAAGCCCTACACCAGGAATTCGGTACGGGGCTTATTCGTGTGGAAATGAAGCGCCCGCCACACCGCGACCCAGTGCAGCCGCTACATTTATTGTGCAGACCCGCATTAAGTGTCGTGCACGCCCATCTCCCTCGACGCGGGGGAAGCTCTAAAACTTATTTAGGGCACTCACAAACTAGCGGCACTGTGTTGTCACCGTCCTAATTTTTTCTTTCCTTTCAACAGCGAGCGGCGAATTCGTGACTTCGCATCGTGACGTGACTCGCGCCTAGTCGTCAGCGTGTCGATGTCTCGCTCACTCACCCGGGCACGGCGCTCTTGTCGTACAGCTCGCCCTCCGGCGTGAGGTACGTGAAGTACTCGTCCCTTGACACACGCAGCAGTTCGTTCGCTGATAACGCTTCCAGCGCGAAGTGTACGGCGCTGCCGGCGATCACTTCCGCGTTGCTCGCGACTAGCGTTGACACTACGTTTGAGTTTGTCTACAACAACAGATAAGGGACTACGTACAATATCTTAACCAGTCATATCAATCTTTGGTCTCTATTCTATCCCGATTAACTAGAACTTAAGTGGAAGAAACGATGTTGGTCAATATATCTATTTCAAAATTATTAAAATGGTATGGCTTGAAGTGAAAGGTTGCGAGAAGCCGCTGGATGCGGGCAGCGCAGTCATGGAAATCCTTAGGGGAGATCTTTGTCTAGCAGTGGACGTCCTTCGGCTGATTTGAGGTCAAGGGAAGCTACTGGTAAGAATCAAGACAAAATTGGTGTAGGGGCCGTTAACTATAATGCTAAACAACTTTCCGCAAAAAAATAATAATTCTCAAAAAAATAATCGATATTTCATAGAAAAATGCACAAAATTGGTCAATCAGATTTTTTTAATCCGTAATTTGTAAGCCCTTGACACCATCTCCCATATCACCTGATGGTGACAATCATGTCAAAAATGGAAGCGGGCTTACCAAGATTCCCTAATGCAATGGGGAACTGGCTATCTTATCTTCAAGCCGGAACACATTATTGCTGTTAACATTGATGTTTGGCAGCAAGACTTAGATAAGATGGCGGTAGCTAGCCAGGCGGACTTAAGATTTTTTTTTGCGATTTGACATGGGTCTTTTAGGAAAAGTTGTTCAATTTGATGAGCAGAAGCCCCGTCAACACCCTGGGTACACCTGTATACACCTGCATACACCTGTAACCAACACATGCGTACCTCACTCGGCGTGAACCCGACAATATAAGTGTTCTTCAGGTTGTTGGCGTACTGAGCGACCAGTTTCCTCGGGTCCAGTTTGAGGTACGTGACCAGCCGGCGCCAGGCGCACTTGTTGGCGGCAGCGGCCAGAGGGTGGTGGCAGGCCGGTAGCACGTCTATGGCTAGGTGTTGCGTGTCTTCTACTGGGTAATCTGGGGACAAAAATATTAATTTTCTCGTACTTGCTCAGCAATTGTTTCATTATGTTATTTTATTTTTAATTTATTAAGAGATAAACAGTCTCAACTTAATATTAATATATCTTAAATAAGGTAGATTATAGACCTATAGTTTCCTATATTTTAAGTACAATTAACTGCAAACGTGAAGCGCAAACCACATTTTACTGCTAACAATTTTGAATTAAATAAATTAATATACTGAAGTGGTTCTAGTCTGGTTAAGATATTTGAAACAGATTTTTTCTCAATAAAGTCTTAAATCTAGGTAACGTTAAATCTACGAATAAAGTTATTCGTAGCGTTAAATAGTCTTTATTCTTTGGTGATGATGATGATGATGATCTATCCGACCGATTTCGGTCATGGCGACCACTTCGACTCCTAGTCGGTTTGCCGCGCGTGCGCTCGAAGATGGTTTATTTTTATTCTTTGGTAACGTTTCGCTAAACATATTCGACATCTACAAATTTTTCGTTACACAGTCTGCGCCCACGCCGCCGCAGGTAGCTATTTTATACAAAGTAAGTAACACTAGAATTTATAAGAAATAAGAGTTTCTTACACACTTTTCTCATACGACCACGAGGCACGTTCAAAAACGAGTTCAAGCAGGGTAGGAACATCAGCTAGGTTATGAATAACTTTATACAGGTAAACAATGTCCGCTGGATGCGGGCAGCGCAGAACCGTTCGTCGTGGAGATCCTTGGGGGAGGCCTATGTCCAGCAGTGGACGTCCTTTGGCTGATATGATGATGATGAAACAATGTCCTGTTTATATTTATGACACAAAGTTTGATAGTCAGAGTTGTATTCAGAAAAATGTGTTCTATATGCTACGGATTCTTCTGAACTCTTTCCAATCTATCGACGTGGACTTGATAGAAGGGATGACATACAGAACAAGCAAACTCTAAACGGCTTCTAACTAAGCTGTTGTAAAGCACAAGTCAAGAAGAAGTACAAGATGACAAGCCCAGAATTTATTTCTCATTATTATGTCCATTGGCAACATAAAAAAACATTATGTTAATTTGCTTATTGGCACCTTTTGGTACGCAACGTAATAACACGCCATGAATTCTCGCAAAGGCCGATAATAGAAATGTACGGCCCACAGATATTGTTCCGATTTCTGTGGTACGACCGCTGCGCCTGCGCCTCACATCATTGTTAACATGTTCTACGGGTAGATAACCTAAAGCTGGCCTGGAACACACGTTCACACATTTCGCTTGTGCAGTGTCCGTCTTTCTCGCGAGCGAATAAGCTAATGGCCGTGACAGAGATTGTTATCGTTTTGTTTTTACTACTTTTATAAAATACAGCGTGATGTTTACAGTCAAAGAGAAGTGTTCAGCAAGTTGTTTGTATTTTTTTGCTACACTCTGTAGAACAAAGCGGACCTATATTGAAATAGCAACGCAACAGCTTCAAATTGTAGGAACACAAAAAGTGCTTTACTTTTTTTTGTTATTATTAATTTTGATTGTTTAGTAACAACTTAGTAAAAGTAGTCGTCTTTGAGGTGTACCGCTAATGTCATGTAACATTCGATAACATTCTAGGCTAATTAACACAGAATGACCTTTTGATTCACGAAGTCAAACATAGAGTTGATTGAGTATCTTTCTTTTCAGGCCAGACCTTAAAGGGAATGTATTATTTAATAAACTCTATTTAAAAAAATATTTTTATTAAATAAGAAAAAATCTACTAATTTAAAAAAAACTAAAAATATACAGATTTTTTACATTTATAATTCTCTTTTTTTATTTTTTGTAATTTATAGATTTGTGAGTAAAATAATAGTGTGTATAATAAGGTTCAAACTTGTTTGTATTTTGAACGCACGATCGTTTAAGCCCGGCCGGGAAGAGTTATCTTCCAGTTTCATCAAAAAGAATGACGTCCATTGCTCTGAGTAAAGGCCAAAAGGAGATGGATTTCTACAACGACCGGTTCTGCGCTGTCCGCATCCAGCGGCTTCCCGCGGCCGTCGTTTGATCCGATAAAGATTTAAAATGTACAGTAATAATAATTAAAAAGCTTACCTCTGTACGAGCACAACGCTTGCGCACAGTCTAGCACCATTTTCCCCGTTACTTCCGTCCCTTTCTCCTCCACTTTATCCGGCGGTTTCTCTTTGCCACTGAGCACCTTCCCCTCCTCCAGCACTTCATTCAACTTCAGCACTAAACACCGCGCCAACGAGGCCCTGTTTCTATTGGCAAGCAGTTGCTTGACCTCGTCCAGGGCGGCTGTGCGGACGGGCTTAGAGGTGGACAGCAGCGAGAGGATGAAGGCCCTGTATACGGGGGAGTGCTGTTCGCTGGCAACACTGGGGTAGTGCTCCAGCACTGTACTGCATAGCGACACCACCTGTATGAGGACTATAAAGGGGTAAATGTTATAGTGGAGTGTGATAACGCGTAACTGATTATAACTACATACTGAGACAAGGTCACTTACAATGGGCCTCATAAGAAGGCTCAAGGTCACCCAAAGGGCAATGGAGCGTGCTATGCTCGGAGTTTCTCTGCGTGATCGAATCAGAAACGAGGAGATCCGTAGGAGGACCAAAGTAAATACAAGCGTGAAACTTGCTGTGATTAAAGTACTAATAATAAAAACAACAAATAATTAAAAACGGTAGATAGACTGGTCAATGAGTGCTCACAAGGGGGATGTGGATGGAAAAGTGGAAAGCAGAAAGTTTAACTAAGGAACTTTGTTTGGACTAGTTAGGAGATAAACATACTAAAAGTCCTGACCCCTCCGAGTGGAGCCCGAGGGGGGAGGGGGGCACAAAGGTCCCGTTTTTTGGTTTTTTGCTTACATCTCGAAAACGGTGCGTTGTACGAAATTTTGTTGTATTACATAATAAAAGCTGATAAAATTCTCTATAACTTTGGCTTTCACACTTTGTATCTATCTCCAATATTTGCCTAGCTATGAGCTTCGAAAAATGGTCGATTTTCAAAAATCTGTTCTACTTTACACTCTTGCGTTTTCTGTCAATTGTCATACATTGATTCATAACTTTTCGCAGCTTACTTAACTTTTTTAACTTTTATTATTCATTTTTTAATTTTTTTTTTAATTTTTTTTATTTATACATATTTCAATTAATATAATTAAGAATCACTTTATCACTCGCCGCCTCTTTGGGCGTGACGGGCCTGGTTGTGGTTACTCAACGTTTGCCTCTTCTTTCTCCTCATCTGTTGAATCGTTATCAGATGATGGAACGCAGGCTACTACTTCAGCTACATCATCCCCACCGTCGTCGTGGTGTAAGGCTTCCACTGCAACCAGATCAACTATTGACGCTAAACGACCCACTACTTCTTCGCCCCAATCATCTCGTCTTGCATGCCCAGCCTCAATGCATGAGTCTTTGAAGGCTACGTTTCTGACAGAGTATACTGTCTGTCGCTTTTCAACAGGTTTTTATTTTCATCTTCAAATGCGCATGAACAAAAAAGGCATCGAGTTTTGAAGTCAAATTTCGGTTTTGATGACCTCAAAGTATGAGTTGCGGAGGGCCCAGCGGACGGAACACGTTTCCTCAGATCAGCTTTAATGCTGTCGGGTCTCGTGTATTCTTTTCGACAAGATGTGTGAACCCACAGCGACTTAAATCTTTAAGTTGTGAGCTCTTTTGATCATTTCTGAGGTTACTGGCAGAAATCAGAGAATTTATGCCTTTTTCGCCGACCTTCGAAACATTTTCTCCACCTTCTTCCAGCACTTCATCACAAACAAAACACTTGTCTGTCATCTTGAAAACGTGCGTATGTGCAAAATATTTTGTGACTGCTTCCCTACGTTACCGGGTGCACAGTCACAATACTCTATAGGTCACTAACGTAATAAAAACATAAGCCCGAAGGCATATTGATAGATATTATTGGGAGTTTATGAAAATCGACCATTTTTCGAAGCTCATAGCTAGGCAAATATTGGAGATAGATACAAAGTGTGAAAGCCAAAGTTATAGAGAATTTTATCAGCTTTTATTATGTAGTACAACAAAATTTCGTACAACGCACCGTTTTCGAGATGTAAGCAAAAAACCAAAAAACGGGACCTTTGTGCCCCCCTCCCCCCTCGGGCTCCACTCGGAGATGTCAGGACTTTTAGTATGTTTATCTCCTAACTAGTCCAAACAAAGTTTCTAAGTCAAACTTTCTGCTTTCGACTTTTCCATCCACAAATTATTCGTTGCCCAAGCTAAGAGGTCTGATTGTACGGAACTCGCACTTTGTCGGTTTTTTAAATTTGTTTTTGGTCCAATGAATATATTTTTTTAGTTTTTTATATGACTGAATTAAGTAAGAATATTTTGTTTTAAAGATCTGTTACCACTCGTGTGTATTCAAATTATTTGAGAGACAGACTCAGAAAAAAATATATTTTTTGAACTTTACTACCCTAACGGCCATCTGTTCTACGAGCTTTGTCCCCGCCCACTGCCACTTAAGTTTAGCAATTCTGAGAGGTAAAAAAAAAATGGTAATAATATATATATATATATATATATGTATTACCATTTTTTCGATAGAGCAATCACAAATAACCTTTAAAAGACACGTTTCTTGTATGGAGACCCCCTTAATTTTTTCCTTTTTCTATTTTGTGTTAGTAAATAAATAAAATGCTTTATTGACAAAATGACCCCCAAAATAACACATATTTTGTGAAAATTACAGCCAGGTACGTACCGTACCGGTTCAAACAATACAGCCTTTTAAAAGTGGGAGAGCGCGAGCGTACATGTAGGGGCACATACAGTAAGCAAAGTGAACGACTCAGCAGTGTATGCGAGAACCGACCAGCTAGTCGTTCCCCGTAGTTCTACCGTCACGAGCGCGCCACTGTTTAGCGCTGAGTTCCGTACTATAATATTTCTGACGTTTATGTAAAGAACATTAAAGGTGCACATCTATTTGTGACTTTGAATAACCACACCATCTAGTAATAGAACCCAATAACTGGAATAATATCAATATTACCTAAAGTACAATTAGTAATAGGGTTCCGTTACATGGCGCGGAACCCTAAACTAACTAGTGTTCGTTCGTACGGAGAACAGCTGACAGAGGGGATGGTGTTAGTGTGAAAATTAATGCTTTTTTTCAGCAAGCTAGATGTTTTATTAAATCAAGTACACCGTTTTGTATGACTCAGTAGGTGTAATGCCACAACGGCGCTGCGAAGACCAGCAATCCATCTCGCTGGTCAGAGGGGCAGCTTCATTCAGAAGGCTTTTATATCACGCCATAGCGCTCCCTCATTGGTTTCTCAGGATGTGATGGTATGGATGGGGAAAGCCGACGATGTTGCGGCAATGCATCCTCAGTGTAGGCAAATGCAGTAGATAATGAACAGTAGAGACTAGATCTATTGATGAATGTCAAAGGGTCACATGAAAAGAGATTGATCTGCTTACCATCATCAGTAGCAGCTGTTAATATCCTGTCGTGAAGCAGTACGTGCTTGTCCGGGTGTGTGAGCGCGGCCCACACGCTCTTGGTCGGCAGCTCTCGCCGCACGTCCAGCAGCGCGAGCGCTAACATCGCGCAGATACCCTCGCTCACCACCAGCGGCTGCAACAGATGGCGGAAGGTAGCTATTCGAAAGATCAAGAGCCAGCACCTTTGGCCTTAATGTTACGAAGCCGACTCTAGTTTCCAACATGGTAAGAAACGCAATATAAATTATTATTGCTCCTTGTATTATTATATTAGAAATCACCTAAATCCTACTAATATTATAAATTTGAAAGTTTGTATGGATGTTTGTTACTCTTTCACACAAAAACTACTGAACGTATCTGGCTGAAATTTGGTAGGTAGACCGATTAGGACCTGGATAAACATATACTATCTATATGTTAAATAGGCTACCTTATTCCACGCTCGCGAACCGAGCGGCTCGCGCACTGCGCGCGCACCCTCGAATGCAGTCATAGAAACTATGTTCACGCGGGCGGAGCCGCGGGCATCAATTAGTTAAATTATGTGACAATCTTGTTTGATTAACTGCACCGCTCGTGTAATGCCTACCTGCAGTGGCTGCTGCTGCGCCTTCTCCACAGCCTTACTGAGCTGCGGCTGCAGAGCCGAGGCGTGCTGCGCGTGCGCCGGTTGGGTTCGCAGCGCTCGTGAGATGAGGGACATGTACGCGCATCGTACGGCTTGTGTTGTCGTTTTCGCCGTAATGTTTTTCTGCAACAAGGGAATCCATTTAGCTGGACAGGCTGGACTGAGACAGTTTGAAGCTGTGTTGGATACAGTGCAGGAGATAAGGACATCGTGAAAAGTACTGAGAATAGAAGAGGAAATATGATTGGACACCAGTTGAGATACGAAGATTTTATTACATTATGGAAAGAAAGATCAAAGAAAAGAGAGGTAGAGGTCAAAAATAAATTACATCGTCAATGTGAAGGCAAAAAGATTAAACAGCTGGTTAATTTCCTCATCTGTAGATGTTAGGTTGCTTAGCATGGACGTAGCGGACAAAGTGGAGCGCTGCTCTCACCTGGAACAGCTGCACCTGCAGTGTGGGCGGCACAGCCACGCGCCGCGTCCAGCGATGCAGTGCCTCTAGCGCCACACATAATGTGCGCTCGTGAGATTCACTCTCCACCACTTTGGACATCTGCGTTGACACTTCATTGAACAGCTGGTTGATTTCCTCGTCCGTGACTGCTAGGTCGCTTAACACGGACACACCCTATAAAAAAGAGAAAAAATTTAATCCCAACAAAAACCTTCTGTAAAAATGTGCAAAGTCTCGATTAAGATAACTTGGCCACAAAAAGTAGTGAGTTGAAATAAAGGGCCAAGTCTAAGTGAATAAAGTCATTCAATTACTCGTTTTCTTTTATTCACTTAGACTTGGCTGTTTATTTTATCTCACTACTTTTTATGGCTAAGTTATCATAATAAGAAGGCTCAAGGTCACTCAAAGGGCAATGGAGCGTGCTATGCTAGGAGTTTCTCTGCGTGAACGAATCAGAAACGAGGAGATCCGTAGGAGAACCAAAGTAACCGACAAAGCTTCCAGAATTGCTAAAATTAAGTGGCAAATAAGCAAATAGCTCGTAGAACGGATGACCGTTGGGGCAGTAAAGTTCTCGAGTAGCAACCGTGCACCGGAAAACGTAGCGTAGGCAGGCCTCCCACTCGGTGCACCGATGGCCTGGTGAAGGTCGCGGGAAGCTGCTGAATGCGGGTAGCGCAGAACCGGTCGTGGCGGAAATCCTTGGGGGAGGCCTATGTCCAATTTGATAGTTAGCTTCTCGTGCAAAGGGACGAGAACAATAAGTAAGAAAAAGAATGTTTTTGACGACTTAGATATATTAAACGGGAACTTTTGAGTGTTTTCCCTTTGTATGGGTATTAAAACCTATCCTTGTACTAAATTTCAAGTCTTTTATCACCGGTGAGTAAGTGACAAATAAGGGTAGTTTGACTAGGTGCTTCGCAAACTATATAATTTCGGGATAGATATAGATTCAGTAATTACTATTAGTAACTAAAATTTCACACTGCTACCTATATCCAGAACGAAGATACAGGGGGCGCAAAAAATATTGCGAGTTATTTCGAAAAAAGGATGGTACGGACGTGCTCGACTTGGCGGGGGCAATCCCGTACCCCTAGATTCACATTGTCATCTATTAATAATTACTGTTCGTCGTTAAATGCGACAAACATCATCAAACCATTTGTCATCACCTTGACTGTCATCAGCACCTATCTGATTACTCAAAATTTAAGGACAACAGTTGAGAACATGCCATTTTGTGTTGTGTCTCCTGTTAATGTAAGTCCTGTAGTGCATCGATCTGTATTGTACAAAAACGGAACCATTATAGAAACACTCGTGTGTCTGTTCGTCCGCCTGTCACAGCCAATTTTCTCGAAAACTACTAGACCGATTGAGTTGAAATTTGGTACACCTATGTAAATCGGTGATCCAAAGACGGATGTAAAACGTAAATAAACGAATTTTAAACACGGGGGCCACCTGTGAGGGTAAATTAGATATTTTTTTAAACGTTTTTCAAAATATATTGTGTGACATATCAAATAAACAAGGCTTCTTGTGAGAATCTCAAATATATTTTTTTATAATTTTAAAATAGTTTTTTATGTTTTTTAAGAATTCCTTTAAGAATTCCTCATTTATTATGCGGATAGCGATGGAGTGGAACTCATTGCCTGCGTCTGTGTTTCCCGACTCATACAATTTGGGGATCTTCAAGGCGTGAATAGGCATTATTTGAGTTTGCGTGCACCATCCTCGACTACAGCGTCACTTACCATCAGGTGAGATATAGTCAAACGCACTCAAATTTATAATTTAAACCCCCTCCCCCCCACCCTTAGCGCGTTGAGTATGATGGCGCTGGGCGGGAGTAGGCGACACATTCGATTCCCCTTCACCGAGCGGCATGTCAACTCAAAGTGCTAGTAGACTCATATTTCCTTGGCACTGACATTAAGCACGGCGATCTTGTCCTCGCTGGAGGTGAGCTTGCCGCTCGCGCCGTGGTACTCGGCGAACGCGTGCTTCACCAGCGCGCGCGCCACGTCCACCGCGGCGCAGCGCGCGGCCAGCCGCTGCAGCGCTGCGATGGCCTCACTGCGGGCGCACTCGTCTTTTGAGTGCAGGTTCACTGTGAGGAAACATTGAATTTATTAAAAAAAAAAAACAACTGAAAGGAGGGTATTAACATTCTACGATGAGAGGATGTGATGATATTAGTGAAAGATTTGTTAATTACAAGTCTCATTATAAATGTAGAATACTTTGGTTAAAAGTTACAAATTCAACATTATGAATCCCAGTTTAAGCACGCACGTGAAATGCGGCTGTTTACGCCACCTCAATTCTACTCATATTATAAATGTGAAAATTTGGATGGATGGATTTTTGTTACATTTAATCACGCTGGAACCGCTAAACGGATCTAGATGAAATTTGGTAGGTAGACTAATTAGGACGTGGATTAACATATAGGCTACTTTTAATCCTGATTCCTTACATGATTCCCGTGGGATGGTTCTCAACTCTCACTTTTTATGTTAATTTCTGTCACGTCGCAATGAAGCGAAGGATTGAAGCGCTATTTTGCTTAGAGATAGTTATGAGGTTGGAAAGTGACACTGACTACTAATTAGCGTAGGCCGACATAGTTCCCGAGGGATCTAGAGAAAACTCAATGTAAAGCACTGCACACCCTCGGAGACAGTCATAGAAGCGAAGCGGCAGGCTAAAGCTAGTAACATATAAAAGCATTATGCTAACTGCAGTTTCAGTACATATTTTGGTAGCAAACCATACAACCTCAAATACCAAAAACTAGCGTAAGGCCTAAAGTGATTGGAAATTTTTAATTATCTGGCCGCCTGGCTCCCAGCTTAGAATATGGCCGTCTCATCTTCCTGTGGGTGTCGTAAGGACATAAACCAGAGGGTTGGCATAAGCGTCCATTCCGCGCTCTTGCAACCAACCAATGTGCAACCGCACTGCGATCGCCATCCCGCCTGCCAAGCGTGGTGATTACGGCAAAACCCCGCAATATGATTAATACATCAACAAAATGGCACCTAGTCCCTGGCGGCGAGCCCGCTATTCCTAGCTCTGGTAACAGTCACAGTAAAGGTGGAGGCAGGGGGTTCGAAGAACCCCCGGCAGATGCCGAACGACGTAGCGTAGGCAGGCCTCCCACTCGGTGGACCGACTACCTTGTGAATGGCTTGGATCAAGCCGCTGGATGCGGGCAGCGCAGGACCGGTCGTTGTAGAAAACCCTGGGGAAGGCCTTTGTCCAGCAGTAGACATCGTCTGGCTGATATTATGATTATGAATTAGCTACACACCGATCAGCAACAGCTACTCACCGATCAAACTCTTCCCGATGTCCACGACAACCCCATCGAGGTAGATATTCAAATTAGCCACCACCTCTCCCACGGCCTGGATGATGGTCTCCGGACTGCGAAGCATGGCTTTCTGAAGCGCGGGAAGCAGTGACTCCTGCACCTCGGTCTTGGTGAGCAGGTGCAGCAGTGGGGCGCATGCTTTGATGTAGTTGGAGTTGGGGCGGCTCTTGACACTGACCAGGCTCTTTGTGAATGTCTCTAGCATTTTTGTCTGTTGGCAGAAGTTACAGGTTATATTATGTGTGTTACACATTTATTTTATGGCTTAGGTTCTTAGTAATATTATTTGATCAGCAAGAACTTATTTTATTTTGTTGATGCCCAATTGACAAGTTTTATTTTATTTATTTATATGTAAGAAAACATACAGTCACACTTAAAGTACGCAGCTTAAAATTTACAAGTAGACCTAGAGGACGAAGTAACTAGTATCTCATCTGTGCTGGAGGTTCCTTAATTAAGTATTAAGATAGTAAGCATTTGAGCATAATAATTTGGTAAAGTTGTTATTTAAATATAATTTGTAGGTAATATGTCAACACATTTTTGAGCTACTTAGATTCTTAGATTAATTAAAAGTATTGCAGGTTATTTACCCGAAGAGTTATCTATATAGGTAACTACTCAATTCCAAATATATTTATTGTATTTACTTTGTAAACATACAAAAGGTTGTCAGTCTTGGGTTCCATAAAAATTATACGTTAATTAGTTTACTATAAATATCATATTTTGAGCTGATGAGCAAAGCAAAATAAACATTTTATGTTTGAATACGATGGTAGCAGTTGAATAAATAATTCAACTCAAAGTAACAATAAGCTTAAAACTATGTTAGTGTTTCATAAAAATGTATTATCTTCTCTTATATCTCATTGGCATTCTTTATAAACACAATACCAAAATAAAAATTAAAAAAACAACACTTTATATAACATTATTTCTCTAAGAAAATAATGTTATAAAGTTTTTTTTTTCCATTACGATACAAATTAATCTAAAAAGTTAATATCACCAACGAAGTTCCATATATATTTTTTTATATTGGAACGCACATGCGGTTCGCGCCATTTTTACAGCATTACAAAAAGTTTTCATTCCAATTTTTACTTGTCTGTGACAGCGCCCGCTTTAACGCATGCGCGGTGATGTTCTAGGTTTTGGCGCCATTCATTGAATAGGTTTTGTTAACTTTTGTTGTAGTTACTGAATTTCGTGGAAAATTTTCATTCTTGCTTAAAAATGTCTGAGATCAGTGAAAGCATTGTTTTTACATGTCTGACAGCGTCCGCTTCAGCGCAAGCAAGGGATTTGGCGCTATGACACGTTTTGTTGAAGGTACTGAATTTCATGGGATTTTTTTTCTTACTCTTTAACTTTGATCTTTGTTTTTTTAGATGATTCGATCCCGTACACATTCGTCACTTTTCGACTAAGTTCCCAATGTATGAGATTAGATAAAGTATGAAACTGCACATAACTAGGTATTATGCAACAGTTTCATAAACTACTATTAACTACACAAAATAAGCACGTAATTCAATATGTGAAACCCTGCTATAATATTACCACAGATGTGGAGAGCCTGCAGCAGTGATTCACGCATAAGCAGTCAAGCCGGCTCGCGACGCAGCTCAAAATGAGACTGGGGCTGGTAGTTTAATCAGATGATGGTAGTTCAATAAAATGCTATAGTTGCCCAGAATGATCTCACATTACGTAACACCAACTAAACTGAGTCGTACTGTCAGAACTGGCAAGGAATCAAACAAGAAGCAATGTAAAACTATTATAGTCTTGCTACCGTGGTAATATGTGGGTTATTTAAATACGAATTTGTATGTAACACACCAGTTTTTGTAATGTATAATTATAAGCTTGCAGCTTAATAACACTATTTGTATCTTTTAATAAATAAATAATATGTATTAGTTTAAAATTAAATCTAAGTTTATGATGCACAAGCTCATCCACTAGGATCCCGTGTCGGAGGGGCTACGCTCTTCTCATGCAACAGTAATTAAAAATCTTGTCAGAATAAGCAGTAAGTATTGAAATTAGTACGAAATGTGTGTGTGTCGCTTACTATGGGCCTCATAAGAAGGCTCAAGGTCACCCAAAGGGGCAATGGAGCGTGCTATGCTCGGAGTTTCTCTGCGTGATCGAATCAGAAACGAGGAGATCCGCAGGAGAACTAAAGTAACCGACATAGCTCACAGAATCGCTAAACTGAAGTGGCAGTGGGCAGGGCACATAGCTCGTAGAACAGATGGCCGATGGGACAATAAGTTCTCGAGTGGCGACCGCGCACCGGAAAACGTAGCGTAGGAAGGCCTCCCACGCGGTGGACCGACGACCTGGTGAAGATCGCAGGAAGCCGATGGATGTGGGCAGCGCAGGACCGGTCGTCATGGAAATCCTTGGGGGAGGCCTTTGTCCAGCAGTGGACGATTTGTGGCTGATATGATGATGATGTGTGTGTGTGTGAGCGAGAGATAGAGAGAGAAGGAGAGATTTGTAACAGCTTTATTGTAAGATGTCCATTATCATTATATGTTTATAACTGGCAGAAATCGATCGAGCGGATTTTATTTAATAGCGGTCTTGGATTCAGAACTACAGTTAGTGGAATCTTAGGGGTAAGCCCATGTTGAACAGTAGATGTCTTCTGGCTTAGATGATAGTGACAGTAACATTGTGCTGTACCTTATGCTGCGCCATGTCGGGGTTGTGTCGGCAGAGCGCAGAGAGCATGACGCACACGTGCGGCCCGGCGTCCGCAGGCAGCACGAGTAGAACTTCCGGCCATTTGTTCAGGCGCTCGCTCGGGATAGCTGACCAGGATGTATGGAGCTGGGAGCAAAATCCATAATTGACAATGTCACAAAATCAAACTTATTTCTACCAAAATAATTGTTGCACCAAGAAAACTAAGGTAGAGAACAATAATATCTATTTTCTTGTATCTGTAGACCCTGTCCAGTGGAAAATTATAACTATGTATTCACTATCCTCACCAGTAAAAGAATGATTAAGCAGAAAATGAGTCGATTCAATTTAAAACTTACTTATAAAATTAATGATTACTAAAGTTATCTCACCATAGAATAAGCTTTCTCATTGTTTCTCTTCTGCCCCTGTGCAGTAACCACAGCCAGCAGGTTGGCCTGACTCAGCACTAGCGAGTTGTAGTCCACGCCCGTATCCTCTGGCGCCTTGAGTCCCACCTCCACCAGCACTGTAGTCCAGCGCAGTGCAAACAGGCCGCTGAGACTTGTACTTCTCCTAATGAATACCAACAAAATTTTCTTAAAATGATTCCTTAACTTCAGTGAATAAATAGCCTATCATTTGTGTAATTATTTAGCATTGGTAGTAGTAGAACCTGAACACCCTCCAAAGAGCAGACTGGCACAAGGTGGTGCAGGACAGAAGAATGTGGCGCGATTTGGTGTCAGAGGCCAAGATTATCTTTTGGTGGCTGAGCCAGCAAAGTAAGTATTGGAAAGTAGGTAGTAGTAGA
The DNA here is from genome assembly GCA_947284805.1 of Coleophora flavipennella. NCBI lineage: Eukaryota > Metazoa > Arthropoda > Insecta > Lepidoptera > Coleophoridae > Coleophora > Coleophora flavipennella. Next base: position 8,698,423 of record OX369305.1, read on the forward strand.
CTCCTGTTTGTAATTAACTGTTTGGTCTTCTGTGTTTAATCACTATTTTACTATTTTCCCACACACATAAAAAGACCACATACAATAATAATAAACTTTTTCAAGAAAACTCAAACTTACGAAGTAGCAGTGTTCTTTAGTAGCTCTGATATGTCCAGCAGCAGCGGCAGTATGCTCTTGAAAGTCCACTCTCTATGGCTGGCAACCAGGTGGGTCAGCAGGCCCTTCACGTATGACTGCGAAGTGGAGTCGCAGTAGCGGTGCAGCGTCAGGGTCAGCGCTCGGCACACATACCGGATCGCTGGCTCTGTGATACCTGGACATAGGCAGTGACCAGAATGTTTCATGAAGTGAATAAGTACTTTTTTTCATTAAGTTTAAAGATATTACATTTGAGTATGCTTAGTAACATATTATTTTCTTACTAGCTGTTTGCCCGCACTTCGTACGCATGAATAACTAAAAGTACGCGACCGCGCACCGGAAAATGTAGCGTAGGCAAGCCTCCCACTGGACCGATGACCTGGTGGAGGTTGCGGGAAGCCTCTGGATGCGGGCAGCGCAGAACAGGTCGTGGAAATCCTTGGGGGAGGCTTATGTCCAGCAGTGGATATGATGATGAAGTAATAGCATATGTACGGCAGAACTTGTCCACATTCGAGCGTCTCATGGGTGGCAGGCACGCACTGCACAGCGTGGGCCGACTTCGCCACGAAAAACCCGCGTGCTATCAAACCTACTACGAGCATCGTCCCGCATATCTAAGGAATATCACAAATACGAATCATTCTATTTCTGACTAAAAAAACTTTTGTAGAATAATGAATTTTTTAAAGACGGCTTTCTACAAAAGAAATTTTAATATTTAGTATAGTTTTTTTTTTTTTTTATTCACAATTGGTAAACCCTTGACAACATCTCACCTAGTGGTAAGTGACGATGTTGCCGAAGATGGAAGCGGGCTTACCAAGATTCAAGTTTAATTTAGTTTTTGCATGAAGCATGTTCAAATAGAAAAAAAAAACAGTTTTATCATGTTTAGTCACTTATTTTAGGTCACCCTGGTAAATTTTTTTCAAATATATTCTATGTAGCAGGGTTCGAAAGGATACATATCAATGATAAGTATCATGATAATTATCGCGATAATAACAAATGGATATTTATCGACTGATAACAAAAGATTGCATTCGTGAAAGTGAACTGTATTCGAATGTGTATTTCCGAACTTGCGTCTATACGAACGCACAAAGTGTCAACTTACCGCGCCGTGGGGTTCCCCTTACAAAAAATAATCTGATAGGATTACAGGATTATGCAAAGTTGAGTGAACTTGAGTGTCATTGGTTTTTTAAGTTTTATTATATCAGCTCATATACGTCCCCACCGAGGGGCTCGAGCCTACCCTGAATCAGGGCGATTAGACCTTAGTCGACCACGCGGGCCCAGTGCGGGTTGGTTGACTACACACACAACCTACGAGTTTCTTCGCAGGCGTGTGCAGGTTTCCTCACAATGTTTTCCTTCACCGTTAAAGCAATCGGTAAGTATGTACGTAAGTTTTTGAAAAACTCATTGGTACATTGGCCGTCCAGATTTGAACCCGGTACCTCTGGTTAGATGGACCAAGTCGTTACCGGTTGAGCCACCGATGCTTAAGCTTTTTTAAGTTTAATATTGTTTATTGAGTTGAATTTGAAAAATGCCCCGTGAGAAAGGTGCAATATGGTCATACTTTATTTGCATGAAGACAAAATATACTGGGCTATGGGCTCGGTGCAAAAATGTAGCAAAGAGATGTAAGGAATAATAAATATAATGTATAATCATCATATCATCATATCAGCCGAAGGAAGTCCACTGCTGGACATAGGCCTCCCCCAAGGATCTCCACGACGACCGGTTCTGCGCTGCCCGCATCCAGCGGCTTCCCGCGACCTTCACCAGGTCATCGGTCCACCGAGTGGGAGGCCTGCCTACACTACGCTTTCCGGTGCGTGGTCGCCACTCGAGAACTTTACTGCCCCAACGGCCATCTGTTCTACGAGCAATGTGCCCCGCCCACTGCCACTTAAGTTTAGCAATTCTGAGAGCTATGTCGGTTACTTTGGTTCTCTTACGGATCTCCTCGTTTCTGATTCGATCACGCAGAGAAACTCCGAGCATAGCACGCTCCATTGCCCTTTGGGTGACCTTGAGCCTTCTTATGAGGCCCATAGTAAGCGACCATGTCTCAGTTCCGTACGTCATCACTGGCAACACACATTGGTCGAAGACCTTGGTCTTAAGACACTGCGGTATCTGGGACGTAAAGATATTGCGAAGCTTCCCGAACGCTGCCCAGCCGAGTTGGATTCGACGATTGATCTCTTTCTCGAAGTTGGACCTACCTAACTGGACTGTTTGTCCCAGGTATACATATTCGGTAACAACTTCGAGTGTAGAGCCTCCAACCTTCAGAGGAGTAGGTATGACACGGACGTTTGACATAATTTTCGTCTTGTCCATGTTCATTCTAAGACCCACTTGTTGAGAGGCTCTACTGAGGCCATCGAGCATTGTGCCTAAGTCGTCCATAGTCTCAGCCATGACCACGATATCGTCAGCGAATCGAAGGTGGGTGATGTACTCGCCGTTGATATTGATGCCGAGTCCACCCCAGTCCAAAAGCTTAAAAACATCTTCCAGGGCGGCGGTGAACAGTTTCGGAGATATAACGTCTCCCTGTCTCACCCCTCGCTGCAGCTGGATAGGTTCCGAGTTTTGATCCTGGAGGCGAACCGACATGGTGGCGTTTTCATACAAACACTTCAGCACTTCGATGTATCGATAGTCAATTTGGCACCTCTGGAGAGACTGTAACACAGCCCAGGTTTCGACCGAATCGAAGGCTTTCTCATAGTCCACGAACGCCAAGCATAGTGGCTGATTGTACTCTTCGGTCTTCTGTATAATCTGCCGCAGCGTATGTATGTGGTCTATGGTACTAAATCCTTTTCGGAAACCGGCTTGTTCGGGAGGCTGGAAGTCGTCAAACCTGCGTGCGAGACGATTCGTAATGACCCTCGAAAACAGTTTGTAGACATGGCTCAGAAGTGAGATGGGTCTGTAGTTCTTCAGCAGGGTATTGTCGCCCTTTTTGAAGAAAAGCACGACCACACTTCTGTGCCATGCCTTAGGCGTTTGTCCTTCAAGTATAACGGAATTAAATAATTTCTGAAGAGCTTTAAGTACCGGTGTTCCACCTGCTTTCAGAAGTTCAGCCGTAATTCCATCATCACCCGGTGCCTTATTGTTTTTAAGCTGTTTAAGAGCCATTCTAATCTCGTACAGGCTGACGTCCGGGATATCTTCGGTATAGTGTCGGGTAAGTCTAGCTCTTGGGTCTTTAGCCAGATCGCTGACAGGCAGACGTGTGGTCGTGTACAATTGTCCGTAGAACTTCTCAACTTCTTCCAGCAACTCAGTCTTAGACGATATGATCCTGCCGTCCTCAGTCTTCAGCTTGGTCAGTTGACTTTGACCAACAGACAGATCTCTCGCGAACACTTTTGAGCCTTTGTTGTTCTCAATCGCCTCTTTAATACAATTTGTATTATAGTGGCGCAAATCGCGAGTTAGAGACTTAGAGATCTGCCTGTTTAGTTGCCGATACTGAGTAGCGTCTTCAGAGGACTGCAAAACCAATCTTCGTCTTTCTTCCATGAGGTTGCTGGTCAAGTCAGAGATTTTTTTGGTTCTGTTTGAACGGCGAGTTTTGAAAATCTTAGACCCGACCGTTTGGACAATTTCCACGAACCTGTCGTTATAATCGTTCACATTCTCGCAGTCTCCTAGGCATTCGAAGCGATTGTGCAACTCGAGCTGAAAGTTTTCGGGGTTTTGGAACTGGATGGGCGCTGGTCTGAGTGTGGACTTCATCAGTCGACATCTTTCTAGCTTGGTCTTTAGATTCAATGTGCCTCTTACCATTCGGTGATCGCTTCCTGTTTTGACTGAGTTGATCACAGAGACATCATTGAATATTTGCCTTCTTGTCGACAAGATGAAGTCGATCTCGTTCTTCGTTACGCCATTGGGATGCAACCATGTCCACTTTCGCTGTTTAGGCTTTTTGAAGAAGGAGTTCATCATAAAGAGGCCCTCCTTCTCCATAAAGTCGGCCAGCAGCTGGCCACGTGCATTTCTCTCTCCATATCCAAATTGCCCCACTCTCAGCTCACCATCACTTCGTTTGCCCAGTTTCGCGTTAAAGTCCCCCATAACAATGGTGTATTGAGTCCGGGAGCTGTTATGTAGAGCTCTAGAGATATCCTCATATAGGAGCTCCACTTCGTCGTCGGAGTGTTGCGCGGTCGGTGCATAAACCTGAATAACTTTCAGCGAATACCGTTTGGTAATTCGGAGAATAAGGTACGCTACCCTCGTCGAAACACTCTCGATCCGGACCACATTGTTAATGAGGGACTTGTGGACTAGAAACCCGACACCACCCTCGGACAGTTGGTCACCCTCCCGGAAATAGAGCAGGTTTCCGGATTTAAGGATTATGGTGTCCTCCCCCTCTCTTCGGACTTCACACAATCCTACGATGTCCCATCGTAACCTGCTCAATGCTTCCTCGAGTTCTGTTAACTTTACGTCGGTTCGCAGTGTGCGCGTGTTGTAGGTTGCCAGGGCCAGAGGTCTTTTGTGTTGGTAGCCTGGCATCTGCCGGGGATTCTTCGCACCCCATGCCCCGCCGTTACCTTGACCGCTACCGGAGCCAGGAATAGCGGGGCCGCCGGGGACTAGGGGCCGTTTTTTATTTGTGTCGGTCATTTGGGGGGTGTTGCCGTAATCGCCACGCTTGGCAGGCGGGTTGGCGATCGCAGTGTTGCAGATTGGCTGCAAGTCACGGAAAGACGCTGCTGCCCATCCTCCGGTTTGAGTCCCTTAGTCGGCTCTTACGACACCTATTGGATGAAATAGGATGGCCCTATTCTAAGCCGGGAGCCATACGGCTAATGTATAAAATATAATAATGTATAAACTACTTATTATTGTTATTTTTTTGTTAGAATATCCCAAATTATAATGCATTTGTTAAGAAACAATATAACAAATGGATTTCTTACACTGGTGATAATTATCCAATAATTATCAGATAATTATCGCATAATTATCAAGAAGCGTAATTATCTTGATTTTTTCGAACCCTGCTATGTAGTATAGATTTTTTGCCTTCATGATTTTACTAGCTTTTCGTATCGTATATATGACTCTGAGGGTGAAGCGTCTATTCTAATTAACATTCTATATCACTCCCCATCCCCTTAACTATTACTATTGAAAAAATCACAAAGAAAAGAAATTAGTTTTCTCCAGATCCCCCGGAAACTGTATTGGGCTATTCTGATTAGCAGTCTATGTCACTTCCCACCCCTAAACTATTTCTATGCAAAAAATCACATCAATCCATTGCTCCATTGCGACAATGACGAGTGCAGGAACACATTTTCACATTTATAATGTTAGTAGATTTGATGTACTGATTTTCATTATTAGGCTATTGGGGTGGTAACTGAGTTGAGAGCCTGTAATGTACTTAGAAATGTGGTTTTGGACGAACAATCAGCTAAAAAGGCTTCCTCTTTCTGACTCCTTAAAATTCACTGGTTCTTGGTTGGCACTATGAAATTTAAGCCTATTCCAGCTTACACTATTGCCCGTGGACTAGTACGTATCCGCGCATAGATGCAATTTACGTGCCCGGTAATTAGGGGTGAATGCACTCAGATGAAAACAGACAGGTGACGGATCAATACAGCAGCCTCAGAACATAACCTCACAATCATCGGCATCGATCGACGAATTCTCGACTTTCTAAAATAGATAACACAATCTCTTAGCTAAGAACGACCAGTTTCTCACCTGGCGAAGACAAAAAATCACGTATTTCCTCGACCACCTTGCGTCTATCCTTTGAACTTGCGGACTGGATCCTGAACGGAATATCTTTTAACTTCTTGATCACCTGACGAAACAAATATAATATGAAACACACTGCACATCACTGTGGAACATTGTTTATCTTTAGGGGAACCGAACTTACCTCTGAATCTGCCATTTTTCAAGAAACATTTATGAAAAAGATTCGTCAAAGCACACGTCTCCCTTGCCTCGCCTACTCGCCTGCAGCCGTCAGTAGGTAAACGTAGTGATTTCTATACTCTTCGGCAGTAGGCGGCGAAAAAAAACCATAAAGTATTTTGGTAGAAAGCACGTAGAAAGTGGCGTGAAAATAACTATTTAGTAATCTGTGGTAAAATGGTGTAAAAGCCACAGAACTACTACGACTAGAATATATTTTTTACAAGGACTCTAATGTGCAAAAATATAAATTTCTTCCTAAGTAATAGGTCGATTTCGTTGAAATAAAAAAAAATATTACTACAAATACTTTGCAAAGAAAATAAAGCTGAAAATATCTTTATTCTCTTTGCAAAGTACTTAGTACTTGACCTCCGTTGACAGGTGAAGTTCTGTTTTGAAAAGTTTAGGTAGTAGGTAGTTACCTAAGTTTCGTTTATTGGTGAACAAAACTAGTTCAGTTTTCTTCGGGTTCACGGATAGTTCGTACTCGGTGCACCAGCATTCCACGATTCGCAGTGCAGCCCGGGTTGCGTCGCAGACAACAATGGTTAAGTTACCTGATACAAGAATAACCAAGTCGTCCGCATATCCGATCGTATAGAAGTGCTTACCGTTTAGGGTGGTAATCAGGTCATTTACCACCAAGTTCCACAGTAGCGGTGATAGGACTCCTCCTTGAGGGCATCCCTTTGCCACCATTGCAGCTCTAGTCTTCTCCCTCGCCAGTCTGACGACCCGTTGTCGGAGCATGTTTTCAATCCAGTCAGTCATGGTGACGTTAGCTCCATGTTTCAGAAGTGCCGCCCTCATGCTGCTGAAGTTGGTTTTATCAAATGCGCCCTCGATATCTATTAGGCACATAGACTTGTTCTGTATTGCTGCTTCGATCTTGCTAACAACAGCATGCAAGGTCGATTCCGTGGACTTACCCTGGCTGTACGCATGCTGGTTGCGGTGCAGCGGTACGTCCCTCAGCGCGTTTTCCCTCAGTTCCCTGTCACACAGTCTCTCCAACGCCTTCAGTAGGAAGGAGGTTAGACTTATGGGCCTGAAGGATTTTGGGTCCGTATAGTCGGACTTACCTGGTTTAGGTATGAATACCACTTTCACCTCTCTCCAAGCGTGTGGCACATACTTGTGGGCTAGGCACGCCCTGAGGACCCTGGCCACGGGTACTACCATTGCATCTCCCCCCCACTGTAATAGTGCTGGGAAAACGCCATCGCAGCCCGCTGACTTAAAGGGTTGAAAGCTGTTTAGCGCCCATTTTACCTTGTCTGTGGAGACCACCCTATCTGCAACAAGCCAGTCCTCCTCAGTTGCTTCTGTTGGGTCATCATTCCAGCTGAACTTCGATACAATACGACAATCGGGGACGTGTGTCCGCAGTAGAACATCTTCCGCCTCATCTGGCGTGCTGGTGAGAGTGTCGTCGGGTTTTTTAAGCGAACCCAAGTCTTGGTTGGGCCCGTTGGAGAGGACTTTTCTTACCCTGTTTGCTTGTTGTTTGCTGTAAGTTGTCTTCACCAGACAACTTACAGCTGGCTTAACATGAAGAATATTCAACTTTGAAAACGTAGGTAACTTTGAGTATACATTCTGTAATGTATACTCAAAGGTACACACAATTTGAAATTTAATTCTGCCAACATTGGCAACCGAACAGTGATGTCACAGTCTAATAATCTATACAGTCGTCCAACGCCTTGGATAATCGCGTCATCGAAGACATAATATCACTAGTCACTGATCACAGTACCAAGGAATGTCACAATAGTTGGCAATAAAATGAAAGAAAATGCCATCACAATAGTGTAAAATCGTTATCTGAAGGTACCTTAGGCACAGATGAGATAGCCTTAAGTCTCTGATCAAGAATCCGTTGTCACAATCTTAAAAATGGCGGGTATTTTGAATTTTTATTTATAGAACAGATTGGTTCCCCTGAGGTCCTTAATCACGAAAAAAGTAGCCGCCTTTTTGATTTTTTAGTTACTGGGCCGATTGATTCCAAAATCGACATCAGAGGTCTGGTTCTTACCAGACCCTGAGGTCCTTATTCACGAAACCGTTGTCAGAATTGAAAAAGAGACCGCCATTTTGAAGTTTTTACGTACTGTACCGATTGCTTCCAAAATCAATATGTGAGGTCTCTTATCACGAAACCGTCGTCAGAATTGAAAAAAGTGGCCGCCATTTTGAACTTTTTTGTTCAACAACTCAAGACCTGATATCGCCATTTTTTACATGTAGCCTAATTTCAGCTGAGGTAGCCGAAATGCCAGAACTTCACTATAAATAAAAAAAACGATGTTCTTAACAATTTATTTATATTTTAAGCAGAGTCAATAACAAAAGGTTTTTTTTGACACTACTTAAAATATAAATAAATTGTTAATAACATCGTTTTTTTATCCCCTTCATATCATTTTAAGAAAAATAACTAAACTTACTTATTGCAGTAGTACTTAGTTTATGTTCTAGACCGCTTTATCAATTAAAAAATACAATATTTTTATTGACTCTACATAAAATATAAATAAATTGTTACGAACATCGTTTTTTTTATATATAGAGTAGTTATGGCATTTGGGCTAATTTAATTTGGGCTACCTCAGCTCGTTTGAAAAATGGCATTATCAGGTCTTGATTTGTTGGCAACATTACACTGCTAGACAGCTGTGCTAGACAGGCAGGGCCACAGGGCAGGGCTGCCAGATGTACGATTTAAATCGTATTCGTACGGTTATACATATGTGGGTTATATTATAAAAGTCTGTACTATTTGATTTCTAAGGGGTTACGATTTTTTAAATGAAATAGTTCTCATGTTTTGTATAGGCGTACGACTTTTTTGCCCCTTTTCTCGATCTCTTCCAGAAATAAAATGGTAGCCCTGTAGACAGGACAGGAGGGATTTTGGCAGAATTTGTGGTGAACGCATTCGTAGTTTTATTTTATTGTTTTTGCATTGAGTTCTGCTAGGAGCTAGGATTTGCTTCAAAAAGTGGTGCGTTTTGGAGAAAATCGTCATGTGAAGAACAAAAAAATAAAATGAAGGAGGACTTGAAAACCCAATTCGCACTGGGTGTAGTTTTATTGACGCCTCAGAAGTGATCTTAAAGAAGAGTTCCACTTCAGAATGAGGCTGCTGCGAATGCTGTCAAGAACTCCAGAAAATATATTTTGTAATGCACCGGCACTAGCAACCCAGAGACGTTAATATATACCAAAAAAAAGGACAGCAGACGGACAGATTGTATTACAAGATGTAACAGATGATTTGATGTCTCGGAAGGGCTTTTGTACCCGTGAGACGTTAAGAGAATGATTTGATTAATTTTGATTTGACCAAGGAGTTTACAAATCAACGTTTAGATTTGACTGCGGAGTTCGGAGTTCTCCCTTGTGGACTGTGGAGTAATAGTGTTCTGTGTTCTTAAACATCATCTTTTAGTTGGCAGAATTCTAAAAGAGAAGCCAAAAATGAAAGGTTAAAATAGAATCACCTTTAAGTTTGCGGCGAGGGAAGAGAGTGAAGGATTTTAATTGTCTTTTGACTCTTTCTTCCTTCCAACAACATTCATACTCTACAACTTTTACTGATTATTTCTTCAATGGTCCGCAATGGCAGCAAGGCAAAAAGAACTAGCAGAAATAAATTTGTATATAGAAGGAATTGATAAAGAAGTGACCATGATATTGCAGAGCTTGCAGTGGGATCGGAAACATCTTTTAGAGGTTAGGCACAACAGTTTTCCAAATCGGCATACGTATTTTCCGATGACCGATGAAGGTGAAGGACGCGGGAAGCCGATGGATGCGGGCAGCGCAGGACCGGACGTCGTGGAAATCCTTGGGGGAGGCCTTTGTTCAGCAGTGGACGATTTGTGGCTGATATGATGATGATGATGATGATGATGATACGTATTTTCTCCTGTTTTTTTCTCTGTATTTTGTCACACACAGTATATTCAGCATAGCTCCGCTATCTTCTTGCTGATCACAAAGAAGTTAAAGCTAACATAATTTCTTTTATAATATTTTGTTTATAAGTCTTGATTCTTCAGGGTTCTCCAAAGGTATCGTGCGACTACGACGCGTGCCACCGTGTGCCGCTTGACAAGAGGGAGGAGCATGAGAGGGAGTGCAGTTTGCGAAGCCAGGGGTACATGCAGAAGGACAAAATATTGCCCGAGCCCTTTGATCCTAGTGCTGACACTGTAGTGAAATTTAGTAAGAAATTATTTAACATTTACCTTTTCTTTTTAGTGTCCTCATTGCTGAGGGAGATGACAATTTTGGGTTTTGAGCGCAATAAATGTTGGCATGCAGTGATGTCCTGGGCATTTTATCACTGTATCAACCCATTTGTACTAGACTAGTATGTACACCTTATGTACTTATGTATTCTATTTTTAACGATTTGCAGTGAAAAAAGAAACCCTTATAAAATCGTCACATCTGTCTGTCAGTATGTCACAGCTGTTTTACTCAGAGACTATTACAGCTGTGATTTGGTATGGTTATATAAATCTATGAAACTTGTGGAAAAATCTTGAAAAAAATCTTAATTCCTCTACATGTAACTTGTTCAGTAATGGTACAGTTTAAAGAGAGTAAACAGTATAGACACTTCTTACCCCCCATTGATTTCAATTACCTATGCCACTAAATGCTAAAGGAATGGCTTTCATTGCACATGCAATAGAGAAGTGCAAAAGTCTTAACTAATTAATGCTTGTTTGCTTGTTTGTTCACACAACAAACAGACAGACAGACATACTTACCCCCTGAAGGTTCGCCAAGAACATTTTTTCGATAAATAATTAGTTTATGAAATGTTAGTTTATAAGTAGTGACTTTCATTAAAGTTGCAATGTCTGTGGAAGCTATATTGTAGAATCCACCTTTTTGCAAAACAGCATGCTGAATAACGCTGGATTGAAAACCAGGAGCATTTTGTAATGCGGCGACATCACGTTCAGTCGGATTGCAGTTCGGTTGAAGTAATGTATGCTGCATTCTATGAGGTGCCCACACTGCTTTCTGTAAAAACTACTGAGTATAAATTGTAAATGGGCGAATGAAGCAAGCAATATTAGGTTCAGTCAGGTGTGATTGATTATTGAGCCTCGCGAAGTGAAGCTCCACCCTGGCTAGCAGAAGCCTTCACAGAAGAAAAAATCATTGGTTTATTGAAAGTTTTTTTTACTCAGTACCTAGTTTACAAAGGGGAGCAATATCCGCCGTTTTACAAAACGGCAGATTCTACACATCTACTGCAACATCTCCACCCAGTTAAAATCACTATTTTGGGAAATCTGAAAGTATTGGAAATAGAAGGGCATTTAATTAATTTAAAAGGGAAGTTGTCACACCTAGTAGGATTTCTTAGTTTAGGAGTTATAAATAATCTACCAACTATCTATAGGAAAAATAATCTACCAACTTTGCTGTTGGATGGAAATGTAAAAAGTTGATAAATTTTCCATACAAAAAAATAAGTTCATTTTTTTGATTATACATATGTTTTTGAAAAAAACAACTTAACCCTTCTTTTCGCGTGGTCCAACACACGCTTAACTGTGTTTCTTAATATTTATAATAATAATAAAGCTTTATTTGTCTACACTGAGTACACATTTAAAAATAAACTTTCCCCATTGCGTTGGGGAATCTTGGTAAGCCCGCTTCCATCTTCGGCAACATCGTCACTTACCACCAGGTGAGATGTTGTCAAGGGTTTACCAATTGTGAAAAAAAAATAATAATAAAAAAAAACTATTAACCTAAAATTCAATTTAAATAAAATGACATGAAATGAAATGAAATTTATTTCTGGCTGGTGTGTCTTGGGTAAAAGCCTCCTCCACCTTGAACTGTTCTTCCTGGTTTATGGCAACTTTCATCCATTCCTCTCCTGCTATGTTCTTGATATTGTCCACCCATCTTTTTCTCTCTCGACCTCAGCTCCTCTTGGCTATTAGGCCTTTCAATTTTTTTATTTTTTTTGTCCATATTTTGTCCTGGTATCTGTCTATGTGTCCAGCCCTTCTCCATTTTTGTCTTAGACTATTGTGGAGTGCGTCCGTTACTTTAGTTTCTTTTTGGATGTCTACATTTCTTTTTTTCTGTATTCTCCTTAATTTTAAGATACTTCTCTCTGTGGCATGTTGGCTGGAATTTTTTTTTGTTAGACCTGGGAGGATGCACGAGTTCATTATTACCTTCTTCATCATTAAACTTAAGGAAAATTTTGGGCTTAAAGATGAAGCAGGTAATAATTAAATCTTAATATTTTCTTTATTAATTCATGTCACTGTTTTACTATGTTTGTATTTCAGGTAAAGAAGACATCATGAAAATAATAGACACTGCCTCAAAGAATGATTCGATGTTCAAAAAAGGTACTTTGAGTTTGAATGCATTTCATTCACACATTTTTAGTAACTTACTACATATATGAGAAATCAATCGAAGTATTTAATTTTTTCAGCTATCCAACTCATGTTAGCCATGCTTCTGACATGTCTTATTGTCCTGTATCCTTTATAATAAAGCATATGTCGGATGATAGAGTTAGAATTTGTCTGTTTTAGTTTATTGTCCACCTCACTTATTAACATTTGTACAGTACGTGAGGTGAGCAGGATATGTCAAATGTCTCTTGATCTCGGCAAGAACTTGAATTTTAAAAACTTATATAAAAATACTAATTTAATGTTTTATTTATATATTTTTTTCGATAGGTACAGAGGTAGTATGACATTGATACATGAAAAAATTGCGGTTAAAAAATCGGAATTTTTGCTGTACATATTGCAGTAAGGGCTGCTGGATTTCACGAATTTGGCATAATTTGAGTTCCTCCGTCGTCTCGGGGTGGTTACTTTTCAAAAAGAACTTGGTGGCTAGTTTTGATTTCAAAAAGAGATGACATGACCTGGAAATTGCCGTCAACAGTCACGGTGGCACATTCATCATTTCCAAAAAGAGTATGGTCCGACTATCCCGTCTGCCCCACATGGCACACCAAACTGTCACATTTTGAATTCATTACATGCGTCAATGTTTCTCGTTTCTTACAATTTGAGGACCTTCAAGGTAAGAGTGATGAGGCATTATTTGAGTTTGCGTGTACCATCCTCGACTGCATTGCCACTCTCCATCAGCGAGTTGCAGTCAAACACACTCAAATTAAAAATGTAAGCAAAGTGCAAAATATAATTCATTTGTACGTATGAAGAAAAAAATGTATACCTATATAAATATTCAATTAATTTTGATCCTTTAAAATTCAAGTTCTTGCTTCTTTTACAATAGATGTAAGTTCCATTAGAATAATCCAGTTAAAATGAAAACATGTAGAACCTTATCGGAAGGTATAACCTACTTGTAGTGTAGAACTAAACAAATTTCCGTGACTAACGCAAGGCGCAGGCTGCCCCGGCGCGGAGCCCCTTACGCTGGAGCGCCTGCAGGTCGCGTACACGCCGGACGAGCGGAGGGCTCTCCACGACGCGGCCGTCGGCGAAGCCCCCGCCTGTCACGACCTCACAGACTTGGCACTCATCAGGTTAGTACTACAAAGAGTAACTATTATAGTTATTTTTAGTGAAAATACATTCCTTAAGAAATATATTTTTTTTATAATGAATACCAAATACTTTCCTAGCACGAGCGCTGATGTCGCGCCCGCTGCGCATATCTTGCCGTTTCTTTCAGGAGCTTGGTGTGAGAAAGAACGCTTGTTTTTACGTGTTGCGTCGCGCGCTGTAAAGTTTGCCATCATTCCAGTGCGATGCGAAACGATAAAGCCGTCGTATTGTTCTACTTTCTTCTCGTGGCGGGTGCGACAGTCAGCGCTAATTCTAAGGTACGCTACAGACTAGAGGCACATCGGGGTGAGCATCCTCGCCTCGCACGGCTCGCGCCCAGTGTGATTCAGAAGTACTCGGAGGCCACGCGCTCAGCGCTGCTCGGGGGCGCGTGGCGAGCCACACCACGGGTTGAGCGCGTCTGCAGTTGAGCAAATGCTGCCTGAGCTGCCTGCGAGGCTGCCTCTAGTCCTGTACGCACCTCTGTCATATACCCGTACAGGTTATGTTTTTAGGGTTTGAGGTACGGCAAAAGGTAAAAACGAAACCATTATAGGATCACTCTTTGTGTCTCCGTCCGTCTGTTACATCCGATTTGCTCGGAAACTACTGGACCGATTGAGATGAAATTTGGTACAGATATTGTAATTTGGTGACTCAAAGGCGGACGTGCAAAGTTAATAAATGAATTTTAAACATGGGGCCACTTTTACAATAATATACCTATATAATACACTGTGGTCGGGGATAGGTAAAATTTTTCGTTTAACGCACTTCGGGTATCATCGCGTGACATCGTAGTTTGATTTTACTCCTATATATTTCATACCCCGGCCTTATATATGAAAATCGATTCTTAAGGAGTAAACTCCAATTAGGATAAATAGTTTTGAAGTTATAAAATAGGCGAAAATTGTCCATTCCCCCCTTATCCCCGAAACTACGGGGCCTAAAATCTTGATAAAATCACAGTGTATAAGGTTGAATCATAGATTACAGGAAAACCTGCACGTGCCTGCGAAGAAATTCGAAGGTTGTGTGTGAAGTCGACCAACTCGCACTGGGCCCGCGTGGTCGACTAAGGCCCGATCGCCCTAATTCAGGGTAGGCTCGAGCCCCTCGGTGGGGACGTATATGAGCTGATGTAATGTGTGACAGGATAATTTATAAGAAAATCTAAAGTCCTCCTCAAAAATGAAAACGATGACCCCTATTTACCTACAGCAAAGTATGTACTGAGAGGTCTTGTTCTGTTGGTAGTTTGTGCGGAACACTGTTTGTGTGACCCTGAGTCGCATCGCACTTGGCCTGTTTTTTTTCAATAGGGATCTACACCTAATTGCTTATTGCTTGCTTATTGCAGCTCAACCGACGGCGACAGTACATCAAAGCCGAAGTCACGCATGGAGGTGTTAGCTGAACTGCGGGACATGCGGCGCCGGCGCGTCAAGTACCGCGTCAGTGGCGCCGCCAACACCAGGAACTACTCCCACGTGCTGCGTGACGTCATCAGGACCCAGGTCAGTACAGCGACAGGAGGCATAGAAAGATAACAAACGGCGAACAGACTTCGCAGCCATTGGGACAAAGGTCGGGGCAGGAACAGGCTAAGTATTCTAGGTAGATGAGTTTTGTTTTCTTAAAACACTGTAACCAGTTATTTCTGTCTTGCCCACTATTCTGTCAATAAGTTTACTCGAGTTGTCCGTAGGTAAGATGTTCGCGCCGAGCCTACAACGACCTGCAATATAATAATGCTTTCACAATGCTGTCAACCGCCGCCTATCCCTTGGATAGCACGTTTAGTTGTGCCACACGTTAAGACAAAAGTATACTGTTGGGTCTGTCGTGGCGTAGCGCATCAGAACGTTCACGGAAGTACCTACCGATGACTTTCATGCTAATATGCGCAAGAAAGCAGCGTGCTTGCTGCGACGCCTACATAGTAGGTAGCAACAGCATCCATCCTGCAGACCATCGCTGACCATCGACCATTCCTTTAACATAATAACCGACTAAATAATAACCAAATTCAGTTACAGCGGCCATATTGTTTTCCACCATTTTGATTTTCTATTGCACCTAGAATTTGTCCACAGGCTGTATATTATTTTAGTTAACGCACCCCTTCTCTATCTCTTACTTTTCCGGCGGACATTTTACCATCTCCATGAACGGCAGAACAGATTTTCTTAAATCATAGCTAAAACACTCTCGATCAAGTCACCTTTCAAACAAAAAAATAAATTCAAATCGGTTCATCCGTTTGGTAGCTACGAAGCCACAGATAGATACACAGACACCTACACACGTTAATCTCGTAACACCCCTCTGTTTGAATTTGGGGTTCGACTAATCTCCGTGTTTGTTTGTTTGGCTCTGTATCAAAATTAGTTACATTAGTTTAGACTGGGAGCAGCGAAAGATGACCGGGAGCTTTTCAAAATTGCTAGGCAAAGGCATAACAACAGCATGGATGTAAGAACCACCAAATATATTAAAAACCAGCAAGGTCAACTGCTAACCTCGAACTTAGAAATAAATAAAAGATGGGAAGAGTACCACTCCAAACTCCTCAATGAGACATATCCATTTGACGAAAGAGGCCCCTTAGACGCAACCGAGGGACCTATTCAAGAGATCACCTCAGACGAAGTAGTGCTAGCAGTCAAAAACATGGCTAATAACAAAGCTACTGGGCCGGATGAAATTCCCATTGAGCTGTGGAAAAAGATGGGACCAAGTGGTATCCGGTTCCTAACCCATCTTTTCAATAGAATCCTAAGCGATGGAATGCCTAACGAATGGAGAAAGAGTTTCCTAGTCCCATTCTTTAAAAATAAAGGTGACATCAGACTATGTGAAAACTATCGCGCAATCAAATTAATATCACACACATTTAAAATATGGGAAAGAGTCATCAACCAGCGACTCCTTAGATATACAACCGTGACAGAAAACCAGTGCGGCTTCGTCGCAGGAAGATCCACAACTGATGCGCTGCACACTTTGAGGATTCTATTGGAAAAACACAGAGACATGAAAAAGGACGTCCACCTTGCATTCATAGATCTTGAAAAGGCTTTCGACCGAGTGCCGCGACAGCTGATTTGGCAATCCCTACGCTCACAAAAAGTACCGGAATGCTACATAAGAATTGTCATCGACATGTACAACAACGTCAGCACCAGAGTAAGGAGTCCAGCAGGAGTAGGGGAGGAATTTTTAGTAAGAGTAGGTGTACACCAAGGATCGGCGTTAAGTCCGCTACTTTTTAACCTTGTCATGGATTATCTAACTGCAAACATACAAGAACAGCCACCATGGGACCTGCTCTATGCAGATGACATCGTGCTCGTTAGAGAAACCCCTGAAGACCTGGAACATTCACTTGAAATCTGGAGGTCTGCGCTAGAGACTGCTGGGCTAAAGATAAGCCGTCAAAAAACGGAATACATGCAATGTTACTTTTCTAACTCTAACCAACACAGCACAGTAACGCTACAGACCCATCAGCTGAAAAAAGTTGACAAATTCAAGTACCTCGGCTCAACCATCTTGAACGACGGCGCTATCGACGCCGACGTTACCCACCGCATCAACACCGGTTGGATGAAGTGGAGGGAGCTTTCTGGTGTATTGTGTGACAAGCGAATGCCGATACGCGTGAAAGGGAAAGCGTATAAAACCGCGGTCCGTCCCGCCCTCATTTACGGCGCTGAATGCTGGCCTCTGAGAAAGGTTCATACCGATCAAATGCACACTACCGAGATGAGGATGTTGAGATGGGCGGGAGGAGTCACCCTGATGGACAGAGTGAAGAACAAACATATTCTTGGCAGCTTTAAAGTCCGCCCTATCGAAGACAAACTATCTGAGACACGGTTGAGGTGGTATGGGCATGTTATGCGGCGGCCAGAGGATCATATGACCAGGAAGGTTCTGACGCTTGATACCGGCCCAAAAAGGCGAGGACGACCCCTACTTACTTGGCAGTCAGTCATCAACAACGACCTGAAGAAGACCCAAGCAGATGACTCGATGACCCAGGACAGACGTGCCTGGCGAAAAATGACTAGGAGAGCCGACCCCAAATGAAATGGGATAAGGCTAGGCAAAGAGAGATTAGTTTAGGAGCTTAGTTATTAAGACTAAAAAGGTTACATTAGTTTAGGAACTTAGTTACTAAGACTAAAAAAGTTACATTCGTTTAGGAGCTTAGTTGTTAAGACTAAAAAAGTTATATTAGTTTAGGAGCTTAGTTATTAAGACTAAAAAGGTTACATTAGTTTAAGAACTTAGTTATCAAGATAAAAGTTACATTAGTTTCAGGAGCTTAGTTATTGAGACTAAAAAGTTTTATCTTATTGGTCGCCTTTTAGTTTTTTTTTTGGTAATCTGTTTTTTTTGGCAACAATAGCAAATACTAATCACTACCTACATTATGCGTAGGAGAATCAGTTCAGGTAATAATTCAGTGGGGGAACAATCAATCATCTCTTGTTCCTACCTACCGTTGGGGGATTATTTACCCTATCCAATAAAAAAACCGGCCAGGTGCGAGTCGGACTCGCGAAAAGTAGGGCTCAGATCTCCTTTCAAAAAATTAATGTATATTTTATAAAACAAAATTATATTTGCATTTTGTATTGAAAATCTATGAACTCTTTACAAATCCAACTGCACACCTTAAATTGGTCCACTATTACTTCTAACCGTGATAGTTTTCCTTTTAAATTGATTGTATGTCCTGCTATTTTTTTTTCCAGATTGTCCTGAAATAGCTGTTTAGCTGGTTACAGACTTGACTATAAAAAAATTAGCACTTTAAAACTTTATATTTCGCAAACCGGTCCCCGAAACAAAAATGGGTTTAGCCAACCCTCAATAGTTTTGAAAGACCTAATATTCAACGATACCCTGTGGGGGAGCCACACGATAAAAAAAAAAAAAAAAAAAAAAAAAAAAAATGAAAAAAAATTCACCCCTTCTTTACATGTAGAGGAGGTATCCTAATTTTTTTTTTCGAGATTTTATTGTACTACTTTGTCGGCGTGATTAATATGTATGCCAAAATTACAGCTTTCTAGTAGGTACAAATAGTCTCTGAGCTTAGCCACGGATCGGACCTACGGACTGACAGTCATGGTGAAACTATAAGAGTTCTTTGTTGACTTCGGAATCCTAAAAAAATGAATCATTAAAATCGGACTGCTCTGTAAATAAAAAAAATTGACTTGAGAACCTTCTACTTTTTTATCGGTCAAAAGAATTGGGTGGGGGTCACCTATAGAAACAAAATAATAACTTACTTAGTCTCAGTAGCTCCACTAACTATAAATATATACTATGTCATAGTTATTAGTGAACATGTAAACACAATAAACTAATATCCTATGGATATTATTCCTTTAAAAAGTTTGTGGATTAATTTAATTCTACTATTTACTACTTAGTTTTATCCACAATTGATTTTTTGCCTCCGACATTAGGAATCACCACTTTTTCCGGCTCAGCGGCTTCAAGCGCCACAAAAGCCTATCCTTGCCGCTAGATTTAGCCCCCCACCCTCTCTTCGTCACCATGATTACCTATTTTGGTACTGGAAAGTATACAGAATGAAGAATAATGCCTATACATACGTCATTTGTTTATATTTATGTCATTTCTCGTCCGTTGCATGAAGTCGGGGTGTGCTATTGTAATATTATTATGTATACTTTATGTACAAAATGGCATAATTTTTTTCGCTTACTACTTTACTTTTTAAAATTGCAAGACCAGTACATTAATTACAAAGTTTTATATGATGTTCAAAGAAACGGAAACAATTGTAAGTATATGTTTCATTTACAGATGGAGCTTTATACAGCAACTCAGGCTACCGAAAAAGCAGCATCACATGCACAAAAAGATGTTAATAGAGATCAAATTCACGCAACAAAGTATGTTCAACATAATTATGATGAAAATAGAGATAGATTTCAAGACAACAAACGGTATACAAATACATACATAAGCGATAAAACAAATAGAAAAAGATACGATAAAATTACTGAAATTGATCAATCTAAAGAACACAAAAACACTAGAGGAAGTCACAAACCTGGACATAATAAACACGATGATAGACACGATTTCTACAGCAAAGACGATAAATATTCTAGAGACTATAACAGGCACAGTAGAAAGGAGAAAAAAAAACATTCTCAATCTAAAGACAGATGTAAAAGGGACTATCGATATGAAAAGGAAGTTGTTGTAAAAGAAGAAATAGATAGAGAAGATGGACATAAAGAAGACAATGGACGTAAAAGAGATAAACACAGTCGCAACTACAAAAGCGTTTATTTTGAGGAAGGTTCTAGCACTAGTTCTAAAAGTCAGAGGCGTCACACATTCGAGGATTGCGATTACCAAGATAGAAAATGTAGACTAAGAGAGGATAGGAAGAGAACACGCAAAGAAGATTCAAATAAATACAGTGAATCGCAGTACAAAAGATATTATGATACCGTTGATGTTAAACAAGAAATAGATTCGTCTTGAAAACGTGAACACAACATTTACAATTTTGTTAAAATAAAAAAAAAATACATGTTTGTTTTCGTTCTTTCCCGTCTTTCATTCTTTCCCAATAGATCTGTTACAATGCGTACTTCTTGATAGCTGTTTAGTTTAGTTCGATGACGAACCACATCTATTTACTGTTATAATGCGTACCTCTTGTTAGCAGTTTAGTTCAGCTCTGTAACGAACCACATCTATTTAGTGTCCCGAAAACATCAACATGTCAGCCGAAAGACGTTCACTGCTGGACCATAGGCTTCCCCCAGGCAGTGTCTGATTGGGGTGATACCAACATCGTAAGGTTCTCTTTTCCGCTAAAAGGAGTCCGTCCACTTTGACTCCTACTTACTGAAATTAATTAATTCATATATCCGACCACCTCGAGCTCCTTGGCGTGGAATTGACACCTAATCTCAATTTCGGTCGGTACATTGAGTTCGAAGCAAAAGTTGCTGCAATGAACCTGGACACTCCTCTAAGGTGAGACGGTACTTCGCACCTGGACAGCTTCTTTCTTTACATCAAGCAAAAGTCCGATCTTGTATGGAGTAGGTAGGTCCCCGCTGTTCTCACCTGTCGGATGGATCAGCCCGCTATCAGCTAGATACATTGGACGCCATTGGTGACGATGAGCTTGTCAAAAACAAGTTCCAAAGCCTTAACCAATGGTGCCTGTCTGTTTTTCGGTATTCTATCGAATTCATTTAGGAGAGTGCACAAGAAACTACCTCATTTCCCCAGCTCCAATCCACCTTTGGTCAACGAGATGCAGGGAAAAGTTCCACCCCTAAATTATTAATATTTAGCCTATCCGCACAAAGCCTTACGCCTTCTCATTTACTATGCGGGAAGCGATGGAGTGAAACTCCTTGCCTGCGTCTGTGTTTCCCGACCCTTACAATTTGGAGATCTTCAAGGCGAGAGTGAATGAGTTTGAGTGTTCCCCGACTAAAAATTAAAATTTCATGGTCCGACAAGGTAACCAACGTTGAGCTGCTAAAAATAATGCAGAAAGTAGTGACAACAACAATAAAAATACTTTTTTAATACAAAAAAAATAATCAAAGGACTCCTTCAAAATATGAAAGCATAGTGATATAATTTAAAATTAGGAGTTAGGATAATGCTCGCGAGGCGGGTTAGTAAACCCATTCGTAGCGAGATCTTGTCTAGGCGCACGCGCAGCGGACCGAAGCGCAGAAATGTGGAGCGACGAGCATGATGCGTGCGCCGGCGACCATGCTATTAAGTGTACCAGATATGTATCAGATCATAGCTCGAGGCATTAGGTCACGCAGATGTCTTTGTCACGCTGTCTGGGAAGAGACGGTTCAAATAGAAATACGTCGATAAAAACAATATTTTTTGATTTCAGCAAAGTTGTAGGAATAAGCTGGTTGGCTTAGTCTTCTGCCTAATTCAAAATTTCGGTATAATAGTAGTTAGGATTTTTCGCCTTGATTCGTAACATTTATCTTAGCTTTAAAGCTTACGTAACAAAGCTTTAAAGCTAAGATAAAGACCTTACTCTACGGGTTTTCATTTCCCGTTTTTCACTTGTAACTTTTTCTTAACTAAGCGAAACTAAACAACAACACAAAGCGTCCCCACTGCTGGGCACGGGTCTCTGCCCACACTTGACGACTGCTACTACCTGGGTGTGGAAATATCAAGTTTGATTGATTGAAAACACTTTATTGCACAATATAAGAGAAAAAAAAGAAAAGATACAATGATTAAGGAAGTTGTACATATAGGCGGTCTTATCGCTAACAAGCGATCTCTTCCAGACAACCTTTAGGTGAAGGAAATATGAGAAATCATTATTGTGGGGTAGTAGTGGGCAATAAAAAAAAAAAAAATATCCATTCTAAAACTATACGTAATACACGTAAATATATAAGTAAATATAAATGATATAAACTAAAATACATATACATAATACATACATACATAACATATATAGTATAGTAAGTAATACATAACCACATTAATGATGAATGATGATGATGAGAACAACTAGACATAATATGTAGATTACACAGATTTATGAAATTTATAGCGCTAGAAAGTGATCTTTAACAGGAGAATTACGGATTGAATCAGGGAGAGAGTTCCACAGGCTTATGGAACGTATAGTGAAGGAATCAGAGTAGAAATTGGTAGAATGATTAGGTACAACAAGGCGAAGTGAATTTTGAGATCGTAGATCGTAGTAGTACAAGTTCTCACGGAACGTTCTAAAACATTGTTCCTAACTGAACTGACAGTGTAATTAAATTAGACGAGCTTCTTCTTTTATTGTCTTCTCAATTGGTAATAAAATTTTCTTTGCGTGGAAATTGTACTAAAAAACGTAGTGATTTCTATACTCCTTGGTACTAAATGGCTACTCTGAATTTCGTTCATGCACGCCCGCTGACGGCGGGTGGCGGGGACCGACCAGTGCCTGCCGGGTGCCGACTAAGCTGTAATCACGAGCTCATTGTGCACAATAACACGCGTGCTACCTGTCTAATCGGTGCGAGAAAACTACTTAATTGGTAGAAACCGGAGACATGGTTTTATTTAAATGTTCAATGACTCTAGACGCGAGTTGCTCTCTCGAGACAAACGCACGAGTGGAACTCGACGAGGCTTTTTCTTTTTGTGATGCAATTTTCAAACGTCCTTGGCTGCTATTTTGTTTCTATGTAAACGGTATCTATATAAATAAAATTCTCGTGTCAGTGTTAGTTGCCATACTTCTCCGAAACGGCTGGACGAATTTTCATGAAATTTTCTGTGTATATATTAGGTAGGTTTGAGAATAGGTATAGAAAATTTTTCACCGGGATCTGAGCGGGCGAAACCGGGTGAAGCCGCGGGAAACAGCTAGTATCCGCGGGAAACAGCTAGTATCCGAATAAAATTCAACATTAAAAAATAAAGAAATACAAAGACAATATTAATTTAACAAAGATGGATTTGACTGACCCGGCGGCGGTGATTTATTTTCGTTGGATCCCAGTTTTAGATCCCATTTTTAAGGCATTAACGATGGATCCCATTTGCTATTTCCATTGAATCCCATGTTATAACAACATGTGTACTTATAGGAAGAAAAGTGATTTATCCTTATCAAACATTTAAAAACCGGCCAAGTGCGAGTCGGACTAGCACTCTGAGGGTTCCGTACCACCACACCTCTCCACACAACTACATACTATAAAGACAATGGTACCTATTTACATTACACACAAAAGACATCAACGCGAGTTACAAAAAATGTGCTTGTTAGGTTTACCTAAAGGGTAAAAACGGGACCCCGTTACTGAGACTTCGATGTACGTCTGTCTGCCTCTCTGTCCGTCTGTCGGCTGTATTTTATGAACCGTGATAGCTAGACAGTTGTAATTTTCACAGATGATGTTTGTCTGTTGCCGCTATAACAAATACTAAAAATTAAAAAAAGTTAAAGTCTCCATACCAAAAACGAAGTTTTTTGAAACGTGAAGTAACTAGCTTCATCTAGTATGATGGTACGGAACCCTTTTAAACATTTTTATTACTTGGAGTAAAGCATTTTTTTTTCAAATCGTTTCATTGTAACACTACATGCTAGCATCTTCCATTAAGACAGTCAAGATATGCATAATATTCGTTTTTTTACTTTTGTTGCCTTATTGAGTTTATTATTCAAACCTTCGACGTTGTTAGTAGTACGGTGCATTTCATCGCTCACACACCATACATCTACAAATGGATTTAACACTGGTGGAAAAATACCCGTTTCTACTCTTTTCTTGCATTAATGGACACTCTTTACTATAATTTTGTCTTCAACAGATGAAGAGCTCTTAAGTTCTTGCTTTAGAAAAAACAGTTACATTCTGAAAGGATGTTAATCGTAAGATGTCTTTCAAAATATTTTTGAATAGACGTGATCATGATCAATAATCATAATATTGTATAAACCTGAAGTTTCAGTATTCCTTTGCATTTTTCTTTACGGTAGTTAATGCATCTCCATGTAGAAATCTCATTTTTATTATCTCGTTTCTTTGTGTAGCTTCATATAAAAGACTACCACCTTTTCTATCTATAAAATTCAAATCTATTGATGAAGAAGTAGATGGGTGTTGATCTGATCACTCATAGACATAGTTCTTGGTGATTCGATTAAGTTTTACACAAAATAACAACAGTCACTGCAAACTTTAACAATTTTATGCACTTCATGCAATGATTATACGCGTGTTAACCAATAGAAAGAGGACGGCAACATTATAATTGGTAAGTCAATATAAACATCCCTTATTTTATTATAAACATTTTGTTCTTAATAGTACCCGCATTTAATTTTTTTTAAGCATTTGTGATCCAACGGAAATAGTTTTTGGGATTCAACGATAATAAAACGTAATTCTCTTGCATTTTCAAAATGTGGGATCCAACGCCAAAAATATTAAACTGGGATTAAAAAGTGGGTTCCAACGAAAATAAATCGCGGCGGTACAGCGGTCAGCGCCCCTGCCTGCTAGGCTGAGAATCGTGGGTTCGATTCCCATTAAGGACGAGCATTAGTGTGATGAACAGGTTTGTTTGCTCTGTGATTAACTATTTAAATACCTATGTACGAGTATACCAATCTCTGGTTCCCACACTACAGGGAATCCATGTTTGGAACCAAATGACCGTGTGTGATTTGTCCTTGAATCTTTACTTATAATATTATATATGTGAAAATGTGTTTGTTTGCTACCTTTTCACGCTTTAACACCTCAACCAATTGAGAATAAAAAAAGCCCGTGTCACTGGGAAGAACATAGGTTACTTATTATCCCGTAAAAATAGCATTGTCCGATGCAGTTCCTGAGGGAACTGACCTTAAAATTACTCTTTTATTAGTCAATGTCAACATCGCAACGGAACAATGGGATGTTGTGATTTTTGGCACAAAGCAACGGATTTAGGGGTATTTGTATAGAATCGGTTGAGGGGGTGGGCAGTGTCATAGACTGCTAAATAGAATAGCCCGATATAGTTCCTGAGGGATTTGGATCCGCGCTCGCGAGCCGCACCCTTAAAGATAGTTATAAAAACGATGTCCACGCAGGCGAAGCCCCAGGCAAACGTTAGTATTACAAGTTTTTAATGGGATTTCATTTCTATAGTAACTTAATAGTTACTACGTAAGCACTAGCTCTTTTTAGTTTTTCGTGTTTGTTTGTAAACTCTTTGTTGACATGTATAAATACAGAACATAAAACAGATAAATATGGTATAAATGCAGACATATCCCTTACGCGATCTCTTCCAGTCAATCTAGTAACGACATTTGGATTTAAAACAAAGAAAAAAGGTAAGTGTAAAAGTTACAAACACGACTTAACATCTATTATACTCTACGAAGAACTTATTCGTAGATTAAACTACATACGTTGTAATTTAAAAGTAATTGTAATTAGGAGACACATTAGAAACATAATACAGTCAAACCTGGATAAGTGAGAAAACTCTTTAAGTGAGAGTAATAGCCAGGACCCGTCATTTTAAGCTCCCAAAACCTCTATTAGCGAGAAACAGAAACCTCTGTAAGAGAGAGTCGTTTTTCCCTCATAGACCTCTGTAAGTGAGACTGCTACTTATCTATACCTCTATAAGCGACAGTCGAGCTTTATTTACAAATTTAACATCTGCTATTTTATGATTCATTCTTAACTTTCGTGGAACTTCCTACCATTGTTTTTGTATTGTTTTCTCGACAATATTGTACCTATTCTGTTTCGTGGAACTAAATAATGTTGTTATTCTATCGCATTCTTTTCGAATGGACACGTGTGCCTGTGTACCGTCCTGTTTGTCGGACTTTCTCAGTTTATAGTTATCAATTGCGAAGGAAAGTTCTGTTCTGCTTCATGTCAAAACGGAAAATTAAAGTACTGTCATTAAGTGATAAACTTAAAATAGTGAATGCATTTGAATCCGGAAAATCGCGAAATGAAATTCAGAGGGAGTTTAATTTAACAGAATCCACCTATTATAAAATTATAAAATCAAAAGACTCTTTAAAGTCTGAGTGCTCTGATGGACATGGAAATATTAAGAGGACTAGAGTGTCTGAATTTCCCAATATCGAAAAGTGCCTTTTGGAATGGATAAAACGAACTCTCTTTTTAAGTGTAAGTAAATAAGTTCTAAATAAAATAAAATTACATAGTGCATGAATTTTTGTTTTGTTTTCATAAGCATTTAAAAATATATATGTACTTAATACATGTTGTGCATATCATGCACATAATTTTATCATATTACATATTTACTACATTCGTACTTGCTGTGACTTGTTATTGCCCAATAAGAGAGAAACGCTACCCATGTACCTGCATTAGCGAGAAACTCGGGTTAGTGAGAAACCTCTATAAGCGAGAATGAGATTGGGCTCTCTAATATGTAGGTGAATAAAAAAAAAAGAAGAGAGGGTGCGACAAAAAACCGTCTCATACTCCGATCACAAACTAAGTAGGTATTTAAGTATACACAATAAGTACAAATAGCAAAATTTCCATTTATATAATTTATCATGTGCTAATGCTTTAAGGGTGCAGCTTGCTACCCACGTGGTACCCGCCTGAAGGTAATACACGGTTTAGTGCATGGTGTTTCAGTAGTAACAAGTTGAAAGTTTGAAAACAAACCCGTCAACGGAAAAACGCTTTTACCTGCAGATTTATGCATACGACAAAAAATTTAGGCAACATTTGATTGGTAGGTACCTACATATATTTTTCATACATACATACATAAGATCACGCCTCTTTCCCGGAGGGGTAGGCAGAGACCACATTTTTCCACTTGCTACGATCCTGACATACTTCTCTCGCTTCCTCTACATTCATCAATCTTTTCATACAAGCTCGTCGGTTTAGGGTACTCTTGACCTGACACTTCTTCAATACGTCTTCGACTTGGTCGCAGTACGTACGTCTAGGTCTACCCCTTCCAGTATTACCATTCACACTCGCCTTGTATATCTGCCTAGTTAATCTTCTATCATTCATCCTTTCTACATGACCGAACCATCGGAGCATGCCTTTCTCAATAACTGTCACTACATCTTCTTTCACACCACAACGTTCCCTTATCACACTATTCTTAATCTTATCACAAAGTTTCACACCAATCATACTTCTCAATGCTCTCATTTCAACTGCATTTATTCTACTCTTATGCCTCTTTTGCCATACCCAACTTTCACTTCCGTAAACCAGAGTAGGAACAAGAACTCCCCTGTGCACAGCCAGACGGGCCTTATTGGACAATTTCTGGCTACTCATAAAGGAGTGCATCGCTCCATTTACCATATTCCCAGCAGTCACTCTCCTTTCAATATCACTCTCAAACAGTCCATCTCTAGTAAACATTGACCCCAGATACACAAATTCTTTCACTTGCTCCACTTTTTCACTTCCAATCAAAATATCACACTTTGTCATTTGTTCATCTCTTTCTAAAACCATGACTTTCGTCTTACTTACATTTACTTTCATTCCTTTTCTCTCCAAAGTTTCATACATAATAGTCACCATCTCCTGTAACTGTTCAGCCGACGACGCAAGAATTACCTGGTCGTCAGCATACAGAAGAC
Source organism: Coleophora flavipennella (assembly GCA_947284805.1). Classification (NCBI taxonomy): domain Eukaryota; kingdom Metazoa; phylum Arthropoda; class Insecta; order Lepidoptera; family Coleophoridae; genus Coleophora; species Coleophora flavipennella. The sequence goes on from OX369305.1 coordinate 8,726,359, forward strand.
ATTTGACGATTAACCCATCCATTCTCAGACCACTTTCACTATCTTTCAAATCTATCAAGCAACTATCCATGAATAAGTTGAACAGCCATGGTGACGCAACACATCCCTGTCTGACACCTTTATTGATGTCAAACCATTCAGTGTACGCCCCATTGATCCTGACACAAGCCCTGGAATCCTTATATAGAGATTTCAGGGCTCGAATCAGTCCACTGCTCACCCCATGCACAGACAGAGCTGACCACAATTCATCCCTCACCACACGGTCATAGGCCTTTTCCAAGTCCACGAATACGCAATAGACTTTTTGGCTTTTATATATTTTATATATATTTTTCATTTGCTATTTTTTATCACATTTTGAAGAAAAACCACCAAAATGAATTCTACAGCCACGATGTGCATACTTTTTCACTGAGCTCTTACCCTCCGGCATACATAAAAAAAAATCAAACATTAAAAAACACGCTTATCTGGTAGCAGAGAAAAGAGGTGTATCAGAGTTGAATTTTTTACAAATAATCTCACGATTGTCGGCTCCAGTTAGTTCGCAGGAAAAGACTAATTTTCTCTGATAAGCTTGGTGTTGGATTTGGACCATTGTTTGTGTGTGGTGTAAAGAACTCTACAAATACGACGGAAATCATGTGCTACCTCGATGCCTCTTTAGCTTATATAGTAGGTAAAATGTGTAATAGTTCCGCAGATCAATACACCTCACTTGTGTTAATGTTAGGAAATAGTACAAATGTAAAGAAAGCTCACATTAAAAAATCTGTTGACCAGCTAATAATTGAGCTTAGCAAGGAAAAGAAATGTAGGTAAAGTAACAGTGTGTGTATTTCCTTACTGTACTAATGAAACACCCAACTATAATACAAAATTGTATTATTTAAATTTATATTTATACGATTTGACTTGTAGTCATAGCGACTTTGTATTATTTTTTGATACAAATAGTTTTGTAAATAAGTTTAGGTTGACTAAAGACAAAATGTACTTGCCTTATGTACAGAAAAAGAGACTAGCTAATTCGTTAGCTTATGGTATTTTAAATCGTACCAACTGTATTCAGTCGGTATTAACTTGCATAACGACGGAGCAGCCCGCCGCTGGTGACGGTACCGCAGGTATAGCACATGCTATAAATGTACTTAATAGTACACCCTGCGATTCCGGCGTTGGAGGCAGTGCTCAAACTCCAGATTTAAACTAGGCTCAAAGACAACGAAGAAGCCAAGTTCTTTAAAACTAGTTCACCAAAATATTCAAGGCTTCCTCGGCAAAGAGTTAGAAATAGAACTTTTTCTGGAAAAATATTTTGTAAGTAGATATTTTTTGTGTAACAGAACATTGGCTCAAAGATCAAGAAATGCTTTTTAGTTTTGAAAATTATTCTATAGCCAGTGCATTTAATCGAAACTCCATACAATGTGGTAACCACCCCAGTTATATTTACTAAAAATTCTCTAAAGATTAAAGAACGGAAGGACGTTGTTGGCCTTTCGATTGAAAAAACTGTAGAATTATCTTGTGTGGAGCTGGAGAAACACATCATTGTTTGCGTTTATAGGCCCCCATATGACGATAACTGCTAGCTTCGAATCGGCAATGGAGGATGTATTAAATATTGGTAGTAAAAGCCGTAAATCGGTGATAGTATGCGGCGATTTCAATGTTGTTTTGTTGGAAAAAAAGTCCTTGACGACTCGAATTACTTGTCTCTTCAAGTCATTTGATTTAGATTATATATTTTTGGAACCCACATGAATGACAAAGACCTCTGCCACATGCATAGATAACATATTTTGTAATTGCAGTTATTTAAATAAACAGGTTTTTAATTGTTTGAGGTCAGATCATAGCGGAATAATGGCTAGCTTTTAGTGCTAGATAAAAAACTGCCCATACCAGATTTTGATAATGAAGTGCAAGCCAACAGTTTTTACAATGATTTTTTTACAGTACTGGTTGAGAAGTATATTTAAGTCTAAATCCACAATTAGTAACATCAAATTTAAATTCAGTGAATGGGCTACTATAGGTATATACAAAAGTGGCCAAACTTTGTTTGACAAATATTCCGCTTAAGACTACTGAAGCCCTAAACTCATCACCTGTGTATGCTCAAAGGTTGCTTAAGGATAATGTTAGTATTTGTGATCAAAAATTTTCCTTTGAACCACAAACTATTGTTAATTGTAAAAACTTTTAAATCTCATAAAGTTAAAAGAACCGAAGACCTCTGGGGATTATCGGTAAGCTTAATCAGTAATGTAATTGATACTTTAGCGCCATATTTAGCTTGTCTTTTTAATATTAGCATTGATAGTGGTGTCTTTCCAGATCTCATGAAGCTTAGTAAAGTGATACCTTTATATAAAAACTGATCCGGGCAACTACAGACCAGTTTCTGTGCTGCCAGTTCTTAGTAAAGTGTTTGAAAAGGTTATGCTTAACCAAATGCTGCAATATTTTACAGAAAACAAACTACTGCATAACCAACAATTTGGTTTCACGAAAGGTCGATCAACAACCGATGCAGGAGTAGCACTTATTCGCAACATCTATGATGCCTTTGAAGAATCACAGAATGCAATTGGAGTGTTTTGTGATTTATCTAAGGCATTTGATTGTGTTGAACACCAAACATTACTTGTGAAATTAAAGCATTATGGTGTAGAGGACGGGGCTCTTGGTCTTTTAAATTCGTATTTAGACAACAGAACACAAAGAGTACAAGTGAATGGTACGAACTCATCTGGATCTAGAGTGAAAATGGGTGTGCCCCAGGGTTCCATATTAGGGACTTTTCTTTTCCTTGTTTACGTATTTTTTTTGCCTTTTATGGTGCAACATCTATCAAATATTTTGTTGTTTACGGATGATACTACTCTTATTTTTAAAGTGAATAGTAAAGAAAATAAAGTTGACGAAGTAAACAACACTCTTTCAAAAATACTGAACTGGTTTACTGTGAACAACTTATTATTAAATGCTAAGAAAACAAAATGTATGAAATTCTGTTTGCCTAATGTAAAAAAGGTCAATATGTATAAGGTGTAATATGTCTATCATTACAGCTCATATACGTCCCCACCGAGGGGCTCGAGCCTACCCTGAATCAGGGCGATTAGGCCTTAGACGACCACGCGGGCCCAGTGCGGGTTGGTCGACTTCACACACAACCTTCGAGTTTCTTCGCAGGCGTGTGCAGGTTTCCTCACGATGTTTTCTTTCACCGTAATATGTAATAAGGTGTAATATTAGTCAGTAATAAATTAGAATTTGTAAATACTACGGTGTTCCTTGGTATAACTTTGGATGTTTCACTTCAATGGGGACCACACATTGAAACTTTAGCGGGAAGGCTTAGTTCAGCTGCTTATGCCGCTAAGAAAATAAGACAGTTAACGGATGTAGATACTGCGAGACTAGTGTATTGTAGTTACTTCCATAGTATAATGTTTTATGGCATCTTACTGTGGGGGCAAGCGGCTGATATAGAAACTATTTTCATTTTGCAGAAAAGAGCTATCCGCGCAATCTATCAGATGCGGTCAAGTGAGTCGTTAAAAAATAAGTTCAAAGAAATTAAAATTGTAACTGTTGCTAGTCAATTTATATATGAAAACATTATGTACTTTCGTAAAAAATTACATTTATTTCCTAAAAACAGTGACAGGCACAATTTGAATTTAAGTAATGTAAATAAAATTGATATAGCCTTTTCGAGACTGAGTAAGGTTAAAAAGTCATTTGTGGGGCAGTGTATAAGATTCTACAATAAAATTCCAGAAAATGTAACTAGTTTGTCAGGGAAAAAATTCAAGACTCATGTCAAAAAATGCTTGTGCTCTAGAGGATATTATAAAATAATAGATTATCTAAATGACAAAGATATATGTGTTGATTCTATAACAAATACCATTACCTGAGACTGTACTGTGAATTATGACATTATGTAATAGACAATAAGTTTTTTTATATTATTTTTAAAAGTGTGTAAGCACTTATTTAAAATAAATTATTTTGATTTGATTTGATTTGATTAAATAATGAATCACTCAAGGTAGTAATCATCAAAACAAATTTACGAGAAATTTTTTTTTCTTTTAATTTGTTTTTTTTTATATGTATAATGTACTATGTGTGTGTTTGAAGTGAACGTTTAATCTATTTATCTAAATACCTGGATTTGTATGGGAAGTACTTTATTCAGAGTTTTCTTGCAATAATGAATCTTCATAGTGTACTAGGCCGCATAAAGTTGTAGTAACATACGAAGTTTTATTGAAATCGTTGGAGTCATTTTTGAGAAAAAAAGTGATTGGTAACCATAAAAAAAAAACAAGATAGAAAACATTTGAGAAAAAAAAACGTCTAGAGATAAAAATAATATTGCCCTAACTCCTTCTCCAAAATCCTTTCACTTGTTTAGGTGTTACAACATCGGATAGACGCATAGACACACATATATCCATACCCAGATTTTTACGTTCTCGGCCCCGTAGTACGGTACGTACGTATGTAGGTAGGGTACAGGAAGTATTGTTATTGCAAAAATAAAGTTTTTCCAATTAACGTAAAAATGTTTTCTATATCAAAAACCGACCATCTCAATTCCGTCCGCCTTTGCGTGTGTGCGTCCGGTCCGTATGTCTATCCGTCACGCTTGGCTCTGGAGGCTAAATCTTTATTCCGATTGAGACCGAATTTAGAACTTAAGAGATTTTAAATTATTTCATAGAGGGATTATCTAACGTTTCTTCGGACCGTCAAACCGAAGAGTAGCTGTCATACAACAAAAACTGAAATTATTTTTATTCTCAAAAACGGCTCTAACGATTTTGATGAAACTTTGCACGTCGTAGTTGCTTATGTTTGTCTATTATGAACATAGTTATACGCGTTGGTCTGGAAAAAATCGTGTTTGTATGGTTCGCCTACAAATGAAATTGAAACTTGCGATTTACTCACAAATGGTTTGCGCTATTAAATTGTCATGTATTACGAATAAGTATATATTTAGTCATGCAACATAATTCATTCATCAACATTATATGATTTTTATATTCAATAAAAAAAAGGTTAAGTGCGGACTGCCCGTACAGTTTGTTTACTTTCTCGACCTCGTAGTCCGGTACGTACGACGTCGTACGTACGTAGGGTAGACAGGAAGTATTGTTATCGCGAAAAAAAGTTTTTGAAAATGCGTTCTATATTGTGTTTCTTGTACTAGAATAGTAGGTACCTATGACAGATCTAATCTGTGATACCTATAATACGTACAAATACTTGGCGCTCTCCTGTTAACAACCCATAAATTGCTGTGGTACGGGTGTTTCCCTAACTTGAGAAGGTTAGCCTATATATATACTCCACAAAGTGATAAACTTAAAATAGTGAATGCATTTGAATCCGGAAAATCGCGAAATGAAATTCAGAGGGAGTTTAATATAACAGAATCCACCTATTATAAAATTATAAAATCAAAAGACTCTTTAAAGTCTGAGTGCTCTGATGGACATGGAAATATTAAGAGGACTAGAGTGTCTGAATTTCCCAATATCGAAAAGTGCCTTTTGGAATGGATAAAACAAACTCTCTTTTTAAGTGTAAGTAAATAAGTTCTAAATAAAATAAAATTACATAGTGCATGAATTTTTGTTTTGTTTTCATAAGCATTTAAAAATATATATGTACATAATACATGTTGTGCATATCATGCACATAATTTTATCATATTACATATTTACTACATTCGTACTTGCTGTGACTTGTTATTGCCCAATAAGAGAGAAACGCTACCCATGTACCTGCATTAGCGAGAAACTCGGGTTAGTGAGAAACCTCTATAAGCGAGAATGAGATTGGGCTCTCTAATATGTAGGTGAATAAAAAAAAATAAAAGAGGGTGCGACAAAAAACCGTCTCATACTCCGATCACAAACTAAGTAGGTATTTAAGTATACACAATAAGTACAAATAGCAAAATTTTCCATTTAAATAATTTATCATGTGCTAATGCTTTAAGGGTGCAACTTGCTACCCACGTGGTACCCGCCTGAAGGTAATACACGGTGTAGTGCATGGTGTTTCAGTAGTAACAAGTTGAAAGTTTGAAAACAAACCCGCCAACGGAAAAACGCTCTTACCTGCAGATTTATGCATACGACAAAAAACTTAGGCAACAATTGATTGGTAAGTTACATACATATATTTCTCATTTGCTATTTTTTTATCACATTTTGAAGAAAAACCACCAAAATGAATTCTACAGCCACGCTGTGCATACTTTTTCACTGAGCTCTTACCCTCCGGCATAAATTAAAAAAATCAAACATTAAAAAACACGCTTATCTGGTAGCAGAGAAAAGAGGTGTATCAGAGTTGAAATTTTTACAAATAATCTCACGATTGTCGGCTCCAGTTAGTTCGCAGGAAAAGACTCTAATTTTCTCTGATAAGCTTGGTGTTGGATTCGGACCATTGTTTGTGTGTGGTGTAAAGAACTCTACAATTACGACGGAAACCATGTGCTACCTCGATGCCTCTTTAGATTAAATAGTAGGTAAAATGTGTAATAGTTCCGCAGATCAATACACCTCACTTGTGTTAATGTTAGGAAATAGTACAAATGTAAAGAAAGCTCACATTAAAAAATCTGTCGACCAGCTAATTGAGCTTAGCAAGGAAAAGAAATGTAAAGTAACAGTGTGTGTATTTCCTTACTGTACTAATGAAACACCCAACTATAATACAAAATTGTATTATTTAAATTTATATTTATACGATTTGACTTGTAGTCATAGCGACTTTGTATTATTTTTTGATATCTACAAATAGTTTTGTAAATAAGTTTAGGTTGACTAAAGACAAAATGTACTTGCCTTATGTACAGAAAAAGAGACTAGCTAATTCGTTAGCTTATGGTATTTTAAATCGTACCAACTGTATTCAGTCGGTATTAACTTGCATAATGACTTAGCAGCCCGCCGTTGGTGACGGTACCGCAGGTATAGCACATGCTATAAATGTACTTAATAGTACACCCTGCGATGGCGGCGTTGGAGGCAGTGCTCAAACTCCAGATTCAAACTAGGCTCAAAGACAACGAAGAAGCCAAGTTCTTTAAAACTAGTTCACCAAAATATTCAAGGCTTCCTCGGCAAAGAGTTAGAAATAGAACTTTTTCTGCAAAAATACTTTGTAGATATTTTTTGTGTGAACATTGGCTCTACGCGTTGGTCTGGAAAAAATCGTGTTTGTATGGTTTGCCTACAAATGAAATTGAAACTTGCGATTTACTCACAAATGGTTTGCGCTATTAAATTGTCATGTATTACGAATAAGTATATATTTAGTCATGCAACATAATTCATTCATCAACATTATATGATTTTTAAATTCAATAAAAAAAAGGTTAAGTGCGGACTGCCCGTACAGTTTGTTTACTTTCTCGACCTCGTAGTCCGGTACGTACGACGTCGTACGTACGTAGGGTAGACAGGAAGTATTGTTATCGCGAAAAAAAGTTTTTGAAAATGCGTTCTATATTGTGTTTCTTGTACTAGAATAGTAGGTACCTATGACAGATCTAATCTGTGATACCTATAATACGTACAAATCCTTGGCGCTCTCCTGTTAACAACCCATAAACTGCTGTGGTACGGGTGTTTCCCTAACTTGAGAAGGTTAGCCTATATACTCCACACGGGGGCCAAGTCCGGGTTGGTGGAGGTTGTAGGGCGAGTCGCGAAACCTCATTGTCAGTTTTTCAAGTCGCCTTATTTGACACGGCTTAACGACTGCCATCTATACACAAAAATACCTCTTTCATTCATGTTACGCGTATTATCGCTCGGTCGAGACAAATGGCACTAATAGTCAAACCCATCCACGTAATAATCGTGCTTCAGATCAGTTGTCCTGCGTGATCAACACAGCCACGCAAGTCACACTGAGCTACCTACGCCTACGACCATGGATGAACTAGAATACGTCCAAGCCTTACGACTAAACTCTTCTGTATTACTATGTTAGTACGAATATATAAACTTTGGTATTACATTCTGTGTAAAGAGTATCGAGAATTGTTCATAAAACCAAAAAAAAGTAATTTATTTGTCTAAATATATTTTGTCGCCTTCAAAGTACCTGCCCCTTCGCTTGCAATACAGCTAAGCCAGCGCTTGACCCAGTCCTCCTTACATTTTTCGTAAGCTGATTGAGGTATAGCGAATTTTCTTTCATAGTTTCATTCGACTCGAAACGTCTTCCTTGAAGTGGTAATTTTAGCCTCTGGACTGGAACATAAAAAAGTCAGACGGAGTCATATCAGGTGAATACGGTGTTTTGTTGCTGATATTCGTCCAGCTTTTGTCTATTTAATTCATGTTTTCAGATACCTGCTTCCGACGCTCTTTTTTAACAAAATTGAGCTCAGAAATTTGTAACTAATCGCGCGGCGATGCGTTTCATGCCGGAAATGTGAGTCAGAATAAAATAAACAGACTTAAAACATACGTTCACCTCTAGAGCTAACTCTCTAAGACTCATACGACAATCCTTGATTAGATTGATGATTTTGTTATTCGCAGCGGTTAGGAGTTGACCAGAACGAGGCAAATCGGCTACTAAGTTCTTGTCGGCCTTCTTTAAATACTTTATACCATTCATATGCCCGTCTTTTTGAGATACATGTATTGCCGTAAGTCTTCTGAAACATTTTCAGTAAATTTCGTTTGATACACAAATTTTAAGGCGAACTCTTTCTTTAACAAATGTTTCCATCATAAAATCGCAGAGCATAGCAGCCAGCTGTAATTAAATTACACTGAGAGTACAGTGCTACCCAGCTTATGAAAAAAACAGGTCTATATGTTTGCCGCGCGTTCTGAAATTTATGAATTCCCGGTACTTTTTACACAGAGTACCTAGTACACAAAAATATCTTCTACATTCATTTTATGCACGTCATCGCTAACGAGCTTTACAAAATAGGTCCATATGTTAGTACCCAAAAATATATTCTCCATTCATTTTATACGCGCATCGCTAACGAGCTTTACAAAATAGGTCCATATGTTTGCCGCGCGTTCTGTAATTTATGAATTCCCGGTACTTTTTACACAGAGTATACCTAGTACACAAAAATATCTTCTTCATTCATTTTAACCAGCTTTACAAAAAATAGAAAAAATACACGACGTTATTAGATTTACATTGATTTCCGTGATGAAGTCTTTGCGATACAGTTGATAGGAGTAATGGCTCCGGCTTGCAGACAATGGCTCCCATGCCGGCGTTGCCACCACAATCTCGTGTCCACCCACCTATGTAATGAATGAGCCCGTCATCTGTAAATCATGTGCTTTAACGGAATCCCTAATTATGCACACAGCCAGCACACTCGAACTGAGACACACGTGAAACGTGATACTATGAAAAAGAATCATACGAAATATGTAACTACTAAACTAGTTCCCTGTATTACGAAGGCAATAATCGCAATTAACATGTCACTTAAAGCAGTTGCACGTCCGCCTGTCCGTCTGTCCGTCTGCCTGACACGGGTGCGAGGCGATTTCTAAAAGATTGCGTTCGCCCAGTTGAGTAATAGAGATTGATGGTATTTTACAATATCACATTGTTTACCCAATGAATAATTGTATTAACAAATATATTATTATGATATTTAACTTACTTAAATCGGAAAATAAGTGGAAATGTCGGAAAACATCGTCACTTTGTGTACGGTGGGTACCTATCTATGTTAGTATTACAGCAGTTTAATTTGCACATCTTTTTAGAAACATTTTTTTCTTGCCTTAGAAGGAGGTTTATGTTTTTTACCCGACTGCCTATAAGGGTATTTTTTTAAGTGTATGTATTTATGTAGATTCTATGTTCCCTTCCCCGCTACAGCCTGACCGGCTTGAAGGAATTTAACGTATGATTGTTTCGTCCTCTGTACCGTAGCGAGAGCAGCCATGATCGTTTCGTCCTCTGTAAAGTTTCACTTTTACCGTGGTTTCATAAAACCACACACTTACTTTTTTAATGAATTCCTAAAGTTATTTTCAATACAGTTGCTCGAAAAGTGGTCCTTTATATGCCAGTCCAGTGTGCGCAAAATTGATTTTACCGCACACGTGCTTTTACTTTTCCACTTTTTTTTAATTTCTAGCTCGGAGGAACAAGACATATCTAGCAAATAAAAAATATAATAACCAAAGATACAGAATCTTCTTTAAAACTTTTGAAAGGAGAATTTTAAAAGAGATAGGTAGTTCCTCCGTGAGGATAATACATAACGCTAGTTGTTTAGATTCTCTTTGGGTTTTATCTTTTTGAAGAAAAGAGAAAAAATATGAATGGAGTGGAACTGGTTACAACAAAGAATAGGTAATCTTTTCCAAAGAGGTTTAGTATCCCAAGCCTTCATCATATCAGCCACAAATCGTCCACTGCTGGACAAAGGCCTCCCCCAAGGATTTCCACGACGACCGGTCCTGCGCTGCCCGCATCCATCGGCTTCCCGCGATCTTCACCAGGTCATCGGTCCACCGCATGGGAGGCCTGCCTACGCTACGTTTTCCGGTGCGCGGTCGCCACTCGAGAACTTTACTGCCCCATCGGCCGAGCTATGTGCCCTGCCCACTGCCACTTTAGTTTAGCGATTCTGTGAGCTATAGGATGGGCAGCAGCGTCTTTCCGTGCATTGCAACACACCTGCAATCAAACTGCGATCGCCAACCCGCCTGCCAAGAGTGGCGATTACGGCAAAACCCCCCCCTATGAAATTCACAACCAGAAAACGGCCCCTAGTCCCCGGCGGCCCCGCTATTCCTGGCTCCGGTAGCAGTCATGGTAACAGCGGGGTGGGGGGTGCGAAGAATCCCCGGCAGATGACAGGCTACCAAACCCAACGAACTGAGACATGGTCACTTACTATGGGCCTCATAAGAAGGCTCAAGGTCACCCAAAGGGCAATGGAGCGTGCTATGCTCGGAGTTTCTCTGCGTGATCGAATCAGAAACGAGGAGATCCGCAGGAGAACTAAAGTAATCCCAAGCCTTATTGTAGTCTATTTATGATCATAAAAAAAACTTACGCAAGCGTATGTGTGCTAGCTAAAATATGGCGCAATTTTCTTAAAACTGAATTGAGATGTTTTTGTTGTGAAAACTAATAAAACTATGAATAGTGAATATATATGTAATAAAAAATATACTTATGTGTATGTATAAGAAAAAACAAAGTGACATTACTCCCCGGACATTTAAAATAAGTCTTGTGAAATGAACTTTGGTTGCTGAAGCCTTGGTAGGTATGTACCTACCCATGTATTTTGTTTTTCTGTCACGGTCGTTTTTTTATTTTATCTATTTTCTTACAACTGTATTGAAAAACTTCGTATGATACATGGATGTAAAAGGAAATAACAAACTCGTGACGATGATAAACCCTCGCCTGCGGCTCGGGCTCACAAGTATCACTCGTTTGTTATTGACCTTTTTACTACCCTTGTATCATAAATAACTATTATTGTTTGTTTCGTCCCGTTTGATTTATTGATTTGTTTATTCAGATCCTGTGTCCGCAGTATAGGACGAAGCTAAACACCAGTTTTTGACCCCTACCAAGAGCATAAGTACTTAGTACCAATGGGATAGTTATCTATGCCTTAAATATTTTATACCTAGTCCGTAATATAAGGATATAGGTACTCATTAATTAGTAAGTATGAGGTCCTGGTTTTACCGCACCGCAGCTAACAGCCACTTGCGATGGTTATTTCATGGCGCCTGCTGCCATTGGCCACGGCTTTTTAAACGAAACAATTTAAATTAAATGTAATATTAGAACTGGTTAAAGCAACGGTGAACACCTATCGTGTAAGAACTGTAAAATGCAATTTTTCTATAAATGATTCATACGGAGCGTATCAAAGGTATGTTGGAGTCATGTTGGAGGGGACGGCTTGAACACATTGACATGGCGATATGTTGTGGCAGCTGAGAGATTTATGACACGAGTATTTTAATTATTTGAATCGCGGAAAAGGAAAACATCTTATAGGCAGCATTAGATCTATCTGATCGGTAATAACCCTATTATTGAATTGAACGAATTTCGATGATGCTTGCTGCAATCACTTAATCACTATGTTTTTGCTTAGAACAAGTATTATAATTTTAAACAAAAAAGACCGACTTCAAACAGGAAATTAAGGTTCTCCTCGATTTCTCTGGGATGCCATCATCAGATCTTGGTTTCCTTATCATGGTACCACTCTTGGGATATCGCCTTTCCAACGAAAAAAGAATTATCAAAATCAGTACTTATACGACGAAGTTATCCGCGAACACACATAAAAAAAATAAAAAATATATACAGTCGAATTGAGAAACCTCCTCCTTTTTTGGAAGTCGGTTAATAAGTGTAGATTACTTCGTTACTGTTACTTTTAGGAAACAGCAACAGCACTTCTCTGTTTTCTATATGAAGCAAAGTTTTATAAGATTCTGTTCAGTATAGGGCGCCACACATAAACTTAGCACAAGACTCGCGCGGGCAAGGTAGGTAAGTCGGGCAACACGCGAGAAAAAGAAACGTCGTCGTCGCACGCGCATGGTCTCGTCTAATCGTGGGATCACGCTGGCCTGCAACACCCGCGGGCCACCAATACCGATAAAAGTAAGCTTCAACGGGCCTGGGCGTAAATAACTAATGGATGAAGAATCAAATCAATATTGAAACACTATTAACTTACATAATGTTCACGATATCCTATTAGATCGTAGGACAATGAATGAGGAAATATTTTTTAAAGTTTTTTTTTTAATATTTTTCCTGTATTCTTAACTCGAATCTGAGTAACCCTTAAAAAAGGAAAGTGTATCTACGAGGAACAATAAAAAACACATTTATACACCTGTAAATAATAACATATAATACACGTAAACATCAAACTATGGCCTCGGGGTACTGTGCCGGTGATGGGGCATGGATAGAAGAGAGCTCCTACACCATAGATAGACCTAGCCCCATGCGTAGCCCCTGGGCACAGAGCCTTGTCGTTGGGCCTCTACGGGAGTCGGTGAGTCGACTCGAGTCTCGACTCGACTCGTCAGTCCAGTGGCGAACTCGCTTGCCGTTGCTCGCGTGTGTGACGTTTTTACTGTAACCGTCGCGTCGTTGTTTGTCTCGATATTACAATAGTTTAAACTCTACCTACTTACCTAAAAATATTTTTGTGCATGTGTTTTGTGTACATTTTGTTGAGATTTTTGTGGATACGTTATACTTTATGTGTGGGATTTGAATTTTTTGTTTAGTGCAAGAATGGATTCGTATTTATTTTAGTTTTTGGTAAGTTTAATGTGTATTTACGTTCGTTACCTGCCTACCTATTTTGGTAGCTATTGTTAAAAAAGCCGGCCAATTGCGAGTCGGACTAGCACTCCGAGAGTTCCGTACCACCACAACTGTCCACACAACTACATAGTATAATGACAATGATACCTCTTCACATTACAAACAAAATAATTCAACGCGAGCGACTAAAATATCATTCAGTTCGGATTCCTTAGAGCGAGTACGACTCACACTTGGCTGATTTTTATTATTTGATAAGTTACTTGAGTATTATTACTATAATCACATTAAGGTTCACGCTTTTATATATTACCGTTTTTACGATAGAGCTAAATCAAAAATATTTTTAAAGACCTATAAAAAGCACGTTTTTTGTATGGAGGGATGTTACGGAGCTTCGACTCCGACTCCGATAAGTCGGAACTTCCGATTATTATTATACCTTCGGTTCCGAATTCGGCTCCGAAACTTTTAAATCGGAGGTTTTGATCGGAGGTCGAAGCACGGAGACCTCCTCATTTTTTCACTTTTTCTAGTTTTTAGTATTTGTTGTTATAGCGGCAACAGAAATACACATTCTGTGAAAATTTCAATTATCTACATATTACGGTTCATGAAATACAATACTGTTAGACGGACAGACAGGGGGTCCCGTTGGTCACCCGTTGAGAGTACGGAACCCTAAAAATTACGATCCATATACAATAAAAATAATAGTTACTTAAGCCTGAAGAACCTTTAACCTAACCTAAGTTCTAAAGCTTCCAAAAAGTATTCTCATTTCACGAATTTTAAGGGTTCCGTACTAGGTAACGGGACCCCTCTTACTAAGCTTATGCTGTCGTCTGTCTGTCTTTCCGACTTTTTAAAAGCTGTATCTTTGAACCGTGATAGGTAGCTGGCTCAATTTTTTACAGAATATGTGTTATTTTAAAGGATTTACTAACGAACGATAAAAATTTAAAAAAGGAACAAGTTAAGAGGGGTCGCCAAAAAAACGGTCGGTAATACATCCAAGCGTAAAACTTGGTGTGAAAATGATTTATAGTAATAATTCTAAAGTACAACAAGAAATAATACCTAGCACTCACGCAAAGGAGTCCGAACTGAATGAAAAAAAAGCGTTGATGACTCTTGTTTGAAATGAATATACATCATTGTTATACTTGTGGGGAGATGTGGTAAGGAACCGTTGGTGCGCGAGTCCGACTCACACTTGACCAGTTTTTTTTTTTAACTCGGTACACTTATACGAAGCCCGTGATAAGTATATATCTATGTAGTTGTGTTGCGGACTTCGAAAGCAGTCCCCTCACCGTGATGAATTTTTCAAAGATAAACCGCTACAGAAACCGTATAGGACGCGACTCCGACTCGACTTGTAAGGCTCCTGCGAATGCGCAAGTGAATAACTACACAGTGTAGCTAATTTACTTCCTCGTGCAGCCGTAACTCCGGATCCTAATTTACAGCGAACTTAGACTGAACTAAATGTTATATGTTCAAAATTCTGCCGCAGAGTGATTTGTATCTGATTGCTGGGGTAGGAATTGTGAGTTTTGTGTGTGACCGCCCAAATATCCAAAAGATTGGTTCGCGTTTAAACTCCACTCGCGTGCATATTCTAATAAATGCATTCAAACCGGCCTGACAGGAGAATCCCAGTAATTTGATTTGAACAAATTTTTTTATTAGGGTTCCTTACCAAGTAACGGGGCCCTATTACTAAGCCTACGCTGTCTGTGTGTCCGTCCCTTTGTCCGTCGGTCCGTCTCTCCGACTTTTAAAAGGCTGAAAGTATCTTTTGAACTATGTAATAAGGAGGAAGCTGAAACAGAATATGTTTTATTATGAGGAATTGACTAAAAAAAATGGCAAAAATTAGGGGTGTTCCCCATACAAAAAAACGTGTTTTTTAAAGTTTTTTTTTGCTTTTGCTCTATCGTAAAAACGGTAATACTTACAAGCGTTAAACTTGGTAGTTCAACTGCTCTGTTCAACAAGTGGTACTAAAGATAAAAGTAACAACATAATGACAACCGGCGACGACGGTGTGAGTCGTGCTTGCGCTAAGGATTCCGTAGAGTAAGAAAATATTTTCTTTCGCCGCCAGTCGCGTTGATGTCTTTTGTTTGAAATGAATAAGCATAATTATTGTACTTGTGTGGAGAGGTGTCGCGGTACGAAACCCTCAGTGCGCGAGTCCAACTCACTCTTGGCTGGTTTTTAGCGTTTCTTTGGTTCTCCGCAAGTGTGGAAGGAATGTGGGTGATCCGTTCGTTCTTAGGTAACGTAATATTTCTGTTTAGAAGTTAGTACAGGCTTCAGTACTTACTACATATTATTATCATCTGGTGTACAGGTTGGTACAGGTACTCGTGGATACAGCGCGGTCTAGTACCTACGCCTAATAACTAAATATTTTTAGAAAAAAAAAAAATAAACTGTTTATTTCAATAAAAAAAAGTAAACATGATGCCACACAAAAAACGCAAATCTTGATAAAAAGATTATGTGCGTTTATTGTTAGTTGCACAGCTCGCAACTTGTGTAACATTTTAATACCTACATTTGAAGATTCAAGTTAATTATTCAAAATAGGTGCAAATTACACTCTTTCCGATAGTCATAAAACAGTGATTACATAATCAAGAAATAAACAATCATTAGATAATTACGTCAAAATTCAACATGACACGAGAAGTTAAACATTAAAATCATTGAATGTCATGAACGCCTTTGACAAGTGTAGGCCAGTTCACACGGACAGCACCCGGTCACGAGTATAACGCGAGACTCAGCCATCGCTCCTCTCAACCATATTAGAGGGAAAGGAGCGACCCGGCTCACGATACGTAACGTCATCATCTGTACGAACATTTAAGCGAGCATGCACCACTCATGTCAATGCTAAGATAAAAATATTAATTTAAAGTAGTACTTTGTCATGTCTTGTCGCTTCCATGTCAATTCTTAGTTTGATCTTCATTTTTATTACTATTAAATTTGATTAGTAGCGTTGATAGAAGAAACACTGTCTTCCCGTACATTTTTGTCATTTGAATATTGGGATGTCTTATTTTTCTCAATTTTTAAACTGTTTTTCTGACAAATTTTATACATCATTGGGTAATTTGAAATGAATTTACATGAAATTATATCGTAACAAAATATACATAGGTGACAAAATGGGTAGATAGAAGTAATTCCTGAGAGACTTTACCTCCTATTGCTAGGCTTAGTAATTAACAACAACTACAATAAATTGTACAGCTACGCTTTACCTACTTTCTCACGAAGCCTTCACCGTCTCTAGCAGTCGGATATACACAAATCAATAATAAACATTACAGTTATTTAGTAGCAAAGAATAAAGTTAGGTATATTTATCAGACTTGATGAAAAAATTACAAATATTGTGGGTTTGTATGGGAGGTACCTTAATCAGATTTTTCCAGGAATAATTAACTACCCAGTGCAGTAGGCCTTATTAAGACCTAGTTATTTACAATATTTCATTAAAATCGTTAGAGCCATTTTTGAGAAAAGCAACAAACAACCTGGATTTGTATGGGAGGTTCCTTATTCCGATTTTGCTTGGAGTTAAGTACCTACTACCACGTGCATGTAAAGTTATAGCAACGTACTGATTGTTGATCCATTTTTGAATAAAAATATAAGTGAATTTTTACTATGGTGGGAACCTTAACAAATTAAGATTAAAAAAATTTAAAAGAAATGTGGTGGGAGATATAAAAATCATACTGCCCAAATTTTACCCAAATTCGTCCAGTAGTTTTGGAAATAGGGCACTGAACACACACACGCATTTTTTACTATTAGTGTAAGACAATCGATCCCCATAATAATCTCAAATTCGATTTCTTTCTGCTATCAAAATCCTTCTTCACTCCTTCGTCGCTCGAAAGTAAAAATTCCATTATCCCTATCCCTACTTCCCTACTAATATTATAAATGTGGAAGTAACTCTGTCTGTCTGTTACGCTTTCCCGCAAAAACTACTGAACGGATTTGGCTGAAATTTGGTAGGTAGACAGATTAGGACCTGGGTTAAGACATAGGCTACTTTTTACCACGCTCGCGAGCCGCTTGCGGCTCGCGCACTGCGCACCCTCGAAAAGTCATAGAAATGTGGTCCACGCGGGTGAAGCCGCGGGAATCAGCTAGTGTTACTATAAAAGTATCTTGCTTCATTTGATTACAAAAAAACGTAAGTTTCTAGAATTGAATAACAAAATTAGATATTTCATATTGTTTTTGTGTTCATACACCGGAGCACGTATCATCTAAAACGTTCCAAGAAGCGTGAGACGTTGATTTTACAAGCTTTAATTTCACTTGCAATGTATGTATGTACTCGTACCTACGTTTGTTCGGGTGAAATCTTGCAAGTTAAATTTGACCCACTTTCCGGTTTCCGATTGAGCTGAAATTTTGCAAGCATATGTATATCGCGTGACAATGCAATATTAAAAGCTTTTACCTAAAAGTTTTTAGGTTTTTTGAAAATTATTAAATTGATCAAACAGTTGCACTCACACGCAGCACTCCCGCCACCTGCAACCTGCGCCCGCGCCCGCCCGTCTTTGGCCGTTATTAAGGCGAGGCATTTGTAAAGCAGTTGTCTCTGTTTTTCCTTTACGTGTAAAGAGTCAAGTAAATATCCACACTTTTGCACTTTTTCAATGTTATTTCTCTTAAGACTTCAATTTAAAAACTAAAATTTAGCAGATTCTCTGTAGTACATAAAAAGAAATATCTCCATTTAAAAACTATGTGCAAATTTAGAAATTTTATTAATAAAGAATTCGTTTTAGACCTGTTTTTGGGATTTTTTTATGATCGAGTAAAGTACACACCATCGTGTATCATATTAGCACATTCCTCAGACAATATCCTAAAATATGTCTAATATTTTTTGCAAGATCGATATTTAGTAGTAATTACCCAAAAAAAATGATCTAGCAAAAGGGTTTCTCCGCTTCTCCACCGGTGCCTCGCCTTAAAAGAGATCGCGGCGCGGGGGTATACTTAATTGAAAAGATCGGAGATAGGCGCTCCCCGCATTCAAATGAGATGAGACCAGTGTAAAGCCGCCGCGGGGAAAGTGGATGAGATGCGCCGGCGCAGACGCGATCATAAGCAGTTTATCGAGAACTGAGGTTGTGTTGTGTGCGGTGGGTGGAGAGCTTTATAACTGACTGACCATATATGCAGCACCTTGATATCTTTTTAGATACTGAACAATTTGTGTTTGAAAGTAACAATCATTTCTAACAGATATTGTATGCTTGATATAGTAGGTTCTTGGTGGAACACTGAACTGAACATATTTAGGTTTTTTCTTGCACTATTCCACAATTAATGTAAATAAAACAAAATTTCTTTATACTGCAACCGGTTTCGTGATCATCTTCAGGCAGGGAATAGTGCAAGAAAAAACCTAAATATGTTCATTTCTAACAGACTTTAAAAAAGGAGGAGGTTCTTAAGTCGACCCGTATGTTTTTAGGGATTCGAAGTCAACAAGGAACCCTTACATTTTGCCCATGTCTGTCCGTCTGTCCACGGCTTAGCTCAGAGACTATTAGTGTTAGAAAGCTTTAATCACTTTAATCACGCCGAAAAAATGGCACAATTATCGTTGAAATTTTTTTTCGTCGACTTAATCTATCGTGTGGGGTAACGTTAAATAGGTCTTTTAAAAACTACCGGGGGTTTACCAAAACTATTTTTCGATTGAGGGATCAGATTGCGAAATATTAAGCTTTAAAGTGCAAATTTTTGTTAAGAGTATTTTGTTATAATATTATAAAAGATTTGCTCAAAGATACTCATGATACTTACCCTTAAAAGATTTTACTCCTTAGCTCAATGGGTGTCACAAATTAGTATAAATGTGCCAAATATCCGTTTTAAAGCACTAACAATAGGACAAACCTAGCAGCATACCCTATCGAATGAAAAAAATCATGAAAGTCGGTTCACAATCTGCGAAGAATTGCGTAACAAAAACATACACTAAAACACAGTCGAATTGGGAACCTCCACCTTTTTTGAAGTCGGTTGTAAACTAGAAGTAATTTCGACGACGGCGAGTTCGTGTATTGAAATATCAGATGCCCATATTCCCGCAACGACTATTGTGTTGTAGCGTTGAATAAATGTTTGTGTATCTACTATCTTGAGCCCACCCACGGGTGTTTGATCTCTTGACCGGCGTTGCTAATGCTTGCTTGCACGTGACAGATTCATACTAAGCGCAATTTACGCAAATCCACGCGAAAGAGACGCGCGCGCACCGCACGCGATCGCTGTTCTCGTGCACGGTGCACTTTTTGCACAGATTTCCTTGTGTCACATCGTATCACGAATCATGACTAATGTATGAGACGAGAGAGGTTTTATGATGTTTTTTGTCATTATTGTGGGAGTAATTCATTCCTCAATTACCGATAAAATTTCACTTCCTGGGAGATGTGTCATTGATTGTACTTATTTTCTCGACTTTTTTCAAAGGAGCCACAATAGGCATGACGACAGCATCAGAAATAAATAATTAACTCTTGATCACCAAATTGCCCTCCTACTTAAAGTTCGGAAAACCTTACTCGTTTTGTTTTCCATCAAGAATTCGATTTTTAATGCACTAAAATCACAAAATGAGTTCAAACATTTTTAGAATAAAATGTCGTTTTTGACAGATGATAAAAAGTAACTCAGATGACTAGCATTCTTCATCCCCATTGACTCTATGACATCTTGATTTTAGAATGTAGGTAGAGGGAAAACCTTCGGAATGTGGAACATATGAGTGTTTACCTCGTGAATACCGCAACTGGAGACCAAAATGAAGTCGCACTGACCTTCTAAAAGCGTCAACACATCATGCTCCGAATGCATTTGTAACGATTAAAGTTGTGGTTAAGGTTTTATGGCAAGACTAAAAAGTTTTAGTTTTTTCAAATGAATTTATTTTTAAAGTTCATACGCAGTCACTTTTACTGTCTCTTAGATTGGAACTTTCGTAAACGTTACGTCTAAGCAGAAGCGGTGGTAGCTCGGGGGGATTTGCGTGGTAGGGTCGATCACGCAGGTTAACTGACCTGAAGGACGGTCATTATATAAGGTCTAACCAAATTAGCTGAAACTATTTTAACTGGTGCTTCTTCCCATGAAACTGAACAACTTTCCCCATGGAACCCATAGTCAAATCTCAAAAAAAAAATTAAACTTCCCATACTAAGTTGGCTAATCAGCTGATCGAGTTAGTATGAGAGAGCCAATTTTTTTTTGCGATTTGATTATGGGTTCCATGGGGAAAGTTGTTCAGTTTCATGGGTAGAAGCATCAGTTAAAATAGTTTCAGCTAATTTTGTTACACCTTATATAGATAGAAATAGAAAATCATTTATTTGCCTTAAACACAGAGATCTTTAAAGTTATAGATAAAGCACTTATGTTTAGCTATTAAAAACAGCATGCAAATATTAAAGTAACAAGTATCATTACTATAATACTAGGTCAGTGATATTAGGATATGTAAAGCATAAGGTATAATTTAGTCACAATATAATCAATTACAATTTTAAGTCAAAAAATTCATTTAAATTTTAGAAATGATGAGATAGTAACCACTTTTGCATTTTCTTAACCATTAGAGTCAGTGGAAGACTTTTGAATTCATTTGGTAATTATTAATGCACAAACTGTAGCAGTGTTTATGGTACATAGTGGTTCTAGGGTAGTAGTTAAGGACAAGCTTGTCAGGATTTTTGTTGGATTTGACTACTGTTAGTGGATTATTTCTCGACCGTATCCGTGCTTCGCAAGGCACATTAAGCCGTGTCAGATGCCGTATAGAAAAGGCTTGAAAGCTTGTGACAATGGGTTTTGCTTCTAGCCCTAGCCCTACAACCTCCACCAACCCGAGCTTGGCCGCCGTGTGTGGTGGGTGTGGCCTAACCGAGCTTGGGAATAGACCCATGCCCCAGCAGTGGGAACGTTGTGGGTTGTTAGCGATGAAACGTTACGTAATAGATAGATAAAAAAAACCTTGCTTTTACTATGGTAAAATAATAAAAGTACCATGGTAAATAAAGTTTTTTTTTTGGGAAATCAAATTTTAGAGACAGGAAAGGTGACTGCGTCTCTCTCTCTTTCTTATCGTGTGGCATAATTAACCGTGTTATCCAATTGATAGATGACGGTTGCCTGGTGTTTCAGTTAGTATCACACGCGGCCACGTGTAGGGCTTTTAGATTTACACCTACGGTCGTATGCAAAGCGACCTTCATACACATTTTGAATCAGATGTGCAGGTTACCTCACGATGTTTTTCCTTCACCGTTAAATCAATCAGTAAGTATATGTAGATATGTTTCAAAAAACTCATTGGTACATTGGCCCTCCGGGTTTGAACCCGGGACCTCTGATTAGGAGCACCGAACGATAGCCAACCCGCCTGCCCAAGCGTGGCGATTACGGCAAAACCCGCCCCTATGAATACCACACCCAGCATTAGACTATTACAAATCAATAGCTGGTAGCTACCATGCTCTCATAATAGCGATACAATACGCATACATTTATGCCTATTGTATCGCTATTTTGAGAGCACTGTAGATTTAAACCCATGGAGACGGTTATTTTCAACTCTATAAATCACTATTTTTAAAGGCAAAATACACACATTTTTAATTTTAAAGCTCTAGAGTTATTGCAGTGGTTTATTTGTTACTAATGTCATATTTGGGACATAAGATTTCGTCACTTTCAGGAATATTTAAGAAAATTAACTAGTCTAACTACTCGAGCGCCGAGGTAAAAAATCAATTAGCGGAAACCGGTTTAAATTTTAATTTTTTTCACATCATGACATTATGTAATGTATAATGACTATCTTATGACCATCGGAAAGAGTGTAACAACATACACCTATTTTGAATAAATATTTAGAATCTTTTTTAATCCCCGAGACGTTTGGTTCGATAGGAAAGCTGACGTGATCGACTGTGCCATTGTTCTAATTAGTGCTTTGACTCAGAGGTAATTAGCCGTCGAAGAACGCCGATGTGTTGCCGACTCTTTTTGTCAACAGCCCCGCCGCAGCCGCCGCCGCGAGCCTCACATACCCATTTCTCGGATGCCATTTCCATGGGAACGACACTCTTTACCCATCATTGTTCGGAAACAATCACTTTCGTAACTCGTGCCTTGTATTTCAATTAAATATAATTAACTATTCGGCTTCGTATCGAATGGCCTCTTCTTTTTGAGAAGTTTCGCTGTACACAAAAGGGTTATTAAAATGAATTACGATCTATTCACAATTCCTAGTAGGAAGCAGTACTTGAAGTTAAATGTCAGTCTCTCTAAACTGCCTCATTTTGTAAAAACTTGTAATCAATCACCAGTTTTCTGGTTAGCATTGAGCATTGCGTTAACTTTTATCATATCAGTATAAATTTCATCTTTATTTCCCTCTAGTAGGTCCTCCTGCAGGTCTTTGTAATATGCAATGTTCTTTGTACCTACTTTTAAAGAAATAAATAAGTATTAGCGATGTATAAGCAGATTTTAAAGATTTATGTGAACAGGACTTATACAAAAATAAAACTCTTGTCCGGTTCTGTCCTTATATAATACAACATTCTCTATCCTATACTTAATTTCAAAGAAACAAACAAGTATTAGCGATAGGTATGGTTGATTATACCGTATAATCAAGACAAACTTAGACGAAAATACAATAGTGAACACTAATTTCGTTTGGAGAAATCAATGCAAGATTCTATGGGCGCTGTAGCGCGCGTTGAACTCTTTTGTATGTGCGTAGGCGGTAAGGCGGCGCGAGCGCACGAATGCGCTACGAAACTACCAGAGAGCCACTTGAAAAAATCCATATTAACTTTCTTTTTATTGTACTCAGTATTTAAGTGAGATTATGAACCTTAGACACTTTTTATTCATAGATTTTAGTTTTAATTGTACATTCGTAAACTTTCTTCATTGTTAGCCAACGTATTACGGAATTTAAATGCAAATTTTGGCCGTTAACTTACCCCCAGCTCGGCGAATGTTAAACTTTGTATTCCACCTGAACTTGTGCTCTTACAGAAGCTACAAACAAAACATGTAACCCTTTTACTTTTTACATTAGAATCGCTGCATATCCTGCCCCTCATAGTTAATTTTAATTTGCTCCATGCGTAGCAAGCATTATACGCCATATCCAACGGATGTGTTAATAAAGAGTAAAAAAAACCGTTGATGATATCAAAACTGGCAGACGGGAGACGTTTTTGTTCGTCTATTATTTTCTCCAAGGCGTGGTTTCGGGTAAGATTAGTAGCGGAGGGCGAACGGCTTGTCGCCGGCCGCTCGAGTCGGCAGTAAAACTGGATTTGGGCGATTAATTAGATGTTATCTTTAAATTCCTTCGACCATCTGCGGTAGAAAGATTGTAATATATCGTTTCAAAGAATTTGAATCGATTCAAATAGTCTACTAATGTTTGCCGGTGGTTTTACATTGCGACAGCCAGTTATTTTGTTAACCATCATCATCATATCAGCCGAAAGACGTCCACTGCTGGGTAAACTGTTACTGTTGAGTACTTAACTTAGATGGTGTCGAAGCACATAGCCTTCCAGTCGTGTTTCAACAATAAAACTGTCCTTGATGATAATTGATAACCCCAAATTAGTTAATAGAGCGTAGTTTGGCGTGAAAACAAAAACCGTCAAGTTTTACCGATTGTATGATATTTCACGCCGATCGTCCATTAGATCGACGCGTTGCATTTTAGTTGACACATGAATTTTTCATTTCTCATAAGTACTTACGCTGAAAGTAGGCCACATTTATCTAAGAAGCGGGTTGGAAGTTATACGATAATTTTGGCCCTAGGGCCGAAAAGTAATAAAGAAATGTTAGTACATAATCCTTATGTTCGGCGACGGCAAAAACTTATACAGTCCCACTTCAATTAACACTGTATTTTGTATTATTAATATGTACCAAATGGTTGAATGATAAATAATCTATATAAAAAACCGGCCAATAGCTAGTCGGACTCGTGCCAAGTAGTGTTCCTAAGTCTGTTAAAAAAATAAATGTTTATTTTAAAAAGCAAAACGTTAGCAAAAAAAAATTACCTCCTCGTTACATGTAGGGGAGATACCATAATTATTATTTTTAAAGATTTTATATAAATTTTAATAGTTTCTGAGCTAAGCTGCGGACAGACGGACAGACAGACATGGCGAAACTATAAGGGTTACTTATTTACTTCGAAACCCTAAAAATGAAATCCTGTTCGTTGGAAAGCACATAACTTGCGGACGGTTAGACCGATTTCGCTAATTTTAGTTTTAAAATGTTCTTACTAGTCCGAATAAGGTTTTTAGAAAGCTGCTTAGGGCCCGCGCACCGCGCACCCTTGATATCTACAGGGGTGCAGCCGCGGGCAACAGCTACTACATAACATAAATAACACTAATAATTGCTATTCGGATACTTTTGTACCAATAAGAATCATTATTTTTTTTGGCGAGAGGTAAAAAAAACGAATATTGAACCGCGAGCCGCGTCAGAATTAAAAAAAATGGCGCGGCGCTTGAAAAATGTTGCACGTAAAAGCGGAAAAGCAAGATTATAGTGCTAACTTTTTCCTAATATTGTTTTGCATTTGGCTTTTGTTCACTTTCCTCATATTTGAATAAAAAGTAGAGTGTTTAACTCGGGTGATAGGCACCAATTCCATCCCTTGTTTAACATTCTACCCACTAATGATGTTCACGCCCCCCTTACCCAGGGATGGGGTCGCTCCGATGAAATCCCACATAACGAGTGCAGCTGGCTGTACTGGTATGCATGAGCATTCTCCTACCTCCCTCCCCCGAGTCCTTCGGAGGGGAAAAAATACTAATGGTGCTTTTTGTAACTTCATGTACCTATCTGCATCTGCAGGACCAAGCCAACGCACATTGCATCGTAAACAGAGGAAGATAAGGTTACCATAAACAGACCCTTGCTATATGATTAATTTGTCAGGTCCCCCTCAAAATAGTGAACCGTCATCATCATCATATCAGCCGAAGGACGTCCACTGCTGATGGACATAGGCCTCCCTCAAGGATTTCCACTATACGATCGGTTTTGCGCTGCCCGCATACAGTGGCTTCCCGCGACCTTCACCAGGTCATCGGTCCACCGAGTGGGAGGCCTGCCTACGCTACGTTTTCCTGTGCGTGGTCGTCACTCGAGAACTTTACTGCCCCAACGGCCATCTGTTCTACGAGCTATGTGCCCCGCCCACTGCCTCTTAAGTTTAGCAATTCTGAGAGCTATGTCGGTTACTTTGGTTCTCGTACGGATCACCTAGTTTCTGATTCGATCACGCAGAGAAACTCCAAGCATAGCAAGCTCCATTGCCCTTTGGGTGACCTTGAGCCTTGAGGCCCATAGTGAGCGACCATGTCTCAGTTTGACTAGTGTGTGTTGTCAGTGGAGTCCAGTACCTATCTACCTACCTGTTCTGTCTGGGGCTCGTAATATCAATGTTAGTCTTAGCAACCATAAAGTAGGCCTTGATAGTTGAATCACTACACTGAAATTATTTTCAAATCTTAATGGCTGGTCCAACTCATTCAGCCATCTTCACTGCTTGTACATATTTATAATTTTGCTAAGCATTTATTACTTTTTCGCATTTTCTCTTTTTCCTGTCCCAAAATACGCAGCCCTTTGTCTGCATTACAGATATAAAAGCGGCGTATTGTCGGCGCCCGCGCACCGCAATGCACAATGAACCGGCGACGATGTAGTAAGTGACGCTATTGTTCGTGATCGCGACCACAACCCACAAATCCCACAATTGTTTTGTATATTAGCTCGTTTGCTCGATTTCAATCAAATTGCTTTTTAGGGGATAACCTTAGCCCTATTTTATTATTACTACTAGCTGTTGCTCGCGGCTGCGTCCGTTCAGATCCCGTTTTTACCGTTCCCGTGGAAAATTTCCAGAATAGTTTCGTAGCGGATGCCTACGTCATAATTGCTATCTGTATGCCAAATTTCAAAATTTCAATCCTATCCATAGAGCTGTGCATTAATAGATCAGCGAGTCATGGTTTCCTTTTATTTATACAAGAAAATCAATTATATCAGTATGCAACTACGCAAGAAGGTATACTGTCAATTCATATGCGCTCTACATTAGTGGCTGGGAAGCAACGGACTTATTTAAAATTATAATATGTAAAACCCAAGTACTTATTTTAAAGTTATAGTTCGTAGAGATTCTATCGTTTACATTCATTTCAGAGAAGATATAAAATTAAGCTTCGGTGGCTCAACCGGTAACGACTCGGTTCCCCTAACCAGAGGTGCCGGGTTCAAATCCGGACGGCCAATGTACCAATGAGTTTTTCGAAACTTACGTACATATACTTACCGATTGCTTTAACGGTGAAGGAAAACATCGTGAGGAAACCTGCACACACATGCGAAGAAACTCGAAGGGTGTGTGTAAAGTCGACCAACCCGCAATGAGCCCGCGTGGTCGACTAAGGCCCGATCGCCCTGATTCAGGGTAGGCTCGAGCCCCTCGGTAGGGACGTATATGAGCTGATATGATGATTATGATAAAATTAAAAAAAATAGTATGCGAGTACTGCTCTAGCTGTACTAAGCAGATCTTGTTTAGTTATATACGGGATTGTTATAGGTATTACATCTTTCGTTTGAAGGGTCTGTGTGGCACAGGGCGTCCCTCGAACAATTGGATCATATTGACGTTTACAGCGCGATGTCAATAAACTATAGCACGCATTATCCAGAGAACGAGCGAGGGATGTTTAATATTGCGTGGTCCAAGTCAGAAGCGTAAGCTTGCAAATAATATTGCGATTGGTTGTAAGGATTCTGAAACGAACCAATTTATAAGGATATCGTTATATAAATTGTATAGAGAAAACGTGATCATCTATGTAACTATGATTTGCAACCATTGTTATGGATGTAATCTGTGGGTGTAATATAAGTATTCCTTTCTCATCTGTGGTTCTTACTGAAAGCATGCTTTTCAACCAACTTTCAAAAAGGAAGACATTCTCGCTTCGACTTTGTGTTTTTTGGTTACGCGATTTCTTTGCAGGTTGTGAATATGATTTTTATTATGATTCTTTTTTTATTTGTTAGGTTATGCTGATAGGATTGTCCCATATAAATTTTATCAAAATCGGTATAGTATATTTTTAGAAACTTAACAAAACAAAAAACAGTAATTCAAAATTTTGCTAAGTTGTTGCAATGGAAGTCAGTATTTTTAATGTTTTTAGCGTTTCTAATTACATCTTTAGCATAGTTGCGCGCACCCAAACTATGTTTAGTATCTAAATCACATTTATAGTCACAGATTCACCAGACTGTTCGGTGCATATACTATCTGTTAAGCTATTGTTTTCATCTTCTACTAGTTTCTCTATCTGCTTCTTGACTGTACATGCCCCGGTTTCCTCTATCACTTACACTGCACCCTCAAACAATCAAAGCTCTTCGCCGAGGGTCCGTTACCCGACAACCATCCCTCGCTCGAAACACCTAACAATGCCAGCCGCAGCGCTCTCGTCCCGCCCGACATGACGCAACAACTGCAGCAGATAATTATCTCTTTGCTCGTCAAAGCAGCGCAGCGATCCATCTTTCCGATACGTCAATGGATTCCCGTGACATGACTATTAACGGTAAAATGAACGGAACATAACGACCTCTAATCGGCCAACTAAATAATATGTTACTGGCAAACTGAGGAAATATCTATTTTTTCTGAAAAATGAGTAGATACTTTAGGTTTTTATCCACAATTCGGCATTGTTCAGAAAATTAGTGTATTTTTATATTTATATCAAGGAACACGGGCTACATACACGAAAAAGTGTGACGTCATTGTCACACGGTCACCTTAACCCTGTCACGTTACCCCTGTCACGTTTCGCCTGAGCGAAGCGACTTTATTTATGTTACATTTTATTCTGTACTTGTACTTGGACGGACGGACGGACGGACGGATGGACGAACCGTCAAACTAAAAAGAGCGTTACTTATACCTAACATCAGTGTGCCAATGGATTCAAATTACTAGGCTTCCAGGACCTTACAAGAGGTGTTCCAATGCGGTCGATTCTCTGTGAGGAAACACAAAAGTCCATTTTGATTACTTGTATTTTTGACGTGATAGACTTGGACTTGGACGTGTGCCTTGACGTGTACTTTAATGGGTACTTGGACGGATACTTGCACGGGGACTCGGACGTGTACTTTGACGGATACTTGGACGGCGGACTTGAACGGGGAATCGGATGGGTACTTGTACGGAGACTTGGACGGGTACTTGTTATAACGTAAAATTATCGTCCGTAAACCGACTTTACAGGCAACCGGTTTTTTTTTCATGAAAATATATAGACTTTATCCAGAAAGTAATTCGATTACTTTTTCTTTTTAATCTCTGGTTATTATTTTATGATTTTTCAAATGTGTGAATGTAACAATGTCACTTTGACGTCAATGGCCGAAATAGTCTGATAAAACGGACGGAAGTACGATCGAGTCATGACTCAATTTTAAATAGGGAACCCTTCTTGTTTTCGAGGCGAGTATGACGTCACTCCAAATGTACTGTGTTGCGATTCTAAATCTTCGTCGCAGAAAACAACTTTAGGAGCCTGGTTGGCTGTGTTTTCGTAGGCTCATTGCAATAATTTTTGACCTAATAGACTCCTCATAACCTGTTCTCTGTTTTTAAATTTATTTGTTTCGATTTTTGATGCATCCCTTTTAGTATTATTTGATTTTAGCCGCGCCCTGGCTATTTGAAAAAATTCAATGGCTCAAGTTCACGAGGCAGTTTTGAAATTTATTATATCATTACATTAACTATTTAATCCACTTTACAACGACACCTCTGTAGCACGATAATTAACAAAGTTAGGCACGTTTGCAATTTTGTTCACAACGATTTTTAGGGTTCCATACCCAAAGGGTTAAAACGGGATTATTACTATTGCTAAGACTCCGCTGTCCGTCTGTCTGTCACCAGGCTGTATTTCATGCACCGTGATAGTTGAAACAGTTAAAATTTTCAGAGTTGATGTATTTCTGTTGCCGATATAACAACAAATACTAAAAATTAGAAAAATTGAAAGTCTCCATACAAAAAACGTGTGTTTTAAACGTGAAGAAACTAGCGCCATCTAGTATGATGGTACGGAACCGTTTGTGCGCGGTTCTGACTCGCACTTTACCGCTTTTTTTCTAAAAATCACTAGTATGCGATGACAAATAACTTATTACGTCACTACCTGATACGAATCCAATCGTTCTTATTGTGATTACGCAACTCTCCTCTAGCGATAGACAAGTGTGGTGCGGTGCTCGGCCTGCGGGCGACTGAAGGGGACGCGCTCACGTGTTCTTACATATTTGGTGTCGGTTGTCGTCATCGCGACACGGTCATATACCGACCGTGGAAGACAGGGTTCCCTGTCAAAAAACTACCCCAGTACTAATTTAATTTGTCGATTCAGAAATAAATTTAGTTATTTTTTACGGTGTGAAATTGTTATTTCTCCAAATGTTTTTTATTTACATGCCTTATAAAAACTGAACAATGCCAATGACAAGCCCTTGGGATCATCTCACCTGATGGTAACTGACGATGTTTTCGAAGATGGAAGCGAGCTTATCAAGATTCCCCAACGCAATGGGTAGGTACAGGTAGAAATATAACGTGGTATTATTATCTAATATATACCACGTAAGAGATCATACTATCGTACTTGACAAAGACAAGGCAAACAATTTAACAAAATGCGCTCTTCAAAAAACAAATGCTAATCTTCAGTAATAGGGGTTGTGTTAAGTAAAAAGAGTGGCGCAGCGATTGTTTACAACAAAAAAAACCTAAAAATTTAATTAAAGCAGGATAGGACCAGTAGCAATAGCACATTTGTTTAGAAACCGGTCCTCGACACTGGCTCCCGTTTCTGAGCTGACATTGAGTGAAAACGCTCATTTATCTAACGCTCGCCAACAAAGGGGCAACTGCTCACAAAGGGATTCAATTTTTCAAACAATCTCTCAATGTTTGATTAATACCTTTCGAGTACGATTTGATTGGGGATGGATATGAAGGGCTGTAACTCAATACTTCTGTGTTATTAATTTATCTGCGACTAATCTTTCGGCACATGTTTATATGTACATATAGTAATAGCAAGATAGATAGTCACTGACGATGTCATGGTGTGGAGTGGAGTTAATGGTATCCTATACCAACATGCCCAGATATCATCATCATCATGTCCTCCTTGCCGTATCCGGCAACGGCGACTCCTTCAAAATTTTTATTTCTCAGGCCTGATCTGTTGTTTGGTGTCGCGCCCTGATATGGCTTGCAAAGCCGAACTTGAACTTTTTATGCCCAGATATGACTTGTGAGGCACGTTATTCTTTTGAATTGTAATTGGTCTCAGTTCAGTGAATATGTCACATGGATGAATAAATAAATGTACAAATAAAATTTTTAATAGTTTTGTATTTTTCGTGTGTTGGTATGACATGCATAATTTACGAGGAAGTATCTAAACCAAATTCGTTCAGATCTTAGACCACTCTGAAGCTCTGCTCTCGATGCCTAATAGATATTCCACTATCACAAAAGCCACAATACTGATTCGTGCAGATCTTAGACCACTTACATGCACTAAAGTTCTTCTCTCGATAATGGATCTGCCATTATCACAAATAACAAAAGCCACAATACTGATTCGTGCAGATCTTAGACCACTTACACGCACTCAAGTTCTGCTCTCGATAATCGATCTGCCATTATCACAAAAGCCACAATACTGATTCGTGCAGATCTTTGATCACTTACATGCACTCAAGTCTGCTCTAGATAATCGATCTGCCACTATCACAAACAACAAAAGCCACAATACTGATTCGTCCAGATCTTAGACCACTTACACGCACTCAAGTTCTGCTCTCGATAATCGATCTGCCATTATCACAAAAGCCACAATACTGATTCGTGCAGATCTTTGATCACTTACACGCACTCAAGTCTGCTCTAGATAATCGATCTGCCACTATCACAAACAACAAAAGCCACAATACTGATTCGTCCAGATCTTAGACCACTTACACGCACTCAAGTTCTGCTCTCGATAATCGATCTGCCATTATCACAAAAGCCACAATACTGATTCGTGCAGATCTTTGATCACTTACATGCACTCAAGTCTGCTCTAGATAATCGATCTGCCACTATCACAAACAACAAAAGCCACAATACTGATTCGTCCAGATCTTAGACCACTTACACGCACTCAAGTTCTGCTCTCGATAATCGATCTGCCATTATCACAAGAGCCACGATACTAATTCGTGCAGATCGTAGACCACCTACACGCACTCAAGTTCTGCTCTCGATAATCGATCTGCCATTATCACAAGAGCCACGATACTAATTCGTGCAGATCGTAGACCACCTACACGCACTCAAGTTCTGCTCTCGATAATCGATCTGCCATTATCACAAGAGCCACGATACTAATTCGTGCAGATCGTAGACCACCTACACGCACTCAAGTTCTGCTCTCGATAATCAATCTGCCACTGATAGGCACAGACAGTAAAAGCCACAATACAGAAGATTACAAACTTTCGCTATTGGAGCAACGATCGTCGCGCGCGCTGGTCACTATCAACCTGTCATTACGCCGAGCCATCTTTTTTCTCCACTCTCGGTTCCTACCGCCGACATGCGCACACGACAAATCCCACTACACTCTCGACAAGATAATTACCACGTGATCCGCGTGATCGTGGGTCTAACCTAATTAATTAAATCGAATATTGAATAGGTAGGTAATTTAATCGATTTTTGAGAGCTGTGGTTTAAACTGACGAATTTGATTATCTGACATAGTTCAAGTTCTTGATGATTTATGAACAACTATTCGTAGCTTATCCTTTCGAGTCGAAGTGGAAGAACTACAGTTTCAGGTTGCCTACTGATTACTTGTTCAGGCTACTTCTGTTTATACGTGTACTTAGTCCATACTATACCACCTCATACTAGGCTTGTCTTAGGTAGCTAATACTTCTCATGTTCTGAACCATGCTTTCCATTCCATGTTCTCATCTTGTTTCACAACGTAAGTGTTTTGCTTCCTTTAGCCTTATACCGGCTTTACGAGCCGTGAGAGTCTTGGGGGCTCTAACAATGGTTCGTTTCACGGTCGGGCGCTGCCCTCCGACCTGCGCCCTTTGATCACTCCTCCTCTCCCCCTCCCGTCACGCCGCCGCGCCGCCGCGCCGCCGGCACCCTGCGCACGGCCCGCGGCGCCCGCGCACCTGTCCGACGCGCTTCGGAGGGCGCACTTGACCGAGAGGTGGTTAGAAATTATGGTTTAAAGATGGTAATGCAAAGGCCAATGCATCGTATAACAGTTTATGCTTACATACCTACTCGTCTCGTCATTTTAATATAAATCACAAAAGGAGTTACATTACTCGGTTTTAAAAGAAAAAAAAGTGTGCATGTCAGCTCCGTTGCGCGATAGGAGTTTACTCATGAAAGTATTTTTTTGGCTTCCGCCCTTCGGCAGCCCAGCACGAAAAGCTCCGGGCTCCACCCTACACGGAGGTGGGCCATCGGCCTCGCACGGAACGCTCCGAGCTTCGCCTTACGCGGCGGAGCTAAGCCTTCGGATTCGCACTGAATACTCGGGGCTCCGCTCTACACGGAGCTCGGCCTTCGGCCTCGCAGGGAGCGCTTAGGACATCATCCTAACTTCATTACATGCCCAACTATATCAAACACTTCAGATTTTCTGAAAAAGCGGTTTAGCAGGCAGGGGGCGGGGACATGTAGCTCCAACAAATGTCACCACTTATAAACTTAATATTTAGTAAACGAATCATTTATCAGAAAAAATGATCTGAGTAAACGCTCAATAGTTTTAAAAGACCTATTCAATGATAGGGTACGTGAATTTATATGGGTCACAGATTTATAGTCATACCGAATTTCAGCTTTATAGCTGTAATAGTCTTTGAGAAAAACGGCTGTTAAACATACCGACCGACAGACAGACGGGCATAACGAAACTATACGAGTTCCTAGTTTGACTACGGAACCCTAAAACACTTAATTGTTTGCCAAAGTTTTTGGTAGGTACCTCCCAGCTCAAAGCCGTTCTATGTTCTGTCTGGCAAGTTCAATGTTCAAGTTATCTCTTACGAGTATTTGTGGCGTTCGTCTCCCTTACACCAATGCAATCTTCACTTCGCCATCACTTTGACACCCTTGTCTGTGTACATTACTCACAGTCTCGCTGCCTCCGCCCGCCTGCCTGCGCACGCGCAGAAGTGTCGAAACGAAAGAAAAATGAAATTTATTTTTAGCAACAGTTGTTGCAAGCCTACTACTACACTCAATGTGTAGTCAATACTACACAAAATACACATAAATGCTAATGCAAGAACAATAAAAAATAAATGTGAGGAATTTGACACAATCAATGATAATTGATATATGTTAAGTAATACTTATTAATAACGTGCTAAAATAAATGCCACAGAGTTAAAAAGATTTCGAGGAAGAAAATCCCATGACTAAATGCGCAGCTGTAGCTGAGATGGGCTCTTTACCTTCGAGCGAAAACGAAGCAAATAGAATTATGTGATCGTCCGAAAACCGACTGTTTAACACTCGGGCACTAAAAAAGAGATCTTGAAAAAATGTGTGTGTATGTATTTATGTGTTCCGTATCCTCGATTTGCAGAAGAAAGTGTTGGACCATTTTTGATGAAATTTTCTACATGAATATTTTAAATTATTCTCTAGGATTTTTTATTTTCAAAATATTGGGGGCACCTCTCACACACAAAAAAGTATATGTTATTTTCTCAAAAATGACGCTAAGGATATTTTTCAAATTTTTGTCATACACGACACTAAAATATGCCATAATTGAGGTATATCAGAAAAAGTCTAAAAATCATACCAAATTTTAAAATATTTTAGTCTCCAAAACAGTCTTAAGTTTATCAAGTTTACGCGATCGCGAAATTGTACTAACGGCTATAATGTAACATAATATGTAGTATACCTCCCTTACAAATGAAATAGTTAGACGCTCCCGGGAGGCACAGTAGGCTCTCCGGGGGGATTATCGTTCATTGAAATCACTTAAAAAGTTTGGAAGTCCAATCGCAAATATCTTGTGTGCACTAGAAAGTAAAGCGACAGAGGATTGCATTTTTGTGAAGGCAAAAACAAAATAAAGTTGAGATTTTGATGAGAGTCGATTGGCTTTCACTAATAGAGTAAATTTTTGATGTGTAACATCTTTACTCTCGCTTTCCTGCAATTTGTGGGAGTGATTTCGTGAAATGGGACGGAAATGTGTAACATGGGACGGAAATGTGTAACAACGAGAGTCCGACTCGCACTTGGTCGGTTGCTCTCGCTTTCCTGCAATTTGTGGGAGTAATTTCGTGAAATGGGACGAAAATGTGTAACATGGGACGGAAATGTGTAACAACGAGAGTCTGACTCGCACTTGGTCGGTTTTTTTCGTTACTGTCATATCCGCCACCCAGGTACAATATCGTCATCAAATCTAACTAACCTAAAGTATTTTGTCACATGTTACACATCATATGCGAGTACTGTAGGTCTCGCTCGATTTTTTTTTGATGTGTAACATCTTTGCTCTCGCTTTCCTGCAATTTGTGGGAGTGATTTCGTGAAATGGGACGGAAATGTGTAACAGGAAGTCGCGTTTTTTCAGGCTTTAAAAGCGCGGAAAAGGCAAAGGTATCTATGACCATACAGCCTAGTCTGCCGTATCTTTGCCGTCCTTTTTTCAGGCTTTAAAAGCGCGGAAAAGGCAAAGGTATCTATGACCATACAGCCTAGTCTGCCGTATCTTTGCCGTCCTTCGTCATCAAATCTAACTAACCTAAAGTATTTTGTCACATGTTACACATCATATGCGAGTACTAGGTCTCGCTCGAATTTTTTTTTCATTTTTCTCATCTAGATTTTTAGGGTTAACACTAAGTATAGTAAAAACAGGTCTTTTAGCGTTCCGTAAACCAACGTTCCGTCCGTCCGTCCGTCTATATGTCAGCAGGCTGTATTTCATGATCCGTAATAGGTAGACAGTTGAAATTTTTACGTATTGTGTATTTATATTTTCGCTGTAACAACAAATACAAAAAATTTGAAAAAGTGAAAAAATAAGGGGACATCTAGTTAGGCCTATAAAAAAACATTTATTGTCTCCATGCAATAAACGTGTTTTTTATAAGTCTAGTAGTCTGTTTTATTTAGCTCTATCATAAAAACGTTTATACATACAATCGTGAAACTTGGTGCAATTATAGTACTAACCTCAAGTAAAACAAAAAATAATAAAAATTAGCCAAGTGTGAGTCGTACTCGCGCTAAGGAGTCAGTTCGGGCTCCTTAGCGCGAGTACGACAAAAAAAGTATATTCTTGTCGCTCGCGTTGATGTCTTTTGCTTGTAACGTGAATAGGTATCATTGTCGTTATTCTATGTAGTTGTGTGGAGAGGTATGGCGGTACGGAATTCTCGGAGTGCTAGTTCGACTCGCACTTGGCTGGTTTTTTATTCTTCTTAAAATGGCTCTAACGACTTTAATGAAACTTTGTACGTCACACAACTTTATACTGCCTACATTATGAAATCCATTAAACTAGAAAAAATCGTAATAGGTACCTCCCATACAAACTCAGATTATTTGTATGTATTTATCAATTTTGATAGGTCAACCTCCTTTCTTTGCTTAACTTCAATGTTGCTTTCTGTATGCCAGACGTAGACAGTTATGTATGTATGATGTATGACTACATGAGCAAGTACAGAGGCCAGCACATCAAGCTATACACTCGTAGTGCGATTCTGATCCATACGCATTCGGCATAAGAACGGTACAAAGTATAAAGTGTGTAGCATGATGTGATGGCCTATGTACCTATGCACAGCGTGGCTGTACAATTTATTGCCTTCTCAACATTACTATCTGGAACGAACCATAGCAGTATCTGCGAAAGTCCTTACATTACGAACAATGCTTACTCACAAATAATATTCGAAAAACCTAAAAGCTTTTTGGTATACTTACAAGCTTTTATTTGAAAAGAGTTTTTATGTTAAAAAAGCCAAATGCTTAAATGAATATAAAAAATACACCGTTCCAAATTCAAAAAAGACTGTATTTCATACTCAGATTAAAAATAAAATGTAGATTTAAGATGTATACGTAGGTATGTAATAGAAAAAGCGTTACCCCACTTTTTTTTATGATTGTTTTATGAAACTCAATATCTACATTATTTTTAATCTGAGGTTTCATACGATTCTATTGAAAATAAAAGTAGATTCTGGGACCTCAATCCCACCTTTAAAGTTCATCATCAGATAACCCTTCAAAATAGCAAAAGGATCTATTGTCACCGGGAATACGGCTTCATTCCAAATTTTAGCTCAATCGGACCACTGGAAGTCGCTCTAAAATAGATCGCAAGATTTGAATTAAAAAAACAAACATACATACATACATACATACGAAAGTTTTTAAAAAACAATTTGCGATCATCATCATCATATCAGCTCATATACTTCCCCACCGAGGGCCTCGAGCCTACCCTGAATAAGGGCGATCGGGCCTTAATCGACCACGCGGGCCCAGTGCGGTTTGGTCGACTTCACACACAACCTTCGAGTTTCTTCGCAGGTGTGTGCAGGTTTCCTCACGATGTTTTCCTTCACCGTTAAAGCAATCGGTAAGTATATGTACGTAAGTTTCGAAAAACTCATTGGTACATTGGCCGTCCGGATTTGAACCCGGCACCTCTGGTTAGGAGGACCGAGTCGTTACCGGTTGAGCCTCTGACGCTGCATACGTATATTCTTTTTCTTCACAGGCTTTCAGTTTGCTACGCACCTATAGTTACGAATGACAAGTAGACTTAGGGCAATGTATATTAGTACTAACATACAGTATGGACTCTCCCTGCCGCTCTCTAAATTGCGACCTCACCCTCTCGTCACCCAGATTGATACAGATTGGTTACAGTTTGGTTGTCGAACGTATAGGATTTCGCCGCCATTTTGTTTCTTCCGTCATTCATTTTTTGAAATGTCATTTCTGGTCCGTTGTATGAAGTGTCCAGGGTTTGTTTAGGGGCAATGTTGACAACAAATTAAAACAACTACCTAGAACTATACCTATAGGTAGGTACGAGTATCTAATCATAGCATTTCATCGCACTCGCAACGCAAAGCAATGATTTAGGGTAACAGTTATTTTGTTTACATTGATTTTATTTGCTCCCATTGTGTGGTTTGAAGATGATTTCGTTGCACAGCGGGGGCTGGGTTCCAAGTAAAATTCTTATGATACAGGGTGATCCTATTTGCTGTTTTGTTTCAAGTAGATGCAGATGTTTTATCGAATCAAGAGAACTTAATATTTTAATTTCAATCTTGGTGTGTGGCTTGGAATTTTAGGAGTTGCAAGAAACATAAAATCTATGTGTTTGGTAATGACCAAACATGTAATAGTTATTTGTTATACAAGAGTGCAAAGTTGCTTTTTAACCGCGTGCTCAATTTTGATGACCGAGCAAGCGAAGGAGTCTAAATTTGAATCACGAACGCAGCGAGTGATTCAAGAATTCGAATCCTGAGCGTTAGCGAGGGAATCAAAAGAGCACGAGGTGAAAAATCTTTGCACTCGAGTGCAACACGTAACTTTTCATTCCACCTCAGCGAGGAAATTACTAAATGGAAAAAAAAACATTTGCGCATTATATCCAGTTTCAGTCAATCCTGTTGGCGTCAAATAAACTTCCTCGTCGCTATAATCACTCATTTTAGGTTTTCACTTGTTTTCAAGTTTCTTGTTTTTAACCTTAGGTTTTAACAATATGACGTAAAAAGTAAATGGCGCGAGCAAAGCAAATTAAAAAAAAGTACAACAAGAAGTTTCCAAGCCTGAGTTTTTAACAAATTAAAAAAGGTTGTATGATAAATTCGGCACCATGGAGGTAGAAGTAAATAGGTTTAATAATGTTTTGAATTCACAAACTTAGTGCACACGATGTTCTAAATTCAATTTACTTTTCACCCTCTAGCGAGTAAAAACGGCTTTTGCACTCAGATATCGAAGAGCAAAAATAAAATTTCCGAGATGGGGGGATGAACATAATTTCTTTTATCACACATTTGGACATCGAGCATGTTCCTACAAGCTTTTTATTCACATATACACTGTGTTTTAGTTCATTTAAGACTTAAAAGCTAATTGAAACTAGTTTATTTTTAGGACGTTTTGTTAACATGATTGGCCATTTCCAAACAAATAGGTTTTATGAATAATCTGAGTTAAGTACCAAGGTATTTACATAATTACTGGCGAAATAACATAACTTTTGTTGTATCTTTTTACAAATAGCGAGGTTCGCTTTATAATTGTTTTAGAACTTGTACTAATGTTCACACGTGTCCACATGTATGCAACTTTCTCAGTTCTTGAACCGAACTTGTTGACACGAGGTAATTGGAAAAGCTCAACACGTTTAACACACACAACAAACAATACAAAAACGACTTCCATCGCAATAACTTAGTACAATGTTGCATTATTATATTTGTTTTTTGCACGTTTTTTGTTGAATTTCAAAAAAATTGCTACACCGATTTTTATAAAACATGGGACCGTATCGCATAACAAACATACAAAAAAACCTACACTCCGTTTTGGAAGTCGGTTGTTATTGAAAAGAAGAGTGTACTCATTGAGTGTACTGTATTTTGACCCACCTGTATATGTACAATATAATAGTCTCAGCGGGGGCGGGGGCGCGGGCGGGGGGCGGGGGCGCGGGCGGGGGCGGGAGAGATGAAAGAAACGTTCGATAAACGAAATAATATTTTTGTATTATGGGAAGCGGCAAATGGAACATGGGTGTCTGTGAGCGTTACTTTTTAACCGACTTAAAAAAAGGAGGAGGTTCTCAATTCGATTGTATGTTTTGTTGTGTGCTGTTACTCGATATCTTCGCCGAAAATTAAACAACAAGAAAGATTCTTTTGTGACATACTGAGGAGCGTTTCATTAATTTACTAATAACAAAATCTATTTTTAATTGACTTCAAAAATGAGGAGGTTCTCAATTCTATTGTATGTTTTTTTGTGTGTTGTTACTCGATATCTTCGCCGAAAATTAAACAACAAGAAAGATTCTTTTGTGACATACTGAGGAGCGTTTCATTAATTTACTAATAACAAAATCTATTTTTAACCGACTTCAAAAAAGGAGGAGGTTTCTCAATTCGACCGTATATTTTGAACCGATTTTGATGATTCTTTTCTTGTTGGAAAGGAGAATCCCAACGGTGGTACCATGATTAGGAAACCAGGATTTGATGATGGCATCCAAGAGAAGTCGAGTCGTCGAAGTTAGTTTCCTTTTGAAGTCGGTTTTTTTTGTTTAAAATTATATTAATGAGTGTATTTTATTTAAAATTGAGTAAAACATATACCTTTCTGTCTAAAAACTCCTTTGCTTGACAGAATTAATTAAAGTATACAGTATACAAACATTTTTAAATTCGGGTATCCTATGACCTAGCACACACTTGGACTTGGAGTTATATTTGTTTAGCAGACTCTCGCCGGGTTAAAACAATTGGGTATGCTAAATTTTTTATAAGCCATGAAAATAAAAAAACCATTTCGAGATATTTTTATTTAAAGCCATATTTTTTCATTTTCCACTCGAAAAAGTAAAAGATTGCGTAAAAAAATCGGAAAAGGACAATAACCTTCATTTGACCCCTATGACGTCACGAGTTTACAATAAAACCTTATTTCACCACTGAACGGAACGTGCACTCTTACTTGTCATATCAATTACGGACCTTGCATTTGAGGACGAGCTTTCGTCGAGCACTGAAAAAGGCACTATTTACTGTCCATTCCTACGAAACTACGAATGCGTCTACCACAAATCCCGCCAAAAAACCTTTGGGAATGATTGACTTGAGTGACTTGACAGTTGACGTCAAGGCCTATTCATTTCATCGTCATAGAAATAGGGCTGTTCGTTTCATAGTAATGTGAACCGCTGACGTCATCAAGGTTTCAAAATTTAAAAAATAATTTAAAAATATCTAGAGGCTTAAAAAATGAAATATTCAAATTAGTTTTTCAAAATGGTCTAAACCATCAGAAAAAAAATAAAAAAAAATACATTTTTTTTTTAGCATACCCAATTCAACATCATAATTAGGTTAATAATCCTACTTCCTACTAATCCCTACTAATATTATAAATACAAAAGTAACTCTGTCTGTCTGTCTGTTACGCTTTTCCGCAAAAACTCCTGAACGGATTTGGCTGAAATTTGGTAGGTAGACAGATTAGGACAGTTTAGGAGCCGCTTGCGGCTCGCGCACTGCGCACCCTCGAAAAGTCATAGAAACGTGGTCCACGCGGGTGAAACCGCGGGAAACAGCTAGTATTATATATAACTACTTAACGTGTTTACTAAAAGCGAGTTTTTTAGTTTTTTAAACTAATTGATGATTATTTCATATATGGCTTCATTTCAACTTATCTTTACCCAACTGATCAAAAGAAAGGTAGGTAAGTCTTTCGCGAGTATGTATGTATTGGATTTTGGAGTGGCATAGGATAGGATACATATTTACCCAAATGACCAAAAAGAAGGGTTATTTTTATATGCAGCCAGGTTTTAAATATTAAATTCATTGATTAGCTTTTTATTTTGAAAAAATATACCCCGGCGCCTTATGACTCCAATGTGACAGAAATAAATAAAAAAGAGAGAGTTAACAGCTATCCCACGAGAACCATTTAAGAAATCCAGATAAAAAGTAGCCTATAAATTAATCCAGACCTTAATATGTCTACCTACCAAATTGCATCCAAAGCCGTTCAGCGGTTTTGACGTGATTTAATAAAAAACATCCATCCATCCAACAATTTTTTCACGTTTATAATATCAGTAGGATTAGTATAATAGCGTACCGTTTCCTGATACGGTATCCTAAAAATATGTAACGAAAGGTTGTGAAAAAAAAACAGTCAACCGTGAATCGAACCCTTGGCGCCTTAACACTATGTCAAGAGCCTTAACCAATGAACTAATTTACACTGCTGTTAGCTGTAAAATTGTCATACAGTTTCATACACAGGGAAGTTCTTGAATGTGTGCGTAAGGTAGGAACATCGAAACGAGACATCGTTTTACTACAAGTTTGCAGCCACAACTTGTTACTTTGTAAAACAGACTTTAGACAGTAGAAACTTGCAAGTAATATTAGGTAGTAATCTAGAAATAAATAAGTTTGCAGGCCACACCTTGTTACTTTATAAAACAGACTGTAGAAACTTGCAAATAATATTAGGTATGAATCTAGCATTAAATAAGTTTGTATCCCACACTTTATTTTCATTTACTAAATAAACCTTTAACTTGTAAAAATACCCTAAAGAAATTGTATTTATTTTTTATTTTATTATGAAACAAATTTGAGATTTCACGCCTTAGCGATATTCGAACTCATGTCTAGTTACGCTGACTCGCTTCTTTAATATTACGTTAAAATATGTTACCTATTCCTAAACAGATTACGACAAATAGTATTATACACATTAACAATTACAATTCATTTGTTCTGTGAGACTTTGCTTCTTGCCAAATATGATACATAAATCAAGTAAGTATGTAGAAGATAATATTAAATTCGACCTGATATGTCTGTCTAAACAATTTTTATTTCTGATTTAACTACAAACTTATAATTTTTAGATTTTTGTCTTTACCTGTGCTGTGAGACCTTGCTTCTTGCCCAATTTCATGATTCTAGATCAAAGGGAAGAACCCTATGGGTATTGATATACTTTCAAGGATCAAATTAAGTGACAGAAACGGCCATAAAATGACCTTGTCTTTATTGCTTTTAATTAGAAACTTAATTTTTTTAAAGCATCTGGTGACCATCTGGTGGTATTTAATAACAATTTCACCTTGATACATCTACGCGTTCCTGAAAAAAAAGGTCTTGACAGATAGACGGACGAACGACAAACTGATACTATAAGGGTTCCCTTTTCCTTTTGAGGTACGGAACCCTGAAAATAAGAATCTTACTAGGGCTACAAATTATTTAACAACAACTCAAACTCAATATTCAAACTCGTATCGGCCATTAGTTGATCGACACAACACCGAACAACATTTTCTAAAGACCCCATTTATTGCTAAGCCCTTGGCATCATCTGACCCGATGGTATGTTAAGTGATAATGATGCCAAAGATGGAAGCGGGCTTATCAAGATTCCTCAACGTAACGTAATAGGGAATTGCCTATCTTATCCTCATGCCAGAATACATTGATGCTGTTAACATTGATGTTTGGCGGCGAGACTTAGATAAGAATTACATTTTTTTTTATTGTAATTGTAATTGTTCAAGCAACTGATTGATTTTCATTATAGAAGTTTATAACGAGTTGTCTTGGCTCTAGTATCCGTGAGAATCCTTGTCTTTGAGATAATCAGCTTCATTTGAAGGGTTGAAGCCACACCAACGTACTACCCAACGTCGAAGCTCGAAGTCCTAGTTAGGGCTCTTCACCAATTTGGTAATAAAGGGTGTTCGGCGCATTAACCGACAGAATTTTTTGCGGAGAAGGTGAGGTCATGAGAACAAATTTTTGTTTTTGAAAATTACCCATAATCACACGTTTTGAAATGATAACTTTCGTGTTTGTGATGTTAGTGGGAAAAAAATACTTTTATTGTATTCTTAAGTGAAGGTTTGTTCTAGATAAATCATTACTTTATGCAAAAGCAGCCAAAAAATAACCTATGAGCCTTTAAAGTTCTAATATTTTGAAAAAAAAAAGTTTCATAATTCATTAAAAAAAAATCTAAACACTAGTCAAGAATTATTGTTGTTTAAAAAATTTGTACACTTTATCCTCTTTACAACGATATGCTACAAGTGCTTCTAGTTATTCAATAAGTTGCGAAACGGTATATAAGTCACTGAGCGAATAATAAAGATGTTAGTTTGCAAGAACCGTTGCCAATCATTAAAAGCTTATTCACAAAATCGTTTCCCTTACACAATTACTTTAGATAAAAGTTCCCAGAGTCAAATGGTCCTTATTACCTCACCTTCTCCCAAAAAAAAACTGTCGGTCCCTGCGCCGAACTCCCTGTATAGGTGGAATGCACAGTCGCACAATAGTCGTCTTATTATTGGCTGTAGTGTGGAGACTCCCACGCCACACCACGCAGGTCCAACAAAACACTATAGGCAATTAATTTAAACAGATTGATGAATTCGTGCGGATACAATTACATGCAATTTTGATCCTTGAAAAGCTAGTAGCAAAGTCTAAAGTAGTTAATACAATAATGAAATGAGCGAACGCGGGTCTTTACAATATTATTCAAACCACACTTGAGTAAAAGTTTCTTTAGTCTTGTAACTTTGCAACGAGTTGCCAAAATAAAACATTAAATTCTCTCGTATGCATGCACCATGCAATGTGCTGGAGGGGAATCGAACCGGTTTAAAATAAACGCAGTTTGGGCCATTTCTCGAACCCTCAATTATGCACGCACAGGCAAAACCTTCAAAGATTTAGTTCGCTGCAGCGTGCGTTGTTGCAACCTTTATTTTAGGCCATGCCTAATTTCTTATCAAAACTTGTAAATACTATGTTAGTATTAAAATTAAAATTTACCATGATGTTGATGATGATGAATGATGATCTATCCGACCGATTTCGGTCATGGCGACCACTTCGACTCCTAG
Organism: Coleophora flavipennella; assembly: GCA_947284805.1. NCBI lineage: Eukaryota > Metazoa > Arthropoda > Insecta > Lepidoptera > Coleophoridae > Coleophora > Coleophora flavipennella. The sequence goes on from OX369305.1 coordinate 8,770,737, forward strand.
TCGGTTTGCCGCGCGTGCGCTCGAAAATGGTTTATGTATCCAATCTTCGCAGCGAAACTCCTCGCGCAATGAGGGAATTTAAGTATGCCTCCCTCGTAATTGTATGAAATGGCCGCAGGTGGTCGGGCCTTTAATTTACCATACATGGCGAGTGGCGACCCTCTAAAAGAGTCAATCCTACATTCCTGAATTTCCTGATACACTGGAGAAACGAGGCAACCTCATCAGCATCCTAAGGGAACTCATTATAAAATAATGGACGCGTAGGACATTAGAGGCTTTAAGGGTATATTTGGCAATCCGTGGCGTAATGGTTAGCTTCACATCAGGAGGTTGCGGGTTCGTTTCCCGGTGGTGTCTGACTTTATAAGACGTTTGGTTGGTTGAAGGGCATTTCCTAAGCCCGCCTAGCTCTCTACCACTTTTGTATCTAAGTCACATCAACAGTATTGATGTGTTACGGCTTGAAGATAAGATAGCCAGTTCCCCATTGCGTTGGGGAATCTTGGCAAGCCCACTTCCATCTTTGGCATCATTGTCACTTACCATAATGTGAGATAATACCAAAGGCACTTTTTAAATGTTTTTTATTAAAAATTTGAGTGCGTTTGAGTTCAATCCTTACTAATATTATATAATATTGTGAAAATTTGTTTGTTTGTTTGTTACCTTTTAACTCTTCTACATCTCGACCAATCTTGATCAAATTTGGCATGCAGGTAGCCTGTGCCACTGGGAAGGACATAGACTATTTTTATCCCGTGAAAATAGAAGAGTCCGATGCGGTTCCTGAGGGAGCAGAAAAATACTCTTTTTTGTAATTTTTTTAACATTGCAAGGGAACAATGTAGTGTTGAGATTTTTTGCATAGAGAAGATTGACGGGGTGAGAAATGACATAATTTACTAATTAGCATATCCTGACATATTTCCCGAGGGATCCAGGGTAACTCATTTCCACACTCGCGCACTTTGGCGTCGCAACGGATCTACAGACTGAAAATGATTTTTTGTACAGATTTAGTTGCGGGGATGGGAAGTGACATAGACTGCTAATCAGACAGTCATAAAATTGATGTCCACGTGGGCGAAGCCGCGTGCGAAACCGCGGGCAAAAGCTATAGTTTGGGCATAAATGAAACCGGCCAAGTGCGGGTAGGACTCGCGCTAAGTGATTCCGTAGTCTTTAAGTCTACTTAGCCATGATAGTTTTCCTTTTAAATTGATTAAATGTCCTACTATTTTTCAGATGTCCTCAAATAACAGTTTAGCTGGCAGTTTACTTGACTCCAACAAAAAAGAGCACTTTGAAGCATATTATTTAGTAAACTAATCCCTGAATCAAAAGATGGTTTGTGCGAACCCTCAATAGTTTTGAAAGACCTATACAACAACACCTCACACGATAAGGTAAGTAAATAGGTACCCTAAAAGTTTTAATATGTATCATCATTACAGCTCATATACGTCCCCACCGAGGGGCTCGAGCCTACCCTGAATCAGGGTGATTAGGCCTTAGTCGAACACGCGGGCCCAGTGCGGGTTGGTCGACTTCACACACAACCTTCGAGTTTCTTCGCAGGCGTGTGCAGATTTCCTTATGTATACGTATACCAAATTACAGCTTTCTAGTACTAATTGTCCTCTTAGCTAAGCCGCGGACAGACAGACAGACAGGGCGAAACTGTAAGGGTTCCTTGTTGACTTCGGAACCCTCAAAAGGGTAAGTTTCGCTTCCGTAGAGCGAAGCCAGCTAGTACACCTCACTCATGGCCAAAACCCTCCTCTTCCTTTCCATATTCAGATCGATCGTCCGATAAATCCTCATTGACCCAGTGCCCCGGGTCCTTACTAAAATGGGCATTGTTCAGTTTTAATAAGGCATGTAAATAAAAAAAAAACATTTAGGAGATGTAACGATTTTATAGAAAAAAAAGCAATTTAATAACACTAAATAAACATCTACTCATTTCATAATCGTTACTTAAAATGTACTATCGTTTTTAGGGTTCCGTGCCCAAAGGGTAAAAACGGGACCCTATTATATAAGACTTCACCGTCCGGCCGTCTGTCTGTCTGTCACCAGGCTGTATTTCATGAACCGTGATAGCTAGAGAGTTGAAATTTTCAGAGATGATGTATTTCTTTTGCCGCTATAACAAAAAAATCAGAGAGTGAAATAAGGGGGTCTCCATACAAAAACGTGTTTTATTTTAACGTGAAGAAACTGGCGTCATCTAGTATGATAGTACGGAACCCTTTGTGTGCGGTTCTGACTCGCACTTGGCCGTTTTTTTTTTATTTTCGAGCAACGAACGAAGGTGAAAAGAAGGTATTGTGATGGCAAAAAAAACTAAACTAGATTTTAATCGGGATCGATTGTCTTACACTAATATATTACACTAATAGCGTCTTAAAAGTCTATGTGTATGTGTGTGTGTGTGAGTTTATTGTATTAATAATAAAATAATAATAAAATCATTTATTTTCAGACCAAAGATCCATTTTTTTTTTAGTAAGAACACAACTTAACCTATATTAGTAGAAGCAAATACAATTTTGAGTTCAACGGATTAGAGTTAGTTTCTGATGCAGACATACGGACTGCGTAGGAGGCCCACCCAGTGTTTCAGGATAGGCCCCTCACACCTATCAGCAATCATCTTCAGAATCCCGTTGGTGCTACCCCGCAATCTTACCATCAAGGAGTTTACTTTTTTACGCATAATCGCATAAAAATCATCAGTGCGGGCGTCAGCAAACATCCCTGAGGCACTGCAGAAGCGGGGCAGCCCCAACAGAACCCTGAATATGTTGTTGTATTGTATACGTAGGGCATTGTAGGCACGCTTGGTGTATGAAGTCCACAGGCTGCTCGTGTAAGACGTGGCTTAAGCAGACCTAATAATTAAAAAAATGACTTTAAAAAAATGCCAATTGTGTGACTCACTCAGTATACACTTCCTTCAGATAGAGTAGTAGTTCAGTTTTCTTTGTACTTATAGGTAGTAAATATAAATAAATATTCTGGAACAAATCACACATGGTCATCTGGCCCCAAAGTAGGATTCCCTGTGTTATATTAATTTCCTGTGTTATTCCCTGTGACTGATATACATACTTATATACGTTTAAATACATACATATTATATAGATATTTAACACTCAGACACAGAGCAAACAAATCTGCTCATCACACAAATGCTTGCCCTGGGTGGGGATCGAACCCACAACCCTCGGATCAGTAGTCTAGAGCACTAACCACTGAGCCATCGAGTCGGTCAAACAAAGTACACTTCCTCCAGATAGAATGGTAGTTCAGTTCTCTTTGTACTTATAGGTAGTATGTGAAAATATTTTATAGGCGTGCAAATATGTAAATCACGATGGCCGCGACCTGCGCTGCTCCTGCGACCGCGGGGCTTCCTCTCACAGGTCTCAGAGGTATTATTTTAACCCTCGGCGGATAATGCGGTTTATCCAAGATTTATGGTTTCTTTATAGAAGTATTCAAGGTATTTGGGTAAAATAATTGCAGAAAAATAGCATTGTTCACTTATTCTTTGATCTGGAATTCTTTGGATTACGTCAACAATGAAGCTGGCAAAAGATTTACCTACCTACTTGTAAAAAGGTACTGAAAAGTTAAATGAGCCACAGAAATATACTAGTTTGACGAAGATCAGACATTAAATTTTGATTTTAAAAGCTGTGCCAAACATGTTTGTGAGTAGGCACAGATAAATATGTAGTTAACTTACCGAGAGAACATCATGCATGATATATGGCTACTTTCTCTGCGGTCAAGTTCATTAATATCTCATTAAAAATATATGTTTTAACAGTTTTATAACGTACAAGGCCAGGTGATTTGAGTGTTGAACATAAAGAAGTATGACTGGGCTAATTATAAAAAATTGCCTTAAATGATGAAATTCGATTAATGTAACTTTAGCGCGTGGGAGATTGTAGGACATTTATGATAGATAACCTTTCCTTTTGGCTTTGTCGTAGTCGGGTAAAGAGTTACGTAAACTAAAGAATACAAGGTGTTTCATGGGCGTAAACTGTAAACTTGTAAGCCTGGTCAAATCCCCTATACATATAATCGATCTTATCTTGGTCCAGAAAAAATGCGTTGCATTTATCAGAAGAAGACCTTTCCTCGCAACTGTTCCGAGTTTGTCTACTGAAAGTAATGGCGCTTTAGGAGATAAGCTTGGCATCTGTCAGCCACAGCGGGGCCAAAGATAAAACTAATGTTAGTGGGACGGGGCATTGGGCACTAGTGGGCACTGGGCGGTTATACTTACACGCGATGGCTGAGGCGACACGTGCCAGAAATAACTGTATTACTTTATTAATATACATACACTAGCTATTTCCCGCGGCTTCACCCGCATGGACAACGTTTCTATGACTTTTCGAGAATGCGCAGTGCGCGAGCCACAAGCGGCTTGCGAGTGTGAAAAAAAGTAGCCTATGTGTTAATCCAGGTCCTAATCTGTCTACCTAACAAATTTCAGCCAGATCCGTTCAGTAGTTTTTGCGGAAAGAGGTAACAAACTTTCGCCTTTATAATATTAAGTGATTATATTTATCTGCTGAAGGTGCTGCTTCTTATGCTGCTAAAGCGTCGGTGGCTCAACCGGTAACGACTCGGTCCATCTAACCAGAGGTACCGGGTTCAAATCCGGACGGCCAGTGTACCAATGAGTTTTTCAAAAACTCACGTACATGTATACTTACCGATTGCTTTAACGGTGAAGGAAAAACATCGTGAGGAAACCTACACAAGCCTGCGAAGAAACTCGAAGGTTGTGTGTGAAGTCGACCAACCCGCACTGGGCCCGCGTGGTCGACTAAGGCCTAATCGCCCTGATTTAGGGTAGACTCGAGCCCCTCGGTGGGGACGTATATGAGCTGATATAATAATAAATTTAAAAAAATCGAGCGAGACCTACAGTACTCGCATATGATGTGTAACATGTGACAAAATACTTTAGGTTAGTTAGATTTGATGACGATATTGTACCTGGGTGGCGGATCTGACAGTAACGAAAAAAACCGACCAATTGCGAGTCGGACTCTCGTAAAGTAGAATTCCACGCTTTCGCGACTTCCTGTTACACATTTCCGTCCCATTTCACGAAATCACTCCCACAAATTGCAGGAAAGCGAGAGCAAACATGTTACACATCAAAAAATTATCTGCTGCTGTGAGACTATGACTTTATGTATCATCATATCATCCGAAAAACGTACACTGCTGGACAAAGGCTTCCCCCAAGGATATCTACAACAACCGGTCCTGCGCTGCCCGCTTGCCGCTATTTTCACTAGTTCATCGGTCCACCAAGTGGAGGTCTGCTTAAGCCACGTCTTCTGATGCTCGCCACTCGAGAAATTTTCTGGACCAACGGCCATCTGTTCTACGAGATAGTGCCCCCGCTGCCACTTAAGTTTAGCAATTGTGTGAGCTTTGTCGGTTACCTTGGTTCTCCACCGAGGTCACATATTTTAATTCTTGAAAGTAAATCAAAACCCATAGAGTACTTCCCTGTAATCTAGAATCATGGTTCTCCTAAGGATGTTCACATTTCTAGTTTGAACACGTAGGGTAATTTCCAGCATATATAGCTCTGTGCATAAAAGTATAGTTAACTTGTGAAAAAATTTGTTGTTTTTTTCCTAATAGACAAATATATATTTGACACAGAATTAATCAACTAAGAGATCCTTTAATTAAGAGTCCCTTTTTTTCATGTAAGGTACGAAACACTAAAAATGATAAAAATTAAAATCAATGATATTAACAACAATGAGTCTAATAGTTATTCTAGTCTATAGGACTGATAGAAGATGGACAAGATCATGATCAAATTCACCTCAGATATAAGATAATACATATACATATAGATATGTAAGTATATGAATTGCAAGCTTTAATCGCTGTCCGAACATGGGGACACAAGAGACACACATCAATCTCGCTAATCGCTAACGGCCGCCACATGACGTGGTACAACTTGCGTTTTCGTCGCGAGCCCCGCTGTAACATGTGTGACATATTAGTTTTCTTTTGTTAGTTGGAATCGCAGCAAGCTGTGTCCAGTTTGAGCTACCGTTTGCCGGCGAACTACTGTTGCCTACATTTACTGCATATGGTTGGTCTTATTGTGACTTGCGTTTTCACTAATAGGGATGACGAATGCTAGTCATCTGATTTACTTTTTATCATCTGTCAAAAACGACATTTTGTTCTAAAAATGTTTGAAATACCTAAGCGTGACGTCATAGTTTTGCAGCGTCATTTACTTACTCATTTTGTGATTTTAGTGAATTAATAATCGAAAACTTGATGGAAAACAAAACGAGTAAGGTTTTCCGAAGTTAAAGTAGGAGGACATTTTAGTGATCAAGAGTTCATAATTTATTTCTGATGCTGTCGTCACCCCTTTATTGCATTACTAATGTCATACAATGAGGTCTTAAAATTAATAAATTTTAGACTACGAAGCTACATGTAAGGGAGATCATCATTGGCCACAGCATCTTGTCAGGTGATTGTTGCAGCGGTAGCGGGTATCGCGACATCGTTTGCCACATTTGTCGCAGATAAAACGTGAGTCCAAGGGTAAGTTGTTGTGATGACGAAGTCTATTCTGTTTGAGTAGGTCTAGCCATGCTTCGTCGAGCTTCGCCATGCCAGTTTTGAAGTCCTGCCGCCATTTTGATCGCTCTGTCGAATGTGCCTCCCAGTTACCAGGATCAATGTGAAAGCTCTCCATGTTACGCTTGCAAGAGTCCTTGGCGCGTCGTTTTTCATAGGCAATCGGTGTCACCTCGCGTGGCAACCTAACTGGCTCCATGCGTTGGACATGTCCAAGCCACCCGAGTCTTCTTTGCATAATAATTGCTGTGATGCTGTAGTGCCTGTTAACGACAAAACTTTTTCGTTGGTCATTTTGTCCTTCCAAGTAGCTCCCAAGATAGTCCGCAAGCATCGCATGTGAAATGTGTTAAGTTGACGCTCTAGCTTGGAATAGGTTGTCCATGTTTCCGAAGAGTACAGAAGGGTGCTTAATATGCAGGCGTGGGTACACAAGGATTTTGGTAGAAGTAGGTAGTTTGTTATTTCTCCAGACGCGTGACATGACAAAATTTACAAATTAGCATATCCTGACATAGTTTCCGAGGGAATTGCGCAAAACTCAATTCCACGCTCGCATACGTCGGCGTCGCAACGAAGCAACGGATTGAAGTGTTTTTATTTTGTATAGAATTGATTGAGGGGGTAGGAAGTGACATAGACTGCTATTGAGAATAGCCCGGTATCTGGACAAAACTTGTGTCCAGTGTCCACAAGAACAATGTCCACGCGGGCCAAGCCGCGGGCAAAAGCTAGTATGAAAGTACGGTAATTCTGTTTGTTATTGCTGATTAGGTTCTAACATGAATGTTTCTGTAATGTAATACTTATTCGTGGGATTCAACGTATAAAACCCTAGTTCTTTGTTTAATTATGAGAACTTTTATATGGTATGTAAATTGAAGCAAATACGAGTAGTTGAAGCAAGTCTAAACAAACGAAGCTCAGTAGAGCTAACCGTGAAGCGTGAGAGTTGAGTCAGTTGGAATGATAACAAGCATTGTTTACATACTAAACTTGTATTTTATATTATACTTTAGGCTTAGAAGAAGTACCTACATTCTGCATTTATGCGCAGTTCTCACTAACTTCGAAAACTCATAATAGTCTGCGTGCAGTTGTGATCCGTGCTGCAACATTTAATACCTGGGCATCACTGTCGGCGCGGCGAGGGCGCACTCCTGCGGCATACCGCCGTAATAGCAGCCTGCTCCACCCGGTACCCAATGATTACACGCACAGCACCAATAGTGTTGTTGCTGCCTTTAGAAAACGCTACAAACAAGAGAACGCGATTTGTTTTAGAGCATCAGAACCAGTTGGAGATTGCTGAGATCTCGCTATAATGACCTCGAACGGTTATCGTAGTTACCATCAGCACTAGTCTAAAGTGCTACAAAGTATACAGCAAGGACAAAGACAAGGTAAACGGCGAGCCTACAACGTGCCCTATTGGAACAGGTGCTATGATCATACAATGTGACCACTACACTCCTAAAGGATACGGCTCCTAAAGGCTTTTTGGACCACAACACTCGAGACCAATCTAACGATCAGTCCGTGGTTCGCTTTCGAATCGTAATATTGATTCGGCAAAATAGTCGAACGGAATGTTTGCAAGATTGCTTATCGAATTCGTTCGACTGTTTCGCTGAATCCGTGTAACGAATAGCACTAGCAGTCGTTGTGAATTAGGGGCCTGGTACTCAACCGAAACCAACCACAAATTTATATTTATTTCCCGTATTTGTGGCAACTGTTTACAAACTGCGGATACTTTTAGGTCGCAGTGCCTTTTGTCTAACTAATCTGTAGTGCAAGTGCAGGTGACTGTTCGTGGTTTGGAACTTCGCAAATCCCCGCTCCTGGCACACCTTGGTCACAGTAGACTAAAGTAAGTCTATTGTGCCTTGGTCTTAAGCCTGCTGTCAGTACATAACGGCCATGATTCTGGTGTATAGTTTACGATCTGTATTAGTGTAATTACAAGCAGGCAAGTCATTGGCTCACCGCGCGCGCCACGAGGCATGCGGCACGCGGCACGCGGCACGGGCGACACGAGAGCGCTGTGTGGAGGCTGCGTGACTTCAGTAATGGGGCTCCACTGCCAGGAATCCCACTAATAGAGGACTAATTTGCGGAAAGCTTGTATCTGATACGTTTGACCTCGGGTTTGCAATTCTAGAAATAGTGACTTACAACAACTACAGTTATTACGTTTTTCGTTCGTCTATATGAACAACGTATACAGGGTGTAATAAATTGGTGTAGGACCCGTTAACTGGGAGTTCTACTCATCACACTTTCACCAAGAAACCCATAGTTAATTGTCAAAGAAAAATTTGGATGAAATTGGTCGATCAGCTGATCGATTTGTATGAAGAGTAAAATATTTTTTTGCATTTTCATCAAAGATGTAGAACAAAAGTTGTTCAGTATGATTAGTAGAAGCCCCAGTTAACGGGAGCTACACCAATTTTGTTACAACCTGTATAGTATACATATCTACGCGAAATATTGAATCTCGTATAGAAAACTTAAAATACTTAGAACTTTGCAATTATCTTTTAAAGAAATAACACTTTGCGTGTTTGCGTAAGCAATCAACAGTTATTTCATCATCGCACAAATCACCGAGACACATCCATTGCGTCAAGATTTTAAGGCTTTTTCAGATAACAATGCAAACGAAAACGAAATGGAGGTGCTAAAGTGCACGCTCCTACGAGATTCTTTCAAAAGTGAGATTTGTGTGCGAACTTTACGATCCTATTGTTATAGGACTTCCCCAATGGTTACTTTTATGTAACATCACGTAAAAGTAAATTACTGTAGTATATATTACTCATTTTGTTTTTCTTAAAACTGTTTTTAAATCCTTGAGATTTGCCCTCTCGTATGCGCTCGGCGTTCGACTCTCAGGTGGCAACAAACTTCGAACTTGCGCGCATTCACATTGTCCGCCGCAGATAACCTAGGCTAGCACTAGATCGTTGATCTGCTGTTCGTGTGAACGAGCCTACTCTTGTCAAAGGAATTAACGACAAATTCAATAATTTTAATGTATTACTTCTCATACGTTACTGAGATAGTGACGTCATAAGCTTATGTACCATAGTCTTTAACGAATTAATTTGCTGGTTTTAAAAAATGTAAAATTATAAAAATTGTTTATTATTTCATTGTGCAAGTGGTTTTGATGTTCTAGAAGAAATGTTATTTATTGAATAGTGTTTTTTAATTATTTTTTTTACGGTGAAATAGCCTATTGTCACGTTTACGAGAATTATTTTAACAATTATGATTAACACTTTTTAAATTAAATTAAATCCTTGAGATTTGCCCTATCGTAATGCGCTCGGCGTTCGACTCTCAGGTGGCAACAAACTTCGAACTTGCGCGCATTCACATTGTCCGCCGCAGATAACCTAGGCTAGCACTAGATCGTTGATCTGCTGTTCGTGTGAACGAGCCTACTCTTGTCAAAGGAATTAACGACAAATTCAATAATTTTAATGTATTACTTCTCATACGTTACTGAGATAGTGACGTCATAAGCTTATGTACCATAGTCTTTAACGAATTAATTTGCTGGTTTTAAAAAATGTAAAATTATAAAAATTGTTTATTATTTCATTGTGCAAGTGTTTTTGATGTTCTAGAAGAAATGTTATTTATTGAATTGTGTTTTTTAATTATTTTTTTTACGGTGAAATAGCCTATTTGTCACGTTTACGAGAATTATTTTAACAATTATGATTAACACTTTTTAAATTAAAATATCTAAAAAACACAGATCTTGTCAAACTGTTCTGCGCTGCCCGCATGCAGCAGCTTTCCGCGACCTTCAACATTTTATCGTCAGCGCAGAACCGCTCGTCGCGGAAATCCTTGGGGGAGGCCTGTGGACGTCCTTCGGCTGATAGAAAACTTTATCTACTGCTACGTGTATCCGATCTGAGCAGTACCGAAGCAACTAGTATCTCATCTGTGGCAGTACCCCAGATTGAGGAAACTAGCAAGGAAATACTTGTCAGTCAAATTTTCAAGTGTGGCTTCCGAAAAACTTTTTTTAACAGCAGGGTTAATCCAAAATTAAAGAAGAAACAGCATGACACCTGAAAACCTAAAGACCCTGTATTTTTGAATAAAAATCCATTGAAATTTGATTTCAGATACTAAAAAAAGGAACAGCTTGACACCTGACAACCTATAGACCCTGTGTTTTTTGAATAAAAATCCAGTAAAACTTGATTATAAATAGTAAAAAAATACATTAAAGTTAAATTTAAACAACATATAACGTATAACTTTTCAACACATAGTCTTTTAACAATCCAGGCATACTAAGTATATTAAAACACTATCACTCCTAAATATGATAAAAACCAATTTGAATTTCAATAATGTAGCAATATTTCAAGCAATTATTGTTAACCTGTATAGTTGCTTCATCACTAATTATTTGGTTAATATTAAGATGTTTTTTGACATCATCAACTGATTATTATTTGTTTTTTAATTTTTTTACAATCTTTAACATTATATAATGTAATTACCATTTTAATGACCATCGGAAAGAGTGTAATATTCACTTCTTTTGAATAAACATTTTAAATTTGAATTTGATTATGTAATTGGCAATATTCTCATTGTTGCAGGTGTGATGCGCGTGCGCCGGGGTCGTCATGTCGGCGGTGATGAGCACGCTGTCCATGATCAGCGGTGGCCGCCGCGCCCATAGGAAACTAACCTCGAGGTAAGTGTGTGATGTGCGCGCGCCGGGGTCGTCATGTCGGCGGTGATAAGCACGCTGTCCATGATCAGCGGCGGCCGCCGCGCCCATAGGAAACTAACCTCGAGGTAAGTGTGTGATACGCGCGCGCCGGGGTCGTCATGTCGGCGGTGATGAGCACGCTGTCCATGATCAGCGGCGGCCGCCGCGCCCATAGGAAACTACCCTCGAGGTAAGTGTGTGATGCACGCGCGCCGGGGTCGTCATGTCGGCGGTGATGAGCACGCTGTCCATGATCAGCGGCGGCCGCCGCGCCCATAGGAAAGTAACATCGAGGTAAATGTGTGATGCGCGCGCGCCGGGGTCGTCATGTCGGCGGTGATGTGCACGCTGTCCATGATCAGCGGCGGCCGCCGCGCCCATTTGAAACTAACCTCGAGGTAAGTGTGTGATGTGCGCGCGCCGGGGTCGTCATGTCGGCGGTGATGAGCACGCTGTCCATGATGATCAGCGGCGGCCGCCGCGCACATAGGAAACTAACCTCGAGGTAAATGTGTGATGCGCGCGCGCCAGGGTCGTCATGTCGGCGGTGATGACCACGCTGTCCATGATCAGCGGCGGCCGCCGCGCCCATAGGAAACTAACATCGAGGTAAGTGTGTGATGCGTGCGCGCCGGGGTCGTCATCTCGGGGTGATGAGCACGCTGTCCATGATCAGCGGCGGCCGCCGCGCCCATAGGAAACCAACCTCGAGGTAAGTGTGTGATGCGTGCGCGCCGGGGTCGTCATCTCGGGGTGATGAGCACGCTGTCCATGATCAGCGGCGGCCGCCGCGCCCATAGGAAACTAACCTCGAGGTAAGTGTGTGATGCGCACGCGCCGGGGTCGTCATGTCGGCGGTGATGAGCACGCTGTCCATGATCAGCGGCGGCCGCCGCGCCCATAGGAAACTAGCCTCGAGGGAAGTGTGTGATGCGCGCGCGCCGGGGTCGTCATGTCGGCGGTGATGAGCACGCTGTCCATGATCAGCGGTGGCCGCCGCGCCCATAGGAAACTAACCTCGAGGTAAGTGTGTGATGCGCGCGCGCCGGGGTCGTCATGTCGGCGGTGATGAGCACGCTGTCCATGATCAGCGGCGGCCGCCGCGCCCATAGGAAACTAACATCGAGGTAAATGTGTGATGCGCGCGCGCCGGGGTCGTCATGTCGGCGGTGATGTGCACGCTGTCCATGATCAGCGGCGGCCGCCGCGCCCATTTGAAACTAACCTCGAGGTAAGTGTGTGATGTGCGCGCGCCGGGGTCGTCATGTCGGCGGTGATGAGCACGCTGTCCATGATGATCAGCGGCGGCCGCCGCGCCCATAGGAAACTAACCTCGAGGTAAATGTGTGATGCGCGCGCGCCGGGGTCGTCATGTCGGCGGTGATGACCACGCTGTCCATGATCAGCGGCGGCCGCCGCGCCCATAGGAAACTAACCTCGAGGTAAGTGTGTGATGCGTGCGCGCCGGGGTCGTCATCTCGGGGTGATGAGCACGCTGTCCATGATCAGCGGCGGCCGCCGCGCCCATAGGAAACTAACCTCGAGGTAAGTGTGTGATGCGCACGCGCCGGGGTCGTCATGTCGGCGGTGATGAGCACGCTGTCCATTATCAGCGGCGGCCGCCGCGCCCATAGGAAACTAGCCTCGAGGGAAGTGTGTGATGCGCGCGCGCCGGGGTCGTCATGTCGGCGGTGATGAGCACGCTGTCCATGATCAGCGGTGGCCGCCGCGCCCATAGGAAACTAGCCTCGAGGGAAGTATGTGATGCGCGCGCGCCGGGGTCGTCATTTCGGCGGTGATGAGCACGCTGTCCATGATCAGCGGTGGCCGCCGCGCCCATAGGAAACTAGCCTCGAGGGAAGTGTTTGATGCGCGCGCGCCGGGGTCGTCATGTCGGCGGTGATGAGCACGCTGTCCATGATCAGCGGTGGCCGCCGCGCCCATAGGAAACTAGCCTCGAGGGAAGTGTGTGATGCGCGCGTGCCGGGGTCGTCATTTCGGGGTGATGAGCACACTGTCCATGATCAGCGGCGGCCGCCGCGCCCATAGGAAACTAACCTCGAGGTGAGTGTGTGATGCGCGCGCGCCGGGGTCGTCATCTCGGGGTGACGAGCACGCTGTCCATGATCAGCGGCGGCCGCCGCGCTCATAGGAAGCTCACCTCGCTCTTACAACCATAAACACAAACAGACTAGAGCTGATAAGGACGTGATTTTACAGTTTAAATAAAATCGGCCAAGTGCGGGTCGAATGACGCATAATGTAGGGTCCGGGGATCCGGCGTCATTATCTACTTGAAAACTGAGCCATCATCATCATATCAGCCGAAGGACGTCCACTGCTGGACATAGGCCTCCCCCAAGGATCTCCACGACGACCGGTTCTGCGCTGCCCGGATCCAGCAGCTTCCCGCGACCTTCACTAGGTCATCGGTCCACCGAGTGGGAGGCCTGCCTAACTACGCTTTCCGGTACGTGGTCGCCACTCGAGAACTTTACCACCCCAACGGCCATATGTTCTACGAGCAATGTGCCCCGCCCACTTTAGCAATTCTGAGAGCTATGTCGGTTGCTTTGGTTCTTCTACGGATCTCCTCGTTTCTGATTCGATCATGCAGAGAAATTCCGAGCATAGCACGCTCCATTGCCCTTTGGGTGACCTTGAGCCTTCTTATGAGGCCCATAGTAAGCAAACATGTCTCAGTTCCGTATGTCATCACTGGCAACACACACTGGTCGAAGACCTTGGTCTTAAGACACTGCGGTATCTGGGACGTAAAGATATTGCGAAGCTTCCCGAACGCTGCCCAGTAGAGTTGGATTCGACGATTGATCTCTTTCTTGAAGTTGGACCTACCTAACTGGACTGTTTGTCTTAGGTGTACTTACTCGGTAACAACTTCGAGTGTAGAGCCTCCAACCTTCAGAGAAGTAGGTAAGACACGGACGTTTGACATAATTTTCGTTTTGTCCATGTTCATTCCAAGACCTACTTGTTGAGAGGCTCTACTGAGGCCATCGAGCATTGTGCCTAAGTCGTCCATAGTCTCAGCCATAACCACGATATCGTCAGCGAATCGAAGGTGGGTGATGTACTCGCCGTTGATATTGATGCCGAGTCCACCCTAGTCCAAAAGCTTAAAAACATCTTCCAGGGCGGCGGTGAACAGTTTCGGAGATATAACGTCTCCCTGTCTCACTCCTTCGCAGCTGGATAGGTTCCGAGTTTTGATCCTGGAGGCGAAACGATATGGTGGCGTTTTCATACGAATACTTCAGCACTTCGATATATAGATAGTCAATTTGGCACCTCCGGAGAGACTGTAACCACAGTATATATATTAGTACTAACGTACTGTAACACAGCCCAAGTTTCAACCGAATCGAAGGCTTTCTCATAGTCCACGAACGCCAAGCATAGTGGCTGATTGTACTCTTCGGTCTTCTGTATAATCTGCCGCAGCGTATGTATGTGGTCTATGGTATTAAATCCCTTTCGGAAACCGGCTTGTTCGTGAGGCTGGAAGTCGTCAAACCTGCGTGCGAGACGATTCGTAATGACTCTCGAAAACAGTTTGTAGACGTGGCTCAGAAGTGAGATGGGTCTGTAGTTCTTCAGCAGGGTATTGTCGCCGTTTTTGAAGAAAAGCACGACCACACTTCTGTGCCAAGCCTTAGGCGTTTGTCCCTCAAGTATAACGGAATTAAATTACTTCTGAAGAGCTTTAAGTACCGGTGTTCCACCTGCTTTCAGAAGTTCAGCTGTAATTCCATCATCACTCGGTGCCTTATTGTTTTTAAGCTGTTTAAGAGCCATTCTAATCTCGTACAGGCTGACGTCCGGGATATCTTCGGTATAGTGTCGGGTAAGTCTAGCTTAGCTGAGAACAACAAAGGCTCAAAAGTGTTCGCGAGAGATCTGTCTATTGGTCAAAGCCAACTGACCAAGCTGAAGACTGAGGATGGCAGGATCATATCGTCTAAGACTGAGTTGCTGGAAGAAGTTGAGAAGTTCTACGGACAATTGTACACGACCACACGTCTGCCTGTTAGCGATCTGGCTAAAGACCCAAGAGTCTGAGCCAACACAAGTATATTTTTCGATGACTTGTAAGGGTCAGGGTCTAATTAATCAAATAAAATATGTTTTACCACCGAAAAAATGCAATAATCCGAAAAATAGAAAAAAAACCAAGACAGACAGATATATAAATAAAAAGGTGATCGCAGTGAGATAAGACAGTAAAAAGTCAATAAGTTAGAATAATAATTATAAAAACAAATTAAAAATAATAGAATAAAGATCGAATATTAACAGAAAAGAATAACTACAGTTTGTCTCGGGATACCCTAAATCGTTTTCCAAGATCCATAGGAAAATCCATAGTCAATTCTCAAAAAAAATTGGACCTACTCCTATTTGAGCAATTCAATTTTTTTGCAAGTAGACTAGGGCTTTTCATAACGGTAAGTAGAACTACACAGGGTTCGTTACATCTCCTACGTAGTAATAGTCTTTATTCATTGCGTCACTGCCCCAGCTCTCATATACACAAAATAGTATATTTCATTACAAGTGCGGAAAGGCTGTCATTGCAGAGTTCCGACAAATGTAAAAGGGTTGACAGTCGGAACAAGTTGCAATGACGGTTCCGCACGTGTACTGAAGGACTATTTTAAATACAGTTGCGAAAAAATGAAGCAATTTAATAAAATAATAAAAACACAATAAACTCAACTAGCTAATCATTTATTTCTTATAAAAGTTACAATTCACATATACATTGAAATTGGTACAGTTTTTTATACTAACTGGGGAAGTTTTAGGTTGCATATTTACTGTTTGAGACAAACTATTATTAATTTCGTATGATTTTTCATGTATATTTGTCATACAATGGCGTTTGCTAGTTGATGGAATTGGATCTGATGAATTATCATTATCAACGAAGGTAGATGGACGAACGTTCTCTTCAACATGTGAAGGAGACTGACTGGACCTTAAATTAATGGATTGTGTGATTTTTTTTCCCAGTTTCTAGTTTGTTGTTTAATGAATCACCAATATAGCTTTCTGCAATTTTGTCTGATTTCCAACCTCCTAGTCGCTTTAAGGACGTCAAATTGGCTCCTGAATCTGCCAATAATGTAGCTGAGGTCCTCCTGAAGCTGTGCCCAGTATAATACTCAGCATCCGGCAGACCAAGGAACGTAGCTATTTCTTTTGGCATATTAACTAATTTGTTTATCCCGATTGCTTGAGCTGTACACTTCCCTTTTTGGTAATTTTGGAAAAAACGGTCGGTTTTTCCTTTTTGGGACCGCTGATTCTTACAGTTTTGCACTATTCTAAGAAAATCTCCTTCAACAACAAAGCTTCTCGGTATCTTATTTTTTGTGTTCGGAATCTTGATTAGTAGCATTTTTCCATGGGCTTCAATATCTTTTAAAGTAATATTGGCTAACTCCTCTCTGCGGCAAGCTCCAAAAATCAGAGCAACCTACAAAAAAAGGGATTTGATTAATATTTTTTTTATAATTTGATTAATAATGTATTGACTGTTTTTTGCGATTTCGTAAACTATAAGTAGGTACTTATTAATAAATTACCTTTGTGGCTAAATAACGATCATCGGGAGCTTCGTTCAAAAACCTTTCCACTTCATTCGATGTTAATATTTTCGACTTTTTACTTGTAAAACCGTCTGATTGTCGTTTTAAGAAAGCATTTAATTTTGGGTATTCACTTATATCCACGTAGTTCCTTATTTTCAGCATACTTTTTATCATCGAAAACCTCGACCATAACGTAGAAGGTTTAAATTTTGCTGAGAAATCGGAGAAGTATGCCAACATAACATTTTCTGAAAAACTAAATGCTTTTTTCTCTTCTCTCTACGCACTAAATTCGTCGTATATGTAGATATGTAGCGACTTTTTGACTTTTCCGGTAAAATGTTCTCCGAAGCATTATGTGCAATTATACTGAGTTCCGGTGGTGTTAATTCAAAAAAATTAGGGTCGAAATTACTAATTTTGTGCAACAAACAACTAAACTCGCAAAGAAAATTTCTGGAAAATGGCGCCAACCGTAGATTTTTTTTTTTGGTTTCTTCTCTCCGGCTAACAAAAAGCGCGGAAAAGGCAAAGGTTACTAAGACCATACAGCCAGGTCTGACGTATTTAAGCTTCCTTAGCTTTTGGATTTGTAATGCTAGTGCCGGTGCATTACAAATCTTCTCTGAAGTTCTTGACAGCATTTGCAGCAGCTACATTCTGAGGTGGAACACCCAGTTGCTGTAAGGCGTCTATAAAACTGCACCTAGAGCAAGTTGGGTTCTCACGTCCTCCTTCGTTTTACTTTCTTGTTCTCCACATTGCTCACGTGCACTAGACGATTTTCTCCAAAATGCACCACTTTTTAAACAAAATCCTAGCAGAAAACAATGAAAAAACAACAAAATAAAACTACGAATGCGTCTACCACAAATCCCGCCAAAAATCATCTCGCCAACCGTAGAATATAAGCAGAGATTATTTTTTTCACCCATTCTGGTAGGCAAAGGGAACTATGCCCATAGAGCCAAGTCTTCAGTAGATTTTTTTTATTGATATGAAATGAAAATGAAATTTAATGAGATGAAATGAAATGAAACCTAACCTAACTCATTCAATCAACTGATTAAATCTGATATTGAAACAAATTAGTAGCTTCTTTTTAGAAATATACGTATTTGCATGAATCATAAAAACTTCTATGATTTTTGTAGTAAAAACTTCATGGTTGGTTTTTCTTTTTAATAGACATTATTTTGACAGTTGGGAAAGAGAACGCACGAGTTCGGGAAAGGTAAAAAAAAAGCACGAGTATGTAATAGCCCACATCCCGAACGCTATACGTCCCTGCAATACGCTTCTTTTTGAGCAACTGTATTAAACAGTACTTATAAACAAAACAAGCAGAAGTTATATCGCATTCATGAATTCGATCTCTCCGATTTGATAAAATTTCACCATACTGAGCCCGGGCTGTACTGCTGTTACTCTCAGCCCACGCGACAACTTCCTAACAGAACATCGCTTTCCACCGCATAGGTTGCCTAGCTTTCGCCCTCGGCTTCGCCCGCGTGGATATCGTTTTTATGATTGTAGGTATACCTAAATATAGCTGGTGCCAACGACTTCGCTTGGAGGAAAGGTTAGTTCTATTATCCTGTGCTAAGTTATCGCGGGAAGAAGGTGTAGGTATGTTGGACATTCTAAAACTAAAACAATTGAAAACGCTTTAAGCACGTTAAATATCGACTTCAATCAACTGAAATCGACTTTTGCTGCATTTTTGTTGTTAATTTCCTAAAAAATACTGAAGCGATTTAAGTAAAATTTAATGGATCATCCTCGAGGCATAATCCATTCAATAAATAGAAAATTATTTAAATTGGTTAATATCTAGTAACTATTGGTTAATATTGCCTTTTTTGAAGTCGTTTGTAAAAATACCGTACCTAGATATTATTTAAAAGAGTTCTGGCATGCCCGACATATTAGTACATGAATCATTTTATAAGTGTATGTAATAAGTATTTTTTATACCAAAAACCCTTGACCAGGGATAAAAAATACCTATCTTAAATGTCAATTCCTGATACAGGCAATTTCAAGCTTAAAAGAAGGCTCCAGCCGAGCCGCATTAAAATTATCTGTAATACCTTTGTAGGGAAGAACATTTTTGTTACTCCGGGATATATGGTATAATCGTGTACAGTTTCGCTCAAATCGGTTCCGCCGTTTTTGATAGACGGACATAAATTTAAAAGAAAACGTAGTATATATCGGTAGACATGTCCCCCACGGTTATTTTTTGTACTGATACGGCCTCGTTACAGTTTTATTATATGTATAGGTAGATGGGAGATGAGTGGTGCCTTGCTCGCAGAGTGGGAGAGCGGTGGGCAGCAGTTAGTTTTACATATTATACTTATTAGTATAGTTAGCATCTATAATTTTGTGGTTATTTAAATTGACTAGTAAATTTAACTGTTTAAGGAAGTTATACATACACTCTACGAAGACCCTGTGGTAACAACTTGTTAAAAGTTCTGCAAAATCTGAACTTGAGTATTTACTAAAGTTAATTAAACAAGTAAAGTTAGATACAAATTCCGATAACACAAGGAGATTAGACTGATAAACAAACTAACAATAGCGACTAAAGGTCTCAAGTTTAACCGTCTTCGTGGCGTAATGGTTAGTCCATTCGCTTCACACCAGGAGGTCGCGGGTTCAATTACCGGTGGGGTCAACTTGTAAGACTCGGTTTGGTTGTTGTAAGGGCATTTTCTAAGCCCGTTTGGCTAGCTACCACCATCTTATCTAAGTCTTGCCGCCAAACATTAGTGTTAACAACATTTCCAGTTCTCCATTGCGTTGAGGAATCTTGGTAAGCCCGCTTCCATCTTCGGCATTATCGTCACTTACCATCAGGTAAGATGATGCCAAGGGCTTACCAATTGTGAATAAAAAAAGGTCTCGAAGAAAAACAAAACATAAGCAAAGTATATTTAATAGTACTACATAAGTTTCATTTATTAGGTTTTTTTTTGGTTCCGTAATCAACAAGGACCCCTAAGGGTTTCGAAGTAAATAAGAAACCCTTATACTTTCGCCATGTCCGTCTGTCGGTCTGTTCGCGTCTTAGCTCAGAGACTATGAGTACTAGAAAGCTGTAATTTGGCATGGGTATACATATTAATCACGCCGCCAATGTGTTAAAGCAAAATCTTGAAAAAATATTTTTTAGGGTACCTCCCCTACATTTTAAGAGGGGGTGTTTTTTTTTGGTGACCTACCTTATCGTTTGGAGGTACCGTTGAATAGGTCTTTCAAAACTATTGAGGCTTTGTTTTTTAACCACCTCCGTAGCTCGGAAGCAAAGTTCACTGGCTTTACACAGGAGGTCGCGGGTTCGATTCCCGGCGGGGTCAATTGTAAGACTCGGTTTGGTTGGTGGTTAGGGCATTTTCTAAGCCCGCCTGGCTAGCTACCACCATCTTATCTAAGTCTTGCCGCCAAATATCAATGTTGATATCATTGGTGTGTTCCGGTATGAAGATAAGATAGCCAGTTCCCCATTGCGTTGGGGAATCTTGGTAAGCCCGCTTCCATCTTCGGCAACATCGTCACTTACCATCAGGTGAGATGATGCCAAGGGCTTTCCAATTGTGAATTAAAAAAAAAAAAAAAAACAAATAATTTTTCGATTCAGGGTTCCGTTTGCGAAATATTTTGTTAGCGTCAAGTTTGCCTTTTTGGTTTGTTCTAAGGTCGTTCGCGGTCGATCCCCCTCGACCCCCGTCCCTCAACCAGCTAAACCGCTATTTCAGGACATCTGAAAAAAAGTGAAAATAGTATTGAATCCATTTAAAATAAAAAAACTATCACGGCTACTCTTAAAAGTTTAGGAGTAATAGTCGACCAACTTAAGATAAAGTTGGATTTGTAAAAAGTTCATAGATTTTCCAAATGCCAAAATTTTTTTTTTATTAAAATATACATTTATTTTTTGAAAAGACTACAGAACCCTACTTTGCGCGAGTCCGACTCGCACTTGGCCGGTTTACAATTAAAAATAATAATAAAGCACCCTATACATAAGCTAATTTATTCGCACGTAGCACTAAGTAGCTAGCTAGTAATTAGGTAGTTTGGCCTGAGGTATATCAAGGCTGTTTAAATAATTATTACCCTTGAATAGTGCGGTCTGTCATACATAATGCGCGCGCCTAATTTCATAGTTCTGTCATAGAAATCATAAGTCATAATCATAATAAAACTAACACGATTGTGATTTATTGTTTATATATGTACTTATATTTTGTGCGTAATTAATGGGGTTGACGCGGCCTTTTTGGTCTGTTCTAAGGTCGTTCGTGGTCGAGCTCTTTGTTTTTTTATTTTCATTTGGTTCCTGTATTTGTACCTGAAACTCCACAGATTTCTTGTTTTCCAATTTTGTCGATTTTAAGGTTTTTTTAAAACTTTAGCATAAATAAAAACCTTTAATAATAAAATACCTTTGGCGCAATACTATATAAAATGAAATGAAATCATTTATTCTCAGGTACTAGTCCCATAGTCTACCCGTATATGAATACCCGTCTTTTGTGTCTGCGGGATTTTGTTGTTACTGAGAAAACTATAATTACAAAGGAACGCGCTACAGTTTGAGTAACGCTTAGTGATATTCCCCTACTCTTTGGTAACGCAGCCGTATAGTCATCTAGTAGGTAGGTAGGGGGAGTCGGCCGCAAAGGCATAGGCAAAGGTTTTTCAAAGATAGGTAGGTACTCTACTCATTGTACGTTGTTGTGCGCCTATAAGCTGTTCATTTGTTGCAGCTCGCGCAAGTCAGGCCAGTTCTCGGACGCGGGCGAGGAGCGCACGCGCAGCCAAAATGATCTACACAAGCAGCGCTCCGCCTCTCTCGTGAGTATACTCTCGTTTGATTTCCTATCATCTTATAATTAACCACCCACTATGCCCCTCGCCCCGGTGGTTTGTCCTTCATCATCATCATATCAGCCGAAAGACGTCTACTGCTGGACAAAGGCTTCCCCCAAGGATTTCCACGACAACCGGTCCTGCGCTGCCCGCATCCAGTGGCTATTATTATTATAAACTGACCGCCTAGACCTGGTTTTATAATAATGTAATCAGGGTGTTAATTAGATGTGTATAACTCTTATTCCCCGGACACTAAGGTAATAATGTTGCCCAACTATCTCCGTGCGTGACCAACTAACAAGCGCGCACGCAGCTTAGGTAACATATTAGAAAGGGTTATTCCCAAAGTAGGTATTAAATTCATTTCATGGCGTTTGTGTAGTTAGGCGGTCAGTTTATAATAATATTTTAATTAAGCTACATAGCGCAAGTAGGCCTCTTTATCTTTATTGTGCCTCGGTTACTTTATGTACTTGCGTGCGTTATTTACCTATCGGCACAACTACCAGCCGCTGTGTCTCCGGCGACATAAAATTCAGTGGGTTACTAACCAATAATGACTTTACGCCGGATCGTTTAGGTACGTATTTGCACGCAGCCATTCTACTATGACGCAGCGGGTAACTAGTATCTCATCTGTGGCAGCGGTCAGCGACGCGAAGAGTAGGCTATTAAAGCGGTTGGTATGGAACTACACCCCATTCGCTGTTTTTTCGTAGGCACACCCTGTATAGCATGCAAGTTATCAACTTTATCGTCTACTACGCTGCCCAGTGCACACAGGTGTGTAGGTGCGCGTGCGTCGATGACAAAGCACTTCTGTATTTTCCATATCTATTGCAATGCAATCGCTGCTCATAGAATATTGAAATTACAGCTTTCACTCTCGTCTCGACTTGAGGCTTTAATGCTTCGATTGATTGATTAGACATTTGTAGCTGCATGAAACACCAATTCATTCTCTTACAGTTATTGCTCCATATAATAGAATTGAATGCAAATGTCTGATTAAACTAAGTGTTTACATAAATATTGATAAATGAGTAAAGTTGAGCGTTACCACGGCCTGCGCCTGTTTCATGGTCTCAGCTTCTCCTCAACTTTGCACGATCTTCTGTGGGTCAAACAATTGCTGTATTGTAGTTTCAATATGCAAAATGCGTTAACATCTAGTTAAAATTATGCCGAAGTGAAGGTTAACTTATCAACACTAGCCAAGAAGCAGTAGCGTCGACATCGTCGTCGCCCACTGCGGCTGCACATCCATTGTATGTAACATCATAACCACAGCCAGCAACCGTGTCAAGAGCATTAGCGCGACCCGCTGACATGCCAGCGATTTGCATGTCTCATGGGCTTACAACGACAATGCTATTGTTAGCCGTAGAGAATAAAAGTTGCGTCTAACGAGTAAACAATATTCATCAGTGGTAACAGACGATTTAGTCAGTGACTCGGATACATACAGTGTTATGGTGACTGTACAATCCGATCGATGCGAGACAGGCACCGCAGGACTGACAGGGGAAGTTCCCGATAGATGGATTATAAACAGCTTGATGTTTCCTTCCGGTGCCTCCGTTCGGATAACAGTTTGAACTAGGCCTCATAATTCAGGTTTTTTAGCATACGCATTAACAAGTCAGTTGGATATTTTAAATTTTAACTTATTTTCAACCGACTTCAAAAAAGGAGGAGTTTCTCAATTTGACTGTATGATTTTTTTGTATGTTTGTTACGCGATAAGTATCCAAAACCAATGAACCATGAACCAACCGATTTTGAAAGTTCTTTTTTTATTCGAAAGAGTATATTTCCGAGAGGGTACCATTGTCAGTGTCACCAAGTCAGGATCTAATGATGGGATCCCAGGGAAATCGAAGGCCACCCTCAAATTTTAAAGGAACGTATTACGTGTTTCATATTTTTTCTAAAGTTATTAAAGTATTTGCGTCTGGTAGTCATCATCTCATGTTGATGAACTGATTGATGAAGGAAGGTACAACTCCTTAACGGTTAGTAAGTAGTTAGAGGATAAATCTTTAAATATTATACGTAGATACGTAGGTACCTACTTATAGGCCGATAATTGTATTCTTTCAGGTTCTTCAGATGAGCTGATGATAAAAGTATTAACTCCTTAACTTTCATGCTGCTGAGATGATGATGGAAGCCACAGGACTCTGTATCTGTTAATGAAATACATGCATTATGATTTGATGATTCCTATTGGCAAGTAGGTTATTGGGTTTAACCTAAAAATAAAAGTTTAATAAAACTAATAACTTTCTCAAAAATGACATTCACTCAAAAGTATGAAATAATATAATTATACTTAAATACACATTAACTAAAAATAACGAAATCAAAGGTGGGTACGAATTAAATTAAAAGCCTAATTTTTTTTTGAGGTCGGTGTCAGCAATCCGTCGAATCTAAAACATTTGATACGTAAGTAACTTTTTACTGGTTGGTACAATAACTATATCAAAGGTGGGTAAGAAATAACTTAGGGGCCTAACATTTTTTTTGAGGTCGGTGTCAGTAATGCCATCGAATCTAAAACATTTGATACGTAAGTAGCTGTGTGCTGGTACCGACCTCCAAAATAAATTTTGGCCCCTAATTTAATTCGTACCCACCTTTGATTTTGTTATTGTTTGTTAATGTCGTGTATTTAAGTATATTAATATTATTTCATACTTTTGAGTGAATTTCATTTTGAAGTAGGTTTTTAGTTTTTTAAACTTTTATTTTTATCATTTTAAAGCTCCGAGTTATTGCAGCAGTTTTTTGTATTTCATATTTGGGAATACCCACTTACGATTTTGTCACTTTCATAAAAATTCGAGAAAATTAACTAATCTTAAAAATTGCCCCATCGGACCACTAAGAAAACGCCTTCGTTCCATTCAATGGTGCATAGCTCAGGAGATTGGAACATGAAAGACATGCCACTGTTTACTAATAAAATCACCATAAGGTCAATACAAAAAACTAAAACTTTTTTTTTGGTATGTAGTTCTCTTCCGTTGCACCTAATGCTACTAAGAAAAGAGATGTCAATTGGCATCATTTTATTTGCTTTAGTTTTTAAACGCATGTAACCTATCTACCTCCCCTCATATATAGCTATCTCTAATTAAACTCCTATTATTTACTTCATTTTGTTGCATTTTCAAAACATTGATAGAAAATCGAATAACTTTGTAGTTCTTGTTGCAATTTGTTCCGCCACTCCGTGATGGTGGTCGCTCATTAGTCGCAATTTAGTAATTTATACTAGAAAGCTGCATCATACGAGCCGAGTAACTCGGAGTCCAGCGCGCATACTAGCTCAGAGAGCACACATTCATTTAGATCTCCACCGTGTTTCTGAATGCCTACAGTTTGTAAGAGCGCCCCCTCCGCAAGAATGTTAATTGGCACATCTCCCGGCTTTCCTCGCTTTCCGCGAACCATTCCGCTCTTCCAAGCCAGTGTGTTTCTGTTTACTTACAAAGAGTTATTGGACCTTGACTTTGTTGTATTCTCTAAACGAGAAAGATTCTGAGAGTCCAATTTAGTAGAATGGACACGAAGTCTTTTCTGCGAATAACTGAACTGTGTTGGTTAAGAATTTTGCTTTAACTTAACGCTAGACAAAAAAGTTATAACTCCGTTTCGTCAAATTACATC
Organism: Coleophora flavipennella; assembly: GCA_947284805.1. NCBI lineage: Eukaryota > Metazoa > Arthropoda > Insecta > Lepidoptera > Coleophoridae > Coleophora > Coleophora flavipennella. The sequence goes on from OX369305.1 coordinate 8,796,345, forward strand.
TCATTTTGAACCGAAATCTAAACCCGTGTTAGATTACTATCGGTGCTAATGGGCAGGTGTTTAAGATCAGTTTCAACACTCGGAAAAACTACTCGCCGAGTCGCAAATCACGGCCGTGACAGTTCAGCATCGTAATTATTCCCTTTTTTTTGCAGAAGTGGTAATAAATAACTTACAAGCAATAACTAAGTTGTCTACGAATGCGTTTGGAACTGCTGTCTATCTCACACTAGGAACAATAATAACAATAATGAGGAAAATATTTTTACTAATAGCAGGAAACGTGGGGTCCTCATCTGACCTACCATCCTAACCTACGATACTCAAATAGGGTCTTTGACTGATCATCAGAAGTCTAAATTGAACGTATGTTAGAGGGCAACGGAGTACAGCATATATTAGGATCAATTAGGATATAATTGATCGATCGACTCTGTAATACCTACTACACTGCGCTCTAAAACGTGGATTACGGATGTCCGCAAAAAGATACGGGCAGGTTTAAGTGGGACTGGCAGGGCATGTTTGCCGAGTGCACCCGGAATAATGTCTTAAATTTCCAAAAGCAAAATTCACACCGCACCACACGTGGCGGATGCTGGCGGCGGCACTTGCGGGACAAGTTAGACCAAAATCTGAAGGAATGGGCGAAGATGGCTTTGGATCGAGATGAATGCCGTAATAGAGGGTAGGCTTTTGCCCAGCAGTCGCGAGAGCTCTGGCAGATGTGAAACATCAAACTTATTTTGCATAAATTATGCATGAAATGATGTTTTATTTAAAGAAATATAACGTATAGCATAATCAAAAACTAAATTAAAATCAATCCTAATATTCTTATATAAATAATTTAAACTAGTTTTTTTATTTAAAATTTGAGTGCGTTTGACTGCAACTCACCTGATGGTTAGTGATGATGCAGTCTAATAAAATAATGCATTGACTTTTTTCCAGTCAGTACCGAACTTTTGAAAGAAGTAAATGTACTTCCTGGCTCTCATACTTAACACAATGACATTAATAAGTATGTATTACTGTCTAACTCACGTATCGATACACAATGCTTAGAGCATGCCAACAGCCGGTTTGATACGCCACATTAGATGTTTCACACCAAGAATAGACAGAAAACATAGCAAAACATGAACAATACCCCGTTTCTGCATGATTTGACGTTCCGCGCGATACGACCTAATCAAACAGGGTAATATATAAACGTGTACCTGTTGAATCACAATTTTTGACAAAGAGATATCGCCTGTTATAGGCTACTTCAGCCTTTATTCCTCCGGGCAGTGTACTCTATTTTACAGGTGGGCTAGGAAGGACACAAAGACACAAATGCGAAGCAGATACCTTGTATATACATTATAAAATCACCATTGATTTACAAAGTCTTATTATTAGTCATACTCCAGTATAATTTTGTTTGCTACCGCTGGGCAGGTAAATTAGGTACTTATGTAATTGTGACATATTATTGTCTCACTGATGCATCGGTATGTCGCAGCCATCAAGCTTAATTAGCCATTCAATTAACTGCCTAGTCTTTTAACTAAATGACGGCGTTCAACTAACTGACTAAATGATTATTCAACCATTTAATTAAACGCCTAGGCAAATGACTTGGATCAATAACGTTCAACTTCTGCTAGCCAGGTAGTTTTAATTTCACTTGGGTCTGAATTACCCCACCGTTTTAAAATACACTTACTAGGTACAAAACACATTCAAATTTTAAAACTAGTAGCTAAAAACCGGAGGTAGGAAATCTTCTAGGACGGCCAATGGCCAGACAGTCGCTCGGGATTAAGGATTAATTCAGAATTTACTTCCCTTTAGGCAAGCAGCTGGGCGGGCAGTGTGGCCAAAAGACTGACTGGTGGTTAGCGCAGCTCTATCCCAGGATCATTCTTGAATCGGAGAAATTTTCGGGGATGTCAAACTCGCAGGGGGAGTGAAAGACCCACTGAATAAAATAGCGGGCCTTAACGATACATAAATATAAATTCGAATTTAAACACCCATAACAATCAAAACATCACGGTCATCCTTTCTTTTTTCCTCATGTCAAAAGGTAACAATCATTTTCAAATTAAATTTTCATAGACGAACAAAACCAAAAGAGAATTTAATCATGAAATGCAAAGCAAGAAGAATGACTTCGAATCGAACATTTTTGCGTTTCACTAGATAGAGTAACAATCATTTTCAAATTAAATTTTCATAGACGAACAAAACCAAAAGAGAATTTAATCATGAAATGCAAAGCAAGAAGAATGACTTCGAATCGAACATTTTTGCGTTTCACTAGATAGTTATAGCTTATATATATTATTGGATAGCTTATATATATTATTAATAGCTTTGTAGTTATTGGATACCTTTACGCGAAGTTATTCGAAAGCTTCCAGTGTAAAAGTAGAATCACAGTGCGTTGCTGAGCTGACCGGAAGGCTCTGCGCTCCGTGGAGTTTCCGTTCTCCTGGCTACTCTCTCCGGTGATTTCTTAAAATACAAAATTGTATCACTGTTTTTCACTATAAAAGGTAATTGCTGCTTTCTGAGACTTTCCTTCATATTCATATACTCTGTTTCTTTAATTAGCTGTCGGTACAATAGGTCGGTGGAGTAACGGCTAGGGCCACCGCCTCCTGCCCGGGATGTCGTGGTTCGAATCCTGCCAAGTACCAATGTGATTTCGAATTTAGATTTCATATGTACGTTTATTCGACGCTCTTACGGTGAAGGAAAACATCGTGAGTAAACCTGCACAAGCCTGCGGAGAAACTCGCATGTTGTGTGTGAAGTCGACCAACCCGCACTGGGCCCGCGTGGTCGACTAAGGCCCGATCGCCCTAATTCAGGGTAGGCTCAAGCTCCTCGGTGGGGATGTATATGAGCTGATATAATGAGGAACAATAATTGCAATCTCACGTCACTGACGACGTAAATGTAATGCAGATTACCTAAGCGTACCAATCCTAGATTCGAGATTAAAGATCATTGCATTGAGGACGATAAGGGCTATGTTTCAAGAGCAATTTTTAACTATTAGTGAAAACCGACTCGACTGGTATAATAAAATAATCCAGCTGCAATAACCCGCGAACCACAGACTAGTAATCCCTGTAACGAGTGTGCCCGCGCCGCTCTATTTTTTCACAAAACAATTGTAATTGCTTCAAATAATCAATTTTAACTTGAACAACTTTGTAGCAGGTAGAGTGTTTGTGGTGCGCCTAAAACCTATTACAATAGTTTGTTTAGTATGTGGTAATATCTAAGTAGACTACACAAAGAATCATATTACTACGTCATCATATCAGCTCATAAACATACGTCCCCACCGCGGGCCTCGAGCTTACCCTGAATTAGGGCGATCGGGCCTTAGTCGATCACTCGGGCCCAATGCGGGTTGCTCGACTTCACACACAACCTTCGAGTTTCTTTACAGGAGTGTGCAGGTTTCCTCACTATATTTTCCTTTACCCCTCGGGGATCTAGGGAAAACTCATTTACACGCTCGCGTACGCCTGAAGTACGATTGAAGTGATTTTTTGTATAGATACATATATTGCTAATCATAATAGCCCGATATAGCTCCTGAGAGATCTGAAGAAAACTCATAACTACGCTCGCGAGCCACTTGCGGCTCGCGCACCACTTACCCTCAAAGACAGTCATAAAAACGATGTCCACGCGGGCGAAGCTGCGGGCAAAAGCCAAGTTATTACATAAAATGAACGGAAATCTGAAAAGATATAAAGTTAAATAAAAGAATGAATGATACCTATCTATTGGCACCTTTAAATTAAAGCTTAAAAACTATCTCATGTTTTATCAGAAGGAGATGCATAGCCATTCAATTAACTGCCTAGCCTTTTAACTAAATGGCGCCGTTCAACTAACTACCTGAATATTTATGCAGCCATCCAATTAAACGACTAGGCAATAGGCTTGGATCGATAACTAGCCAGTCTAGCCAGGTAGTTTAAATTCACACCTCAGGGGGAGGAGTGCTCAAGCGGAGAGGTGGAAGAAAGAACAGGACATTCCTCAGCTCCTAGTTCTGTTTTCATGTTCGTTAGTTTGAATATGAATCGGAATTTCGGAGAACCGCCGGCTCATTAACCTAACTAAATGAGCCGGGGGTTCTCCGAAATTCCGAGCTCTAGTTTCAATTGTTTCATATCTCAGTCGACAGAGCCCCTTCAGAGATCCAACTTTTGCATTCGCTTCGCTCTTTTAATGAATGGCCTAAACATCCGCCAGCCAAGTCATAAAATTATCATTCAGCCAGTTCGTTGAATGCCGCCATTTAAAGAACCGGCTAGGCAGTTAATTGAATGGCTAATTTAACCAGTAGGCTGCAACACATATACGAGCTCATGTCCTATAATTATAACTTTTTATTACAATATTATCATCATTATTATATTAGTTTATTCTACTTCACTGACTTATTAATTTATTCATGATTACCATTACATTGTTGACATTATCGCATTTGAATCGGAATTTAAATTTTATTTAAGGTATATTTCTTAGATATTCTTAGTTTATCGTAACAATCACAATAAAATATAATGGAATGAGATGCAAATCATAGCTTTATCGCACCGCCATTAAGTGGATAATCAGAACATGGACGGGACGTATTCTACAACTTGTGGCGGTGATTAAAGCTTTTTATTAGCCACTGCAATCTGTTGAGAAACTAGATCGCTCTAGCATTTAGAGATCCATTTATATCCTGGAATCAAAACGGAAAGGGAAAATATGCGGAAAACTGAAGGTCGAAAGGATTCTATCGACCAACGCGCCAGGAGACTCTTTGGCGATGAGGAATTGTTGTATTAAACAAGCTCCAAGTACTCGAGGCGTATCGCAGGAAAGTCGCCTGCTTATCGGCTTTCTACAGGATTCATTTCGGAGGGTGTGCCCTGCAGCTTCAACACCTTATACCTTACCTCCTTCTCCATTTCATTATCAGACGACCAGGCGAGGGGGGCGATATCACCCCTTTGTCGCTAAAATTCCACCTTTACGCAGCAAGCGTTTCGCTTCATAGTTCATCATCATCATTCGAACGGTCAAGAAGTGCAATTCCGTCTGTATTTCCCGATTCGTATAATTTAAGAATCTTTAAGACTAGACTGAATAGGTACTATTTGAGCTTCGTCGGCTGCATCGGCATTTACCATCAGGTGGGGTGCATCCAATTATAACTAGGAGGTCATGACAAATCTGGTAACGATAACGGAAATGAATAAATAGCTACAGGCACGAACGTAATAAAAAATAAAAGACGCCAACCAGTGAGCATCATGAACGGTAAGATTATCCTTTAGTAACAGTTCTGTGCTGGCATAAACGTAATACGAACAAGAAAGTAGAAATAACCTAACCAATTTCACAAAAACCCGACTGCATTAAAACATTAGGCCTTTAGCAACTTTTAGCAGGCGGGTCAAAATATACCCCATGTCACTAAAGGGATCAAGACGATTATTAAGACACCTCGCACTCTAAATTCCATCAAACCATTTAGGCTACGTCAAAGAAACGAACATACACTTGTAAAACGTTAAACTCCTTTTTGAGCAGTCAGGCGGACGTCGCCGGACACTTTTCTGAACAGTGGACCCCACCTTACTCCTCCGAGGTACACACAATGCACTTGTCCTTTGTTATACGCTCCGAACCCTTTCTATTGTTAGGAGGATTATCGATTCTCGAAATGTGTCCATTGTTTTAGATCATGCCTGGAGTTCCTATCTCAGAAACGCTTGAAGATAGCGAAATGGGACCACGCGCAAACGATTTAAGTGGGGGGCGACACCATTTCTTTTTTTGCTTTTTGTTAGGATTTATTGGCCGCCATTCCCAACTTTGGGACTCAGGCAGGGGGGTAGGGGCCTGGTCCAGAATTCCTACTTCTAACGGGCGTTGCTCCATGTGATAACGCAATCAAATATTTGGTCAGTTTTTGCATATAATTGTCATGAGTACAACTATTACTTTCATTTTACATCTTACTCAGTCATTTCCCCTATCATTGTTTTTTGGTCACGATTTGGTCATTTTTTTCGTCGTTTTTCAGGCGCTATAATTAGCATCAGAGGGTTGCCCGTTAACCTAACCTAACTGTCAACCTAACTTTATCCATTTCCGTTATCGTTACCTGATTTGTCATGACCTCTTAGTCTAAAATGCATTCAAATTTTTAATTAAAAAAAAGATAAATTTTAACCTTTTTCTTTTCTGCCTTCTAGCGTTATTCCGGCAACTGCCAGATCTCGCTTTCTGAGTCTGCCTGCCCGATCTCACACTCTAAAGTATGCTTTTAAACGCCTTCATTATTTACTCACTTTAAGCTATTTCAAAGTGAGCAAAGCCTCTCAAACAGAAAACATTATTTACAAACATAATATTATGTTAGCTAACCATACCAGATTTACGATATTTATTTTACGTTTGTTTGTTTCAGCAAACTTTGGAGACGGGCGGGGTCGTCAACCTCGAGAGCTTGGAGGCCAAGGTCAGTGCCCTCATACACATAAACTTACATATTATTACAAGCGGTCATTTAATACATAAAATTTAGTAGATAACTAGCTTTAGCCCGTGGCTTCGCCCGCGTGGACATTGTTTTTATGACTATCTTTGAGGGTGAGTGGAATACGTGTGCGAAATTTTAAATTTGTAGCCCTAGGGGTTTGGCCTGTGCGTTTCATCCCCTATTTTACACTTTTAGGGGTTGAATTTTAGAAAACGCTGAAATACGTAACTCATTATTTTTGCTGTACTCAATTCACACGAAATTTCATACAAATATGTCCAAGTAATAAAAGGCTTCATACAAAAAATTTTATCCCCTATTGCACCCACTTGAGGGTTAAATTTGGAAAAATCCTTCCTTATTAGATGCCTTTGTCATAATATAAGAAATGCGTGTGTGAAATTTTAAGTTTCTAGCCTGAAGGGTTCGGCTGTGCATTTTGCCCCCTATTATACCCTCTTAGGGTTTAATTTTAGAAAACGCTGAAATAAATAACTCATTATTTTGGCTGTACTCAATTCACACAAAATTTTATGCAAATATGTCCAAGGAATAAAAAAATTCACACAAACTTGTATCCCATATTTCGGTCGGTATATTTTCCCTTGGGGGTTGAATTTTGAAAATCCTTCCTTAGTGGATGCCTTCGTCATATATACATGTCCGAAATTTCAATTTTCTAGCATTGGATTTGGCCTGTGCGTGGATACATCAGTCAAGCACTTTAACCTTTTATATATATTAGATATTCGTACTAAAGCTATGAAAGTGAAAGACTGCTCGTTAAGTGCAAAGCGACATGGGAATTGTCTTAGAACGATTCTATTACATACATAAATGTCATCTTGGACATTCAATGACGTAATGCCTAGTCTGGATTCGTTGAGTTTATAGGGCTAGTGGCGAACCCCACTGTCAGATGTTTTCAAGCCGCCTATTAAGGCCTCTGACACGGCTTAGCGACTGCCATCTAGTGATAGCAACCGGCACCAACTGCTTAAAGTGCCTTGCGAAGTACTGAAACGATCGAGAAAAAATGTGAACCTGTCAGTTATCCTGCTTGATCGACGCTAGCGCAAGTCGCACTGAGCTACGACCACTCCGGAATTCTTTGAATCTACTTCTAAGTCCATGCAAGTTTGTATGGGCATGAACTTTATATTTCTATGTCCATGTATGTTTGTATGGGCATGACTTTATATTTCTAAGTCCATGTTTATTTGTATGAGCATGAACTTTATATTTCTACGTCCCTGCATGTTTGTATGGGCATGTACTTATATTCCTACTTCTATACATATTTGTATGGGCATGACCTTTATATTTCCACGGCCCTACATGTTTGTATAGGCAAAAAATTTATATTTCTACGTCCATGTATGTTCGTATGGGCATGAACTATTTTTTTCTAAGTCCATGTATGTTTGTATGGGCATGACTTTATATTTCTACGTCCCTGCATGATTGTATGGGCATGAACTTTATGTTTCTACGTCCCTGCATGTTCGTATGGGTATGAACTTTATATTTCTACGTCCATGTATATTTGTATGGGCATGAACTTTATATTCCTACGTCCCTGCATGTTTGTATGGGCATGATCTTTATATTTCCTCAAACTGATAGAAACTGAATATTTGCTTGACATAAGTAAACTAAAAAAGAAAAACGTAACAATAGCAATGTTTTTTAAAAAGCCAGTTTTCAATTTGTTTAGCCTTTTGTAGCGGATAACAAAACTTTGATGCTCGCGTTGATGTCTATTCCTTGGACGGCGGCGCCGGCGCGGCGTGCCCGCATTGAAACGACATCAACGAACGCACTCTTCCTACTATTTTGTCATACATTATGTTGTATTGTTATTCTTAGTCAATATACAAACAAAAGCCCATCCAGTCTGTGTTAAGTTCCTATTGTTAAGTGTTATGTAATAAACATAACTTATTTTTAAAGATCTGTTGCGAAATCGGAGAAACGTCTTTGTAACCAAACAATGTCTTCGGAAACGAGTTCAGACTGTTATGATTTTCAAATTATTGAGGCCTTTGATGTAAAAAGTACCTACACATTGCAATCATATTATGTATCCATTTTTCGCCGACAAAAAGTCGGTCACCGTTTGTAGGAGACGTGTGCGGAGAGACTATACGGAGAAGCGACAATTGTACCCGCCGCCACCGTACCGCCGCCGCCGCGCACACACATAGTTAGATAACACAAACAGTTCACTCTCACGGGTAGGGAGTTCGCGTCAACCCAGCGGAAATTTGAGAAGGGTCTCGTGGAACATCATAGATTACGAAAGTTACTGTATCACCAGTTTTTATTTCATTCATGGACGCCGATGCTCAGATAAAGAAAGTACCTACTAAATAATCTTGCTGTTTATATCCTAAGATAAAACTCAATTATATCCTTAAAAAATCTAGTACTTACGGAGTTGAATTAAACTAATAACTAATTGCTATCCACGTAACTCTCGTCAGCTCTTTACGAAAAAATTGATTCATTCTCTGTTTTGAAGTTTACGAATATCACAGAAAGTCAAATGTGGTTAGTGCATGAATAAAGTACGAGTATGTGTAAAATAACTTTCGAAAAACCAACAAACTTTTAGGTACACGCTTTTAATAATGCATTGTCACGCGATGTACATATGCATGCAAAATTTCAGCTCATTCGGAAACCGGGAAGTGGGTCAAATTTAACTTGCAAGATTTTACTCGAACAAACATACATACATTGCAAACTAAATAAAAGCTTGTAAAAAAATCGATTACCATTTAAGGAAACTTAGGTGTTTAATAGTTTTACGATGCTAATTATTTCCTTAATTGTATCCATTTAACTTCGGCGAGTACATGCGAATCATCGATAACTGTTCTGAATTACTATAATAAAAGGTGTAAAAAATGTAACGATGGCAAATAGATAAATTGCACGTTGTCGTTAAATAATATGCGGACGGACAGGCACAGGCAGGGCCGGCAGAGTATGTATAATGCATGCAGAGCTGCACTCCGCTGACGCCGCAGCCCGCAGTACGTGTGCAGTGCAATAATTACTCTGTGATTTATCTACGGCGATAAGTTTCACTTTTTATCGCCTTTTCTCATCTCACAGTCGGCTGGGACTAGGGTTACCATCTATGTAAGACAGGATGCCTGTCTAGGATTCACAAAATGCCTGATTTTTCAGAAAAATGCCTGACTAAACAAATTCAAAAGACAACTTCACTGCACTTAGACAACAATAAAAACTATGATAGGTTTAAAAGCAAACTGGATTGTGCTAGCCAAAGAAACTTAGTTCGTCCAACATTAAGAGCCTTTCCCGTAATAAGTCAAAATTAACAATTTGATGCGATTTTGTGACTATAAAACTGACTAAGTAGTTTCATCCATCTTGGGTGATTTATGCTAATGTTGCACGAGTACCTTTGCTAACTTTCAAATTTCAGCGAGACACTCTTAATTTAAAAATGCCTGTCTTAGCCTAGCCCCACCGCACGCCTGTCTAAGCTGTAAAATGCCTGTCATATGCGGCAAATGCCTGTCAGATGGTAACCCTAGCTGGGACACACCGAGCTCGAGATTATAAATACGACAATCAATAGACATAACCGTACCTACTTTTAGTAAATACGAGGGGGTTCAATAAATAGTGAGGATGCGATACATTCTGCTTGGAAAGAAAAAATAACAATACTTTCAGGCTTAGGCCAGACATTTGATATGATGATAGTAAAAAAATTGGCCAAGTATGAGTCGGACTAGCACTCCGAGGGTTCCGTACCACCACACATCTCCGCATAAGCTTAAGTACAATTATACTTATTCACATTACAAACAAAAGACGCTCGCGTTGATGAGCGACAAAAATATCTATTTTTGTCATTCAGTTCGGACTCCTTAGCGTGATTACGACTCACACTTGGCCAATTTTTATTATTTTTTGTTTCACTTTAGTATCAGAACTATAAACACACCAAGTTTGACAGAAAAATCTAAATAGAAGTTTCACTTTAAAATTATTTTTTTGGTTCTTTCTTTTACATCGCAATAGAAGAATGGAATTGTTGTGATTATTGCACAGAGATGGTTGAGGGAGTATAGGGAGGGACATAGACTGCTAATCAGAATAGCCCGATCTGGAATAGGGATCTGGGACAACTAAGTCCACGGTCGCGAGTCGCGCACCACTCAACCTCAAACATTCATAAAAACTATGTCCACGCGGGCGAAGCCGGGGGCAAAAGCTAGTAGGACATATTTTTACCCGACTAACCAAAACGGTTATTTATTTCTTTGGAAAGCTTGATGAATTTTGAATTGCGAGGTGTCGTTAGATTCGTCTTAATCGCGTGAGTGACATAGGATACATTTATATCCGACTGGCACAGTTTTAAGTTTTGATGCAGTCGGGTTTTTAATTTTTTGTATTGTATGCATGATTCTTCAACTGCTTGCCATCAATATGTTTCGCGTTGTTTTCAACTGGCTCAGTCTGAAACGCCTTTACTGTTATTTACAAACAGTTCACAAACTAGATACTTAACTAAACTAGAAGTTAATAAGTACTTTTCTACCAGGACAGACAGATTTCAAGAGTTCTCTTATTGAATAAATTGAATACAGTACATACATTGAATGATAAACCAAGACTTATGTGTGGTCTCTGTATAAGGAGATGTAATACTACCTATGTACCTATAGCGTTCAATATTAGCACACCCTGGACACTTTACACAACGAGCCAGAAATGACATTTCAAAAAAGGAATAACGTAACAAAGAAAATGGCGGCGAAATCCTATACGTTCGACAACCAATCTGTATCAATCTGGGTGACCAGGGGGTGAGGTCGCAATCTTGAGAGTGGCAGGGAGTGTCCATACTTTATGTTAGTAGTAATATATAAAATGATATTGATATTAGTAAAATATAATGTTTTCAGATTGACATAATTCTTTAGCTGTCTGTGGTGCGACCAAGCGAAAAAAGTAAAACAAAATCAGAGCTCTATAAACTCACATCACGATCACACGGAAGACTAGATGCCTGGACGGACATACACATGAACACATAGCTAACAGTAATCATTCTGAGCGATCGAAAACAAGACGATTATTGTGAAACGCATTGCGTAGCGTAGGCGTAGAGAATGACAAACTGACGCCATGTGACTATACCCATTCATTTTATTTAACTTGCAATGTATGTATGTATGTTTGTTCGGGTAAAATCTTGCAACTCAATTTTGAAGCAGATATCTTCAACCGATTGAGCTGAAATTTGTATACACGTTCAGTTTGGATGACAATGCATGATTAACTGTGTGACGTCATTCCAAATCCAACATTTCGGCACACTCAAGATGGCGGACTGTTTATTTTTAATTCACTCCTACAATATGGGTATCAAATGAAAGGGTGTGCTGAGAACAATACGAAATAATTAAAATAATTTTGAAATTAAAGCTTGTAGGTACCTAAAAGTTAGGTTTTTCGAAAATTATTTAAAATCTAAACATTTTTGAAGTGAAAACTTCTCTAGGCGCGTTGGACATTTTTGTGATGGGAAATACGACACTGTAATGTAATGTAACCACCACAGTACCAGGAACACTCGGAGGGTCAAAACTTATAAAATAATATTTGAGATTTGAAAAACCCATTGAACTCGCGACACTGTAATGTAATGTAACCGCTACCGTACAAGGAACACTCGGAGGGTCAAAACTTATAAAACTGTAAAAAGTTTTACACTTCTGTAGGCATTCCTGGAGTGGTAAGGTTAGATTTTTTTTAAGTCAGGGTAACTCGGTGACGTTAACGCCATGCTATCAATGGAAAAGCTCGATAATGGTTGGATTACAAATCTTACGGTACTTAGTCATCGAACCGTCTTTTTATCCGACTGCGCGACGCAAAGTAGGATAATGTGTATTCTAAATTATTAATTTTTAACTCCGAACTTACCACTAATAATTGAAAACGCTAAACACGTTAAAAAATCCGACTTCCAAGTTCCATCGCAACAACTTAGTACAATTTTGCATTATTGTTTTTGGTTTTTGTTATTTTTTCCAATAAAGTACTACACCGATTTTGATAAAATTTATATGGGACCAACTTGGGAGCATACTCTCATCATATCAGCCAAAAATCGTCCACTGCTGGATCCAGCTCCAAAACCCCGAGAGCTTTCAGCTCGAGTTGCACAATCGTTTCGAATGCCTATTAGGAGACTGCGAGAATGTGAACGATTTTAATGACAGGTTCATGGAAATTGTCCAAACGGTCGGGTCTAATATTTTTAAAACTCGCCGTTCAAACAGAACCAAAAAAATATCTGACTTCACCAGCAACCTCATGGAAGAAAGACGCAGATTGGTTTTGCAGTCCTCTGAAGACGCTTCTCAGTATCGGCAACTAAACAGGCAGATCTCTAAGTCCCTAACTCGCGATTTACGCCAATATAATACAAATTGTATTAAAGAGCCGATTGGGCACAACAAAGGCTCAAAAGTGTTCGCGAGAGATCTGTCTGTTGGACAAAGCCAACTAACCAAGCTGAAGACTGAGGATGGCAGGACCGTATCGTCTAAGACTGAGTTGCTGGAAGAAGTTGAGAGGTTCTATGGACAATTGTACAAGACGACACGTTTGCCTGTCAGCGATCTGGCTGAAGACCCAAGAGCCAGACTAACCCGACACTATACCGAAGATATACCAGACGTCAGCCTGTACGAGTTTAGAATGGCTCTCAAACAGCTCAAGAACAACAAGGCACCGGGTGATGATTGAATTACGGCTGAACTTCTGAAAGCAGGTGGATTACCGGTACTAAAAGCTCTTCAGAAGTTATTTAATTCCGTTATACTCGAGGGACAAACCCCTAAGGCATGGCACAGAAGTGTGGTCGTGCTTTTCTTCAAAAAGGGTGACAACACCCTGCTGAAGAACTACAGACCCATCTCACTTCTGAGCCATGTCTACAAGCTGTTTTCGAGAGTCATTACGAATCGTCTCGCACGCAGGTTTTACGACTTCCAGCCTCCCGAACAAGACGGTTTCCGAAAAGGTTTTAGTACCATAGACCACATACATACGCTGCGGCAGATTATACAGAAGACCGAAGAGTACAATCAGCTACTATGCTTGGCTTTGTCGACTATGAGAAAGCCTTTGATTCAGTCGAAACCTGGGCTGTGCTGCAGTCTCTCCAGCGGTGCCAAATTGACCATCGATACATAGAGGTGTTGAAGTGTCTGTATGAAAACGCCACCATTCGGTTCGCCTCCAGGATCAGAACTCGAAACCTATCCAGTTGCAGCGAGGGGTGAGACAGAGAGACGTTATATCTCCAAAACTGTTCACCGCCGCCCTGGAAGATGTTTTTAAGCTTCTGGACTGGGGTGGACTCGGCATCAATTTCAACGGCGAGTACATATCCCACCTCCGATTCGCTGACGATATCGTGGTCATGGCTGAGACTGGAAGACCTAAGCACAATGCTCGATGGCCTCAGTAAAGTCTCTCAACAAGTGGGCCTTAAAATGAACATGGACAAGACGAAAGTAATGTTAAATGTCCGTGTCGCACCCACCCCTCTAAAGATTGGAGACTCTACACTGGAAGTTGTTGACGAATATGTATACCTGGGACAAACAGTCCAGCTAGGCAGGTCCAACTTCAAGAAAGAGATCAATCGACGAATGCAACTCGGGCAGCGTTCGGGAAGCTTCGCAATATCTTCACGTCCCAAATACCGCAGTGTATCAAGACTAAGGTCTTTGACCAGTGTGTGTTGCCAGTGATGACTTACGGAACTGAGACATGGTCGCTTACTATGGGCTTCATAAGAAGGCCTCGTAAGAGCATACTCTATCAAATATAAAAAGAATCATGAAATTTGCGAAGATATCGCGTAGCACGCACAAAAAAAACATACAGTCGAATTTAAAACCTCCTTCTTTTTGGAAGTCGGTTGAAACCAGAATGAAAGATCGGGCACCACTTTCTAGGCAGATGATCGGCACAGGCGTAGGCGCCTGTTCCTAATTTTCCATTATGCGCGCATGCGCGCACGCGAGACGATCGTGGGAGTGAGGTCGAGCAACCAGCCTCAAGAAAGGCATCCCAAAATTTTGGCTGGAAATTTGTAAAATTCAAAAAAGAATTCCTGTGCTCGAAGTGAAGGAAGATGGAAGCACAGGTTGAGAAATAGTTTCGTTCGATGCATATCATACCCACCTACCTACTTACCAAAAAGCACATAAGCCTCCGATATAATTGAAAAAGCTAAATACGTTAGAAAACCGACCTCCATTGCAAAAAATTGTACAATTTTCCATTATTTTATTTTGGTTTTTGTTAATTTTCTAATAAAATACTACACCGATTTTCATAAAATTTATATGAGACCAACTCGAAAGTATATTCTATCGAATAAAAAAGAATCATGAAAATCGATACACAATCTGCTAAGACATCGCGTAGCAAACATACAAAATAAATACAGTCGAATTGAGGACCTCCTCCTTTTAGGAAGTCGGTTAGAAATAGAGCTTTATTCAAATGTATCAAGACGTTCAGGATAAGTTTTTGCAATCATTGTATCTTGTTCAAAAACCCTGTACACTTGGCAAAGCTGAAGTTGTTATTTCTCGTGGCCGGCCGGCAGCTGAGGCGCCCCCGTGTGGAACGAACCGTGCGCCCGCGCAGGAAGCCGTCAGTAACGACCGAAGTTTACTCACTCGTCAGCAGGTTAAAGCATACATTCTGACAAACTACCAAATTATTACAATAGTTAAGTTTCGATGAATAACGTCAAATTCGTTTACTACAATTATCTTTCTAAATATTTTTTAAATTATAGACGTAGCGAAAGTTTTAAACAAACAGTCAAACAATTCCCAAGACAATGTTCGCGCGTAAATTTTTATATTGGTCGATGTCGAATCAAGGATTATATCTGTAATCGATCGATGCTTTTTCAAATTAACCATGACAGGTAATCTATATTATACTAGCTGTCCCGGCGAACTTCGTTCCACCTTACACTACACTACCCTACCCTTCACTACCCTACCCTACACAACCCTACCCTACCCTACACTACCCTACCCTACACTACACTACACTACCCTACATTACACTTATTATCCTATTCCGGACGAAAACAAATGCAAAAAAACCCAAAAATCATAAAAATTGGTCCAGCCGTTCTTGAGTTATAAATGGTGTAACTAACACGACTTTCTTTTATATATCTGCTAGATTAAAAGAATTGATGAAATCTAATGCGAGTCCGTCCGGCCGTTCTATCCAACCGATTTGCTTTTTTTACCCGACTGCGCCAGAAGGAGGGTTATGTTTTTCGAGAGTATGTATGTATGTATGTATGTATGTATGTTTGTATGTATAATTGTTTGGCACGCTCTGCAGCCTGAACGGCTGGATGGATTTTAGCTTGAGACGTGTCTTTAGATTCGTATTTACTGTGAGAGTGACACTGGGTATATCAAAATAAAAAAAACAAAATGGCGGATTTTTGGCGCAAAATTCAAATGTTTGACACGCTCTGCAGCCTGAACGGCTCGATTAATTATAGCTTCAGGGTTGTCGTTAGATACGTTTTTACTGTAAACACCCAAAAATCATAAAAATTGGTCCAGCCGTTCTTGAGTTATAAATGGTGTAACTAACACGACTTTCTTTTATATATCTGCTAGATTAAAAGAATTGATGAAATCTAATCCGAGTCCGTCCGGCCGTTCTATCCAACCGATTTGCTTTTTTTTTAATGAAAGGTATTGATGCATTGATTTGTCATCAAGCATTGGAAATACCATCAGGTGAGTTGCAGTCAAACGTTCTCAAATTTATATGAATTAAAAAAATCACCTCTTTTGATACGAAACTTAATACGAGTCCGTCCGGCCGTTCTATCGAACCGATTTGCCAATTAATTATTATTGTTGAAATGCAAGGTATTTATGCATAAATTTATAAACAAAAATTTAAAATCATCTAACTTTCGCCCTTCACAAATAAGTAAAAAAAAAACCAGAAATATGATATCTATTTCGAGTCCGTCCAGCAGTTCAATCAAACCGAATGCCTTATTAAAAAAAAAGTATTAAAGCGTAGGTTTGCCATCGAGCATTATAAATCACCTTAATAATAAAATGACTAACTTAACTTTCGCCTTTCTTAACCCAAACGCGATTTTCGTAGATTTCTTTCTCAATATCCCCGGTTTTAACTAAAGTACGCGGTTCGTTTTGATCATAAAACACTCGCTAGAACGATCTATTTCATTCAAGCTATTGTTCACTTAAATTAATCTTAGGTTAGGTTGGAGGGAAGCTATGTGTGAACATTCAACGCGCACATTCTCGTGCAACATCAGTGGCGATCCGCTTGCGGGTTGCGGGTGCGGGTCATCCGCCCCTTAACTCTCGATCTCCATAATTTAAAATAAACTGTACGGCAGCCCACACCAAACTTTCTTGTCATTTTATTATTATTATTATTTTATACAAAAATTGAGTAAAAAAATTGAAATAATTTTGATGAATTTATGTTGCGTGACCATGACAATTCAATAGCTCCAACCATTAATTTCAATTTCATTTGTAGGAGAACCATACAAACATGATTTTTCCCAGACCAATGAAATGAAATGAAATTATTTATTATTAACAAATTGTTATAAGTCAAATGAGATTTTATAAAATCATAAAATTTTAATATAAGTATCATTAGTCATTACTAAAATATTAATTATAGTAAAATTTACACAAATAATAAAATACTAATTACGTTATAAATAATTTAGGCGATTTAAAAAAATCTTCGTAACTAAAAAAACATAGACTACTAATTGCACAGCGATGTGTGGATGGGAAGTGGCATAGACTACTAACACAGATTACTAATTAGTTACTACTACTAATTGCACTGCGATGTGTGGATTGGAAGTGGCATAGACTAAATTACACAGTGATGTGTGGATGGGAAGTGGCATAGACTACTAATTACACCGAAGTGATGTGTGGATGGGAAGAGGCATAGACATAAACTGACATAGTTTTCGGGGTTTATGGAGAAAACTCATATTCACGTATGCTCACGAGCCGCTCCACACACCCTCAGTCATAAAAACCATGTCCACACGGGTGAAGCTGCGGACAAAAGCTAGCCTAATAATTGAACAGAAAATTTACTTCAGGCCCTCTAATTCGAAAATAATTCCTTTCGGCACGAAGTGTTAACTCACGCGACATCGTCGTCACTGTTGCAAGAGTTAGCGATCGCTAAATTAGCTGTTTAGCGAGCGAGCGTAGTTATTGAACAGCCTCATTGTCTGCGCGAGAGCATTTCCCGCCGCGCCGCCGCCGCCCCGCTTGCTGCGAACGATAAAAGCTTTGAATTATTATTTACGAGCATTTGTGAGGTGGTCAAATTTGTATTCCCTTGTTCGGATTGAAATTATTTCACTGATTTCTCTCTTCCAATACCAGACATTTGCTATAAAAAATATAAGCTCTATTTTTAGGGTTCCGTACCCCAAAAGGAAAAAAACGGAACCCTTATAGGATCACTGTGTTGTCCGTCCGTATGTCTGTCAAGACCCTTTTTCGTAGAGGTATCGAGTTGAAATCAATACCATATACTTCGGTCTACAGTCTCTTGAAGCTGTGAAAAAATCAAACTTCTAAGTTAATGTTAAAAAAGGTACGGCAGTTTATGCAGAAAAAAATGTATATTTTGACACTTTCAAGGGAATCAAAATTCGTTGGGTATTTTCCGCTGACTTAGAACTATGGAATTTAGAAAGTAATACCATCTTATAATACAAGAAGGTATAGGGAAAAATCTGACAACCTGACAACTATACATTTGTGATTAAATCATAAAAAATATTATAGTCTTTGTTTTAAGTACGTAATCAATTATACAAGGAACGGCGGTCCAATTTTGAATTGAGTTAACCGTGTCATGTGAGGTATCGTATGAAAGGGCTTCATTAGCACGAACTTAAACAGCAGATTTTTAATTATTTTTGTGATGTATAGTTTTCGACTTATGACTAAGAATTCAAAAAATATTTTTTTTTATTTGTACGAGTAAGATAGGTACCTAACAACTTTGGTGTATGTACCTAGTACCTAACAGTTTGCACGGTTCTAATTTATAATAGATATGTACCTACAAATTTGTACGGAACCCCCGGTAGGCGAGTCCGACTCGCACTTGTCCGGTTTTTTTTAATTTACCCATTCCATTCCATGATTTTAGATGATTTGCATTCCATGATTCCACTCAAGACAAAGTTCTTTGAACAGTCAAATGTGTGATGACATACGGAACTGAGATATGGTCGCTTACATATGGACCGGAGGTACCTAAGCCATTTTCTGATTTCAATATATACCTAGACCTCATATCATAAAGCCTCATCATCATCATCATCATCATATAAGCCCAAAGATGTCCACAGCTGGACAAAGGCTTCACCCAAGGATTTCCGCGACGGCCGGTCCTGCGCTGCCCGCATCCGGTGGCTTCCCAAGATCTTCACTAGGTCGTCGGTCCACATATAGTCTAAAGACTCTTAGTATATAAAGGTTCAAGGTCACTCAAACAGCTAAGGGCAAGCCATGCTTGGAGTTTCCATAAATGAACTAGCCAGAGATGGGTAGATCACAAATTTAACCGACATAGCTCACAGAATCGCTAAACTCAAGTGGCAGAGGGGCGGGGCACATAGCTCGCAGAACTAACGGCCGTTGGAGTAGTAAAGTTCTCCAATGGCGACCGAAAGCACACCAGAAGACGTAGCGCAGCCCTGCCACTCACTGAATTGACAACCGTGAAGGTTGCGGGCAGCACAGGACCGGTCGTTGTGAAAATCCTTGGGGAAAGCCTTTGTTTAGCAGGGGATACCCTAACTCGTTAAATAAATGAAATACTGAAATATACGAGGCCGGCACCCCACTCGACAACGTTACTACTGAATTCAAAATTATGAATTGCATTAGGATCGTAGCCACTAGCATGATGATTGAAAAGTTACGTACATGCCTAATAGTGCAAGGATGAGTTAAAGCAGATATAACTATGTCTTTACGGAGTTATTTAACTTAAAATGTTATGCAGATGGCAAGCATCGAGGTGTCGCTGGCAGGCGCGCGGCGGCGCAGCGCTGGCCGCGAGATCGGGCGCGAGCTGGACGCCCTCAGAGCCGCCGTCTCTGACAAAGACACGCTCATTCAGAGGTAAGAGAGGCCATTCATCTAATTTAATGTAATGACTGTTGGTACTTTTGCTGCTGACCACGAAGGTTGTCCTTATGTAGCGCGTAAACTTGAATTCACAGCAGTGCAGACAGTTCGCGGCACTTTGAGGCCATACAATTGTACACAAAGGGATCGTGCACTCTGATACTAGGCATTTCACACAGTGTCCAAAATGCAACTTTTGCCAAAATGAGATATAGAGCAACAAAACTGATTCATGAAATCATACATCTGTCAAAATGGTTTTTCTAGTTGTGAACTCAACCGTATAGCAGCTATTTCCTGCTCGAAAACATGCACAGCGTGCGCGTGCGCGCTTCTGAATGATAGGTGCTTTGCAGAAATCGGAATAAAAATAAAAACCAACTGCTGTCTATAGCTTAGTAATTTTTTTAAGTGGATACTTCTTTGCTCGCATCTCGTGCGGTGATCCTGTTCAGATCTTGTAGTAGGTCACTTCCGAAAAAAAAATTTTCACGAAGGATCCAAGTGGATCGCAAAGCAACACTGCCGTACCTGATAGTAGGCACATTTTCTAGAAACATTTCGACCGATTTTCTAGCGTCTGTATCTTGACACTGGAACCGATTAAAACGATAAAAACCGGCCAAGTGCGAGTCTGGGTTCTGTAGATGGCGCTAGTACAAAGGGTTCCGTACCATCATACTAGATGTCGCTAGTTTCTTCACGTTTAAAAAAAAACACTTTTTTTGTATGGAGACACCTTTTATTTTTTCACTTTTTCTAATTTATATTCTTTGTTGTTATAGCGAAAATAGAAATATTTCAACTGTCTAGCTATCACGGTAAATACAGCCTGGTGACAGACGGACAGACAGACAGGCGGACAGACAGACAGACGGACAGCAAAGTCATAGTAATAGGATCCCGTTTTTACCCTTTGGGTACAGAACCCTAAAAATATGTCTAAAAACCTACGTGGACTTAAGGGTTCCCAGGAAGCTCGAGTTTCCATACAAACGTAGTTCCGCTTTAATACAAAATTTACATGCCAGATTTAATCGAACTTTGCGAATAAATTGAGTAGACACATATGGATGTTTGTAATTAATTATTATTGTAACAATCTATAAGAGTCATTTGTCTGATATGCTCGGACCTACCTAGATTTACTAGTCGCGTACAAAATTTTTAACGGCCAAGTCGCTCGTTTTCTTTCATTCACTTAGACTTGGCTCTTTATTTGATCTCACTATTTTTTTTACCCAAGCAATCTTAATCGAAACTTGCAATGTTTTTACAAAATGTTTTTTTTGGAAAGATTTGATTTCTAATTATATATTGTAACGTTTTTAAATCGTTCATTATTTGTTCTTAGTCTCAAGCATGAAGTAAGCAAACCATTTCTGGCTATACTATATTTCCTACAGCCTCAAGAAGCAGCTAAGCGCCTCCCTCAGCGCAGGGCGGCTGGCTGCCCAGGCGGCCTCGCCCTCTGCTGCCCACGCCAGCTCTCGCGAGGCAGCTGTGCTGTCACCGGACGAACGGCAGGCTTTGGAGGAGCGCGCAGCGGCCGTCAGAGCTGATCTGGAAGCGAGCAGAGCGAATATACAGGAGTTACGGAGAAGGCTGGAGAAGACCCATGTCACAGAGTGAGTTTTTGGTCACGAAACGCTGCTAAAATTACTGCATCCTCACCAGCCCTGACCTTGCTGTCTGCTGACAAATGGTAAGTCATTGAAGAACCCACGAAAATAAATCGTTGGTCGACGTTTGACAACATTGAAGCTGAGGACGAAAAGCAGGAAAATTTTAACCATGGCTCGCATGCGCTCGATTAGTTGCTCACGAGGCAAAATGAAAAAGAAGTTGAAGCTGTTTCAGGAGTCCTCTAAGGGGTCCAATTTTGCACTACCGCCTTTATGAGCACCTCTGGACTCACACTTTGAGGGATACTTGGCGCAAAGATCTACCGCGACGTCTGGACGTCCGTTGGACGACTGTGTGGATTCTTTAGACTGTGTCTACACTATATCGTTGACCTGATCAGGTGGTTCAGCGTAATTATTGTTAGAATACGAGCTACAGACAAAAATAATGATTCATTTTGCGAGTATCAAAATATGTGACACAGATGGCCATCATCATCATCATATCAGCCGAAGGACGCCCACTGCTGGACATAGGGCTCCCCCAAGGATTTCCACGACGACTGGTTCTGCGCTGCCCGCATCCAGCGGCTTCCCGCGACCTTCACCACGTCATCGGTACACCGAGTGGGAGGCCTTCCTAACTACGCTTTCCGAAGTGCGGTCGCCACTTGAGAACTTAACTGCCCCAACGGCCATCCGTTCTAAAAGCTATGTGCCTCGCCCACTGCCACTTAAGTATAGCAATTCTGAGAATATGTCGGTTTACTTTGGTTCTCCTACGGATCTCCTCCTACACAGAGAAACTCCGAGCATAGCACGCTCCATTGCCCTTTGGGTGACCTTGAGCCTTCTTATGAGGCCCACAGTAAGCGACCATGTCTCAGTTCTGTATGTCATCACTGGCAACACACACTGGTCGAAGATGGCATATAGATACTCTTTTGACTGCGTTGATCCATCAACTTTAAGTTTACACCTCTAAGGGACCGTAGACCTTAGTCATCATATTAGCAGAAAGACATCTTATGTATGACAACTCAGTATTAGACGATAAGATAAGATCAGACTTCAGCTTGGTCAGTTGACTCTGTCCAACAGACGGATCTCTCACGAATACATTTGAGCCTTTATTGAGCTCGATCGCCTCTTTAATACAATTCGTATTAAACTGGCGCAAATTGCGCGAGTCAGTATATAAAGATCTGCTTGTTTAGTTGCCGACACTGAGTAACCTGCAGAGGACTGCATCACCAAACTACGAATGAAGTCGCGTGTTTTAAAATTCTTAGACACGGCGGTTTCCTTTTCCATGACTCTGTCATTTAAACAGTTCACGTTATAGTAGTACTATAGAACTTTATAGTATTTGATTTTAATTTCTACTTGATACTTCTATTAATTTCTGTTAAAAATGGTTTTGATAGATGGACATACAGACGGACAAGTTCTCGTAGTACTATAGACCTTAGCATTTCATTTTAATTTCCTCTTGATACTTCTATTAATTTCTGTCAAAAATGGTTTTGATAGATTGACAGACAGACGGACAACTAAGAGATCCTATAAATTTCCGTTATTTCCTTTTGAAACCTAAAAATATGCCCTCTTATTTTTGTTTCCCAGCAACATCGACACGCGAATCCAGCAGGCCGAGCTGCAGTACCAGCTGGGGCGCGAGGAGCTCGAGCTGCTGTCGCTGGGTGAGCAGGCGCGCGCGCTGGCGCAGCTCATCGAGCACGCCGACGCGGCAGCCAGGCGGCTCGACGCGCCCTCGCTATACAGGTCAGTGAGCCTTGCACGACGACGGCCACAAGTGAGAATCACGATACAATTCTTAACTTAACAGATACGCCTTTAACCATTAAAGTCAAGAACCAGATGACTGGATTTTCAAATTTTTACGAAGATTTACATTACGAAGGCCTAAATTTTGCTAAAAATATTGGTACCTACTTACCTAATTACTTTAAATGATAGGCGTGAGAATCCATGTTATAATAACGATCAAAATCGTACCGTGATTCCAAACTCTGCCAACGACATTGTCCTTGTTGTCAGCTATTTGGTGATAAATAAGTTATATTCACGAATGCCATAAAAACAAATGTGGAAGTGCGTACCTCCGGTAGAAAAGGATGTAAGCGACAGCCCCATGGGTCGTACGAACGAGTATCTAATTTAGTAGGTTTTCCGCAACCAGGCTACTTCGACCATTTTGCGTTAATTAAGTAACTGCATCTCTGCCAGCCCAGCTCCTCAGAGTAGTCCGCGATTAGTTACTAACAAAAAAGAAATCCATGTGTAACAAGGACGGTCCGTGGAACAGTAGTGGACACATCAAGTGTACGGCTCGACCACTTCGGGATACTTAAGAAAAGCCAACTTCCAACTAGTTCCAATCATGTTCGTGCGAACATAATTTTATCCTATCGTGATTAGCCACGTTCTACCCTTGACTAGTCTATTAACCTTGCTGTTCGCTACCGGCCGGCGCCGGCGCAGACGCGCAGGGCTGGTGGCGGCGCGTCACGTGCCCTCGCGCAGTTCGCCGCAAACCACAGCCCCTCCGTGAGAACACAACACATTTTTTTATTATTTATTTGTTTACATCGAACAGCAAAGTACAAAGCACAGAGCAATAATATAGATAAAAACTAATACAAATTATAAAACGCTAGCTTTCGCCCGCGGCTTCGCTCGCGTGGGCAATGTTTTTATGACTGTCTTTAAGGATGAATTTAACAACCCATAAATAAACGTCCCCACTGTCCCCCACAAGGCACGGCGGGTCTCTTCCAAACAGGGGAAAGTAGGCCATACTCTAATTACGGGGGCCAAGTTGTAGGAGGTTGTAGGGCTAGTGGCGAACCCCACTGTCAGAAGTTTATCAAGCCGCCTTTAGGGCATCTGACAGCAACCGGCACCAACGGCTGAACGTGTCTGCGAACCACGGAAACGGTCGAGAAAAATGACACCAACAGTCAAACACATCCAGGTAATGACTGTGCTTCAGTTCAGTTAACCTGCGTGTACGACAAGTTTCACTGAGCTACGACAGCTGGTGGAAATTCTACCAAAGGGTAAAAAATATTTCATTATAAAGTAATGCTACTTAAAAACTGTACCTACCCATAACAATACAAACCCACAAGGACGGGGGATAGAAATGATTTATGGGTATTGAAGACAAGACGGGCGAAAAATACCAGCCGAGTTATGTATGGCCCAATGTTACGGTTATCGATTTCAACAAGTATTACTTGTGTTAATACGATAGAGAAAAAGATACGGCGCATTGTCTAGTCTAGGCTGCGACTGACCATGAGACACTAAAAATATTGCGAAGCTGATTTAAAAAATACCAGCCGAGTTATGTACGGCCCAGTGTTACGGTTATCGATCTCAACAAGTATTACCTACTTGTGTTGATACGATAGAGCAAAAGATACGGCGCATTGCCTAGTCTAGGCTGCGACTGACCGTGAGACCGCAGCTCCAATAACCGACACTAAAAATATTGCGAAGCTGATTTAAAAAATACCAGCCGAGTTATGTACGGCCCAGTGTTACGGTTATCGATCTCAACAAGTATTACCTACTTGTGTTAATACGATAGAGCAAAAGATACGGCGCATTGCCTAGTCTAGGCTGCGACTGACCGTGAGACCGCAGCTCCAATAACCGACACTAAAAATATTGCGAAGCTGATTAAAAAATACCAGCCGAGTTATGTATGGCCCAGTGTTACGGTTATCGATCTCAACAAGTATTACCTACTTGTGTTGATGCTATAGAGCAAAAGATACGGCGCATTGACTAGTCTAAGCTGCGACTGACCGTGAGACCGCAGCTCCAATAACCGACACTAAAAATATTGCGAAGCTGATTTAAAAAAAAACTTAAGTATTACCTTTCAGGGTTATTGAGCGTTCTCAGCCGCGAGCCTATAAACTTAATTTATGTACTCCCATATCGTAAAGTACGAATTATAAACTTTCAAACGAATTTATATTGGCATACTTTGTAAACACAATACCGAAATAAAAAAAAACACTTTATACCATTATTTCTGTAACAAAATAATGTTATAAAGTATTTTTTTTCCATTACGATACAAGTTAATCTAAAAAGTTAATATCACCAACGAAATCCATATCATTTTTTTTTTTATTGGATAGCGGTTCGCGCCATTTTTACAGCATTACAAAAAGTTTTCATTCCAATTTTTACTTGTCTGTGAAAGCGCCCGCTTTAACGCATGCGCGGTGATGTGCTAGGTTTTGGCGCCATTCATTGAATACGTTTTGTTGTAGTTACTGAATTTCGTGGATAATTTTCATTCTTGCTTAAAAATGTCTGAGATCAGAGAAAGCATGGTTTTTACCTGTCTGTGACAGTGTCCGCTTCAGCGCAAGCGCGGTGATGTGCTGGGATTTGGCGCTATGACACGTTTTGTTGTAGGTACTGAATTTCGTGGGTTTTTTTCTTACTCTTTTAACTTTGATCTTTGTTGTTTAGTTGATTCATTCCCAATGTATGAGATTAGATAAAGTAGTGTACGGAACTGCACATAACTAGGTATTAAAACACTCGTACTCGTATGACACTACAGTAGAGTTTACAAGTGTCACTACTAAAAACCTCGCCTAGGCTCGGTTTTTAAACTCATACTCGTGTTTTAATACCCCTTAGTATGCAACAGTTTAATAAATTACTATTAAACACTTTAGTGCAGATTATCGGACATGTAC
Source organism: Coleophora flavipennella (assembly GCA_947284805.1). NCBI lineage: Eukaryota > Metazoa > Arthropoda > Insecta > Lepidoptera > Coleophoridae > Coleophora > Coleophora flavipennella. The sequence goes on from OX369305.1 coordinate 8,822,584, forward strand.
GAGTAGATAACGTGAGAAACTGGGAGAAGCTCTAAATCAGATTAGATTAAACGCTGCCGTCGCTGCTATTGTCTGTAACTTGCTCTTTGTTTTATTATCTTATCATCACTATTGGATATATATTTTTTTTCTCTATGAATTTGTTTATTGCCCACTACTACCCCACAATGATGATTTCTCATATTTCCTTCACCTAAAGGTTGTCTGGAAGAGATCGCTTGTTAGCGATAAGACCGCCTATATGTACAACTTCCTTAATCATTGTATCTTTTTTTTCTCATGTTGTGCAATAAAGTGTTTTCAATCAATCAATCACTATATCAGCCGAAAGATGTCCACTGCTCAACAAATGCCTCCCCAAGGATTTCCATAACGACGCTAATGCTAACACTTTTTGTTTATGAATGACGTAATTAGTTTTCAACAACTTTAAATACACTTCTTGATACGCTAAATCATGCGATTTGTATCTTAATCGCACGCGCTAGATTCGGGGAAATTTCCCACCGATTTGACTATAGAAAGTGTGACGGACCACCCGCCCCCTCCTATTCCTGAGCTTTTCTTCCTCTAGTGGGTATAGCAAGTAAATACAGAAACAATAGCTTCTATGCCTTGTATGCCGTAACTGACGGCTACAATTACAGGCAATTTGTACAGACGTCCGTATCAGTTGATCTTCGTGCTTATCTAGATCTAGAACATAATACAACAATTATGTGCAGTATATTCACGAGGAGATCAGTAGGAGAACCAAAGTTTCCGACAGAGCTCTCAGAATTGCTAAATATAAGTGGCAGTGGGCGGGGCACATAGCTCGTAGAACGGATGGCCATTGGGGCAGTAAAGTTCTCGAGTGGCGACCGTGCACCGGAAAACGTAACTTAGCCAGACCTCCCACTCGGTGGACCGATGACCTGGTGAAGGTGGATGCGGGTAGCGCAGAACCGGTCGTCGTGGAAATCCTTGTGGGAGGCCTATGTCCAGCAGTGGACGTCCTTCGGCTGATATAATGATGATGATTCACGATCTTAATATCCGTATGATTGAGTTTTCTCCTCGAGGCTGCACAAACGTTTAACACTCTAGGTTTCAACTTCAGGTAATTTTAACTCAAACTCAAATAACTCTTTATATGTACATCAGAATAAACAAATACCAGTACAAAACAAAATCAATAACTAAGAGACGTACAAAAAAAGAAGAATAAAATGAAGAAGGTTTTCTTGTATCTGGCTGGCTTAATTGTATAATGTTTTTTTATTCACAAACTGACGTCAAAGTCCAATAAAGATGATTTTCATACAAAATCTAAAAATAAAAATGCGAATATCTCGAAAACCGTAGACCTTCACGGAACATACGAGTATATGGGGGTGATTCGGATACCCCTAAAGGTGTTCTATCTCTGGACTTCCACTTGACTGTACTACTTGGGACACCTGTATACAAAATTATAAGTGAAATAAGTAACTGGATATCCTTTACCTGGCACCTTATAAAGTTAAGTAGGCAGGTTGTCATATCGTCGGAATGTAAATCTTTAAATCTTCAAAATAGTCAAAAATTAAATTAAAAATTTAAAAAACCCCTGACAAAAACCTCTAAAAAGTAAACAATAATATGTATTGACCCTTTGAGTTTAATTTAAGTAGTAATATTTTGATCCAAGAGTCGTCGCGTAGGGGGACCGCTAAGTTGTGAAGTTATTACTAATTAGTTGTAGTAAAGTAAATCAGTTGTATTCTGTTTTTATTTTATTTACTTAGCGGTCCCCCTACGCGACGACTCTTGGATCAAAATATTACTACTTAAATTAAACTCAAAGGGTCAATACATATTATTGTTTACTTTTTAGAGGTTTTTGTCGGGGGTTTTTTAAATTTTTAATTTAATTTTTATTTCGTGCTTTTTAAACTTTACATAACTATTACATACAATCGAAACTCTACCCCCACATTCATACAAATAGTTTCCGGGACGAAACACGATACTGCGACACAAAATCTAGCCTATTTTGAATCGATCAAGCCTGTGGAAGTTGCTCACCTCCCTTGTTTGAAGCTGCAATTAAATGTGTTATAACTCTAAACTTCAAATCCATGGACCCATGGAAGTTTTTTACTTTTTTAACCGCTGCTTCAGCAGATTCCAGGAGATGCTGCAGCATCAGGTCAAGGTTACCATATTATATCTAACACCTATTCATTGAGACTATTCTAATAATTTATATTCTAATTCTATTTAAAAGTGTGTGTAACACCTATTTGAAATAAATTGTTTTGAATATTTTTTTTGAGCCCAAACACGATACTTCTACTGAAAGTTTTTGAGTAGTTGGGTATTCTGTAGATTCTAGGAGATGCTGCATCAACAGTTCAAGGTTATCATGGTTTTGCAATATTTTTACATTAACAGGGCACCAAATTTTGAATCGATCAGACCTGTATAAGTTGCCCAGATCCCTTAGTCACCTAGATAAGAGCTGATAACCCTCAAACGGCTGAACAGATCTTTATCGATTATAGCTAAGAACCACCGCAACGAAACTTGTTTCACGTAAAAAAAAACCGCATCAAAATCGGTCCATCCGTTCGAGAGTTGCGATGCCACAGACAAACAGACACAAACACACAGAAATTGGCGTCAAACTTATAACACCCCTCTTTTTGCGTCGGGGGTTTATATAAGAAATCAAAGCGAAGGTTTATCTCAATAATATTTAGTTCACAGTTAGTCATAGTTTCAGGTACGTAGGTATGTCAAAAATTTAACGGATTTTAACAACATCAGCTCACCGTGTTGCCACCATTGCATTGTATGCAGAATCAAATACTGATCAAAACGAGTCCAAACACGACATATCTGCTATTATTTTTTTAAGAGTGTACTAGTGTGCTGGATATCCTGGCCGCAGCATCAGCTCACCGTGTTGCCACCATTGCATTGTATGCAGAATCAAATACTGATCAAAACGAGTCCAAACACGACATATCTGCTATTATTTTTTTAAGAGTGTGCTAGTGTTCTGGATATCCTGGCTGCAGCATCAGACCAAGAGTTCCATAATCCTGCATAGTTATTAAGCATACATGAGTGTTTCAAGTTTTTGGTCACATGTATGTTTGAAAGTAAAGTAAATACACATTAAGAGTCTAAGAACCCTACCGCAGCTAACAAAAGAGCTGATGACCTTGAAACGGCTGAACCGATTTTGATAAAACGTATCTAAGAACCATCGCCAAAAAACCTGCTTGTAAATAAAAAAAACCGCATCCAAATCGGTTAACCCGTTTGAGAGCTACGGTGCCACAGACAGACACACAGACAGACACACAGACACACACACAGACACACACACACACACATAGCGGTCAAACTTATAACACCCCTCTTTTTTGCGTCGGGGGTTAATAAAAGGGCGTTACGCTCCCGTAACGCTCAACTACGTGACTAAAGTTAATGAAGGAGTTGTGGATTTAAATGTATAAATGATAGTTATTTCCCTTGTATGATAATCATAACATATCCATAGTGGTCCAGCCAGGGGCTAGCGCAGTCCCTGAAGAGATGACCATCCTTAGTGGTCCAGCCAGGGCCCGGGGCTGGCGCAGCCCCTATAGAGAGAACAATCCGTAGTGGTCCAGCTAGGGGCATGCGCAGTCCCTGTAGAGAGGACAATCAGTAGTGGGCCAGCCAGGAACTAGCGCAGTCCCTGAAGAGAGGACAATCCTTAGTGGTCCAGCCAGGGCCCGGGGCTGGTGGGAGAGAACAATCCGTAGTGGTCCATCCAGGGGCTGGCGCAGTCCCTGTAGGAAAGGACAATCCTTTGTGGTCCAGCCAGGGGCGTGCACAGTCCCTGTAGAGAGGACAATCCTTTGTGGTCCAGCCAGGGGCGTGCGTAGTCCCTGTAGAGAGGACAATCCGTAGTGGTCCAGCCATGGGCTGGCGCAGTCCCTGTAGAGAGGACAATCCGCGACACTGACTAAATCGTCTGCTATAATATGTATACGCAAAAAGCCAATCATGATGGTGGTAGTCTAGGACACATTTTATTTCTCTTTGTAGGCAGGTAAGTCTACGTAAGCATCACAATTATCTCGGCATAAAACGCAATCCTATTTGTATCCAGCAGACCGGTACTACACGTCACGAGGGGTTTGTGGATTCGTCTCAAGGTCTTGCAGCAGAAATTCGTTCGCTATTCTCTAAAGTAAGCAGCACATTAGCCTGCACGCGCGCATCGAGCGCGACGCGGCTGGCAATGCCCGGGGCGCCTCTCACGGTCCCGTAGATCCAGGGTTACCATAATATCCAGATAAGCCGGAAATTATTTGCTCGTGTTCCACCCAGTACTTTATGTGCCTGCGGCCTGTGCATTTTGTAAGAGAGTGGCGTTTCATGCTACAGAAATGCAAAATGGGGAAGACGGTAATATAGCGTCGTCAACGTAACGCCTGGAGGATCGTAGCATGGTGAGCTGGTACCGTTGAAAGAAAATACTTTTATACGAATTGCATATGGCTGAAGAGCTATATTTATTCAGGTCGTAAAATTTATATATGCTCTCTCAAGCTAGTTCAAATACACTATTGCCATGAGAAAAAGATATAAAAGGGATCTCTGCCTTGGCGCGCGGCCTTCAAACAATCTTACTCTTGATAAAGGACCTCTGTCCTGGCTCGCGGTCCATAATAGAATCAAACTCAACTGGTTCGGAAAGCTTTCGAACGACTTACTAATTTGAATTTGAACTTAGGTTTTTAATATGATTCTCGCAGGCAAGTGAGTAATAAAGGAGGCGCGGGTGCGTAAACGTAGAGATATACGATCTCTACAGTAACTACAATGATCTTATCGGGACTTCAATATCGAATTTGGCACCCAGCGCTTACCCATGGAACCAAGAGCGAAGTGCCATGTATAGTTGAATCAACGAACAGCTCTTAGCAGGCATAGGTACCTACCAGAAGTATTCAAGTCTAATGCCAGCCCTGTTACACCTGCTACCTCGCGCAAGCGACACTCGTCCCCGGCGCTGTGACCAAGCCCGGTAATTGCTTAATAATTGAACAACCGCCGCCTCGAACCGGCACCTCGAGACTACCGCGCAGCTCCTAACAACTGCGCCATGCGCGCACATTCTGGGACGCGAGACAATGCGACTTGACACAGGAATTGGGCTAATTACTTACTACGTATTTTTCTTGATTACTTTGTGCTAGCGGATTAAGTGTTTCTTGCTGTAGATAATGGTTTTTGTAACAGTGTGATTTAGTACCTACTCGTAGATCAACGGTAGTAAATTACCCTTTGTTGTGTCAATAGTTATCGTGTTACTTTCTATATATTTTTTTATATATATGGATGGACCTTTCTTACATAACTTCACAAAATTTACGACTCATAAAATAAATCAGTTACTTAATAACTTTAGGATTATTCATTAAAAATTAAAAACCGGACTGCGTAAAAACTTAACCCCTCTTTTTGGCCAAAATGTATTCTATGTCACTCACGGGATCAAACGAATCTAACGATACCTCATACGTTAAAATCCTTCAAGCCATTCAGGCTGTAGTAGGGAACATAGAAATCTACATACATGCATACACTCGAAAAACATAACCCTTTTTCTAAAGCAGTCGGGTTTCTTTCTCGATATACTACTCAAATACAATTCGTCTTGCCTCGCAGATTCAAGTAGCGCGCCGTTTCCGCGAAACGCACCGATCACAAACAGTTACGATAAACGCTCGCTCCGGCTAATAAGGCTTTTTAGAGGGTTATTAAAGTAATGCCCCAGCACATCTCCCACAGGCACTCCGGAGCTACACTATGCAGTTAATAGAAATTAACGGCGCGTACCGTTGCACGCGCTAATGGGACACGACTGGATTCTCGAGATTTACGAGCCGAACTATTGAATGACTCGCTTCTGTTGGTGTAACTCAGCTGGGATGAAAAAGTTTAACATAACAGTAGCAGAAAGCAATCAACCAAAACCTATATTCCAAGGTGACCTAGCTTTTAAACTAGTGGTTAGTTGTGTGTGGTCTGGTGTGGTGCAGACAAAACAGAAAGGTGTGAAGCAAGAGACTATAAAAGAGCGCCAGGAAATCTATTCTGCGACTGTGATTGAAAATAAGACGTCTTAATGGCACGAGGAACTAAATATGGTGGGGCTTAAAAATAAGCTTGAAATGTAGCTCTAGCCTCTCCGCCGCTGTCTCCGAGATAAAAAGACCACACTATTTTTTTGTTTTGATCAACGAAATACGTCCCTTGAATCTGATAAAAATTCAAAAGTCAAATCAATAAAAAGATACGGCCATATAAGTCCTATATTTTGATTGATATTCCCAAGTAAACCAAATAGGTAACTTTCCGTTGACCTAATCAGGAAATCTGGCAAAAAGCAAGGTCTCACACCTTAAGTAAAGGCAAAAATCCGAAAACTGTAAATTTGAAGTTGTGTCACATAAAAAAAATATTTTTCATCCTCCCATCTCGGAAATTGTATTTTTGCTTTTCGATATCTGAGTGCAAAAGCAGTTTTTATTCGCTAGAGGATAAAGTAAATATGAGTGCAAAAGCCGTTTTTATTCGCTAGAGGATAAAGTAAATTGAATTTGGAACATCGTGAATTCAAAACATTATTAAACCTATTTACTTCTACCTCCATGGTGCCGAATTTATCATACAACCTTTTTTAATTTGTTAAAAAATCAGACTCGGGACCTTTTTGGTGTACTTTTTTTTTATTTGCTTTGCGCGCGCCATTTTCTTTTCACTTCATATTGTTAAAACCTTAGGTTAAAAACAAGAAACTTGAAAACAAGTGAAAAACCTAAAATGAGTGGTTCTAGCGACGAGGAAGTTTATTTGACGCCAACAGGATTGACTGAAAGTGTTTGTAATGCGCAAATGTTTTTTTTTTTTCATTTAGTAATTTCCTCGATGAGGTGGAATGAAAAGTTACGTGTTGCACTCGAGTGCAAAGATTTTTCACCTCGTGCTTTTTTGATTCCCTCGCTAACGCTCAGGATTCGAATTATTGAATCACTCGCTGCGTTCGTGATTCAAGTTTAGACTCCTTCGCTTGCTCGGTCATCAAAATTGAGCACGCGGTTAAAAAGCAACTTTGCACTCTTGTATAACAATTATCTATGAAACAATAGAAGTATTTTTCTTTTTCAATATACTAATTATTACCCTCGAGTTTAATGCACTTTTCTGATCGACAAATTAATTTGCATTAACCACCAAAAAATATGTTTTTCTTTGCCCTCAAAATAAGCCGAAATTGCCTCCTTCACTACTTCATCGGTATGATTTTTTTTCTCGTAGTTCTTTTTTAAAATTTGGAAATAAATAATAGTCGCTGGGGGCCAGATTCGGGCTGTAGGGTGGGTGAACCAGCGATTCGACGCCGCACTTGTTAAAAGCAGCAGTCGCAACATGGCTCTTGTAAACCGGTGCATTGTCATACAATAGCAACCCACCCTTCGACAGCTTTCCCTAATTTTTTCTTTAATAGCATCTCGTAATCTTTCTAATAGCGTTGCGTAACATGTCCCAGTTATGGTGACACACTTATCTTTGTAGTCGTATATGAGAATCCCTGTTAAATCCCAAAAAAATGGTAGCCATCAGCTTTCCGGCTGATTGAACTTCTTCGGAGGAGGTGCACCCTTCTTATGCCACTGCATAGACTCTTGTTTCGACTCAGGTTCAAAGTGATGAACCCAAGTTTCATCTCCAGTCACAATTCGTTCCAGTAAGTGGGCAGGGTGGTCACCGCATAAGTTTAAAAAAAGCGTATTCGATATTCAATTTGCTTCATAGTCGCACGTTTATTCGGAAATAATTCGTTTGAAAGAGCAATATTTTTATAAAATAAAAGTTTAAAAAACTTAAAAACCGACTTCAAAATGAAATTCACTCAAAAGTATGAAATAATATTATCATACTTATATACACGACATTAACCAACAATAACGAAATCAAAGGTGGGTACGAATTAAATTAGGGGCCTAAATTTATTTTTGAGGTCGGTACCAGCACACAGCTACCTTACGTATAAAATGTTTTAGATTCGATGGCATTGCTGACACCGACCTCAAAAAAAACTTTAGGCCCCTAATTTAATTCGTACCCACCTTTGATTTCGTTATTGTTGGTTAATGTCGTGTAAATAAGTATGATAATATTATTTCATACTTTTGAGTGAATTTCATTTTGAAGTCGGTTCTTAAGTTTTTTAAACTTTTATTTTATTTTATTTATTTTTAGTGATAGTGCTATCTATCTAACAACATTATACCCAATCACCCACTCGCCAACAGGAATCATCAAATCATAATGCATGTGTTTAATTAACATGTTACATTTTTCATGTGATTCCTGTGGCTTCCATCATCTCAACAGCATGAAAGTTTAATTTTCCATCATCAGCCCATCTGAATAACCTAAAAGAATACAACTATCGGTCTATACGTACATACGTATCTGCGTAAAATATTTGAAGAATTATCATCCATTTCCTAATCGTTAAGGAGTTGTACTTTCCTTCGTCAGCTCATTAACATGAGATTATGACTACCAGACGCCAAAACTTAAATAGTTTTAGGAAATACATATAACAAGTAATATTTGCATATGAAATTTGAGGGTTGTTCTCGATTTCCCTGGGATCCCATCATCAGATCCTGACTTGATGACAATGGGACCCCCTCGGGAGTATACTTTTTCGAATAAAAAAAGAATTTTGAAAATCGGTTCACAATCAGCGAAGATATCGCGTAACAAACATACAAAAAAAAACATACAGTCGAATTGAGAGCCTCCTCCTTTTTGAAGTCGGTTGAAAAGAAACGACAGTTTTGGCTTGACATTTGACTTACTATTTTCTAAAGAGTTCCCATACACAATAAGCAAAAAGGTTCTGTAACATTTTACCTCCTTCTGTTTCATTCCGAGAATTTTTGAACCCTTTCGTAAAATGTTGATAAGGTTCGCACATCGCTCACCCTGCAGGGTCTTTCATGAAAGACAGTAATTAAAACGATGTCCACGCGGGCGAAGCCGCGGGAAAAAGCCAGTGTTTCATTTTTTTTAAATAAACTTTTATTAAAATAAAGAGGGTATCTAGACCTCGTTATCAATCAATCAATCAATCAAATATGCTTTATTGTACAATTACAAAAATTACAGAATACAAGTACAGAATAAATAGAAAAATTTTAAATTGTACAATGTAGGCGGCCTTATTCAATTCACAGTCATGCATCACTGCGGGTGTTGGCCGACGCTTTAGGTGTAATTTACGTGACAGATTGAAAAGCGTTACAAGAGCTTTGGTTATATTCGTGGGAGAGTACCCACATATTTTTTAAGGCTTTAAGGTAACTCAATCCGAGCAGGTTTAAACGTGTTAATATAATATCGAACGTAAGTCTGTTCATTATCATTATCATTATCATTATCATTATCATTATCATTTTTGGTTCAAATCAATGCGGGCTTTAACGCGGCTGTTACGTTGAAACCGAATTCTCAATTCTCAATTTTTAACATGTTCTTATTACTTTTCTTCACTTTCAATTAAGTTTAAAAAAATGTGTACAATTAAAATGAAAGGTCTTAGTGACCGATTTTTGTGTGTTGGTTACATTCAACATTAACTATTTGTTTTCTAGAAATTTTGCGATTAATGCTAAAAACAGGGTCTATAGTATATATATATATTTTTATCCAGTGGTAATATTTTTCAAATTGTATTCAATTGAATAGATTTTTTTTATTATTTTAAGTATTTTTGTTTTCCATGGTGATAGTTTTACAGTGTTTAAAAAAATTGAATTAAATATTGTCATTTGACCCATATTAAAGCTTTAACTCCTAGAAGAACACGCATCGAGAGTTTTAGTGAAACACAAATTATCGCGTCATGTAATAGCTCTTTAATTTTATAGTACAGGTACCTGCTTTTCTTTTTATTTTTACACAACTGATTAGTTTCTCTTTTTCTATATTAACTTTTATTTTTTCCTGGCAAGTAAAGTTTATTTATTATTTAATTAAATATATCATCATCACAATCAAACATTTCGCAATGTCTTAATCCTTACTTAATATTATAAATGTGACAATGTAGTTTGTTTGTTACCTTTTCACGCTTCAATACCTTGAACAATCTAGATGAAATTTGGCATGCAGGTAGCCTGTGTCACAGGAAAGGATATATGCTACTTTTTATCCCGTGAAAATGGCATAGTCCGATACAGTTCCTGAGGGAATTGAAAAAATAACTTTTTTTTTGTTTAATTTCTTTAACATCGCAACGGAACAATGGATTGTTGTGATTTTTTGCACAGAGATGGTTGAAGAAGTGGGAAATCACATAATTTACTTAATAGCATATCCTGACATAGTTCCCGAAGGATCTGGGGTAAACTCATTTCGAAGCTCGCGCACGTCGGCATCGCAACGGAGCAACGGATTTAAGTGATTTTATAGAATTGGTTGAGACGATGGAAAGTGGCTGTTAATTATAATAGCCCAATATAGTTCCTGAGGGATCTGGAGAAAACTCACGTCCACGCTCGGGAGCCGCTTGCGACTCGCGCACCACTCACCCTCAAAGACAGTCATAACAACGATGTCCACGCGGGCGAAGTCGAGGGCAAGCGCTTGTTGTAAATATTTGGTTGCGGTTCGCGGGTTGCATCGTGTCGTGTGGAAGTATCCTCAGGCTTCTAACAAAACTGTGTTCGGGACAATCCATGTACAAGTTTTCCAACTCAATGGTAAGAGTGCGGTTTGGTAACGTAGCGTTGAACATTAACTTCAGTGAAAGTACTATCTATACGTAGAAACGGACAGTGAAGAGGAGAAAGTAATTAAAAGTAAATTGAATTACATACTGTTATTATCACAGAATAGAAGAAAAATTGTTTTTCTTATCTGTGTTTATTACGACGTTTCTCCTTATTGTAACCATTACATTTATATCGATGATTGTAACCAATTCTGATGGGAAAAAAACTAAAATTAGTCAGAGCATCAGTTAACTTTTACGCTAGACGGTGTCTCATATTTGACGCAAAGTTGCTTATAATTCTGACGAAAAAGACTCCCTTCTGGACTGTTTTTAGGGTTCCATACACCCAAGGGGTGTCTAACGGGACCCTATTACTAAAGCCTCCGCTGTATGTCCGTCAGTCCGTCTGTCAGCGGCCTGTATTTCATGAACCGTAATAGGTAGACAGTTAGGTCTTTAGAAATATAATTGATTTATCTCTATCGTAAAAAAGGTAATACATGCAAGCGTGAAACTGGATGTGAATATAGTACTTATACAGAAATAAAACAACAAATAATAAAAATCGGCCCGCCAAGTGTGAGTCGTACTCGCGCTAAGGAGTTCGAACTGAATGACAAAAAAAGCATATTATTGTCGCTCGCGTTGATGTTTTTTATTTGTAATGTGAATAGGTATTCATTGTACTATGTAGTTGTGTGGAGTGGAGAGGTGTGGTGGTACGGTACCCTGTGAGTGCTAGTCCGACTAGCACTCGGCCGGTTTTTTTTTAATTGATGACGATGAAGAAATGAACTATGGCTATTGTATATACTTATTTAATTTAATTAATATAAAGGGAATCCTAGTTTAGTTGGGCCTAGATGATCGTGTGTCATTTATTTATTTATTTATTTTTAATTCACTATTGGTAAACTCTTGACAACATGTCACCTGGTGGTAAGTGACGATGTTGCCGAAGATGAAAGCGGGCTTACCAAGAATCCCCAACGCAATGGGGAACTGGCTATCTTATCTTCATGCCGGAACACACCAATGATATCAACATTGATATTTGGCGGCAAGACTATGGTGGTAGCTAGCCAGGCGGGCTTAGAAAATGCCCTACCACCAAACCCACCAAGCAGGAACCGTTCAGTAAGGTTGCTGAGAGCCTTCTGAGAGCATAATTGTATAAAAAACCGATCAAATGCGAGTCAGACTCACGCTTCGAGGGTTCCGTACCACCACACCTTTCCACATAACTGTTACACATTTCAAATAAAATACATCAACGCGAGCGATTTTTTTTTTCATTCTATTCACTCTTTTTTGATGTGTAACATCTTTGCTCTCGCTTTCCTGCAATTTGTGGGAGTGATTTCGTGAAATGGGACGGAAATGTGTAACAGGAAGTCGCGAAAGCGCGGAATTCTACTTTACGAGAGTCCGACTCGCACTTGGTCGGTTTTTTTCGTTACTGTCAGATCCGCCACCCAGGTACAATATCGTCATCAAATCTAACTAACCTAAAGTATTTTGTCACATTTTACACATCATATGCGAGTACTGTAGGTCTCGCTCGATTTTTTTTTTAATTTTGTACGGAACCCTAAAAATCCATTTAATTGCCATTTAATGCCTTATTACCGGCTATTAGCAAAGTATATACTGAGAGGTCTTGTTCTGTTGGTAGTTAAAGTTTTGGTGCGGAACCCTTTTGTATGATTCCGAGTCGCACTTGGCTGTGTTTACTTCATTTAACATGCTTTGACTAAATGACATACAAAATACACTATACCTAATACTGATCTTCAAAAACGGAGACTTATGTACATTGTGATATTACAGGGATAACTATCGGTTATCTACTGAAGAACTGTCGTTGCATGCATTTATTTGATTAGATATTGTCATGCAACATCATCTGTAGGTACACGCTGTGTAACCCAGGTACCGGACTGGCTTTTATTTTGTTTGGACTGTCTCCTTAAAGTTCCATGACATCCATCATAAAGACCAAGGCAATAGGGATGACGAATGCTAGTCATCGGAGTTACTTTTTATCATCTGTCAAAAACGACATTTTGTTCTAAAAATGTTTGAAATACCTAGGCGTGACGTCATAGTTTAGCAGCGTCATTTAAGTACTCATTTTGTGATTTTGGTGAATTAAAAATCGAAGACTTGATGGAAAACAAAACGAGTAAGGTTTCCGAAGTTTAAGTAGGAGGGCAATTTAGTGATCAAGAGTTCATAATTTATTTCTGATGCTGTCGTCCGTCATCTCTATTTGTCGGTCATCATCATCATTACAGCTCATATACGTCCCCACCGAGGGGCTCGAGCCTACCCTGAATCAGGGCGATTAGGCCTTAGTCGACCACGCAGGCCCAGTGCGGGTTGGTCGACTTCACACACAACCTTCGAGTTTCTTCGCAGGCGTGTGCAGGTTTCCTCACGATGTTTTCCTTCACCGTTAAAGCAATCGGTAAGTATGTACGTAAGTTTTTGAAAAACTCATTGGTACATTGGCCGTCCAGATTTGAACCCGGTACCTCTGGTTAGATGGACCGAGTCGTTACCGGTTGAGCCACCGACGCTTAACTGTCGGTGCTGATATCATATTACACATTATTACGCTCCATTGCATCCCACCTCCCTCGTAATCTCCATAAAGCACTCGTACGAGCATGCAATACCTTATGATCCGCGCATCGCACAGACAGGTATGGCAATGTAGCGGCGAGAAGGTAATTACGAGCTGATCCCTAACAGTCGATGGCCACCAGTGACTTCGCCAGGTTAATCTTAGTTTCCCACTACACACGGTGTGTGGCTACACAGGTTGATGTTTTTCTAGCTGAGAAGCAGCAAACGGTGAGCTACTCAGGGAACTGAACAACTTTCACCAAAAAGCTAACTTTATATCACACTGCGAACACTGCATACAACGGTCGTGAAATGACGTTATCTGTATCAATGTGGGTGACGAGGGGTGAGGTCGGAATCTAGAGAGCGACATGGAGTGTCCATGCTGTATGTTAGTAGGTACTAATATAAGATCTAGGCACACCCTGGAGACTTCATACAACGGGCCAGAAATGACATTTCAAAAAAGGAATGACGGAACAAACATCCTATACGTTCAACAACCAAACTGTAACCAATCTGTATCAATCTGGGAGACGAGGGGGTGAGGTCGCAATCTAGAGAGCGGCAGGGAGTGTCCATGCTGTATGTTAGTACTAATATAAGATTTGGGTTCTTATACCAGCTAAGATATCAAATATAACCGAACTCGTGTTCTGTGTGATTCCGATTCGATTCGCTGCGCGTGCGCCGCGTGGGAATTCGACGATGGGTGGGTTATATCGTAATTGAAGTACGAACGTGTTTAGCGTAGGTATCTTTGATCTCAGAACTTGCTTTGCTTTAGCTATATTTAGTTACAATTAAAGAGCTATACTAAACTGAGCAAGTTGATATCTAATATGTATGTCAATGCCTATGTCAAGAAAAGAGGACTGTGTGAAAGTCTATTATAAGAGACAAAAATATGTAAAGTTTCTGTCTAAATATCGACTTGGGCTAGTCGATGTTCAGACACTAGTTTTAGTAGGTATTCGTATCTTTTGCTAGGGTCTTCGCTTTTGAGAGAAGTATTTTGTTTTGTACGGTCAGGTGATCGTTAGTTTAGTATATATACGACTTGTTCCTTCGAGACCGATATCATCCCGGACAAAGAGTTTTTACCGTGTTTTTACATTTATTTTGAGAATATGAAGAGAACTACTAGAAAATTCACTAGGATTCTCACAAATGTATGCAGACAATGCTCTTTCTCTACATTCATACGAGCTGGTTACTCGTACAGTATCTACAGGAGCAGATAGCACGTTACGGGCCTGCAAAGAGGCTGCGCACCGCGCCAGAAGCGTTGCTTGGGATTGGAAACAACATAATAAACGTAGCGAGGCTGGAGGTCGTAAAGATCGCAGGCGCAGCCAGCTAGCGCACGGCTGTGTGCGCTTCGCTTCGCGCGCAAGCGCTTGCCTATATGGTGTCAGATAAAGTCTAAAGTAGGGTCTCCATGAACCTAGAATTTATAAAGATAAATTCAACAAGTTGTTAAACCAAGGTCAAACCATTAGCTAAACGTTATGTTACTATGGGAATTTTTAGGCACACTGCAATTAAGTATACGGACTCCCGAGAAAATAAGATGTGGGTATTATATACCTATCTAATCCACTATTGGACGGTAGAATAATCTCACCTTACGGAAAGTGATGTTTATGCCAAGGATAGAAGCGACTAGCCGACTAGCTATTTTCAAAATATTATGGTGCCAGTACACAAGCGGTCAGTGCTCCAGCACTTAGACACCCTCGGCCGAGGCCGTGACTTCTAAGCTTCGAACCTATACGTGGAACGGCTATACTACTCTATTCATAAGTACTGAACTAAGCCCATCAAATAATACGGACGGGCGGGCGTATTACATGGTGGAATAGATCTCTTTGATGATAGCGAAATACATGTAATGGCAAATATCTTGCAGCTATTTAATTTAATTCGTTGTACATTTTACTTGGTAATAAAACATTAAATCGAAATTTAGCTTTGATGTCGTTGGATTTAGCACTTATATCTGGATGACCGTAGTAATCGTGTAGAGCTTATTTACGATTGATTAGATTTCTTACAAGACTAACGGAAACAAAAAAGTTTAAAAAAATTAGGTAGTTGAGATGCTTTACTCGCATAATGACGTATTTCGGCAAGCTAGATTAGATTAGTTAGGCCCTACACGCGAAACGTCTTTATTGCGACATGACCTAAGCGCATCATGACCTACAAGTCTACGCGGAATGACGTACACGCATAATGATCTATAACTCTACCGGAATAAGCTAAACGCATTATGTGCTACTAATGAAATAGTGGCTCGCCCAAAATATTCGAATAAATATCGCTAATCCAAATACAAAAAATACAATACAATAGTCTTTGTGCAACCTATGCTACCCTAATATCCACAAATTCGACAATTCAATTTGTGTTTATATTAATTATGTTTGACCAAAGAGATTTTACTGAGGTGCATGACTCATGAGACCGTACCCTTTTCCGTAAGGAGGTTATCGCATTAGTTCAGCAAAACAACATAACGGCAGGTCAAAGACTGGTTGAAAGTGTAATAGATTCAAGGTGAAACAGTAATCTTATTAGAGCGACTGAGTTTCCCAAACGTGAAGCTTCTTTTTTAACCATAATTTGTAAGCCCTTGGCATCATCTCACGTGATGGTAAGTGATGATGATGCCGAAGATTAAAGCGGGCTTTCCAACGCAACTAGTAATTGCTATCTTCTCTCCAAGCCGGAACACATCAATACCGTTAAGAAGCTTGCCTGGCTTGGAAAATGCTCTACACCAAACAAACCGAGTCTTACAAAGTTAGACTACATATTTAATTCCAAATGTTTGATTGCAGTGCGGTGCGGGACTGCGGCGGCAGTGCGACCATTCTGACGGCGGAGGCGCGGGAAGGAACGTGGCGCGCCTGCGTCAGGGGCGGCAGTATGACCGTCGAGTGGGCTGGAGACAACGCCCAGATACGCCAGGGTGATAAGTGCGTTCTCTACTTAGATTGACATGCCACCTAATCTACCTAATTCTTCTAATCATCATATCAGCTCATATATGTCCATAATCTATCAAGCTAAATTATTTCCTACTTACTTAAACGAGGAGATCCGTAGGAGAACCAAAGTAACCGACATAGCTCTCAGAATTGCTAAACTTAAGTGGCAGTGGGCGGGGCACATAGCTCGTAGAACGGATGGCCATTGAGGCAGTAAAGTTCTCGAGCGGCGACCGCGCACCGGAAAGCGTAGCGTAGGCAGGCCTCCTACTCGGTTGACCGATGACCTGGTGAAGGTCGTGGGAAGCCGCTAGATGCGGGCAGCGCAGAACCGGTCGTCGTGGAAATCCTTGGGGGAGCTTATGTCCAGCAGTGGACGTCCTTCGGCTGATATGATGACTTAAACATTTGTTGCTAGCTTGTAAAAATAAAATGGTTATAAATAAACGATCAACAGGAGACGATAATGATGACTGTTTATTTGTATCAAGTGATAAAAAACCATTAAACATCACTAAATAAAGCGGCAAGAACCAGATTCAAAAACGGCTATAAAAACAGGACATGCTTGAAGACTAAATTTATCGCAATTTTTCTCGCTCAAATATCATTTACTTTGCTAAAACTTTGCCGATTAAAGTCCACATCTAACAAGCCGCGTAACAGATGAGTGTATTTCAGCCAGTTCGTACGACAGAAGGCGAAGTGCGCCCACATTTCACGTCGTCGACCGGCGCGGGCGCAGACGCCCTCGTAGCGATAAATCGGCTAGAATTAATTGTGCGCTCGACGACACACGAGCGGCTCGGATACGTTACCTACAGAATGTATAATCAAAGGTTTCAAGTGTAAATAAACTAAGTATGTCTGTTTAAAAGTTGTTTGTTACATTGCATAGGTACAATAGATTTAGTCAAAAGTTAGTTTAATTCCGCCAGAATGCCGGATAAACTGCAAAAACCGGCCAAGGGCGAGTCAAAAGTAGGGTTCGGAAGTCATTCCAAAAAATAATGTTTATTATAAAAACAAACTTATATACAGTTGGTAATTGAACATTTTGTAATGGAAAATCTATGAACTTTTGACAAATCCAACTACACATCTTAAGTTGTTCGACTATTACTCCTAAACTAAGAAAGCCTACTTAGCCGTGATAGTTTTCCTTTTAAATTGATTATAATATGTTCTACTATTTTACAATTTTTTTCAGATGTCCTGAAATAGCGGTTTAGGTTGTAAGGGGCGGAGGGAGAGAGGGATACACACACACACACACACACTTGGCTCAAACAAAAATTAGCACTTTAATTTAAACCTTAATATTTCGCAAACCAATCTCTCAATCAAAAATTGGTTTTAGCAAACCCTCAGTTGTTTTGAAAGACCTATTCAACGATACCACACACGATAGAGTACGTTAGCAACAAAAAATTCACGCCCTCTTGTACCTTAAAAGGTTTTTTTCAAGATTTTATCGTACAACTTTGTCGGCGTGATTAGTATATAATATAACCATGCCAAATTACAGCTTTCTTGTATTAATAATGTCTGAGCTAAGCCGCGGACAGACGGACAGACAGACATGACGAAACTATAAAGGGTCCTTTTTGACATAGGAACCCTAAAAACTCCAAAATGGCCACCGCATACGCATGTATAACTAAGCAGCTAGTGGTTGACGAAGCATTGAAATTATTTTTGACTACACGCACCAGTTAAAAAATATCTATTTAATAAATATCTAAACTAAAAATAATAATGATCTCCGTTAGAATCTTTTTTATCTAAGTACAACCACGTAAACAAAGAAAATTAAACCAACCAGGGTTTTACAAAAAGCGAGAAATTTGTATTCCTAAGAAATTGGTAATCATATGAAATGTACATATACGAGTACGATGTTAGTATAATCTGTCTAAATTCCAAGGCGATTAGGTGCAACTGCTATGTAAGATTCAGCGTTCTTTCAAACATAAACGAATTATAGGTGCCATGAAAATCCCGGCACGATTCATACGATCGCGTTTTCTCTAATGAGTTGCACGAGGCTTCATGTAAATGGCTACAGCTCTCAAAGCAAGCAAGAGCGATCGAGTCCATTTACAAGGACAAGCACGTCCCTTGACGTTGTTGAGTGCAATCTTGCAGTCGCATGCGCATCGCACTGCGCGACGTGTACAAACGGCCGAACGACGGCTAGCGACCCCCAAGCCTGTAGGTACAAATTACATATACATAATCTGCGGAGAATATGTAAATAATGTCATGAAACATGTGCTATCAAGTCGCCAGTTACCAGTTTTTGTATAAATTCCGCGAAGAAATTATGGTTGATTTATTTATTAGGTTTATGAATTGACTATAAAAAATATAAATCTATCAACGGAACAGTAATTTATGTGCATTTAAAGATAAGATATAATTTTATCTAAAGGCTCTATGACGTTGTCAAACGAGTAGTATATATAAGTTACGTATACTTAGGGTCCCCAGGAGGCTCGAGTTTCCATACAAACGTAGTTCCGCTTTAATGTAAAAACTACATGCCGGATTTAATCCAAACTTTGCAGATATATTGAGTAGACACATATCGATGTTTGTAATTAGTTTTCATCGTAGTAAATTAAAAAACAACTTAACGACGGCTCAAATTAGTTTTGTACTAAAAGTTTGAAACTGCTTTTATTTTTTCCGTTTTATATTACTAAGTACCTACATCGAAAATTAATTACAAACACCGATATGTGTCTACTCAATATATTCGTAAAATTTGGATTCAATACAGCATGTAGTTTTTATATTAAAGCGGTACTACGTTTGTATGGAAACTCGAGCCTACTGGGGACCCTTAAAAATTGATTAGAAACATCGATCGAAAAAGCACTAAAGTGGTATTTTTTTAATTCGGTGATTAGAAAACAGTACCTACCTACCTACTTTCTCAAATCACATTTTTCTTACGTAGCGAAGCAACTGTTACCTAAATAAACGTCATAAAATACTGATTCCTCAGGCTGATGGAAGTGAACGGCACCCTGACGACGTTATGCCGGAGCCAGGAGGAGTTACAGCGCGCCGTGAGCCAGGCCAACCCCGCCCACCTGGTGCTGCTACGAGGGCAGCAGGCGCCGGCACTCGCATCTGTCTGCACACAGGTAAAGAGTGAAAGGCAACCTGACGACGTCATGCTGGAGCCAGGAGTTGCAGCGCGCGGCGAGCCAGGTCAACCCCGCCCACCTGATGCTGCTAAGAGGGCAGCAGGCGCTGGCGCTCGCGTCTGTCTGCACACAGGTAAAGAGTGAATAGCACCCTGAAGACGTCATGCCGGAGCCAGGAAGAGTTGCAACTTGCCGTGAGCCAGGCCTAACCCGCCCAACTCGTGCTGCTAAGAGGGCAGCAGGCGCCGGCGCCCGCGTCTGTCTGCACGCAGGTAAAGAGTGAACGGCACCCTGACCACGTCATGCCAGAGCCAGGAGGAATTACAGCGAGCCGTGAGCCAGGCCATCCCCATCTACCTGGTGCTGCTAAGAGGGCAGCAGCTGCCGGTGCACGCGTTTGTCTGCACACAGGTATAGAATGAACGGCAACCTGACGACGTCATGCCAGAGCCAGGAGGAGTTACAGCGAGCCGTGAGCCAGTCCAACCCCGCCCACCTGGTGCTGCTAAGAGGGCAGCAGGCGCCGGCGCCCGCGTCTGTCTGCACATAGGTAAAGAGTTAACGCCACCCTGACGACGTCATGCCGGAGCCAGGAGCTGTGAACCAGGACAACCAAGGCTGGTGCTGGCCTCGCCTCAGATAAATGTGTCACCTAGGAGCACAAGGCTCGGCTTTCTGCTCTCACACATGGACTGCAGGGTAGGAATGTAATATATATAGTCCTAATTTATTAATACCAACCCGATATTTAATACAAGGCGTCTATTCGTGGTTCTTATCAACTATCCCAAAGAACCTCGTGAATGTATATTAACTCGTTGGCTTGGATGGTTAACAATGGTGAACGCATTTGCTTTTTCGAATTTAAGGTTTCGCAGCATTCAAGCTGAGCCGGGTCATTTTCCTTGCCTACCTTATATTTAATAGTTCTTAAGCTTTTAAAATAAGTAATTTTAACGATTTCTTGCATTATATTGCTTTTGCTTGCGTGGGCTCTGAATAAATGCATATTATCTTAACCTATATATATACACCTATATATATAAAGACACAAGAGGTCCATTTTTTTTTGCAATTTTTTGACCACAGTAAGGTAATATATATATATATATATACAATATATTGACAAATCGATCAGAGCCGATCGGCCAAACTCAATATGAGTAGTCCAACTAAGTATGGGCAGTCCAATTTTTTTTTGATTCGTTCCTTGGACAAAGTTGTTTAGAAACATGAGTAAAAGCCCCGTATAAAATGTCGGGCACTAACAAAGAACTACCTCATATGGGATAGAAATCCACTTGGTATGATAATGCCGAAGTTGAAAGCGCACTCTGGCTTAAGTGGTCACAAAACTAGTAAGTTACTCGTAACTTGCAAAGTTCTTCTTCTTTAATCTAAGAGCAGTGCTCTTGTCTGTTGAGTAATCACCAATTCTTTCTATCCTCAGCCATCATTTCAAGGTCTTGATACAACACGACAGCAGCCTTTTCCTTTATTTACTCTCTGTAGTTTCGCCTTGGTCTTTCACTGCTTCCTCTTTCCTTAACTTGCCAAGTTAACAAAGAGGAATAATTACTCTGTAGTCCCAAAGGCATTCAGAAGGTTATAAGAAGTAAAAAGTCAACAAACTTATTTGTGAAGATTAATTTGTTGTTACCGAGATTCTATTGTAAATCCTATGAAAATAGCAAATTTTGTGACAGTCAATACTTGTAGCGTTCGCATCTATTACTCGTAAGTTCCGTGAGTATTCGCGCGTCATCCTACTTTTAAACGTGACTTTTATTTCGCTGCAAAGCGGCAAATGCTACTCATGAAACTGAACAACTTGTAGTAACTGTCTGTTCGTACTTGTCGGAGTAAAGGCAGATAGGGTGAGGTTGTCTTTGTCGTACCCCCTAAGAAAATCTAATCTAATTTGCGTTTATGCAAAATAAATTACATGTTAAATATATATTATGAAACTTTATTTATTTATAAATCTTTTAGTATTAATAACAACAAAGGATTTAAAAAAAAGGTACGACTTATGACTAAGTAAGTAAGTAATTCTTTATTCGCTTTTAAACAAGGTACTACAAGTAAGATTTTCTATTTAACAACACAGAATCACTTGTTTAGCCATTAATATAGCATGCAATTGTTAACACAGCAATAAAAGGTACGTATTTAAATCTTACAGTCATATACATGTTATTTTTTTTTTTTAATTCCGCACAACTAACCTGTGATCCAAAAACTCACCAAGAGAGTAGAACATGTTTTGAAGCAGACATTCGCGTAGACATTTTTGAAACTTGTTATAAGGAAGGTCTTTGTATGATTCTGGTATTTTGTTATATATAACGTAACCCATCCAGTAACAATTCTTTTTATAACAGGTCGTTTTTGGAACGTCGCTCATAACCAGCCTATTAGGGTTTCTTTTTACTCTGGCATTTACTTGTCGCGCTTGTTGGTAAAATGATATCTCATATCGTTTTACAAATTTAGCCACCTCAAATATGTAAAGACATGGTAGCGGCAAGATCTTCAAGCTCCTAAATAGCGGTCTACAAGATACGTCTTGTGCTACTCCGTATATTGCGCGTATACATTTTTTTTGGGCAATGAAAACATTTTTAATATTTGTGCCAAAGTCGTACCAGGTGTAGCCTAAATCGTACCTAGCAAAACACTAAGCAAAGACCATGGTTTTGCTTAGTAATATAAGCTATTTATTTACCGATGCCTGTGTAACGATATAATATATAAATAATATAATTGAGTAACGTAACATAAAACTAATAAGTAAATAAACATCGATACTTTCACATGTCATGGCCGCTGACAAATTTGACCCCATTGTCTCCACGATTCACGCTCTATATAATAGGGATGTCGAGATTTCGAATAGCTGCGACTTAAGCAGCGGTACGACTAACGCAACCTTACCCTATCTCGGCTAGGCGAGGTGGTATGCCTGGGATCCGGCCGTGGACTAATCTTGGATGGTCGAAGAAATGTTAAGAATGCCGTCCCCGGCCGCCGACCATACAAATCGTAGTTTACTGATAATTTTAAAACAAGAAGTTGTGTTATAAAAAGATCCTTTTTTTAGGATCGGACTAGACAAATCTATTTCCGTATATCCCTTTTTTAATACATGTAACATCAAACAGTTAAGAAGACCCTAAAGGATCCTTTAATCTGCTTTATTGTGAAAATTATCTGTTGAGAATGTGATATGCTGAAATATAACGGTATTAAGTAAAACTAGTCAACTTTGTAGACTCAAACATCAAAATGAACTTTTTTGTATAATCTCTTATAAAATTTTAAACGAAATAAAAACTCGATTAAAATGTTCCAATTTCAAAAATTATAATTCTTCTCTTTTACATCACTTTCGCATAAATTGGCGGCAGAAGGTTTATCTTGTTATAAAGTTTCTTCGTTTGTCGACTGCAATTTTATTTACCTGGAAGTGGTTCTGATTTAGCTCCCAAGATTTGAGTTCCTATAAACCACCTTGAGAACACCTGTCAAAGACCACACTAAAAATTGGTTTTCTGTAAAGTCGGTTTACGGACAATAGTTTAACAAAACATTGATGAAATGATTGCATACTTTTATGACGAGTCAATTAGCGTAACGGGACAATGAGTTAACCTTTTTCGTGCATGCAGCCGGCGTCCATCGATTTATAAAGACGTTGTCACGTCAAAATGTTTGAAATACATAGTCGTGAGTATAACAGATGTTTAGCTTCATTTATTGTACAGACTTGATGGAAAACAAACGGATGAGGTATGAAAACAAATTAGCGGAAGGGTAATTTTGTGCACAATAGTTCATAATTTACGTTATTGACGTGTTTACGTCTTATAAATTGATGACACGGGCTACATTCACGAAAAAAGTGTGACGTTATTATCACGTTACGCCAGTGTGACGTCATTGTAGCGTTACGCCAGTGTGATGTCATTGTCGCGTTACGCCAGTGTTACCTCATTGTCACGTTACGCCTGTGCCAAGCGTGCAAGCGAGAGTTGTACTAGTACTTGGATTTGATGGACGCACGGACGGACGGACGAACCGTCAAACAAGTGTGTCAATGGCTTCCAGGATCTTACAAGAGGTGTTCTAATGCGGTCGATTCTCTGTGAGGAAAACACGTATCTGTGTGTGCCAATGGATTAAAAGTTCTAGGCTTCCAGGACCTTACAAATTATCTGTGAGGCAAACACGTATCTGTATACGTTTCAAAGTGTGTGTGAGAGCGTTCGCAATGGCCAGTTGGCCACTTGCCACGGCCGACTAGATTGTAAGTAATCGAGTTGGTTACGACGACGTGGATCTGGATGGCCATAAAGCACACAAGCGTTCGGCTTGTGACTCTATCACATAAAATTATCGTCCGTAAATCGACTTTACCGACATCGTTTTTTTTTAAGCAGTCACCATCCCAATTAGTATTAGAAAACAATAAATAATTTCGCTCAAATTGTATAGGTACCTCGGTGCACGTTGTATTGTCACCTGTATTGTACCTACTTATATCAGCGGCAGCGGTCGTAGTCCAGTGCAACGGATCTATCACGCAGGTTAACTGACCTAAAGCATGGTCATTACCTGGATGGGTCTGACTATTAGTGGCATTTTTCTCGACCGTGTCCGTGCTTTGTACGTCGTTGGCGCCGGATGCTATCACCAGATGGCAGTCAGCCGTGTCAGACGCCTTATAGGCCGGCTTGAAAAACTTCTGAAAATGGGTTTCGCCACTAGCCCTTCAACCTTCACCAACCCGGACTTGGATGCTCCCGTGTGGAGTATGAACTAAGCTTCCCGTGTTTGGGAAGAGACCGTGCCTTGGCAGTGAAGACTTGTATTGGTTGTTAACGAGTCGTACTTGTTATTTAGCTAAAACCTTGTTGTCTCTCACCAAGTAATTTGTGTCCAGAACGAAGGGTCATCACTGCGAGCGGAGCTGGGCGCACTGCGCGCGTCCGCGGGCGAGGCTGAGAGGGCGAAGGAGGGCCTGCGCGCCGACAACACGCGCCTCACGCACCGCATCTCCTACTTGGAGGAGCAGGTCGCAGAGCTGCTCGCCAGGCATGCACAGGTACGCGAGATACAAGCACGCTTCGGAAGGTCCATTATAGAAGAGCAATACAGAGTTGATTTGTGCTGCAGGGGACAATGTGTACACACCACAGATGTAATTTCGCATCTGTGCTTCACACACACGCAACGAGGTGTCCATTGGTTAAGCGCTTTATTCTTACTGGAGTACTGGAGACTTACAAATATTTTTTTAAACGTAGCTGGAGACTTACTAAATCCTACAACTGCACTGGTCATATCATAGCGTAGCTACAGTCTAAAGAATCATTACAGTCGTCCAACGGAAACGTCTATTACAAGGCAATCGTGCGGGGGCCGAAGGGCTTGACGGGGGAGGTCGACCCCTAATTGCTCTAGTCACCGTTAGGGACAATTCATGGTGACCAGTGACTAATGATGAAGGCGTTGGACCACTGTATGAATTCTTACAGTGTGGTAAGAGAGGCTGCGTCATGTTCATTTGTTTCTCGTTTTGCAGTTGCACCCAGTGAGCAGCAACGACAGCGGAAGCTGCATCACAGTCAACAAGACTAAGAAAAATGTGACCAATATAAACATCACGTCGGATCCACCCAGCAAGGCCACTCCCAAGTCTGAGGTACAAGTATTCCAGAAAGGTCCCGACATCACTGCGATAGTGGCAAAGCTGCCCGGACTCGACGGCGCCGAGGCGAACCTTCCAGTGATGAGGCCGCGCTCGAACGCTTCTGGCGCGTCGTCACGAGCTGCTGTGTCTCCCGGGGCTTCACCAGCCCCTAACCACAGGTCCCACAGCTCACACAGCGTGGAGCACAGAGCGGGCAGAATGCGGCACTCGCTGTCCCACCACTGCATACATGGAGCCACAGACTATAGCGCGGAAACGGACGCCGCGATACGCATGATCGAAAGAAACCAAAGACACATGGAGAAGCAGAGAATGAAGGAAAGACTGAGTAGGTCAAAGGGCGAAGAGTTCTTCAGATCTGACAGCGATTTAGACGTGCACGATTCACATTCTACGTCATGCGATCCGAGACATTTTGAGATAAAGAAAGCTGCTAACAGAATAGAGGAGAGCATCAAGAAAACCAACTGGGCCGAAAGGAAAACCATGTCGATAATAGAACAGCTGAAGAGATCGCAACGACTGCGCAAGATGAAGAAGAACGAAAGCATTGAAGATGTCCACGTCGAAAATGAGAAGCACTACCTGCACCACCGGATAGACGGCAAGGTGTTAGAGAACGCGCACAAATCCAGTCGCAGATCATCCAAACTGCACTCTCGAAGCGCAAAATCTTCGGAGTTCGAGTCCGAATGTTCAGACTTTCCTAACGGCGACATATACAGCAGTTCACCAAGGATAGACTATTGCTCGGACACGTCAAGACTGAGTCACTACAAGAAGAACGAAGATAGAAAAGAGGGGGATGGGAAATCGAGACCAACGCCTCCTCGGAAACCGCTGCGACTATCTCTGCACAAAGCTCGAAGTGCACACTCGTTGATTAACGGAAGTGAGCCTGAATCGCCCAGCAGACCGCCATCAGAAGCCACGCAAAACGGAGACCACGACACTCCAGCAAAGAGACCAGTGAAGAGAACCCACGCTGCGGACAAGTGGACGCGAGAACGTGCACGAGACCCCAGCAGGGCGACACCGCGACCGGCCAGGAAACTTATGAATGGGTTTAGTGCCTGTGACACACCCGCCGCCGACGACCTCTACCCCGAAAACACGCATTCGCCAATGAGAGTTAAGAGCGCGGGATCTTCTAGCAAATGGTGCTAGCATAAGACCAACACAAAAACACGGTTCTCTTATGATTCTATGACAAAACTGATAAAAATGAGGGAGGACCATTTGATACTGTTAAAAGCTGCCAGGGGTGTTCTAATTCCAATTTTGTGCCATGTTTTTAATCTTTCACTTACCTCAGGAATATTCCCCAAGGTATTCAAAAAGGCTTTCGTTCACCCCATTTATAAAAAGGGTGACAGAGGCAGTGTTAATAACTATAGACCCATTTCAGTTCTTACATCTTTATCAAAAATTTTAGAAAAAATAATAAACAGAAGGTTACTTTCATATCTTACTTCAAAGAACATAATAGCTGAAAATCAGTACGGGTTTGTCTCTGGCAAATCAACTGAAGATGCAGTTTTAGAACTAACCAGCACTGTGGTTAAAAACTTAAATGACAAAAAAAAAACAGTTGGTATATTTCTTGACCTATCTAAAGCTTTTGACACTGTTTCTGTTCCCCTCCTGCTGAAAAAGATGGAAATATTTGGTATACGTGGTTTGACCTTGGATCTTTTCTCTAGTTACCTTAGCGAGAGAGTTCAGTGTGTGACTATAGATAATATCATTAGCGCTGAAGAAACTTTAAGCTACGGTGTTCCTCAAGGTAGTGTCCTTGGACCTACTCTTTTCCTTGTTTATGTAAATGAACTCTGTAAACTTACATTACCAAATTCTAAAATAATTACGTATGCTGACGATACCGCGATTCTTGTAAATGGCAAATCTTGGTCTGAAGCGTGTTCCTTTGCAGAATCAGCAATGCGCAATGTAACGGAATGGCTTCATAATAACCTTTTAACTTTAAATCTGGAAAAAACCCAAGTTATAGCCTTTTCCTGTAACATCTCTTCACAGCCTCCAAAAGATTTTGCAATAGCTGCACATAGTTGCAAGTCACACCAAACCTGCAACTGTATAAAATTAACTCAAGTTCAGTCAATAAGGTACCTAGGTATAACAGTCGACAGCAATTTGTCCTGGAAGTCTCAAATTAATTCTACAACAACAAGACTTAGAAAATTAATCTTTGTTTTCAAAAAATTAAGGTCTAGTGCAGACTTTGCCACATTAAGGAGAGTATACTTTGCTCTTGCCTACTCAATCATCTCCTACTGTATTATTGTATGGGGTGGTTCATGTAAGACTCATTTCCTACGTGTAGAACGAGCCCAAAGAGCTATACTAAAAGTTATGTCTTTTAGGCCTATTCGTTTTCCTACTAAAGAACTATACAATTTCTGTAAGGTACTTACTGTTAGGCAAACCTTTATCTTAAACGTTTTACTACGTAAACACCGTTCTCTTCCCTATGATATAAACTTAATTAAAGATAAACGCAGAAAGTACAGTGTCTGTAAGATGGAACCACGGAGATTGTCCTTGGCCAGTCGACACTTTTACTTTCTCAGTCCAATCCTATATAACAACCTCAACAAAATTCTAAATATCTACCCCCTATCAATTTCGGAAGTTAAGAACAAATTGACAAATTATTTACTAACCCTTACTTTTAAAGAGACTGAAGACTTGTTAATTATATAAATTTAGAATAGGTCATTGTTTTGTAAATATAATGCTCGCTAAACACACACACACACACACACACACACACACACACACACACACACACACACACACACACACACACACACACTGACACATGCACACACTTCTGAGATTCCACATTAATTGTACTTTTAGGTTTAGGTAGCTAAGTAAATTTTTGTACTTTTCTACTGTACTTCATATCTGTAAGAACTATTTTTAAATTGTCTTTTTGTTTTACATTTTACTCGTTAAGGAACGTCATATTATTCTTTCTTCCGGAGGTGGGCGTTAGTAACTGCGACACAGTCCTCGACTAATGCAGTTGCTATCGTACACATTAAGTTTGTACACTTAGTTTAAGTTCCAAATAAATAATTTTTAATTTTAATTTTTTTTTTTAAAATTCAAATAATAGCCTGTAAGAAACATGAAACTGTAACTATAGGTCCACCCACATGTTGTAGATATAGATCCGCACCCACCGTACAATACTCACTTTTCTAAACCACCACACGTGTCATTTATTAAAAACCTACAAGCACTAATATATAAGTATATATAGATAGTAAATAAATAAAATAGGACTTTAAAGAAATAAACACGTTTAAATAAAAAATAATGACATAGTTTATTAATAATATTCAAATAAAATGACACTAAGATATTGTCTTATTAGTTTCATTAATTTTCTATGAGATGGTCCGTTTTTAGCGGTGACACAGGAGGGCCAAGCAAGACAAAACCATATCACGCTCATCTCACTTTTGATAGAACAGAAAATGCGTTCAGACTTTCCAAGTCATCGCTAAAAACCGACCGCTTCTATAAAAATTTTAGCACGCTAACGGGCGTATCTGCCCGTGAGACAGAACTGTTCCCGAGACTGACGGTCATTTCTAAAGTGGTATAACTCGCGCCAAACTTTATCACGGCTCTGAAGTTGGCCGCAAGACGCGTCGCAGTAGCAAGACATAAAGGTACCTACTAATCGATTGTACCGGCGCACGCAAGCACTCGCATCACAGTTCAGATCAGATATAAAGTTTGGCGCTAACTATAAGTTGTTCAATATCGGTAACATACATAGAAGCCATACAGTCAATGGACCATGTACAATTTTATTTTATTTTATTTTGATAAAAATTTAGTTAGTTACGTAATAAAATCATATACACTTATTTTATCACTAATATTATCAGACATTGTAAAATTCATTAAACAATAACTTCAATTTATATAAAATAATAACTAGCATTAACAGAAATCAACAATGAAAGCATATTCACAAGTACATCAATTGATATTTATAATTATGATACAAACACGTTCATAACACTCCTAATACCGTCGCTACAAGTAATTGCAATGCTTATTTTGATTTTATACAACAGACTGCCCAGTGACCAGGTAAGACGGGCTTCTGATGTAATAGGATTATTTACACAGGGTTTATGTAAAATAAAACCTTTTGGTACTATTCCTTTTGTGCCTTATGGCTGGTGATTTGGAATTGAAATCACTAGCCAACAATTATAAAACGAATGTTTAAGACACGCTGCCCGAGCCCGCGCGGGGGCACTGACCATCGGTGCGCTAAGGATACGCGCTTGCAGTGCGCTGCTTATCGAGTCCCGAAAGAAAAATAAAAGGAGTCGCCTCGCTACACCTGCTCTAGGACATCGGCACTTTGCCCGTAAGGCGCGCTAGTGTGGCGTGCTGCCCCCGCTTTTTATTGCCCCGTGAGCAGCGAGTGTAACATTAATCAGCTTTGTTTAAGACACGCTGCCCGAGCCCGCGGGGGCACTGACCATCGGTGCGCTAAGGATACGCGCTTGCAGTGCGCTGCTTATCGAGTCCCGAAAGAAAATTAAAAAGAGTCGGCACTTTGCCCGTAAAACGCGCTAGTGTGGCGTTCTGCCCCCGCTTTTTATTGCCCCGTGAGCAGCGAGGGTAACATTAATCAGCTTCGGCCTTGTACGAAACCGCCGGTTCGTAACTATTTACGATCAAATACTTTTTAGTCCTTGTACGAAACCAGTTGCGATCGAAGATTTCGTCTCGTTTCTTTCGGATGATTTTGTCTTCGATCCCAACTGGTTTCGTACAAAGACGAAAAGTATTAGATCGTGACTAGATACAAACCGGGGCGGTTACGTACGCGGCCGAAAGGCATTATCCTTGCCTTGCAATTGACTTGCAATGACGTGTAAAACGTAAACGGTTTATTATTTGGGTAAGAGGGAAATAGGACACGTGTTATCACCAGTGTTACAAGCACATGTTGCCTAGACACGTGTTATCACCAGTGTTACAGTCACATATCACCCGGAAACGTGTTATCACCAGTGTTACAGTCACATGTGGCCTGGACACGTGTTATCACCAGTGTTACAAGCACATGTCGCCTGGACACGTTTCACAAGTGATACAGTCACATGTCGCCTAACAGCCGAAACATACAATTCAATATCATGTTTACACACCTGCATGCCTTGAAGACTAACCATATCTGTAACAAACACTTCTGTGTTATCACGCTTCATAAACTTTTTACACATGTGTGCACTGTACATGCTTCTTCCGGTATTCCGGAAATTTATGAAAGTGTCTTCCATGTTTGCCCCCTGCTCTCCCCATGTCGTCGTCCCCCCATTCCTTCTTTTTAGGCGAGACTTAGGGGGTCGGGTAAAAATAGGTAACCGTGACAGATAGAATACAGGTGAGATGATGCACAAGGGCTTATCAATTGTAGATATGAAAAATAACACTACCAGCAATGTCGCGCAGCACATAAATGACGTTTCGCGCGGCTACGTAACGCTACGTTTAAATTGAACGGTAGATGTTTCTTAAACACAATGACTAACGTATGAGCAGTACACTCGCCTCCATGCGCGTGCGGCGACGTTGAGTCCGCTCTCTCTACGCTAGGACTCGTGTCACGCACTTTTCATTAATCGTGCCTTAATCACTCTCGCCTAGCGGTCTGCAAAGCTAGCATTGAAACCGCTTAGCATTGTAATTTGTTGCTCAGAAATTACTCGAGCAAAAAAATTCTCATTAGGGCAACTAATTAGACATAAACTTAACACTACAAATAAATTTTGTTGCTGGAATAACAACCGAGCATCAAGTCTCCAAACTAGGGCCTGTGGCAGCGGTCCGGCCGAACCCTGATGTCCGGCCCGCCACTGTTATTTTGTTCGTATTGTAAAATGGAAGTCAATCATACAAAGTATATACAAACATATTTTTTTAACAGTATCGTAGCTAACCATCCTAAGATACCACAGCTTGATAATGAAACTATATTTGTGTTAATGAATACTGTGCTGGCTGCTCTCAACACAAGTCAGTAGGCGCTAGGCGTTGGGGACGCCCAAATGGGCAAACATGGGCTCAAAGGTGTTATTTGGATCTCCATGTATGTGCCTTCAATATAGGTTTTTAAAAAACTCTTGTTAAAAAGGTACTTAAAATGACGTCCTGTCTTCCCAAATTAATCCTTACTAATATTATAAACACGAAAGTTTGTATGTATGGATGTTTGTTACTCCAGATAAACGGATCTGGATAAAATTTGGTAGGTAGACAGATTAGGACCTGGATTAACATATAGGCTACTTTTTTCATGCTCGCGAGCCGCTTGCGGCTCGCGCAATGCGCACCCCGAAGACAGTCATAGAAACTATGTTCACGCGAGCGAAGCCACTGGCAAAAGCTAGTAAAACATATTGTGTTACTGATTGTTATAAAAGTCTAAATCTTCAAAACTTTAGCAGTCTGTGGCAACATAGCTTCAAAATAGCTACACTAATTTTGATTTTTACCATGAATGAATAACGTACGGTCCTACGAGTACACCAAAAAATATTTCGATCTTGATATCCTAAAAATTAAGTCGGATTGGCAATCTGTGTAGTCCTGAGGATAACAAGGTTGGAGATCCTGCTCTAGCCAGCCGCACTCGGGACCGGACTATCGGACAGCCCGGCGGACCGAGAGGAAAAAATTGTTACTTTCTGGCCAACTTCGACTATAACTGTCTTTTTAAATAAGGAAGACAGCTCGATTGTAAGAAAGAATATGTATGTATAAGAGTGAGATAGCAGGTTCTAAGGCTTTTTGATTTTGATTAGAATACATTAAAGTTTTTTATTATATATTCATAAAAAATACATTCAGTCTCAATAGTTACGTGAAACGAGTCCGTAGGGTTGACTAGGGTCTGGGAACACTTTGTTTACTATCTACATCTTTTCTTTCAAAAACATTCTAAAAACTATATTTTAGTTTTACTCTGAAACTGTTTTTTTTCTTCTTTATTATAATTCATCATCAAATCAGCTCATATACAGGGTGTAAAAAAATTGGTGTAGGACCCGTAACTTGGGGGTTCTACTCATCATACTGAACAACTTTCCCCAAGGAACCCATAGTAAATTCTTTAAAAAATAATTGGACCCTCCATATTAAAATGCACAAAATTGGTCGATCAGCTGATCGATTTGTATGAAGAAAAAAAATATTTTTTTGCGATTTCAGCAAAGTCGTAGAACAAAAGTTGTTTAGTATGATGAGTAGAAGCCTCAGTTAACGGGACCTACACCAGTTTTGTTACAGCCTGTATACGTCCACACCGAGGGGCTCGAGCCTACCTTGAGTTAGGGCGATCGGGCCGCAGTCGACCACGCGGGTCCAATACGGGTTGCTCGACTTTACACACAACCTCAGAGTTTCTTCGAAGGCGTGTGCAGGTTTCCTCACGATGTTTTACTTCACCGTAAGAGCGTCGGATAAACGTACATATGAAATCGAAATTCGAAAACACATTGGTACGTGGCAAGACTAGAACCATGACCTTTCAGATAGGAGGTAGCGGCCCTGGTCGTTGCGCCGCCGAAGCTCCATATTATGTATAGTTATTATAATGATTACTTTAAGCTACGCTCAAACTAATATAATTTTGATTTGACACCATGGATTACAGTGTAATAGTGCATTAGCAATACATTCATCGCACATTTACATATTAGGTAATAACTTCAGACCGCGGAGATTCACCTTAACACTAAATTATTTTCATACGATTTTCTTTTTATGTAAAAAGAAAGAACTTTTTATGGACTTGTCTTCAAATCAAATGTGGCGTTAACTTGAGCAATTATTAAATATGGGAAACACGTGATGTCTGCGTTTGTGTAATTTACAATTCCGACCAATAAAATCATGCCGTGCGAAAAGTTCAGTCAGCACCCAATCACATTCGGCCAGCGTCTCGTACCCAACTATGGAAGACCACTGGGCGGCTCGATCCACTAGACTCCACCGCCACACCGCCACTTAAAGTACTTTTTATATATATTTTTTCATTCACAATTGGTAAGCCCTTGGCATCATCTCACCTGATGGTAAGTGACGATGATGCCGAAGATATAAGCGGGCTTACCAAGATTCCCCAGCGCAATGGGGAACTGGCTATCTTACCTTCAAGCCGGAACACATTATTGTTGTTAGCATTGATATTTGGCGGCAAGACTTAAATAACATGGTGGTAGCTAGCCAGGCGGACTAAGAAAATGCCCTTCTACTATCCAAACCGAGTCTTACAAAGTTAGACTCGGCCGGGAATCGAACCCGCGACCTCCTGATGTGTAGCTAATTGACTTAACCATTACGCCACGGAGGTGGTTTAAAAGTACTTCATCGGCTGAGTATTGTGACGGCTTAGACCTGGAAGCAGCGTCCGTAGTTGAGGTATATCTTCATGGCGTAAGGCAGCGGCAGGTCGCGGACCGCGCGCTTCATCAGCACGGACAGCCTGACGCGGCGCGCGTCGTCGCCGCTGCCGGAGCACGGCGAGCGCGCGCTGCTCGCGGAGCTCGAGTCGGTGGAGGAGTCGCGCGCGCAGAAACTGCGCTTCTGACGCCTCCGCCGCTCTGTTCGGGAAATAAACAATAATAAACCATCGACAAGTGGAGGGCGATCAGTGCCACTTGCGCGGTCGTGTTAATCATGCAAGTCAACCGACCATAAGCACGGTCATTATCAGGATGGGTTTGACTTGTGATAGTTAATGTCACTATCACAAGTCAATTTTCCCTTTCCGGGCTTCGGTGCCGGTTGCTCCTTAGATACAGAAAACGTTTAATTAATAAACGGTTGTATATCCCAAAAAAACGTTTTTGTTATATTGATTTTCTGTACTTTCTTATTATTTTTTTATCGTTTTAGCTTAGAAATAGAAACTGTTTTTGTGTAACAATAAGTTAGGGATCTACTAGGTCTTTAAGTAATCAGTATTTCTTATTCTATGTTTGTATGTGACTGTTTGAATCCTGAATATAAATTACTTTTTTTTGTTATAATATAAATTAATTTGTCGCATCACAACATAAAAAAAATAAATTAACAATATAGAAGAAAACCTATACAATAAGCGGCCTTAGGATCATGCTAAGTCAATACTTAGAAATTTGAAGATTGGGGGTGGGGAAAGCGTGTGTTGTAAGTGCACTTCTAGCTGAAATACCCCTCGTCCTCAGGAGTCCGGGGCTGGTCCGCCTTGAAGTCGCGCTCGTCGTTGAAGCCGCTAGTGCTAGTGACGATGCTGCTTTATCCTTTTTCGTTAAAAACCCATGACATCCCCACTGCTGAGAGATGGGTCCCTTCTGAACTTGGGAAGAACGGGGGCCAAGTCCGGGTTGGTGGAGGTTGTAGGGCCAAGTTTTCAAGCCGCCTATAAGGCATCTGACACGTCTTATCGAATGCCATCCAGTGATAGCAACCGGCACCAAAGGCTTAACGTGGCTTGCGTAGCACAGAAACGGTCAAGAAAAATGCTACTTAAAGTCAAACGCATCCAGGTAATGACTGTGCTTCAGGTCAGTTTTCCTGCGTGATCGATCCAGCCACGCAATATGAGCGCTTCGATGCATTCCTTAATTTTTAATTCCATTGTTAATACTCTTTAACCGTCTGCTTACCCCTCCCCTCGCCCTCAGTGGGAGTGTCGGAGGGCTCGTCCACGCTGGAGTCGCGCTCGTGGCTGGAGCTGGAAGGAGAGTTCTCCTCGCCGATGCCGCTGTCGAGCTTCTGTCGCGCCTTCTCTTTAGCCTTGGAAGTGGACTCTGTGGTCTCCTCGTCGCTCGAGTGCTGCTTGGGCTCCGGAGCTAGGGACAAAATGTAGTTAAGAAACTGGTCTTGTTTTAAGTGTGTCCTGTCTACATTTTTACTGGCCTACAATTTGTAACGTTACAAGAAACGTGTTTATTTATGGTACGGAATCCTTTGTGTGCGAGTACGACTTGCACTTGGCTGGTTTGTATTATTTGGTTATTTTTTATTAAAAATTTGAGTGCGTTTGAGTCTCACCTGATGGAAAGT
Source organism: Coleophora flavipennella (assembly GCA_947284805.1). Classification (NCBI taxonomy): domain Eukaryota; kingdom Metazoa; phylum Arthropoda; class Insecta; order Lepidoptera; family Coleophoridae; genus Coleophora; species Coleophora flavipennella. The sequence continues at coordinate 8,858,026 of OX369305.1, forward strand.
GACGATGTAGTCGAGGATGGTGCACGCAAACTCAAATAATGCCTATTGAAACGCAAACTATCGTTTCGAGCCTATCTCCTTTGTTGCGTTTCATAATTAAATTCTCTTTTGATTTTGTTCCTCTATGAAAATTTAATTTGAAAATATTTGTGACTTTTTGACAAGTGTAAAACAAAAATTGATTCTGGATGACTGATGACTGTCGAAATAGGTGTTTTGATGAAAATATTTTAAAATTTTGTGATTTTGGTTTTGTTTACAAGACCTCCTATATTTAACAGGGGTAAGTGATTTATGCTTAGAGATAGCTATCCATTTTTATTTGTTGCCGTTGCGAACTAAATTTTTATTTATGTTCGTAGGGTCTTCCACCCGGCCCGAACGAATCACTAATACCCTGGATTACTGCTAGTCTTCCACCGGCGTTTGTTTCGCCGCTCTACAACTGCCTGCCGCTTACTCAAAGGGAAGTGGAACCTTTGTTTCTATCTAATTTTAAGGCCCATTGAAGTTGGTTGTCACTGGTAACCAAACACTACTACTGGTGATCAAGCATTACGACCTGCCGCACCATTTTGTTATCACTGGTGACCAAGCACTGCTACTGCCCGACAAGGTTCTGCTGTCTTCCTCCAAGCGCAGCTGCTGGCCTACGTGTTCTCCTGTTTCCGTTTACTTTGTCAATTTTGCATTTATTTTAAAATCATTAAGAGTATTGTACACCCAAAGTGTTTCCTACAACTTTGGGGGGTAATTTCGAAACCCAATAAATTAACTCCATTTATGTTTTAGGTATTTATTCGATCATTTTTTACACCTGGGGGGACGATCGATCGTTACCTAACCTTTTTTATATTTTAAATTTAGGTAATGTGTTATTTTTATATTTAACTAGTTCCACGGTCATCCATTTGTTATACCAATTATTTGTTACGCCTTTTACCTATTTTTTAAATATTATGGTCATCCTTTCTTTACAACGTTAACTCATCAACTTGTTTACGTCTTTATCTATTTTTTCTAATCTTATAAAATAAAAGTATTCTATATTACCCCAAAATTTATTTTCTTTCCGAAATTCATATTTAGGCAGCGAGTAAAAATTCTACGTGTCATATGTGGCAAATTCCCAAGTTACCATTATTTTTGTCACATATTTATGGCGCCCGAACTAATGTTTTTATCCCCTTTTCTGTCTTTATTATTTCCCTAACGAACCCGTTTTTTTGTCGTTCGTGGGTGTATCCGTTTTCCGGATGCTATGGTTCAAGTTTTAATACCTCAAGACCCTTACTTAATTTAATCGTGCAGTTTTCTTTGAAACGTAAGGTTTTTTTGTTTGTATGCACGGTATTTTTTTGCTTCTCTTCACACGGGTCGTTTTTTTTCCCGGCTTATTGGCATTATACCTCTTTCGGATAATTGCTTACGTGTTGATGAGTTGTTTTTGCCTGTGTATTCCCTTACGATTCCAAGAGAATTTTGATTTAAGTAGTCGATGGCCAGACTCTAGATTTCTTTCAATCGAAAGTCGGGACAGACTTACTTTTAGTTCACGATTATTTAACGTTGGTTTAAGGGAAAATATCTTTAAGGGTTATTGTTTGGAATATTTTTACGCGTTGCTTTGCGAGGTACTCCTTAAATTTTTGGCGTACCCTGTTCACTTTTATGTGACAACGTTTCTGTATTCCGCAGTATTGTTTAGATTTCTTGAGGTCTTATAACAATTTTCCATTTTTCAAATTTCTTTCATTAATCTTGCCCTTGTCTTACCCCAAATGGCCTATTTTTCGGTAGAGTTGTCCCTTTAGACTCTTGCGTATCGCGTTTCAGACTTCCGGTGTTGATTTTATCCGTGAGTCGGATTTTTCACGCATCCGCCTTTACCGCTTTTGTCCACATTTTCGCTGGCGTAACCGACAATGTTTAGCAAGTTTTTTCAGTTTTTGACAACCCTACTGGTCTTTAATGTTTTACTAGTTCTGTGGTTTTTCCCTCGAGATGTGTTAAGCTTGACAGCCCTACTTGCCTATTGTGCGGTGTGCTCCTTTTTTTCCTTCTTCGTTCTCTCTTTATACTATCTAGTTTTAATTAGTTGTTTAGTTATGCTCTTTCGGCATTAGTTGACTATTTTAGGCTGTGCATAGCGATCCCTTAACACTAGTGTGTTGTTGGGGTTATTAAGTTTGTTCACTTTTAGATGGAGTTTTTGCCGTTTGTATGTGTAGCTTCGTGTATAAATGTCAATTTCTACCAGCTTCAAGTAAACGTTTGTAGTTAACTAGTTACTTACAGAGTTTTTATTTTTCCTTCTTCAGGGCTGTCCAACGTCCATAGGGTTGTACAAATTTCAAAATTTTTTTGAACTTCACACCTTTTTTTTGTGAGTTTGTGGGTATTTTGAAACGCAAACTATCGTTTCGAGCCTATCTCCTTTGTTGCGTTTCATAATTAAATTCTCTTTTGATTTTGTTCCTCTATGAAAATTTAATTTGAAAATATTTGTGACTTTTTGACAAGTGTAAAACAAAAATTGATTCTGGATGACTGATGACTGTCGAAATAGGTGTTTTGATGAAAATATTTTAAAATTTTGTGATTTTGGTTTTGTTTACAAGACCTCCTATATTTAACAGGGGTAAGTGATTTATGCTTAGAGATAGCTATCCATTTTTATTTGTTGCCGTTGCGAACTAAATTTTTATTTATGTTCGTAGGGTCTTCCACCCGGCCCGAACGAATCACTATTACCCTGGATTACTGCTAGTCTTCCACCGGCGTTTGTTTAGCCGCTCTACAACTGCCTGCCGCTTACTCAAAGGGAAGTGGAACCTTTGTTTCTATCTAATTTTAAGGCCCATTGAAGTTGGTTGTCACTGGTAACCAAACACTACTACTGGTGATCAAGCATTACGACCTGCCGCACCATTTTGTTATCACTGGTGACCAAGCACTGCTACTGCCCGACAAGGTTCTGCGGTCTTCCTCCAGCGCAGCTGCTGGCCTACGTGTTCTCCTGTTTCCGTTTACTTTGTCAATTTTGCATTTATTTTAAAATCATTAAGAGTATTGTACACCCAAAGTGTTTCCTACAACTTTGGGGGGTAATTTCGACACCCAATAAATTAACTCCATTTATGTTTTAGGTATTTATTCGATCATTTTTTACACCTGGGGGGACGATCGATCGTTACCTAACCTTTTTTATATTTTAAATTTAGGTAATGTGTTATTTTTATATTTAACTAGTTCCACGGTCATCCATTTGTTATACCAATTATTTGTTACGCCTTTTACCTATTTTTTAAATATTATGGTCATCCTTTCTTTACAACTTTAACTCATCAACTTGTTTACGTCTTTATCTATTTTTTCTAATCTTATAAAATAAAAGTATTCTATATTACCCCAAAATTTATTTTCTTTCCGAAATTCATATTTAGGCAGCGAGTAAAAATTCTACGTGTCATATGTGGCAAATTCCCAAGTTACCATTATTTTTGTCACACTATTTACTGTCACCTTGATGATCCCTAAATTGTAGGAGAATAAGGAAGGGTAACGTTTCGTACGTATAGGCTGAATATGAACAACAAAGGGGTGGAACCTCTCCCTGCGTCTCGTTGACCGAAGGTGTAATGAGCTGCGGGAATGAGGTCGTGTAGTTCTTGCGCACACTCTCGGAAATGAATTCGAGAGAATACCGAAAGACAGGCAACTTTGCGAGGATGCTCAAGGCTTTAAAGCTTGTTTTTGACAAGCTCATCGTCGCCAATTAGTGTCCGAACGCATCGGATTTCTATCCAACAAAAAAAAAACAAAGTTACAGAATCTTTTTTCAAACTTTTTTGAGAATTTCAAGAGATTGGTTACGTTTTTGTAAAGAAAGGATACCTACATATTGAAAGAACTAATGCGAGTCCGTCTAGCCGTTCTATCCAACTAATTTGCTTTTTTTTTCAATAAAGGCATTTTATTTATTTATTACTAGCTTTTGCCCGCGGCTTCGCCCGCGCGGAAATCGTTGTAATGACTAACTTAGAGGGTGCGCGGTGCGCGAGCCGCAAGCGGCTCGCGAGCGTGGACATGATTTTTTTCCAGATGCCTCGGGAACTATGTCAGGATATGCTTATTAGTAAATTATGTCATTTCCCACCCCCTTAATCATGTGTGTGCAAAAAATCACAACAAACCATTGTTCCGTTGCGATGTTAAAGAAATTAACCAAAAAAGAGTATTTTTTCAGTTCCCTCAGGAACTGCATCGGACTATGCTATTTTCACGGGATAAACAGTAGCCTATGTCCTTCCTCGTGACAAAGGCTACCTGCATGCCAAATTTCATTAAGATTGGTCAAGGCGTTGAAGCGTGAAAAGGAAACAAACACATTTTCACATTTATAATATTAAGTAAGGATGTTTTTTTATTGCATTTACAGATTTGTCATCAAGCATTGGAAATCACCCCCGCGAGCGGCTAGCGGCTCGCGCACTGCACTGGAAGAATGTAATACGAGTCCGTCCGGCCGTTCTATACGCCGTTCTATCAAACAGATTTGTTTTGTTTTCATGAAAGATATTGAACAAGCCTCAATGTCTCCGTGGCGTAATGGTTAGTCCATTAGCTTCACACCAGGAGGTCGCGGGTTCGATTCCCGGCAGGGTCAACTTTGTAAGACTCGGTTTGGTTGGTGGTAGGGCATTTTCATAGCCCGCTGGCTAGCTACCACCATCTTATGTAAGTCTTGCCGCCAAACATCAGCGTTAACAGGATTGATGTGTTCCGACTTGAAGATAAGATAGCCAGATCCCCATTGCATTGGAGAATGTTGGTAAGCCTGCTTCCATCTTCGGCATCATCGTCACGTACCATCAGGTGAGATGATGCCAAGGGCTTATCAATTGTGGAAAAAATATATAAAAAAATAATGGATAGATAGATGGCACTGTAAGTTTTTTAGAACTCAATTATATTTTTTTTGGGGTGTCAGGTTTTATTTTCATTACGAAATTTCTTAATTCGGTCCCCTCAAAGCCCGCGATAAAGGCTATACAATAGCTTAAAAGCATTGCAAATCACCTTACTTCCGCCCATTTCAACATATTAACCCATTGAGTGCCAATACGCAATATTACGTAGGTAGTTTTTAATAGCAGAGGCCAACTACGCAATAATACGTAGTACTTTCATGCGCTTAAATAATGATTGGAGTAATTCGGCACCCTGGGTTAAACGTTTTTATGTTCTTTGGCCTCTCAAATAAAACAAGACATAAAAAAGTACCATCTTTATTATTTTTAATTTCACAAAATCACAAATTTACGTAGAATGTGGTTTCTAATGTGGGTACCAAGTTCGGTCTGGTCCATACCTTTGGCACTCAATGGGTTAAAGAAAATTTTGGAATCTAATACGAGTCCGTCCGGCCGTTCTTTTTTAAAGGAAAGGTATTTAGGCTAGATTTGTCATCAAGCATTAAAAATCATTAACGTTTCGCCCTTCTCAAATAAATAAATATATATATATATATGAAATCTGTTTCGAGTCCGTCCGGCCGTTCTATAGAACCGATATGTTTTTTTAATGAAAGGCATTAATGCACAAATATGTCATCAAGCATTGTAAATCACCTAACTTTCACCCTTCTCAACATATCAAACAAAATTATAAAATCTAATATGAGTCCGTCCGGCCGTTCTTTCCAACAGAGTTGCATTTTTTTTTTAATGCATAGATTTGTCAACAAGCATCAAAAATCACCTAACTTTCGCCCTTCTCAAGTAAATAAAAGGCAGTTTTATCAAACCGTTTTTTTTATAAAAGGTATTGATGCACAGATTTGTCATAAAGCATTGAAAATCACCTAACTTTCGCTTTTCTCAAGTTATACCCAAGAATCAAACACGATTTTCGTAGTTTTCTTTCTCAATATCTCCGGTTCTAATTGAAGTACCAAACGCGGTTCGTTTTGGTTTAAGAACACTCGCTGGAATGAGCTCTTTCATTTGAGCTATTGCCCATCTAAATTAGTTGAGTTGGAGGGAAACTAGTATGTGAAGTTGTGAACTCAACGCGCACATTCTCGAATACTACGCAACTTCGATGGCGAGCCGCTTGCGGGTTGCGGGTCGCCCGCCGCACACTCTAGATATCCATAATCAAAAATATTCAAAATAATAATGCTGCGGAGCAGTACGGGTCCTCCTCGTTATATCATAATATTATACTAGCTGTCCCGGCGAACTTCGTACCACCTTACACTACACTACACACCCTACCCTACACTACCCTACATAAGAACCTTCTCCTGACAATAACGAACTCAACAAAAAAAGAATTAGCGAAATCGGTCATGCGATGCGATGAACAAGGGAAATAGAGATTCATTTTTATATTAAAGATATGTACCACGGCGGCCTGTGTCAGAAGCAGATTGATTGATGTAAAGACGCATTTAGCGCATGTCACAACCCGTCTGTGCCGTTGATGATAGAGCTTTTGTATTGTTTCAAGTGGCGTTTTGTTAAGTTTGTGACTCTATTGGTAAGACAAATAAGATTTGTTCTCCTACGTTGACGTTGGCGGAATTAGCATTGTGATTTTTGTTTAATGATAATATAGACGGGACCCCTGACCCCTGGAGGCTCGAGTTTCCATATAAACGTAGTTCCGCTCTAATACAAAATGTACATGCTGGATTGAATCCAAACTTTGCAAATATATTGAGTACCCTAAAAAAAATTTTCAGTTGGTACAAATTTTGTTGTAACAATTTGTCTGCTAGATTAATACGTATACCCATGCGAAATTACAGCTTTTTAGTACTAATAGTCTCTGAGCTAAGCCGCGGACAGACCGACAGACATGGCGAAACTATAAGGAGGAACCCTTTTGACTACGGAACCCTAAAAAACGTCCTAAGATACAAGGGCGAAAAAGGTAATTGGCAAACCAATCACAAACTGGCTCCTCTGGCTCACCGTGTCACTTTTTTGCCTTTCATCTGCTCGCCACCCTTGTATCATAACTGTCTATGAAAATTGTTTATGGATTTAGCATTATATAAAAAAAAGATTCCAACGAATTGAGAACCTCCACATTTTTTGAAGTCGGTTAAATATAAATGACATCTTCACGAGCATTGGATTCTTGGTAAGTTTCGGCATGAAAACAAGACAGATTTAAATTTCAATAGTCAATTACCATAAAAAGGAAGATAAAGTCATGAGGTTGGCAGTAGGTAAATAAATAAATACACACACCTGTATCCCACTCCATAGTAGAGGTCCCAGCGGCCTCGGCGGTCTTGCCGAGATAAATTTCCACTTCAGCCGGCACCTCTGGGTTTTCTTCATGAGTCTTGGGGTCTAAACTCTTATCACCAGACCTTGGACTCCCGTCCTTGGAAGACCTCGCTGATTTATCCTTATTTCGGTCTTTAGGGGAGTATTCCTTGGAAGACCTGTTTGTGTAAAATTTTATGATTATTTGTCGCAAAGTATAGAACAGATGTGAAGATTACTAGTTTGTAATCTCTATAATATTGTACTAAGGCAACAAATAATAAAACACAATTTAATTATATTTTTTAAACAAACTTTAAATATTTATTTTAAATTATTAATAATGTACAAAGACGGACTTTTCCCTAAAAGGAATCTACTCCAGTCAACCATAGAATAATTGAAAGGATTACACAATACAAGGGCAATATTTTTGTTGCCCTTGCATTGTGTAATCGCGCTGTGAAAAATCATTACGCATCCTTTAAAATTTGTGCTGGGACGGACCCTGACAGGTTAGCGACGACGGTTCCCGCGGGATCTATAAAATGTATCTCTGGAATAGCTCAATTTAAAAGATTGAAACCTTCATTGTAAGATTGGTCGCGTCTTTAAGTACTCTATTGTTATACGACAATATGTTTAGCGCCTGATAAATCGAGGGAAAATATATATAGACCAGAGAATCAAGGGGTTCCCGAGGGAAACTATTCTGAGTAACATACAAACCTCTTCTTAGGCGTCCTATCTTGAGATTGGCGTAGCTCTTCAGTCTTTTCCTCTGTTGCATCCGTGCTTTCTTCCTTCGAGCAGTCTTTGAGGGAGTTGGCGGCGGTTGCGGGGTCAGCGGGGGCGGGAGGCGTGGCGGGGGGCGGGTCACGGCGCGGGCCGCGGTCCTGTAACGCGAAGTACACGACGTGGGGCATGTCGTCCGGGCGCCTCTCGCCGCTGGGGCTATCACTGGGTGGCCTGGCGAACGAACACGAGATACAAAATAAAACAGCACTATTCTAGCAGTGCTTTATGGCTAACATAGTTTCGAGGTCAGCTGACAGCGGTGTGGGAGCGGAGCAGAATGGGAAGAGGGAGACAAGAAGCACACAATAGGGGATCCACAAACCATATATCTAGATATAAGTCTGTGAGGGGATCGGACTGCTAGTCATTTGAGTTACTTTTTATGATCTGTCAAAAACGAAATTTTGTTCTAAAAATTTTTGAAATACCCACAAGTGACGTCATAGATTTTAAGCGTCATTGACGAACTTATTTTGTGAATTTCATCAATTAAAAATTGAGAACGTGATGAAAAAACAAAACAATTAAGGTTTTTTTGAAACTTCAAGCGGAAAGCAATTTAGGAAATCATATTTCAGAAATTTTTTTAGATGCAGTCCGATCCCCTATTGTATGGAGCTGTTGTTGACTCCAGCATAGTATGTACAGTGCTGGCGCTGTTCCCACCTCGCCGCCTGCTGTTTTCAATATGCTGCATCTCTAATATTATCCGGTAGTTTGTTATAAACGACGGAGCCACCGATGTATACGGACTGTTCCGATTTTTTCAGCTTGTGAAACGGTGTCACTAGCTGGTCCTTGTTGGCATTGCTACGTAAGTCGTGCCTTGGGTTTGTACCCTTGCGTTTATATATTTGTAAGTTCGCATGCACGTATAGGGCCACCTGGCAGATGTATTCGCAAGGAATTGGCAAGATGTTGTATCGGACTATGCTATTTTCACCGATCAAAAAGTAGGCTATGTCCTTCCTCCATGACACAGGTGAACTGCATGCCAAATTTCGTAAAAAAAATGATTGAGGTGTTGAAGCGTGAAGAGACAATTACAATTTCACATTTATGATGATGATGATGATCTATCCGACCGATTTCGGTCATGGCGACCACTTTGTCTCCTAGTCGGTTTGCCGCGCGTGCGCTCGAAAATGGTTTATGTAGCCAAGCTTCGCAGCGAAACTCCTCGCGCACTGAGGGCATTTAAGTATGCCACACTCGTATTGTATGAAATGGTCGCAGGTGGTCGGGCCTACTACCTACCTATCTTTCACATTTATAATAATACTAGTAAGGATGGTCACTATAACGCACGTTTACGTCGCTGTGGACTGTACGAGTCGATAACTCCAACGGATCAAATGACATACACATTTGGCTCAGGCGGTGTGCCATCATTATCTCTCTGGTCACTACTTATTTGCTGAAGCGCAGAGACAGTCAAGTGTAACCAAATCGAAGCGTGATAGAAACCTAGTGCTATAGGTAGGTACACACCTATCTGGCACAGCCGGGGGCGCGTCATCATCTGGCCTGTCATCATCATCGCCCGGGCCATCATTGTCAGTATCATCGTAGTCGCTGGAGGGCATCTGCAGGGCGTCACTGTCGGAGTCGGAGTCCAGCGCATCGAACCTGAGCGCGCCGGCGACACGGTTTTGGCCCATGCGCAGCACGAGCGAGAGCAGCGCGTTCATCTCCGCGCCGCCATTGTTGCGGTCCAGGTCGTGGAGCCCGTTCAGGCCCTCTGCGAAAGGAAGACACTTTGACACTTTCATAGTATAAGTTACTTAAAATATAATTTTAAAACAGCGACAGGATAATTGACTTTGATTACCGAAACAAGTCTTATACTGGCCGTGAACCTTCATATTTACAATTTTTAAAGAGTAAAAATAAAAAATCATGTTCAATTACTGTTTTCAAAGGTCGTCACTTAGTGCACATGTTGACTAACTTGCAGCACGGTCATTACCTAGATGAGTTTGACTGTTACACCGCCTTCTTGGCCTAATGGTTAGTCCATTCGCTTAACACCAGGACGTCGCGGGTTTGATTCCCGGCGGGGTCAACTTTGTAAGACTCGGTTTGGTTGGTGGTAGGGCATTTTCATAGCCCCCCTGGCTAGCTACCGCCATCTTATCTAAGTCTTGCCGCCAAACATCAGTGTTAACATCATTGATGTGTTCCGGCTTGAAGAAACGATAGCCAAATCCCCATTGCCTTTGGGAATCTTGGTAAGCCCACATAAGCATTGGTCTTCGACATCATCGTCACTTACCATCAGGTGAGTTGATGCCAAGGGCTTATCAAGTGGATTATAAAAAAAAGACCTGTGCTCCAACAGGGGGGACCTTTATGGATAGGTAACTAACTACTCATAAAGTATACCGTTTAAAATGACAAAAAGAAGCTTAAAAAACGTGGTCTAAAGATTTGCTCTAATAATGAAATAAACTTATTGCATCTTGGTAGGCGGCGCTGGCAGCGCTGGCAGCACATCCCCGCGTCACCCGCACTCACCCTCGCTCAGCTCACCATCGTTATGCTCGTCCAGCGGGATGCAGATGCGGCGCGGACAGGCGCGCTTGGCGGGCGGCGCGCGCGGCGGCGGCTCGCGCAGCGTCGCGTGCGCGGCCACCAGCGCGCTGCGGAGCGCGGTGCGCACGGCGCAACGGCACAGTGCCTGCAGGCGCGCGGGGGCTTGCTCGTCTGCGGAACTCAAACTTTATTTATTGGAAAAACAAATGTAAAAACTGGCCATATGCGTGTCAGACCACGCGCAAAGTGGGTCTACCAGAGTCCTTTCAATAAATAAGTATATGTTTTAAGTACAAAGTTATTTTTGCAGCGGGTATAGAACATTTTGAATGCAAAATCTATGAACTTTTTACAAATCCAACTTCACATCTTAGTTGGTCGACTATAACTTCTAAACTAAGAAAACCTACTTATCTATGATAAATTTCCTTTTATTGATTACATGCCCTACTATATCCAATATTTTTCAGATATCCTGAGATAGCGGTTTGGCTGGTAGGGAGTGGAATGGGGACATGCAACTCTTAACAAAAATCACACTTTAAAACTTTATATTTTGTTTGTGTCAAATAAAAAATTGTCGTCTAATGTCTATTTCGTAAACGAATCATTTATCGTAAAAATGAGATTAGCAAACTCACAGTAGTTTTGAAAGACCTATTTTGTCTGGGTGTTAAATATCTATTTATGTATGTATTTAAACGTATATAAGTATGTATATCAGTCTCTGGTAACCCATAACACAGGGAATCCTACTTTGGGGCCAGATGACCTTGTGTGATTTGTCTGAGAATATTATTATTATTATTATTTAACGATACCCCACTCGATAGGGTGAGTAAACCAAAACATCCACCTCCACTTTACGTGTCCCGTATAAATCACCCCCACTTTACGTATACGGGAGGTACCCAAAAAATAACAGATTTTATTCCATAACTTTATAGGGGTTGTGAACGACAACTTTGAGCAGCAACGTCCACGGAGATCACACAAAGTTTGCACCAAGATACCGCCGGTGTCTACCATGGCAACATTTCAACCAAACGAGGCTCAGCACGCTACTGAGGCGACATTACAAGGCCCAGGAAACCGCTGCTCCCTATTATGCAACATCTCACACATTAGCAGAGGCTTAGTCCGCTGCTTAGCGGTGGCGACATTACAAGGCCCAGGTTACACTAGGAAACCGCCGCTCCCTATAATGTAACATCTCACGCAATAGCAGAGGATCAGCCCGCTACTTAGCGGTGACGACATTAAAAGGCCCAGGTGACACTAGGAAAGCGCCGTTCCTTATAATGGCAACACCTCACCCCAAAGCAGAGGCTCAGCTCGCTATTTAGCGGTGGCGAGATTACAAGGCCCAGGTGATACCAGGAAACCGCCGCACCCTATAATGGCAACATGTCACGCAAACGCCGACTCAGCCCGCTGCTTGCCGCTGCTTAGCGGTGGCGAGATTACAAGGCCCAGGTGACACCAGGAAACCACGGTTCCCTAAAACGGCAACATCTCACGCATACACAGAGACTCATCCTGCTGCTTAGCGGTGGCGATATTACAAGGCCCAGATAACACCAGGAAACCGTCGCTCCCTAAAATGGCAATATCTCACCCAAACGCAGAGGCTCAGCCCGCTGCTCGGCGGTCGGCGATATTAGCGTCGCGAACGACACATTGAGCAGTGTGCGCGAGCACCACTGGGTGGCTGCCACGCGTCGCACTTGCACTAGGTTTTCGTTCAGCGGCATCACCAGAATACCGCCCACCTGGGGACAAAGAGCGTCAGTTAGACAAAAGAACGCATACGTTCTGAATTTGCGCATTTATAGTCTAAAACCAAGCCTACACTTCGTATGCAGTTGTGTGTGTGCATTAAACAGTGTTGGCCAGGCCAGTGGTCATGGTTCAAACATAATGCTAATGGTCAATCAAGTCCAGTAAAGACATATAATCGTTTTATTTTTAATATTCGCCCATTTACCTACCCATGTAACACCTTACTTAAATAACAGTAACATTTTGAAAATGAAAGTTCGTCTTAATATTCATTTCGCTTTACTTCTTTTCGGAATTATAATAAACGGGGCGTCCTGAATACTTATATAAAAAGCTTGTAGGGCGTTATGCTCAGCATAGGCACAGTATATATATTAGTACTAAGCATAGGTATACGGCGCGAAAGTGTTCGTACGTACGTTCGCACCTAAGCACAAGTCTTCTATGTTTCGAGGTAGCTTCCGGTTTCTGGCTAGCAAATATTGGAATGATATCCCGCCACATCTGCGCACTTATATCTTCATTATTATAACTTCATCTAAGGCTTCATTAAAAACAACTATCGTTCCCACCTGCTTACTCTGCGGAAGTCAGAATAAGGAACGTTGCCTCTTACCACCTAATATTCCGCATAGCTTTGTGTTAGTGTGTGTGCCTATCTGTGTTACTATTATATTAATCAACTGCCCCCTGTTGTCTGAGTTTCTTAATTTCTTTACTCTTTTAGTTTTTAATCCACTTTACATTTTGTTTTTACTTTTATTATTTTTTTGTTCTGTAAATATCCTAAATGATTAAAAGTTTGGTAACAGTTAACAAATACAACTGATGATCTAAGGGTAAGGGTCTAATTAAGAAGCAATAGGAAGGTATTTTCACAGTTTTGCCTATAATATACATAAAAAAGGTAAATCCAACACGATTACAACTAATCATCAATTATCGCCGTCTCTTGGTTACAAAATTTAAACATTTCTCTATAAGTTATTCTCCTATGGTACTTTAAGCTATAATTAAATTATCAACTGACTTATTTACACAAACTGCCAGTAATCATACAAAAACAAAATGTACTTTAAATAATAATCTTTGTCAACAATAATACATGAATTGTAATTGTGAGTAATCAATTAAATAAACAGGCAACCTGTAGAATAACATATATGTTTTATTACAAATACATAATATATTATAATACAAATCATATGTCCAGTCCTGTCCAGGACACATGATGCGTGCTAAAGCAGGGAAGTGGAGCAGGAGAGTCACAGAATGATATCGAGAGGCGGAAAAAGAGGAAAATAGCGGTTTGGGGCTCGCACACCAATCACCCTCAAAGACAGTCATAAAAACAATGTCCACGCGTGCGAAGCCGCGGGCAAAAGCTAGTACATGATAAATATTAAATAGGTTGTACATAAAAATTTAAGATGGGAATATTTTTTTGGTTCATACTTTTAAGAGCGTGATTTTTGGAAAGTCTTATTTTATTTTTTTTAACTTACTTTTTTAGTGATTGGGGTGACCTGGTGAAGATCGCGGGAAACCGATGGATGCGGGCAGCGCAGGACCGGTCGTCGTGGAAATCCTTGGGGGAGGCCTTTGTCCAGCAGTGGACGTTTTTCGGTTGATATGATGATGGATGAATGATGATGATAAGGGTGACTAACTAAGGCCAATTCCATAGTATTGGGAAACACGGTGTAGAAATTGATTTATTAATGACTAACTTTTGCCCGCGGCTTCGCCCGCGTGGACATCGTTTTCATGACCGTCTTTGAGGGTGAGTGGTGCGCGAGCCGCTGCTCACGAGCGTGGACATAAGTTTTTTCCAGATCCCTCAGGAATTATATCGGGCTATTCTGATAAGCAGTCTTTGTCACTTCCCACCCAATCAACCAATTCTGTACAAAAAAACGGCCAAGTGCGAGTCGGACTCACGCACGAAGGGTTCCGTACCATTATCTATTAAAATTACGTTTGTTATATGGAAGCCCCCCCTTAAATATTTTTTTTAGTATTTGTTGTTATAGCGGCAACAGAAATACATCATCTGTGAAAATTTCAACTATCTAGCTATCACGGTTTATGAAATACAGCCTGGTGACAGACAAAAGACGGACAGCGAAGTCTCAGTAATAGGGTCCCGTTTTTACCCTTTGGGTAAGGAAACTTAAAAATCCCTTAAATCCGTATCTCCGTTGCGACGTCGACATGCGCGAGCGTGGAAATGATATTTCCCCAGATCCCTCTGGAACTATGTCAGGATATGCTAATTAGTAAATTATGTCATTTCTCACCTCCTCAACCATCTAAGTGCAAAAAACAACAATCCATTGTTCAGTTGCGATGTAAAAGAAATTAACCAAAAAAATTGTTTTTTTTTCTGTTCCGGACATCGGACTATTTTTACGGGATAAAAAGTAGTCATGTCCTTCCCAGTGACACTGGCTACCTGCATGGCAAATTTCATCAAGATTGGTCGAGGATTTGAAGCGTGAAAAGGTAACAAACAAACACATGTTCACATTTATAATATTGGTAAGGATTACTGCCACAGTTTTTAAAGGGTTCGGAAGAGTAAGTAATAACATGTCTATATTGATGCGATCAACTCACATTGCGTTAGATTTCATGGTCATAATATTGGTAAGGATTACTGTCAGAGTTTTTAAAGGGTTCGGAAGAGTAAGTAATAACATGTCTATATTGATGCGCTCAACCCACATTGCGTTAGATTTCATGGTCATAATATTGGTAAGGATTACTGTCAGAGTTTTTAAAGGGTTTGGAAGAGAGTAATAACATGTCTAATGTCTATAAGGTCTAACAAAATTAGCTGAAACTATTTTAACTGGTGCTTCTACCCATGAAACTGAACAACTTTCCCCATGAAACGCATAGTCAAATCTCAAAAAAAATTAAACTTCCCATACTAAGTTGGCTGATCAGCTGATCGATTTAGTATGGGAGACAATTTTTTTTTGGATTTTGCGAAAGTTGTTCAGTTTCATGAGTAGAAGCGCCAGTTAAAATAGTTTCAGCTAATTTTGTTAGACCTAATATATTGCTGCGATCAACTCACACTGCGTTAGATTTCATGGTCATAATACTGGTAAGGATTACTGTCAGAGTTTTTAAAGGGTTTGTGAAGAGTAAGTAATAACATGTCTATATATTGATGCGATCAACTCATATTGCGTTAGATTTAATGGTCATAATATTAGTAAGGATTACTGCCAGAGTTTTTAAAGGGTTCGGAAGAGTAAGTAATAACATGTCTAAATTGATGCGATCAACTCATATTGCGTTAGATTTAATGGTCATAATATTAGTAAGGATTACTGTCAGAGTTTTTAAAGGGTTTGTAAGAGTAAGTAATAACATGTCTATATTGATGCGATCAACTCACATTGCGTTAGATTTCATGGTCATAATATTGGTAAGGATTACTGTCAGAGTTTTTAAAGGGTTTGCAAGAGTAAGTAATAACATGACTAATGTCTAAATTGATGCTATCAACTCACATTGCGTTAGATTTCATGGTCATAATATTGGTAAGTATTACTGTCAGAGTTTTTAAAGGGTTTGCAAGAGTAAGTAATAACATGACTAATGTCTCAATTGATGCGATCAACTCACATTGCGTTAGATTTCATGGTCATAATATTGGTAAGGATTACTGTCAGAGTTTTTAAAGGGTTTGTAAGAGTAAGTAATAACATGTCTATATATTGATGCGATCAACTCATATTGCGTTAGATTTAATGGTCATAATATTAGTAAGGATTACTGCCAGAGTTTTTAAAGGGTTCGGAAGAGTAAGTAATAACATGTCTAAATTGATGCGATCAACTCATATTGCGTTAGATTTAATGGTCATAATATTAGTAAGGATTACTGTCAGAGTTTTTAAAGGGTTTGTAAGAGTAAGTAATAACATGTCTATATTGATGCGATCAACTCACATTGCGTTAGATTTCATGGTCATAATATTGGTAAGGATTACTGTCAGAGTTTTTAAAGGGTTTGCAAGAGTAAGTAATAACATGACTAATGTCTAAATTGATGCTATCAACTCACATTGCGTTAGATTTCATGGTCATAATATTGGTAAGTATTACTGTCAGAGTTTTTAAAGGGTTTGCAAGAGTAAGTAATAACATGACTAATGTCTCAATTGATGCGATCAACTCACATTGCGTTAGATTTCATGGTCATAATATTGGTAAGGATTACTGTCAGAGTTTTTAAAGGGTTTGTAAGAGTAAGTAATAACATGTCTAATGTCTAAATTGATGCGATCAACTCATATTGCGTTAGATTTAATGGTCATAATATTAGTAAGGATTACTGTCAGAGTTTTTAAAGGGTTTGTAAGAGTAAGTAATAACATGTCTATATTGATGCGATCAACTCATATTGCGTTAGATTTCATGGTCATAATATTGGTAAGTATTACTGTCAGAGTTTTTAAAGGGTTTGTAAGAGTAAGTAATAACATGTCTAATGTCTAAATTGATGCGATCAACTCATATTGCGTTAGATTTAATGGTCATAATATTAGTAAGGATTACTGTCAGAGTTTTTAAAGGGTTTGTAAGAGTAAGTAATAACATGTCTATATTGATGCGATCAACTCACATTGCGTTAGATTTCATGGTCATAATATTGGTAAGTATTACTGTCAGAGTTTTTAAAGGGTTTGCAAGAGTAAGTAATAACATGACTAATGTCTAAATTGATGCGATCAACTCACATTGCGTTAGATTTCATGGTCATAATATTGGTAAGGATTACTGTCAGAGTTTTTAAAGGGTTTGTGAAGAGTAAGTAATAACATGTCTATATATTGATGCGATCAACTCATATTGCGTTAGATTTAATGGTCATAATATTAGTAAGGATTACTGTCAGAGTTTTTAAAGGGTTTGTAAGAGTAAGTAATAACATGTCTATATTGATGCGATCAACTCACATTGCGTTAGATTTCATGGTCATAATATGGCGACGTCGACATGCGCGAGCGTGGAAATGATATTTCCCCAGATCCCTCTGGAACTATGTCACGATATGCTAATTAGTAAATTTTGACATTTCTCACCTCCTCAACCATCTAAGTGCAAAAAACAACAATCCATTGTTCAGTTGCGATGTAAAAGAAATTAACCAAAAAAATTGTTTTTTTTTCTGTTCCGGACATCGGACTACTTTTACGGGATAAAAAGTAGTCATGTCCTTCCCAGTGACACTGGCTACCTGCATGGCAAATTTCATCAAGATTGGTCGAGGATTTGAAGCGTGAAAAGGTAACAAACAAACACATGTTCACATTTATAATATTGGTAAGGATTACTGCCACAGTTTTTAAAGGGTTCGGAAGAGTAAGTAATAACATGTCTATATTGATGCGATCAACTCACATTGCGTTAGATTTCATGGTCATAATATTGGTAAGGATTACTGTCAGAGTTTTTAAAGGGTTCGGAAGAGTAAGTAATAACATGTCTATATTGATGCGCTCAACCCACATTGCGTTAGATTTCATGGTCATAATATTGGTAAGTATTACTGTCAGAGTTTTTAAAGGGTTTGCAAGAGTAAGTAATAACATGACTAATGTCTATATTGATGCGATCAACTCACATTACGTTAGATTTCATGGTCATAATATTGGTAAGTGTTACTGTCAGAGTTTTTAAAGGGTTTGTAAGAGTAAGTAATAACATGTCTAATGTCTAAATTGATGCGATCAACTCATATTGCGTTAGATTTAATGGTCATAATATTAGTAAGGATTACTGTCAGAGTTTTTAAAGGGTTTGTAAGAGTAAGTAATAATATGTCTATATTGATGCGATCAACTCATATTGCGTTAGATTTCATGGTCATAATATTGGTAAGTATTACTGTCAGAGTTTTTAAAGGGTTTGTAAGAGTAAGTAATAACATGTCTAATGTCTAAATTGATGCGATCAACTCATATTGCGTTAGATTTAATGGTCATAATATTAGTAAGGATTACTGTCAGAGTTTTTAAAGGGTTTGTAAGAGTAAGTAATAACATGTCTATATTGATGCGATCAACTCATATTGCGTTAGATTTCATGGTCATAATATTGGTAAGTATTACTGTCAGAGTTTTTAAAGGGTTTGTAAGAGTAAGTAATAACATGTCTAATGTCTAAATTGATGCGATCAACTCATATTGCGTTAGATTTAATGGTCATAATATTAGTAAGGATTACTGTCAGAGTTTTTAAAGGGTTTGTAAGAGTAAGTAATAACATGTCTATATTGATGCGATCAACTCACATTGCGTTAGATTTCATGGTCATAATATTGGTAAGTATTACTGTCAGAGTTTTTAAAGGGTTTGCAAGAGTAAGTAATAACATGACTAATGTCTAAATTGATGCGATCAACTCACATTGCGTTAGATTTCATGGTCATAATATTGGTAAGGATTACTGTCAGAGTTTTTAAAGGGTTTGTGAAGAGTAAGTAATAACATGTCTATATATTGATGCGATCAACTCATATTGCGTTAGATTTAATGGTCATAATATTAGTAAGGATTACTGTCAGAGTTTTTAAAGGGTTTTTAAGAGTAAGTAATAACATGTCTATATTGATGCGATCAACTCACATTGCGTTAGATTTCATGGTCATAATATTGGTAAGTATTACTGTCAGAGTTTTTAAAGGGTTTGTAAGAGTAAGTAATAACATGTCTAATGTCTAAATTGATGCGATCAACTCATATTGCGTTAGATTTAATGGTCATAATATTAGTAAGGATTACTGTCAGAGTTTTTAAAGGGTTTGTAAGAGTAAGTAATAACATGTCTATATTGATGCGATCAACTCACATTGAGTTAGATTTCATGTTCATAATATTGGTAAGTATTACTGTCAGAGTTTTTAAAGGGTTTGCAATAGTAAGTAATAACATGACTAATGTCTAAATTGATGCGATCAACTCATATTGCGTTAGATTTCATGGTCATAATATTTTTTGCTACTTCAGACTCACTTACTTCTTTAAGTTTAAAACTAATAGAACTAGATTTTTTAAAATTCGAAATAAGTAAGCTGAGATAATGGTACGTAATCACTTCTCGGGACATCCAATAAATGGAAATTTATAACTTAAGGATCATTAAAATGTAGAGAGTTCAGTAGAACCTTTGAAATCAGGTAGGACATTTCTTCTTAGGTTTTTGCACAGCAGTGTAGCATTCTTGGAATTGTTATTTATGCAAAAAGCAACTAAAGCTTTTTTTTTCATAATAAATTGTAGAATTTACGCTTTAGTATCTTGTAATGTTATTTGTGTATACCATGATCACCATCATATCAGCCGAGAGACATCCACTGCTGGACAAATGCCTCCCCCAAAGATTTCCACGACGACCGTTCCTGCGCTGCCCGCATCCGCTGTCGGCCTTCCTACGCTACGTCTTCCTGTGCGCTGTCGCCACTCGAGAACTTTACTTCCACAACAGCCATCTGTTCTGCGAGCTATGTGCCCTGCCCACTTGTGCCATTTTCTTTTTTCATATCATTGTATTTTTCCTAAAGAAGATTCGTGTATATGCGTCAGTTTGCAACTTCCTCATGTGACGAACATCACTAGTGTTGACCCACGGGCAGTTAGGTTTTCGAATAACAAGTTTTTTATAAGAAGCATATCTGTCAAATATTCCTTACTAATCATTCATTACTAAAAAATGTGTTTGCTAGTTTGTTTTTTACCTTTTCACGCTTCAACGCCTTAACCAATCTAAATGAAATTTGGCATGCAGGTAGCCTGTGTCACAAGGAAGGACATAGGCTACTTTTTATCCCGTGAAAATAGCAAAGCCCGATACAATTCCCGAGGAAACTAAAAATAAACTCTTTTTTGGTTAATTAACATCGCAACGGAACAATGGATTGTGTGATTTTTTAGCACCGAGATGGTTGAGGGGGTGGGAAATGACACGATTTACTAAAAAGCATATCCTGATATAGTTCCCGAGGGATCTGGAGAAAATTCATGTCGACGCTCGCGAGGCGCTTGCGGCTCGCGCACCGCGCACCCTCTAAGTCAGTCACAAAAACGATGTCCACGCGGGCGAAGCCGCAGGCAAAAGCTAGTATAGTATAAATATTACCATTGAAAACATCTACGATCTGGTCAACGGTTTAAGATTTCAAGATTTCAAAATGTTTATTTAAAATAGGTGCATGTTACACTCTTCCTGATGGTCATAAGATAGCGATTACATTACATTATGTCAGATTGTGAAAAAATTATAAACAGTCATCAGTTAATAATGTCAATAAAATCATTGATATAAAACAAATAATGTCATTTGGACATGAAAACAATATGACACGAGAGGTAATACATGAAAATTATTGAATTTGTCTTTAATGCTTTTGACAAGAGTGGGTAAGTTCACACGAACGTCACCCATTCACGAATATAACGCGAGAGTCTTAGTCGACCACGCGGGCCCAGTGCGGGTTTGTCGACTGCGTTGTTAATGCTCTCATGGACCCACAAAAACTTACAAATCACAATGCTCAAAAATTTGAGCACTAGAACTGCAGCAAGTGCACGGCGAGGTGCCTATCTGACTTTGTCATTCTGGATGACAGTACTATTAGTCAGGTATTGTATGGTAAAGTAGTTTATGGCATACCTTAATAAGCTGTTTGAAGTAGTTCTGGTACTCCTCGGGACAGCCGGCGCCGCAGTACACGCGGTCGTAAGGCATCTGCTGCGGCGCGAGACACAGCCCATTACCTGCCAAACACTCATTTGTTACAAATGTTGCTGCAGTAAAAAATAAATTTGCGTCAGAAGGAATAAAAACTTCGTGTCGATGGACCAAAACAATAGCATGATGATGTTTCTCACATATGTCAAGAGACAATAAAGCAATCATCTCATTCTGACGTAAAGCTCCTGAGAGACACCCACACTACTTGTACTCTCATAGTGCTAAGTAAACAAAAATATTTTAATGAAGCTTATTTCATGGTATTGCAACCCACCTTGGTAAAATTTAGGCTCACAGAAGTCAAACTCGTCCAGTGTAGGCGAGTTCTCAATAAATTGGCCGAGCTTCTTGTTGGCATATTCCACAACCATTGAATGCAGCTCAACACCGTGGTTGACGCCGGCCGAGCCCAGCAGCAGCCCCGCCAGTGTGCTCAGGTAGCCCGTGCCGGAGCCGATGTTTAGGAAGGACAGCCCCGGCCTCAGTTCGAGACTTTCCATCACCTCACTAGGAATAAAGAGAATAAGGATAACTTGTTGTTTAGAATGGTCCACCTTCATTTGTACAAAATAACTGGAATTTGCAAATAAAAACCGGACAGCTCAAAATTTTATTCAATTTTATTTTTTATTTTATTTTTATATTTTTATTTTATTTTATTTATAAGTAAATCTGTATGTGAATAGGCAATCATTTCTGACTCTGGAGATACTATTGAAGGTTCATAAAACCTCGACCTCTGATAGAGTATGGATTCCAAATCCCCTATTTTGCCAAGGATGTAAATCTTTTGAAGAGGGCAGCTGTGTGAATGTATAAGTTCTCATGTCATATTGTTTTCATGTTCTAATGACATAATTTGTTTTATATTATTGATTGTATTTTGATGATAATAACTAAGGATTGTTTATTTCTTTATTTTACATAAATGACATTATGTATATGTAATTACTATTTTATGACTATCAGAAAGAATGTAATTTGCACCTATTTTGTTAAACACCTTGAATCTTGAAAAAAGCTACGAAATTTCCATTCTGCCTTCCAAAAAAGCCATATGAAAAAAAATATTGAAAATTTTGAACTTAACTATGCTTGAATTCCTATGCATAAGAGGAGACTTTATCGAGACCTACAAAATTCTTAACAACAAATACGATTGCAGAGGACTCTCGAATATTTTGAACATGAGCAGCATCCACAGTGCTCGACATGCCAACATTATGAGATTAGGTCATAATCACTCAATCACTAATATGGGACATCACACAATAAATAACAAGTAATAAACCCCGGCAACAAGTTGCGTCAAGATATGGTTGATGCCCCTCTGTGAATAGTTTTAAAAACAAACTGGACAAATGGTACAAAGACAATCCAATTCAGTGCAGCATACTTTAGTGTGGACTTGTCGCACTGAACTCCAGCCCACTGTGCTCCGCTGGAGGTGCCCCTGCCACTTTGCCTCGTGCCAACTGAACAGAGTAAATTATATTTGATACTAGCTGTCCTGGCGAACTTCGTTCCACCTAACACTACACTACCCTACCGTACCCTACACTACCCTACCCTAACTACACTACACCTACACTACACTACCCTAAAACCATTTATTTTTTGACTGATAATATATTTTTTTTATTGATGAATATCATATTTTTAATACTTATTATCCTATTCCGGACAAAGACAAATGCAAAAACACAAAAATCATAGAAATTGGTCCAGCCGTTTTGAGTTATAAATGGTGTAACTAACACAACTTTCTTTAATATATATTTATTTTAAAATAATAATAAATCTTTGGAAAAGCAGCAGATATGACATTAGTATTATATTATATTATCTAAGTCTTGCCACCAAATATCAATGTTGATATCATTGGTGTGTTCCGGCATGAAGATAAGATAGCCAGTTCCCCATTGCGTTGGGGAATCTTGGTAAGCCCGCTTCCATCTTTGGCAACATCGTCACTTACCACTGGGTGAGATGTTGTCAAGGGTTTACCAATTGTGAATAAAATACAAAAAAAAAATTAAACTCAGGGGATAATCTAGCAAAACCTATAACTTGCTCATGAGCTGTTCCTTTTTCTTCCATGTTGTAACTCCAGGGATTGGGGATCATAGCTGTACGGATACGTACTTACAGATGTGGCGGCAGGTGCAGTAACCCGCTACATAGAAAAGTGAATTTTATGAGACAAATATGAAGTATCAATGATTGTTTTATCGAAAAGGTTACGAGCAACCGCTGCCGTTTCAAATCACCAGCACCCGCTTGAAAGTTAAAATAAATGAGGATGGTCTGCAAATGGCTGCGCAGCCTCGACACCATGTTTGGCAGAACACGCCAGGGTATCTAAAGTTAACCAAAAATTGGTTACAGAAGTAATTTACTTTTCTGACTACTAATCTACAGCGATGACCTTTAAGTGACCAAAGTGATCAAGTCAGGTGTAGATAGGGGCAGAGTTAAGTACTTCCATTTTTACCTTTCAGCTGCAGTGTGGATAGCTAGTCATGTGGAGATAGAGGCCGAGTTAAGTACTTGCATCTTTACCTATCAGCCGCGGTGTGGATAGCAAGTCAGGTGTAGTTAGAGGCCGAGTTAAGTACTTCCATCTTTTCCTATCAGCGGCAGTGTGGATAGCAAGTCAGGTGTAGATAGAAGCAGAGTTAAGTACTTCAATTTTTACCTATCAGTGCCAGTGTGGATAGCAAGTCAGGTGTAGATAGAGGCTGAGTTAAGTACTTCCATCTTTCCCTATCAGCGGCAGTGTGGATAGCAATTCAGGTGTAGATAGAGGCTGATTTTGTAGCACGACGGTATAGTGGGGTGTGGGTTAAAACTCAATACAATATTTAATAATGAAGTAAAAGACCTAAAAAGAAGCATGAAAATAGTCAAAACATAATACACTTAAATTTAAAATACAAATCACAGAAATATAAATTAATCTTACCTGTAAGGGGTCTTGTAGAGAGTATCCAGGTATTGAATAATGTTAAAATTTATTGAAAGATGGCAAAATGAATCGAGTTTCACATATGTCAGCGTATGCGGGAAAAAATAAATAGATGGAATGAAAAAAGGTCGAATGAAAGAAGAATGCATAACAGCGTATCACATTACAAGTTAAGTACTTCCATCATTCCCTATCAGCAGCAGTGTGAATAGCATCATGCAGGTGGAGTTGCTGCAGTTGTTTATTACAATATAACATAATATTTATTCGCTTTAAATGTTCTTTATTAAATAAGGGCTGGAGTGCACATAACCGAGCTGCCCTAAATCCAAAAATAGGTTCAGTCAGGTTTGATTATTTACACATTCAAAGACACTCGCGAAGCGAGGCTCTACCTTATGGCAGTCTGGTTATGTGCACTCCAAACAAAATAAGGGACAAACCACCCAGTCAGAACTTGCATTAAAAGATCCTAACACAAGTGTTTAAGCAGCCCACGCGCTAAGTAGACTACGGGTTTTCCGCTGCTACGTCGTAGTAGCAACGCATATTTGCGTTTATGAAAGCGAATAAGATAAACAAGATCAAGGCTATTGACCCATCAAACTAGTACCTGTAAATACAGGGCGCAGATATGTGCAGCTGCCCGCTGCGCCAGGCCAGGTCCTTGTACGCCTGGTCTCTAGACTCCGGCGTCATGTACTCCGCCCGATCAAGCGCTCGGAACACTCGCTCGACGCCTCTGGTGCGAATGTAATTCCCGCCCATCAGGTTGTCGATCAGCTCGTTGTTGTCACGCCCGGAGCTTACCGCGCCCCCCATGCTGCTCGCTGTTGATGCCCTCTACCCTTACCCTCACCCTCCGTTCCTCAGCTGATCGTGATTGTGACGTCACACTTGTTTTTCAAGTTTAATTTTGCTATTTTTGTTTCGTTATCAGCATCTTGAATTCATTCACTAACGCAGGAAAAAGCAGTGACGATCTATTTTACAAATTTTCAACAATCAAAAGAATTAGGTAATTTATTTAATTCAATGAAATACATATTTTTTTCCTTTCTTTTCCTAAAGTCTTCTTTTTCTTCGTCGTAACTCGTACGTATCGTACGTATTTCGTTCGTGACGTGACTTCGCGTGTTGTTTGTCAGTTTGTTTTGTCACAGATCACTCTATGTATTGTTTGTTGTGTTTGTGTCTTGTCTTGTGTGTGTTCTATATGCACAGAACACTAGTGACACTATTACTCCACAAGTCTATAAGGTTGTGTTCTAAAAACAGTCTGAAATGTTGTTTGTTGCGTTTTGTTATTTGGATTGTTTCTTCTCTCTCGTTTCTCCTCCGTCTCATTTCTTCTTTTTTTTCCTCCACTGTCAAAGATGACCTAATAGCGTCCCTGAGATGGAAAAAAATATTTTTCTATAGTCCGGTTAACCGGACAACCCAACCGTACCACGGGTGATGACCCAGTAGAACGTTACGCGATCGCGACTAATAATTGGTCATCTTTGGTAGCGTTACGTTGATATGTCGCAGCCATCTGGTTAAATCTGCCATTTGATTGAAAGGCTAGCCCGTTGATTGAAGAGCGACATTCAATTGAATGACTAAAGGACAACTGGCCAAGTCGTTATATGCAACGTTCACATTTATTCAAGTCGTAACTGCGAAACTCCGAATATATTATCAGGGCCTACATGTTTATCTACAATTTTACCCAAAATCCACTTGGCTGGCGGTACAATATCATCTCTAACAACTACCACATCTCCAATGTCCGGTTCACACTTTTTAGTGCTCCATTTATATCTTTGATTTAAATTTACTAAATATTCTTTTGACCAACGTTTCCAAAAGTGACTAACCATTCTTTGAACCAACTTCCATCTGTCTAACCCAATTATATTCTTAGTACTATAATCCTGTTCAACTACGTTTATCAACGGTTCACCAACTAGAAAATGGCCTGGCGTCAATGGGAGCGGGTCATCAGGATCATCACTTAATACTGTCAAAGGACGAGAATTAAGGCACGCTTCCACCTGAGTCAGCTCGGTTGATAATTCCTCATACGTGAGAGTGCTGTTGCCAATGATTTTCCGCAAATGATTTTTAGTACATCGAATACCTGCTTCCCACATGCCGCCGAAGTTTGGAGCCTGAGGAGGTATAAAGTGCCATGTAGTTTTCTCCAGTGTTAGCATTTCGGCAATTTCATTGGGCAGTTCTGATTTAGCACTATCAAACATCTCTCGTAACTGTCTATCTGCCCCAACGAAATTAGTGCCATTGTCACTGAACAAATCTTTGCAGTGTCCTCTTCTTGATGTGAATCGACGAAAAGCAGCAATAAAGCCTTTAGATGTTAAATCGGTTACTGCTTCTAAATGTATTGCGCGGGTAACCATACAGATAAATAAGCATATATACCCTTTGTATGATTTTGCACCTCTACCGGGCGAAAATTTGATATTTATGGGACCCGCATAATCAACACCCGTTGATTTGAATGGCTTACTTGGTTTGAGTCTCACCTCAGGGATTTGGCCCATAAGTTGTGTGTTAACTGTTTTTGAATATCTCCGACAGACCACACATTCTCTGTAGTACTTTTTTACTTGATCTCTTGCTCTTACAATCCAGTATTTTGATCCCAAATAGTTCAGCATGATTTGTGGGCCGCCATGTAAAGTTCTGCTATGAGCATCCGAAATAATTAATTTGCTTAGATGGTTTTTGGCTGGAAGAATAACAGGATGTCTCTTGTCAAAATTTGCGACTGCTTGATCTATGCGACCACTGACTCGTAATATCCCGTTCTCATCCAATATTGGATAAAGGGTGTGTAATATACTCTTCTTTGGTATAGAACCTTTAGTCTTCAACTGCTTTATCTCTTCTACAAATTCATTAGCTTGAACCTGTTTGATACACATCTGTAATGTTTGATTCGTTTCTTCTGTAGTTACATAATTCGGAAAACTTTTACGTTCGTCTTTTGGCTGTTTGTAATTCAGAATTCTTTTGCAAAACGATATTACTCTTAACATTTTCTGAAGATTTGAAAACTTTTCCCAAACATATTCTTTGGGTTCTTTCTCTTGTACAGCAAAAGTCTTGATTTTTTCCTCCTCATGTGTATCATCGATGTTAGTCTTCTCAGTATTAATTTGGACTGAAGCTGACAACCACTCTGGACCAGACCAACAGAGCAAGTTATTATTTAGTTCAGCTGGTGTGCATCCTCTTGAGGCGCAATCCGCTGGATTCGAATGGGTTGATACATGTCCCCAATGATCATAGTCTAGAACATTAAGAATGTTTGACACTCTGTTGCTCACAAAAGTTGTCCAACGACTCGGCGTTCCCTTAAGCCATGCAAGTACCACGGTTGAGTCTGTCCAAGCATATTGATTCTCTTTAGATATGCGCATCACTTGCGCTACTTCAGACAATAGCTTAGCAGTTAAAGCTGCTCCACAAAGTTCCAAACGTGGAATTGACATTTCCTTCTCAATAGGGGTTACCTTGGTCTTCGCTGTTACCAGATTGACGTAAATATTATTCTCGGTGTCAATGACTCGCAGATATATAGCGGCAGCATATGCTGTTCTCGAGGCATCTGAAAAGGCGTGCAACTCAAGTCGAGAATCTGACGAAGAATGATACCACCTTGGGATCAGAATGTTCTTGATTTGACTCAAATCTTCTCTATACTTCATCCATAGACCAAGCAACTCCTGATTCAGTTCATCATCCCACTCTAGGTGTTCCTTCCATAGTTTTTGCATAAATCCTTTTGCTGTTATCACAACTGGCGCTATCCATCCCATCGGATCATATAGACGGGCGATATCGGACAAAACTTGACGTTTTGTGATCGGACTTCTTGTTTCAGGTAGATTGACTGTATACTCAAAATTATCTGTCTTTCGATTCCAGGATATTCCCAAAACCTTTACTGTATTGTCCACCTTTATAGGCACAGACTTATTAGAGTTACTTTTGTCTTTACCGATATGTTCCAGCAGAACATCATTGTTACTACTCCATTTTTGCATTTGAAAACCACCGGATGCCATGAGTTGACTCATTTCTTCAAATATCTGAATAGCTTCATCCTCAGTTTCACATCCTGACATCAAATCATCAACGTAATAGTCTCTCTTAGTGATTTCAGCCGCTACAGGAAATCTAGTGTGTTCTTCTTCAGCTAATCTCTGCAGCGTTTTCACAGCAAGGTACGGCGCGCATGCTGTACCAAAGGTAAGTGTCAACATTTTGTAGTGTTTTATAGCTTCCTTCGAACTTTCTCTCCATACAATTCTTTGAAAATCTGTATCCTTTTCATCAACCAGAACCTGTCTGTACATTTTGACAAGGTCAGAAATTATACATATTCTATGATGACGCCATCTTATCAAGAGATGTCGTAAATCTTGCTGCAACTTTGGACCTACAAGAAGATTGTCGTTAAGGGCTACATTATTCACACCTTTGCATGAAGCATTAAATACGACACGAACTTTCGTCGTATCTCTGTCCTCTCGCACGACTGCGTGATGAGGCAAATAGACTGCTTTCGGATTGTCAATTTCCTCTTTGTCCACTAACTTCATATGATTCAACGTCTTGTACTCTTCCATTACTTTTCTATATTCACCATACAGCAGATCTTTGGACAATCTTTTCTCTAAAAAGCGCAATCTTTTTTCAGATATAGTTCGCGTTTGACCATACTGACATTCTGGATCGTCACTATCAAAAGGAAGTCGTACAATAAACCTTCCTTCCTCATTCCTGACTGTTGTTTTAGCATATAGCTCCTCACATTTTTGTTCATTCTTTGTTAGTTTCCTTTCGATGCTGTCTGGTTCATTTTCCATCTCCCAAAATTGCTTTAAAATATCATCCTCTCTTAATTGAACGTGCATGCCTATAACTTTCTCATTTATTGAATGAGCCTCTCGCGAAACTTTACCAGATATAATCCACCCAAGGATTGTATTTTGCGCTACTAAATTCCCTGCTGGATTTTTGATTATGCCGCTTAGTAATATTTCTCCATAAACTTCGGAAACTAGGAAGTAAAACATCAATTTTACTTGGTGATGTGAATTCTGGATCAGCTAGTGGAATTTCTTCCAACTCTAGCCATTCAGGTGATAATTGACTCGTAGGTAGCATTGACGTCAGCGAACTCAACACATATGCGGTTACTAAGATTGACTTTTCTGGACGATGGCGGGATTCCACTTTGAGTGAAACCATGTATTTGACTCTAGTTTGACCATCTCCCAGACCTGACACCATACCATTAACTGGTAGACGTTTAAGACCTAGTAATTGAACTGTTGCTTCCGTCACAAAAGAAGCTTGCGATCCCTGATCAACTAACGCTCTTATAATGTAGTTGCTACCATTTTTTGATTTTGCTGTGACCGTGGCTGTCGCCAACAAAACCTTGTAGGATTGCATTTCTCCCTTTGAAAAGTTTGATACGATTCTCGTTTCTGCTGAAGTTCTATTTGTCCTGCATTGATTTTTGTCTTCTCTTTGTTGTTCAGTGTGTGCGGGTTCAGTATTATTTGTGGATCCTTGATTATCTGATTTCTCGAAATGTAGCAGTGAATGGTGTCTTCTGCCACATATACGACAGCATGTTGATTGACGACATTTTCTCACCGAATGTGTAGGAGCAAGGCAATTAAAACACAAGCCCTTTGATTGTACAAAATCTTGTCTGTTTTGAACAGATTCTTGCCCAAATTGTTTACATTGGTATAACCAGTGTTGACCATTACACATTGTACATAGGACATCAAAAGCCTTCTTCTCTTCTTGGATTGATGAATGGAATGTCTTGGGCTTAGCCACGTGTTTCTGAGCAGATTGGTTTAAATTGCTTGATCTTGCATTTTGTTTGTTTGCATCAATCATCTCTAAGCTTCTAAACCTCGATTCTAAGAATTCACCAAGCTGATGCCATGTTGGCAGATCATCTGTTTTACTTTGCTGAGATTCCCATTGTTTATGTGACTCTGAATCGAGTTTAGAGATCACATGGTAGACGATGATAGCATCCCAAGATTCCGTTGAAACTCCGATATTATCCAGCGCTTTCAGAGAAGACGACGTAATGTCGAACAATCGTTTGATGTCGTTAGCTGATTCTGTATTGATTGGTTTTAAGGCAAATAGTGTTTTCATGATAGCGTTGCAATTATATTTCTTATTGTTGTACCTCCTTATTAGTTGTTGCCATGCTTCTAAATAGTTTAATTCTGTGGTTGGAAAGTTACGGACGAGATTCGCTGGCTCGCCTGACAAGCTACTTTTGAGATAATGAATTTTTGAACTGATGTCAAACTCCTGTTTTCATGAATCAGTGAAACAAACATATCATAAAATGTTTGCCATTCATTGTATTTTCCCGTAAATGTGGGCAGCTGAATTCTTGGCAACTTCACTTCACAAGCATTCGATGTTGATGTGGATGGGCCTGCAGCAGCAAGCGAAGGATCTGGTATGATGTCGATAGGTTTAAAAAACTTTTGAAGAGCTTCCTTGAGTGCACATTTGTGAGAAATATAAAACTCTTCAAATGAATTATAGATATCATCTGTAAAATATTCCAGTTCCTTTTTCTCTGCTTTCGTAGTCTTTGAAATTATTTCTTTATGATTCGTTTTAAAATCTTTCCACAGCTCATCAATTGATTCTATTCTTGTTTCTAAATAACATTTAGTGATTCTATCTTTAGGTGACTTTTTGTAATTTATTTCAGCTTTCTTTAAATTCTCAAAAATATCTATCTGTTCTTCTACTTTCTCCATGTTGAATTCATACAAGAAGCGTTTAAAAAAAGACAACATCAACCAACAGTTTATGATTATTACGTAAAATACGCAAACTGTTTTTAGCTTGAAAATTTTCTAAGTCTTTTTGACACCAAATTTTTCTAAGTGTTTTACGATTCACAAATCAACTAAGTCTTTTTTTTGTTTGAAATTTTTCTAAGTGTTTTGCGATCCATAAATCGGCTAAGTCCTTTTTTGTTTGAATTTTTTCTAAGTTCTAGATCACTCGCGATTAGTCTAAGTCCACTGAATAAAGTTCTTGGAATTTTCAAAGTCTTTTTAGTACTGAATTTTTTCAAGTTATTTTCACTGAATTTAGAGTTCAAAGTCGCTTACCAATTGTTCCCGGTCGTTTCGGCACCATAATTTTTACTCACGTAAGGAAGGATCACTATAGAAACGCACACAATACACTGTTATATTTATTTAACTCACACATATATACAGGACTGATGTTTACTAACTGTACTGAACTTAAAGAAGTATCCAATTCCTCTAGGACAAGGCGGTCGGCCGAAACAAAACTATAGCGCGTTTTATTATTCTACTAGTGACATCTATTGGTGATTTACACACCGATGATTTCTTCTTCTGCCAAGCATTCTGCTACCCATGGGGGGCTAGCCTCGCGCGAGGCTATTTGACTATATCGGGGGTCACGGTAGTGCCCCCGCCAAGTCGGGCGCGAAGCAAACACTGCCGTACCATCCTTTACTGGAAACATTTCGCCCCTATTTGAGAACCTTTGGATAAGACCAGAACGCAGAATTTTTCGTCATCCAGTAAGCTATAATCACATACTTAAAATCCAAAATTTCATGTCTGTATGTCATTTAGTTCCGAAGTTAAGCGAAAGCAAAGTTTCGCATTTATAACACTCACTCACTCATGATCATCAGAATAGAACTAGTACTTCCCATAAACTCAGAGAGCTGATCTTTGGTACAGAGTTAGGGTTTAATGGCCACATAAAGGGAAAACTATAAAAACTACGATAATCGAAGATCTGGAGTACCTGATGACCCTGATTAGAAAACACAAGAGCCCAACCAAACTATTAGAGATAGACATACCGCCTTTACAAAAAATATTCAACTTGGTGGGCCGCTTCATTTGATTTCAAAAATCGAAGGTCTTAAGTATCTCATGAAGAACCCTCAGCTGGTCTCAGCTGTATTAGAGATATGGTAATGCCCCCTTCTACTATTGGTACATAAAAAAATCGACTGGCATTGCAAAAATCCAGCGTAGTGGGACACATCTTCTAATTTAATCTAGCCTATAGCATCCCACTGCTGGGCGATTGCCTCCCCTTCTACTGTTAATACGCATATAAATAAAATTAAAGGAAAACTCTGAATAAGACTAGACTGGCTTTTATACTTATACTTACAAGTTTACAAGAAGAAATAGTCGAACGATTAACTTTATTCTACTCGAACAGTACACAAATTAAATAAACAAATTACACTAAAATATTAATTTCGATCAAAATTTGGTTAAACTATAATGCATTAGACTAAGAGTCCGTTTTAACCACCTCCGTAGCTCAGAGGCAAAGTTCACTGGCATTACACAGGAGATCGCGGGTTCGATTCCCGGCGGGGTCAATTGTAAGACTCGGTTTGGTTGGTGGTAGGGCATTTTCTAAGCCCGCCTGGCTAGCTACCACCATCTTATCTAAGTCTTGCCGCCAAATATCAATGTTGATATCATTGGTGTGTTCCGGCATGAAGATAAGATAGCCAGTTCCCCATTGCGTTGGGGAATCTTGGTATGCCCGCTTCCATCTTCGGCAACGTCGTCACTTACCACCAGGTGAGATGTTGTCAAGGGTTCACCAATTGTTAATAAAAAAAATAATAAAAAAAAAGAGTGGCGGTGATACCAGCATACGTCGCTAGATGGTGCTGACTGTATTTTAAAACGCACTCACGTTTGTTTTTTCGATAACCTTATCGAAGTGGCAACCGGCCGCGTTACAGTCGTTTACGACATTCTTCTACTGCGCTTAAAAACGTTTGCTAGGTATTAGGAGGGATTATTTGCATTTCGTTGATATCGCTTATTATTTCGTGAGGTTCGCTAAGGTTAATTAACAAGTTGTTATTATAACAATTCGAAGATTTGAATAGGTTAGGATTTTTTATGATTAGTGACGGATTACTGATTATTACTTAATTATAAGATTTAAAAGAAGTTTTAATTGAATACTTTATTTAATTGTTAGTTATTTAGTACTTACTCTTAGTTTTCTAGGTTTAATTTACAGTTAGGCAGTACTTCGAATCGCGTTCGTGTTTATAAGTAAGAACTTTTTTAGTATTCTAGGTTTAGTTTATTTAGTTAGATTACTTCGTTTCGTTT
The DNA here is from genome assembly GCA_947284805.1 of Coleophora flavipennella. Lineage (NCBI taxonomy): Eukaryota > Metazoa > Arthropoda > Insecta > Lepidoptera > Coleophoridae > Coleophora > Coleophora flavipennella. The sequence goes on from OX369305.1 coordinate 8,891,393, forward strand.
AAAAATATCATTAATTTAGCTGTATTTCAGTACTAGGTAGGTAATATCTTTGGTAGAAAGTTCATTGATAATTAATTAAATTGACACTTGTCTAATAATTAAGAGGTAACGTTTTGTTTATAGTTTGTATAGATTGAGTAGGCTGAGTAATATTTTCTTTGAGTTTTTTTTTATTAAAACAAAAGAAGTCTTAAAGATATAGGTTATTATTTATTTTAGTCTAAATATTATCGGTACTTCTGATTTGTTGTCCATATACTAAAGGTCGTTGAGTTTATTTGTGTTTGATTTTGCAAGATAATATCGTAAAAAATTTCGATAATATTAAAAAACGACGATGAACATAGTAGCTAGTAGCTACCAAGTAGTTGGTATGCCCAAAGACGGGTCTTGTCTCTTCCATTCAATATCTTTCTTGGTGTATGGTAGAACTGACTCAACTTGCAATATCAGATCTGCTATATGCTACGTTGCTGAACATTGGGATGAAATGCAAGTGTACACGTGTGATGCTAATGGTGACGTATACACGAGCGCGCAATCCTACACGAGCGATATGATGAAACCCACTACTTACGGCTCAGCTTCTGAGCTTATGGCTGCTGGAAAAATCTATAAAAAAATCTAAAATGTGTCAAATAAGAAAAACTAATAAAATAAATCAATATGCCCACGTTTCTACAAAAAGAAGTGAAATCCCACTATAAATATTCTGTAAAAAACTAGCCAAGTCTCGATGGAGCTGCTTGTTTATCTCTAAAAAGTAATGATATCTAGACAAAGTCGTGCCAAGTCTAAGGTTCCTTACTGCGATTTCTTTATTATTATAGTTAATGTTGTGTGACTTGGCCGTTGAATAATACTTATGTATAGATGAGCCTGAAACACACAGTATAAAAAAATATTTTCAGTACAGACGGACTGCTAATCATTGATAGAAGTCCGTCTGTACGTCTATTTTATGTTAGATCGATGGTCGATTTGACGCTCCAAAAAGAAGTGTTCGTTTCAGGCTCGCCTATACATAAGTATTATTGAAATACGCAGCTTTATTAAGCCTACAATTGACTGGTTATTGAATCAACGTTTTCCAAGTGACAATTTTGCATCGTCAATGGGCAGCGGTTCTGACGACAGATTGGTGCAATGGTGTCATGGAGCATGTGGTTTTGTACCCTTGTGTACCCTTCAACGGCCAAGTCACACATCATCATCATCATGTCAGCTCATATACGTCCCCACCGAGGGGCTCGAGCCTACCCTGAATTAGGGCGATCGGGTCTTAGTCGACCACGCGGGCCCAGTGCGGGTTGGTCGACTTCACACACAACCTTCGAGTTTCTTCGCAGGTGTGTTGTGCAGGTTTCCTCGCGATGTTTTTATATACATTGGCCGTCCGGATTTGAACCCGGCACCTCTGGTTAGGACGACCGAGTCGTTAACAGTTGAGCCACCGACGCTTATCTATCACACAACATTAACTATATTAATGAAGAAATCGCAGTAAGGAACCTTAGACTTGGCACGAATTTGTCTAGATTTCATTAATTTTTAGAGATAAACAAGCAGCTCCATCGGGACTTGGCTAGTTATTTACAGAATATTTTTGGTGGGATAATCTTTCCATTTTTTTATTCAATATATTTTTTTAATCATCAAATGATAACTACTTTAGTTCTCCTGCGGATCTCCTCGTTTCTGATTCAATCACGCAGAGAAACTCCGAACATAGCACGCTCCATTGCCCTTTGGGTGACCTTGAGCCTTCTTATGAGGCCCATAGTAAGCGACCATGTCTCAGTTCCGTTAGTCATCACTGGCAACACACACTGGTCAAAGACCTTAGTCTTGAGACACTGCGGTATTTGGGACGTGAAGATATTGCGATGCGAAGCTTCCCGAAAGCTGCCCAGCCGAGTTGGATTTGTCGATTGTTCTCTTTCTTGAAGTTGGACCTGCTTAGCTGAACTGTTTGTCCCAGGTATACATATTCGTCAACAACTTCCAGTGTAGAGTCTCCAACCTTTAGAGGAGTGGGTGCGACACGGACATTTAACATTATTTTCGTCTTGTCCATGTTCATTTTAAGACCCACTTGTTGAGAGACTTTACTGAGGCCATCGAGCATTGTGCTTAGGTCTTCCATAGTCTCAGCCATGACCACGATATCGTTAGTGAATCGGAGGTGGAATATTTACTCGCCGTTGATATTGATGCCGAGTCCATCCCAGTCCAGAAGCTTATAAACATCTTCCAGGGCGGCGGTTAACAGTTTCGGAGATATAACGTCTCCCTGTCTCACCCCTCGCTGCAACTGGATAGGTTTAGAGTTCTGGTCCTGGAGGCGAACCGATATGGTGACGTTTTCATACAGACACTTCAACACCTCGATGTATCGATGGTCAATTTGGCACCGCTGGAGAGACTGTAGCACAGCCCAGGTTTCGACTGAATCAAATGCCTTCTCATAGTCCACAAACGCAAAGCATAGTGGTTGATTGTATTCTTCGGTCTTCTGTATAATCTGCCGCAGCGTATGTATGTGGTCTATGGTATTAAAGCCTTTTCGGAAACCGGCTTGTTCGGGAGGCTGGAAGTCGTCAAACCTGCGTGCGAGACGATTCGTAATGACTCTCGAAAACAGCTTGTAGACATAGCTCAGAAGTGAGATGGGTCTGTAGTGCTTCAGCAGGGTGTTGTCACCCTTTTTGAAGAAAAGCACGACCACACTTCTGTGCCATGCCTTAGGCGTTTGTCCCTCGAGTATAACGGAATTAAATAACTTCTGAAGAGCTTTTAATACCGGTGATCCACCTGCTTTCAGAAGTTCAGCCATAATTCCATCATCACCCGGTGCATTGTTGTTCTTGAGCTGTTTGAGAGCCATTCTAATCTCGTACAGGCTGACGTCCGGGATATCTTCGGTATAGTGTCGGAGGAGATCCGCAGGAGAACTAAAGTAACCGACATAGCTCACAGAATCGCTAAAGTGAAGTGGCAGTGGGCAGGGCACATAGCTCGTAGAACAGATGGTCGATGGGGTAGTACAGTTCTCGAGTGGCGACCGCGCACTGGAAAACGTAGCGTAGGCAGGCCTCCCACGCGGTGGACCGACGACCTGGTGAAGATCGCGGGAAGCCGATGGATGCGGGCAGCGCAGGACCGGTCGTCGTGGAAACCCTTGAGGGAGGCCTTTGTCCAGCATTGGAAGATTTCCGGCTGATATGATGATGATGATGATAACTACACGCTTCACACTATTAATCCCATACAACAAAAAGGGAGTTGGCAAAAATTGCTTTTGAAGTAAAAGTTCTTTACGCACGTTTGACTTGGGCAGTAAGCTGGTGAATGCGTGACGAGAGCGTTACGGAAAGTGTCAGGCGAGGCGAACGGAAGATGAGAGGGAAATATAAGTTGGTGAAGATAGAAAAAGAGAGATTTACTTTTCGTATACAGACTGGGGCAAAAGATATGCATCGGTTTTGAAGGGCCACAGAAAAAAACACACCGGTAGCACTCCGGGAGTGCCGGCAGAAGTGAAAACTTTAGTATTAACGTTGTGTTTATATTATAAGTACAAAAATACTATCATTTATGAGGTAGAATACAATGTTTATTTATTGCGCTATCGTACACAAATATGACAATTTACATGTTATTATTCATAATATTATATCGTTATTTATTTATATATACATTAATTTTTATCTCTTAGAAATATCAACTTTCATCCATAATTTCGACGACTTTTTCACCATCGTTATTACCAGAATCATCATTGCATTTTTCATTAATCGATGCACTTTGTTCAATTTCCATAATTTAAACAATTCACATATACGAGTACACAACAATGTGGTTACTACACAACCACGGAGCACAAACAAAGAGGAGCTGGCCTAAGCAACTGTGCACTGTGATTTTCCTCATATGCCCATGTATCGAGACTCGCATTATTGGTGTGTTTTCGCATTTTTAAGAAGAAAAGGATGAAGTGTTGTGTTTTATCGTGTCGAAGTTATTCAGACAGACGTTCTGATGCTATGAATGGTATCACATTTCATTTGTAAGTAATTTTATACGTAATTATTAAAATAGTTCTAGAAAATTAAATTATACTTCTCGACACTAGGTGGCGTAACTTTTGTGAATAAAAAATACGAGTACGTAAAGTTCCGCATTGTTATATAGTTAAAATCATACGTGGATACTGAAAATTAAAGTATACAATTAAACCTGAATACTTTTTATTCGCCAAAACAGTACTTTAGTGATTTTTATAATTATATTGTAAACAGGCCGCCATCTATCGTCAACAAGAACAACTATTTTCAACGTACCAAATATCCAGGGCCGTAATTAGATTCAAATAATTTTACCGAATAACACACGGCTATGGTCAGTAATGAAATAACATTTTCATAACAAATATTTTCAAGTAACAAAGATCTGAGTTGTATACATACTCGTACTATTCTCCGTGACTGTTCATGAATTGAAAGAACTTCGAATGTTAAATAATCATTTTATTCATATTAAGATAATTTACCACCTAGTTAATTTTATTTCTTTTTGTTTGTTTTAGATTTCCATCCGATGATAATTTAAAACAACAATGGATCACAAAAGTGAATAGACCGGATTGGACTCCGACAAAATATACAAAGATTTGTTCTTGCCATTTTAATGATGCAGACTTCATAGTGACAAAAAAAGGCCATAAAAAATTAAAGATGGGCACTTTACCTAGTTTAAAACTGGATTTGTCGGTTGGTTTCGGTATTGTTTGTATAACCGAGTTTCAATTATTTTAGGAGAATAAGTATGTATTTCATTTTATTTTTTAAATTACAGCTTTGACCAATCACCGACTGTAAATCATATTATACTGCTGATTAAATCTTTATCAGAAAAATATATAGATATTCGTTTTAAGCATTTCGCAACCATTCAAAACGATAGGACAACGAACCGACAACAACTAACTAAAACTGTTATTTTCGCAGGTAATTGAATTTTGTAAATAAAATTATGTTCGTAATAATAATTTGTCTATTATTTTGTGCTAGAAATTTTAAGTACGTCAGTACACATACAAAACAGTAAAAAAGTTTACCCTCATTTTATTCATTTATTACACAAACTTTTTAAAGCTCATAGTTCTGAGTACGTCCCATTACTTTCTACACTTATTTACATCTAGTGTGAAATAGCTGAACTACGTAGTGACATCAATATGTCGATGTTAGGTCGCTAGGCGAGTAGTTTTCCTACTAACCGGCAGATGGAAAATTGAGAAAAACGCCCTACTATGCTGCCTAAGCGGAGCAGCACACTCAGACACGGTAGAAAGAGTGGGAGATACTTGTTCCTCTCCCTTCCCCTCGATCTTACGCTTTTTCGATCAGCATCACGTGACCCTGACGCGAGTTTGGAAGTTTTTACCCATCCAACAAAAAGTGCTCAGCGCCGCTAAAGAAGTTTTCACTTCAAAAATCGATGAATATCATCATCATCTCATCAGCCGAAAGTTTTATTCAAGAAAAGGGGTTTTACCATTCTTCACTGGCGCTTGCTTACTACACTATGGTACAAATCGTATGAATTGAGGTCCTATCTCCAGCTACTGAGAAAACCAATAACGCTTACATTATGTTTTTACGAAATTATTCCAATTGAAAATTGCTCGGGTCAATATGACCCAGCGTCATTGTCGCCGGGTTAAAGTGCCCACTCGGGTAAAATTTAAAATTAGCTCATCTTTGACTCAATTTAGTAGAGATATTTAGGCTGACAACGTTGAAGTCGAAGTTGAGGACGGAGCTGAAATGGTTTGCAGATGCTTCTGACTTGATCGATCGAGATGACATGGTCGACGTCTTGATCGCAAAATCTAAGAAGGTGGGAAAGTCTTGAAGGTGTACTGGAGTTGCACACCCAGATCTTGGAAGCGGTGGACGACAATTTCGAGGGCGAAGTAGTGAGGTCGGCCGCCACCACTGTTGATCAGTGCACCACCATTTGTGATCAGGTGCTCCAGGCTATGAAGTCTATAGAGAGACGACGGGCGGATGGCCGCGCAGAGGTACTGGCCGGACCCTTCAGATCCGAAATACACGCTCCCCTGCCGGCAGTGGAGACCTAAGTCTTCAATGGGGATTACACGGACTAGCTGCGATTTCGGGACCTGTTTGACAGCATGGTGCACACCCGCACGGGGTTGACACCAACATACAAGATGGCTCAATTATTGGGTCATCTGCTCAGGGATCCCCTCGGTATGGTCTTCACCAGGTATTTAACGATCACTATGAGACCGCGAGACAATTACTGATATATAGTTATCAGAATCGACGTCTCATCATGTATCGCTTCATGTTACAGCTAGATCCTCTCATTGAAGCCAATCCGGAGTATATCGGATTTCTGAAGCAAGCTGCTCAACCCTGTGTGCGTGGCGGTCAACGCGTTAGAGCGGTTGGAGGTATTTCGCAACCTAACGGACGATCTGATAGCTCGATTTGAACAGGGACGAGGAGACCAGACGTCGGATCGTCTGCCCTCGTATGGTGAGCTGAGGTCCTTTTTGGAGGCCGAGTGCCGACGTACTGACTGTCAGTTCATACTTCATAAGCACTCCTACAGCTACCACTAGTTTACCTCGAAACCTCGGCCGATCGGACGGCCCAACGCGACAGGCCCTGCAGCGAAGCGAACGTCGCTTTAACACGGTGCATTCGGATGCCTATCCTTGTTATTATACGAAGTGAGTCACCAGGTGATATCATGTCGCAGATTCGCGGTGGAGCCACTTCGTACCAGGAGACGCATCACACAGCGAATGGGCTGGTGTAATTGCTGCTTTGGGCAGCACCAAACCCGAGCTTGTCAGGCGGATCGCTCTTGCTACTTCTGCGCCAGAGCAACCACCATGAATTACTGTTCCTGAATTGGGACGCGGCAGGTCCCTGCCCCAGGATACCGTCTCCTGAGCCAGGAGCCGTAGGGGCAGCGAGCCGTGGAACAGTCCAGGCCCGTACGGTCCCCAAGGCTTAGGCGCAGACAAGGGAAGGCATCCCGCCCATAAAGTAGGTGATTTTAGTACGAACATACCACCCATCAAACACCAAAAGTTCTTTCTTAAACAAAAATTTAAATAAGTGATACACTATTACTGCCTCTCTGTCACCTTAAACATCATGAAAACAAGTTAACTTATAAATGAATACTAGAACAAATAGTTAAACAAAAAGGGCATGCATGATCAGATCAATTAATAAATCGAAAATTGTTTAAGTTATTTTACCAACAAATTACGATTAGTCCACAGGTAAGGCACATAATTTAGAGATTGGTCTTTTCACTACATTGTTGTGAATCCTTACACTATACCCTCTGGTTACATTATCAGGTCCGAGATGTTTGTCAACAATACTTCCAAGAGACCATTTACCAAGAGGTAACTGGTCAACTTTAATTAGTCACCAATATCAAATTCTGGAGTACGTTTTAGCCATTTAGGTCGTTCTTGCAGCCGACTCAAATATTCATCTTTCCAGCGATGCCAAAAATCTCCAACAAGACGTTGTGTCAATTGCCAGCGTGAAAGTCTGTTGATATTAATTTATTTATTTATTTACACTTATAGTACACCAAAACAATTAATGTTTCGTAGATCAGGGCTCGGTACATTGAAAGGAGCTTCGCGTATTAGGAAATGTTCTGAAGTCAATTGTTCTAGCGCGTCATTATCTGAGTCATCGATAGGAATCAGAGGACGTGAATTATGACACATTCTATTTGGCACAACGTGGTCTTCACTTCTTCAAATGTCAGATTTGATGATAATATTATTTTTAAGTGGTATTTAATGGATTTAACGCCCGCTTCCTACAGACCTCCAAAATTCGGGCTGTAAGGTGATATGAAGTGAACCTGTGTCCCATCCGCAACTAATTCCTAAAAAAGGCGAGTACATAACCCACCTCCGATTCGATGATGATATCATGGTCTTAGCTGAGACTATAGAAGACCTAAGCACAATGCTCGATGGCCTGGCCTCAGTAAAGTCTAAAATGAACATGGACAAGACGAAAATAATATTAAATGTCCGTGTCGCACCCATCCCTTTAAGGGTTGGAGGCTGTACACTGGAAGTTGTTGACGAATATTATGTACGACCGTTTCATGGTCTGTACCGTAGCTCCAAGATGCTTAGAAGCTGTTGACTGACTCGGTGGCTCAGTGGTTAGTGCTCTTGACTGCTGATCCGAGAGTTGTGGGTTCGATCCCCACCCAGGGCAAACATTTGTGTGATGAGCAGATTTGTTTGCTCTGTGTCTGGGTGTTAAATATCTATATTTGTATGTATTTAAACGTATATAAGTATGTATATATCAGTCTCTGGTTCCCATAACACAGGGAATCCTACTTTGGGGCCAGATGACCATGTGTGACTTGTCCTAGAATATTTATATATTTTATTTTTTAAAAGCTGAATAATCGAAAAGACATGTCATGTTTTTTTTTAAAGATTATAATAACGTGTCTGGGTACAAGAGCCCTTTTAAGACAGTCTTCATTTAATAAATTTTCACTTGTTTTTTGATTTGCAATGCTAGTGCCGGTGCATTACGATTCTTCTTTGAAGTTCTTGACATCATTTTCAGCAGCCTCATTCTGAGGTGGAACACCCAATTGCAGTCTGTAAAACTGCACTCTGCAAATTGGGTTTTCACGTCCTCCTTTATTTTATTTTCTAGTCCTTCACATTGCTCACGTGCCTGGTTGGACCACTTTTTGAAGCAAATTGTAGCAGAAAACAATGCAAAAACAATAAAAGAAAACAACGAATGCGTTCACCACAAATCCCGTCAAAAAGTCCAGACATGACAAATCTAGTATTTTTTTTAAATAATATTTATATATTGATTTTTTAAATTTTAGCATCGACATAAGTGGTGCATGCTCGCTCAGTGTTCATGCGGATGGAGGCGCATCGGGAGCCGGGTCGTTCCTTTCCCTCTAATATGGTTGATGGGAGCGATGGCTGACTCTCGCGTTATACTCGTGACCGGGTGTTGTCCGTGTGAACTGTTCTACTCTTGACAAAGGCATTAATGACATTCAATGATTTTAATGTATACCTAACTTCTCGTGTCATATTGTTTTCATGTTCTAATGACATAATTTGTTTTATATCATTGATTTTATTTTGACGTTTTGGTAATCTTTATTTTTCACAAATAAACCAACGAATACTAAAATTACTCACACATAATTTTTATTACAAACAAGTTAATATGGAAAGCATAAATTAATGCGTATTCTCTTGAAATCTAATTAAAACAAATACAAAAAAGGGTAAACATTACAAATTTTGAAACAAAAATAATAATTCTCTAGCATTTTTGAAATAAAAATCTATAATCCTTCATAAATGCTTAAGTTCTGTACTCATTGTTTTTGCCTGTATATTTGGATACACATACACTACGTTTATTCCAAATCACGATAATATAGTAAAGTAATGACAGTCTTGTATTACAACAGACCTTATTAGGGTAGAGATCGACTTCGGAACGTGAAACAAGTCGATGTGAGATTGAGCATTGGATAGAAAGATCAAAGAAATTGAACAAAGAAGCTGGATGAGTGGAATATGTGGGATGAATTAACTCATTCGATCAGCAGATATGATGTTGTCTTCTTTAGATAATTACCCTAAAAAAATACCTCAAGTAAATTATTTTTCCCAAAAAAAGACCCTACGAAAATGCTTACCCTAAAAATTACCCTACTGAGTAATTTTACTCTAAATCTAATATAAATTACCCCAAGTTGGCAACGTGGTATTCTTCGCGTTTTGCAATGAGCGGGTCCTTGGGCTAGGCACAGGGCCCTTGGCAGCCGCTCCAGCTCCAGCTGAGGCGAGCAACTGCTGGATCACTCCCAGAGCTTGCAGGAGGTCGCTCTGGGAGGGCACGGCGGTGGTGTTGGTGGCAGTGGGGGCGGCGGAAACAGGGGCAAGGGGCCTCTTCCTCCTCCGGCGGGTTCGTCGCTTCTTCGGCGCAGGTGCGGCGGCCGAGCCGCTCAGCACGGCGGGCGCCGCTGGTGCGGCGCGCTCAGCAGTGGCGGCGGGCGCTGCAGGGCGAGGGGCGGCGGTTGTCCGGGCGACTGTTCCGGCCTTTTTGTTCCGGAGCTCCCTGCGGAACACCGGGCACGAGACGTGGTTGGCGGGATGCGAGCCCGCGCAGTTGGCGCAGGTTAGTAATCCTCCCGCGGCCAGGGGCAGTCCATTGTGGCGTGGGGATCGCCGCATCGGACGCAGGCCAGCGGGCGGTGGCAGCCGTGAGATGAGTGCCGGAAAGCCTGGCACCGGTGGCACTGCGCGTGTCCATGCTTGCCACGCCAGGCCTCGATGGTGACGCCCGGCATGTGCAGGAGCTTCGCGATGGCTTAGAGGGCGGTGATGTTGGAGGCTGTCGTATCTGGACGTAGAATAGGCATCCGGGGCGTCCTGCGCGCACTCGGATGGCCTTTACTTGTTCCGCCTCAAAGCCATGTTCGGCTAAGGCGACAACGATCTCGGCGGGCTCGGTTGGCAACACTGCTATAATCTATTTTAAAGCGCGATCCACAGCATCCAATCCGATCTTTCGGGTGAAATTGGATAATGTATTGTGCAACAGTGAATGGCAAGAGTGAATAGGCATTATTTGAGTTTGCGTGTACCATCCTCGGCTCAACTTTAGAATCTGCAACACCTCAAATTGGATTGATATTGGGTGGGGGGCTGGGGGGGACTGAAGTGGACCCCCCCTATGAAGAAGGATGCGCGGAGCCTCCTCCATTTTGAGAAAAAAAATATTGAAGTTTTGTGGTTATGTACGAACAAAGATGACCTATAATTAAACTGTTTATGGTTTTTGGTGTATCGGAACGTAAAATGACGCCATCCACCATTTTGTTTTGTTATAGTTGCCACTCACTCACCGTTTGTTTGCCGTGCAGTCGAGATCGATATTATCGTACTCCTGTATTTGTGTAACAACTGTGACTACTATGGCGTCGTCGAAGCCCCAGGCCTCGTGTTCTGCGTCATCTGAAGAGTTGAGTGAAGTGCAAGTGCTGGACTCTTATGAGCCGCTTGTTACGGTCTCCTCTTCAGTACCCTTGTGTAGTGTGTCAGTGACGGACTCGAAGGAGCCTCCTGTGCCTACCACCACCTCGCGAGTGCAAGTGTTGGACTCTGATGAGCCACTTGTGCTCGCATCTCCGTTGATGCAAGTTATAGACTCTCGTGAGCCGCTTGTATCATTTGTTAGTGTGCCAGTGCCTTTGTGTAGTGTGTCAGTGACGGACTCGAAGGAGCCTCCTGTGCCTACCACCACCTCGCGAGTGCAAGTGTTGGACTCTAATGAGCCGCTTGTGCTCGCATCTTGTGGTCAAGATCCACTTTCCATTCTCCACAGAGAACGGTAAGGTTTTGTAGAGTGTGAACACATTTTCAGTTAAGTTAAGTTTGTTCTTAACTAACAGATTGTTTTTATTTCAGTGCAATAGCTTCTAGTGGGTTGGAGATAGCTGGTCCGAGTGGAATACCTGGTCCGAGTGGAATACCTGGTCCAAGTGGAATACCTGGTCCGAGCGCGATTTATAGTCCTGATCCAACTGGGTCCTCCGATTCTGTGGACTCTCTGATGGAAGAGAGATTAGTGGATTGGGATCAACTAAGGTATGTTTTTGTATCAAGAACTGTTATTTTATTTTAAATTAATACATTTCATATTGACTTTATATTACATAATTCTTATGTTTTTTCATTTCAGTGATACTGCTAATCCTGGCACTTTAGAGGATCGCATTAATGATTTTGCAGAGGACATATTTGATTGGGAAGAACCACGGTCAGTTTTTTTGGTATAACTTAAAATCAACACATTTAAAATCAACACATGAAAAATTAATATGTATTGATTTTACATTAATTTCTTCTTTTCCAGTTGGAGCGCAGCGGAGTCTAATGAGCCACCAGCTCCTTCAAGGAGGGCTTTAGCAGCAAATCGTACTCCACAGCGCGCTTCACAGCGCACACATTTATATACTGAGGAAGTGCTAAATTTTTGGAACATGGAGCGCATTTTAGGTACGGGTAATAACTCGGAAAGGTGTTTAACTAAGAGTGAGTGCGAGTGACACGAGCACTGGAGTTCTGATTATTTATGAACATTTTATTATTTAAAACTGGTTTTTTGGTATAAAATATTTTATTTTCGTTTTACAGCTGACTTGGGCACTGAAGACCAATGTCTTACATTTTGTGAAGAAAGAGGCCTAATTTTAGCTTCTAAGAACTGCAGGCATCATCGCAGGGCCATGACAGTTTTAAGTACCAGGGGCTCGGTTGGAACATTTGTATGCAGAACGAAAACTTGCAGAAACAGATTTATTTCCCGTTCTAATGGAACATGGTTTGAAAATGTCAAATTGCCACTCCCAGTGGTTTTTAAATTGATGTACTGCTACGCCCGTGACTTTGATTATTTCACCGCCAGATTGGAGTGCAGCTCTAGGGCACGTGGCGTAGCAGTATCCGAAGCAACAATTGCCGACTGGTATAATTACTGCAGAGAAACTATTGTAGTTCACGAGTTAGACCATCAGCCAGAAAGGCCAAAAATTGGTGGACCTGGCAAAGTAGTCCAGATAGACGAGAGTAAGTTTGGAAGAAGGAAATATAATAGAGGTAGGCAAGTTGAAGGTCACTGGGTGCTGGGTATGATAGACGATGAGACCAATGAGCTGAGACTCGAAGTGTGTCCCAATAATGAAAGGTCGGCAGAGGTGCTAATCCCTCTAATAAAAAAACATGTTATGGAGGGAAGCATTATTCACACAGACTGCTGGCGTGCTTATGACACTCTGCCGACCCATGGGTATACCCACAAAAAGGTGAACCATAGTGATCCAGAAAATCCATTTATAGCTGAGGATGGGACACACACCCAGCACATTGAGAGCCAGTGGCGAAACTTGAAACGCAGGTTTCACAAAGTGAACTACAAAGAAAATTTTGAAGATTGGTTGATAGAATATTTGTGGAGACAAGAAATAAGAAAAAAACATTTAGATGCATTCGAAGAATTATTAAATGCAATAAAATATGTATATAAAGTTTACTTTGTGGTTTTATTTAATATATTGGACATATATTTGACATGTATGAATGGGCATAGTTAGGCATAATAGGTTGGATGATGATATTGTTGAGGTGGTTTAAACATGTGCAAATAGTTGCATTTCAACTTTCGGGTTTAATATTTAACTGAATTTAACTTTTGTGTTTAATATTTAACTGAATTTAACTTTTGTTTTGAGTTTATGTAGGACAATTGTGTATGGCAATAGAAGGTCCCCAAGATTCATAATATGGGGTCCGCCGCCACACATTTCGAACACACGCGGGTCCGACTTGAGGGTAACAAATCGAAAACTAGGGGGTAATCAGTGAAGGTTAGTCAATTTGACCCCAAAGATTCATAATAAGGGGTCCGCGAAGCGGACCCCTAACGGGGGCGTAGCCCCCGCCGCCCATATCGAAACCCAACAAACCTGAAAATGGAAGCGGGAGCGAGCGAAGCGAGCTCGGACTTTCGGAGCACCCCGACTCGGATGCGTTAGGTTCGGAGACTGTGCGGGGAGGCGAGCTAGGCTCGCCTTCCCGCACAGTCGTAGTGTTAGGTTTAACATGAGAACGCAGAAGTAGGAGCCCCGTAGGGGCTCCGTCGACTCAGAAACCTAAAACTAGGGGGTAATCAGTGAAGGTTAAAGTCAATTTGACCCCAAAGATTCATAATAAGGGGTCCGCGTAGCGGACCCCTAACGGGGGCGTAGCCCCCGCCGCCCACATCGAAACCCAACAAACCTGAAAATGGACGCGGGAGCGAGCGAAGCGAGCTCGGACTTTCGGAGCACCCCGACTCGGATGCGTTAGGTTCGGAGACTGTGCGGGGAGGCGAGCTAGGCTCGCCTTCCCGCACAGTCGTAGTGTTAGGTTTAACATGAGAACGCAGAAGTAGGAGCCCCGTAGGGGCTCCGTCGACTCAGAAACCTCCTAAAACTAGGGGGTAATCAGTGAAGGTTAAAGTCAATTTGACCCCAAAGATTCATAATAAGGGGTCCGCCGCCACACATTTCGAACACACGCGGGTCCGACTTGAGGGTAACAAATCGAAAACTAGGGGGTAATCAGTGAAGGTTAGTCAATTTGACCCCAAAGATTCATAATAAGGGGTCCGCGAAGCGGACCCCTAACGGGGGCGTAGCCCCCGCCGCCCATATCGAAACCCAACAAACCTGAAAATGGAAGCGGGAGCGAGCGAAGCGAGCTCGGACTTTCGGAGCACCCCGACTCGGATGCGTTAGGTTCGGAGACTGTGCGGGGAGGCGAGCTAGGCTCGCCTTCCCGCACAGTCGTAGTGTTAGGTTTAACATGAGAACGCAGAAGTAGGAGCCCCGTAGGGGCTCCGTCGACTCAGAAACCTAAAACTAGGGGGTAATCAGTGAAGGTTAAAGTCAATTTGACCCCAAAGATTCATAATAAGGGGTCCGCGTAGCGGACCCCTAACGGGGGCGTAGCCCCCGCCGCCCACATCGAAACCCAACAAACCTGAAAATGGACGCGGGAGCGAGCGAAGCGAGCTCGGACTTTCGGAGCACCCCGACTCGGATGCGTTAGGTTCGGAGACTGTGCGGGGAGGCGAGCTAGGCTCGCCTTCCCGCACAGTCGTAGTGTTAGGTTTAACATGAGAACGCAGAAGTAGGAGCCCCGTAGGGGCTCCGTCGACTCAGAAACCTCCTAAAACTAGGGGGTAATCAGTGAAGGTTAAAGTCAATTTGACCCCAAAGATTCATAATAAGGGGTCCGCCGCCACACATTTCGAACACACGCGGGTCCGACTTGAGGGTAACAAATCGAAAACTAGGGGGTAATCAGTGAAGGTTAGTCAATTTGACCCCAAAGATTCATAATAAGGGGTCCGCGAAGCGGACCCCTAACGGGGGCGTAGCCCCCGCCGCCCATATCGAAACCCAACAAACCTGAAAATGGAAGCGGGAGCGAGCGAAGCGAGCTCGGACTTTCGGAGCACCCCGACTCGGATGCGTTAGGTTCGGAGACTGTGCGGGGAGGCGAGCTAGGCTCGCCTTCCCGCACAGTCGTAGTGTTAGGTTTAACATGAGAACGCAGAAGTAGGAGCCCCGTAGGGGCTCCGTCGACTCAGAAACCTCCTAAAACTAGGGGGTAATCAGTGAAGGTTAAAGTCAATTTGACCCCAAAGATTCATAATAAGGGGTCCGCGTAGCGGACCCCTAACGGGGGCGTAGCCCCCGCCGCCCACATCGAAACCCAACAAACCTGAAAATGGACGCGGGAGCGAGCGAAGCGAGCTCGGACTTTCGGAGCACCCCGACTCAGATGCGTTAGGTTCGGTATTCTTGTAATAAGCGGCAGCGATTTTCGTAAGGTAAGAAAGTCGGTGAGCTTTTTTTTTAATAAGCGGAAGCGATTTTTAAGTCGGTGAGCTTTTTTTTTAATAAGCGGTGGCGATTTTCCGACCAAAGACTACCTCAGAAATCCCAATTTCAAAATTCATTTTCTCAAAAAGGGGGGGGCTCCGCGGGGGGGGAGTGACACCAGAGGGTCCCCCCAACCCCCCCTACCCTCCCCCCCAACCCCCCCCCTTTTTGGTGGTGTTGCATGTTCTAAAGTGCTTCCCCATCCTCGACTGCATCATCACTTACCATCAGGTGAGTTGCAGTCAAACGCACTCAAATTTTTAATAAAAAAAAACAGATCCATAGTTTATATTAAATCAGACGTTCCGACCATTCTTTTCCAAAAATCGGATCCCAAATAGGAAGGTGTATAGAACATTTGAGAAACTTCGTCCGACAAACCGTCCCACTTACGATTAGATATGAGGCCATATTTCAAAGCGAGCTCTTGGTGTAGGATCTTGGCTGCTTGCTTGTGCCTGTGCAGATACTCAGTCTTGGCAAGCATGGAACAACCGGAGGTTATATGACGCAGAGTCTCCCCTGTTTGACTGCACAACCGACTGACTTCCACGGTGCCGTCTTTCATTAAGAACCTCCTTTAGTTGTTCGTCTTGACCACCAAATCCTTATTAATATTATTATCTTTAATAGGCGAGCAGCTTATAACTGATGTGCCTATATCTTATCAATCTTATCATTAATTTATATTTATCATTCATTTAATTCACTTTCACTGAAGTATCTTCAGAATCGTCACAATAATTAAAGACTGAACAAGATTCGCACGACCCCGTGCGGGTGTTACGTCAGCGGCGCTGCGATTAAACTTGACGCAAGCCAGCAGTAACGAGCGGCATTTATCAAACGTGCAGCTACTTCAGCGAACAAACTTCAAAAAGAGACTTAAGAACTAACTAACTAATTATGAGCTTTGAGTATACATACTCAGAGCCTATGAGACTGTTGAAAGTTTTTAAAAAGGTTTGAAAAGATGCTACATGACTGATATGAAAATGGAAATTGACCGCTGATCGGAGTGTGTAAGAGAAAACTCCGACTTAGGATTTCCGACAAATCAGCTAAGGATCGGATAGTGTGAGTGATTTCTTTACCCTGTGTGTGACAGCTCAAAGTCAATCACGGGTGTCGGGGTGTACCTATGTTTTGCAAAATTCTAAAAAAAAATACTGTGTGTTAATTCTTTTATAATTCTCAATCTAAAGTGACCTATTTCCATATCTTCGAATGTGAAAATACAATAGGACTTCATGAGCTCTTATTCTGTTGTGTCATAGTTGCAAGGAGACGTCTCAGACCCGGATAAGTTTCGTGGTGGTGGTAGATCAGATCAAGTATTGTGAATTGCGATCGGTACCAGGTGACGGAGGCATGGCGGAGACGAGCTCGGCGCAGACCGGCACAGTGCCGCCGGGCGGCGACGGCGGCGCCAGCGGTGAGGAAGAGAAGCGCGATGAACGTATGCTGGAGTGCAACATATGCCTGGATACAGCGCGCGACGCCGTCGTCAGCATGTGCGGCCACCTCTTCTGGTATGTTTCTCTCTTAGCACCCGCCGAATTGCTATACAGCCCCTGCCTATACGGCTACTCTGGCCCTAATTTGTACTTAAATAATAGATTTTCACCTCAATAGGCAAATCTGGTTCAAGAAGACTCATGAATAGGTATTTATGGTGTCTGTAACAGATTTCTATCTGTTTACGTGAATTCGATGAACATCTTCGTCATCCCAGTGGGCTTTCCATAATAATATTATTACAAAAATTGTGTACTTTTTAGTTTTAAATCTCCTTAAGTTTTGAAGTTACAAAAGTGATGACAACTACACTAAAACATACATTTGACTATCCCTTCCCCCCCCCAGGTATTTTGTCAGGGTTGGATTTGTGTCTGAGGTACACCCACGAAATAAGGGAATTTTAATCAATCAGTGATTGATTGATTTTTTATTTATTGTGGCGTGACTGCTCCGTAACACCAACTTAGTGCAAAAGCTTTCAATTTAGTCCAATAACTATAATAAACATTAATATTAGAATTCCTGCTTTGAAATTTTTGGTGAGCAAATATATCCGCCAGAATCGAGATATGCAAGTTTTGCTACCCATTCTTTTTTAGACAGCAAAAACTAAACCCTGGGACACCAAAAACGTCTGTGACTTATTTTTTGTTAGTATATCTGGTAAATTTCTTTTACACGAGAAAGCCATCATAATTCTGTATGAAACATGAGTGACTGATGATTTGCTCTCATTTCCTGACATAATTTATTTAACAGACGAGAGTTCAGTAGTCACGACTTGATATAAATGACAACTTTGATGATATCTTAAAGGACAGAACATTCAAGAAACCATATTCCATGGCACACCAACTAAACATTACAGTACACCAGTGTGCTGCAGAACATTGTTTGTGGAACCCTGTCAAGGACCAAGTGATTTCTGAAAATTTAATGCCTCTATAAAATAATTTTAAGAGGTCTTGAATAATTCAAAAACCTGAAACTACTAACAAACATGCAATATACTGCTGAAAATAGAAAAAGAGGCTATTTAGTATTATTATTATGTTGTAATAGAGGAGCAGCTATAGCTAATGTACCTATATCTGTTAGTGTTTCAAAAGTAGAAAATATTATTCAATAATAGTGTCGATTCTGTTTTTCACAAATCAACTAAACTAAACTAAAATTAGGTTAAGATGTGTCAAAATTAAGTTTGCTATTCGGAAAAACTCGACTTAACTTATCTGACAGATATAAACTTAAATCGAACTTAATTGTGTTTAGAACCCCATTTTGCTATTCAGAACGAACATATTTTAGATCTGTCAAACTAAAATTAAGCTAATTTTAATGGCGTTTTTTTTTTTTAATATTTTTTTTATTCAAGTACATAGCTGACAAAATAAAACAATGGGTGAAGATTTTACCTCCTAAAAAGGGGAAAAACCCTGTGTTTATGTAGGATAGGTAATAATGCTCATCCCACCAAATCATTGACACAAAAAGAACCAAGTAACAAGTCACTGTAGCACAAAAATTCAAACAACAATTTAAAACCAAATTAAAACAAATTTTAAAAAAGTACAGCCGGCTGTACTGGTATGCATAAACGCATTTTCCCCCTTCCCTCCTCTGCAGCCCGAGAAAAAAGAAAAGGGTCCTACTAGCAAGTGGTGTGTCACACTCAATCAAAATTCGAGTTGTTTCAATCATGACACATTTCATTCGTCCTCAGTCTATCCTACCTATGTGATTCCAAAAATATTTTTACAAACATAGTCCTAACCACCACATCACAGTGCACACTTTTATGTACATTATTTCAGTGTAGTTTCGATTGAAATTTGTGCTTTTTTACAACAGTTGTCTAAATGATTCTCTTTTTATCGACATTTACGTTACAAAAAATTTGCAATAAATTAACTATGTTATAAGTATAATTTATAACTATAAAATATAAATACATGCCTCTCAGCAAATTAATATACTACCGTAAAAACCTTTTCTTTACCGCAAATCAAGTGATGGTAAGTGATGAAGCAGTCGAGGATGGTACACGCAAACTCAAACAATGCCTATTCACTCTTGCCTTGAAGATCTCCAAATTATAGGAATCGGGAAATACTGACGCAGGAAAGGAGTCCACTCCTTCGCTGTATGCATAATAAATGAGGAAGCGTAACGCTTTGTGCAAAAAGGTGGAATGGAACATCAACAATAAAGGGGTGCAAGCCCCTCCCTGCCTCTCGTTGACCGACGACGGTGGAATGGAGCCAGGGAATGATGTCGTGAAGTTCTTGCACGCACTATCCGAAATGAATTCGATAGAATACCGATAGACAGGCGACTATGCGGCGATGCTCAAGGCTTTGGAGCTTTTCATTGACTAGCTCATCATCACCAATGAGTCTCCGTGCGCGTCGGTCGACGGCGTCCAAGGTATCCAGCTGATAGGAGGCTGATCCATCACATAAGTGTGAACAGTACTCCATACATGAGCGGACCTGTGCTTGATATAAGGTAAGCAGCTGCCTAGGTGTGAAGTACCGTCTCAGCTTCATCGCAGCAACTTTTGCCTTGGACCATACAAAAATAAGATTGGGTGTTAAATCCATGCCGAGGAGTTCCAGGTGATCAGATATCTTGTATCTCTTTGTTTAGTTCTATCAAACCTCTTCAACAATTGCCTTCGTGAAGGAACGTTTCCTGACACACTAAAGAACGTTAAAATTTCACCGTTATATAAGGGTAATTGCAAAAAGTCCGATATGAAATCTTACCGCCCAATTTCTTTAGTGCCCTGCATTAGTAAGGTTTTTGAGGTGGGAATTAACAGGAGACTGCTGTCCTTTTGGACAAACCATAATGTCATGTCAAATAGCCAATATGCTTACCGCCGCGGAAGGTCCACGACCGACCTGGTGCGAGAGATAGTTGGAAACGTTCTGCGCGCGCGTGAGGCAGGCCAGCACGTAGTTATGGTATGCTGCGACCTCTCACGCTTCTTTGATACCGCGGACCATGAACATCTGGCCCAGAATCTGGATCATTACGACATCCGGGGTCGAGTACTCGCGCTGTTGCGATCGTTCATTTTGAACAGAGCACAGGTGGTCGTCGGCGACATGGGACGCATTGAATCATCTCAGCTCTGTAATCTGATGGGAGTCCCACAAGGCTCCTGCCTTTCGAACACCCTATTTAGTATACTGTTGAACGATCTCCCTCAGGCTATGGACGAGACTGGCGTATACATGTACGCCGACAACGTGACAGCGGTCCGTCAGTGCTCCGACCTTAACCCAGCTAGAAATGACGCTGAACTCGACAGTCCAGCGGTTAGACCAATGGTTTAAACTTAACGGCTTATCATTGAACAGGCAAAAAACCTGCTTCATGCATTTTAGCCTTAACGGACACCGCCCTCATAGAATGAGCGTGTACGCAGGCGGCCCCCTCATCAATCAAGTTTCTGTCACAAAACTTCTGGGTTTCCAGATCGATAGCGCATTAGTGTGGGATACCCACATTGATGAGGTGTGCGCGAAACTGGGTAGTTCTTTTTTTGCGCTGCGCCGCCTGGCGCGCACAAAAAAAGAACTACCCAGTTTCGCGCACCCATTGTCGCCATCGTGCGGTCTTGCTATTTCGCAACCGTTCACTCACGCCTGCCGTACGGTACCGAGCGGTGGGCTCACGCCGCCGACTGGCGCCGCGCGTTTGTGATGCAGAAGCGGGCCGTGCGTGCTATGGCCGGAGTGCCGGACGTTGTTTTAGCCCGCGAATATTTTGCTAAATTTAAAATACTACCGCTTCCGTGCTTGTATCTTCTCCAGATAGCGATGTTCATCTGCATACCTTTGAACGTAGGGGCGTTAGCAAATTTAATCTTCGGAGCAACAAAAAGAAGGAAACTTGGTAGTAGAAGCACATAGGCTTACCAAATCAGAGAGATCGGCGTACGTGGTCTACAATCGTTTGCCGGAATCTATTGAGAGTGCAGCGTCTATGCCTGCCTTTAAATATAAATTAAGAAAGTGGCTCCAGGAGCAATTATTTTATAATTACGAAGAATTCTTTAATAATTCTATTGAGAACGTACCTGGAAAAGAAGGGTACCTTTAATATACTATTGTAATTTTTATTATTATTACTATTAAGTTTTGACGTATAACCAGTGTTATAAATAAATATTTCATTTCATATCTGAATCGATTTATTCCGGAGATAGAATTGGTGACATAGACTGCTAATCAGAATAGCCTTATTATATTATATTTCCTGAGGGATCTGGGGAAAACTCATGTTCACGCTCGCGCACCACTCGCCCTCAAAGACAGTCATAAAAACGATGTCCACGCGGGCGAAGCCGCGGTCATAAGCTAGTAAAAGAAATAAATACAAAAATTGGTTTGTCTGAAAAAGAACTATGAGGGCACCAAGATAAATACGCCAAATAAAGATTTGTTTTGGTCAAAGAATATATACACTACCGTGAAAAGAAGCGACACTTATGCATGTGTGCTCGTAAAATCGCTCGCGGCTATGTGTGGGTGTCTGGATCGGCGCGGGGGCCTTGCGCGGCGCGCGGGGCGCGGAGCGGGCGGTCTGGAGACCGCGTCGGTCGAGGACTAGCTAGTGTCCGTGACTCTGCATCGCGCACCGCATGCACGGACTGCGCTACAAGCACGAGTAATTAATAATGCCCGGCTTTCATCATTGTTGTGGTAATAATCAAAAACAAACTGATAAAATCAAAAATATACCTATTATAAACAATATAATAAAAACAAACTAGAGTCGTTCATAAACTTCGTGAAGGCACTTGAAAAGAGATTTAAGAATTATTTCATTACCAATAAAAATGATTTACAAAAGGAACAACTTGTTGGCCGCCATCCCTTTGGTTTTCTTAAAAAAAAATATATTCGTTTACAAATTTTCTCCATTGTAAAAGATAATAATAAAAATTATAAGAAAAACAGAAAAGGACCCGAAAATTTATAAAATTAAGCAATTTTTAAATATATTAAAATTTAATTTTAAATTGAACTCATCTTTCGCTTTTCTACATATTTGTCCTTGCACAGGTTTACATTACATAACATACTATGTGAGTATAACATATACATCTTCTTTGGCACAAGTCTAAATTCCATTTATGTATCAACCCTAGCGGTTTACACGTTCCGCTCAAGGTCACCAGCGCACGAGCTCTCACGTACACGGAGTGTCACCGCTGTGTTTTGGTTCACCTAAGCTAAGATATGAACAGAAAAACTATACCACTGACCTTGTAATTAAAGAAATGTGTCATTGAGTTTAAGGAAAAAGCACAAAAATTGGATTATCAGTACAAAATCCATGAGGGTTTCAAGACCAAGTTTGCAGCAGTAAAAAACTTTGTTTTGGTTTCTTTTACTGCCACAGTGGCGTAATGGTTAGTCCATTGGTTTTAAATTCGGAGGTCGTGGGTTCGATTCCTGGCCGGGTCCAACTGTGTAAGACTCAGTTTGTTGGTGGCAGGGCATTTTCTAAATCCACTTTGCTAGCTACTACCACCTATGGCTAAAAAAAAAAGGATCTACAAGTTCCTAAAGTAAAATGACAGATCTCTTTATTCAATCAATCAAATCTAAATAATTTATTTTAAATAGGTGCTTACACAAACTTTTAAATAGTAGTATTTTGAATGGCATAACTTAAACATAACATGAACTGCCATAACTCAGAAACTATTGACCCTGGACTACTAGTTTCTTAAGAGAAATCATAGATCTTATCCAGATCTTTATCTTGATTTCTGATGACATCTGTCTAATTTAAAAAAAAAACTATATCTCGGAAACTACTGATTCTAGACTAATAGTTCCTTTAGAGAAATGATCGAATGATCTCGTTGAGATCTTGATTTTGAATGACAGCTCTGGCAAACTTAAGACCGCCACAACTTGGATATTATTTATCCTGGACTACTGGTGTCTTAAAATTAAATCATAGATATCGTCAAAAATGTTTGTTTCCGTCAAACTTAAAACGGCTATAACTCAAAAACCATTGATCCCAGGCTCCTCGTTAAATAAGAGAATTGATAGGTCCCGACACAGTACAATGAAGGTCCCGATGAGGTCTTCATTTCGAAAAACAGCTGTCAAACTTGAAATGGCTATATGGCTGAATTGGAAAATCCAAACTCAATACGAATGAATGTATTATTCACTTCTTCAATATAAACTATTTTTACTTTTTTGTTTACCATACATTTAGTTTATGAGTATTTCCGTAGTTGGCCGTGCCTGCATCAGTGGCTGGAGACGCGGCCGAACCGGCAAGTGTGCCCCGTCTGCAAGGCAGCCATCAGTCGTGACAAGGTGATCCCGCTGTATGGCCGCGGCAACACCAAGCAAGAGGACCCCAGAAATAAGGTCGGTTACTGTATATGTTGACGTTGGCTATAAACAGTCAATATTTTAAACTATTGACATGTAATTGACTCATAGCATTTACTTATATTTTGGGAAGGTAGGTCATACTCAACACATGTAGGAGATGGTGGAGGATGTATTGTATTGTAGCCTTTTAGTTTCTTGATCTTTTACAAAACATAGCATTGCTTGTTAGTAATCTAAAAATCCCAACAAAAACATTTTCTTAAAATGTGGCCAGGTTCGGCCAGGTACTAAAATAATTAACGGTCAAATCACTTGTTTTCTTTTATTCACTTAGACTTGGCCTCACTACTTTTTAAAGTCAAGTAATCTTAATCGAACTTGGCATGTTATATTACATAATGTTTTTGATTGTACAAAGCTAGTGCCATGGTACAGGGGCTCGAAAATCAGCCGAAATGGTTATAGAAATGGTATACGGCAGTGCTTGATTTGGCGGGAGCAATGCCGTGCCCCCCAGATCTAGACTTGGCACATTTTACAGAATGTTTTTATTGGGATTTTAAATCTTTTTGTAGGAATAGTACTATTTTCTGGAGGTCTTTTTTATGACGCGATATTTTGCAAACATTAGGTACTAACTTGTAATTTCGGAGTAGACAAAAGTTCAGTAAGTACTATTGGCAACTAAAATTTCAGACTTCTACCTATATCCCGAACAAGGATACAGGGGGCTTAAAAGTATGTACACAGTAAATGAGAAATACTTAACTAAAAAAACATAAGATTTACAAATGGTATGCTTAACTCTGTAAGAGTTTTCTGCCAACAAACCAATAAGTGAGAAAGAAATGAAGTACGAATGGAAAGAGGCGTGTAAAAAAGTTGTTATGGGAAGGTAAAAAAAATACTGATATAAGTACCTAAGCAATATGTACCTAGTACCTTAAGATGCTCCGAGAAAAGTATGCTCAAGCCAAAGCCATGCTCAAATTGGCTAACCTAACTAACATTATTAGATTATATCATTTACTCAATAGTGTTATTTATAGTTATCTTATCTATGTTGAGGACCCCATGGTTGGGGGTTAAAATTTCAAGACGTCAGCTAAGAACAGATTGAAATTTAAATCCATTCTTAGCTGATGTCTCTTACCTATAAACTTCCTAACTGCCAAATTTCAGCTTCACAGGTCAAATATAATAGTGTATTCACAAAATCGTTTCAGATTCAAATTATTGAAAATGGATGGGCCGATTTTAATGAAACTATACAAATAAGCAAGTCACGAAATTCTAGCTTGTGGATAGATAACATTAAAAAAATAGTGTTGTCACTAAATAATAGTGATTTAAGGTTTTCTTAATCTAAAAAATCACTAATCTGTTTTAAAAGAAAGTATTTCAAAACTAAAATTTTGTGACTTGCGCGTGCATAAAGTTTCATTAGAATCGGCCCATCCATTTTCAATAAGTTGTGATTTTAAGTTTGTGTGATGTTTTCTTTTCATATGACCAGCACATGGTAGTTTTTGACTTTCCTGCTTCCATATCCTGTACCCACAATGCATAAACATAAATACCTTGTAAACATGCTCCCAAGGATTTCCACGACGATCGGTCCTGCACTGCCCGCATCCATCGCATTAAGACCTTAACAATAATCTATACAATAATGATAGCTAACTATTTGTTTTATTTTCAATTTTTTTAAACGTTTCAGCAGTTTCAGAATTTACTCCCTCCCTACATACAAACATTTTCACCTTTACAATATTAGTGTAGATTTAATTTGTGTCACTTGAATGTCTTTAAAAACAGCCAAGGTCACCTGAAGTTCAGGCTAAACTTCTTCATACAATTTGCTTACGTTTTACTGTTCTATTGAAATTGTGTCATGCTTTAAACTTTATTTTAAAGTTCTCACTGTATGATTTGATGAATTTATAAACTATTTACATACAATTTATTTTATATGTATGGCAAAGTGTTGAAAACTGTTTTACCTTCCAAAAAAATATGGATTCCACTAGAGCTACACATCTACTTCCAGTTATTAATTTATTTTAGGAACCGTTACAGACAAATACAAGGCAAAGGTCTAAGAAAACAACACTCTACAGTTATTTACAAAGTTCTGTATGTGTAGGACATCTACCTGTACAGATAGATGTTATTATAAATGGGTATATTGGTGCAGGTGCCGCCGCGGCCGGCGGGGCAGCGCACGGAGCCCGAGAACAACAGCGGGTTCCCCGGGTTCGGCTTCGGCGAGGGGTTCCACATGTCGTTCGGAATCGGCGCTTTCCCCTTCGGCGTGTTCACGTCGTCCTTCAACTTTGGCGACCCGCGCCCCAGCGCCGGTACAAAATAATGTATTTTTTTCCACTCGCTTCACATCAAGAGGTCGAGGGTTCAATTCCCGCTCTTTGTAACTTTTGTTAACCCAATTTTGTAAGATCCATTCCATTTTCGGCAACATCGTTACTTACCATGAGGTGAGATGATGCCAAGGGCTTATCAATTGTGGATAAAAAATAGGTACCAAGGTTGAATGGCTGAGACGTGCAAGTGGCACACATTTTTACATTTAGTATTTGTTATGAATTTAAACATCATCTGTTTGATTTATGTCCCCAAGACAGAGGGAGGCTCATTCAAGCGCAAACGGTACACCGCGCAACTTAATCTACAAAATTCCTTAACAGTCTCTACCAGTCTGAAGTAACAACCGAAGGGAAAAAGACTAATCACCACAGGACACTTACCCCGATTGCCACGTCAGACACTTAAAACTAAATTTCGTACGATGCCCGATGTCTCTAACTAAAGGACTGACATTCTGACACTTGGTCTGAGACGAAGACATTATACGAAGGCTACTACTAATATACTAGTAATGGGCCCGATGCCTCAAATTATTTGGTCAAATACCCAAATGCCCGAGTACCAGGTACTCGTAGAAAATGCCCATACGCCTGATGAAGGGTTAAAACTCCGAAACTAATTATTAAAAATTATACTACTGAATAGGACTTACCAATCGCAGCTCCGATCGTCCCAGCAGACTCCCGATGTTTGCTTTGCCAGGGGAGAGAGAGTGGGGTTCAATATACCTAGCTAAATGTATAGTATTATATGACAAGTGTGTGTGTATCGTGTATTGTATGAGAGCTACCCCAGCTTCGTTGTAGGATCCACCCATGCTCCTCGTTGAGGTCCTTCGTGTCGGTTCCTCTTGTCACAACATACCGTCATGACGTCATGCCCACGCGCAGACATTACAGTGTTCTTTTCTTAAGTACGTATTTGTTAGTTTTACACTAAAACACAAACCTAGCTTCTGTTGGTATAGTTATATTTCACTTCCGTAAGTACTGTTTATTAATGCGAGGACCAAATTCCCATCGTATACAAAGTACCTCCCGCGTGAGTATTTCGTAATAGGTTTGCCCTTGTAAACCTCAAATAAAAAAAAACGCGGCAAATCCTTCGCGTATTTTTTCGCGCCAAAATACGCAATGGCTGTCCCATCTAGCTGTCTTATTGAGACTGTCAGAACCCAGAATTGGTTCTAGGCTAGCTCCGAGCTGAGCACAATCAAAATTAGAGACAATTCGCGCCAAATTTCAAAACGCGGGCACTCTCCGCGAGCCTTTCTCAATCACCGACCCGTCGGTGCAATCGTGTGTCTTTGACTGATTTTCCCGCTACCGGCCAAGCCTGCAAGCCAGCGTGGCCGCCGGTCGCGGAAAAATCCACGCCGTACCCAGCCGTGCCAGCATTTGTCTTTTGTTCTGCTGCGATTGTGGAACGCGGATTTACTGATAAGAGCCTCGACACTCAAGTTTAATACATCATGAATGCTAGTTTAACATGTACTTACGACGCTGTATGAATCCGAATGGATTGAAATTGAACTTCATCAGTCCTTACCTAATCTACGAGACTAGTCAATTTATGTGCCATGGATCATTTGAAAGCGATCGAGACAGAGGTACTTAACAGTTATACAAAATTAAAATAATTGTTTTTATGACAGCGCCGCGCGGCACCGCCCAACACGAGGAGGAGCAGTTTCTATCGAAGATATTCCTGTGGGTGGCGATCCTGTTCGTGCTGTGGCTCATCTTTGCGTGACGCCGCCCCGCTGCCCCGCCTTCCTCGCCCGTTTGCACCGCTACCGCTGTCCGCTGGTTATATTGAAGCCCCTACACATCGGTATTGGTATAATTTTGATCGTTTACCTTGACAGTGCGCGCTCGGTTAGCCCTAATGTCACAGATTTACGGATGCACCGAACCCCCACCACTGCGCCTTACGCTCGTAACTCGTGTCACCCGGCACCTATACTTTGTAACGACTTCGCCAACGACATTTGAAAATGGCTCTGTTTTTCTGGCGCCTTGCCAAATATTGGCAACCAGACGGCTGGATATGGCCTCCCCTCCCGCATGCTGCCTCAGGCACCGCGTTCGTCTTAGTACGGTTTGCAGCATCGACACATTCGCACGTGTTACGGCTAATCATCTTAGTTAGTTAAGTTTTTGTTTGTTGCCTTTTTGTGCATAGACAGCACTCGAAATGGGGAAAAATAAGGTAGTGGACAGCGGACAATAAATACCTAGAGTGCGTTTCATCAAATAATTCATATGACATCATGTTGGCTAACCTGTCTGTTACGCATAGAAAATGTATGCAAAACAGACAGGTTAGCCAACATGACGTCATATGAACTATTTGATGAAAAACAGTCTAGGTATAAAAAGGGAAGAAAAAATATTATTCAGGTAAATCGTATTTAGGGCTCTGGATGTGAGTTATTTTGTTTCTTAAGAAATATAATAAACTGGTTTTATTGGGTAAAAAGGAGTACTTTTTTCTGATCGTACCCGAAACATGTGCGGGTGACGTCATATTTGACAGGCGTCTAGTTGACTTGGTCGACTAGTACTTGATCGGATCAGAGGCTTGTCCTTTTCTGGTAATATGTAATCATTATTCGTTATACTTACTAGAAAAGTGATAAGGGAAAAAAGTGAATGTTCAGAAAGCCATGTCCTGGCAAATTAATGTATAAGGTCTTTGCGCTAAAATAATATTTGTCATAGCAAGTGTTATTTCTCGATTGTAACAAAAATCCAAGGGAAAAGTTAATTTATTTAAAAACCTTGTTAACTGGGCTTGTTAGATATGGTAGCTGAGTGAAAAATACTTGAGTTCATTTTTTAGCTATAATCGAGTTCGCTAAATAAGGATCAGTGAACTGCAGACGTTTTTAAGTCGAAATCCATAGTTCCTTTTGTATTTGGACTACATTTTCAACAGTTCTGACAGAATGAAGTCAACATTTAAGTGTTCCAAGGCAAAAGTAACTTCACGAAATCTTTTTATTGCTCTATCGTATTTTACTTCTCATCCACAACTTGGCCAAGCGCGTTTGCACCGTTGCGACGCGGACGTAAGCAAGCGTGGAAATGATTTTTTCCCAAATCCCTAGGGAACTATGTCAAGATATGCTTATTAGTAAATTATGTCATTTCCCACCCCCGCAACCCTCTCTGTACAAAAAATCACAACAATCCATTGTTCCGTTGCGATGTTATAGAAATTAACCAAAAAAAGAGTATTTTTTCAGTTCCCTCAGGAACTGCATCGGACTATGCTATTTTCACGGGATACAAAGTAGCCTATGTCCTTCCCAGTGACACAGGCTACCTGCATGCCAAATTTCATCAAGATTGGTCGAGGTGTTGAAGCGTGAAAAGGTAACAAATAAACAAACAAACACATTTTCACATTTAGAATATTAGTAAGAATAGCTTTGCCTATCTGGCTCGCACATTGATTTTGTCAACGCGCTCGGAATTCATGTGGGTGGGTGGACGAGTAAAATACCATAGACATGGTTTTTTCTGTAGACTCTCCACTCTTACCATAGTTTTAAAACCTGTGTGGATGAGATATTATCATTCCTTTTTAATTTTTACGAGGTATCTAATAATGGGTACTTTTTCATGTGTTTTAGAATCTTCATTTGCGATTTGTTTTTTTTTATAATACCTTTGTGAGTACCGAAAAAGTTTCCGTAAACTTTTACAATTTAAACAAACATTTGAATCTGTAAATAGATTATTTTTGTTGATAAATAAGCAAGTGGCTAGACCATGCTGAGGGTGCGTATTTACTGGAAGGAAGAGCGGATTCATTGTTCCCCTGGAATAGGAGTTTCCTTCACATCCTCACTTCATTCCTGTAGAAATGCAACTAAAATTAGGTATAATTAAATTAAATATTTTATTTATCTCGCCACAGCTTCGATATCTAATGGGTTAAATTTGATCAGCCCATGTATATTGTTAATTTTAAAATATATTTAACCATATTTATTTACTATTCGGAAGATTTACAATGATTTGATATAATAGAAATTTAATTTAGATAGCATTCTGCTAATTACTAATATTCATTATTAAGTACTGTATAGAATTTATTTTATTACGTACTATCTGGGGTACCCGGCTCCGTCAGGGAGTAGGCTTCCACACAAAAAGGCTTCGGAATGGTCCAAAATGTTCCAAAACACTCCACAATATTCGAGAGTGTTTTGACGCAATGATCTAGGATGTTGTTGGGGAATGCTCTCGAATACTCTCAAATGTTCTGGGCTGTTCCAGAAATTTCTAGAGGGTAAAACTTCCAGTCATATTATATCTTCAAAAGTACGCCTTTCAGGAAAAATCGGGAGCTTTCTTCATGGATGGGAAATACCACACTATATAACTTCCTTGATCAAACCGGGACTCGTTTCTGAATTTTAGCGCACGCACATTGTACACTTTCTTTTATAATATATGTCGGAGGGGGTGCTCAGGTTATGGATGGCCTTGTGGTTCAGTCCTTAACTATTTCGGTCGTGGGCGTCGAAATAACAATGCAGCTATACCTCAGAGGTCCTTCAATAGTCTTGATCATTCGGCAATCGAAATTGTACAGGATGCCTTGGTTACCAATGGATGCAAACGTGGTGATCCCAGCGATGGCGCGACACGTCCGTTCAGCTCGATGCTCCGTCAAAAAGTGTGTGCCTGCCTCGAGACTGACGTCCAACTAATATGGCTTCTCATCTCAGTGTTGCCACCTCAATCACAAACAGCCTAGGTCAATTTTGCTACCACATACGATCGGCTCACGAGTACAAGCGATTGTCACGCCACCTGCGGTTTCACCCAGGTACTAATACCTGACGTTTGATCCAAATAAAGTGTAACGATCTGTGTAAACGTATCTCGAGCGTTTTCAATGACGCTCCGACATATATATTGATTAAAATTTATTTGTTAGTTTAAATTAAATATGTAAAAAAAAGTACTGTTCTTCAAAGCTTATTTAGCAATAAAACTTTGCTGTAAAGTGATTTTGCAATAAATTGTGCTCGACAAACTTGCAGACGTCTCGCTATCTGATCAACCGTATAAAGGTGATTAGTTATTTAAAGACAATAAACGTTTAAAGTGTTACAATACTACATTCAATGAAGCTATCTATTGGGAGTCTCCAAACTGTCCGATGAGGAATCTGCATGAGGCGAAAAATACTTTCATTTAGCATTTTTCTTCTGTCCAGGCTCAGCTGCACTCATATTGTGTTGTAAAGACGTCGTCTGCATGCCAACTACGTAACGTCCTTTTTGCTGCAGTTGGCAGTACTGAGCTAGGTTTTTGACAGAAAAGCCATTTGAGTCCTGTATTGCCAACCTTCACGGTAGTGCTAACCCCAGGGGACAAGTTATACTGCACACTGTACCTACTCAAGTTGCTTGCGCGTCGGACAGTTTGGTTGTCGTTCGTGAATCAGCGTATAATGGTTAGTCAATATTGTTTATTGTGAGTAGACCTCACTAACTGGTCATATAGGTAGGTGTAAAGAATGGCGTCATGCAAATGCATTAATAAGCAGCCGGACCACATGTACCTTGGGATAGTATCATTAAAGGTACATCTGGCACCGAATTGTCCCAATTGTACCATTGATGGTACTCACTTGTCCCACCAGTACCATTAGTCCTATTTGAGATAAGAACTCTTTTAATATCATATGCTGTCCATTTACGTTTGATATCCTTATAAATATGATATAATAAGTGTATATACGAGTACTACTTAATTATTTTAAACTGTGTTGTAAAGGAAGGGAAATTGTTTTATGTAAATTATAAAAATAAAGCCTATAAAAGCAGACAGGTTTGTTTCATTTAGTAATCTTTCCTATAAATACCTATAAAACCACCTCCGTAGCGTAATGGTTAAGCCCATTAACTTCACATCATAAGGTCGCGGGTTCGATTCCCGATAACTTTGTAGGACTTGGTTTGGTTGGTGGAAGGGCATTTGCTAAGCCCGCTTGGATGGCTACCACCATCTTATCTAAGTCTTGCCGTCAAACATCAGTGCTAACAACATTGATGTGCTCCGACTTTAACCAGTTTCCCATTGCGTTGGGGAATCTTCGTTAGCCCGCTTCCATCTTCGGCGCCATCGTTACTTACCATCAGCTGAGATGATGCCAAGGGCTTACCAATTATGAATAAAAAAGTATAAAAAAATAAAAGAGATTATTTCTAAATCAGTTTATTCATATATGAACGAAATCAGTCACAAAGTATTAGAGCATAATACAAAATTAATTTGGACAGAAAATGGATTAAGGATGTTTGTCGGTGCGAGTGCGCGAGACGATAAACGTGCACAACATAGCACCGTCACGCGCCACTCACTAGCATTTCCAATAGTTAGAATTTCTTACAACTAAATAAAAGTTACTTATTATACAAAAAATCTTACACTAACCTAACCAATTTAATTACTGAAAAAACAAAGCCGACTGCATAAAATGTAACTCAGGGGGGCCAGGAGAATCTAATGACTCATCACACTCAAGATACAGGGTCAGCCAAAGAAACAGACCTACATACACCCGAAAACATTAACCTCCTTTTGGGCATTCGGGTAAAAACTAGTAGCTAATTCATTTGATTAGGTACATTGGTGTCGATTCGGTTTTGCAGAAATCAACGTTTAAATTACGTTTGCTATTCGAAAAAACTCGACTAAACTTATCTGACAGATCTAAACAAAAATCGAACTTAATTAAGTTTAGAACGCCATTTTGCTATTCGGAACGACCATATTTTAGATGTGTCAAACTAAAATTAAACCATTTTTAATCGCAACGTATTTTGGTGACCACTAAACTTTAATTGGTCTTGGAAAACCACAAAATTCAAAATATAAACCCTGATAAGTACTCCAGGACACTGCACCTTTGACCTGAGGGTCTCATGATGACCAGGTTGGTGGCTGACAGCTCTATAAAACACTCAAAGCTAGAAGTTTGGCGTTTGAACCAAGATACATCAGCACTGCGCGACTCTCACACGAAGAATTCTGATCTGAGGGTTTGACTCTGATGATGATGACCAGGTCAATAAACCAGGTTGGAAGACGTATGGTCTTATGTCTTTCCAACTATCAGCTTCGGCAGTCTTAGGAAGCCATCGATTGCCAACCTGGTAATCATCAGACCTTAATTTTTTCCAGATTCTGACAATTCACAATGCCTAAATACTTCGCTCAAAAATCCTTAATGCTAAGCCAAAAAATAATTAAAAAAAAAACAAAATCTGCTGTTTTTATTCAACGGTTTATAGATTAAATTCTTAACATAAATGACATTAAAAACAGAGAGAGCGCTATAGAAAATTATATCTTGTTTTCTCTTTCACTTACGGTAAACAAGTTACGTCAATCATATTGTTCATTCTTTCGTTCATCCTTTAACATAGTCTGTGAATTCAATTTGATCGTGTTTAATCCTGTCAAACTAGGCAACCAAATTTAGTTCGTGCATAAAACCGAATAGCACATGAAAACGACTAAACTTATTTTGGTGCAATTTTAGTTTAGTTTAATTAAGTCGAGTGTTTTGTTCGAATCGACACCACTATGTTTAGTCTCTCACCTTGCTAATCTATATATATATAATGTCTAACAAAATTAGCTGAAACTATTTTGACTGGTGCTTTTACCCATGAAACTGAACAACTTTCCCCATGAAACCCATAGTCAAATCTAAAAAAAAATTGAACTTCCCATACTAAGTTGGCTGATCAGCTGATCGAGTTAGTATGGGAGCCAATTTTTTTTGCGATTTGACTATGGGTTCCATGGGGAAAGTTGTTCAGTTTGATGAGTAGAAGCACCAGTTAAAATAGTTTCATCTAATTTTGTTACACCTTATATATATAAAAATGAACCTCTAATAGGGGATCGGACTGCTAGTCATCTTACTTACTTTTTATGATCTTTTAAAAATGAAATTTTGTTCTAAAAATGTTTAAAATACCCACGAGTGACATCATTGATTTTTAGCGTCAATGACAAACTTATTTTTTTAAATTGAAGACGTGAAACAAAATAAGTAAGGTTTTTGGAAACTTCAAGAGGAGAGCAATTTAGGAAATCATATTTCAGAATTTATTTTTGATGCAGTCGGATCCCCTATTCCTTCATCACGCGTGAACGGCTGGACCGATTACGATAATCCTTTTTTTTGTTGATTTTGTTATTGTCAGGAGAAGGTCCATTGTAGGGTAGGGTAAGGTGGTACGAAGTTCGCCGGGACAGCTAGGTTTATTCTAACAGATAGTTTCTGTATTAAAGCGGAACTACGTTTGTATGGTAACTCGAGCCTCCTGGGGACCCTTAATGTAACATTTTCCATTTAACGCCGGGGATGTTGGTACGACTCGGGGATTTGACCTATACTAACAAGTTTTGGTTTTTATAATATTAGTATTATGAAGGTATCTTTGCATTATGTATTGAGTCTTGCATTACTTAATTTAACGCCATAATTTTGTAAGTCGCACTACTTATAATTTTACTGTAACGATAGTATTCTCATTGTTTTTTTGCGTTTTTTCGTAAACTTGCGATATTTATTCCATATGTGCACCCCGTGAATTCTTTCGCCGTAGTGTAGACTGTAGTCATTGTATTTATACAGTCAATCGGAATTCAAATTTAGGTTAATTAAAAACAATGTTTAAAGTAAACTAGCCTACTCTACACTCGTTTAGTCTAACCCATACAGTTTGAGCGTCCTGTCCATGCTCGTGGAGGCGATGTACTGCGCGTTCTTGCCAAAGCGCACGCCCGTCGCCGACGCTGTGTGGTCATTGAACACCTTCAGCTCCTGCCACTGCCTGCACAGGTACACTCTCACATCCGTGCCAGCTATAGCCAAGTACGTGCCGCTCTGGTCGAAGCACAACTCCTTGATCTGATAACCCTCTTCCAAATTAATTGTCTTGAAGTTCTTAAGCTTTCTCAAGTCCCAGAGTTTCACGCAGGAGTCTTCAGCGGCCGTGGCTAAGTAGTAACCGTTCTCGGAGAAGGATATAGAGGTGACGGGTCCAACGTGTCCAGGGAAGTTGGCTACATTGCTCTGCTCCTTCAGGTCCCAGATCTTGACTTGGGAGTTTTCTGTGCCCGTACCGAAGATCAGACCGTCCGGGTGGAACTGTGCGGTGGTGAGGCTGATGCCGGATGAGTCGCCCACCTGTTTTAAAAATAATTAAAAAGGTTTAATCTACTGTTGGTAGGTAGATGGCCGTTAGGGCGGTAGAGTTCTCGGTTTGTCACAGCTAGTACACACTATACAGGATCTTAGATGCTAGATGTTCCAAAGATCTGGACATGCGTAAAATATGGTATAAATGGTCACCTTGGTGAGCAGAGCACCAGTGCGGATATCGGAGAAGGCCCAGTGCTGGTCGGTGGAGGTAGACAGCACGTAGTCTCCAGTGGGATGCAGCGACAGCCCCGTCACCGGGCCCTCGTGGGCGCGCAGGAGCGTCACCGTCTGGGACCTGCAACCAATGCACCATTTCACATGCTTGTAGGGACAAATACTACTGTTCATACAGTGCTTTGGAGCAAACCAGTCAGTCTTGTGATAAATAAGTTCTGGAATCCGGCTCGAGTCAGGAAGAATCCAACGACAGCTCATTTATTGGAATCCAGTAGCCAGCTTAGGCTGTAACGTAACAAATACACGAAATGTAAGACCTACTGCCTTTGTAAGCAGTTAGATAACCGGCTGCGTGGGGTAATAGTTAATCCATTCGCTTCACAACTCCTTCACGGTCCAGGTTCGATTCCTGACGGGTTTTAATTTTATGAGACTCGGTTGGGTTGGTGGTAGAGAATTTTTTCAAGCCCGCCTACCTAGCTCATATACATATTTACATTTATTCAGTAATAGTCATAAAATGTCCAAAAAAATAAATCAATAATACTAAGAAAAATTAAATTAGGCCATTACACATTTCCTAATAATAAAAGAAAAACCGGCCGTGTGCGAGTCGGACTGGCACTTCGAGGGTTCCGTACCATCATACCTCTTCACACAACTACATAGTATAATGACAATGATACATATTCACATTACAAACAAAAGTCCTTCAACTTTGGCGACCCGCGCCCCAGCGCCGGTACAAAATAATGTATTTTTTTCCACTCGCTTCACATCAAGAGGTCGAGGGTTCAATTCCCGCTCTTTGTAACTTTTGTTAACCCAATTTTGTAAGATCCATTCCATTTTCGGCAACATCGTTACTTACCATGAGGTGAGATGATGCCAAGGGCTTATCAATTGTGGATAAAAAATAGGTACCAAGGTTGAATGGCTGAGACGTGCAAGTGGCACACATTTTTACATTTAGTATTTGTTATGAATTTAAACATCATCTGTTTGATTTATGTCCCCAAGACAGAGGGAGGCTCATTCAAGCGCAAACGGTACACCGCGCAACTTAATCTACAAAATTCCTTAACAGTCTCTACCAGTCTGAAGTAACAACCGAAGGGAAAAAGACTAATCACCACAGGACACTTACCCCGATTGCCACGTCAGACACTTAAAACTAAATTTCGTACGATGCCCGATGTCTCTAACTAAAGGACTGACATTCTGACACTTGGTCTGAGACGAAGACATTATACGAAGGCTACTACTAATATACTAGTAATGGGCCCGATGCCTCAAATTATTTGGTCAAATACCCAAATGCCCGAGTACCAGGTACTCGTAGAAAATGCCCATACGCCTGATGAAGGGTTAAAACTCCGAAACTAATTATTAAAAATTATACTACTGAATAGGACTTACCAATCGCAGCTCCGATCGTCCCAGCAGACTCCCGATGTTTGCTTTGCCAGGGGAGAGAGAGTGGGGTTCAATATACCTAGCTAAATGTATAGTATTATATGACAAGTGTGTGTGTATCGTGTATTGTATGAGAGCTACCCCAGCTTCGTTGTAGGATCCACCCATGCTCCTCGTTGAGGTCCTTCGTGTCGGTTCCTCTTGTCACAACATACCGTCATGACGTCATGCCCACGCGCAGACATTACAGTGTTCTTTTCTTAAGTACGTATTTGTTAGTTTTACACTAAAACACAAACCTAGCTTCTGTTGGTATAGTTATATTTCACTTCCGTAAGTACTGTTTATTAATGCGAGGACCAAATTCCCATCGTATACAAAGTACCTCCCGCGTGAGTATTTCGTAATAGGTTTGCCCTTGTAAACCTCAAATAAAAAAAAACGCGGCAAATCCTTCGCGTATTTTTTCGCGCCAAAATACGCAATGGCTGTCCCATCTAGCTGTCTTATTGAGACTGTCAGAACCCAGAATTGGTTCTAGGCTAGCTCCGAGCTGAGCACAATCAAAATTAGAGACAATTCGCGCCAAATTTCAAAACGCGGGCACTCTCCGCGAGCCTTTCTCAATCACCGACCCGTCGGTGCAATCGTGTGTCTTTGACTGATTTTCCCGCTACCGGCCAAGCCTGCAAGCCAGCGTGGCCGCCGGTCGCGGAAAAATCCACGCCGTACCCAGCCGTGCCAGCATTTGTCTTTTGTTCTGCTGCGATTGTGGAACGCGGATTTACTGATAAGAGCCTCGACACTCAAGTTTAATACATCATGAATGCTAGTTTAACATGTACTTACGACGCTGTATGAATCCGAATGGATTGAAATTGAACTTCATCAGTCCTTACCTAATCTACGAGACTAGTCAATTTATGTGCCATGGATCATTTGAAAGCGATCGAGACAGAGGTACTTAACAGTTATACAAAATTAAAATAATTGTTTTTATGACAGCGCCGCGCGGCACCGCCCAACACGAGGAGGAGCAGTTTCTATCGAAGATATTCCTGTGGGTGGCGATCCTGTTCGTGCTGTGGCTCATCTTTGCGTGACGCCGCCCCGCTGCCCCGCCTTCCTCGCCCGTTTGCACCGCTACCGCTGTCCGCTGGTTATATTGAAGCCCCTACACATCGGTATTGGTATAATTTTGATCGTTTACCTTGACAGTGCGCGCTCGGTTAGCCCTAATGTCACAGATTTACGGATGCACCGAACCCCCACCACTGCGCCTTACGCTCGTAACTCGTGTCACCCGGCACCTATACTTTGTAACGACTTCGCCAACGACATTTGAAAATGGCTCTGTTTTTCTGGCGCCTTGCCAAATATTGGCAACCAGACGGCTGGATATGGCCTCCCCTCCCGCATGCTGCCTCAGGCACCGCGTTCGTCTTAGTACGGTTTGCAGCATCGACACATTCGCACGTGTTACGGCTAATCATCTTAGTTAGTTAAGTTTTTGTTTGTTGCCTTTTTGTGCATAGACAGCACTCGAAATGGGGAAAAATAAGGTAGTGGACAGCGGACAATAAATACCTAGAGTGCGTTTCATCAAATAATTCATATGACATCATGTTGGCTAACCTGTCTGTTACGCATAGAAAATGTATGCAAAACAGACAGGTTAGCCAACATGACGTCATATGAACTATTTGATGAAAAACAGTCTAGGTATAAAAAGGGAAGAAAAAATATTATTCAGGTAAATCGTATTTAGGGCTCTGGATGTGAGTTATTTTGTTTCTTAAGAAATATAATAAACTGGTTTTATTGGGTAAAAAGGAGTACTTTTTTCTGATCGTACCCGAAACATGTGCGGGTGACGTCATATTTGACAGGCGTCTAGTTGACTTGGTCGACTAGTACTTGATCGGATCAGAGGCTTGTCCTTTTCTGGTAATATGTAATCATTATTCGTTATACTTACTAGAAAAGTGATAAGGGAAAAAAGTGAATGTTCAGAAAGCCATGTCCTGGCAAATTAATGTATAAGGTCTTTGCGCTAAAATAATATTTGTCATAGCAAGTGTTATTTCTCGATTGTAACAAAAATCCAAGGGAAAAGTTAATTTATTTAAAAACCTTGTTAACTGGGCTTGTTAGATATGGTAGCTGAGTGAAAAATACTTGAGTTCATTTTTTAGCTATAATCGAGTTCGCTAAATAAGGATCAGTGAACTGCAGACGTTTTTAAGTCGAAATCCATAGTTCCTTTTGTATTTGGACTACATTTTCAACAGTTCTGACAGAATGAAGTCAACATTTAAGTGTTCCAAGGCAAAAGTAACTTCACGAAATCTTTTTATTGCTCTATCGTATTTTACTTCTCATCCACAACTTGGCCAAGCGCGTTTGCACCGTTGCGACGCGGACGTAAGCAAGCGTGGAAATGATTTTTTCCCAAATCCCTAGGGAACTATGTCAAGATATGCTTATTAGTAAATTATGTCATTTCCCACCCCCGCAACCCTCTCTGTACAAAAAATCACAACAATCCATTGTTCCGTTGCGATGTTATAGAAATTAACCAAAAAAAGAGTATTTTTTCAGTTCCCTCAGGAACTGCATCGGACTATGCTATTTTCACGGGATACAAAGTAGCCTATGTCCTTCCCAGTGACACAGGCTACCTGCATGCCAAATTTCATCAAGATTGGTCGAGGTGTTGAAGCGTGAAAAGGTAACAAATAAACAAACAAACACATTTTCACATTTAGAATATTAGTAAGAATAGCTTTGCCTATCTGGCTCGCACATTGATTTTGTCAACGCGCTCGGAATTCATGTGGGTGGGTGGACGAGTAAAATACCATAGACATGGTTTTTTCTGTAGACTCTCCACTCTTACCATAGTTTTAAAACCTGTGTGGATGAGATATTATCATTCCTTTTTAATTTTTAC
Organism: Coleophora flavipennella; assembly: GCA_947284805.1. Lineage (NCBI taxonomy): Eukaryota > Metazoa > Arthropoda > Insecta > Lepidoptera > Coleophoridae > Coleophora > Coleophora flavipennella. The sequence continues at coordinate 8,931,056 of OX369305.1, forward strand.
GAGGTATCTAATAATGGGTACTTTTTCATGTGTTTTAGAATCTTCATTTGCGATTTGTTTTTTTTTATAATACCTTTGTGAGTACCGAAAAAGTTTCCGTAAACTTTTACAATTTAAACAAACATTTGAATCTGTAAATAGATTATTTTTGTTGATAAATAAGCAAGTGGCTAGACCATGCTGAGGGTGCGTATTTACTGGAAGGAAGAGCGGATTCATTGTTCCCCTGGAATAGGAGTTTCCTTCACATCCTCACTTCATTCCTGTAGAAATGCAACTAAAATTAGGTATAATTAAATTAAATATTTTATTTATCTCGCCACAGCTTCGATATCTAATGGGTTAAATTTGATCAGCCCATGTATATTGTTAATTTTAAAATATATTTAACCATATTTATTTACTATTCGGAAGATTTACAATGATTTGATATAATAGAAATTTAATTTAGATAGCATTCTGCTAATTACTAATATTCATTATTAAGTACTGTATAGAATTTATTTTATTACGTACTATCTGGGGTACCCGGCTCCGTCAGGGAGTAGGCTTCCACACAAAAAGGCTTCGGAATGGTCCAAAATGTTCCAAAACACTCCACAATATTCGAGAGTGTTTTGACGCAATGATCTAGGATGTTGTTGGGGAATGCTCTCGAATACTCTCAAATGTTCTGGGCTGTTCCAGAAATTTCTAGAGGGTAAAACTTCCAGTCATATTATATCTTCAAAAGTACGCCTTTCAGGAAAAATCGGGAGCTTTCTTCATGGATGGGAAATACCACACTATATAACTTCCTTGATCAAACCGGGACTCGTTTCTGAATTTTAGCGCACGCACATTGTACACTTTCTTTTATAATATATGTCGGAGGGGGTGCTCAGGTTATGGATGGCCTTGTGGTTCAGTCCTTAACTATTTCGGTCGTGGGCGTCGAAATAACAATGCAGCTATACCTCAGAGGTCCTTCAATAGTCTTGATCATTCGGCAATCGAAATTGTACAGGATGCCTTGGTTACCAATGGATGCAAACGTGGTGATCCCAGCGATGGCGCGACACGTCCGTTCAGCTCGATGCTCCGTCAAAAAGTGTGTGCCTGCCTCGAGACTGACGTCCAACTAATATGGCTTCTCATCTCAGTGTTGCCACCTCAATCACAAACAGCCTAGGTCAATTTTGCTACCACATACGATCGGCTCACGAGTACAAGCGATTGTCACGCCACCTGCGGTTTCACCCAGGTACTAATACCTGACGTTTGATCCAAATAAAGTGTAACGATCTGTGTAAACGTATCTCGAGCGTTTTCAATGACGCTCCGACATATATATTGATTAAAATTTATTTGTTAGTTTAAATTAAATATGTAAAAAAAAGTACTGTTCTTCAAAGCTTATTTAGCAATAAAACTTTGCTGTAAAGTGATTTTGCAATAAATTGTGCTCGACAAACTTGCAGACGTCTCGCTATCTGATCAACCGTATAAAGGTGATTAGTTATTTAAAGACAATAAACGTTTAAAGTGTTACAATACTACATTCAATGAAGCTATCTATTGGGAGTCTCCAAACTGTCCGATGAGGAATCTGCATGAGGCGAAAAATACTTTCATTTAGCATTTTTCTTCTGTCCAGGCTCAGCTGCACTCATATTGTGTTGTAAAGACGTCGTCTGCATGCCAACTACGTAACGTCCTTTTTGCTGCAGTTGGCAGTACTGAGCTAGGTTTTTGACAGAAAAGCCATTTGAGTCCTGTATTGCCAACCTTCACGGTAGTGCTAACCCCAGGGGACAAGTTATACTGCACACTGTACCTACTCAAGTTGCTTGCGCGTCGGACAGTTTGGTTGTCGTTCGTGAATCAGCGTATAATGGTTAGTCAATATTGTTTATTGTGAGTAGACCTCACTAACTGGTCATATAGGTAGGTGTAAAGAATGGCGTCATGCAAATGCATTAATAAGCAGCCGGACCACATGTACCTTGGGATAGTATCATTAAAGGTACATCTGGCACCGAATTGTCCCAATTGTACCATTGATGGTACTCACTTGTCCCACCAGTACCATTAGTCCTATTTGAGATAAGAACTCTTTTAATATCATATGCTGTCCATTTACGTTTGATATCCTTATAAATATGATATAATAAGTGTATATACGAGTACTACTTAATTATTTTAAACTGTGTTGTAAAGGAAGGGAAATTGTTTTATGTAAATTATAAAAATAAAGCCTATAAAAGCAGACAGGTTTGTTTCATTTAGTAATCTTTCCTATAAATACCTATAAAACCACCTCCGTAGCGTAATGGTTAAGCCCATTAACTTCACATCATAAGGTCGCGGGTTCGATTCCCGATAACTTTGTAGGACTTGGTTTGGTTGGTGGAAGGGCATTTGCTAAGCCCGCTTGGATGGCTACCACCATCTTATCTAAGTCTTGCCGTCAAACATCAGTGCTAACAACATTGATGTGCTCCGACTTTAACCAGTTTCCCATTGCGTTGGGGAATCTTCGTTAGCCCGCTTCCATCTTCGGCGCCATCGTTACTTACCATCAGCTGAGATGATGCCAAGGGCTTACCAATTATGAATAAAAAAGTATAAAAAAATAAAAGAGATTATTTCTAAATCAGTTTATTCATATATGAACGAAATCAGTCACAAAGTATTAGAGCATAATACAAAATTAATTTGGACAGAAAATGGATTAAGGATGTTTGTCGGTGCGAGTGCGCGAGACGATAAACGTGCACAACATAGCACCGTCACGCGCCACTCACTAGCATTTCCAATAGTTAGAATTTCTTACAACTAAATAAAAGTTACTTATTATACAAAAAATCTTACACTAACCTAACCAATTTAATTACTGAAAAAACAAAGCCGACTGCATAAAATGTAACTCAGGGGGGCCAGGAGAATCTAATGACTCATCACACTCAAGATACAGGGTCAGCCAAAGAAACAGACCTACATACACCCGAAAACATTAACCTCCTTTTGGGCATTCGGGTAAAAACTAGTAGCTAATTCATTTGATTAGGTACATTGGTGTCGATTCGGTTTTGCAGAAATCAACGTTTAAATTACGTTTGCTATTCGAAAAAACTCGACTAAACTTATCTGACAGATCTAAACAAAAATCGAACTTAATTAAGTTTAGAACGCCATTTTGCTATTCGGAACGACCATATTTTAGATGTGTCAAACTAAAATTAAACCATTTTTAATCGCAACGTATTTTGGTGACCACTAAACTTTAATTGGTCTTGGAAAACCACAAAATTCAAAATATAAACCCTGATAAGTACTCCAGGACACTGCACCTTTGACCTGAGGGTCTCATGATGACCAGGTTGGTGGCTGACAGCTCTATAAAACACTCAAAGCTAGAAGTTTGGCGTTTGAACCAAGATACATCAGCACTGCGCGACTCTCACACGAAGAATTCTGATCTGAGGGTTTGACTCTGATGATGATGACCAGGTCAATAAACCAGGTTGGAAGACGTATGGTCTTATGTCTTTCCAACTATCAGCTTCGGCAGTCTTAGGAAGCCATCGATTGCCAACCTGGTAATCATCAGACCTTAATTTTTTCCAGATTCTGACAATTCACAATGCCTAAATACTTCGCTCAAAAATCCTTAATGCTAAGCCAAAAAATAATTAAAAAAAAAACAAAATCTGCTGTTTTTATTCAACGGTTTATAGATTAAATTCTTAACATAAATGACATTAAAAACAGAGAGAGCGCTATAGAAAATTATATCTTGTTTTCTCTTTCACTTACGGTAAACAAGTTACGTCAATCATATTGTTCATTCTTTCGTTCATCCTTTAACATAGTCTGTGAATTCAATTTGATCGTGTTTAATCCTGTCAAACTAGGCAACCAAATTTAGTTCGTGCATAAAACCGAATAGCACATGAAAACGACTAAACTTATTTTGGTGCAATTTTAGTTTAGTTTAATTAAGTCGAGTGTTTTGTTCGAATCGACACCACTATGTTTAGTCTCTCACCTTGCTAATCTATATATATATAATGTCTAACAAAATTAGCTGAAACTATTTTGACTGGTGCTTTTACCCATGAAACTGAACAACTTTCCCCATGAAACCCATAGTCAAATCTAAAAAAAAATTGAACTTCCCATACTAAGTTGGCTGATCAGCTGATCGAGTTAGTATGGGAGCCAATTTTTTTTGCGATTTGACTATGGGTTCCATGGGGAAAGTTGTTCAGTTTGATGAGTAGAAGCACCAGTTAAAATAGTTTCATCTAATTTTGTTACACCTTATATATATAAAAATGAACCTCTAATAGGGGATCGGACTGCTAGTCATCTTACTTACTTTTTATGATCTTTTAAAAATGAAATTTTGTTCTAAAAATGTTTAAAATACCCACGAGTGACATCATTGATTTTTAGCGTCAATGACAAACTTATTTTTTTAAATTGAAGACGTGAAACAAAATAAGTAAGGTTTTTGGAAACTTCAAGAGGAGAGCAATTTAGGAAATCATATTTCAGAATTTATTTTTGATGCAGTCGGATCCCCTATTCCTTCATCACGCGTGAACGGCTGGACCGATTACGATAATCCTTTTTTTTGTTGATTTTGTTATTGTCAGGAGAAGGTCCATTGTAGGGTAGGGTAAGGTGGTACGAAGTTCGCCGGGACAGCTAGGTTTATTCTAACAGATAGTTTCTGTATTAAAGCGGAACTACGTTTGTATGGTAACTCGAGCCTCCTGGGGACCCTTAATGTAACATTTTCCATTTAACGCCGGGGATGTTGGTACGACTCGGGGATTTGACCTATACTAACAAGTTTTGGTTTTTATAATATTAGTATTATGAAGGTATCTTTGCATTATGTATTGAGTCTTGCATTACTTAATTTAACGCCATAATTTTGTAAGTCGCACTACTTATAATTTTACTGTAACGATAGTATTCTCATTGTTTTTTTGCGTTTTTTCGTAAACTTGCGATATTTATTCCATATGTGCACCCCGTGAATTCTTTCGCCGTAGTGTAGACTGTAGTCATTGTATTTATACAGTCAATCGGAATTCAAATTTAGGTTAATTAAAAACAATGTTTAAAGTAAACTAGCCTACTCTACACTCGTTTAGTCTAACCCATACAGTTTGAGCGTCCTGTCCATGCTCGTGGAGGCGATGTACTGCGCGTTCTTGCCAAAGCGCACGCCCGTCGCCGACGCTGTGTGGTCATTGAACACCTTCAGCTCCTGCCACTGCCTGCACAGGTACACTCTCACATCCGTGCCAGCTATAGCCAAGTACGTGCCGCTCTGGTCGAAGCACAACTCCTTGATCTGATAACCCTCTTCCAAATTAATTGTCTTGAAGTTCTTAAGCTTTCTCAAGTCCCAGAGTTTCACGCAGGAGTCTTCAGCGGCCGTGGCTAAGTAGTAACCGTTCTCGGAGAAGGATATAGAGGTGACGGGTCCAACGTGTCCAGGGAAGTTGGCTACATTGCTCTGCTCCTTCAGGTCCCAGATCTTGACTTGGGAGTTTTCTGTGCCCGTACCGAAGATCAGACCGTCCGGGTGGAACTGTGCGGTGGTGAGGCTGATGCCGGATGAGTCGCCCACCTGTTTTAAAAATAATTAAAAAGGTTTAATCTACTGTTGGTAGGTAGATGGCCGTTAGGGCGGTAGAGTTCTCGGTTTGTCACAGCTAGTACACACTATACAGGATCTTAGATGCTAGATGTTCCAAAGATCTGGACATGCGTAAAATATGGTATAAATGGTCACCTTGGTGAGCAGAGCACCAGTGCGGATATCGGAGAAGGCCCAGTGCTGGTCGGTGGAGGTAGACAGCACGTAGTCTCCAGTGGGATGCAGCGACAGCCCCGTCACCGGGCCCTCGTGGGCGCGCAGGAGCGTCACCGTCTGGGACCTGCAACCAATGCACCATTTCACATGCTTGTAGGGACAAATACTACTGTTCATACAGTGCTTTGGAGCAAACCAGTCAGTCTTGTGATAAATAAGTTCTGGAATCCGGCTCGAGTCAGGAAGAATCCAACGACAGCTCATTTATTGGAATCCAGTAGCCAGCTTAGGCTGTAACGTAACAAATACACGAAATGTAAGACCTACTGCCTTTGTAAGCAGTTAGATAACCGGCTGCGTGGGGTAATAGTTAATCCATTCGCTTCACAACTCCTTCACGGTCCAGGTTCGATTCCTGACGGGTTTTAATTTTATGAGACTCGGTTGGGTTGGTGGTAGAGAATTTTTTCAAGCCCGCCTACCTAGCTCATATACATATTTACATTTATTCAGTAATAGTCATAAAATGTCCAAAAAAATAAATCAATAATACTAAGAAAAATTAAATTAGGCCATTACACATTTCCTAATAATAAAAGAAAAACCGGCCGTGTGCGAGTCGGACTGGCACTTCGAGGGTTCCGTACCATCATACCTCTTCACACAACTACATAGTATAATGACAATGATACATATTCACATTACAAACAAAAGACATCAATGCGAGCGATAAAAATTTGTCATTCAGTTCGGACTCCTTAGCATGAGTACGACTTACACTCGGCCGATTTTTATTATTTGTTGTTTTACTTCAGTATGAAGTACTATAATCACACAAGTTTTTCGCTTATATGTATTACTGTTTTTACGATAGAGCTAAATCAAATATACTTCTCAAGATCTATAAAATAAGTTTTTTTGTATGGAGACCCCCCCTTATTTTTTCAAATTTTTAGTATTTGGTTATAGCGGCAATATAAATATACACATGTGAAAATTTCAACTGTCTACCTATTACGGTTTATGAAATACAGCCCGCTGACAGACGGACGCACGGACAGCGGAGGCTTAGCAATGGGGCCCGTTGGTCACCCGTTGGGTGTACGGAACCCGGAAGAGTTTAAAAAAACTAAAAAACACGCTTTTAAAGTACATCAGACTAAAAAGTAGAAAATAATAATTAACAAAAAATACTAGTATTATTGGCTGTGTGTGAAGTCGACCAACCCGCACTGGGCCCGCGTGGTCGACTAAGGCCTAATCGCCCTGATTCAGGGTAGGCTCGAGCCCCTCGGTGGGGACGTATATGAGCTGTAATGATGACTAGTATTATTGTGAAAAAGCGTGGGGCGCTCTGTGCCATATTTTTCGTCTATCGAGCAACCCACACTTTTTCACAATAATACTAGTATTTTTTGTTAATTATTATTTTCTACTTTTTAGTCTGATGTACTTTAAAAGCGTGTATTTAGTTTTTTAAACTCTATATATTTTTTAGTTCAAACTTATGAAATAATTATATTGTCGCTGATTCTTGATAAGTCTACAAAGTTTGAATTAAATCTGTCCGTTTAAAGTGGGTCAAAATCGAGTCCAAAGGAGTCGGTTACATACAAACATACAGGTGAAGCTAATAAAAGCGTGATAAAAAGGATGTCAGGATAATAATTTATAGCTAAATACAAATATAAGGCCTTTTGGATCAACTAGCATTTTAGTATATGAACAAAACCACGATACCCTCAGTTTACCTGATGTTCGCCGGCATCATGTTAATAGATACGCGGCCCAATTGCAAGCAGAGATTATCAGACTTATTTATGCGATACGTCATAGTTTGCAGCTCCTTTCTCTCCATGTGGTTTATCGCTTTCCAGCCAAGTTGAAGACCGGAAAGCTGCTGAGGCTTTGCCGCACGTACTTTGATACTTCCAGTATATAAATGGGGGCTAAGGGGGGGGGGGGGGGGGGGGGAGGGCGAAAGAGTATGCGAAGGTTAATGAATAGTTGCTGCGCCACAAGAAATTATAACCCGGCGCCAATGACGTGTAAAAAATAACGCGGACAATGACGCTGGGTCAATATGACCCGAATGTTTTTTTCTTAATTATCTGGTTATCTGCTGAATTATAAAAAAAATAATACAAAGTACAATTCAACGCACGTAAAAAGAGCTCCAGTGGTCAAGTGGTGGGAATGTGTTTGCGCAGGCGGGAAACAAATGACAACTGGCGAACCAATCACGCGACAGCAAACAAGAGACGCGTGTTTCCCCCGTCGCGCCTCACCCCTTACCACCAATTTGGCCCGCAATTCATTCACTGCGCAGGTAGGTCGCTCGGAGCTCTTTTTACGTGCGTTGAATTGTAAGAACTATTGCATGACCATGAAGTCATTGTAGTACCAAGATGTTTAAGTTAATTTAGATATCAAGCTATAATTTAGTTTTAATGCAACAACCTCAAAAGGGCAACTAAAAGAATTTCTCTTTTGGAACTAAAAATGTATGGAGCTGTAGCCGTTTTATTCAAGAAAAAGGATTTTACCATTCTTCACTGGCGCTTGCTCACTACACTATGGTACAAATCATATGAATTGAGGTCTTATCTCCAGCTACTGAGAAAATCAATAACGATTATAATATTTTTTTTTCGAAATTTCCCGAATTTAAAATCGCTCGGGTCAATATGACCCAGCGTCATTGGCGCCGGGTTAATAAAGGGTCTATCTCGGTGTCATCAGCTAGGCCCCACAAATCTACCCCATACACTAAGTGTGAGTGGAAGGAAGCGTAATAGGCATTCAGCAGATTACCAGTAGTTAGTCGGAACTAGGCGGGAGACAGCGTAGTAGCTTCCATGGCGTGATGGTGAAATTCATTAGCTTCACATCAGGAGGTCGGGGGTTCAATTCCCAGCTGACTCTTACTTTGTATGACTCGGTTTGGTTGGTGGAAGGGCATTTCCTAAGCTAGCCTGGCTACCTACCACTATCTTATCTAAGTCTTGCCGCCAACCAACAATGTTATTAATGTGTTGCTTGAAGATAAGACAGCCGGTTACCCATTGCGTTGGGGAATCTTGGTAAGCCGGCTTCCATCTTCGGCATCATCGTTACTTACCATCAGGTGAAATGATGCCAAAGGTATGCCAATTGCCAAATGTGGATAAAAAAGTTGCCCAAGTTGAGCTTAAAACACAAGGATAGTTCGCTGAAGGTCATCATCGATGGCGAAGCCTACATATTTAGTCACTAGCTTTTGCCCGCGGCTTCACCTGCGTGGACATCGTTTTTATAACTGTCTTTGAGGTTGAGTTTCGGCTCGCGAGCGTGGACATGGAATCTCAGCAAGGAAGGAAGAAATCAAGTCCAGATGAACCCCCCGAACCCTCATAGTGCTGCAGTTTAGCCTCGATCAGTCGGTGATCAACCAGGTCGAAAGCGCGTGACAAATCGAAGAATATAGCAGCCGCGTAACGCGTTGTACTTGGTTTTTTTGTCCAACAAATCAAGCACTTTTCTTGACAGCAAACAAGCCACACCCACTCTTGACCGGCCCTTTTGATAGGCATGCTGCTGCGGGCATAAGGAGTCGTTACGAACAAAAAACCATCTAAGCCTGTCGCAAATACCGGTCTCAAATGTTTAAGACAGAGCGGGAATTAGCAATATAGGGCAATCACTTTTCTTCTCCTTTCTAGAACTTGTAGAGAGAAGTCACTTTAATTTTATTGAAACACTTGGAATAGTGTCCACCAGATGCGGATTTGTAGTAGGTTAGTCATAAATACCTTTCGTAACCTTAGGGCTGATACTTTTTTAAATGTCAACAATCTGTTCCGTTCCGAAAGGGGCAAAGAACATTGATTCATTTACTCTAGGGATGTAACACGCCAGCAAATTCATTGCCAGCGGCATATCGGGTCTAAGGGGATTGTCACGTACTACGGATAGTTAGAAGTCATTTAGGTACTGGGCCAGCTGGGTCCCGCTGTCGGCTTGCGTACCGCTAACGGCACGACGGAGTACGGCATATGGGTCTCCGTTGTCACCTTATCTAAGTTGAAGAATCTTAAGCCCGCTTCCATCTTCGGCATTGTCGTGACTTACCATCAAGTAAGATGATGCAAAGGGCTTAGTGAGGGAGACCGTGATCACCGTGTCCTCGATGGGGTGGTAGATCACCCAGGTGACCTTGTTATGACCCAAGCATGGCTACTACCTGGATGTATGGAACTATACGCCAGTCACAAGGTACACTTACGTGGGTACGTTCCAGACGCGTATGGTGTGGTCGGGAGAGGCCGTTATCACCGTGTCCTCGTCGGGATGGTAGATCACCCGAGTGACCTTCTTGGTGTGTCCTTTGAGAATGGCCACCACCTGGATAGATTTAAGTAAAATTAGGAACTTGTTATTTGTTAAAGATTTACACCTACTGTTGGTTGCTGTGCGGGAATGATTTATCTATGCACTGCCCCAAAAGGCGTAAAAGGTAACTCGGGGGTTAGATAGATAGATGAAATGTTTATTTGTCACTACAATGTAACACACACATAATATCAGTACAAAAAAGTAAACAAAAAGCAGTTAAATTATTAAGTAAATAAATCGAAGATAGTGAATAACAACATATGTGTGTGGCAGTTGTGCAAAGTGCCATGACCCAGTGTTTAGTTTTGTCCTTGCGAGTATACGCTGAGAATTCTGCCACGACGGCCCGAGAACAGTGACTCTGACGGTAAACAATAGCGAAGGGTTGACCAAAGTGTGTGTAAAAATTATGTCTGTGTGTTTATATATGTTTGAGTGCCCGAGTAATTTGTAGGTGTGTAGGTAGTTGCGTGCGTGTGGAGAAAAAATATTATAGAAGAGACAACTTAAAACATAGAGTTACATCCTCTTTGAAAAAAAAACAAAACCGAAAGTTCCAGCAGTAAGGTTATATATAACAACAAAAGCTACTAGGTCTGTGTCGCGTCACACAAGGAAATCCGCCACCGTTATGAAATTGCTAAGATATTTTTTTCGATAAATCATTTGCTTACAAAATATGAAATTTTTAAGTGTTTGAGTTACATGTCCCCAAACCACTATTTTATGAAATCTGAAAGTATTGGAAATAGTAGGACATTAAAATAGAAAGTCATGACGGCCAAGTAGGCTTTCTTAGTTAAGGATTAATCTAACTTAAGAAGTGCATTTGGAGTGGTAAAAAGTACATAGATTTTCCATACAAAATGTAGTTAAGGGCTTAATCAATGTGAAACGCTAGACTTTGAGCGTCTCTAGTGAAACTTAGGCACAGTTGGTGACCAACAATGTTAGTTTAAAATAAAGCTTTTCTACTCCCATTTGGTAATCTGCTTAATACATAACCACAAACCATATCACAAAAGTATTCATTAGTACAAGTCGTTTTACAATGATAATTTCAAATCAAAACGAGACAACTGTACTATAATGAAACTTTTTAAATATTTTTATGACTGGCTTCAAAAATTAAGTATTCATTCCAACAAGTCGTTTTAGAATGATCATTTCAAAACGAGACAACTGTACTACAATGAAACGTTTTAAATATTTTTATGCCTTTGGCTTCAAAAATTCAATATATGATTATGACAAAATTTTAATGTATTTTAATTTATTTATGGTCGTAGAAAAAGTATTGTATGCCACTGCACGCAATTAGCCATTGTCACACTCGTGGTGTGGTAGGACTCATGTTATAATGAACGTTATTTTAGTGTAGTAACGATCAAAATTTGTACTAACGCGAATCAAGCTGCAAATTTGAGGTACGTTAGGCCCTTACTCGTAAAAGGTAACGCGGGTGCCATTTTTTCCATACAAACGTAGTCCCCTGTTTCTACCCTGGATAATGATAATAGAGCAAAAATGTTTTTTTTTTTCATCAAACCTATCTATTATGGCCATGCCCCTATGTTTTGTTTTTTCCCATATTCTAATTATAATAGGAAGTAGCCTTCAAAAGCTGAGAAAATTGCCCAATTTAAACGTCATTTTCAGACACCCACCAAAAAATGTATACGCATACTCGTATTAACAATAAAATGAACACATACGGCATAGGTAAAACGTTTTTTTAAATTTATTTTTGAAAAGAGAAAATATTGCTCAAGTTTTGGAGGAGCAATTAGAGGACTACGAAATGCTTTTATGGTCTATTTTAGTGCCTATTATCGGTCTGCGCTGCAGTTCTCCCTTTGTTGTTGTATATACGGAGAGGTTTGGGGGATGGAGACAGGTACATTTTATTCAATTGCCTATTCTTTAGACCGCATTTCCTCTTAACGAGTTATAGTCAGGTAGGTTAAGCCCTTACTTAAGGAGTCGACTAATATAAGAAATTCATTTTCCATACAAAATGTTCCAAATCAACTGCAAAAACAACTTTGTACATTTATTTTTGAAAAGACTACGGAACCTTACTCTGTGCATAGTCTGACACGCACATAGCCACTTTTTTGTTTCTCTATTCTATATGATTAGGCTGATATAAATTCCTAATTAACTCAAAAGAACTGGAACCTTTTTTGTGCGAATCCCTTCATATTGACAAATTGAAAGCGGGACTTGACTAGACTATTATATTATTTTCCATGACCTGGAGAACATAGCTACTATCCAAACAGCACAGAAATAGATTGATTCAAAGCTAATCCGTGTATACCTGCTCGGTGTCCTTGTTGAAGACAGTGGCGTTGCGGTCGTTGCCGCCCGTCAGCAGCTTGCTGTGGTCCGACGGGTTGATGTCCAGCGCCAGGATGCCCGGCACACTGGCCGAGTGGAGACCCTGCACACGTGACGTGGGTTACAAATGGAAAAGGTGGAATAAGGTGGAATTTAAAGTATAAGTGGAACACTCGTCATTAGTCTATTGTACGTTGCTCAATGAACATATGCTTCCAAAGAATATTATTATATAAAGGCGTGTGGTCGGTCAAAAAGTTAAGTTTATCGAAAGTGGAGCTCAACGTAGAGTGAGTTAATACAAAAATTGTGCTGCAACAAAATAAAGGTTCGTTTTGACGTCTTTAGAAATCAATAATTTCAGTACCAAACTGTTGATAGAACATTGTGATACAAGAGAAAAATACTTTAGATTTTATGCCCGTGTATTATATGGTATTCAATAGTTAACTTATAAAGCAATTTAACTAAAAAAAGTTTTACAAAAAATATAAAACTGTTCCGTCTTAAAATTTAGTACTTTATTTTATTTGTGTTGTTTGGTTTTTTTGCAGCTTGACGGAGGGCCATAGAAAACAAAAATTAAAGTAAACGGAAATTATCATTCTGAACCCTAGTGAAAATAGAACTGTTATTTTTATCAGTCTATATATTTTTTTTTAAACTGGGTAACGCTAAAGCAATGCCCTAATTGGTTCTACTATAGCTTTTTTTCTGAACAATAATAATATTTTGGGGAATCTTGGTAAGCCCGTTCCCACCTTCGGCATCATCGTCACTTACTATCAGGTGGGATATATGCCAAAGGCTGGCCAATTTTGGATAAAAAAAAGTTTTCTTGCGTGATGTAGACATTTTTGGTAGTTTAAATATACTACCGTACAAATCGCAACAGGTACGAGTATGTTAACGAATATCGCAACCACACGCGCAGCGCGAAATATAGGAAGTTACCAAGACGCGGAGTGGCGGCCCCGCCTGATGACGTAGTGTGCGTGCGCACTATGCGTGCCTACTGGCGCGACACAAACAAGCCGCGCGAGGTACCGCTGTACGAAGATAACCTATTATTCTGTTTGTACTATGATGGAACTTTCTAATGAAAGGTACTTTATCCTCAAAACAAAAATAAGAAAACAAGCATTCTCTATTCAAGATATAGAAACTCATCGTCACTTACAATCAATTGAAAGTCTTAAAATCAATTAATATAAAATTAGGAATATAAAATTCTTGTAGGCTAAACTACCCAAGTTTATGATATAGCATCCCCACTCATCAACCTGAGGTTATAGAGCGGGAGCCGATGTATCTACCGGCGCCATAAAATACAAGCAAGCACCACCTGCGACAGGTCTTGCCATCTCGCTGCCGCCTCCTTGGACGAGGGAGTCCTGTTAACCCTGGATTCAAGTGTCTCAGGAACGTAAGTGGAGGTGTCAGAGGGCACTCACAGGATGCGAAGCCAACGTGAGGAAGGCGCGCAGCTGGTCCGCGGACAGCAGCCCCTCGGGCACGGTGCGGCCGCGCCGCTTGCGCTCCTGCGTGAGTGCAGTGGCGCGCTCCTGCAGGCGGGAGACCACCTCCGCCGACATGCCCACCGGCGTCGCGCCCCCGCCCGCCGCGCCCGCCTCCGCCTGTCGACAGTTAAACTTGTTTAGCACACGCGTGGAGTATAGGAGACGCGCGCCGTAGTGGGGAAGCTACGGGTTGTTAATGAAACACAATTTTCGTTCTAACAATGTTAACAAATATAAAACTCGTTATAAAACACATTATAAAACAAACAAATATTTACACGTCATTTTAAGCTCTAACAATGTGTTCTAGAAGAAGATGACCGATTAGGGTTATCTACAAGGAGCTAAGGATTCCACATTGCATTGGAATTCTTGGTGGAAATGCTTTTACCTTTGGCATCGTCACCAGTCGTCACGTACCATCAGGTGAGGTGATCCATTTGACGAATACAATGCATTCATCAAAATGCACGTGGAAAAGGGACAAAACTATAAGGTTGACGACTAGCAAACCTTTTAAGCGTCCTCTAAATTACAAAATATTATATTTCTCCAATGTTAGGAGTACACTGGAATTCGGTAGTGTCATATGGAATCCTCAGTACCAAGTTCATTAAGACCGTCTTGAGAAAATTCACAATATATTTCTTAAGTCTCTGTGTTATAGAACCGGTATATATTTTGATAATTCTATTGAATCCGCTCGCCATCACAATATCTAATCTTAAGAGATGAAGACAACAGAAGAACATACTTCGATGCTATCTTCTATAAAATACTAAATAATATTATTCAATGTCTAAATTTACTAGAGAAAATACACTTTGAAATTCCGTACCCCTCCGTTCGACCCCGTCATGAAGCACCGTAGTGTACTATGTTTATTATTATCTTGTATTTATCCTTCACCTTTTTTTCTATTTTAATAACAATCTCATGCCTGTAGCTCGAAATCTCAAAAACAATATCTTAGGTTTACTTTTCTATATGTACTTGTTGTTGTGCTCAAAAATGTGATATTTCTTTTAATTAATGAACCTTCAGGTCTATTTATAACTAAATTTATATAATTATACCAATATGACTGGTTGTGTTCTACCAAATTAATAAAATAAATAAATAAATAGACTACATTTCCAGCAATGTGATGATGCCAATAAGAGTCAAGAAAGCCTCATAAGAAGGCTCAAGGTCACCCAAAGGGCAATGGAGTGTGATGCGCTCGGAGTTTCTCTGCGTGATCGAATAAGAAACGAGGAGATCCGTACAAAGTAACCAACATAGCTCTCAGAATTGCTAAACTTAAATGGCAGTGGGCGGGACACATAGCTTGAAAACAGATGGCCGTTCGGTGCGGCAGTAAAGTTATCGAGTGGCCACCACGCACCGGAAAACGTAGCGTAGGAAGGCCTCCCACACGGTGGACCAATGACCTGGCGAAGGTAGCGGGAAGCCGCTGGATGCGGGCAGCGCAGAACCAGTCGTCGTGGAAATCCTTGGGGGAGGCATTTGTCCAGCAGTGGACGTCCTTCGACTGATATGATAATGATGCCAAGAGCTTATTGTTGTGGAACGAATGCGCTGACAGCCAACGCTATCTAGTGGCTGGATCTTGAACTATCGATTTCGCCATCAACTCTGCCACCGTCCGCTATTTTAATAAGTTTTTTTTACAAATAACCAAGTAACTGCCATCATTCACGCGTTCTTGAGCAAAAGGGTGTTGACAGACAGATGGACAACGTGGTAATGCTATAAGGGTTCCTTATTTTTGGGAGGTACTGAACCCTAAAACCCAAAATTGGTACATTGAAAGGTGCCTACGCATTAGAGGTAGCCTCGGGGTGGGCAGCCTCACGGCTCGCGAGGTTGCCTCCAAGCACGACTCGACAACATGTAGTGCTTACCGGGTGTGCGGGCTGCGGCGCGACGACGCCGGCCTGCGGCTTGAGCGTGGCGAGCGCCTCACGCGCCGCCGTCACCTCCTTCGTGAGGCGCGCGATCACGCGGCACGCGGCGTCGTGCTGGTACAGCGCGTGGCTCAGCTCCTACATTACACAAGGCTTATTGGTACTGGAATAGACCAGAAAGGTTCTAAAATAATGTGCAGGTTCCCCATAAAGCTTACTTTTTTATGGAATCCCACAAAGCTTACCTAGTTTATACCAAGTATTGTGTAAGTAACTAATAGTAGATAATTTAGTGTCGTTTTGTAGCTTAGCTTAAATTCTAACGATTTAGAAGAAAAAAACAACACGTTAATGACCTCGTTTTTGCAGTAGGTTAAAGAAAGGAATATAAAAGTATACTTCTTTGCATTTTTACGGGTATTTTTCTTTAAACTTTTTTGTGTTTTTTTCTCAAATGTTTCGGTATTTTTTTTGTGTAGATCACCAGAGAAAAAAAACTTAATTTTCCAATGAGACCATTTTGACGTCTGTACTGCTGCTAGTTCTACCAAGTACAAGTAACAGCTATAAAAAAAAATTGAAAATAAAAATGGCTGCCATTTAGAGGGGAGAAGAATGCTCAATAATTTCTCAATAAGTTCGGTTTGTATGGGAGGTTACTTTACTCCCATTTCTCCTGAAACAATTAAGTTCCCAGTGCATGAGTGCTGTAGGCCTTATTAAGTCCTAGTTGCGCCATATATGTAATAATTTAGCTAGGCATATATGTACGCAAAGAGAATTTAATACAAAGAGAGTTTAATACCGGCATATGTATGCTTGCATATGTTTTTTTTATATTACCATAAAAAGATTACACTAAGACTAGGGATAATAAATATCGTTCTCCCTCTACGCCTTACTACATTTGATCAATTTCAACATCACAACTAAGAGGCAAAGATGAACTATTATTACTAGCGTACAAGAGGCAAATATGTGAAATTGAACTTGAAATTAAGAAAGTTAGTGAAGTTAGGCCTATTGTAAAGACTGAAAATATTGACAGCCAGAGATTAGAATTTGGTCTATAAGTTAAAAAAAAGTGGTAAAGTAAAAGCACTTGTGCGGTAAAATCAATTTTGCGCACACTTGACTGGCATATTGACTACTTTTCGAGCAACTGTATTGAAAATTAAATTATAGTACATTACTGCAGAACGAACTGCATAGATGGACTAATGTGCAAATGTATGTCCATCAATGCCTAGTTGTGGCCAAGGCTTGTATAGTACTTTTTCAAATAATGCGCGGAAATTAAAACTTCAATATTTACTTTTCAAAATCAATAACTTTTCAAGTGCCAAAGTGTTAATTTGTTTTTTTATTTCAATAAACAGCGTTCTATTTGTAAGCTAGTCCAAAATTTAAATAAAACCTTTGTTAAGTTACCTCCTTGTTTGCCATGTTCTGGAGTAAAATATAGTTCCATTTTTAAATTACACAACAGATATGGATTTTCATACAACTTTTGCCGGCCGCTGCTCGCATGTATTTGGCCTGTACAGCAATTTCGATTTATCTCAGAGAAGGTTGTCAAAATAATGCTCAAATTTCCAAGCATGTTTGAGAAAAAGTACTTCAGTTACTTTTATGACATACGAAACTGAGACATGGTCGCTTACTATGGGCCTCATAAGAAGGCTCAAGGTCACCCAAAAGGCAATGGAGCGTGCTATGGTCGGAGTTTCTCTGCGTGATCGAATCAGAAACGAGGAGATCCGTAGGAGGACCAAAGTAACTGACATAGCTCTCAGAATTGTTAAACTTAAGTGGCAGTGGGCGGGGCACATAGCTCATAGAACGGATGGCCGTTGGGGCAGTAAAGTGCTCGAGTGGCGACCGCGCACCGGAAAACGTAGCGTAGGAAGGCCTCCCACTTGGTGGACCGACGACCTGGTGAAGGTCGCGTGAAGCCGCTGGATGCGGGGAGCGCAGAACCGGTAGTCGTGGAAATCCTTGGGGGAGACCTATGTCCATCAGTGGACGTCCTTCGGCTGATAAGTTACTTTTTGAATATAACAATTAATATGATTGGTCAGCAACTTCCACATTTTAAAAATTTATAATTTATAAAAGGAACCATTTATATTCTCCTGCTTCACTGCAGTGCTTACCTGCCGGGCAGTCTGCAGCTGCTGCCTCTGGGTGAACGCATGCAGCATCAGTGCATCCCACTCATCCTGCATGCTCTTCAGAGTAGCCGGGATGGATGTGGCACTGGGGGGCTTTGGTTTCACTATTGATGGAGCTGCAAGAGGCATAATATATTACTACATTATTACTCTCTTTTTACAAATAATACTTTTATAAACAATATTGTTTCCATTGCAGGGGCTCGGGTCTCTTTCTAAATTTGGGAAGGTTAAGCCATACTCCCCACACAGGGGCCATGTTTTAGGAAGTTATAGGGTTCTAACATGACTGACATACTCTATTTGGGCTCCTTCTACTCGAATTGGTATTTATTCGAGAAGAAGGAGCCCAAATAGAGTATGTGAATGAATACATCTACCTTGGGAAACAAGTTTCTTTTAACCCGAACAGTAATGATGACGAGGTAGAAAGACGAATCAAAAGTTCCTGGAATAAATATTGGTCACACAAAGAAATTTTAAAGGGACCCTACAACCTAGAAATGAAAAAAACCATAATGGACACATGCATCCTACCCTGCCTAACCTATGCGAGTAAACATGGGTGTATACTAACAATATTAAAAAGAAACTACTCTCAACACAACATGCCATGGAAAGAAGCATCTTGGGCATTAGAAGAATAAATAAAATTAAAAACAAAGATATTCGACAGAAGACCAAGCTTACAGATGCACTCCAATTTGCATTAAAAATGAAATGGCAATGGGCAGGTCATATTGCTCGATATACTGACCAAAGATGGACCCTGAAAACAACAATCTGGAAAGGTCCCACAGGAAAGAGGAAAACAGGCAGGCCAAGAAAGCATTGGAAAGATGACATAGAGAAGACAGCTGGGAAAAACTGGACTGAGACAACTAAAAATAGAGATAAATGGAAGGAGTTGGAGGAGGCGTTTACCCGAATGGGTTCTGAATAAAAGAAAGAAATATTAAAAATAAAAAACTAGCATGGAAATTATTCTTTAAAAATCTAAGCACTAATATATAAGTTTGTAAATTGAAATTTGTAATGTACAGTTCAGAAAGTACAGTTCAGCTTTATTATTTATTATATTAATATTATTATATTAACATGACTAACAACTACCATCTATTCTGAAAACAGTCAAGATATTTTTTTTATCCACTATTGATATGCCCTTGGCATCATCTCACCTGATAGAAAGTGTTGATGATGCCGAAGACGGAAGCAGGCTTACCAAGATTTCCCAATGCAATGGGGAACTGGCTATATTATCTTCAAGCCGGAACACATCAATGCTGTTAACATTAATGCAATGAAATAACAAAATTTTTATCTGTAAATACGAGTAAATTAAGACACTTGGTATTTACAATAGACACTAGACATTTTTTTATTTTACACAAACACACACTGATAAGGTATACAGATTTAAAAATAAAACCGTCCAAGAACAACTCAGGAACAACCGCTGACCATGGAGACTAAGGATCGAACTCAAGAAGGATCCCAGTAGTCAAGAAGCTCGGAACCTGACACTGCTCGAGAGCTTGCTGGAACTGGCTAGTTAAGGTCTCGTGACTCGCATAGAACCCCTTAAGCCAATAGTGGTGCAGTCCGTTGCTCCCAGGAGTTTTGCAGTTTGGAGCTTTATGGATGAAGCACATCATCGGCACTTATGGTCACGGGGTTCATAGGTTCGATGCTGTCCATTGCCTCTCGTCATGTTGCACAGGCCGGGACCACAGGATACGCCAAAAGGCAACAATACCCTCATGTTCCAGTCTTTCGCCTGTGTTCAACACAGCAGGTTGGTCCATTGATCTGTAGAACTTCTTTTGACCACTCATGAATAGGCGATTCTGGTGAAACCGGTCTACTCACTCCAAGTATCTCTGAATAAGGTTTTCCCACACAGCTATCTGTTGCTTCAGGTCATCGATGGCATTGCATCCTGCGGGATTAAAGTCCGATCCCGCAAATGCGAGCCTGACAAAGCGCATCACTCGGGGCCTACTGTTGCCCGACCTGAAAGCGATCAGTTTGCAAATGAAGACTCAGCAATACAACGTTCAATCCTTTTCTGCCAATCCAGCTTTTCCCACGAACGGGATCTGCAAGCCGGCTCTGGCAATTTGGCACCAATAAAACGGCAGACTGCCATTGCAGCACCAAAGAAGATTGAGTTCATATCACTGAGATCGCTGCTGTTTCCTAGGTATTCCCGATTTCGGACGCTAGGGGTCAATTGTGGAAGCCGTAGCCTCTCCTTGGGAGGCAAAGTGTGGAATTCCTTAATCGCCTCCTCTTGATTTGCTCTAATTCCTGGGATATTGTTTCCACCTCATTATCCTCGTCAAGTGATAGTGGTGGCGGCTGGGCTTAAATTGGCTCAGCCACTTGGGGCACCTGTACCGATAATCGGCGCGAGCCATTTAATAAGGATCGTGAGGCGAGAACGACCTCAGATTTTTGAGCGCAATATGTACCAAACTCAAACCGCTAGGTTTTGCTCCGAGACAGATAATGCAGGCTCTAATCACAAGAACTCTTGGTGCAGCCTCGCTCGGTAGCCCGTCTAACAAGTTTCCCCCCTGTCGCACTGTTATTATTATTATGATGTAATAGGCGAGCAGCTTTTAGCTGATGTGCCAATATCTGTGTTAGTGTTTCAAAAATAGTCCAAGTCCACACTAAGGACTGTCTTTGCACCATTCGTCCAGTCTGTTTTTAAAACTGTTCATAGAGGGGGCTTTAACCACATCCTGAGGCAACTTGTTCCAGATGTTTATCACTCTGTTATTTAGTGGGTGATGTTCCACATTAGTGTTTGAGCGGTTATGAGCCAATCTCAAATCGTTAGCATGTCTAGCGCAGTAGATGTTCAAATCCAGGTTTTTGTTACTTTTCCTCAAAAAGGCTCTAACGACTTTAATTATACTTTGTGAATAACTAGGACTTAATAAGGTCTACTGCACTGGGTATTTCATTATTCCAGGAAAAATCTGTGTAAGGTACCTGCCATACAAACCGAAATTGTTTTTAATTTTTTTCATAGTCTTGTATGCCTTGCTACTAAGTTATTGTAATGTTTATTGTTCATTTGTGTATGCCCAAATACTACAGATGGTTAAAGCTTCGTGAGAAAGTATGCACAGCGTGGCTGTACAATTTATTTCTCCTCGGAACTTGGAGTCTTACACAAGTTAAAGACCTTTGTTATAAAGCATAAAGTAGCTGCTGATAGCCTGATAAAAGACTTCTTCTTCAGCTGGCACTTTAGAACTGGAATATCACAAGAGAAAGCAAAAAGACACCTGTTTGACTCTAAGGGTCTGGCCACAGCTTCTAGTGGCGGGGCCAGTGTCACCTGTAGCTGTGACATACTTTATACAATTTCCTACTTTTGTTTTAGCAGGTGGCCGCTTGCCGCGCTAAAGTACCGTCGAAATTCGCGCCGCAGGTGGCTGTGGCCAGTCCCTGAGATATGTACTTACTTTTGATCTCAACAAGGTCCTCAACCCGAAGCTCCTTGCCACTGATGGGATCCACTCCATTCTCGATTATGTATTTCTCGATGATGCGCCTCTCAAACACGGCGCCGGACGAAGGTGAAACCACTGGTACCTCTGGCACTTCATTAGATACTAAAAATGA
The DNA here is from genome assembly GCA_947284805.1 of Coleophora flavipennella. NCBI lineage: Eukaryota > Metazoa > Arthropoda > Insecta > Lepidoptera > Coleophoridae > Coleophora > Coleophora flavipennella. The sequence continues at coordinate 8,952,840 of OX369305.1, forward strand.
ACACAGAGGCAACTTTGAGGTTATGTTTATTGTATACAGAGATGCAGATTCTGAGGCTATTTTCTAGAAAGATGCGCAGCACAAGTGGAGCAACAATACAGATACGAATGGTCCAGAAGAACTTCTAGTTAAGAGGTGTTGGAACTCGAGAATTTTTATATAAAAACCGGCAGGCGGGTTTTACTTCATTTTTTAGAAGTTCAAAATTTACTTGTGATGAATTATGTATTGTCACTTACTTGCACAATAAAGAGCCATATTTAGAAGCTAAAATAAATCTGGATGCTCAATTATTTTCAAAGATATTTCCAAAATTCCCCTTCTCAAATCTCTCAATCTCAACTCGAAGCACACACACAACCAAGGCGAATATAAGTCACTACGTCACACAACAATATATATGTGCACACAACTGTGCAACTATTTTTCAAAGAAACGTCAATGTCATTAGTTCGAACGATCGATATTAACGTCTCTAGATACAAGCTCTTTTGAGACATTCACTGCTTTCATTGTTATGGTCACTTGATAGTGACTTGATACCACATTATTACCACAGATGATATACTAGTTACTTCGTAACAGATACTGCACTTCCTTATAAAACTAAAATACCTATGCATTTATTAACCTACTCGTTCCCACTGTCAGACAATACACGGAAACATGGGTATTAAGTCGCTCGACTTAGCGGTCATAACTGCGTACACGGGCGGTGCGCGAATAGCGGCGGCGACTGTGAGGCGATTTAGCGCTAGGCAAAAGTTTTACAAGTGATCATTTTTATTCATTTTTTTATTCACAATTGGTAAACCCTTGACAACATCTTACCTAGTGGTAAATGACGATGTTGCCGAAAATGGAAGTGGGCTTACCAAGATTCCCCCAACGCAATGTAGGTGCATCAAATTTGCTTAACCTGTACATAATTCGATAACTAGTTGTTTTTATTATTTTATCGGATATTGATAATAAGTATCAGATATTAATTAGATATGTGATGTAAAAAATTCGCGGTGGCAACCGTTTCTTATAAAAACATGAGATTTCGAACACTACCTAAGTTTTTCCTAGAAACAAAATAGATAACCAAATACCTTGTAAGTATAATTTTGAGGTGAATTCAAATGATATCGCATATTAGCAAAATTAAACTTAAAACACTTTCGCATGCATGTATGTTTTTTTTCACGGTATTCATCTGATCGCAATATCTTGATAAGCAAAAATGGTAACTATAATATCTTTTTAAGTTATATTGCGTCCTTTTAGTCATTTATGACAAAAATTAAACATTTATTTTTTACGTTTTAATAATAAAGTATTTCTCAGTAGTTAAAAATTATAACTGTAAAATTTTAGTTTAATAATATGTTTTTGTACACTACAATCTTGTTTTCATCAAATTTAAACATCATAACGTCACGTTTATGAAATCGTCACTTACCACCAGGTGAGATGTTATCAAGGGTTTACCAATTGTAAATAAAAAAAAAAATGAAAATTTAATTCAAAATACGCGCAAGCCATTATTGGAGCCGGATGCATGCAGTGGGTGCGGAGAGCGGGGAGAGAGCGCATGCTCGCGCGGCCGCGGCCGGCTGGCTCGCGCGGCGAGATGGGTCAAATGTTTGTAGTAGAACTGTGGTCAAATGACAATATTCGATTCAAATTATTGAAAGACTGTGTAAAGCTATCACCATGGAAAAAAATATCATATACTTAAAGTTACAAAAAATCGATTTAATTGAATACAATTATAAAAATATTACCACTTTGATGTAGGTAAAAAATATACCGTAGACCCCTGTGTTTGGCATTAATTGCAAAATTTCGCGACCATCCATTCTTTTTTTTAAAACTTATTTGAAAATGAAGGAAAAGGAAAAAAACGAGAATGGGACGTTCTTCGGCTTCAAAGTAATAGCCGCGTTGAAGCCCGCATTGATTTGAACTTAGAATGATTAGACTTACGTTCGATATTATTTTAACACGTATGAACCTGCTCGGATTGATGCCAGCGAGTAGGTATTCCCTTTGCAAGTGTTGTGAGCGCACACTTGCAAAAGGAATACCTACGTGCTGGCACATACGCAATATGCGGCTCCACTCCCAGCTGCCCGCAAAACGGTTACCATATCAGTAATCAAATCAGTAAGAAAAATATTTGTAGAGTTAAAATATGTTTTTAGTTTTATGTTAAAGATTTATTTAATTCTAAAAACGATCCACTTCGAATTTGAGCTCGTTTGATTTGTCTTGGTGAGAACTTTGGTCTCAGGTAGTTTCCAAGATCTGATGCTGTGTTACTTATTTATTAACAGTAAGATAAATTTACGTAATTTAACTTCTCAGTTAATTTACCTTTGAAAACCGGTCCTGCTTGCCAACATTCAGCGACTTTCCGCGACCTTCACCAAATGGGAGGCCTACGCTACGTCATCCGATACATGGTCACCACCTGAGAAATTTACTGCCCTAACGATCATCTGTTCTACGAGCTATGTGGCCCGCACCCACTCGATGGACCGATGACCTGGTAAAGGAAGCGGAAAGCCGCTGGATACGGACGAGCAGGACCGGTCAATCTCTGCGATAGGCGGTAAGTCTTTTAGTGCGTATTTGCCAATCGAGAACTTTAATACCACAAAGGCCATCTGTTCTAAGAGCTACACGGCCGGGGCACATAGCTACCGTTGGGACAGTAAAGTTCTCTAGTGGCGACCGCACAGCGGAAGACGTAGCGTAGGGAGGCTTGACACTCGGTTGACCGATGACCTAGTGAAGGTCAACGACCATATCTATTCTACGAAGTACGTGGCTGGGCCAAATCCATAAGTATCTTCTTAGAATTTAGGCCTGTTTTATTTTTCTTGACGAGTAGTTTGATGCCAGGTAGGTTCCAAAGTCTGAAGTTGGATCACTCTCTTGATCAGCTTCTGGGTCCAGTACAGAAAAAGTTAAGGTATCAAGAAAACAAAGTAGAAAACACAAACTTATATTTATTCTTGATAACCTGCACATTTTTCAGGGCTTCTAGAATGTATGGCGGTTCTCGAATGTCAAGAGATCTGGGCACACGTGAATCAACCAGTTCTGTAAGGAGACAGTCTTTTTCTCATTATAAAACCTTTTTAATTTTTCTACCATTTTTCCCTTCCAGAACTGGTCGTCTTTTTTAAAGCCTGCCTATGCAAGTTTATTAACTTGCATAGGCAGGCTTTCGCCAAACCAGCAAATTCTGATACGTGTAATTGTCCTCGGACTTGAAAAAAACAGTTATGGATAGCTTTGTACGTGCTGGAATCGCAGTCCGCTATAAATTTATGACAGATGAGACCATGCATTTCTAAAGACTTCTTAAAGCCCTTAACTAAAGTCGCCGTTTCCATTCCTGTCGATGACCCAGAGTGATTTCTGTAACAAGTATGCTCGGGGATTTGATGTTTTTATTGGCAGCTTGAGCAAAGATCATGCAGTATTTATTTTTGACTCCATATTACAAAACTTTTTCAGTTCGTAATCCAATTATCGATGCGGCTCCTGAAAGTGCAGAATAGTTTGTCCTGTAGGACCGCTTAAACCAGCATCCACTAACGATGACGACAACCATCGGTAACCCATTCTCATCTAAATTACCTGCCGCTCTTGTATACTCCGCTTCTTATCCGCATAATTATGTCTCTGTGATCAACTCATGCATGACACAGAAGTGTGGTCGTGCTTTTCTTTTTCTTTGTGTAGTTACAGACCCATCGCACTTCTGAGCCATGTCTATAAGCTGTTTTCGAGAGTCATTATAATGAATTACTAGCTGTTTCCCGCGGCTTCACCCGAGTGGACATCGTTTCTTTAACTTTTCGAGAATGCGCAGTGCGTGCGGCTCGCGAGCGTGAAAAAAGTAGTGTTCAGTAGTTTTTGCGTGAAGAAGTAAAAAAACATACACAAGCACAAACTTTCGCCTTTATAATATTAGTGTGATGAATCGTCTCACACGCAGTCATTATTATGAATCGTCTCGTACGCAATTTTGACGACGGTGACAACACCCTGCTGAAGACTACAGACCCATCTCACTTCTGAGCCATGCCTACAAGCTGTTTTCGAGAGTCATTATGAATCGTCTCGCACGCAGGTTTGAAGACTTCCAGCCTCCAAACAATCCGGTTTTCGAAAAGTCTTTAGTACCATACACCACATACATACGCTGCGGCAGATTATACAGAAGACTGAACAGTATTATGAGCCACTATGCTTGGCGTTTGTGGACTATGATAACGGAAAGCCTTTGATTCAATCGAAACCTGGGCTGTGCTACACAGTTTCACCAGCGGTGCCAAATTGACTATTGATATATCGAGGTGTTGAAGTGTCTGTATGCAAACGCCACCATGTCAGTTTGCCTCCAGGACCAGAACTCGATACTTATCCATTTGCAGCGAGACGAGTCTCATACAGGAGACGTTATATCTCCGAAACTGTTCATCACCGCCCTGGAAGATTTTTTCAAGCTTCTGGACTGGAGGAAACTCAGCATCAATATCAACGGCGAGTACATAACCCACCTCCGATTCGCTGACGATATCGTGGTCGGTCATGGCTGAGACTATGGCAGACCTAAGCACAATGCTCCATGGCCTCAGTAAAGTCTTAAAATAAACATGGACAAAACGAAAATAATGTTAAATGTCCGTTTCGCACCCACCCCTGTAAAGGTTGGAGACTTGTTAACCAGTACAAATAAACCTGTGACAAACAGTCTAGCTAGGTAGGTCCTACTTCAAGAAAAAGATCAATCGACGAATCCAACTCGGCTGGGCAGTGTTCACGCAACATCTTCACGTCCCAAATACCGAAGATTCTCATGACTAAGGCACACCCCGGACACTCCATACAAACGAGCGAGAAATGATATACATAATTATATCTGACGTATCTATAGGCAAGAATGCAGGTAGGGTTGAATCACACCGGCGGTATTGGTCACGAAATGTTTGTTAGATTTACTGCATGCACACTCAACAGCAACAATCAACAGTTATCTTACATGATTAAGTAACTTACATGGATAACATTGTTCATTTGTTCTTCAAACACAGGAGCTTTTGTACGTGAAACAATCTCATTTAGCAACCTACAATAATAGTCAATCTCAATCTATAATTCCGAGATCACATTTTATAATCACACTACTAGATATTTCTATACAACTCATACTTTCACACCATCTAATCAAATTATTACAAACAATCATTTTAAATAAATAAAACGAACAAAATATCTCACAAGCCACAATAACAAACTGACATCTGACATATGAAAAACATAAAGGAACTACATTGCTAAAAAAAAAGATACAGCTAGTATGAAGATTCATAGGAACTGATTGTTCTTAGATTTGGTCGTATAATATTGGTGGTCAGCCAATCATGATACGAGGCATGCTGAGACGCCGCGGCCGCCTATTGGCGTCGAGCGGTGAGCGGCGCGCAAAGTAAATATAAGTGACGTTAATCGCGCATGCGTAGTTCGTCCTTTACGTTCGGTAAATAGTTGCTTTTTATTCCGGTGTACAAAATCACAGCGGCGCGCAAAGTGAATATAAGTGACGTTTATCACGCTTGCGTAGCTCGTCCTTTACGTTTGGTACCCAATCTACATCCAATCTGAGTGACGGGGGGGTGAGGTCGAATTTAGAGAGCGGCAGGGAGTGTCCATACTGTACGTTAGTACTAATATATATACTGTGACTAAGGTCTTTGACTAGTGTATGTTGCCAGTAATGACATATGGAACTGAGACATGGTCGCTTACTGTGGCCCTCATAATTAGGCTGAAGGTCAACCAAAGGGCAATGGAGCGAGCTATGCTCGGAATTTCCCTACGCTATCGAATCAGAAATGAGAATATCCACAGGAGAATCAAAGTAATCACAGAAACGCTAAACTGAAGTGGCAGTGGGCAGGGCATGTAGCTTGTAGAACTGATGGCCGTTGGGGTAGTAATGTTCTCGAGTGGCGACCGTGCACCGGAAAACGTAGCGTAGGCAGGCCTCCTAAGCGGTGGACCGACGACCTGGTGAAGATCGCCGGTTAGTCTTGATCGTACTACAAAGCAGAAGTCTCTTTCTCATCTCTTCCATGCTAACCGCCCCATTTGCTCTCCACTGGAACTAGGAGAGGTAACTGCTGATAATGTCCTTACAATCCGTAAATCTATCAAGACTAAAGCTATCGGTAACGAACGATGGTTTAAGTCTCGATATGATTAATCCCATCCAAGAACACCTTGCTCCTATCCTCGCCAATATCATTAACTGCTCACTATCTACTGGTATCTTCCCTTCCACCTGGAAAATGGCTCACATCATTCCTCTTCCAAACCTAATCCATCTTTGTTGACCGGTTTCCGACCCATCTCCATCCTTCCCGTGCTGTCGAAAGTCCTCGAACATTTTGTACACCAACGTCTGTCAGATCACATCCAAAGTCATTCTCTTCTGTCACACTTTCAGTCAGGGTTCCGACCAGGACACAGTACCGTGACAGCGTTGGTGAAAATTGCAGATGATATTCGACACAATATTGAAATTAAAGAACTCACGCTACATTGCATTACAGTGCATTTAACACGGTTGACTTCGATATCCTTTTAGGCGTCCTTGATTCCTTCAACATGTCCTCAGCAGCCCTGTCCTGGTACCGGTCATATCTCTCTGATCGTTCGCAATTAGTTAAGATGGATGACAAGTTTTCCAACTGGTGTACGATTGATTCTGGTATCCCTCAGAGAGGCATACTTTCCCCTATTTTATTTTCTATTTTTATAAATAACATCACTTTGGACTCCTTGTCAATGCTTCAAAGACCCAAGCAATAATGATTGGGGGCAATCACTTTGTTTCCAAGTTTCGGGACATGGTGATGCCTAACCTAGTATTTAATAACACTGTTCTTCCTTTGTCTCCCGCTGTCAAAAATCGAGGCATAATCACGGACCAAACCTTATCCTGGTCTCCACAAATTTACGAAGTGAGCCGGAAAGTATTCGCCTCCCTCCACTCTTTAAAGCGCCTACAGAACTTCCTTCCTTTTGAGACCAAGCTTTTGCTAGTTCGCTCACTTTTGCTTTCCCTTCTTGACTACAGCGATGTCGCTTATCTCGATCCATCTGTTGAACTCGTTCTTAAGCTAGAGCGTCTCCAGAATCAATGCATCAGATACATTTTTGGACTGCGGAAGTTTGATCACATCTCGGAATACCGTAGCAAACTTAATTGGCTACCTATCCGCCAGCGCAGGAACATCCATATCCTTTCTCTTCTATTCAATGCGCTGTTTAACCCTGCGGCTCCTGAGTATCTCCGAGAGAGGTTCAACTTCTGTACGTCAATGGAATGCCGTCTTCGATCCAGCAAGAATCGTGCGCTCGTTATTCCTTCTCACTGCGCGCCTTTGGAATTCATTAGCAGTGAATATCAGAATGTGCCCCTCGCTCCTTGTATTTAAGGCTGCACTCAAAAAATATGACTTTAATCCTCCTCCGTTTATCTAAATATATTATAATATGTAAGTAGAGTATGTATTTATTGTATATAAGTATATATTTTATATGGGTATAGTTATCTATGTATATATTAATTTGCTAAATGTTTATTCTTTTGTCTAAATATTTGATGTATTTGTTTTAAATGCATTAAAGAGTTTACAAACAAACAAGATCGCGGGAAACCGCTAGATGCGGGCAGCGCAAGATCGGTCGTAGTTGAAATCCTTGGGGGGGGGGGGGGGGGGGTGGCTGTTCAGCAGTGGATGTTTTTCGGCTGATATGGTGATGATGATAATTTGCGTGTTATCAACTTATCACCTAACTGATTTTTATTTAAATAATTCTATAATACAGAAAACTGAGAGCTCATAAATACGAGAAGGTAAACGTGATTCTACAAAAATACTGAACAATTATTTATTATCGACCTAATTAACAATATTTCAATTTAATCTTCGCCCTAGTTCAACCGTGGCACTACTTATTTATTAAAGTTTGACAATCATTGGCTATAAGCCTACAACAAAATTAATCGCAACTCGCGAAAGTAAGGCGCATTCCGTTAGATAGCGTCATTCGATTAAACAAAATGCAAGAAATAAAACTACTTTAATAGACAATTTAAATATGACAGATACAAATCATGTAATCAGCATTTTGTGACTTCAAGGCGGCGTTCTTTGACACGGGCACAACACGGGGCGGCACGCGCTGTGTCGGTGTTTACAAAGGGCGGGCGACGGTATCTCATATACGTTCGAGAGTTAGTTAGACCTTATGTCGCAAGAAATAACGTTAATATTGAAACGTAACTAAGAAAAAATATCAATTTATGCATAATCGTGGACATTTTTTGTTTAATTTGTTTCTTAAAGTATTAATAATATTTTGAAGGCATAATTTAAACATTTTTGAAGTAGTTATGTATTTTGGCTTTGCAAAAAATAAAAATATTTGAGACTTTACAGATCCGCAAAGAGAATCTGTTTAATTTTTAATAATTCATTATGCTGTACTTATGAAATCAAAATGTGTTAAAAATTTAGTTTTTCAGTTTTTTTTACATTGACGCGGAACTTGAAAATGTTTAATTCTTTTTATTATAACTATAACTAACAATACTTTATGTCCTAGAAAAAGAAAATTACAGTTATCGAATTATGTCCAGGTTTAGCTCATTTGACGACTAATGGGGAACTGGCTATCTTATCTTATTTGATTAGTTTAAGTAACAGTCGTACTAGTTGATCGTACTTAGAAGGTGCGCCAGCCATCTACCAAATTTAAGATACATTAATATAGGTTACGACTGTTTGTTTGACAATAAATAAAAAAATGTGTGTGTGAAGCTTATTGAAGTTACCTAAACGAGGAATTCCGGCTGTATACGGCCAGCCCAAAGAGTAGTATTATATACCGCCCTATACGTCGTGCATTTTCGTTCAAAAACGATCACTTGCTTAAAAAACTAAAATGTACACAAACACAAAAATGCATCAAAAGACAAATGCACACACAATGCACACATCCACACTCAGATATACAGCAAAGTATATAATAGTACTAACGTGTATACAGGTAGCGTAGAAAGAGACAGGTAGACACCAACCAACACCAACCTCCATTATTACAGGCACCACAAATGAGATACTATTCTTCGTCCCATTCTCTAATGTCTAAACCCTCTCTAAACCACATCCATCACGAAGACGCGTCACGAGTCACGCACGCCCCGCACGCGGCAGCTGTCCGTAGCTTCCACCTCCATTTTTGAACGAAAATGCATATTTCAGAAAATTTAAAAAGGAACGGTTGAAATTTTAAAAGTTTATCGACGTGATTTATTTTAAATTATGTACTAATTTCTGCAAGTTTTTTGATTTTAGTGATGTATCCGAGTAGATATATTCCCGGACAATCGTCCGTTGTTCGAAAATCTAGGTAAACAAAACAATTATTAGCCGAGCGCCATGATCTGTTTTATCTTCAATTAACCCTGCGAAAATTTAACAGTATTTCATACAAACAAGCAAGAAAAGGACATATAAAACCGTTTTGTTGTCGTTGCCAGGCCGGCCGATGTTCGCCCGTCGATGCTGCCGAAGCCGCGGTGGCCTGGCTCCAGTGACCGCTCCTCGGCGGACGCGCGCCGGCCGAGCGGGTCACAGCGCTCCAGCAGCGCCGAGCCGGCGCGCGGCACGATCGCCGGCAGCCGCCTCAGCCGCGAAACGTCTGCTTCCAAGCTACCTGTCAACAGGGTAAGTTACCAACTTTATAATTGTATTTATCAACCTGAACCCATCACCACGGCTCGATCCAGCTCAACTGTGCCTATGAAGCTGGTTTTTCTGTCTCCGCTTATCTTGCAAAGATCAGATTAAATGATAGCTCGCTTTGTGAAGGTGGAATTGACGAGGGCTTTGTTGATCACATCTTTATCTGCCCTAAATATTCATTTTCCTTTTATGATGTTCTCCCTTCTCAAAATCACTGACCTATTAACTTTCCTCTCTTTTGGCTATTAACAAACCATTTATTATTGATTGCCTGGCAAAAACATGCAAATATTTAATTTATTATTATTATAATATCAGCTCATATACGTCCCCACCGAACCTAATATTTAATATTAAACTGTAATTCCAATATCATTTGTTTTCCCAATGTGTAGTTTTGTTTATTCCTACAGTATTCATATTGTATTTTGTAATATAGTATTACTCAGCTGGAGTATGATATTATACCAACACAATTTTTAAAAAGTACAAAATAATGGTCATCGGTACGTGGGGACGTCGGTACAGATAATCTGGTGAACATCGCAGGAAGCCACTGCTCGTCGTGGAAATCCAAGCAGGCCTTTGTCCAGCAGTGGACGTTTTTCGGCTGATATGATGATAAAGTAATATTTAAATTTTTTCTTTTTCTGATTTTTCTTGTACATTGACTGTATGTCTTTGGCAGAATTATTGTGCCCTACCACAAAAGAAGGCCATAAAAAACGATTTTAGTTTTTTCATAAATTAAATACACCAGTGCTGTGCCTTTGCAGATTAACCTGTTATGCCGAAACGCAAACCTGCGTGCAAATATTAGATAGCTCTGTGTGCCGGAATGTAGATTTGCACAACCATTATTTGAATGAAATATGGCCTATATTAGCTTAAAAATTCCTATAAGAGTAAGAATAAATAAATAAATTTGTAACTCTGGTGGTATTCTAATATCTAATCCCATTTGTATTTGTTTTAATATGAACATAAAACAATTGAAGCAATTGTTAGAACTATTACAGAGTAAAAATATTAAATACAAGCAATTGAAATAACTTGTTTGAACCCAGATCTAACACGCTCTTGTGGTATTTTGTAGATAATGATTTTGTAACTAGATTTTCCATGTTCAAACTAAATAAACTCGATTCTTAGCTTATTCTAAGGAATACATATTATAGTTTAGTTTACAAAATAATAAAAGCCTAAAACTGTTAAAATCTATTTTTATTTAGTAAATACTTTTCTTCCAAGAAATAGTTATTCAAGAGCTGTGAGGACTTGTAGAGAATTATAGAGATACTATAAAGGTGTGAAATATTTATTGAAATGAAGTATAGGTATCTAGTTATCCTATAAATATTTAAATTACCCATGAAGTTGCTGAAACTAGGTTGTTAAAATTCAAGGCCCTCGTATATAAATAATACTTGAAATATCCTTGCAGTTACGACATTTTTAACATGGAGCAGGTCAGCATACAAAAGGTTGAAATTAAGGTCGCTTTAACTTCAAATGGACGTTTTTTGAGCCATTTTGTAGGAATGCATCTCATTATTAATTTATATGTTAAAGCAAGATATAATATCTAGATTCATATATTAGAAGAAAGTAAATGTTGGTAAAAATAAGTTTAGTATTAAATATATTGTTTGAGTTGTCTCAGATTTAGTTTCTTTGGAACTGTCTGAGATCCTTATAGCATTCCCAGGTTGAAAGGGGTAAGTCTGCCTTTGGCACTTTATTTTTACGCGACTGCCCAAAAAGGCGTGTAATGTTTTTCGGATTTGTATGTATGTCTGTTTCTCTGGCTGAGCCTGAAGCCTAAATGGCTGGATGGATTTTGGAGTGCGAGGTGTTGTTAGATTTGCCTTGAGCTTGTGAGTGACATAGGATACATTTATACAGTGGGGGTTTTTAATTGTATTGGTTAGGTTATTACTATGTAAATTATAGATTGGTGTTTTTTATAAATGTGCAATAATGAGTACAAAAAAACAAAAGCTAATCAGCTGACCAATTTATATCAAAGTCTATGATTTTTTGTGAGTTCACTATATGTTCCATGAGAAATAGCTCTTTCAGATATTTGTGCATTTCTACAAGGTATTCTATCTATTAAATATTTGAAAATACAAAATGGTGATAACATTTATCCCTAAAATTTGTGTTTTCTGTCTTTACAGAGATCAAAGTCACAGCAAGCAGACCGTCACTATGGCCAGTCCTGCATGACCCCGTTGGGGGGCACACGTTACTCCCGCGCTACTACGACTCCAGTGGTAAATGTTCATTTGTAACGCTGGTGGTATTCTAATATCTAATCCCATTTGTAGTTATATATATGTATTTGTTTCAATATGAATATATGTGTTATTGACCATGTCGGTTCGCCTCCAGGATCAAAACTCGGAACCTATCCAGCTGTAGCGAGGGGTGAGACAGGGAGACGTTATATCTCCGAAACTGTTCACCGCCGCCCTGGAAGATGTTTTTAAGCCTTACTGGGGTGGACTCGGCATCAATATCAACGGCGAGTACATCACCCACCTTCGATTCGCTGTCGATATCGTGGTCATGGCTGAGACTATGGATGACTTAGGCACAATGCTCGATGGCCTCAGTAGAGCCTCTCAACAAGTGGGTCTTACATGGACAAGAGGAAAATTATGTCAAAAGTCCGTGTCATATCTACTCCTCTGAAGGTTGGTGGCTCTACACTTGAAGTTGTTACCAAATATGTATACCTGGGACAAACAGTCCAGTTAGGTAGGTCCAACTTCGAGAAAGAGATCAATCGTCGAATCCAACTCGGCTGGGCAGCGTTCGGGAAGCTTCGCAATATCTTTATGTCCCAGATACTGCAATGTCTTAAGACCAAGGTCTTCGACCAGAGTGTGTATAGCCAGTGATGACATACGGAACTGAGACATGGTCGCTTACTATGGGCCTCATAAGAAGGCTCAAGGTCACCCAAAGGGCAATGGAGCGTACTATGCTCGGAGTTTCTCTGCGTGATCGAACCAGAAACGCGAAGATCGCGGGAAGCCGATCGATGCTGGCAGCGCAGGACCGTTTTTCGGTTGATTGATATGATGATGATGATGATGACCCACTAGACTTCCTTGTCACCCCAGGAGAGAGGAACAAGAATGCAGGCCGAAGAAGGCAGTGTGGATAGATTCTCCAGCTGATCCTGGAGGTACGATCCGGATGCCAGATTCTGACGTAGATCCGTAGGTGTGATCTCTAGGTGCCTACCGTGGTCAGTTGCCTCCAGTGACGATAGTTAAATCCCTACCCAAGAGTGAATCTTGCGCTATGCAATTCGCAGAGGCAGCTGTCTTAGGGATTGCGAGTGGTGTTTAGGGAACCAAACACAATATAAATAATGTAGAGGTTACGTACAGATTTATTATTAGTAGTTTATTTTATTAGTTGTAGGTGTTTATATAGGTTAGCTTAGTGGGATTTAATTATTATATTTATTTACTAATTTATCTCTTAGTCTATTTTGGTAACGTGCTAGTACAACGTTACAAGTCTAATAAAAAAGATGAGCGAGCCTTACAGTAGTCACATATAATGTGTAACATGTGACAAACTAATTATGAAATTAATGAATTATCGGTACGTACATTCACCGGCTTAGCTTTCGGATAATAGGTCATCTTTGCCTTCAGCCTCAAATTAGGTGGCATGGCCATATTACCTTAGCCTTCGTAACTTAGAAAAACGTTCGCATTTCTTCTTACACTTCACGAAGTCACTCCCACATATTGCAGGAGAAATGCTATTTAGTGAATAATATTTATATAATTTATTTTTGATACTGTCTAATGCCGTATTTTTAAAAAAACCTTGGTTTGTTAGAAAGGCTTCCTCACCTTTTGTCACATGTAATAATTAGCTATACCTATACAGATGCAACTACATTTTGTAATAAGTTTTTTCTGAATAAACTACATCTTTGTGGAGGCACATACATCCAGCCTACGCTATGTCTTCCGGTGCGCGGTCGCCACTCGAGATCTTTACTGCCACTATGGCCATCTGTTCTACAAGCTATGTTCCTCACCCACTGCCACTTAAGTTTAGTGATTCTGTGCACTATGTCGGTAACCTTGTTTCTGATATGTATCTCCTTATTTTTGTTTTAATCACATAGGGATCACTTGGGAACAAATGGGATTGCAGTGGAATAAACCATATTTTTTCCATGTCATTTCCATATCTATCCCTTACCATCATTCAGAAAGAAGTGAAGGGTCAATTGCTAAAGAGAGAATGCAGATAGAGTGTGTCTTATTGGCTTGGTGGAGTAGTATGTACTTCATGCCATTTGTGTGGCAATGCAGTGCATCCCAGCTTGACACTGTCCAGATTAATGAACCTTTGTTGTTAACAGAGAACACCCACAGCAGAGGATCGCATGAGAGGATGGCAGGCTTCAGTGGAGAAAGCACTTGCTTTCGTCACTAGTAGGGATCACAGGTGGGTCTCCTAGCTAACGTCTTAAGAACCCAAAAACGTCCTCAATGCTGGGGCATGGGTCTCTTCATAAACTCGGGAAATTTAGTCCATGCCCCAAACACAGGGTAAAAACACAAATTGTAAACATTACGACATATAATTAGTTTAAAAGGAAAATTATCACGGCTAAGTAGACTTTCTTAATTTAGTAATAATTAATAGTCAACCAAATAAGGTGTTCAGTTGAATTCATAGATTACAAAAAAGTTTGATTTTTCATACAAAATATTCTATTATCAATGTAATAGACTACGGACGGATCCCTAAATTGCGCGAGTCCGACTCGCACTTGGCCGGTTTTATGACTGTCTCTGAGGGTGAGTGGTGCGCGAGCGTAGACAGGAGTTTACTCCAGATCCCTCGGGAACTATATCGGGCTATTCTGATTAGCAGTCAGTCTATGTCGCTCCCTACTCCCTCTACTATTGCTATGTAAAATATCACCTAAGTCCGTTGCTCCGTTGCGACGCCGACGTGCGCGAGCCTGAAAATGAGTTTCCCCTAGATCCCTAGGGAACTATCTCGGGCTATGCTAATTAGTTGTACCTATATGTAATTTCCCACCCCTTCAACCATCTCCGTGCCATAAAATTACAACAATCCGTTGCTTTGTTGCGATGTTAAAGAAATCAACTAAAAAAAGTTTTTTTTAGTTCCGTCAGGAACTGCATCGGGCTTTGCTATTTTCACAGGATAAAAAGTTGCCTATGTCTTTCCCGTGACTTGCAAGTTAATTTCGTGAAGATTGGTTGAGGTGTTGAAGCGTGAAGAGGTAATAAACAAACACACATTTTCACATTATAATATTAGTAAGAATACATCACCATGCTACTAGTGTTCGCTCACCCGTCTCCAATCTCGACCAGGCCAATCTCGACCGTGGCGTGGCAGCGCGCAGAGTATGCCCGCGTCCAACAGGCGCTGGCCGAGCGCGCCGGCGAGGGCGGCGCGGGCACCAAGTTCATGCGCCCCCTCACCATCACACTGTTTGTGGAGATCACAGCCGAGCTGTTTCGGGCCATCATCGGGGATTGCAAGCTGAATAACGACAACTATGTCGCTAAGGTACGGCAATGACTCACGTACTATATCCGAGATCCCCAGTTGTCCCGGTGCACAGTAGCCTGCATCTGCATGGCGGCGCTAATGCGCCCAGGATCTTTGATCCACCCTCTTAATAAGTGACATAATTTTGCTTAAAAGTAGAAATTATGTTTCAATAAGGTCTTGCGTGATTTTTTTGTTTTACATTTTTATTTATGAAATGTTCATGAATTCGCATATTACAAGCTATCATGTCACTATTATGGAACATCCCACCTAATCATTGCCAAAATAAGCTACACAAAACTGATCCAGTAGTTCTGGTTCTGAGTTTGTGCTGAGTTGTTCATCATATCAGCCGAAAATCGTCCACTGCTAGACAAAGGCCTCCCCCAAGGATTTCCACGACGACCGGTCCTGCGCTGCCCGCATCCATCGGCTTCCCGCGATCTTGACCAGGTTGTCGGTCCACCGCGTGGGAGGCCTGCCGCTGAGTTGTTCATGATGTTGTAATCCAAGTTCTCGCACTAGACCGCCGAATGCAACCTTGTCAAAATAATATAAAAAAACTATATTTCTTTAGTTTATAGCGATTTTAATACTGTGACTACTTTTTGATATTAACTATTTAGGTCTTAATCTGCTGCAATATTTGAACCTTGTTTGTTCTTATAACTTTAAGTTACCGGCCAAGTGCGAGTCGGACTTGCGAACCCCCTTGTCCGTACCACTACACCTCCACACAGGTATGACAATGATAATAAACATTAACACAAGCGACAGAAGAATGTTCAGTTCGGATCTCTTAGCACGAGTACGACTCGCACTCGGCCGGTTTTAATTATTTGTTGTTTTCTTAGGATTAGTATTATAATCACACCAACTTTCACGCTTGTATGTACCTATTACCGTTTTTACGATAGAGCAACAACAAAATAATAGATTCGAAAAATCCAAAAACTTTTAAGTACAAGCTTTAATTTGAAAATCGATATGAGCAAGGCATACGATAGAGTGAACCATAATGTACTTTTGAATAAACCGTATAGGACCGGAATAAGAGGAGTAGCATATGACTGGATCAAGTCTTACCTTGAGCATCGATTACAGTGTGTAGAAGTAGAGCATACCGACGTAACGACGGGAAATATCTAAAATGTGAGATCAGGTTTGATCGAGGAGACAGCCTACCCGGTAAGAATTCGATTCCCCAAGGTAGCGTAATAGGCTGTCTTCTATTTCTTATATACGTCAATACGTCCCGAATGTAATGGGCGACAAGTGCATGCTTTTCGCAGACGAAATTTTGATATTATTGACTTGTGCTAACCAAACTGAATTTAAGACACTCTTAGACTTAACTTTTAATAAAATTAAGGTTGACTAGAAGAGATCCCGAAAGGGATAAGTCCGCTTTTGCTATACTGTTATTCTTTTGTTAAAGCTTTAAGATCACTCAATCCGAGCAGGTTGAAAAGTGTTAAAATAATATCGAACGTAAGTCTATTTATTTTAAGTTCAAATCAATGCGGGCTTCAAACCGGCTGTTACGTAGAAACCGAACGCCCAATACTCGATTTTTACATATTTTTATTACTTTTGTTTACTTTCAAAAAAGTTTTAAAAAAATGTTTTCCATTAAAATGAAAGGTCTTAAAGTCACCGATTTTTGTGTGTTGGTTTCATTCAACATTAACTATTTGTTTTCGATTAATTTTGCAATTAATGCCAAAACAGGGTCTACAGTATAATTTTTTACATCAAAAGTGGTAATATTTTTAAAGTTTTATTCAATTCTATCGAATTTTGTTACTTTATGTAATTTTTTTTCATAGTGATAGCTTTACATAATTTGAATTGAATATTGTCATTTGACCCATCTTGCTTTACATAATTTGAATTGAATATTGTCATTTGACCCATCTTGCTTTACATAATTTGAATTGAATATTGTCATTTGACCCATCTTGCTTTACATAATTTGAATTGAATATTGTCATTTGACCCATCTTTCTTTACATAATTTGAATTGAATATTGTCATTTGACCCATCTTGCTTTACATAATTTGAATTGAATATTGTCATTTGACCCATCTTGCTTTACATAATTTAAATTGAATATTGCCATTTGACCCATCTTAAGGCCGTAACTACTTATTAGTTTTTAAATGAAATAAATAATTAAAATTTAATTAAAATAATTAAATTTACAAACAAACAAATCATAAATTAGCTAAACTGTCATAATCTAAAGTTAAATTTCAATAAAACAAACCTAATACAATTATTTTATTTTATTTTAACCGCTGGATGCGGGCAGCGCAGAACCGGTCGTCGTGGATATCCTTGGGGGAGGCCTATGTCCAGCAGTGGACGTTCTTCGGCTGATATGATGATGATGATGAACACAATTTAGACTACACCAAAGAACCCCACTACAAATAAACTATTCTTATAACAATATTAAAATATAGAGTTTAAATTCGTCTTCTTTACTGGGTATGGATCTAGATACACATCTAAATTGGAAAATACACATTCAAAAATTGTCTAGCAAATTATCCTCTTTCACCTACGCATTGTGTAACCTAAAAAAAGTTACAAACTTTAAAACAGCTCTCCCAACGTACTACGCGCACGCACACTCTAGATTCACCTATGGCATAATCTTATGGGGAAACTCCACAGATGTAGGATATTTTTATTTTACAAAAAAAACGTATTCGAATCTTAATAAATATAGACCAAATGGAGTCTTGTAGATCCCATTTTATAAAGCACGGCATTCTTACGTTAACATCGATTTTTTTTCTCTCTGTATATACCCCTTTAGAAAACGTTAAACGAAACAATCGCAATCTCTACAAACTAAAAAAACCTTTCTCAAAACTAAACATATTTGCATCAAGTCCCCATCCGATGGTTATTAAAATTTATAATAATATTCCAAATGATATAAAAAGTATAGAATTAAATAATAAAAACTAAAAAACTTCCTATCCAAAACTGTTTTTATAACCTTAAACGTTTTTTCGGCGATAGAAATCAAATCAATTAATAAAAGATCCCCTTTTCGTACCAGCTTATCTCCCTAACTTCGACAGCTCTACAATAATATTACTTTCCTTAGGTATAAATCACCTGTAGCATTATAAATAAACTAGGGATGTTATTGATAGTATACATAACTGTGAATAATTAATGTTTTATAACAATTGTTCAAATTTTGCTTCTTAGAATATGCATGTTATGGCTAATGTATTCTATTTATGTACTACTAGCTGTTTCCCGCCGCTTCACCCGCGTGGACAACGTTTCTATGACTATTCGAGGGTGCACACTTCAATTCGACACACCAAATAATAATATTCACTAACAAATAATAAAATTAAATATATATTAGATTAGCTTATATTAATTAGCTTGCCGTGTTAGTCAGTTTATTAGTTAGTTTGGGACAAATCTTGGAAGATAAATTATAACCAGTTCCCGGTTTCCGATATAGCTGAAATTTTGCATACACGTTAAATTTGGAGTACAATGCATGGTTATCCAAGTGACTTCATTCTAAATCCAATATGGCGGACTCCCAAGGATAGCGAACCAGTTATTTTTTATGCACCTCCATAATATGGGTATCAAATGAAAAGGTTTACTGAGAAGAATACAAAATAATAAAAAATATTTTAATTTCATTTAATTGTCACAGTTAATAATTACAAACATAATAGTATGAGTAATAGGAGTCAGGTGTTATTTCAATTAATTATGAATGACGCCACCTAAGTAATCCTATTCATATTATAAACGCGAAAGTTTGTAAGAATGTATGGATGTATGTTTGTTACTCTTTCACGCAAAAATTACTGAACGGATCTGGCTGAAATTTGGTAGGTAGACAGATGAGGACCTGGATTAACACATAATCTACTGTTTTCCACTCTCGCGAGCCGCTTGCCATCACCATCACATATTCTGTGAAAACTTTTAAGATACAGCCTTTAAGTCGGACAGATGAACGGATTGACACACAGACAGACAGACGGATGTACAGGTAGGCTTAGTAATAAGAGTCCCCTTACCTGCTACGGAACTCTAGCAAAGTGAACACATTCTAAAAAGAACTTTATCCAACAGCTGCCCAATCTGGCAAAGCGCTTCCTGTACCCGGGCGCGGTGTCCAAGTCGTGGCTGAAGACCGTCAACACGCTGCACGCGTTCCCGCACGCGCTCGCCTTCATAGGCTACTTCCTGGACCTCGCCAACCATGTCGTGAGTGTTCGACACCATCTGCCTCTGTGTTCGGGTCGCTTCCGTTGTTACGTCATCCTGATGCACTGGCTTGGCGAATACAAGCAGAAATCCTCAATGAGTCGAGGTCGCTCCGAGAACCTGTGAATGTCCCAGGGGAAATCTGTTTTTCTGAAACGAGCTGGGTCGGTGGGAATACCTCAGGACGTTCAATAGACCGACAAGTCATTTTTTGATTTCTTTAATAGGGATAACGAATGCTAGTCATCTGATTTACTTTTAATACATTTTGTTCTAAAAATGTTTGAAATACCTAGGCGTGACGTCATAGTTTCGCAGCGTCATTTATGTACTCATTTTGTGAGTTTGGTGAATTAAAAATCGAAGACTTGATGGAAAACAAAACGAGTAAGGTTTTCCAAAGTTTAAGTAGGAGGGCAATTTAGTGATCAAGAGTTCATAAATTTTTTTCTGATGCTGTCGTCACCCCTATTGGTAAGCCCGTGGTCATTTCACCTGATGGTACGTGACGAAAAGAGAAATCAACATTTAATTACGTAAGCCGGAGTCCAATACAACACAATAAATTAGATTCCAGAGCTACCTACTAGTGTTGGTGGCCGACCCCCAACCTTGTGTGTTTGGTATTGCGCATTTGCCTGTTCAACTTTTAAATGCCTACTTTTCCATACCAACCTATAATTCTTACTCTTGAGTTACTAATTACTAGCTTGAGTTTTGTAAAAAAAGTTGTTCGGTATGTATGTGAATAGTGCAATCCTCTATGTCTATATGGTACCTGATGTTAACATGAACTGCTCGGAACATGGAAACGCTTGAAATGATTAAAATGTGACGTGTGAGGGTTGGCGGTCGCAGTATGCAGTGTTGTGGCACGATACTCGGAAAGGACGGTGCTGCCCATCCTCCGGTTTTCTATCCCTTAGGCACCTCTTACGATACCCTCGGGAAGAGACGGGGTGCTACTATTGCCCTAGGTCGTGTCACAGGCCACCACAAGCATGATTCCTCAAAGTGATCTTTTACGCAGGAACTGCCGGTATCAGACGAGTGGCTGTACGTGGACAAGGATGACCTGGCGTGCCTGCAGCGAGAATATTTAAACAAATGCTGGATTAGGTAAGTGTGTCTTACTTTACTTTCAATTTTAAATATTGTTCACTTTACTTTTTATGTTAAGGCGCAATGGTACTTTAAAATCTCTCTTTGTCTTTTTCTTTACGTGTAAAGAGGGAAGAAAATAACCACACTTTGCACTTGTTCGATGTTGTCGTTTTTATTTTCATTATATTTATCTTAAATAAAAATCCTTTCGATGTTTTCCCTTCAGTTACCTATGAACCTTATTTCAGTAAATAAATCATATTATCAAATTACTTATTTTAATAATTAAAACGAAAATAGACGATAAAATGGCTCGAAAAGAGGTACCTTTGTGAAATTATCCTATCGAGCCAACTTTATTAAATCGTGTTACCAGTCGATATAGTCCCTCATAACAATTCTCAATTATACCTTTATGTTTTCCTAGAATTTAAATTTACTGTTAACTACTTCAAAAATGAATTCTAAAAACCTGTTTAAGTGGATTTTTAGGTACCACTGCCTAATATTTGCTGACTGTCCAATTCTCCCGCCAGAGGTGCTGGAATTTCTCCTCCATTTCATTCAAATCCCACAAAAGGTCCATCACGTACCCACGGTTTACACTCAACCACTGCTGGTTATACTGTCCTAAATACTTCTGCGGCAGCATCGACGCGAGTGAGTGTTCATACTTCTTTACCGAACGACTTGCAGCAATGGCGGACGATGAGTTGTTGCGGCGACAGCATTATGTCTGCTCTGTATTCAACTATTTATATGTTTTTAAAAGAAACCAAAGAAAAAAGACGCCGTCGTCGTAAAGTGTACTCAGCACCGAGTATTTAATAAAATAATTTAGCTCAGCATCGAACTCCCGGCGGCAAGTGAGTATGATGGCTGAATGTAAACAGTCACTCGCACTCGCGCTGCCCGTCTTTTGACTTCCGCACGAAAGCCGACAATCGTGGCAGCGGCAGCGGCATGAGCAGTGGCAGCGCGAGTGACCTATTTACTTTCTCGCGCTGCCCACTTTCCTGCCCAACCGGGCGGAGTGTAAATGAGCCATTATATTTACCGCGTCTTCTCCGATACTTGCATTGACTAAAAAGAAAGTAGGCTCTAAAGGTCTGCAAAACGTCCACCGAGACACGGCGAGACAGATATCGCCACCCACACTCTTTTCCGCAGTGCAGTTGCACGAGGACGTTCCTGGAAACACCTGCATTTGCCGCTGTATCGTTGTAACGACGATATTACACTGTTCAATTTTGTGTTTCAATTTTATAGACTCAATTGAATCGTCTTAACAAATACACTTGTCATTCAATGAGGTCGCGCGATTCCATTGACACGATAAAAAAGCGTCGGTGGCTCAACCGGCAACGACTTGGTTCTTCTTTCCAGAGTCCCGGGTTCAAATCCGGACGGCCAATGAACCAATGAGTTTTCGAGACTTACTTACATATACTCGTACTTACCGATTGCTTTAACGGTGAAAGAAAACATCGTAAGGAAACCTGCAAATCTGATTCCATATGTGTATGAAGGTCGCGTTGCACATGTCCGTAGGTGTAAATTTAATGCCTTACACGTGACCGCGGGTGATGCTAAGTGCAACACCAGGCAACCGCCGTCGTCTATCCCTTCGACAGAACGGTTAATTGGGCCACACGATAAGAATGAAAGATTGACTCGATTTAACCGTGCAACCACTAAAATTCAATGAATAACTTCTTCTACAGAGTTCTTCACTCCCGCAATTACAATGTCAAATTTATTTAAGTGGTCGTCAAAGGATTTACCATTAATATAGGAAAAGTCTATTAGATTAATGCCTTTCAATAGAATTAATCGATCTTAGGCATTTTACCGATATGTGACGAATACTTGGCGAACGTACACGCGTCAACACGAACTTATACAAATATTAAGTTTCCTCACACTCCAGTATTCGCCACTTACCGATCCTTTGGTCGCAGGTTCCAAGACCCGGAGTACGATTACGAGGACTTGAACCAGGAGTACCTGCAGAAGCTGCGCCTGCTCCTAGGCGATGACGAAGAGCGCATCGGGCTGCTCAAGAGTGCTATCGAGGGTGAGATTAAATCACCCAAACAAATTAAATTAAAAACGAGGAGGACCCGTGCTTCTCCGCACCATTATTATCTATTTTATTATTTTTATAATTTCCTAAACCCGACATAATAATGCCCTAGTTTGTAGTTGAGGTCAAACTGGGCTGGGGCCGATCTGATGAACGAGAGACCAAGATACAAGGCGTGCACAGGAATTGCTCTTTTACTCAGCAATGGCTACTGGGCTGATTAGATGAACCATACGATGAGCTTAACACATACGAGTAAATAGGTTTCTGTTACATATGTTTATGTATCTAGCGTAGCAATAGATAGATGCGCGGTAGTTTGCTACTTATTGTGTTAAATTAGTTATAAGTAAATGTTGTCTGGTGAATAAAGCAGTCTAACCACGGTAGTATCAATGTCATTCGCGTCTCTCGGCAAGCTGACCTACCATACAAAACGAAATGGAGCGAGCTATGCTTAGAGTTTCCCTACGTGATCGAATCAGAAATTGCGAAATACGTGATTAGTAGGTTAATTATGTTTTTTAACGAGACACGATATTAGCAACAGCAACGTGTATAATGCAGATTGAAGGTACACTCTTACAAACATAATTTGTACACACCCACCGCACAACGATCTAGTGAAGGTCGTGGGAAGCCGCTGGATGCAGGCAGCGTAGGAACGGTCGTTGTGGAAATCTTTGGGGGAGGCCTTTGTCCAGCAGAGGACGTCCTTCAGCTGATATGTTAGGTTCAAAGATACTTTATTCTCATAAAAGACAATGTCATTACATGAGAAGAAGGCTTTGTTAAATTGTTTGTCGTTCAAACCGCACAGAACACATCGATTTAAATGGTTAGTAAGATTTCAATTATAATTATTATAACAATTATTATAAACTGCCTTTCACATAACTTGTTAATTTCTTAATTTGAAAAGATATATTGAGCTAATTTGCACTTAAATTGATTAAACTTGTCGACTTTTTTGATGGATGAAGGTAGTTTGTTATAAAGTTGTGCTGTATGTGAACATTTGTTTACCATAGTTAGTTCTGATCTTTGGTAATGCAAGATAGCTGGCACGTCTGGTGCTGCGTTTAGATGAGTTTTTTTCTATTTTGGTAAATAGAATAGATGTGTGAACTTTATTTTTTAGTATTTTGCGATTGAGGATGCATGTGTGATAGGTGTACAGTTGTTTTATGTTCATTAGATTAGTTTCTTTATAAACTTTAGCAGTCGAGGTTAGGTAGAGATAATGCACATGCAACATTTTAATTAGTCTATTTCGTATTACCTGTAGCTCAGATAGTTTGGTTTTGCATGCATTGCCCCATATTTCTATCAAATAGATTAGGTTCGATTTTACTAGACAGTTATATACTGTCATACGAATTTTACGTAGGATGCAACGTGCTATACCCCGTAATGAACCTATGAGTGACGATAACTTTTTTTTAATATGTTGAATGTGTGTATTCCATGTTAGTAGAGCGTCAATGTGTAATCCGAGGTATTTTTCTGTATTTTTTTCCGTATTGGAGTGTTATTTATTGTCAATGGTGTTTATTCTGGTATTGGTTTGTTTTCAGCACTGAAGATAATGTAGGAGGTTTTCTGTACATTAATTGTCAAAAGACTCGTTTGCAGCCAGTCATGAGGGGTGTCCAGATCATTCTGTGCCAAGTCAACAATATTATGAATAGAAGACCAGACATGTGTAGTCCGCATAAAGTGTAATGTACCCGTGAAGCCTGAAGTCGTTAATGTTATTTATGTAGATAAGAAAAAGTAATGGGCCTAGCACTGATCCTTGAGGAACTCCTTAGGATATAGGTAGGGGCTTACTTAGGTACTCATCAATCTTCACAACTTGCTTTCGGTCTTTAAGGTACGATTTAAACATATTTAGTGCATTGCCAGTAACGCCTATGTTTTCGAGCTTCGTTATTAGTAGTAGATGAATGACTGTATCGAACGCCTTTTTAAGATCTATGAATATACCTAAGGCTATTTTCCGTTTGTCAATGCTTACTTAGGTACTCATCAATCTTCACAACTTGCTTTCGGTCTTTAAGGTACGATTTAAACATATTTAGTGCATTGCCAGTAACGCCTATGTTTTCGAGCTTCGTTATTAGTAGTAGATGAATGACTGTATCGAACGCCTTTTTAAGATCTATGAATATACCTAAGGCTATTTTCCGTTTGTCAATGTTTTGTCTGATTTTGGTTATTAAGTCTACTGTTGCAGCTAAGGTACTACTTTTGGGTCTAAAGCCAAACTGCCGCACAGAGATGAAATTAAATGAATTCAAGTAAGTTTCTAGGCGGTTATGCAGAACATTTTCTAATATTTTTGAAAGTATAGGAAGCACGGAGATTGGCCTATAATTTCCAGGGTCGGTTTTAGGCCCGGATTTATAAATGGGACTTACTTTTGCACGTTTGAGTGAGTCTGGAAAACGGCCTTCCATTAGTAATTCGTTAATACATTTAGTAAGATTGGGTATTATTAACGGTTTTATGCATTTGTTATGTTGATGATGAAAGCCTGATTTACATTGGTCGTGTTTTAGCAAATTAGAAAATACAGTGAGTGAGCACAGTTGTATATTGTACTCGCTACTTTCCGATCCGTTTAAACCACTCTCCTTACTGTACTTCTCTCCTTCGCTCAACACTTTACCAGTGTAAATCAGGTTTAAAAGTAAATTATCTACACGCAGAATGTGAAGCGCAACTGAACGACGAGGCCGAGCTGGCGGAGCGCGCGGAGGAGGAGCGGCTACGGGCGCGTCGCGACGCGTTCGCCGCGGCCGTGCGCGCCGTCCGCATGGAGGTGCGCCAGCAGAGAGCCGACATGGAGGCGCAGCGAGCGCGCAAAGCGGAGCTTACCAGTGCACAGAAGTCGCTGGACGCTGATATTGCCAATGCAAGGTAAGGAACACGATTAAATTACTTGTTGTTTCCCAATCAAGCCGTACCGTACGGGCGGACGGGCAGAGAGCTTACATTGAGGCGCAGCGAACGCGCAAGGTGAAGCTTGCCACTGCACAGAAGACGCTGGACGCCGATATTGCCAATGCGAGGTAAGGAACACGATTAAATTACTTGTTGTTTCCCAATCAAGCCGTACCGTACAGGCGAACGGGCCGAAGTGCGCTCGCAGAGAGCCGACATTGAGGCGCAGCGAACGCGCAAGGTGAAGCTTGCCACTGAACGGGGGCGAAGCCGCGGGCAACGGCTTGTAGTGAAAAAATATGTTTAAGGACACGAACACAAATAGCAAAACTAGCTTGTAAAGGCTATATTCTCTATTTTATTTTCTATAACTATGGTAATTAGCTGTAAGTTTTCCTACCTTTTAAAATATCCTTACTAATATTATAAATGTGAAAATGTGTTTGGTTGTTACCTTTTCACGCTTCAACACCTTGGTCAATCCTGATGAAATTGGGCATGCAGGTAGTCTGTGTTACTGGGAAGGACATGGGCTACTTCTTATCTCGTGAAAATGGCATAGCCCGATGCAGTTCCTGAGGGAACTGAAAAATCGCTCTTGTTTCGACGGAACAATGGATTGTTGTGATTTTTTTGCACAAAGATGGTTGGGGCCCCCCCTCAAAGACAGTCATAAAAACGTCAACGCGGGCGAAGCTAGTATTGAAATAAAATAAATATATCAAGACTTAAGAATTAAGAAATCAACAATCTCACAAAACATTTTGCAACTCCGATTTATTTGCTGCCACTTATCAGCAAATAAATACTTTATGAACGTAGTATGTTTAT
This sequence comes from Coleophora flavipennella, assembly GCA_947284805.1. NCBI lineage: Eukaryota > Metazoa > Arthropoda > Insecta > Lepidoptera > Coleophoridae > Coleophora > Coleophora flavipennella. The sequence goes on from OX369305.1 coordinate 8,979,481, forward strand.
TTATGTACCTCAGTATGTGTATTTTTATTTTATATACTCAGACAATGGCTACAGTCGTGATAGACAATTTTTTACCAAAATTTTTCTCTCACACAGTGCCGAAAACCAACAACTAAAGAAGGAGATAGAAACGCAGCCAATGACAGTAGCGGAGCGCGCGCGCCTAGTGGATGAGGTGGAGTATGCCGCGCGCGTCGTCGACTCCAAGAAGACGCTCGCCGAGCAAGTGTCTAGGGTAAGCGGGTGACACTTACAAACGCAGCACATGACATAAGCGGAGCGCGCGCGGCTAGTGGACGAGGTGTAGTATGCCACGCTCGTCATCGACTCCAAGAAGACGCTCGCCGAGCAAGTGTCCTGGTTAAGCGGGTGACACATACAAACGCAGCACATGACATTATTTAGGCGCGCGCGGCTAGCGGGCGAGGTGGAGTATGCCGCGCTCGTCATCGACTCCAAGAAGACGCTCGCCGAGCAAGTGTCCTGGTTAAGCGGGTGACACATACAAACGCAGCACATGACATTATTTAGGCGCGCGCGGCTAGCGGGCGAGGTGGAGTATGCCGCGCTCGTCATCGACTCCAAGAAGACGCTCGCCGAGCAAGTGTCCTGGTTAAGCGGGTGACACATACAAACGCAGCACATGACATTATTTAGGCGCGCGCGGCTAGCGGGCGAGGTGGAGTATGCCGCGCTCGTCATCGACTCCAAGAAGACGCTCGCCGAGCAAGTGTCCTGGTTAAGCGGGTGACACATACAAACGCAGCACATGACATTATTTAGGCGCGCGCGGCTAGCGGGCGAGGTGGAGTATGCAGCGCGCGCGTCGTCGACTCCAAGAAAACGCTCGCCGAGCAAGTGTCTAGGTTAAGCGGGTGACACTTACAAACGCAGCACATGACATTATTTGAGCGCGCGCGGCTAGCGGGCGAGGTGGAGTAAGCCGCGCGCGTCGTCGACTCCAAGAAGACTCACGAGTGAGCATCTGATAATCGACTGTTTGGGGGCTCCTCTACACGATGGGCCTCATGGTCCAACGAGAGGGATAGAGGTACGCCTAGGTCAGACAAGGACGTACTGACATCTTCACTCTTTTAAACTACAGTCTACAACTCATCTGGCCCATCGAGCAGAGAAGCATTCACTGGCACCAGCTTTATATCGTTGTACAATCCACAGATGATCCAAAACAAAGAAGAGGAGCTGGCCGAGTGGCAGAAGCGCGCGCTGCACAGCTGCGTGGAGTATAAACAGGCGCTGATCAACCTGTCGGCGCAGTTCCCCGAGCTGGCCACGCTCGCTGTGGACGAGAAGTGAGTCGCACATACATGTTTTTTACCCGACTAGCTGTCCATGAATATTTGTTTCTTTGGCTGTGTCTGTAGCCGAAATGGCTTGATGGATTTGGAGTGCGAGGTGTCGTTAGTTTCTTCTTGATCCCGTGAGTAACAGGATACATTTTAAGCAGTCGGGTTTTAATTTTTGAATTACTAGTTAGGTTTTTTTCAATTCAATTCAATTTAATATTTTTATTCAAAATAGGTGCACTGATAGTCATAAAATAATAATAACAATGTCATTTGTGAAGAATCAAGAAATAAACAATAATTAGTTAATAACATCAAAATAAAATCCTTGATATAGACTAGATTATGTCATTAGAACATGAAAACAATATGACACGAAAAGTTATACACATTAAAATCATTGAAAGCATTTAACAAGAGTAGGCCAGTTCCCACGGACAGCACCCGGTCACGAGTATAACGCGAGAGTCAGCCATCGCTCCCATCAACCATATTTGAGGGAAAGGAACGACCCGGCTCCCGATGCGCCACTTTATCCACAATTGACAAGCCTTTGCCATCAACCCACCTGATGATAAGTGACGATGCCGATAATGGACGGGCTTACCAAGAATCCCTAACGCAGTGAGGATCATGAGTATCTTATTTCCATATCGTAACACATCAATGACGGTTGGCGGAAAGGCTTTTAGTGGTAGTAGCCAGTCAGGCGGGCTCAGAACATTCTCTACCATCAAAATTTGGTCTCCGTCGGTAATCACATCAATTAAAAAACATACTTAAATAAAATAACAAAATAAAGTAACACGTTCTAAAAATTGACTAAAAAGTAATAAAATAGAACCGTTTTCCCCCACCCACGTTTTTCCCCCACCCACGTTTTTACCCTACAAAACGCATTTAGATTCCAGGCGAAGCTTGACCCACATTGTGATTATCGCCTCGTATATCGTGCTGTTGTATCGATAATCCTTGCATTTCCATTTCACTAGGTGTCGCTTGCGTTGGACTCTATTTTGTTAGACGCGCCAGTGTTTGGTTTATTCAGTTCCTTTTGTTCATTTAAAGCCGTCAAGGATTTTAAGTGGTGTGGGTCAAGCTTCGGTTGGAACCTAAATAATAGTTTTCTACTCTTTGGGGGGGAAACTATTTAGGAGTACGAGCCTTCGCTTGACCCACATTGAGACGTATTTATATTCTGGCGGCGCGTTAATCTAAGCGTATTGTGATGGGAAGGGAAGTATATTGTAAAACAAATTATAAAAATAAAATGGACATTTCTAATCAACTAATTTTACAACCTATGAATGTATTCTCAATCAAAACGATCATTGTAATAAAGAATTCCTTCTAAATAATGATATGTTATTAGAGCGATCAACTTCTCTGAAGTAATGGTAAAGTATGGTGCGTTGAGATTTCCAATTACCACGCTTCAGGATTTCATCCACAGACTCGTGTTTCTTGTGCTCGGCATCTGAGGCGACAGCGGCTCGGAAACTTCCTGGTGAGCTGGTAATCGCAGCGTCTTTTATCAGGGTTTTGATCCATCCTGCTATCACTGTGCGTGAAGCACCTTGAACTCTCCCTATGGTAGTTATAAAATGGTTATTAAGATTATCACGACTGCGTCTTCGATTTGATGATACTTAACGAGAGTGTGAAGCCACGAAACTGGGTCTAACTTTCTGTCATCGTTTTGTGATAGACCTCAATCTGATTGTTGATGATCTGAAGAGTCAGTTTTTGAGCTATACTTGGGCCATAGAATGATGTCGGACCCTGTGTTGATAAAATCATTTGGACTATTTTATGTAAAGTTAGGTCATACAATCTCCTTCCTGATGCCACAAGAAGAAGCACCGCGACGGTTCTGGATATTTCGAATAAGCTGTCTGGATTTATACTGTAGCTTTTTAGGTGATCAACTAATTTGTCTACGCTCTTGATTGGTGGTCTTTTTGTGATCGGTTGAGCCAGGTTAATACCTTTCAAGACATGATTAATTAGGGGGTGGTTAGACATTGACTCAGCATTTAAAGGGGTAGCGAAGGTTGCTACAACAGATTTGTGGAGTAAGATAGTCCTAGGTGTCAATTCTTACTCATTACGTAGATAGCAGAAGTATTGAGCTATTTGGCTTTCTGGTGGGTTGCAAGTCGGGAATCTTTTAGTAAGGCACCAGGATATGCATTTCTCCCGAGCAAGTTTTTTGGGTAGATTTTCGCCAAGACAGATCTAGAAGATTTAAGTTTTCATTCGGCCATCCTTTTACTATTGCTGACCAACCCGTATTTTCCAAACTTGCAATTGTATACTTTCTATTCCTGGCGGTGGCCGGCCCGTCCGGAGACTTTTCAGGTGATTCTCCACGTGGTGGATTCTCAGGGGAGGTTCGTTTGACTATTTTTTTAGCTGAGACCGCCAAAACGTCTTTTCCCAGTTGAGGGCTATAACCAGGTATGTCCCTTGGCAGCTGTCTAGTTTGTGAAGAACGCGGGGAATAAGACCTGAAGGTGGGAACGCATAGCTCACGTCGAATGTCCACGGGCGAATGAAGGCAGGGCTCTTTAATCTTCTGCGTCTGCTGTTACATATCGTTGCACAAAATCACTGAGGCTGCTAAATATGTCCTTCAAAATATACAAAATCCTGGAATATACCTACCAGGTCGCTACAACGAAATAGCGGACAGCCTCTCGAGATTTAACAGCTCACCAGAATGGCACCTGAAAGACCAGATAATAAAATTAATATTCAAGAAACTAGGAACTCCGCAAGTCGACCTATTTGCATCAAGGAAATCTGCAGCTCTGCATAGTGGGCTGTCGGTGATACCTAGAGCGAATAGGTGTTTATTGAAATGGCCATGTCCAGTAATAGCGGCTGTTACCTTGCGGAGCTGAGCTCTCCCAAGTCTCAGAAGCTTCCTAGTTAGGCCAGGGTTAGTTGTCGTCAGGGCCAACCTCGCTTGCCTGCAGGTTTCCAAACCGGACCAGTACAAATTATGTTCGTTTCTTGTGCGTTGCCTCAGGGTGGACCGCAGCCAGCCAGATGGGAAGGGTATTACAGGTTCCGGTCCCACAGCCATATTCTCTGACCCTCTCCTGGCAAGCTCGTCCGCCGCATCGTTGCCGCGCGAGTTGCTGTGCCCTTTAATCGATTACTGAGTTACGCCGCCGTAGTTACATACCTCTGTAAATTTTTGTTGGCACTCCAGTATAAGCCCCGATGTAATCGTGTTGCTCTGCAGGGCCTGTAGTACAGCTCTGCTGTCAGACAGGATGCGGATGGGGTAATCACGCACCTCCCTTGCAGCAATCGCTTCAGCTGCCTTGATGATGCCCATACACTCAGCCTGAAAGACCGTGTTATGCAAAGTTAACCAAGGAAGTTGGCTATCCTGATGTTCAGATTCTCGGAGAAGATCCCATACCCGGTGCCAGAGCCTGTTTTGGACCCATCGGTGAATACTCGAAGCTCTTTCAGGTTCTGACCCTCCCAGGGCTCTTCATACAGTTGCACCATGTATTTTTTTTTATCAAAAACATACTGTTTGGGATTCTATCATTAGTCGCTGCGATATCGTACAGGAGCCAGTGTGCGGGATCCTTTTGTGCTCCAAAGGGATAGCAGCTTTAGACGGGCTGCCGTACTTGCTGCTTCCTGTTGGATAAACAGGTGCAGAGGCGGCAGGTCCAGAATGGTCTCGAGTGCTGCAGTAGGAGTTGTCCGCATGCAGCCCGTCACAGTCACAGCCATGCATGCCATTCTTTGGAAGCGTTGTAGTTTACTCACGACCGTAGATAGCTTGGTTTGTGGCCACCAGACTACCGCGCCGTAGCTTACCATTGAACGTATCAGAGCCATAGTATTATCTTTAGGGTAAGACCACATTTCCTACCTATCATTCTACGGCACTGCCACAGGGCAATAGTTGCTTTGTCTTGGAAGGTACCTTATACCGATATTATTTGGAGTAACGAACTACCGCGTGCTGTAGGCCATGTAAGGTTATAGTAACGTACCAAGTTTCATCAAAGTCGTAAGAGCTATAAAAATAGTGATTTTTTTGCTATTGTGGCAATTCTTTAAAAATCATAATTAAGGAAATAGAGATATAAAAAAATATTGCCCTGACCCAAATTTTACCCTAATCTGTTCAGTAGTTTGAGAACTAGAGCACCGGACGGAACCACAGACACACGCACCCACACATATTTTTTTTATTTTTACTTTACTATTAGTGTAAGTGAATCGATCCCCATTAAAATGTAACTACAATTTTTTACCATCACAATACCTTCTATACACTTGAAAGTAAACGTGGAGCGCATACAATAGACTTAAATAAACTATTCATGCAAAAATTATCTGTTGCATGCACCTTACTTTTTCGTTTTAAATCATATAAGTAATGGGATAAATTATTTTATTTCTTTTAAGGGTTCCGAAGTCAACAAGGAACCCTTATAGTTTCGCCATGCTCTCTGTCCGTCTGCACGCGGCTTAGTTTAGAGACTATTAGTACTAGAACGCTGTAATTTGGTATGGGTAGATATACATATTAATCACGCCGACAAATCTTGAAAAAAATATTTTAGGGTTCACCCCTACGTGTAAAGAGGGGGTGTTTTTTTTCCGTTGAGGTAACCTATCGTGTGGGTATCTTTGATTAGATCTTTCAAATTTTTAATAAAAAAAAAAAAAAACTACTGAGGATCAAACCATTTTTCGATTCAGGGACTGGTTTGTGAAATATTAAGCTTAAAAGTGCTCTTTTTTGTTAGAGTCATGTGTCCCCCCCCCCCTGCTAAAATTGTAAATAGTAGGATATAATATAATCAACTAGCCGTCCGCCCGTGGCTACGTTCGCGTTGTTTTTTTCGATTTTCCCATGGGAATAAGACGTTTTCCCGTTGTAAAAAGTAGCCTTTGTCCTATTCAGGACCTAAACTATATGCGTGCCAAGTTTCATCCCGATCCGTCCAGTGGTTGAAGCGTGAAAGAGTAACAAACATCCATACATACAAACTTTCACATTTATAATTTTAGTAGGATTTAAAAGGAAAACTAACTAAAGCTTGCTGGAGTAATAGTTGACCAACTAGGGGTGCATTGGATTTGTAAATAGATTTTCCATACAAAATGTTCTATTACCAACTGAAAATATTATTTTGTTTTTTAAAGTATACATTTATTTTTTGAAAAGACTAACGGAACTCTAATTTGCTTGAGTCCGACTCGCACTTGGCGGTTTTTTTGGCATTGATATAATTATGTTTTCAGAACGTGTTACATTTTTTTTTATCTAAGCAATTATTTTAAATTGATTTTTGTTGCAATTTGAGATTGATAATCCCAGTGTGGCCATTGGGAGCTGATGTTCACAGTTAGTCCAAAATTTGTATTTAAACTCTTTGCTTGGTCGCAGGGAGCTGATGGATGCATCGTGCGCGACGGCGGTCGGCGGTGCCGTGGAGGCGTTGCGCGCGCTCGCAACGCGGCTGGCTAGCCTACGGTCCGAGCGTTCACGTGCGCGCACCGCGCTCGCCAGGCAGGCTGACCAGCAGCGGGTGAGTACTGTGTGGAGGTGTTGAGCAGGCTCAACCAGTAACATTATGCATTTTGGAAACACACAAATATGAAAGGGGATAAAAGTGGGCAGTAGAATAAATGGACGGTAAAATATTCTCAAATGGGCAACAATTTCTAAGTAGGTAGTAATCCAGCGCAACGAGCGAAGTTGGTACGAGCGCTTCGCCGGTTGCTGCCGCGTCTCGCTTGCTTCGCTCGCACGTTGTTTGTCATGTCGATCTAACATTACATAGGTCGTCGTTTCGATCCCGCTACGTAGCCAATACTCAAAGACCTCCTCTTTTATCACGCTCATGCACATAATCTACAATATTACTGAATACTGTAGCGAAAATAAAAAATAGTGAGCTAAAATATCACGATGGATTCACCACATCATACGTTTAATTTGTATAAATTTGCCTAAAAGTGGAAATAAGAAAAGGAAAAGAAGAAATGGTAAACAAAACAATTATATACAAAAGACGACGGCGGTGATGAAAATTGCCATAAAAGTATAACACAGATTTTGATTTACTTGAGAGAGAACACATTTAGGTAATATAAAAAGTTTTATTTGTGTATCAGATTAACAACGATCGTTCCTATACTCGGATAATATCTTCTACTTTACTACGGGCTTTTAATTAAGGCCCTAATGACTAACATATAAAATAAAACAGTATTTCCGGAATTACCCTATTTTTTATTTTCGCTACAATACATGTTATTTGCCCAAACAATTAAAATACCATCCAATAAATTACTTTCAATTGCGAACTTCTAAGCTGGTGATTCAGCCTATGAAACTTAACTGCTTTCCTCAAGGAACCTCGCAAAAGAATGCATATTTCATACTAACTCCGAGTGGGGGTCCATTTTTTTTTGTTAAATACTAAGTACTTACAGGTTCCTGATGGAAACTGATCAGCTTGATGAGATGATTACCAGCAAAGAGGCTTGCAGGTATGCGCCAGTATAGACTCACCTTTTAATAAATCGATACAACGCCTTAAGAGGGGGGGTCCTCGATACAACGCCTTAAAAGGAACATTTTAGAAATGATTAAGCTGAATTATGTTTTGTTTATAAACTTTTGCAAAAACTAGTGATGCAACGATACCGATGCCGATAAAACTAAGCGCAAACTGTATCCTCTCTGGCAGGAGGAAATAAAAGCGAAGATAATGGAGATCAAGTCGAAGGTGGAGCGCGAGGAACGGTCGCTCGACAACGAATTAACCAAGGAGTCGTCTGAGGCGGCCACTTGGGCGGCCGAGAAACGCGTGCTGGAAACTAAACTGGCCGCGCTGGCGTCTTCCGAAGAGGCTTACTCCAGTGCGCTCAGTGAACTGGACATGTGGGAGAAACAGGAGGCCGCGTAAGTACTTATAAAGCCCTTAAGAGCGCGTTAGTGTCGTCGTGGACGGCCGAGAAATGCACTGGTATCCTTTAGATATTCCGTATCCAGTGCTTTGGGTTAAGTATTTCAATTCGATCCTCAATCACTCGTTACAATACGAAACGCACTGTTTTACAATCTGCATGGTAGTCGCAGTTAGCGGGGACACTCCTGTCACACCCTGGACACTTCATACAACGGGACAGAAATGACATTTCAAAAAAGGAATGACGCAACAAACAAAATGGCGAAATCCTATACGTTCGACAACCAAACTGTAACCAATCTGTATAAATCTGGGTGACGAGGGGGTGAGGTCGCAATCTAGAGAGCGGCACGGAGTGTCCATTCTGTATGTTATGTAGCGAAAATTAAAGAAATTGAATTAAAATACCCAGTTACGGGTTAGCGGTATGCGGATCATACGTAAAATTTAGTGGAATCGGGCCTAACCGGAGTTTTAAGAAAAGAATTATTTTTGGGATAAAATGGAATATAATTTGGGTAAAGAAGAAATGGTAACAAAACAATTTTAAAGGACGACGGTGGTGATGCAAATTACCTTAAAAGTACAACACAAATTTTGATTCAGCTAAAAAAATATCTCGGTTATGTAAAAGTTTAAATTGTGTTCCGGAATAACAACGATCGTTGCTAAAAATAAAAATTAAATATAAAATTAAATAGAATTTAAAAAATACATCCGATTTAAATTTTAAAAGGTCTACCAAAATGTTGAAAATATAAAATGAACAATTAGATGGACGGTCAAATGGTCGTGCTGCGGCGCGTCGCAGGAAGTCTCCTACGGGTCTTCGGCAGATGGTTGAAAATACGAAAATGGGGGATAGGTGGGGTCGCCTCCCACCTATTTTGAGAATTAAAAAAAATCTAGGACTTGTAATTTTTTTTACAGGATTTTTTTCCTTTTTTTAGAAATTTTGCCATTTTTATACCTTTGAACACATGTAACTTTTTGTTTTTTAAAGCTAGCTCCAAAATCTTTTTTTTAATAGACTTTTATAAGATTGTCGGCTCTTAAAAAAAATTATGTTTGTTTCAAGTTATTGCTAAAAACAAAAATGTGGGCCCCCGAACTTAAAAAAAAAGTTGAACAAAAATTTAAAAGTCAACTTTGCGATGCATTTAAAAAAAAATGATGGGGCTGGAAGGCTTCTGTTTTTTTTAAAACATCTCTAAAGCTTAGGCTTTTGAATGGTATGTAATTTGTTTCGGTATCTTTTTTGTAACCGGAGTTGTTATTTCTTTTTACTCAATTGGACCATGTTGAAGAAATTCCACTAGTTACATGTTTTGTGAAATGTATAAAATGCAAAGTTGAAAATAATGTAAATACTTACTGTTGGGACGGTTACAAAGAGCAGGTACGTTTTTTACATTCTTGCACACACATAATGGCTATCTTTTGTCATTTATTGGCATATTGGAGTTAGCACTTCCATATGCCAATAAAATGTCCGCATATTCCGCATTGGTAAATTGAGCCATTTTAAACCACAACAAAGTCTTAACAAAACGTCTGATAATAACAAAAAGTGACAAACAACAAAAAAACTTAACAAAATCACAAACACAGCAAAGTGAAATTAACGAAAACAAAAAAAAACGTTAACGTTATTAACGTTTGTGATTTTGTTAAGTTTTTTTGTTGTTTGTCACTTTTTGTTATTATCAGACGTTTTGTTAAGACTTTGTTGTGGTTTAAAATGGCTCAATTTACCAATGCGGAATATGCGGACATTTTATTGGCATATGGAAGTGCTAACTCCAATATGCCAATAAATGACAAAAGATAGCCATTATGTGTGTGCAAGAATGTAAAAAAACGTACCTGCTCTTTGTAACCGTCCCAACAGTAAGTATTTACATTATTTTCAGCTTTGCATTTGATACATTTCACAAAACATGTAACTAGTGGAATTTCGTCAACATGGTCCAATTGAGTAAAAAAAAATAACAACTCCGGTTACAAAAAAGATACCGAAACAAATTACATACCATTCAAAAGCCTAAGCTTTAGAGATGTTTTAAAAAAAACAGAAGCCTTCCAGCCCCATTTTTTTTTTTTTAAATGCATCGCAAAGTTGACTTTTAAATTTTTGTTCAACTTTTTTTTTAAGTTCGGGGGCCCACATTTTTGTTTTTAGCAATAACTTGAAACAAACATAATTTTTTTTAGAGCCGACAATCTTATAAAAGTCTATTAAAAAAAAGATTTTGGAGCTAGCTTTAAAAAACAAAAAGTTACATGTGTTCAAAGGTATAAAAATGGCAAAATTTCTAAAAAAAGGAAAAAAAATCCTGTAAAAAAAATTACAAGTCCTAGATTTTTTTTAATTCTCAAAATAGGTGGGAGGCGACCCCACCTATCCCCCATTTTCGTATTTTCAACCATCTGCCGAAGACCCTGTATATACTTTGCTCCTGTTCTCCTCATTTAGTAGGTAAATCATCATGAGTTGACTTTGATAGACAAGCTTTACACGACTGCCCACAAAAAAGAGTGTATTATTTTCAGGTCTAATGTATGTATTTTTCTTTTTTCCACTTCTAAACGGCTTGATGGATTTTAGAGTGCGATGTGTCGTTAATGTTTTTATGCAGTCGGTGAGTCTGTCCATCCGTCTGTCACAGCCAATTTGCTTGGAAGGTACTGGACCGACTGAGTCGGTTAAGGATATATTATGTAGGTATGCATTACTTAACTTATTCTTTATATATATTTTAATGGTGCTAGATGATTAATTGTTTTGTATTTTGTTTTGAAATTGGTAAATAAAAAAAAGTTGGAATTTGGTACACATATGTAAGTCGGACCGAAAGACGGACTTATAACGTAAAAAGAAAATAGGCGAAAATTTCCAGTCCCCCCGCCCCTATCTGCGAAACTACTGGGCCTTAAATACTTGAAAAATCACAGTATTTGAGGTTAAATGCATAGATTACAGGAAAATTTATACCATCTAACCTTCCGTTCCAACAGGAAAAAAATAATTTCTATGTCCAAAATAATGAGACTTATTTACCTAGAGCAAAGTATGTACTGAGAGGTCTTGTTCTGTTGGTAGTTAAAGTTTTGGTGCGAAACCCTTTGTGTGACACTGAGTCCTAATTCTCGTAACAAAAATGGGCGTGGGCTCTCCTATACAGTTCCAAAGGGGCACATGACACGATAAAACATAGACATAATTTATATATCATTGGACAACTCATCACAATATTATGTACTACAATACCTATGTACACGTTTACACACTATCACACAAGATCTCGCATTTTTTGTACCTCGGAACCGTACGGCCTCTTCTACAGATATCCACGGTCACTGGCATGCTGATTTAAATGATGCTAAACCAATAAAGAATAAATGACCCCTTTGAATGTGTTCCACAGCTGGGTCGCGCGCCTCGCCGAGATGCAGTCGTACATCAAGGAGCTAGAAGAGAAGACCCGAAGCGATCTCGAGGTGGAGAAGTTCAAACGCGCGGACGCCGTGAAGGACTTGGCGCGCGAGTGGCATCGCCGGCTGGACGAGCTCGAGGAGTCGGAGCAGGCCGAGAGGAAGGGGGTTGAATAGACTGCCAGAACGAGGAGGCAATATAGGCTGTGTTTGGATGCAGTTAGAGCGCAACTAACTAGGAGAACTGAATCCAAACTGCGAATTTGCAGCTGGAATGCAGTCCGTGTGTCTGGACTCTATAGTTAAAAAAAATGTAAACTGGTCGTATGCTGGAGCCAAAAATTATGTATCCGTTGTATACCCGGAGCTAGACCTGCGCTTTCTGGGCTTTAAAAATGCAGTCCCCGGCCGCCGTCCATACAAATCGTAGTCTACTAATAATTTAAAAGAAGAAGTTGTTTTAAAAAAAGATCCGTCGATTTACGATCGGATAAGAGAAATCTGTATCCGCATATCCCTGTCTTTTTCAAAAAACGTATGCTGACATAACAGATAACAGTCTAATTAAACACATATCCTTATAAATGTAAAAATGTGTTTGTTTGTTACCTTTTCACACTTCAACGCCTTGACCAATCTTGATGAAATTTGGCATGCAGGCAGCTTGTGTCACGGGGAAGGACATAGGCAACTTTTTATCCCTTGAAAAAATTGCACAGTCCGATGCAGTTCCTGTGGGATCTGAAAACATAGTCTTTTTTTTTGTTCATTTCTTTAACATCGCAATGGAACAATGGATTGTTGTGTTTTTTTTTTACACAGAGATGGTTGAGGGAGTGGGAAATGACATAAGACTGCTAATCAGAATAGCCCGATCTGTGATGGGGATCTGTAAAAAAACTACTGTCCACGCTCGCGCACCACTCCCCTTCAAAGACAGTCATAAAAACGATGTCCTCGCGGGCTAGGCCGCGGGCAAAAGCTAGTGCATTTATATAATATATATAAACATATATATTATTACTTTAGACCGTTATATCTCAGCTCATTTAAGTTTTTTTTAAAAGAAAGGGCCATACGGACATAGATTTCTCTTATCCGATCGTAAATCAACTGACCTTTTTATACGCAGACTTAAAATCAAAAATCAAAACAATTTATTACACACACTTCTAAATAGTCAAAACAAAACTTATTGTCTATTGCATAATGTCATGATTCAGATTACAGTTTCAGGTAATGGTATTTGTAATAGAATCAACATATATACAGGGTCTTCGGCAGATGGTTGAAAATACGAAAATGGGGGATAGGTGGGGTCGCCTCCCACCTATTTTGAGAATTAAAAAAAATCTAGGACTTGTAATTTTTTTTACAGGATTTTTTTTCCTTTTTTTAGAAATTTTGCCATTTTTATACCTTTGAACACATGTAACTTTTTGTTTTTTAAAGCTAGCTCCAAAATATTTTTTTTAATAGACTTTTATAAGATTGTCGGCTCTAAAAAAAATTATGTTTGTTTCAAATTATTGCTAAAAACAAAAATGTGGGCCCCCGAACTTAAAAAAAAAGTTGAACAAAAATTTAAAAGTCAACTTTGCGATGCATTTAAAAAAAAAATAATGGGGCTGGAAGGCTTCTGTTTTTTTTAAAACATCTCTAAAGCTTAGGCTTTTGAATGGTATGTAATTTGTTTCGGTATCTTTTTTGTAACCGGAGTTGTTAATTTTATTTACTCAATTGGACCATGTTGACGAAATTCCACTAGTTACATGTTTTGTGAAATGTATCAAATGCAAAGTTGAAAATAATGTAAATACTTACTGTTGGGACGGTTACAAAGAGCAGGTACGTTTTTTTACATTCTTGCACACACATAATGGCTATCTTTTGTCATTTATTGGCATATTGGAGTTAGCACTTCCATATGCCAATAAAATGATGCCAACAAAAGTGATTTTGTTAAGTTTTTTTGTTGTTTGTCACTTTTTGTTATTATCAGACGTTTTGTTAAGACTTTGTTGTGGTTTAAAATGGCTCAATTTACCAATGCGGAATATGCGGACATTTTATTGGCATATGGAAGTGCTAACTCCAATATGCCAATAAATGACAAAATAGCCATTATGTGTGTGCAAGAATGTAAAAAAACGTACCTGCTCTTTGTAACCGTCCCAACAGTAAGTATTTACATTATTTTCAACTTTGCATTTGATACATTTCACAAAACATGTAACTAGTGGAATTTCGTCAACATGGTCCAATTGAGTAAAAAAAATTAACAACTCCGGTTACAAAAAAGATACCGAAACAAATTACATACCATTCAAAAGCCTAAGCTTTAGAGATGTTTTAAAAAAAACAGAAGCCTTCCAGCCCCATTATTTTTTTTTTAAATGCATCGCAAAGTTGACTTTTAAATTTTTGTTCAACTTTTTTTTTAAGTTCGGGGGCCCACATTTTTGTTTTTAGCAATAACTTGAAACAAACATAATTTTTTTTAGAGCCGGCAATCTTATAACAGTCTATTAAAAAAAATATTTTGGAGCTAGCTTTAAAAAACAAAAAGTTACATGTGTTCAAAGGTATAAAAATGGCAAAATTTCTAAAAAAGGGAAAAAAAATCCTGTAAAAAAAATTACAGGTCCTAGATTTTTTTTAATTCTCAAAATAGGTGGGAGGCGACCCCACCTATCCCCCATTTTCGTATTTTCAACCATCTGCCGAAGACCCTGTATATCCTTGTCATTTAAATAATCTATTATTTTATAGTACCCCCTAGAGCACAAGCAGTTTTTGACATGAGTCTTGAATTTGTTCTCTGACAAACTATTTACATTTTCTGGAATTTTATTGTAGAATCTTATACACTGCCCCACAAATGACTTTTTAACCTTACTTGACTTACACAATGTGCATCATTTCCCTCCATTATCCCCCATCAGCTGTTTAAAGTTTACGTATGAAATCTGTCTTTTTTGGTCTGTACAATTATTAAATTTAAAATATTAAAATTGTATGCTTTAGGTTTCATTAAGGAAATATAAATAAAGTAACACAGTCTTGTTTTTAAATTTTTAGTGGACTACGATTGGTATGAACGGCGGCGGCCAGGAACGGCCTACTTATGTGAATTTTTATGTTTTCCTATTATCAAATAAACACGATAAAACTAAACAATAATAAATAGCTTACTTAAAAAGCCAAATGTGCATTGTGCTGTGTCCAGGAAACGGTGCTGACTCACCATGTAGCTGCAGATAGGTAGCCAGTGACAGTCTTTGCGCTTGTGTGAAGCAAGAAACAAAATAAAAGTTGGTTACGATTATTGGAAACGCTAAACACGTTAAAATAACCGACTTTCATCGCAGCAACTCATTACAATTTTGAATAATTGTTTTTGGTTTTTGTTAATTTTCTAAAAAAGTACTACACCGATTTTTATAAAATTTATATGGGACCAATTGAAAAATGAATCGTGAATTCGGTTCACAATCTGCGAAGATATCGCGTGACAAACATACAAAAAAGAAAACATGCAGTTCGAAATGAGAACCTCTTCCTTTTTGGAAGTCGGTTGAAAACTGGAAAAAATATATAAGAAACTAGGAAAATAGGTATGTAAGTACATTAAAATTAGCGCTAAGTCCCGTAAGAAATAAGTTTAAGTATTCTGTACTATTCAGGCATATTATGTGGTTTCAATGCTGTTTCTAGATAGGAGGGTGAGTAGGTAGCTATAGTTTATAAGGGTAGTGGTTTGTGAGTACTCGCAGACACTTATATACCTAGTCCCTGGAAGATGTTTTTAAGCTTCTGGACTGGGGTGGCGTCGGCATCAATATTAACGGCAAATACATCACATAAATACATGAGGGCAGCGCAGGACCGGTCGTTGTAGAAATCCTTGGAGGAGGCCTTTGTCCAGCAGTGATAGATAGATAGATAATTCATTTATACATTGACAGTTATTCAGTGAACGTCTTTCGGCTGATATGATGATGAATTACCTAGCTTAAGTAGTACATTGTTGCCAACTGGTTTTTGAAGGAGGTCGTACAAATAAGGAGCAAAAAATCGTATGCCCATAGAAAAAGATTTCATTCAAAAAATCGTATTCCCATACAAATCTATCATTATAATTTTATAATACTCGATCGTACATCGTATCAAATTCTCAAAAATCGTATAAATTAGATTTTAATCGTACGGTTGGCAACGCTGCGGTAGTAGTCGTTAGTAGTGCACCGGCATTAACATTACTAATCCAAAAACAAATGAATAAAGTGAAAGTGATTTACGAATTCGGCTGAAGGACTCGTTTCCATGGCCAAGAAAAATTCACAACAACCACCGGGATTTGTAGTCGCATTCGTAGTTTTCTTTTGTTGTTTTTGTTTTCTGCTAGGATTTTGTTCAAGAAGTGGTGCATTTTGCAGATAATCGTCTAGTACACGTGAGCAATGTAGAGAACAAGAATATAAAACGAAGGAGGACGTGAGAACCCAACTTGCTCTGGGTGCAGTTTTATAGACGCCCTACAGCAACTGGGTGTTCCACCTCAGAATGTAGCTGCTGCAAATGCTGTCAAGAACTTCAGAGAAGATTTGTAATGCACCGGCACTAGCATTAAAAATCAAAAAACTAAAGGAAGCTTAAATACGTCAGACCTGGCTGTATGGTCTTAGTCACCATTGCCTTCTCCGCGCTTTTGAAAGCCGGAGAAGAAACAAAAAAAAATAGCTAAATCGCTGCGACAGCTGTCACATTTTATATGTTGTATCTCTTTTACGTTAATTGAACTTCCATCTATCTTACCTGCTGTCGCAGCGTTCAAGCTAAATTTTACGAACTATAGTGTATAGAAATTTTAAATAAGTGTGAAACTAGTAGTTTTGTATGAAAGTGACTATGCATAGTAAGTTTTAATGGCGGATACAAACATCACCACGTTGTTCTTTAATAAACTGTTTTTTATTATATATTTATTTCTAATTTAAATTACACTCCTGGTACACCCCGGCGGACACTTCATACAACGGGCGAGAAATGTCATTTCTGAAAACATTAAATCACGGCGAAATCCTTTGGAGTCCCACAAACTTATCTGGCCCGGTGACAGCGTCGCTGTTGGTTTTAGCAAACTGACGTAATCAATGTGAAATCGTTAGTTCCATTTTCGTCACCGGGCCAGATAAGTGGGACTGTGGTGGGACTCTACCGAACTAAGTACTAATCTATACTCTATCTCTATGGGGGTGAGGTCGAAATCTAGAGAGCGGCAGGGAGGTGCCATACATCATAGAATAGGGATGACGAATGCTAGTCATCTGTTACTTTTTATCATCTGTCAAAAACATATTTTGTTCTAAAAATGTTAGAAATACCTAGTCGTGACGGCATAGTTTAGCAGCGTCATATGTACTCATTTTGTAATTTTGGTGAAATCGAAGACTTGATGGAAAACAAAACGAGTAAGGTTTTCCGAAGTTTAAGTAGGAAGGCAATTTAGTGATCAAGAGTTCATAATTTATTTCTGATGCTGTCGTCATCCCTATTGAACATTTCATTAATGATTGACCAGATCATGAACAGATCGATAGATAAACCGGTTATTCACCGACCAAGCACAAAAACAATAGGTAATCTCCTCTTCTCGTCGTGTGGCACAATTAACCGTGCTGTCTGTTGTATGGTGGTTATTTTGTATCTAGCCTATGGCCACACTGGGGGTCATGCATCTGTCATGGTGACTTGTGCTTAGCGCCTAAAACGATGTAACCGAAAATATAAACTATAAAATTGTGAATAATATTTTATTGTACACTGTCCAAGGGATAGACGCGGTTGACTGGTGTTGCACTTAGCATCACCCCCTGTCACCCGAGGACATTTTAGATTTACACCTACGGACGTGTGCAACGCGACTTTCCAGATGTGGTTTCCTCACGATGATTCCTTCACCGTTAAGGCAATCGTTAAGTATATGTACGTAAGTTTCGAAAAACTCATAGGTACATTGGTCGTCCGGGACCTGTGGTTAGAAGGACCGAGTCGTTACCGTTGAGCCACCGACTCTTTAAAATAAGTAACAATAAAAATTTATGAGATAGTCTGGCTAGATCAATGAATCAGTCCGCGTTTGACGATATAAACAGCAAAACGCACGGTTACAATTTTATGATATCGCTTCGCTACGACTTAAACGACGGGCATACCGAAAATATCGGTAATCGAGTACTTTCGATTTAATTAGATCAAAAACTTTTTTGATGCATAAATACTTGTTATTTTAAAAACCGAATACCATTGATAGAAGAAAAAAATCGTTTTCAAAAGAAAAATATCAGTTTGAAAGTTGATAGGTCGATAAAAAAATGGAACTTACAAGAGAAAATTTCCGCGCAATAATGTTCACAATTTCCGACGAGATTATCTCAAGAACAATGTCTCGCTGAGCTTATTTCTATATACAAGAGTGAAGCACCTCGCCAGACGACAATATATCGCTGGTATTTCGAATTCTGACGTGGACGTGCTTCTCTTGGCACCGTACCTTCCACAGGCTGGCCAAAAACAGCGGTTACGCCCAGAGATTTGTTACCATAGATGGGTCACAACTTATTGCTCTGAGGGTTATGCACTAACATACAACATTTGAAAATCGAACCCATTTATACACACAATATTATAGGTAGTCCGCTTCCGTTGCACCGAATGTTACTAAGAAAAGAGATGCCAATTGGCATCATTTTATTTGCTTCACTTTTTGGACGCATTTATCCTATCTAACTCCCCTTAATTAGAGTATATTTCTGGTAACGCCAGATAATGTCGCTGTTGTGCGCTTAATGCTAGAGGAAAACCGACATTAATCGGTATAATGTCTGTCTTCCTCTAGCATTAGTAACAAAATTGGTGTAGGTACCGTTAACTGGGACTTCTACTCAACATACTGAACAACATTTGTTCTACGACTATGCTGAAATCGCAAAAAAATAATTCTTCATACAAATCGATCAGCTGATCGTCCAATTATGTGCATTTTTGTATGGAGGGAAAATTTGACTATGGGTTCCTGAGGGAAAGTTGTTCAGTATGATAAGTTAAACCCCCCAGTTAACGGGACCTACACCATTTTTTTAAACCCTGTATATGAGCAGATTCGGGCTACTTTAGAGATTGGTATGACTGCAATTCAAACTATTTTACATGGCGAACTGGGTGACAGAAAGTTAGTTTCCCGCTGGGTGCCCGAAGGATGGATAAATGGAAGGTGGATATCCGAAGAGCAAAAGGCGGCTTGTGTCAATTGGTGCCGGTCTACTCTTCAACGGAGGAAAGTCAAAAGCTGTTTATACTATTGTCTCGGGTGACGAATCATGGATCTGTTCATACGAGCCGGAAAGAAAACATCAATCGGCCGTCTGGGTCTTCCCAGGTGAGATCAAGCCAACAAAAGTTGTCCGTTCTCGCAGCGTATCGAAGAAAATGGTCGCTTCGTTTGTCTTGAAAGCAGGACATGTAATCACAGTTCTCTTAAAGGAACGGAGTTAGAACGGTTATCGCCGATTGGTATACAACGGTTTGTTTGCCACAGATGATATCCGAACTCAGAAAACAAGCGAGTTTTTGAAATAGGAAAACGTTAAATTAATGGACCATCCTCCATACAGACCTAATCTGAGACCCAACGTTTACTTCACATTCCCTAGAATCAAAGATTTATTGCGTGGTCAGCGGTTTCAAGGCCCAGAAAAAGCAGTCGTAACATACAAATCGGCCATTTTGACCATTTGGAATTGCTGCTATAATAATGGGTTCGAACGAATGCAGAAAATACTTCGAAAAGCAATAAAAATAAATTTAGTTATTTCCTGTAGTATGTAGTTTGTTTTATTCCTGATCATTTCGGTACGCCCCTCCTATATTTGTTCCTGGGCTTGCGATCGACTTCAAACTTGACATTTAACAGCTGGTTAAGTTCAATTGACACCGAGATGGCAGAGGCGGGCGGCGACGTGACGTGTAGTATCAATGACAACAGCATTATAAACTTTGTTTGAAATACATAAAGTATAGTTTCACTTGATTTAACAGTAAATACGACACGCGTCGCCGCCCAAAGAGAATGTCATCGCTATTATATCCGCGCGCCTTTTTCTGTTTAATCAAGTGAATACGTTAAGTATTTCAAATTTAAGTTTATAATGCTTCGTCATTGAAACTGCTCGTCAAATCGAGTCAGTCAGCTTTGTTTGGGACCATCCTTAGGAACAGTTTTTCAACTTATGGAGACTCCAGCTCCAGCAAGCTCCCGTTCTGGCAAATTAAAAGTTTTATCCCTCAACTCATTAAGAAAAACACCAAATCACTTTGATTTTTTTATTATTAAATTACATAACATTTAGAATTCATGCCAAATAAAAAATGGCACCTTCCTTCCTTATATCTACCGTGTTGTGTAAAAACTATTATATGCAGTGTATGGCAAGTTATCATAATACTATACCACAGATGAGATACTAGTTACTTACTATACTATTACGCAGTAATAGTTAGTATACTTTGCTAATACTATAGTGTTCCCACACTTAGATTCAAGTGTCGAATGAATAGTGTTTTGGAAAGTTTACTACTTTTAATGACAAGTGTGTCGGAAAGTATGTTTTAACGTATAGCGCTGTCCCTGTCCCACGGAAGTCTTTCTGCCAATCTTTATAATATACTTTCTTCAATAGTGGCTCCACACGGGGCTTTGTGACGAAGTAATTCTTAAATTTTTATTTTTTTAATATAATGTATATTGGTGTTTTTTTAATTGGTTCGAACCCGGTGGTGACGGGAGGGCCCCTCCCTCCCCCAAATCTTCTATCACGCGCCGAGGCCGCAGCTTTATTTAACATTTGATCATATGTATGGGAACAGTATAGAGACTAAAATTATACCTAAACGCGAAAGTATGGATGTTTGCTCCACTCTCACGCCTAAAAGGCTTAACGGATTTGGAAGAAATTGGTAGGTAGATAGATCAAACACTGGAATAGTCTTATTCCACGCTCAAGAGCAGTTTCGTGCAACCTCGATTCCTAACATCATATCAGCCGAAAGAAGACCACTGCCGGACACAGGCATTTCCCCCCCACAAGGATTTCCACAACGAATGGACCTGCAGCCTCGATTACACTTATAAAAACAATATATTATTATGCTAAAACCGTGTATTTTGAGTCGTTCCACGATTACACGAGGTTTCAATACTCATTTTACTAGTACAAACTACACAGCTACACTGAGCCGGTGTCGTTTTCAATCAAGTTCCAGACTACTTCGTGCAGAACTTCTTGAGTAGTTTCATATTTACTGATTAAGAATTTCGTAGTGGTCAACAATGATGTGTCCATCTACACAACACGTTTATAAATCACTTATATACTGATACACGGTGCTCTTTATTTACAAAAGGGTGCTGTTTATTTACAAAACTTCCTAATATCATCAAACAAATCCATAGTATTTTAAATTAAATCAAAGTATAAAATTTCGAATACATCCATTTCAATCGATCGTTTTATAAAATATTTTCATATTAAAACAAAACAAAAACTGACATAATCCCCACAATGCGCAGAATGCATTATTATTAAAAATACAAGTACATTGCTGACTACATAATAATCTTAAAGTAATTAATTAGTGACTGAAAGTAACTTACATTCAAAATTGCACTATACAGTAATAATATTACATTGCTAACGTTATTTACTAGTAGACCTATACACATTACATGGTGTACTTTATTTGATTCTTAATCGAAGTGAACAGCACAATTGCAATTGTTCCTTATTCCGTAGTAAATGGATCAGTATGGATGGATTCTGCCACAGACCCGAGGGTCAATGCTATAGGTTAGATAGGGATGTACAATCCTAGTGATGTGTGTGTGTGTGTGTGTGTCCTTGCGTGACCTATAGGTCTGTCTCTCTCACTCCACGGCAGATCCAACCCGTACTTTTATTGCCGCCCTAATGGTTCTTTGGTCCTTAGTGAAAGATGAGAGCTCCGTCATGTATTGTATAATTACAAAGCCGATAGAAAAATAATTTTGTTGATATAAATCGAGACGGTATATGAATCATCATATCGATGGGCTAAAGGACGTCCACTGCTGAACGAAGGCCTCCCCAAGGATTTCCACGACGACCGGTCCTGCGCTGCCCGCATCCAGTGGCTTCCCGCGAGTTCCATCAGATCGTCGGTCCACCGAGTGGGAGGTGGAGGTGGAGGTATGTATATGAATAAAGATTATTAATTATCGTGTTAAATCGTCGACACTCTGGTGTTTTTTCACAAGATTTTGGTTTGTTCAGATCAAGCTCGAATTTAACAAAATTAAATAGGGAGAGAGCGAACACCATGATTTTAGAAGCTGCAAAAGCCTCAGAAATAATGATACGAACAGACAGAGATACACACTTTATTGTATAATTGTACTTACAGTATGATCTAAGAATTGGCAGCTAGCCATCACAACCTCGACAGTCGAGCCGGCCTTGCATTTCATTTGTGCTAGATTCCGATAACTGCTTGTATGCAAATAAATCATTAATACCAATATTGTCTTTCAAAGTTGACAAGCCAAATATCATATACGTTATTTATAAAATAAGAAATTGTCAAAATCTTTCAGAGTAACATTATTAATAATACATCTTTCCATCGCAATATCGATATACACACAAACGAATAAATCTACAGTAACACCTTCACGATGATCAAGCAAAAAACTTCCTGAAAAACACATTATCTCCTTATTTGTATGCGAGGAAACCATACTTAATCGATTTTCTGATAAATTATAAGAGATCAAATAACACAGTTACATACAAAAAACTTATCTCTTTTAGTATTTATTGCCTTCGCTATTAAATTAGAAATATTTCTGAACTAAATTATTCACACAACAAATTAAAGATAATCTATTTAAATAAGCCGATTGATTCATGCAAAAGTGAACATGTTCAATTGGACAACATGCTTTCATACAACATAATATTGTATGACAATGTTCAGTAAACTCGTTTGGTAACTTTACTATGTTCAAATTGGGGTTTTAATAAGTGTCAAATAACCACACACTAGAACCATACACCACACGAGCAGTGTGTGCACACCACAGCACCACCCATGAGCATTACGTTCAAAACAACAGTTCATTTAAGATCATATCTGGCACTGGTCACTTTCCTATGGTCGGTCACAAACACAGATTTAAATATCTTTGCGCAAAAGATATGTTCACAATAAAACGGGTTGCACTCTCGTCTCTCAGTTTTCAATATGTTTATAGAGAAACATCAGTTCATGTGCATGTCCAGAGATTCCTTTGCGTAAACGGAGGGAAAACTGGAGCCTCGTTTAGACGTACGGCGACGTGGTCTCACCTCAAGCCAGAAGCGCGAGCGCGGCCGCGCGCCGTCACGAGAGCGTTTCGCGGAGCTGCCGCACCGCTGAGTGGACCTGACAACAAAGTGTCACATCAGTACAGTCAATCTCGAAACATAAGGTATCATCCTTTTTGGCAATCGGGTAAAAACATGTATGTATTTCAATCTTAGCTTATACAACATGAAGTCGCCATCAGATACATCGTAGCGGGCGAGCTGTTCAAATATTTCTGAGCGGCGTTGAATTTCAATATGTACACTAGAAGTTACTATTAATATCTGAACATCTAATTTGTCATAAATATCTGAGCAGCAAATTTTTAATATATTTTTTTGGACATACAATCACGTGAGATACTTTTTCCTAAAATGCTACATATTGAAAAATCTGCTGCTAAGATATTTGACAAATTAGATGTTCAGATATTAATAGTAACTTCTAGTGTACATATTGAAATTCAACAGTGCTTAGAAATATATGAACACTTCGCCTGCTACGATGTATCTGATGGCGACTGTACAAGACGGTATGCCTTTTGACCACTGAACAGAAGCGCCTACGTTTACGCAACGAGCGCGCCACAAGTATGATTAAGAAAACTTTGCTCAGTACGTCATTTTTTTTTATTCACAATTGGTAAACCCTTGACAACATCTCACCTGGTGGTAAGTGACGATGTTGCCGAAGATGGAAGCGGGCTTACCAAGATTCCCCAACGCAATGGGGAACTGGCTATCTTATCTTCATTCCGGAACACATCAATGATATCAACATTGATATTTGGCGGCAAGACTAAGATAAGATGGTGGTAGCTAGCCAGGCGGGCTTAGAAAATGCCCTAACCACCAACCAAACCGAGTCTTACAATTGACCCCGCCGGGAATCGAACCCGCGACCTCCTGTGTAAAGCCAGTGAACTTTGCCTCTGAGCTACGGAGGTGGTTAAAAGGCGTCATCATCCGTTTGCGGTAACGCACATCATCTGAATTCTTCAAAGTATTTTTTTATTTCCAAACGGTTAAAAGGGCATATATAACGTACCTACCGAGAAAAGTGAGTTTGCTCATACTTGCGGGACCGGGACGCACTTGTTCCGTACGCAAAGGCGCTTCTGGACTCTTCTGTTCAGTGCTTGTAGCCCTACACTATAGGCAGAGCCTGCATCGGATCGTGGTGGCCACACCAAAAGTACCTACTAAAGGAATGTTCAAATATACTAAAGGAATTTACAATAAAATTGTCTACATAGTATTATTAAATAAATTGTACAGCCACAGCATAATTTCTCGCAAAGCCTTCACCATACGTCGTAGTTGGGCAACGGGCATACACAAATCAACAATAAACATTACACTTACTTAGTAGCTAAGAAAAAAGTAAGGTATACGGCCGAAAGGTATCAGACTTGATGGAAAAATTACAAATAATTAGAGTTTGTATGGAAGGCATTTTACTCGATTTTTTCCGGAGTAATTAACCAGTGCAGTAGGCCTAATTAGGTCCTGGTTATTCACAAAGTTTAATTAAAATAGTCAGAACCAATTTTGAGAAAAAGTAACCAACAGCCTGGATTTGTATGTTTGTATTTTTACCTTATTCAGATTTTTTTGGAATCACGAACTGCCGCGTGCCATGTTGTTATAGTAACGTACCGAGTTTCATCAAAATTGTAAGCCTTTTTAAGTAAAAAAATAATAAACGTTTTTTTATTAAGGTGGAGTTAACCCTAAAAAGTAGATTTGAAAAAAAAAAACGGCTTAGATTAATTCGTCCTGTAGAGCACTAGAGCACCAGACGGACGCACAGACACACGTACATTTTTCAGTTTTTTAAGACTATTAGTGTACGACAATCGATCCCCATCAAAATCTCAACTTCTTTTTTTTGCCATCGCAATACCTTCTCCACAGATATGTAAGAAGAGAAATGATAGAGGCGATATCTTCGGGCACCTGGTGAGCCGGTATCTATCAAAACTGTGGAATTACAGTCACCTTGATGGCGGGCCCGAGCCGCAGCCGCATGCACTCGACGAGCTCGTCGCGTGACGTCATGAGCAGCTCGGCGCCGGACAGCCGCGCCGCTAGCGCCGCCGTGCCCGCCGCAGCGCCTGCCACTCGCGTCACCAGCGCCGCTACCTCGCGCTAGAATATTACCACAATATTGTCATACTGAAAACCCACTGTTGTAAGTGGGCAAGATAGTGGTGGTCCGTAGTTATCAGAGCGCGAAAAGCAAATACAACAACAACATGGGGTTCTTAGCCCTGTGTGGTTCTATCAAGGTGTGTTCCAGCAGATTATTGACAGCTGCGGTCTCGACATTCATGCATGTTATAAATGTAATATCATTAATATGTGTTTCGATAGATTTTATAGTACACTAGCTGTCCCGGCGAGTTAGTTACGTACCGCCTTACATTACACTACACTACCCTACCCTACCCTACACTACCTACACTACCCTACGCTACACTACCCTACCCTACACTACCCTACCCTACACTACCCTACCCTACACTACACTACACTACTCTACCCTACTCTACACTACTCTACACTACCCTACACTACACTACCCTACCCTACCCTACATACACTACCCTACCCTACATACACTACCCTACCCTACCCTACCCTACATAAGAACCTTCTCCTGACAATAACGAACTCGACAAAAAAAGAATTAGCCAAATCGGTCCAGCCGTTCTGGAGTTATAGCGTCAGGAAGGAAAACCCGACTTATTTTTATATAGTACATTACTGCAGCGGGCAGCAAAAGAGGCATTGATGGACGAACGTGTAAATGTGGGCCACACACATACGTGAGTTTCCCTGAAAATTTCAACAGATTCTACCAAGAAACCATTCAATCCCACAGGTTTCCATTGAATTCCATTTAAATTGACCAGATTTTACTGAGATCTCATCGAATACCATAGGAAACCATAGGAACCCCATCTAATTCCATCGGAACCCACGCGATTCCACCGAGTCCCGTGATCTTACTGGGTTCCACATGGTCCGTAGTCCTTATCTGCCGTGTTAAACGTGTTTCTACCTAAATCCCACGAAGGTCGCTATCTCTGGATCCTCCCTCCCTGATGAGAAGCAATTTCAAAACTCTGGATGTTTTCCTTAACTCATGGCACTCATCTTCCAAACCTAGCATACATCATTTTTACCCTCGATAGCTTCTTCTAGGTCCTAGGAGAACAATTATAATCGACGATTTTGTATAAGCTGCTCTCTTATGATGAGCAGTTTTTGATGATCTAGAGCTTTCTTAATACTCACTAGAACATAAAATACAACTAAAAACTTTGTTCTTTACACTACAATACTAACGTAGAAAAAGAATCTGCGTCGAACATTTTATGCGCATGGTCACCAGAGATACGGAGATAAACAGAGCGGCCGAGGCTCTATACTTCAATCTATTGAAACACGTTAAGTCGCGAGGGCGGCCCGGCCTCGTCTGCGCATCCGCGAACTCGAGCGGCTGCGCCGCGGTTCATATAATTCGATACAGGGCGGCCGGGCCGCCGTTTTGAGAGGACGCATATAACTGGAGCCTGAGTCCCAGATAATACCAGTATCTAGTACTGTGTGCTCTGGGTAACAGACCTGTGTCCACTGCGTAGGGTCGGCAGGCAGATCCAGCTCGGTGACATATTTCTTGCAGTGTATGGCGGTCGGTGGCTGCGTTTCCCTTCGCGTGGGCTGCGTGCGTGAATACGTTCGGGGGGAGGCATCCTCTTGCCGCCAGCGCTTCACACCGCCGGAGGACACTGAGTCTTCGTCGGAGCCCTGGCATAATAAAAATAAAATCCATCAAAAACATAACATGTACAGAAATGCAAGTTTCACAACGCAGTTCTTCGACCGCAAAAAGTTGTGATGAGATCTTCTAATGTAAAACCGAGTCAGTTAATTTACTCAGTACCAAGATTTTAGAATTTACTCAGTAGCATCTCTCCAACAACTTTGTCATACTGTTACTTACTAAGTTAGATAACATCATTTCATAGTGACCGTATCAATATTATACATCCTTATTTCTTTAATAGATAATATAATCTATATATATAAAAATGAATTGCTGTTCGTTAGTCTCGCTAAAACTCGAGAACGGCTGGACCGATTTGACAAATTTTGGTATTGAATTATTTGTGGAAGTCCAGAGAAGGTTTAAAAGGTGAATAAATATGAAAACGCTTGGAATTTAATAAAAAAATAATAGACTGACTCGGTGGCTCAGTGGTTAGTGCTCTTGACTTCTGATCCGAGAGTTGTGGGTTCGATCCCCACCTAGGGCAAACATTTGTGTGATGAGCAGATTTGTTTGCTCTGTGTCTGGGTGTTAAATAACTATATAGGTATGTATTTAAACTTATACAAGTATGTATATCAGTCTCTGGTTCCCATAACACAGGGAATCCTACTTTGGGGCCAGATGACCAAGTGTGATTTGTCCCAGAATATTTATTTATTTATTTAACCTTCGAGTTTTTATACATACACTTAAGTATATTTTTTTGCTGTTCGTTTGTCTCGCTAAAACTCGAGAACGGCAGGACCGATTTGGCTAATTTTGGTATTGAATTATTTGTGGAAGTCGAGATAAGGTTTAAAAGGTGAATAAATATGAAAATGCTCGGAATTAAATAAAAAAAATCCAAAAATAAAAAATCTGTCAAAAATTATTTGGTTTTAGGGTAGGGTAGTGTAGTGTAGGTGTAGGGTAGGGTAGGGTTGGGTAGTGTAGTTTAGGGTTGGGTAGGGTAGTGTAGGGTAGTGTACGGTAGGGTAGTGTAGAGTAGTATATGTAGAGTAGGTTAGGGTAGTGTAGTGTTGGGTAGGGTATTGTAGTGTTGGGTAGGGTAGTGTAGGGTAGGGTAGTGTAGTGTAGTGTAGGGTAGGGTAGTGTACGGTAGGGTAGTGTAGAGTAGTGTATGTAGGGTAGGTAGTGTAGTGTAGGGTAAAGGGTAGGGTAGTGTAGAGATGGGTAGTGTAGTGTAGGGTAGGGTAGGGTAGTGTAGGGTAGTGTAGGGTAGGGTAGGGTAATGTAGTGTAGGTTAGGGCAGTGTAGTGTAGTGTAAGGTGGAACGAAGTTCGCCGGGACAGCTAGTAAATAATAAATATAATACATAAATAGATAATAAAGGTATGTGTTTATCGATCGCCAATTAAATAGATACGATCACTGAACACAAAATTTGAAATTCCCTAATTAATATAGTTTGTACTCAAATAGTAGACCTGCCGCCAAAGTAAATTCATCAAATAACACCAAAACAATACTCAAAATATTAGATCTGTCCCCAAAGTAAAGTCATCAAACAACACCAAAACAATTCTCAAAAAAGTAGATCTGTCGCCAAAGTAAAGTCATCAAACAACACCAAAACAATACACAAAATAGTAGATCTGTCGCCAAAGTAAAGTCATCAAACAACACCAAAACAATACACAAAATAGTAGATCTGTCGCCAAAGTAAAGTCATCAAACAACACCAAAACAATACTCAAAATAGTAGATCTGTCGCCAAAGTAAAGTCATCAAACAACACCAAAACAATACTCAAAATAGTAGATCTGTCCCCAAAGTAAAGTCATCAAACAACACCAAAACAATTCTCAAAACAGTAGATCTGTCGCCAAAGTAAAGTCATCAAACAACACCAAAGCAATACTCAAAAGATAAGATTTTCACCAAGATAAAACACCCCAATTAATATAGTTTGTACTTAAAACGGTAGATCTGTCGCTAAAGTGAAGTCATCTAACAACACCAAAGCAATACCTACTCAAAAGGATAAGATTTATCACCAAACTAAAACACCCTAATTAATATAGTTTTACTTAGAACGGTGGATCTGTTGCCAAAGTAAAGTCATCAAACAACATCAAAACAATACTCAAAATAGTAGATCTGTCGCCAAAGTAAAGTCATCAAACAACACCAAAGCAATACTCAAAAGAATAAGATTTATCAACAAAATAAAATACATAAATTAATATAGTTTGTACTAAAACGGTAGATCTGTTGCTAAAGTAAAGTCATCAAACAACGCCAAAACAATATTGAAAAGGATAAGATTTATCACCAAAATAAAACACCCTAATTAATATAGTTTGTACTTAGAACGGTAGATCTGTTGCCAAAGTAAAGTCATCAAACAACATCAAAACAATACTCAAAATAGTAGATCTGTCGCCCAAGTAAAGTCATCAAACAACAATAAAACAATACTCTAAATAGTAGATCTGTCGTTAAAGTAAAGTCATCAAACAACACCAAAGCAATACTCAAAAGATAAGATTCCCCAAAATAAAACACCCCAATTAATATAGTTTGTACTTAAAACGGTAGATCTGTCGCTAAAGTAAAGTCATCAAACAACACCAAAGCAATACCTACTCAAAAGGATAAGATTATCACCAAAATAAAACAACCTAATTAATATAGTTTTACTTAGAACGGTGGATCTGTTGCCAAAGTTAAGTCATCAAAGAACATCAAAACAATACTCAAAATAGTAGATCTGTCGCCAAAGTAAAGTCATTCAACAACACCAAAGCAATACTCAAAAGAATAAGATTTATCAACAAAATAAAACACCCAAATTAATATACGAGTAGTTTGTACTAAAACGGTAGATCTGTTGCTAAAGTAAAGTCATCAAACAACGCCAAAACAATATTCAAAAGGATAAGATTTATCACCAAAATAAAACACCCTAATTAATATACTTTGTACTTAGAACGGTAGATCTGTTGCCAAAGTAAAGTCATCAAACAACATCAAAATAATACTCAAAATAGTAGATCTGTCGCCAAAGTAAAGTCATCAAACAACACCAAAGCAATACTCAAAAGGTTAAGATTTATCACCAAAATAAAACACCTTAATTAATATATTTTGTACTCAAAACGGTAGATTGTCGCCAAAGTAAAGTTATCAAACAATACCAAATCGCGAATGAAAATAATAAATAAATAAATATTTGCAATATGAGAAAAAACCTAAGTAATCTAACTTACCCTAACCAAAATCCCATGTTGACCTTTGTACTGACCCTTTAATTTGATAACTGATAACAGATCTAACAATTTGCTGACAGAGCTATCAATTTGAAGACGAAAATATTAAATACAGATGAATTTATGTAATTATGGGCGGAAAATAGAATTCCCATATAATTTACTCTAGCAAAAATCATCACTTAAAATAAGGTGGCACAAATAACCACGATTATTTTTTTTAATCAAGAAAGTAAGGAAACTACGAAGTGCGGTCATTAGGTTAGATCCCTGGATATTTAGTAAACCAATCATTTATCGGAAAAATAATCTTAGCAAAGCCTCAATAAATTTAAAAGACCTATTGAACGGTATCCCACACGATAGGATACATAAACAAAAATAAAAATCACCCCTACTTTACATGCTTTTTTTTTACAGATTTTGTGACATGACTTTATAGGCGTGACAGATATGTATAATCATACCAAACAGCTTTATAGCTGTAACAGTCTGAGAAAAACGGCTGTGACATACCGAAGAACAGACAGACAGACAGACGGACAGGGCGAAACTATAAGTGTAAGTACGGAACCTTAAAAAGATCGACAGTGAAGGAACGAGTATGACTTCGCCGTACATTTAACAACTTTCCCCCAAGGAAAGAACCCATAGTAATTCCCAAAAAAATATTGTACCCTATATACAAAAAGCACAAAATTAGCCAAACAGCTGATCGATTTGTATGAAGTCCATTTTTTTTGTGAATTGACTGTGGGTCTCTTTGTTCAGTAGGACGAGTAGAAGCCATATCACAGATTACTAAATAGTTACTTATATTTAACGGGCCCTATACCAATTTTGGCGATATACAGGATATCTCCTTTCGTTTCATTAATTTACAGAAAGACATACACCTTATACGAAGCTGCGGCGTACTGTGAAGGTTCGCAATCCATCCCTTCTAATATCATAAATGTCATGTTTACCTTTTCACCAATCTTGATGAAATTTGACATGCAGGTAACCTGTGTTACTGGGAAGGACATAGGCTACTTTCTGAGGGAACTGAAAAAATACTCTTTTTTTTTGGTGCATTTCTTTAACATCGTAACGGAACAATGGATTGTTGTGATTTTTGATTTGATTGTTGAGATGGTTGAGGGGTTGGGACTCACCCTCAAAGACAGTCATAAAAGCTAGTAATTCATAAAATAAGTACATATTTGGCACATGAATGAATTTTAGATTATTCCATATTACTTTGTTTTGCATACGAGTAAACACGGTAGCTGTTCCAGGAAGAAAGTTTGTGAAATGGTGTTGTGAAAAATCTGTTGGCGATATTCAACAACTGCCTAAGAAAACATTAAAACCATGTATTGTATAATAAAATAAGTGCTAGTATGTGATTCCATTAGCAGGTGGTTTTCTTAAGATTAGAAAATAAAATAAAAAGAATTGTATTTTCAATTGCTACTTTGTTTACATACCTCATGCTTCGAAACCTCTTCAACTCTCTTGTGTTTTGGCGGTCTTCCTTTTATTGATACTCTGGACAATACAAAAAAAAATGTCAGTAAATAAAATATTATATCAAATGAAAACTTACCTAAATATATATACTATTATATACAGTACAGGTGTTACAAACTTGGTGTAGGACCCGTTAACGGGCGGTTCTCCCCATCGTACTGAACAAGTTTCCCTAAGGAACCCATAGTGAATTCACAAAAAAGAATTTGGACCCTCCATACAAAAATGCGCAAAACTGGTCGATCAGGTGATCGATATGTGTGAAAAGCTTATTTTGCAATATCAGCAATCATAGAACAAAAGCTGTCAAGTATGATGAGTAGAAGCCCCAGATAACGAGACCTACACCATTTTTATACCCCGTATATTTTAGAGGTTTGTTAATCTGCGGCTTTTCATACAAACGGCGATTTTCACCTCATAAAAATTAACCGATGTTGACCAATTTTCGACAGGTTGTCAGTCAGAACAAAAGTTAGGTTTAATAGGTTTCGTTTTTTAAATTGTTTGTATAAAGAGAATAATTTTCGCCGTAGGTTCACAATCCTCTTAACTAGTAGCCACATGTAACATAGAACAATTTTAGGGTTACGTACTAAAAAAGCGTCGGTGGCTCAACCGGTAACGACTCGGTCCATCTAACCAGAGGTACCGGGTTCAAATCTGGACGGCCAATGTACCAATGAGTTTTTCAAAAACTTACGTACATACTTACCGATTGCTTTAACGGTGAAGGAAAACATCGTGAGGAAACCTGCACACGCCTGCGAAGAAACTCGAAGGTTGTGTGTGAAGTCGACCAACCCGCACTGGGCCCGCGTGGTTGACTAAGGCCTAGTCGCCCTGATTCAGGGTAGGCTCGAGCCCCTCGGTGGGGACGTATATTTGCTGTAATGATGATGTACTCAAATGGTCCTAACGGGTCTACGCCGTGCGTTCTTCCGTCTGTTTTTATGTCTGACCTACCTTTAAAAGGGCTGTGTCTTTTGAACCGTAATTGGTAATCGGTAACAATTTTCACATAATAAGTGTAATTATGGCGGATTTCCCAATAAATAATAATACATAACGCAGACCACCGATCTATCCACAGGTCAACCAAAGGGCAATGGAGAGTGCTGTGCTCGGAATTTCGCTGCGTGATCGAATCAGAAACGAGATCCATAGGAGAACCAAAGTAACCGACACAGCTCTCAGAATTGACATACTTAAGTGGCAGTGGGCTCCTAGCTCATAGAACATATATCCGTTGGAAAGTTCTGCAGTGGCGCCCGCGCACCGCAATACGTAGAGTAGGAAGGCCTCCCAATCGGTGGACCGACGACATGGTTAAGGTCGCGGGAAGCCGCTGGATGCGGGCAACTCAGGACCGGTCACTGTGGGATATCTTTAGGGGAGGCCTCTGTCCAGCAGTGGACATCTTACAGCTGGTATGTATTTTTTTATTAACAGTTGGTAAGCACTTAATGATATCGCAGAGTATTGGTAGGCGGTTATTGACTTGTTTTGGGAGCACCTGACTGAAGTTCTGTCCTATTTTTCGGGCATTAACAAGATTCGGCATTCAACGCCTGGGTCGTGCCTATTTTTTTGTACACCCTTGGCATACTCAGATGGTCACAGACCGAACTGGACGCCCTGGATCGAAAAGTTTGCACTACTATGACACTCTATAGGATGCATCACCCGAGGTCGTCAGTGATGTGGCTGTATATCGCGCGGAAGAGTGTCGGTTGTGGCCTATTAAGTGCCTAACAAATGCACAACCGCGATAAATGCAGCCTCCAAATTTATTTCCTTGCGAAAGTCTGTAGTAACTTGCATAGAGTTGTCATAGTGTGTGATAAAGGACTATAACCCAATCCATGGCCGGCTCGCGCACCACTTACCCTAAGACAGTCATAAAAACTGTTTTTTTTTTATTATTTACAATTGGTAAACCCTTGACATCATCTCACCTGGTGGTAAGTGACGATGTTGCCGAAGATGGAAGCGGGCTTACCAAGATTCCCCAACGCAATGGGGAAACTGGCTATCTTATCTTCATGCCGGAACACACCAATGATATCAACATTGATATTTGGCGGCAAGACTTAGATAAGATGGTGGTAGCTAGCCAGGCGGGCTTAGAAAATGCCCTACCACCAACCAAACCGAGTCTTACAATTGACCCCGCCGGGAATCGAACCCGCGACCTCCTGTGTAAAGCCAGTGAACTTTGCCTCTGAGCTACGGAGGCGGTTGAAATGTCCACGCACGCGGGCGAAGTCGCGGGCAAAAGCTAGTAAATACATAAATCTGAAGTGAACGAGTAAGTATATGCCGAGAATACATTTATCTTATTTAAATATTTGTGACATTGAATCTTAATTTTTTTGATGATCATGTTACAATGTGACATTATTAGTATCTTTTGTATAAAACAGTACCTAACTAGTGGCGAAACGAACAATCTCATCTATTTGGTCTCGGCCCAGAATCGACAATTTTGTTTATTTACGTGAATTGGAGGCTTCCTACGTTATATCTTTCGGTGCGCGGTCGCGACTCGAGAACTTTACTGCACCAACGGCCGTCTGTTCGAACGAACCAGTAATGAAATTTCCGGGCTTTCCATTTTTCAAAGGCACACATAAAAGTATTTATCTCGTTACATTTACAACGCCAACGCCCTTTTTGGCACACCCTGTAGCACAGATGAGATACTCTACTTACTTCATCCTGTAGTAAAAATAAAAAGAGACCCCCCCCCCTACCCACATACACAAGAAACGTTAACTCTATCGTAAAAACGGTAAAATATACAAGTGTCAAACTCGGTGTGATTATAGCGTAAACGAACAAATAACAAAACCAGCCAAGTGTGACTCGAACTCACGCTAAGGATCCATAACCGAAAGAAAGATTATTATGCCATAAGAAAGATTATTATGCCATAAAAAAATATTATTATGTCATAAGTATCATCTTTTTATTCATAGCATACACAACACAAACACGTATGTATGTTGTGTAGTGGTACGGGACCCTCGGTGCGCGAGTCCGACTCGCACTTGGCCGGGTGTTCTCTCACCTGTCCTTTTGCGAATCACTCGTAGGTGAAATTGAACGTATTGACTTAGTTTGCTTGGCTGGCACTCTGAAAATAATATGAAAGTTTCAGATAGTTGCTGGCTACATTCTCAGCTTTGCTGGGCGGAAGGAGGTGGGCATCTGACGGGTGGGCAGTGTGATTCTGAATCGGGTTCTGCGCCGGGTAACGGGACCCTATTACTAAGCCTGCACTGTCCGTCTGTCCGATTTTGTGAATGTCGCGGGAAGCCGCCGGATGCGGGCAGCGCAGGACCAGTCGTTGTGAAAATTCTTGGTTGTCCAGCAGTTGACGTCTTTCGGCAGATATGATTCATATACCGTCTGGATATTTTATCAACAAAAATATTTTTTACTCACTATATTATTTACACACTAGATTTTGCTAGCGACTTCGTTCGCGTGAACATAGTTTCTATTGCTGTCGAGGTGCGCCTATTAGCCTAAAAGTAGCCTCTACGTTAATCCAGGTTCTAATCTGTCTACCTACAAAATTTCAGCCAGATACGTTCAGTAGTTTTAGCGTGAAAGAGTAACAATAATCTATACATACGATCTATCGCGTTTATAATATAAGTAGGATATACAATACTCGATGAAAGAAAATTAAACAAAAACATGTATATATTTTTCTCAGCTCTCCTCCTATTACACTAAGAACTAAAGAACCGTTAACGGTTCTCTCTTATCAGCTCATATACGTCCCCACCGAGGGGCTCGAGCCTGCCCTGAATTACGGCGATCGGGCCTTAGTCGACCACGCAGGCCCAGTGCGGGTCAGTAACGGTTCTAGCCGCAATAAAAATATCTTCAGACTTGATCTGCCACGGAGTCAGAATTCGACTCGCACTTGACCGGTTTTTTTTATATTCATACCGCCAACACCCTTTTGAAACTAACAAAATTAAATAATAAAAGTGTATAAGCCAGTCTGAATGAAAGAAGAATCATTTTTTACTATAATCATACGAGGGGGAAGGGGGGGGGGGGCAAAAATTCGCGGAATGAAATGATTGAAATATAAGTGAAACAATGAAGTATTTTTATTTTTCAATTATCCTCGAGTTTAATGAACTTTTCTGATCGACCAATTAATTTGTATAAACCATAAAACAAATGTTTTGTCTTTGCCCTCAAAATGAGCCGAATTTGCCTCCTTCAAATCTTCATCGGTATGAATTTATTTTCCTCTTAGTTTTATATTTAAATTTGGGAACAAATAATAGTCACCGGGGGCCAGATTCGGGCTTTAGGGTGGGTGAACCAGCGATTCGAAGCCGCACTTGTTAAGAGCAGCAGTCGCAACATGGATCTAGTGAACATGCACATTGCACCGGTTCAAAAGAGCCATGTTGTCATGCAATAGCAATACACCCTTCGACAGCTTTCCTCACCTTCTTTCTTTAATGGCTTCTCGTAGTCTTTCTAATAGCGTTTCGTAATATTTCCCAGTTATGGTGACACCTTTATCTTTGTATTCGATCATGAGAATCCCTGTTGAATCCCAAAAAATGGTAGCCATCAACTTTCCGGCCGATTGAACTACTTCGGAGGAGGTGCACCCTTCTTATGCCAGTGCATAGACCACGCATAGACTCTTGTTTTGACTCAGGTTCAAAGTGATGAACCCAACTTTTATCTCCAGTCACAATTCGTTCCAATATGTGGGCAGGGTGGTCACCGCATAAGTTTAAAAAAGCGTCGACGCATGAACTCCTTAGCGGTTTAAGCATTCGCGGTACCCACCTTGCACTCACTTTCGACTTTCGTCATGCCAAGATGGTCATGTAACATCCTTAATATTGTTGCATCCGATACTCTAACTAATGTAGCTAATTGTTTCTTATTAAGACGAGCATCTTCCAGTAAGAGTTTTTCAACTTTTTTTACGATATCCGACAATGTGACTTTACTCGGCCTTCCTGGGCGAGGGTCATCTTCAATTGACTCTCTACCATGTTTGAAAATGCGATGTCACGTGGTTTTACCAGAGCACAGCAACCATTTCATTCATTATAATTTGCGGAGGTTTTCCTTGCTTACATATGAGTTTAATCACAGCAAGATATTAAATTTGCTCCATAGCCGCACGTTTATTCCGAAATAATTCGTTTGAAAGGCAATATTTTAAAAACAAATGATGGTTTTGGCTTGACATTTGACTTACTTTTTTTTAAAGAGTTCTCATACACAATAAGCAAAAAGGTTCTGTAACATTTTACCCCCTTCTGCTTCATTCCGCGAATTTTTGAACCGTATGTATGTCGTAAGTTTCATTATAGCATTCGTTGCATACACAACACTAACACGTATGTATGGTGTGTCAAACTCGGTGTGATTATAGCGTAAACGAACAAATAACAAAACCAGCCAAGTGTGACTCGAACTCACGCTAAGGATCCATAACGGTGAACATATCAATTCAATGAACATTTTCAGTCGGTATTTGAACCAGCAGACCTTCAGCCAATTAATATTGTTTCCTTGCAACCAAGTCACGATTCTGTGCTTAATTTAAGTACCATTGAAATAACTTTGAATAAATGTTTGGAATCTGTTAATGTTAAAAAAGGTGCTGGTCCTGATGGTATCCACCCATTATTAATAAGTGTGCTTCTTCCTTGGCGTCGCCAATCACGATCCTTTACTTAGATTCGCTTGCACAGGGCTATGTGCCAACCTTATGGAAAAAGCGTGGGTCACCCCTATT
This sequence comes from Coleophora flavipennella, assembly GCA_947284805.1. Lineage (NCBI taxonomy): Eukaryota > Metazoa > Arthropoda > Insecta > Lepidoptera > Coleophoridae > Coleophora > Coleophora flavipennella. Next base: position 9,016,997 of record OX369305.1, read on the forward strand.
CCAAAAGGAACTGCAGCACAGAATATAGAAAAGTATCGTCCCATTTCCAAACTTTGCCAGTTTGGCAAAATTCTTGAGAAAATAATTACAGACCAGTTAACTAGCGCAGTACGTAACGTAATAGTCCCTAATCAGCATGGATTTATAAAGGGGCGTGGTGTCGAGTCCAATCTCCTTTGTTTCACAGAAATTATCTGAATGCCATGAATAATAAATATCAAGTAGATGCTGTTTATACAGATTTCGCAAAAGCCTTTGATAAAATTTCACACAGTAAGCTCTTAATGAGGCTTGGCACCTTGGTATTCATGGCGATCTCTTTCGCTGGGTTAAATCATACATTGAAAATCGTTGTCAAGCAGTCGTATTGGGTCGTCTCAATATAGAAATATAAGTTCTGGTGTGCCTCAAGGTTCACACATAGGCCCACTGTTGTTCATACTTAATATAAATGATATAGCTAGAATTGTAACACCTGATACAAACATTTTAATGTATGCTGACGATAGAAAAATATTTAGAGTTATCCGTGAACCTATTGATTGTGAGTTCTTGCAAAGGGATTTAATTATTTTTGAAAACTTCTGCAATGAAAACAATCTTTTTCTGAATCCTCACAAATGTCATTTTATTAGTTTTACTAGAAAAAAGAATATCATTAAATACAACTACCGTCTGTGCAACAGCGAACTGACTAGGGTCTATAAAACTAAGGATTTGGGTGTAATAGTTGACTCTTAATTAACATTTGTGCAACACATTGATAAGATTCTAGATAAGGCCTACAATATGTTAGGATTCATTCTTCGTGTAGGTAAACCATTTCGAAAAGCTAGTACTTACAAATTACTCTACAACTGCTTAGTTAGAAGCCGTTTAGAGTTTGCTTGTTCTGTATGGCATCCCTTCTATCAAGTCCACGTCGATAGATTGGAAAGAGTTCAGAAGAAATTTATAAAATCCGTAGCACATCGAACACATTTTTCTGAATACAACTCTATCAAACTTTATGTCATAAATATAAGCAGGACTTGTTGTCACACAGAAGAAATGTGGTGGATATAGTTTACCTGTATAAAATTCTTCACAACTTAGCTGATGCTCCTACTCTGCTTGAACTCATATCTTTGAAGGTGCCTCGTGGTCGTGTGAGAAAAGTGTGTAAGAAACCCCTGTTTCATATAAATTCTAGCGTTACTTGCTTTGTACAGAATAGCTACCTACGGCGTGCGTGCAGACTGTATAACGAAAAACTTGTGGACGTCGACATATTTGGCGAAACATTACCTAAATTTAAGAGTTGATTAAGAAAAAAACTACTTCAAATATTTTAAACTTGAATCATATAATCTTGCTATATTTATAAAGTAATTCAAACTTGTGTGTAGTAAATATGTTGTTTGCGTTTCGCATTTGGGGTTAATTTTGCTAAAACTTAAATATAGGAAACTATAGGTCTGTAATCTACCAAATTTAAGAAATATTTATATATTAAGTTACGACTGTTTGTTTCTCAATAAAATAAAATAAATAATCGAAAGGAAGATTATTATGACATAAGTATCATTTTTTTAGTTGTTGCAAACACAACACAAACACGTATTTATGTGTATGGTGTAGTGGTACGGAACCCTCGGTGCGCGAGTGCGACTCGCACTTGGCCGGGTGTGCTCTCACCTGTCCTTTTGCGAATCACTCGTAGGTGAAATTGAACGTATTGACTTAGTTTGCTTGGCTGGCACTCTGAAAATAATATGAAAGTTTCAGATAGTTGCTGGCTACATTCAGTTTTATCATTTTACGAGTACAGTAGGACCTCGATAATCCGGACGGAAAAAAACCAGGCTCTGGCGGACTATCGAGGCGTCCGGATTGTTTTAGTCTGCAATTTTTGTCCCTAATAAATTACATATTATTTAATACAGAATCTTATATTGAATAACAGCTGACTGACAGTAAGTAAGCATTAAGAGGAAACAAACCATAATTTTAATGAAGAAGCCTTAAAAAGTCTGTAATATTCAGCTCATTTTAATCTGAAAAAGGCCCAGAGCCTGCTCATGGCCATAGTTAGGGAAGGGGAGGGGCATTATGGGGCAATGCCCTACCTTAAAAATACCAAAACTAAGATAAATTATTATAATTAAATTGTTTGTTGATAGTTTGAGATAAAAAAATTGTAGCGATAGGTATCTAAGCTTATCCGAACATACCACAGTTTGTGACATTCATTTCATATTATAATAATTCTTTGTTCTGTGTATAGATGGCATTTGAAGCGCCATCACAAGAAGCGAGATGGGTCTATTTAATTATAATATCTGTGATGCCCTACCTCAAATTCGACTCAAGCTACAGCCCTGAGCCTGCTCCCGCTCCTCGCTACGGCTCTGGCGGCAGCATGGACTGTCCGGATTACCGAGATCACCGGATTACAGTGGGTCCGGATTATCGAGGCCCTACTGTATTATAATTCACAGTTTGGCGCTGTGGCGCACGGACGGGGGTGGTGCCGGGACGGGAGCGGCATGGTGCCGTATTTGGAAGGACGTGGTATTGTGCAGTGTGTTTCTGAGACGGGAGGGGCGTGGTTCCGTAATGGGAGGGGGTGTGGTGCAGTGTGATTCTAAGACGAGAGGGGCGTGGTGCTCTGATGGTAGGGGTGTGGGTGACGGGAGGGGGTGTAAAGCAGTGTGATTCCAAGGCGGGAGGGGTGTGGTGGTGGAGTGATGGGAGATGACGAGTCTTACCGGCGCGGGCGCGGCACAGCGTGAGGCGGCGCAGTGCCGGGCGGCGCCAGGCGGTCTGGTACGGCCGGCGCGCGGCGTGCTTGGTATGGACAGGCGGAGGCAGCGTTGTGCGTCTTGGCGGAACCGCCGCGCACAGAGCCCAGCCCGCGGCACCCGCCCACGCCGCACGGACCAAGGATACGCAGCTCCTCCATAGCTGCACAACAATTTTGTGATGTAAAAGACGTTTTTCAGCTGATTTGACGATGATGATGATAAATTTTATTTATTTTGATATTGGAAAATTCACAGAATAATGATTTCCGTACTTACATTAAATAAAATAGTGAATATAAAAAACATATCATAATATGTCCACATATGAAAATTATAATAAAGTATGGAAGGTGATCCTAACACAAACCTCGGTCTTTTTGTACCGTTACTGGTTATAGGCTGTTTAAATTATAGCTACTTTTATCCGATTAATTCCTTTACCTGGACCTAGTAGAATTGTTGCTATTTTTTATAACACATTGATATTATGAATACATATTTAAGTATTCTTCTTCTTATCGTGTGGCACAATTAACCGTGCTATCCAAGGGATAGACGGCGGTTGCTTGGTGTTGCACTAAGCATTACCCGCGGTCACGTGTAGGGCATTTAGATTACAAATTAATTAATCTGTATATAGTTACGTAGAATCCACCGGTTTGCAAAACAGCGCGCTGCTTTGCAAAACGGCGGCATTTTATAAAACGGCGGATTTTACGCCGCTTTGCAAAATAAGTGAAAAACTCCAAATAAAACCGATGATCTTCGCGAGGCTCTTATCGTTCGCTCATTTACATTATTTTGTAGCTTTTACAAAAAGCTGCGCTTCATACAATGAGGCGTATTTTACTTTAGCCGAATTGCAACACGGTTGAAAGTGATGTCACCGCATCACAAAACACCGCCGTTTTATAATCCGGCATTATTCAGCGCGCTGTTTTGCAAAACTTCTGATTCTAGGATATATTCTAGAATCCGAAGTTAATATATATTTATGGAACTGTTGTACTGTGGAACAGTTCTATCGAGGATCGAGTTGAAGTTTGGCATACAGATAGAAATTATGTTGTAGGCATTCGTTAAGAAACTATTTTGGGAAACTCCCACGGAAACGGCAAAAAGTGGGATCTGCGCGGACGAACAGCTAGTTTAGTGTATAAATCTAAATTTGTACTTAAAACTTGGTGAAATAAATAAATATAAACCTGCTTTGTTTCAACATAATACTGGAAAGACGTTCAAGGTTGCGCTTGATTTTCATACAACCCCGCTCGCCTCTGCCCAAGGTCCTTATCGTCCAGCACTATTCATAATTCTTTGTACACTTACTGAGCGGAGGCTCAAGGGGGTGGTTCGTCCTCAGACACCACCCCACAGGATGCAAGTCAGGCGAGTCGTCGTCCATCCAGCAAGACATCTCATCGCTCCACCCATCGAAGGCGACTTTCACTTGGTGCTCCCTGATGGCGCTGATGGTAGCCACGCGGATCAGGAATGGTACCTGCGCAGCCGGAAATTATTTAGTTTATTAATTCAGTAGATAAAATAACCTTCAAATATGGGAAACCCGAGACATGGTCACTTACTATAGGCCTCATAAGAAGGCTTAAGGTCACCCAAAGGGCAATGGAGCGTTCTATGCCGAGTTTCTCTGCGTGATCGAATCAGAAACGAGGAGATCCGTAGGAGAACCAGTAACCGACATTTAAGTGGCAGTGGGCAGGGCACATAGCTAGCTCGTAGAAAAGAAGAGCGTTGGGGCAGTAAAGTTCCCGAGTGACGACCGCGGACCGTAAAACGTAGCGTAGAAAGACCTTCCACTCGGTGAACTGTCGACCTGATGAGGGTCGCGGGAAGCCGCTGGATGCGGGCATCGCGGGACCGGTCGTCGTGAAAATCCTTGGGGGAGGCCTTTGTCCAGCAGTGGACATCCCTTGGCTAATATGATGATAGGAAACCATTTCCAATAATAGACTACGCTAAAAACTTTAAAGAATCGACTTTAACACAAAATGGCGGCGTTAAAGCGACAACGGCCTGTTCTTCCAGTGATTGGTACCTACACACATAAGAGTTCACATCTTGAAAACTACTGAATTGATTTTTATGAAATTTGCACTGTACCCTAAGTTGAAAGATAAAAAATTAAAATAAAAAGATATTGCATTTGATTTCTAGTTTCTGAGAGAAATATGTGGACAAACATACAAACACATGCATCATCATCATCATTACAGCTCATATACGTCCCCACTGAGGGGCTCGAGCCTACCCTGTATCAGGGCGGTTAGGCCTTAGTCAACCACGCGGGCCCAGTGCATACATTTATATAATTTAGCAAACCTGTTTAGAAGCCCTTATAGGCTAACATATACGAACATTGTGCATTTCCACCAATATTACATACACTAGCTTTTGCCCGCGGCTTCGCTCGCGTGGTCATCGTTTTTATGATTGTCTTTGAGGGTGAGTGGTGCGCGAGCCGTGCGGCGAGCGTAGACAGACGTTTACTCCAGATCCTCGGCCTTTGTGCATGCTACTTCTGTTCTGTATCTATAATTGTATATTTTGTTGTACAATAAAGAGTTCACAAACAATAAAAAAAACTATATCGGGCTACTTTGATTAGCAATCTATGTCAATTAACACTCTCTCAACTATTTCTATACAAAAAAAACACTTCCAATCCGTTGCTCCGTTGCAACGCGACGCCGACGTCCGCGAGCCTGGAAATTAGTTTTCCCTAGATCCATTGCGTAGTTTAAAGTTTAGTTCTATGCGTACATACAGAGGGACAGACGGCGGGAAGCGACTTTGTTTTACAATTTATACTATGTCACACCCCGGACAGTGCATACAAATGGTCGTAAAATGTTAAATGACATTTCTAAAAACAAATGACAGAGCAAACAAAATCACGGCGAAATCCCATACGTTCGAAAACCAATCTGTATCAATCCGGGTGACGAGGGGGTGAGGTCGCAATCTAGAGAGCGGCAGGGAGTGTCCATACTGTACGTTAGTACTAATATATATACTTTGACTATGTAGAGGTACGGGTCGAATTGATAACGCCCTTTTTTTGAAGTCGGTCAGAAAGAAAACACCTTGGAATGGTACGTTCAGGTGCATAAATCCATTACTACCAACCCCAACAATCCAGCAACAAGTAGGGTTACTTGGCGCTATTATAAACAAACAATGGTGCTTTGAACAACTTTATTTGCAAAGAAAACACACGAGAACATTTCAGTTCCTAATAGCATAAGTAGTTGATGAATTTCACCTTATCCAAGTCATGCAAATCTTATTATTACGCTATGTTTTTATTTTTACAGGAATGTGTATAGAATCTCTGCTGTATGTCTTTTAGCTTAGAATAGGGCCATCCCATCTCTTCCCATCGTGGGTGTCGTAAGTTGGCGTCTATAGCAAATATAACGCGACACTGGAATGTTCTTGGTTACATCAAAGGCGTTGGTTGGGTCACTATATGGATACACCGTTAAACAGTGACAGAAGACTCCTCTGGCACGCGAATAGTCATAATATCGTGCTCCTGGTGGTCAAAGTCAAATCCTACTAAAATTATAAACGCGAAAGTTTGTATGTATGGATGTTTGTTACTCTTTCACGCAAAAACTACTGAACGTATCTGGTTGAAGTTTGGTAGGTAGACAGATTAGGACCTAAATGAACATATAGGGTACTTTTTTTCCACGCTCGGCTTGCGGCTCGCGCACTGCGCACCCTCGAAGACAGTCATAGAAACTATGTTCACGCAAGCGAAGACGCTGGCAAAATCTAGTAGATTTATATAAAACGACACTTACCCTAGGGTCGACCACTTCGAGCTTCATGCCCGGCTTGAAGCCGTGCGGCGGGCGCGTCTTGAATGCGCGCGGCGGCGCCGGCGAAGCGCCCGTCTCCACCAGGTAGCTCTCCCACGAGAATGAGTCAGGGTCCTTGTAATCTGTGGAGACAACACAATTTATTCTCTTTAGAGTGTGCACGCGATTCTAATAGAAATAATAATAAATATCCGGCATAAATAAGGTAAAAGGCCTTGACAGGCAGACAGATTGACAAAGAAGTGATCTTATAAGGGCTACGATTTTCCTTTTGAGGGACGGAACCCTAAAAAGCAAGTATTTTACGACATTTAAGAACTGAACAGCATTACTTCTAGCGCCAGCCGAGCTTCTCCAAAAAGTCCATTAGCGCCCTTGGATCGCGAACAACTTCTGGGTGCAACCTCGGGACATCGAGCTGTGCTGTCTCCGTGCAATCGATATTATGGGGAACGCAGTTCCTTCGACCTCTATGCATCAGAACACTATCCCATTACGCAAATAAAAGACCTCCCTCGATTTAATGACTGTATCAATCGCGAACAACTTCTGGGTGCGACCTCGGGATATCGAGCTGTGCTGTCTCCGTGCAATCGATATTATGGGGAAAGCAGTCCCTTCGACCTCTATGCATCAGAACACTTTATCCCATTACGCAAATAAAGGACCTCCCTCGATTTTATGACCGTACCATTACTTTGCAACCTTTTTTTATCGAGCTGGCATTTACTTACGTATGTGCTATACGACGCGAGTTTACAGTAAGCGGCTCGAGAGCGTGGGCAGAAGTATACTGTAGATCCCTCGGAAACTATATCGGGCTATTGTGGTTAACAGTCTTTGTCACTTCCTACCCCCTCAACTATTTCTATGCAAAAAATCACGCCAATCCGTTGCGATACGCCGACGTGCGCGAGCCCAGAAATGAATTTTCCCTAGATCCCTCGCGAACTACTTCGGGATATGCTAATGAGTTTTCTATGTCGTTTCCTATCCCCTCAACAGAGAAGTTCAAAAAAATCACAACAACCCATTGTTCCGTTGCGATTTTAAAGAATTTAACCAAAAAAGAGTATTTTTTCAGTTCCATCAGGAACTGCATCGGACTATGCTATTTTCACGGCATAAAAAGTAGCTTATCCTTGCCAGTGACACGGGCTAGTAGCATGACAAATTTCATCAAGATTGGTCGAGGTGAAAAGGTAACAACCAAACACAAATTTTTCACATTTATAATATTAAGTATTAGGACTATAGTAAGTGTTGCACACCAAAGAACAATACAGGACTTACGATTAATAGTGTACATAATGTGCAAAGACGGCCTTGTCGCTTTAAGTAAGTGATAGAAAGACAAAAAAACTGATGCCTGCAGCCGTTAAGATGGTGCAGGGATATCTTTATAGCGATACACGACATAGTAACCAAAATTGCCTTGTTGGTTGCGCAATAAATTTGGAATTTTCTTAAGAAGAACTTACCTGCCAATATAAAGATAATATCCAATTAAAACATTTTCAAACAGGTCGATCAGTATTTGATGTTTACATTTACTTCTGATTACTTGTGATATTTCACTATAGAAATCAGTATGTTGACTTACAGCATCACCAGATGTAAACATGGCCCGCAACTCACCAAAACAGAAGGAGATTGTAAGTCCAACTAATATTATTATGAAAAAATACACATCTCCACTTATCTCAGTTTGGTCGATAAAAGGCCTAAGTGAATGACGTTGAGCTGTTTTTGTGCAAAATTACTAATGCGGATATTTCACTATTTAATTATCAAGGAAGGCAACAAACGCGAGTGACGCTCCACAGTTCACAGAATACTGTGTGTTTTACTACTCTAATCACTTTAACGAGTTTCCTCATTAACATTTGAGTCTTATCTATTTTTGCGCTTTTGTTTTGTACCCAATAACAATTTTGGGATACAGTACAAAAGTGTGATTTTAATAATCCAATATACTACTCAAAACAAAATAAGGGCCACCTAAGTTTTCACAGTATATTTTCGAAGGTTGTGTGTGAAGTCGACCAACCCGCACTGGGCCCGCGTAGTCGACTTAGGTCCGATCGCCCTATTTCAGGGTAGGCTCGAGCCCATCGGTGAGGACGTATATGAGCCGATATGATTTTCATACAGTCGTTCAAACATCCACAATTATTATTTTTTTAAAATTAAGAAAAGTAAGAAAACAACAAAATACAGTTATTAGGTTAGATCCCTGGCTACAAATGTGTCAAAGAGTACATTCTGCAGACCCTCGGAAACTCTGTAGACTGCTCAACACAGAGAACATGATTTATTTACCGTAAGATGTATGGAAAATTTGTCAATTTACTGTGTGCTCAGCTGAGCAGTCCACTGAGTTTCAGAGGGTCAGCGGAAGGTTGTGCGACGCATTGTCGCGTTGTCGACGCATTTATAGCTAGGGATCTAACCTAATGATCTCACTTCTTAGTTTCCTTGCTTTTTTTGATTTAGAAATACAAATACAGTCGAATTAAGAACCACCTCCTTTTTGGAAATCGGTTGAAAATAATCGTGGCTCTTTGTATGAAAATATACTGTGAAAATTTAGGTGGTCCATATTTTGTTTTGAGTAGTATAATATTTACATTTTATATTGGATAAAATCACACTTTTGTACTGTATCCCAAAATTTTTAATGGGTACAAAACAAAAGCGCAAAAATAGATGACAAAAAATATGTTTTATAAAATTATTTATTTTATTTTTATGTTTTTGTTTTACTTAATATGTTTTATATTTATAACATTTGTCTTCTAAGATTCACTCGCAATCTTTTATTTATCGGATGAGATGCATTGTTTTTGGTTACTTTATTATGCCTGCTGCAGGATCTCGAAAAACATTCAAGATTTCATGATTTTAAAATGTCTAGATATTTTGTGTTGCCATCCCTCTCGCACGCTACTCACAGTAGTGTCGCCATTCCTCTCGCACTGTCGCACGTGACCTACAACAATGATTTATATTCATCCATCCCTTTCGCACGCTACTTACAGTTGGGCGGCGTGAGCGAGACGCCGTGCTCCTCAGCCCAGCCCACTGGGTGTATGTACGGCGAGGTGGGCTCTACCCAGTAATCGTACATCTCATCCCAGCTGTCAAAGTTGATTAGCAGGCGGTTGTCCAGCATGTCGGCGATGCTCGCCACGCAAACCAGCTCGTTCTTCCGGTCTTCGGCTTCTAGCTTCATGCCGATGCGGAAGCCGTTTGGCTTTATCGTCTATGGAAGAATGGCAATTTTGAAAATGATGATTTGAGCAAGGTTGCTGGCGACAGCTGGATGCTCTTCCGAAGATCGGTAAAAGTTGTTTAATTCACTTATAAAATCTGCCATGTGGATTTTTTTTATATGCTATATATCCTATGACACGCGGAGTGATGGTACAAATCCAAATTGTATTAGTGGTTTAGGAAATATGAGGGAACAGATGAACATCCATACACATACATACATAGACTGTCAAAAACATAACCCTCCTTTTTCGTAGTCGGTTAAAAAAGTAGCCTATGTCCTACCCAGTGACACAGGCTACCTGCATCTCAAATTTCATCAAGATTGGTCGAGGAGTTGAAGCGTGAAAAAGGAACAAACTAAGAAACATAATTTCACATCCTACTATCTACTAATATTACAAATGTGAAAGTTTTTATGTACGAGTATGGGTGTATATATGGATGTTTGTTACTCTTTCACGTAAAAACTACTAAACATATCTGGCTGATATTTGGTAGGTAAACAGATTAGGACCTGGATTAACATATGGGCTACTTTTTCCCACGCACTGCGCAACCTAGAAGACAGCCATAGAAACTATGTTCACGCGGGCGGAGCCGCTGGTAGAAGCTAGTTTATAATATTAGTAAGGAAAAAATTTATTATTTTTACTTTGAGTGCGACTGCAACCGCCGAGCGTTCGCCAATACACTGTGTTTAAAAAAAAAACTTTTAACTTAACTGTGAATCTTTTGCAACATGCTCTATCCTCATTCAACTAACTGCATATGGTGGCCACCACACCATACAGAATCATCATCATCATCATTTTATTCCATAACTTTATAGGGGCACAGATTTGTATAACTTTACCAAATTTCAACTTCATAGTTGTATTAATAGTTTGAGTAAAACAGCTATGTCATATCGACAGACACACAGACGGACTTGACCAAACTCCAAGGGTTCCTATTTTGACTATAAAACCCTAAAAAGGGCTATTTCTATTTTAAAAACAGTAGAACTTACTTTAGTAGTCACATGAAGGAACAGATGTTTAGGCGCAGCGACGGCCCTCATCTGCTGGAGGTACAGCGGCCACGAGAAGTTCGAGCGCGTGTACCCAGCAGGCGGCTTCAACGAGCGCCCGTTTCTCTCGCACCAACCCGCTGGGAATATATCTACGCAGTCCGCGTTCACCCAGTAGTCGTAGATATCTAGGTATTCGTCGAAATGCAGCCTCATCCGATACCCCTGCACTTCAGCCACAGATACCACGCAAAACAATGCTGGGTGCTCGGGGTCTATCGCCTCCATTCGCATCCCAACTTTAAAGTAATTTCTACCATATGGAAACGGGTCTTTGAAAAGCTTTACTGGAGCGGCTTTAGCCTTGCAAATATCCAGATAACGCATCCACGAGAAACCATTTTTCCCGCACATCCATGGATACTTTTCATTCTCAATGGAATCCTCACTTATCTTCATTAGTGCAGCTTCTGATATTTGAGACTCTGAAGGCAATGAATCATAATGTTTAAATGGGATTTTATCTTCTCTGTCAAGTTGTATATCGGAATCAGAGTGTTTCCTCATAAGCAATTTTTTAATTTTATTTCTCTTCTTAGACAACTCAATCCTCTCTTTATCACGTTTCTTTTGTGCCATCTTCTGCACTTCGCTCTGGCATGTCAGACTGCAGAAGTTAGGCGTGATAAACTCCGCCGCCATGCCGTGACAACCACACCCATCACACCGGTACAAGTCCTCAGGAGATGTTGGTTTCTTCTCCCGTACACCCCTCTCAATGCGTTGTTTCAGAGGAGTCTGATACTTCATGCTTGGTATCATTATATCCTCCTGATCACTGCCATCGATGATATCGATTAGGCCAAATTCATTCGTCTGAAACTGTAAACTGCTGCCGCGAAGATGCGCTATACCATTGTTCCATATCAAACCTGGGGGATCTTCCTCGAATGTCGAATCAAAACTGGCTCTTTTAAGCTTATTAGCTTCTTTGTTATTATTGAGCTTGGGATAGTAAATGTCATGGGTAACCCTTTCGGCAGTCTCTGATTTGTCCTTGTAGTCATCATGGTCTGATTCACCTAAAGTAGTTTTAGCTTCTAGATCTTTGTCCAACTTTTCATCGCAGAATAGTGATGGTACTCGATGATCGTCATTGTTTTCATTGTCATGGGAATCCACTGCCTTATCTAAGGATTTAGGTTGAGAGAAGTTGGAGTCCTTCGTTAACACCGCATATCGTCCCCACTTGGAGTTCTTGATAGACAAGTTTTCATTTGAGAGAGAAGTACGTCTTTTACTGTTTGGGCTTTCAGTTTTCTTTTCACTGTTATCAGAGTTTGAGCGCCTCAGTATTGCTGGCGCAGGCACAGTTACAGTTCCAACATCGTTGCGATCTATAATATTTTTATTTAGGAGACTTTTACTTTTCTCTGGTATGGCTAAAGTGAATGATTTCTCTCTAGTTTGACCACCTTCTTCATCAGCGATCGAAACCGTATAAATATCATCATTCATTGCAGAGTTAGTGTCAGGAATCGATAAGGTATATTCCCCATGTTCACCTGTAGGCTCCGCTCTGGACCCAGGGATGGATACAGCAAACGTTTTGTCACTCTTAGAGCATCGGGGAGCATTATGACTGTCTTTCCCATTGACACTAACAACATTAGCTAATGGTTGTAGTGGAGGCACCTCAGAAGTCTCCAGATTAGAAGTATCCCTCATCACAGTAATGTTTCCTTGAGGATCGTTCTGTATTTGTCCGTTAGCTATTTGCAAATTAATTATTGGACCCTTTGACGCCATTGTAGTAGGCGCGTCGCGAACTGTCAAGGGTAAAATGAATTTGGTGTTCTGAATTTTAGGCATATTCATTGGAGTTAGAAATAGTTTTTGATTGTTTGTATTGGTGTTTGATTGATTATTTGATATGAGAATGGACTGCTTTTCTGATAAAGGTTTTGTGTTTGATTTCTTGACAGATCCTAGATAGGCAATAGCTTGCTTGCCCTGCGTGCCCGGGGCTATGCTGATGGGCACCATCATCTTGTCACTGGGCTTTGGCTTCTGAATAACGATGGGCCCACCCGAGTTAGCCGTGGCCAGTATAGACTTGCCTTGTCCAGCCACTTTTGGAGCAATATTTGGTTTGCTCCCTAAATTTGATATGAGTTGGATATTGGTATTGCTTGTAACCTGAAACAGAATTGAAGTCATAGAAGTAATCTTCACAAGACCTACAAGTAATCAAACAAAGAGTTGATTCCTTCCATTGTAAACTTATGACAATAATATTTGTCACTACAATAACACAATTCAAAAGATTACAAATTCACAACAAGAAAAAGTTTGCACAATTAGAAGGTAAAATATCATTGTTACATATTATGTTCTAATATAAGAATGGTTTCAGGGTTTCCTACCAGGTAGCAGGACCCTGTTACTAAGCCTATGCCGTCTGACTGTCTGTTGAATCGTAATAGGTAGCTGGCTGAAATTTTTATGATATGTAATATAAATAAAAAAAAAAAAAAAAAAATGTATGTAACTCAAGACTAAGGTCTTTGACCAGTGTGTGTTGCCAGTGATGACTTACGGAACTGAGACATGGTCGCTTACTATGGGCGTCATAAGAAGGCTCAAGGTCACCTAAAGGGCAATGGAGCGTGCTACGCTCGGAGTTTCTCTGCGTGATCGAATCAGAAACGAGGAGATCCGCAGGAGAACTAAAGTAACCGACATAGCTCACAGAATCGCTGAACTGAAGTGGCAGTGGGCAGGGCACATAGCTCGTAGAAAAGATGGCCGATGGGGCAGTAAAGTTCTCGAATGGCGACCGCGCACCGGAAACGTAGTGTAGGCAGGCCTCCCATGCGGTGGACCGACGACATGGTGAAGATCGCGGGAAGCCGATGGATACGGGCAGCGCAGGACCGGTCGTCGTGGAAATCCTTGTGGGGGAGTTTTGTCCAGCAGTGGACGATTTTTGGCTGATATGATGATGTAATACTATAGGGGATTTACTAAGGATAATAAAGATAAACATCCATACAAGAAACATGATTTTTTATTCTTGCTCTAAGGTAAAAATAGTAACACATACAAGCGTAGGCAGGCTTCCCATTCGGTGTACCGACAACCTGGTGAATGTCGCAGGAAGCCGCTGGATGCGGGCAGCGCATGACCTGTCATCGTGGAAATCCTTGGGGGGGAGGCCTTTGTCCAGCAGTGGACGTCTTTCGGCCTCCACAAACCCGGACTTGGCCCCCGTGTGTGGAGTATAGCCTAACCTTCCCCAGTTTGGAAAACCCCATGCCCCAGCAGTGGGAAGGTTTACGGATTGATAACAAATAATAAAAACTGACCAAGTGTGAGTAAACTGAATAAAAATAAAACACTATTTTGTTGCTCTCGTTTGTTAAATGATTCATTCTTGTACTCATAGTGAGAGAAGTGGTGGAGTCCAATTCGCACTTGGCCGGTTTTTTAATTTGTGTGAGAGCACAGGGAACAGAGAGTGAAATGCAGTGGGTGTGGGGCAGGCGCTACAAATAAGTATAGCGCGCGCGCAAAATGGTTGCTGCAGTACTCTATCGGCTCAGAAGAGTGAAGGCATTTTAATACTGGTACTAACAATAGTGTTATATCTATATAAAATGTGCTATTGGTGTGCACACACATGTCAGGGTAATTTGACTGTTAGCCTTCATAAAATGTTATGCAGTTTAAATAGAAGTAAGAATTGTCACTAAATGAGTTGCTTTCTAAATCAGTTATCCACAACTCAGTGTAAGAATCCATACAGTGGTCCAATGCTTTTGATGTTTGTGTCAAAGCGGACTCACTAATAGTTTTTTATTTTTGTTTCATTAATCTCTTGAGTGTGTTTGACTATATCTCACCTGATGGTAAGTGACGATGTAGTCGAGTATGGTTCCACTCCATCGCTGTCCACATAATAAATGAGGAAGCGTAACGCTTCGCGCGTATAGGCTGAATAACAACAACAAAGGAGTGGAACCTCCCCCTGCGTCTCGTTGACTGAAGGTGGAATGGAGTTGGGGGAATGAGGTCGTGAAGTACTTAAGCACACTCTCGAAATGAATTCGATAGAAAACCGAAAGATGCGGCGATGCTCAAGGCTTCGAAGCTTGTTATTGGGCAGCTGTTCTTTGCACCATCTGAATGTATGAAGTGTCCCAAAATTGACCCCCACACAATTTTCCTGTAGAGACGTCTCCGTTGGATGACTGTATGGATTCTAACGGTGTCTATATTTTGTTTATTTTGAGTTTTTGATTTTTGCATTAAAGCGGACTCACTCAGCTGCTCCTTGCCACCCCCTGAATGTATGAAGTGTGCTGAAATTTGGCTATGGATTTTGGGGCTCAACCTTCCCTATCTTGCCCTTTGGCCCCCACACCATTTCCCTGTAGAGACGTCTCCATTGGATGACTGTATGGATTCTTTAGACTGTGTCTATATCATTATTTTGTTAATTTTGAGGTTAACGTCAAAGCAGACACACTACTAGTCACTGGGCAGCTGCTCCTTGCACCGGCTGAATGTAGGAAGTGTCCTGAAATTTGGCTATGGAATTTGGGGCTCTACCTCCCCCATCTTGCCCCTCAGCCTCTGCACTCTTCCCTGTAGAGACATCTTTTTTGGACGACTGTATGGATTCTTTAGACTGTATCTATTATTATTAAATAAATAAATATTCTAAATAAATAAATATTCTGGGACAAATCACACATGGTCACCTGGCCCCAAAGTAGGATTCCCTGTGTTATGGGAACCAGAGACTGATATACATACTTATATAAGTTTAAATACATACATATATAGATATTTAACACCCAGACACAGAGCAAACAAATCTGCTCATCACACAAATGTTTGCCCTGGGTGGGGATCGAACCCACAACTCTCGGATCAGTAGTCAAGAGCACTAACCACTGAGCCACCGAGTCAGTCAATATTATTATTTGGTTAATACACTAGCAGCTCTAAGAGCTGATGCATGTATATCACTGTTTCAAAATGTATATATTATTATTTTGTTAATTTTAGGTTTCGAGAAACTACTTTATGATGGTAATCCAGTGTGCATGATGCACAAGCTGCCAAGTGTCAAATTAAGTTTTTCCCCAAATCCCTCAGGAGCCATGCATGTTTTTGGAACAAAACGTACCCTATGTTGTAGCCCACAGTTGTTCAGTAGTTTAAAATAACTGGTTTCTCGGGAACAGCTCGAATGATTTGGATGAAATTTTGTATTTATGTAATGTTTTACATTTTTCCAATTTTATTACGATAAGAGCCATGCTTGAGAAAATCCATTTTAAGAAAAAAAAAATTTTTTTGTTTATATATTATTAGCAATGATCGGAATAGGTAAAGTTTTTTCATGTACTTTTGCAACGTTGGCACAACATGGATAAGCTTAATTTTATCTGGTATCCGGTTTTTTTTCATTTAGAAGCAACTAACTCAAAACTCAACAAAATGCTAATCCGTGCGTGCAAGGTTTTATTGAGAACTACTTGCACAAATATATTTTCTGATTTGTTTATTTACTAATTCTTATTGTATAATTATTGGTGTAATTTGTTTTAAATAAGTATTTGATGCATTTATAAACAATAAAAAGATGATTCCAAAAAAGTTTTTATTACATTTTGTAAGACCCTCAAATCCGGAAATCCGGTGAAGCTTATCCATACTATTGACAACGTTATGACATAATTGCCGGAAAAAACTCTACCTATTCCGATCAATGATTATTAGCAATGTTTCTATGGGAATAAATGATTTCTACCTTTTTGTCAATGATTGGTCGCCTATGTTCTGACTCATAACAGATTTGAAATAACATGTAATGGTAAAAAATCTTCTAAGTCTCAATAATGGGCAATACCTAATTATTTTAGTAAACAGAATACTATGTTTTTGTCTGGTTTTATGGACTCATTAAATGTTATGAAAAATTTTATTAGGGACAATACAAATGGAAAGAAAACCCTATCTATAAAATGCAACTTTATAAATAGGCCCTTACAGTTTTATACCCTCCATATCAATGAGTTATAAATTTGAAAAATAAAGCACAGTGTTATTATTGGTACATTCATAAAATGAACTAAAGCCAAAAGAAACATACTTATATTTCTGGCAAGAAAAGATTTATAATAAAAAAGGTACTTACAGGTCTCCTAACTATGATTTGAGGAGGATTTCCACTAGTACTAGCCTGGCTGATCACATCACTGCTTGTTACAGGCTTCAGTCCAGTTGGGGTCTGAATATAGACCACATGAGGCATTGTCCTCGTCGCTCCCCGCAGCTGCACTGTGCCACTGCTTACTGAGCTTGGCATAGTAAGCTGTATGGAGTTGTTACTAGAGTGGGGAATCTGCACAACCCCAGAGTTTGTCCCAACTTGCACTTGAGTTGTAGCACTACTTATCTTCACTGAATCTTGTAATTGCAGCTGTGGCGCAGCAGAACTAGATACAGTCATGTCTGAACTCCCATCCATATTGGTCGACCTCGGATTAGAGCCCATGTGAACATGAATAATATTACTATGCAATTGTTGATTTGTATTTTGCAATAATGGCATAGAAGTAATGCTGGGGCCTGTCAGTTGGATATTCTGACTGCCAGCCGGTATTTGCAGGGGAACATTTATAGTTTCTCCAGCAGGTAATTGGACAGGGACATTCGTAGTTCCCGAAACTTGGAGGGGAAGACTGACTGGGGCTATTTGTAGTGGCACACTGCTTGCAGAGCCTGATAATTGGACTGGAACATTGATGTTAGATGTGGACCCTGGGATCTGCATGGGCACATGCACTGTTGACAACTGCAGCGGGTAGGGACTGTTACTTGTATGGATCTTGACAGGAGCTAGGGAATGGGTGACCAGGTTGTGGGCCATGGGCATGGAGTTCTGCGTGACTTGTACCGAAGACACGATCATGCTGCTTGATGTGGGTGTCTGGAATAAGGTAAACAATGTCAGTAAGGTCAAGTTCCAGCAACTCATCACATTAATTTGCAAGTTCACTCACAAGTAAAGTATTCAATAGCACATTATGTTGCGAGTTATTTAGAGCCGAATGCGTACTGGTGGACGTGTTCGCAGATTTTAGTAGTCTTTTTTTCAGAATTTCGGATTTAGGTTGATCAAAGTTTTGAAGTGAATTACTCTGCTGTCTCTCCATTTCTCGGCTCCAGGAGCATTAAAGAACTCATTACAGACACCCGATCATCTTCTACATCTCATAATTGCTGGCCTGTAATGCAAAAAAACAAGCAAATTAACGCAAAATGAAAAAATATTTTTTTATCATACAATTGTAATTCTATTACATTTATGATAAAGTAAAGAAATAAGTTACCTGGTTATTTTTTCCTGAAAACTAAAACAATACATAACAATGTACAATCTTGAGTTCTCGAAAATATTTATAGATTTCGTTACATTTTTCTTTCGCGAGTATCGCACTCTTGTCTTGTGCAGCTACTTTTATAAAATCACACAACTTCAACTTCATGAAACAGTAATATGACAATGCATTACTCGCATTTCAGATTACAGTAACAAAGAATAAATTCCCTCATATAACTTTGATGAATAGAACATAATTATTTTCGTATTGAAAACCACCAAATAAAAATAATATTCTCTTCAGCTGAGCTACGAAATCTAGTCATATACCTGCCCAGCGCAACTGGAACATTTTTTCCGGCAAGGCAACATCGCCAAGAAAAAATTGTGCTGTTAGTATAATGTTGGTCAAATTGTAGGCCAATCAGGTTCGAGCTTTTCCGTGGCGATACATTCCCGCCCTTCAAATTAATAAACTTGTAATTAGTAATTAAAATACTCCAACGCTGAAATCCTTCAAATCTTCATTAATTCATTTATAAAATGAAGATGTTTTACTTCTTTTAACACAATAGCATAAAATGTTTCATTTTATTAAGCCACTAAAATACAATCGAAAGTAATTTTGAATTTGCGTGAATTTGTAAAATACAATACAGAATTTGATTGTTTTCCCAAATACGTAATTTATTTTAAAGATAATTTTAAAGATAAGTACTTCAGTAATTTTTAGTCACTTCATGAAAAAAACCTGACTCTCTTTTATCAAAAATATTGTAAATATTATTTTTGCTGGAAAGTTTGTTGACCGGAAGTCTATGAAATACTTACCTATAATTTTCTTTCTCCCTTATTTTCATTTCCCGCTTCATGTGCCTCATCCACACGTTGGTTGAGCGCGCTCATTAGCCAAAGATTACTTACTATTAATAACACACATATGGTATATATTTACACTAATTCCTCATGAAAATGGAAATAGTGTAAATATTTACCATATGTGTGATATAAAGTTCCACGAAGAACCTACAATCAACAGTATCAACTATCTACTATTAATAAAGTCAAAGATGACCTCTTATTACTATTGTAAAGATGCGACATTCAGCAACGTCGCGCGTCGCCTGCGTGGGGTTTGTAATGGTTAGTGATCATGTATGTATCATCGATTTCACCGTGAGCTGTGTAAGATTATCGTGAAGATAAAAATGCAGTTTACTGTATTTTTAATAATTGACGAGTACAAGATGTTTAAAAAAAGCTTGACCTCTCAACAAAATATTTCATATTCATGGTTTTCTTCGTACGGAGTCCGGAACAAAATGATTCAACGTAGGTTTTCTAGGCAAATATTATAATAGGTAACGTAGCAAAATTAAGTTAAAATAGAGAAAATAATCAGGCGGAAATGATCTGCTACATGGAACGTTGGTCTAAAAGTTGTAAAATGGAAAATTGGACAGTGGGGATAGTAAAAATATAATTAAATTTATTGATTTTAAAAATGACAGCGATCATAAAAAAACTTCATCGCCAGCGAATACAAGTTTCAAGGCTAGGGAATATTTATTCCAATGAAATTAAATGTACCTATGTGAATTCACACCTTAAAGAAAATTTATATAACATCATTTTTAGTTGAGGTGGCAACCTCGTACCAAAGTTTATATTTATATAAGTACTAACATACAGTACGGACACTCCCTGCCGGTCTCTAGATTGCGACCGTACCCCCTCGTCACACAGATTGGTTACAGTTTGGTTGTCGAACGTATAGGATTTCGCCGCCATACTTTTGACACTCTCTAAATTTGAAATGTTCAATAGGTCCAATAACGTAACTTCTTGATCACGTAGAGAGGGAAAAAGTATTTAAAAACAGGGTGATTTCGGGGTCGTGATCCCAACCATTTTTTTCTGACTCAGTAAATGATTGCGATGCTACCTGTATTTATTTTAATTGAAACAAAGATGATTCGTTATTTACGTATTTTTATTTAAAAATTATTATTGACTCAAAATGCGTGGTCACCCTACTTTTAATTACACCTTTTTATTAATTTTTATTAATAGTAGGGTTTACATGATCTCGAATTATCGCAGTTTTTTTTGCTGACTAAAAGTAAAAGTCGCTGGTGTACTGTTAGTCCTAACCTATCGTGATCCTTAGGAGAAAGTAAGTTAAATGCTTCTTTCTTGCTCCACGACCCCGTAATCACCCTGTATATTCCTTTAACCCTTCAGCGTGTATATCGAACGCGCCGCCGGAGCTCTAGTGTGCAGAGTAATTTCGCCGCACGGTAGTCCGTTTGGCGCGTTGCAGATATCCAATGTTTTATCAGTATTTTTGTATGGAAGATATAAAAACTAATTACTGGTCTAGAAAACTGACAAATTTTCCTATCTAATGTAATATATTTTACATATTGTCTTCTTTCTTCTTTCTCCTGGTCATTGTCCCAATTTATTTGTGGTCGGCCCTCCTAGTACTTCTGCGCCACACCGCACGGTCGTGGGTTGTCTTCTCATTTGAGTTTGTACTCTTAAGGTCATTTTTTATTTCTGCAACCAGGTCATTGGTGGTCTCCCGCGGTCTCTTTTACTCTCTTCCATGTTTATTACTTTTTTAGTCATATGGTCATCATCCCTTCTCATCACGTGTCCGTACCAGCGCAGACGGTTATCCCTGAGTTTTTTTCCTGTACCTGTGCGACCTTAAAAGAGCCTCGAACATATTCATTCCGGATTTTATCCATTCTAGAAACACCGCCGGACCACCGTAGCATCTTCATTTCGGTGACGTGAATCCTCTGTTCATCCACCTTTCTCATCGGCCAGCACTCTGACCCATACAGTAGGGCTGGTCTAACTGCTCTTTTATATACATTGCCTTTGATTTTGATCGGCATTCTAGGGTCACACAGGACATCAGACAGGGATCTCCATTACAACCAAACTGTTTGGATTCTACTCTGTATATCTCTTTCAGTGCATGCTTTAGTTAGATGCTATCATCGAACCGAGGTACTTGAACTCTTCAACTCTGTTGAGAGGTTTATCTCCTATTGACGGACATGGGGCCGCTGCTTTTTTTGTTCTAAATAAATGAGCTTCCCAAAAGTACTAAGGAACAGACAGTTTTGTATGCTGATGACAGTACAGTTATTCGTACTGTACACCAGGTCATCGGTCCACCGAGTGGGAGGCCTGCCTACACTATGCTGTCTGGTGCGTGGTCGCCACTCGAGAACTTTATTGCCCAATAAATAAATTAATAATAACAAATAAATTTTATGACAAAAGGACTCGCTTAAAACAGGTAATAAAATTTCCTTAAAAATCCGGCCTCTGTGGGGGTCTCATCGTTTTTTCCCTGCATGTACTTCAGCTACTACTAAGTTTAATGCCTTGAATTAAAGCTAGTTTAAGTGGAGATGTTATTAACATACTTTGCACATTTCATTAGTAGGAGACTTTTTACAGAAAATTGCATTTTTTATCGAAAAATGTAATAAAAAAATACGAAACTGATAAATTTCAAAAGCGTGCTTTGAAAACCTTTGTAACTTTTCAACATTTATTGCTTATCATGAACTTTTGGAATGTCTGCTATGCTACGATTATAAGAAACTCAAAATCATGCATATAGTTTTTTTTATTCGAATTTTAACCGACCGAAACCGTTTTTTTTTAAATAATTGAATTTGAAATAACTCATAAACGGTTAACTTTTGGATAGCACATTATAGGACAAAATCGATTGCTTTTGACCTAATCTATCACCCCTTAACGGGAGTACGTGACAGTACAAATCAGCCTATACAGGGTGGGAAGGAGTATACCGACAGATTTTAACCATGGATTCCTGGTGGTATTATGAGTAAATAATGTTATATCAACATGGGTCTAAAACTGCCTTATTAATTTACTTAATTTCTGGAACAAAAAAATCAATTAACGATAGTAATACCTTCTGAACGAAACCTTAGTCTAAAGAGTGAAAAAAAAACTTCACACTTCACGAACGTATCCGACAACATACGATAAACGACGAGTGAAGTCAACGTCAGTATGATACTCTGAGGCAAGGTTGGTTTACGGCCAGTACGTTTTTCAACAGAAAAAGTTTGCATACTTGCCGACTTGCTGGTAGAAACTCGAAAGCAGGAAGTAAACTAAAGACAAAACTAATAATAAAATACGTTAATACCTTTTGAGTACTCTGTTTCTGATTAAAGATATCATATGCCAAGATATTATTATGTGTCTAGTTGTATCTTAGTTGGTAGTTGTGTACACAGCGAATAATAACAACAGCATTAGACATAACTTTCATTTATTCCAATACCTACCTAATAAAAACTCTGCTCTTTAAACTCAAATTTAAATAAAAAAACTTATCCGTAGCCAAAATTATAGCAGGTAACGAGTGTAAACTCTTTTTTTCCTTACTTGTCTTATGTTGTCAACAAACACCGCTCGAACAAAAAACACCACTTTCCGAATACACCATACACATTATGAGACTAAAAAACATTGTAAATGGTAACTACGACGTGGAAGTATAAATTAACACTGAAATCTGCTATTATTTTATACATTTTTTAACACTTTTTCCATAAAATTGCGTAATTGATAAAAGATTTTGTCACAGATTAAAAATCGACATGATTGTTTTGTGTCTTTGGTGTAGAGATGGGATGAAGTGAATGACTGAATGAATGATTTTGAACTGTTGTTGCGAGCTAAAAATTAGGTCATCTTTGATAATTTTGAGATTAAGAAACATTGTAAATGGTAAGTACGACGTGGACGTATGAATTAACACTGAAAACTGCTATTATTTTATACATTTTTTAACACTTTTTCCATAAAATTGCGTAATTGATAAAGGATTTTGTCACAGATTAAAAATCGACATGATTGTTTTGTTGCTTTGGTGTAGAGAAGGGATGAAGTGAATGACTGAATGAATGATTTTGAAATGTTGTTGCGAGCTAAAAATTAGGTCATCTTTGATAGTTTTTAAACATTTTATTACATTAAGTTTAGTAATTTTTATTTTATTACTCTAGACAGCTAGGGAAATAGAAAAATGACGGAAATAGAAGCTTTTTAAACTCTTGACTATATATCTTTTATTAAATTAGGTCATCTTTGATAGTTTTTATTCAAAGTTTAGCAAATTTAATTACTCGCATCAGCCAGAGAAATAAAAATCACAGAAACACTATTTATTTATAGTCTATAAAATTGGCAAAAGTCTGCCATCCGCGGGAGTGTAATTATCTAGCAGTAGACGTCTCACGGCTGATATACAGCCTATGTACTCAAACAGAAAGTGATGGCAAGCATTATTGGCGATGCAAAGATTTTCCGCGCGCCTCTAGCGGCGAAATGAAGAAGTTTCTAAGAACGACACTTTGCTTTAAGTTGAGGATAAGGTGAGGTTAATTTTAGATATAATCAGATGGCTCACGATTACATTAAGAAACCTGTTAATAATAAAAACAGAAAAACGAAATATTGTTGCGTTCCTGAATTTAGTACTTACGGAGATTCGGGAATAAGTTTTCATTTGTTTCCAAAATACAAAATTATCAGGAAAAAATGGTAGACTGCAAAGCAATTTCACCAGCAATGAGAGTTTCTTATCATCTTTTTTCAAGCTTCAAACTATTTTCCAAACAGTAAATATAATTATGTTTTAATTATTTTATGGTACTTATATTCACATGTATTTTATAAGTTATTTATTTAGTTTAGGCTTAGGCGAGTTTCTCGTCGGATAACGAGATTATGTTCCAAATTCTAAAAAACAGAAGTTGTTTCTTAAATAATGTCGTACTGTCTCAGAATATTCCTAAGACCCTATTACTGAGACTTCGCTGTCCGTCCGTCCGTCTGTCACCAGGCTGTGATTCATGAACTGTGAAATGTGTCCAATGGTTCCCAACCCTACGCCACATTAAATGTGGCGTAGGGTTGGGAACCATTGGATGAACTAACTCTTATTCTTGGTTGATTCAATGATTAAATGAAGTACAAATTTTGTTGATGAGATAAGACAAGTAAGAAAAAAAACTTTAACATCATTGAATCAACCACGACTAACATTCATTTCATTCAATGGTTTCCATTCAGTTCATTCAATTGTTTCCCACCCTATGAAAAGCTATTTCCAGTGACATTGACATAGGGACGCCATATATGTTTACGAGATAAGACAAGTAAGGAAAAAAAGAGTTTACTTGTGTGAAGGTGTGTGTGATTACGTCTTATTATTAGGGCGTGTTACCCTTGAGATTTTTTGAACTTGTGAATTATTTAAAAAAATAATATCTCGAAAAATAGGCTTTTACTGGCCCATGTTTATATTACTTTTTTTTTGTCTAAATAGGCGTTAGAATCTTTGGTTATAATCTGTCGGTATACTCCTTCCCACCCGGTATACATATACATACCGAAAACTAGGCGGTATGGCCAATGAGCCTTATCCAAACAAACAAACAAAAAACTGTTTGCATGATTGTTTGCTTTGTGTTGTGATCAGCGGTGCCAGAACGTCCCAAAAGGGACGATTTTCGTCCTTTTCGACGCCGCATCGTCCCTTCGATGTCCGTTCTCAAATTCCGTCCTTTTTCCGTCCCTTTTCAAATAGCCAGCCACAATAACTTTTTAAAAAATAATGCGTGAAACGAAACGGATGACGACGCGTGAATGCGACAACTTCTGACCGCTGCTGATGCGATCTCGCGATATTGTTCCGTCCTTTTTTCACGCGCATTGATCCCGTATCGCTTGCCTGTTTGTTCCACGCACACAAACAAAATTTTGTGTCGAAGACATTCAAACAGTGCAAAACAAGTGCTGCTTGGCGCCAAGTAGTTTGGTTTAGCTTGGCAATGTTTATGTTTTGAGTGTTTGTGATTCATTTTATTGAACTGAGCATACGAGTCGTACTAACTTGAAGCTGTATTTTAAGATAAAGATAAATTTATTTGTCATACATAACAAGTTAATAACAAAATATCCGTTTTTCTTCAAGACATCAAAGGTATGTTTTAGACTTCTTATTTTGACGTGCCTATGATTATTTTATGTATAAAACTCAAGTGTGTGTGCTTTGCCTTGTGCTAAATAAAAATAAAAGCATTGTGGTTGTGGATCTAACCTACATTCATAATAAACAACCAAGTAACCTTATGAAATACTCAAATTACACTACAAAGAGGAAAGATTTCAAAGATTTGATTCTTTACTGGACCGATTTTAAAAATGCTTTCACCATTAGAAAGCTACGTTATCCCTGAGTAACTGAAGCTACTTTTTACCGCGGGAAAATACCTTATTCCTTCAATAAAACGGTCAGCAACGAGTGAAACCGCTGGGCGGACTGCTAGGTATGCTAGAATCATATTAAGTAACTAAACCGATAAAACCTTTGTACAAAAAAAAACTTGCGAAAAAACTTTGAGTTGAGTATTTCAAAGGTTTAATGTTGTATCAATACGTGTTTAGAAGTTTGATATACGAACTTCATACTACATAAACCATGTGAACGTGAACTAGACAAGACATTCATCACATCACACCCTAACTTCATTGATACTTTCATTTACCTACATAATATAATTTCATTAACTTCAGGCTCTTCATTTAAAATTTCATTTCTCTAAGGGCCATGCCTCACGGCGCGTTGCGTCAATGCAATCTCTGCTTCGACCGACGCAACGCAACGCTGCCGTGTATCGTGGTCCTAATAAAATCCAGTTGCCAGGTTAAAGAAAAATTACCGAATCTTATTATATCGAAATATGAATTTGTTTGGTTCATTCTTACATTTTTGGTGTCATGGATATTAACAGGAATGGTTTTTGTTGCATTGCATGTTTGCTTTTGTACAGGAAATGGACAAATTCGTCTACAAAAAAAGACGTAGAATTGAAGAAAAAGATGATGACGAAGCTGTTACATCTTGTGATTCGTCTAAAACTACTTCAAATAAAACAGAAAAACAAATATCTGCCGATTTTATAAAAAAAATATATCAACCTCCAACCTGTTCAAAAAATAATAAAAAGGAATCGTCAGAAAATTCTAAAACTCACCTTACCAGCAACGATAAAAGTGTTAAGGCTACGTCTAGTACTAGTAGCGCAGGAGAATCGTTAGAAAATTCTAAAACTCATCTTACTAGCAACGATGAAAGTGTTAAGGCTACGTCTAGTACTAGTAGCGCAGGAGAATCGTCGGAAAATTCTAAAACTCACCTTACTAACAACGACGAAAGTGTTAGGGCTACGTCTAGCAGCGCAGGAGAACCCTCTAAAACTAAAATATATGCATTTAGTGAAAAATGGTTAACCATTGCGGAATTTAAGCACTGGCTCACAACCGACTACAAAAAAGGCATTCAGGTGGCCAAATGCAAATACTGTCAGGTCATTTTACATAATCACAAGCCTCATTTGTATAGGCATGCTGAGACGGAAAAACATAAAAACATCATGACTGCTATTCGGCAGACAGTGCCTATTAGAGCGGCATTGCAATTGTCTGAAGAAGATAGAATGGCGAAGAGGGCTGAAATAAAATTAGCGTCTGTTTTGACAACAAATAACTTACCATTTCTATTATGTGACACGCTTGTCCCTCTCATAGCAAATATCTGTCCAGACTCAAAGATTGCTCAAAAAATGTCGATGGGTCGAACAAAGGCCACTGCTGTTGTCAATCAAATTTTAGGATCACATTTCATGCAAAATACAGCGGAATACCTAAAAGCACCAGGAATTTTTTTTTCTGTCATTATGGATGAAACCACTGACCAAGGTTCTGTTAAGCAATGTGCCATAACAGCAATATATATGGATAATGAAGACTCAATAAAAACTGTTTTCTTCGACATGGTCGAGATGTCATCTGGAACAGCGGATGATTTATTTCAAGCGCTTTTAGACAACTTAAAGCAAAAGGACATACCTATCTCAAATTTGGTTGGGTTTTCATCAGATACGACAAATGTCATGGTGGGGCAGCGGAACTCAGTTTTTTCAAAACTAAGAGAAGTTCTCCCTCACATTGTTTGCATAAAGTGTAGCTGCCACATGATCCACCTGGCAGCTTCAAAAGCTTGTCTGAAATTGCCTAACTCAATTGAAGATTTATTACGGAACGTAGGATCCCACTTCAGTCGAAGTTATTCAAGGCAAAAAAAATTAGAAGAAATGCAAACATTTTTCCAAACCGAGATTCATAAAATATTGACACCTGCTACAACAAGATGGTTGTCGTTAAAAGCTTGTGTAGACAGGGTCCTGGAACAATACCCCGCATTAAAATCTTACTTCAGACTAGAATGCTTTGATGACCCATCCAAAACTACCGACACTATCAACGCATCGTTGAACAATAGTTTCACTAAAGTGTATCTCGAGTTTATGTCATACGTTCTGGAGCTATTGAACGATTTTAATATTATGTTTCAATCAGAGACTCCACTGTTACACAAACTGAAGCCAGAAACAGAAAAACTGATAAAAACTTTAGCTGCTAATTATATGGAACTCTCCCACGTTAAGGGAACCAATGCGTTTAGAATCCAGTATAATAATCCAAGGCTCTACGTGCCAATCAACAAAGTTTACATAGGAATATCAGCACAGGAAACAATACATGAGTTACAACGCCAACCAAATCCTCCCCAACAATCAGACATAGACCGAGCACGCCTCGACTGCATGCAGTTTTACATTGAAGCAATCAAAGAAATAATAACTAGGTTTGATTTCTCTGACAGCTCTGTGTTTAATATTTTACCAATTGTAGAACCCGCCACAAGCACAGGTTTCAATTTCCCCGAATTGACACCAGCAATAGACAGATTTCCATTTTTAAAAGATGTATTAGACTACAAAACGTTAGTTAAAGAATGGCGGGAGTATTGCCTGATGGAGACCGATGCGCAAATAAGTAACGATTTACCGGCGGAACAATACTGGAAAAAAGTTTTCCAAATAAAGGATATTTCTGGAAATATAAAATACCCCAACATCCGGAAATTTATTGGAATGCTGTTGGTTTTACCATTTGCTAATGCTAGCGTGGAAAGAGTATTCAGCAAACTGAAAAGAATCAAAACCGAAAGCAGAACCCGCCTCAACACTAATACCATAGTATCCCTGATGGCAACGAGTTCCGGAATCAAAGATGTTGTTAAGTTTGAGCCGACCAAGGACATGCTAGAAAAGAAATTGAAATACTAAACTTTTTTTAATTTGATACTTTAGATTAAACATATTTAATAAATTAAACCACAGAACAAAACAAAACTAGGTGCAAGAATAAAAAATAAAATCTAAGTTACTAACAATTAACCAGCTGGAGTTGGAATGAACACGCTGCATGCTCAGGTATGTTGGTTATGGAGAACATAAATTGTGATTGAGTGCTCGCTGCGTAAAGGTTAGATATCTCATAAGTACCTTAGGTACCTCATGCATGATCATCTTATGTGCCTTACCTACCATTGCCTTTTTTGTCTTCGAGTTCCGCTGTTCGCTGCTCGCTAAGTCAAAGATACCGTCCGTTTCCCACCTTACTACCAGACCTTACTACCAGTAACAAAGATGAATACTTACGTGGCGGTCACTCGTTCTACAATCTGCATGGAAATAATCAAAATGTTTTTTTTTTTTTTGTGTACTGTAAAAAATGTAAGTGTATTTATTTCCTTTTGGGTATATTTTTTCATTAAAATCATAATTAATTAATATTTTCTTTAGTCGTCCTATTTGTTCAAAAATCGTCCTTTTTCCGACAGCGGATCGTCCGAAACTCGGTGAAGGCACTGGCAACACTGGTTGTGATTTTTTGCAACTTGTTTGCAGAAATAAATAGTGTGCCTCAAACTTCAAAGAGTAATTTAAATTACTTGGAGTTACTGTTCGACACGCAAAAGTAGTTTTTGTTCAGTGTTCTGTGAACTTTCGCTCCTTAATTTAGATTGTTTGTTTACGTTTGATGGTGGTAGCCCAAGTAGCCCAACACCAACTGATGATTGGTATCTCGGGTACACCTTTCCCACTGCTCGTTGTGAGTAAACATTCGTTTATTGTTTCCGATTTAGGTAATCGTTTCTGAACAGTTTAGATAAAATAATGGCTCAACTTTAGAATCTGCAACACCTCAAATTGGATTGATATTGGGTGGGGGGCTGGGGGGGACTGAAGTGGACCCCCCCTATGAAGAAGGATGCGCGGAGCCTCCTCCATTTTGAGAAAAAAAATATTGAAGTTTTGTGGTTATGTACGAACAAAGATGACCTATAATTAAACTGTTTATGGTTTTTGGTGTATCGGAACGTAAAATGACGCCATCCACCATTTTGTTTTGTTATAGTTGCCACTCACTCACCGTTTGTTTGCCGTGCAGTCGAGATCGATATTATCGTACTCCTGTATTTGTGTAACAACTGTGACTACTATGGCGTCGTCGAAGCCCCAGGCCTCGTGTTCTGCGTCATCTGAAGAGTTGAGTGAAGTGCAAGTGCTGGACTCTTATGAGCCGCTTGTTACGGTCTCCTCTTCAGTACCCTTGTGTAGTGTGTCAGTGACGGACTCGAAGGAGCCTCCTGTGCCTACCACCACCTCGCGAGTGCAAGTGTTGGACTCTGATGAGCCACTTGTGCTCGCATCTCCGTTGATGCAAGTTATAGACTCTCGTGAGCCGCTTGTATCATTTGTTAGTGTGCCAGTGCCTTTGTGTAGTGTGTCAGTGACGGACTCGAAGGAGCCTCCTGTGCCTACCACCACCTCGCGAGTGCAAGTGTTGGACTCTAATGAGCCGCTTGTGCTCGCATCTTGTGGTCAAGATCCACTTTCCATTCTCCACAGAGAACGGTAAGGTTTTGTAGAGTGTGAACACATTTTCAGTTAAGTTAAGTTTGTTCTTAACTAACAGATTGTTTTTATTTCAGTGCAATAGCTTCTAGTGGGTTGGAGATAGCTGGTCCGAGTGGAATACCTGGTCCGAGTGGAATACCTGGTCCAAGTGGAATACCTGGTCCGAGCGCGATTTATAGTCCTGATCCAACTGGGTCCTCCGATTCTGTGGACTCTCTGATGGAAGAGAGATTAGTGGATTGGGATCAACTAAGGTATGTTTTTGTATCAAGAACTGTTATTTTATTTTAAATT
The DNA here is from genome assembly GCA_947284805.1 of Coleophora flavipennella. Taxonomy (NCBI): domain Eukaryota; kingdom Metazoa; phylum Arthropoda; class Insecta; order Lepidoptera; family Coleophoridae; genus Coleophora; species Coleophora flavipennella. The sequence continues at coordinate 9,047,521 of OX369305.1, forward strand.
AATACATTTCATATTGACTTTATATTACATAATTCTTATGTTTTTTCATTTCAGTGATACTGCTAATCCTGGCACTTTAGAGGATCGCATTAATGATTTTGCAGAGGACATATTTGATTGGGAAGAACCACGGTCAGTTTTTTTGGTATAACTTAAAATCAACACATTTAAAATCAACACATGAAAAATTAATATGTATTGATTTTACATTAATTTCTTCTTTTCCAGTTGGAGCGCAGCGGAGTCTAATGAGCCACCAGCTCCTTCAAGGAGGGCTTTAGCAGCAAATCGTACTCCACAGCGCGCTTCACAGCGCACACATTTATATACTGAGGAAGTGCTAAATTTTTGGAACATGGAGCGCATTTTAGGTACGGGTAATAACTCGGAAAGGTGTTTAACTAAGAGTGAGTGCGAGTGACACGAGCACTGGAGTTCTGATTATTTATGAACATTTTATTATTTAAAACTGGTTTTTTGGTATAAAATATTTTATTTTCGTTTTACAGCTGACTTGGGCACTGAAGACCAATGTCTTACATTTTGTGAAGAAAGAGGCCTAATTTTAGCTTCTAAGAACTGCAGGCATCATCGCAGGGCCATGACAGTTTTAAGTACCAGGGGCTCGGTTGGAACATTTGTATGCAGAACGAAAACTTGCAGAAACAGATTTATTTCCCGTTCTAATGGAACATGGTTTGAAAATGTCAAATTGCCACTCCCAGTGGTTTTTAAATTGATGTACTGCTACGCCCGTGACTTTGATTATTTCACCGCCAGATTGGAGTGCAGCTCTAGGGCACGTGGCGTAGCAGTATCCGAAGCAACAATTGCCGACTGGTATAATTACTGCAGAGAAACTATTGTAGTTCACGAGTTAGACCATCAGCCAGAAAGGCCAAAAATTGGTGGACCTGGCAAAGTAGTCCAGATAGACGAGAGTAAGTTTGGAAGAAGGAAATATAATAGAGGTAGGCAAGTTGAAGGTCACTGGGTGCTGGGTATGATAGACGATGAGACCAATGAGCTGAGACTCGAAGTGTGTCCCAATAATGAAAGGTCGGCAGAGGTGCTAATCCCTCTAATAAAAAAACATGTTATGGAGGGAAGCATTATTCACACAGACTGCTGGCGTGCTTATGACACTCTGCCGACCCATGGGTATACCCACAAAAAGGTGAACCATAGTGATCCAGAAAATCCATTTATAGCTGAGGATGGGACACACACCCAGCACATTGAGAGCCAGTGGCGAAACTTGAAACGCAGGTTTCACAAAGTGAACTACAAAGAAAATTTTGAAGATTGGTTGATAGAATATTTGTGGAGACAAGAAATAAGAAAAAAACATTTAGATGCATTCGAAGAATTATTAAATGCAATAAAATATGTATATAAAGTTTACTTTGTGGTTTTATTTAATATATTGGACATATATTTGACATGTATGAATGGGCATAGTTAGGCATAATAGGTTGGATGATGATATTGTTGAGGTGGTTTAAACATGTGCAAATAGTTGCATTTCAACTTTCGGGTTTAATATTTAACTGAATTTAACTTTTGTGTTTAATATTTAACTGAATTTAACTTTTGTTTTGAGTTTATGTAGGACAATTGTGTATGGCAATAGAAGGTCCCCAAGATTCATAATATGGGGTCCGCCGCCACACATTTCGAACACACGCGGGTCCGACTTGAGGGTAACAAATCGAAAACTAGGGGGTAATCAGTGAAGGTTAGTCAATTTGACCCCAAAGATTCATAATAAGGGGTCCGCGAAGCGGACCCCTAACGGGGGCGTAGCCCCCGCCGCCCATATCGAAACCCAACAAACCTGAAAATGGAAGCGGGAGCGAGCGAAGCGAGCTCGGACTTTCGGAGCACCCCGACTCGGATGCGTTAGGTTCGGAGACTGTGCGGGGAGGCGAGCTAGGCTCGCCTTCCCGCACAGTCGTAGTGTTAGGTTTAACATGAGAACGCAGAAGTAGGAGCCCCGTAGGGGCTCCGTCGACTCAGAAACCTCCTAAAACTAGGGGGTAATCAGTGAAGGTTAAAGTCAATTTGACCCCAAAGATTCATAATAAGGGGTCCGCGTAGCGGACCCCTAACGGGGGCGTAGCCCCCGCCGCCCACATCGAAACCCAACAAACCTGAAAATGGACGCGGGAGCGAGCGAAGCGAGCTCGGACTTTCGGAGCACCCCGACTCGGATGCGTTAGGTTCGGAGACTGTGCGGGGAGGCGAGCTAGGCTCGCCTTCCCGCACAGTCGTAGTGTTAGGTTTAACATGAGAACGCAGAAGTAGGAGCCCCGTAGGGGCTCCGTCGACTCAGAAACCTCCTAAAACTAGGGGGTAATCAGTGAAGGTTAAAGTCAATTTGACCCCAAAGATTCATAATAAGGGGTCCGCGTAGCGGACCCCTAACGGGGGCGTAGCCCCCGCCGCCCACATCGAAACCCAACAAACCTGAAAATGGACGCGGGAGCGAGCGAAGCGAGCTCGGACTTTCGGAGCACCCCGACTCAGATGCGTTAGGTTCGGTATTCTTGTAATAAGCGGCAGCGATTTTCGTAAGGTAAGAAAGTCGGTGAGCTTTTTTTTTAATAAGCGGAAGCGATTTTTAAGTCGGTGAGCTTTTTTTTTAATAAGCGGTGGCGATTTTCCGACCAAAGACTACCTCAGAAATCCCAATTTCAAAATTCATTTTCTCAAAAAGGGGGGGGCTCCGCGGGGGGGGAGTGACACCAGAGGGTCCCCCCAACCCCCCCTACCCTCCCCCCCAACCCCCCCCCTTTTTGGTGGTGTTGCATGTTCTAAAGTGCTTCCAAAATAATTTTTCTTTCAGTACGGTTCAAAGTTCATCGAACTGGAAGGTTGTGAAATTATAACACGTAGGTGTAGGCAGGTGTAGGTACCAGCATTGTTTTCGTAACATTTCTTCATAGACAATGTTCCAGAACAGAGATCTTACAGGTGTGAAAATATTAAAAGTGTGCGAATGATAACCTTGGGCTCAATCTATAGTGAAATGGAAGTTATGAGCAGTTTCAATACTAAATCATTACAAACTTTAAATGCAATATCAAACATTGTTTGATAGAATAGAATGTACGGCGCTAGGCTGCGTAGCGCCGCGAGCAGTATCGCGGTCTCGCGCAGGTGTCTTCCGGCAGCTGCATGCCTTTACACTCATATGCATAAGCTTGCTGGTCAAATGTGGGACTTGGTTTAAAAGTTGTTTGTAGCGTGCAGCTGGCTACTGTATAATGTAAACTGTGTTTTCTTTCCTAGGCTGTCCTCTGATCTCCTTGTGAAGATCCAGGATGAGCAGCCAACACCAGTACATGTCAGTGAACAGCACCACTACTGCTGCCAGGGTCGGGGACATTGAGCATATCAGTGAGTCTGTTGAAACAGTTATCATAATTATGCCTCGAGGAAGTGTATCTTTTAGAATAATAATAATAATTTATTTCAACCAAAAGGACATTTACAACACAGTTAACAATGAATCAGTTTTATTCTATGATTGTTGTAAGTAATTTCAGTGTATACCACCTTCAACCCATACTAAGTAATGATTTACTTGTGTTAGTGGTCTTCCCCCTGGATTAAGCATAGTTATTTTGATATAGAATTACGGGTACTTAAATAATAGATAATAACTAGAAAATTACAACACAAAATTAGGAACTTGAAGCAAGTGTGTGTGAGTGTGTGTATGTGTGTGTGCTTTATCATGTTAAGACATAACTTTTAGAAGGAACTTTTAGAATCCATGTATGTAAAGTAGGTAGCAAATAAGCTTTAATTTCAATTTAATAGCAAAACTATGCACAATATGAATAGTGGTTTTTAACTGTACTAAAAATAAAGTATCAGTTGATGTTGTAATTTTTGCTTCTAATAGCTAATAGCTACTTTTAACCACCTCTGTGGTGTAATGGTTAGTCCATTAGCTTCACATCAGGAACTCGCAGGTTATATTCACAGTGGGGTCAACTTGTAAGACTCGGTTTGGTTGGTGGTTCTAAGCCCACCTGGCTAGCTACCACGATCTTATATAAGTATTGCCGCCAAACAACAGTGTTAACAACATTGATGTGTTCCGGCATGAAGATAAGATAGCCAGTTCTCCATTGCATTGGGGTATCTTGGTAAGACCACTTCCATCTTGGCATCATCATCACTTATCATCAATTGAAATGATGTCAAAGGCTTACCATTTGTGAATATAAAAAAAAAAACTTTAATTTCTAATAGCTCTGCTTGTTAGGAATGACATGAAAGCATGTAAATGATTATTTTATCCAACATTATTAGTTGTAGGAACTAAATAGTGTACACTCACATTGAAAGTAGTAGTCTAATTGCAAAAGTTAAAACCTATTCCATTAAATTGTGATGGGAACAACTTTTTAAATCCTGACCTCAGCACTTATTAAATTATGTTTTAAGCCAATTTTACTTTTGTGCAACTGAGGCACAAGCATCCGCAAGCAACAAAGGAGATGGGTTTGGAAAAAACTCAATGTTGAGTTTTTGTGGGGATCAGGGTACATTAATAGTGTCTAGATAGTATCCCTTGTATAGCACTGTTAATTGTGCCACACAATAAGAGAGAGAAATTATATATAATAATAATAATAAATGTCTAAATAAAAAAAAAGTGTGTTTGTAATACCTTTAGATCCTAAACTTCTGAACAGATTTGGATATACATAATTTGGGTTCATGAAATATTATTTGAATGTCTTTAGCCATTTTTTAGGGTTGGGATAGTAAAAAAACGTATTCGTTTTTCTACTTAAAAATGGCTCTAATGATTTTAATGAACTCATTATCTTCCCAATGACCTTTACAAGAAGGTGTTTGAGTATCATTACTATACACTACAATTTGTGGACGCGGGCAGCGCAGTTCCTTGTGGGAGGTTATTATCCAGCAGTGGATATCTATCGGCTGATATGATGATGACAATTTGTGGGGGGTGGGCCGATTTGCCATACAAATAAAATTGTCTCCTTTTTCATCAATATTAAGTATTTAAATAATGTACTCTCTATTTCATCATCATCATAATCATCCTATCGGCCGTCGTCCACTGCTGGAAAAAGGCCTCCCCAATGACTTCCACAACGACCAGTCCTGCGCTGCCTTCCCACAATCTTCACCAAGTCGTTGGTCCACTAGTGTCGGTCCACTAGTGTCGGTCTATTTGTTGTTATTAATTAATTGTAATGTGGATTGTTCATTTGTGTATCCTGGATCACACCAGATGTTGACTGCTACGAGGAAAAGTATGCACAAATGAACTGGGTGGCTGTACAATAATTATTACTTGAATTTTCTTGACAAAATCCCAATGAACTTGTTTCAGGCCACCTTTCTGAACACATAGGGGCCCTCTGCCTCTCCTCTGAGTACTCTGATGTGACCCTCATAGTCGAGGGGCAGAGGATCCCTGCACACAAAGTGATCCTTGCGGCCAGCAGTGACTACTTCAGAGCTTTGCTGTATGGAGGCATGAGGGAAGCCAACCAGGTATGTGCAGTTTATGTAATTAGGTAAGCAATAAATCTGCAGCATCATCTGCAACTGCCCCAACCTACCCCAACCTAGTGGCGGGAAGCCGCTAGATGCGTGCGGCGCAGGACCAGTTGGTGTGCAAACCCTTGGGGGAGGACTTTTTCCGTAAGTTTATGGAGCGTGTATTGAACAACCGCATTCTGGCATACCTAGATGACAATGACCTCCTTAGTGATCGATAATACGGATTTCGCCGAGGTCGATCCACTGGAGACCTTCTAGTGTATGCTACGCATATATGGGGCGAGGCCATCGAGAAGCATGGTGAAGCTCTCGCTGTGTCTCTCGACATCTCGAAGGCTTTTGTTAGGGTCTGGCATGCTGGCCTTATTGGCAAGCACCCTTCTTATTGTCTTCCTGTGGGATTGTGTAACTGGGTAGCTGATTTCCTGAGGGAACGGTCTATTCGTTGATGACTGTTCCTCAGACCTATTGGCGATTGATGCCGGGGTACCTCAGGGATCTGTTCTTTCCGCAACACTATTTCTGTTTCACATAAACGATTTGCTGAAACCCGGTATAATTGGTTATGCGGATGATAGCACGGTTGTGGAAAGAACACAGAGAAAGGTTTAATGCCTCTAAGACACAGGCGTGTCTTTTTTCCGCCAAAAGGAGTCCGTTCAACTTGACTCCAACTCTCCGGAATGAACCAATTCAGATATCTGACCACCTGGAACTCCTCGGCGTGGATTCAACACCCAATCTTAAATTCGGTCGTTACATTGAGTCCAAGGCATAGTTGCTGCAATGAAGCTGGGCATTCTCTTTAAGTTGAGATGGTACTTCACACCTGGACAGCTGCTTACCTTATATCAAGCACAAGTCTGCTCATGTATGGAGTACTGTTCACACTTATGGGATGAATCAGCCCGCTATCAGCTGGATACCTCGGACGCCATCGACCGACGCGCACGGAGACTCATTGGTGACGACGAGCTAGTCAATGACAAGCTCCAAAGCCTTGAGCATCGCCGCAAAGTCGCCTGTCTATCGGTATTCTATCGAATTCATTTCGGATAGTGCGCACAAGAACTTTACGACCTCATTCCCTCGGCTCCATTCCACCGTCGGTCAACGAGACGCAGCGAGGGGTTGCACCCCTTTGTTGTTGATGTTCCACCTTTTCGCACGAATCGTTACGCTTCTTCATTTATTATGCGTACAGCGCAGGAGTGGAACTCCTTGCCTGCGTCAGTGTTTTTCGGTTCCTATAGTTTGGGGATCTTCAAGGCAAGAGTGAATAGGCATTATTTGAGTTTGCGTGTACTATCATCAACTGCAGCATCACTTACCATCAGGTGAGTTGCAGTCAAACGCACTCAAATTTTTCATTAAAAAAAAAACCACTGGACTGAACAAACAATGACTATGGACCAGTGGGATTTACCTGCCCCTCAGCCCCCGTACGACTGCCCTGTCTAGACGTCTCAATTGGATAGCTGTATGGATTCTAAGACTGTGATTGTACCATTTGTTTTAGGCTGAAGTGGAGCTACAGGCACCATTGCAGGCCTTCAAGGCACTCCTTCGCTATGTTTATTCAGGTGAGTTTTTATTATAAACTAGCTGTCCCGGCGAACTTAATACCACCTTACACTACCCTACCTTACCCTACCCTACATTACCCTACAATACACTACACTAAACTACCTTACACTACACTACTCTACCCTACCCTACATAAGAAGCTTTTCCTGACAATAACGAACTCAACAAAAAAAGAATTAGCAGAATCAGTCCAGCCGTTTTCAAGTTATAGCGTGACACGAAGAAATAGGGGTTTATTTTTATATAAAGATAACATTAAATCAAATATAGAACAATAATAATATTCTATGCTTGGGAAGGATTCTTCTTTGGAAATATATTTTTTTTCTTCTTCCGAGATTACTTCTTACAGGAATTTAATGTAATGCTGTAATTTAATGTGTTGCTAAGTCAATAAAAAAAATAGTTATTTTAAAATATGTATTTTACACTAGATACAAGACTTGTTACACAACAAGTACCTAACTTCCTAAATCTTGATTCTCCACCTTGGTATTTTTTCTCCTTGTCTATTTACCTAATACGTCCCATATAAAAAACTTATAGAAAGCTTGTGTTTAACCAAAACAGTACTTAACACATATGTTATTCCAAACAGTACCTCATTACACCTATGTTTTTTTGCCAATCAGGCCACATGGGGCTTTCTCTGCTGCGCGAGGATATAGTCCTTGATATGCTGGGGCTGGCGCACCAGTTCAACTTCCAGGAGCTGGAGGCGGCCATCTCGGACTACCTGCGGCAGGTGCTCGCGCTGCGCAACGTGTGCGCCGTTCTCGACGCGGCTAGGTGACATGCCACTATACTGTGTAGTTACAGTTCACAAGTGACAGCACTATCATCACTGTATGCTGGAGCTGGTGTACCAGTTCAACTTTCAGGAGCTGGAGGCACATATCAGGCCGCAATGGCCTGGACGCGCCCCCCAATCGCGTCAGAGCCAGCACAAGTAAAAATTAGGATTTGGGGGGCTAGGGGAGCAGGGCCTAAAATAAATTGTACCACTGAATGTATTAAAAAAGAATATAATGCTACAGCGAAAAATTTAAATAAAAATAAACAGACAGAAAAGGTTAGTCAGTTGGATGGTGACAGTGGAAAAAATTAGAAAACATAATTCACTCATTCATATCAGCTGCATGACGTCCACTGCTGGACAAAGGCCTCCCCAAAGGATTTCCACGACGACCGGTTCTGCGCTGCCAACATCCATCGACGTCCCGTGACCTTTACCAGGTCATTGGTTCACCGAGTGCTACGTTTTCCGGTGCGCGGTAACGTAATAAAAACAAATTAAAAAGAAGAAAATACAAACAAATCGAATACAAACAAAACAGAATGACTTGGACACAGTTTACAGCATACATGAAACAGTGGAACTGGACTTTCTTCTGGAATTATCTTATGCGGGACACTATGATAGACAAACAAACACATTACTGTTACAATCCGGAAAATTCTGTTAAATCAAAATCATGAGCTTGTGGGTTAGCGCACATTTTGTACAATTCTTAGCCCTCGCGCACCAATCGAGCTAGAGTAACGTTTCACAGACCACTGCTCCACCTTGCTTTGGGTGCTATGCAGATCATAAACCTAAAGCTTTTGTTACAGGCTCTACGGCCTAAACGCGTTGATGGACTACTGCTACAATTTCCTCGACAAAAACGCTGTGGAAGTTCTTCAGCATGAATCGTTTTTACAGTTGTCGGTTGTAAGTATGAATTATTGATTTGGTTATTGTAAATAAATAATTTGGTCAAATGCGAATCGGACTAGCTAGCGGTACACCGCGAAGTTCAATAAAAAGTTGCAAATTGATTTAAAATCATAAAAATCGGAACGATTGATCTTTAGGCTATATGAATCAATTTGACCTGTAGCACAAAAATAATTAAAAAGGACGTTATAACGTAATCGATATTTTTGGAATCGGCTTAGAAATACCTATCATTTGATATCATATACGATAGGTTTCACAACAATTTTTTTGCCATACAAAAAAAAGATTACGTCATAACTCCTCTCCTTTTTTTGGTGCTGATGGGTCAAATTGATTCATATAGCCTAAAGATCAATCGTTCCGATTTTCATGCTTACACCATTTACAGCTTGCTTGCGTACTGTGTTCTGTTCCGTACCACTACACAATATTTTACTTTTACAAAAAAAGTATTTCCTTAGCACGTTTTAGCATTTTACAAATTTTTATGCACTTCTCGCCCACCGCGCACCATAAGCGGATAATTTGTTCATGCCTACATAATATCATAAAAGGTATGTAGCCCTTGAGGTACGCAAGCAAGCAGATAAAGGTCCTAGCAGAATATCACCGTTGTAGGTAATGCCTACAACACGTGCTGAGCTATCTTGGCTCAGGTCACGGCACCTAATTCATTATTGTTTTTTTATTTTTAACCGACATCCAAAAATGAAGAAGGTTTTCAATTCGACTATTTTTTGTTATTGAGCATATTTTTGTGAACTATGCTTTGTGCTGCAATAAATTATGTATCTAGTTATCAATAGATATTGTACGCGCATATATTTATTATTTGCGATGGTAGACTGTAACACGTATTCTGGGAATATTTCAACGAATCACCTTACCGTTAAATATATTTAGCCATGTGATAAACACATAGACTGACGAATGGACGGCGTCGTAGTTAGTGATAGGGTTCCGTTGGCACAATTGTAGTATGGAACCCTAAAAAGTATTTTTCTTAATGTAAAAACATTGTTCCATTTCTGTATTTAGTCATTAGTAATTAAGATTAATTCTTCCTTAGTAAAATTGCCAAAATAACTACAATACAAGGTTGTATCTCCAGTACCTTGTTACAGGAAGCTTTGCAAGGTCTATTGGAGCGAGATTCGTTCTTCGCACCCGAGGCGGACATCTTCCGCGCCGTGTGCAACTGGTTCAACGCCAACCAGCAGTGGGTGAAGGGCGACAGTGGCGCCGCCCATGTGGTGCGTAACAGTAACTAATAGATATAGTGACGGTAGATGGCGGTGGCGTAACGACTAGGGCCGCTACCTGCTGTCCGGGAGGTCGTGAATCGAATCCTGCCACGTACCAATGTGTTTTCCAAGTTTATCCGACGCTTTTAAGGTGAAGGAAAACATCGTGAGATAACATGCACATGCCTGCGGAGAAACTTGAAGGGTGTGTGTAAAGTCGACCAACCCGCACTGGGCCCTGTGGTCGACTAAGGCCCAATCGCCCTAATTCAGGGAAGGCTTAAACCCATACAAACGTATTTTGGGTCTTGTTTTTGAATAATCAAAATAATTGAAATTTTTCACACGTCCCAAACGCTAATGTATTTGTGGTTTGTCAGATTTCGGTAAAAAATTTTAGAACTCCGTAAAAAAACAGGAAAGATTTGTATGAATTAAAAAAATATATTTATGACGATTTTTTACGCAAATCTGACAAACCACTTTTTTATTTGGAATTTCAGCAAAGCATACACAAAAAAATAAAACAGGTTACAAAAATAAACAAATTCATTATACATCTATCTAAATAGTTTCTAAAACGAACGTGTTTACGAAATTTCGTGAATTTCGTCAATTCAGATTCAAACATTTCTTTAACACAGTACATACACTTAACGGCACAATTAAGGGGACACCAAATTTTTTCTCATTACGTATTCATACAAAGAGGCGTCCAAACAGCAACGATTATTTTTTGAAATCAAGAAAAGTAAGGAAACTTCACAGTGCAGTTATTAGGTTAGATCCCTGGCTACAAATGTGTCGACTGCAGATGGTCGGGAGCTCCGTAGATAATTATTATTTTTTTCGAAAAAAGTATGTAAAATTTACCGTGTGCTTTCTTCTGAGCAGTCTATAAAGTTAACGACGAGAGTCAACAGAATGTTGTGCTCTTCGACGCATTTGTAGCCAGGGATGTAACCTAATGACAGCACTTTGCAGTTTACTTACTTTCTTTGATTTCAACAAATAACTGTTGCTGTTTGGATACCGCTTTGTATGAAAATGTATAGAGAAAAGTTAGGTGACCCGATAATTGTGCCGCCGAGTTTGCTACAGATGTACACACATGTCACAGTGGTTGGTGTGAAGTGAGGAGAGGTAAAGCCGGCACTTGTCACTGTCACATGAACAATCATTGGTTTCCTTTGCAGGAGAAGATACTGAAATGCGTTCGTCTCACGCTCATGAGCTTGGAGGAGCTGCTGACGGTGGTGCGGCCCTTTGCTCTGGTAACGCCGGACATGCTGCTGGACGCCATCCAGGACAAGACGCGCACCAAGAGCACAGAACTGCGGCACCGCGGCTTGTTGCGTGAGTATGATAAGGATGGTCCATTCAATTTTCTTCTTAAGGGTTAGGACACATTGTCGACGGCGTTCGACGATTTTCCTATACAGAACGAGCGCAAAGTATGGAGCGCGGTTGACGGTGTCGATGCGAAAGGATGCGTACGTCGTGCCATACTTTGCGCTCGTTTTGTATGGGAAAACCGCCGAATGCCGTCGACCAATGTGGCCTGACCCTAATACAGTCATTTTGTGCTCTAGCAGAAAAGTTGTTTTAATTTCTTCCATTATATCCGTTTGTTGGGCTGCTGAAGCCCATTTTGAGGTTTGTTTGATAGAGATTTCAAAATTTATAGATTTTTCGAAGTCGGGAACTTTTACTTATCGGAGCATATCAATTGCATTGCACAGTCACTACAATGGGCGATTTGCAAATTCGTTCATATGAGGGTAATTCGTATACTTCTAGAAGGCATGAATGTAAACACACAGTATTTTTGTGTATGAGGCTTAGTTATCAAGCTATCAGCTTCTAAAGAATTAACAAAGCATGTGGTAGGCACGGATTTTTATGAAGCTGTTTTTAGAATAAAAAAAGGAATAAGTACTGTTTTTTATTGTAAGTAAGTAAATAAACTCTTACAATTTAGGGATCTTCAAGGTGAGAGGCATTATTTGAGTTTGCATGTACCGTCCTCGACTACATCGTCACTTACCATCAGGTGAGATGTAGTCAAACACACTGAAATGTTTTAATAAAAAAATGCATATTTTAAAATCATACATTTGTACCCATTTTAAGGTTCCGTGGTCAATGTGAAGCACCATTAATAAGATCTCCGTCTATATGTCCGTCACAGATTGTCACATATAACTTGAACAATCCTAAACCGAATGGTATGAGATTTGGCATAAAAATAGTTTAAATATACAAAGATCTCCATTTTGAATAATAAAATGAATGTTTTTTTTTCGAGTGAATCCCTCTTTGTATGTATTTTAAAATAAAGTAGAGTTCAGTAAGAACATATCCTTATCAGACGTATATTTTGCAAGATTTTGCAAGGTAAAATTTTTGAAAAGCTGTATTTTGAAAGCTTTTTGAGCTACAGAGACGGTTCTAATCGCTCATTGCAGCAAATTTTGTCTAATTTGACATTTAGTAACTAGTTTTTGTCTAAAGTTCAGTTATTCAAGGTTAAAATAGCAAATATCAGAAGAAATAACATTTTATTTATTTATTTTGAGAACCATCACAAAATTTTGCAAACTTCAGATTCGGTCACAGCACCAAAAACCATATAGTATGGTAGAATTTAAAAGTACTCTACAACTTTCCCGCTAAGGTAGGGTCAGGTGTCAATCATTATAACGTCGTTACTGGTCATTTAACTTACTAGAGTTGATTTGGCTACTCCTCCTGATTCCTAGGCGTAATGGCACACCCCGGACACTGCATACAACGGTCGTGAAATAACATTTCTAAAAACAAATGACGGAGCAAACAAAATCACAGCGAAAACCTTCAAAACGTTCGAGAACCAAACTATTACCAATCTGTATTAATCTGGGTGACGAGGGGGTGAGGTAAGGGAAACTAGAATCTTAAGGTGTATGGGGAAATACTAACGACCTAATATAATCTTACTTAAGTAACAGAAATCAAATTACCAAAATTGAACGCATATACCCTAAGTGTAAAGTACGAAGGGTGCATTACGGTGTGCCACAAGGCAGTGTTCTGAATCCATTACTGTTCCTTATACATCAATGATTTGCCAAAATGTATCAAACATCCCATGGTTCTATATGCTGACGATAGTACTGTAATTTGCGAAATGATATACATAGTGACCTAAACTCAATTGTTGACTGGTTGAAACAAAATAACCTCAAAATTAATATCGACAAAACAAATATCATGGCTTTCAAACATTAAACTTTAGAAATCTTACGACTCTCAAGGAAAAACAGTTAGAGAAATTCCGGTTACAAAATTTTCAGGACTTCAGATTGACAATAATCTGAAATGGAGCTCACACATTGATCAAGTTTGTACAAAAGTAACCCAGTTTTCTTATGGCCTATATATGTTGGGAAAAACGGTCAATAGTAAAGCAGTGCTCGCTGCTTATCAATGGCTATGTGGTACCAACCTTGAAATACGGAATCATATTTTAGAGAAATGCTAATGGTAAGGAGGCGGTACTGAGATCTCAAAAAAGATGCTGCTAATTACCGTCCCATTAGTCTCACTTGTATCATTTGTAAAGTAATGGAAAAAAATGTTGCCCAAGAAATCAGAGAATTCCTTTGGAAGGAAAATATTGTAATAGACGAACAACATGGCTTCATTCCAAAACGATCCACAGTAACTAATCTTCTGAGTTGTCTAGATAAGTGGACAAGGAACTGGGAACAGCATGTACCAACAGATGTTATCTATCTTGACTACGAAAAGGCATTCGATCGCGTGCCAATCAAGAGGCTTATATTCAAGTTAGAACACCTTGGTATCCGTGGTAATCTCCTTAAATGGATTTGTTGCTGATCCCCTTCGATGATGGTACAGGAAATGCAGGGCGACGCGGAGGTTGTAGAGACAAGGAAAACAGCCGTGATATCTTCAGTCTTGAACAATTTCAGTGGTTGATTTGCTTATGGGAGCTCGAGGGAGGTCTCGTTGTTACTCGGTGGCTTGTCGAAAATGTTGAATTTGAATGAATACGCTCTATGACGCCTACGCTATATTTATATTCAATTTCCAGAGCGGGATGGCGCCATAGGAGGAAGCGAGACGGAAGATGGTGCACTTACCCACCCCTTTGGAGCAATACCGTACAGAGAGCCGCCTACGACCAATTTCCGCGCCGCGCCGTTTTGAAATAACGGTCGCGGAGGCAGCTCGCTGCTTACCAAAAAACCTTTTACCTCTCCTCAGGGGTTCTACCAGGCTTCCATCTCGCCACCTTTACCAAACTAATTACCTAGACCTCCCTCTAAGCCTCCCCAAGCAAAACACAGTTACAAAACATATTTATTTAGAAAACATACAAAAGGCTTATAAAACAAGATAACTTAAAAAACTACAACTTAACTATCTATATCTATGTACATATAACAATTCAAAAATATAACGTATCGCAACTTTAATATATTACACAAATTTACACACAAAATTTATCAACAAAGAAACTTTACGTTTTTAAGTGTCCATCGTGCACATTCTCCCGCCGTCACCTTTGTGATCCAGCACTGGTAGCACGATGATCTTCTTGGTGGGCCGCCTCAGCACGCGTCCTCGGCTCGTGGTCACCTCCACCACGCGCACTTCGCCGTCCTCGCCCGGGAACGTCCGGGTGATGCGTCCTCTGGGCCAGCAGTTGCGTGGCAGGTTGCTGTCGGCGATGACCACCAGGTCACCGATTTTGGGGGCCTCTCCGGAGGCCCTGGGCTCCCGCCGGTGTTGGAGTGTGGGGAGGTACTCTCTCACCCACCGCCGCCAGAAGTTGTCGGCTAGCAGCTGTGCGCGCCTCCAGTGCGTGCGCGCGTTGATGTCTTCGGGAGTGAACGTGCCCGGGGGTGGCACATGACAGTTGGGCCCGACTAGGATGTGATTCGGGGTCAGCGCCTCGGGCTCCGCTGAGTCGACGCTCACGTGGGTCAGCGGTCTCGAGTTCACCACATTCTCGCACTCCACCAGCAGGGTATGGAGTGTTTCCTCGCTCGGCCGCTGCTCCTGCAGCGTGGCTCGCAGCGCCTCCTTGACTGTGCGCACCATGCGCTCCCAGGCGCCTGCCATGAAGGGGGCTGAGGGTGGCATGAACCGCCACACGATGTGCTGCGCGCTGGCTTCCGCTCCCATGGTCTCGACTGCTGCAGCTAGCTCTCGATCCGCCGCCTTGAAGTTGGTCGCGTTGTCACTCCAGACTTCTTTGGGCGGTCCCCGCCGCGCGATGAAACGCCGGAGCGCTGATATGGCTGAGTCGGCGCTCAGCGACGCGGCAATCTCCAGGTGCACGGCGCGCGACGTCAGACACGTGAATAGGGCCACGTATCGCTTCTCGGTGCGGCGCCCCACAGTCACAGTCACCGGACCGAAGTAGTCTAGGCCGGTAAACGTGAAGGGGCGCGCGTGATGCGCCAGGCGGCCCGCCGGCAGGTTGCCAGTCGACGGGCTGGCGGGTTTCGCCTTCCTCAGGCGACAGGCAGGGCAGCTTCGCAGGACTTCTTTGACTGTAGGCCGGATGCGCGTGACCCATAGTCGCTGGCGCGCCTCGTTCACCACCAGCTCCACTCCGCCGTGGCTCAGCCGCTCGTGCAGGTGTTGCAGGTACAGGCGGGTGAAGGGGTGCCTGCCGTCCAGCACTGCGGGGCTTGCAGCTTCTTCTGATATGTCGACGGCCTTCTCCACTCGTCCTTTGAGTCGCAGGATTCCGTCGGTGCCCACCGTAATACTTAGGGCGGCTAGCTTATCGTCGCCGGTAGGTAGGGCTCCTCTCTCGATTCTCCGTCTCTCTCTCGCATACGAGTCTTCCTGCGCTGCTCGCACCCATAGCTTTTCTGCGCGTATGAGTAGGTGCGCTTCGATTCCCATGAAGCGGTCCGGCGTGTCGACTGAAAGGCTTTTTTTCAGTTTCTTTTTCTTTTTAGCCTCTCCCCACGTAGGATCTCTGTTTTCATTTTTGGCAGTTCGCTTCCTCTTCGCGGCTGCAATGTGTTGTGTGCGGCCTCGGCATTGCTCGACGAACTGTAGAACACGCGCTGTTGCTCGGATGAGGCGTGTCCAGCGTGAAAATCTCGCTACGTCGGGCAGGTGGGCGTGGCTTCGTAGCGTCGTAGTCGTCGTAGTCGCGTAGCAAGCTTCTCGTTCTTCCCCGGTGACTGAGGCCGCGGCGCGTCGGTTTTCTTGCGGCCAGCATTCCTCAGGTTGATATAGAAACTCGGGGCCGTGAAACCATCTGTGTGCGGCGCCGAAGTCCGCCGGGGTGGCTCGCGTAGCATCATCAGCGACGTTATGGGCTGTTGGGACCCATCTCCACTCGTTTTTCTTCGTCGTTTCTTCGATTTCTGCCAGCCGGTGTGCCACAAAGCACTTGAATGCTCGCGGCTCGGCTCGTATCCATGCGAGAGCCGTGCGAGAATCGGACCAGTAGTGTCGCGCCTCTGCTTCCCAGTCGTGTTCGCGCGCGACAGTGTGGGCTAGTCGCGCTCCCAGCAGCGCCGCCTGCAGCTCGAGCCTCGGGATCGACACGGGTTTGAGTGGTGTCACCCGGCTCTTAGCGGCAGCCAGCACGACGCTCACGCTTCCATCGGACCTCTCGTTCCGCCAGTACACAGCGGCGGCGTAGGCTTCCTCGCTCGCGTCGACAAAGGTGTGGAGCGCCCGCTTGGTCACGGCGCCCGTGTCGTAACAGCGTGGGATGCGTAGCCGCTCCGTAGCGCGTAGCGTGCATAGCCACTCGTACCATTTTTCGTGTAGCTCGTCTGGCAGATCGGCGTCCCAGTTAGTGTGGTAGCGCCAGGTGTCTTGCATGATGCGCTTGGCCGGCGTAGTTACAGGTGCTATTAGCCCCAGCGGATCGTATAGGGACATGATCACGCTGAGGGCCTCTCGTTTCGTCGGCGCGCGCAGCCCGTCGATGACTTCCAGTGGCGCCCTCTTGCGATTGAGTCTGAAGCCTAGGTTGTCCGGCCCTACTTCCCAGAGCAGGCCCAGTGTTCGCTCTGTCTCGCTCCCGCCGATAGGGATGGTAGCCTCCGCCTCGTTCGTAGCGTAGTGACGGAGCACGGAGGGCGAGTTGGATGCCCACCCGCGCAACTCAAAGCCGGCCTGCCGATGGATGTGTTCGACCGCCGTGGCTGTCTCGAGGGCCTCTCCGTCTGTCCCGTAGCTGGCGATGTAGTCATCCATATAGTGACTTTTCACTATAGCCTGCGCCGCCTCCGGGAACTGTTCTGCATAGTCAGCTGCGTTTTTGTTTTTAACGAAGAGAGCTGTGCACGGCGATGAGGTCGCACCGAACACCACGCTCGTCATTCGGTATTCTGACTGCGGCACATCTCCTCTCTCGCTCCCTCTCCACAGGAAGCGCAGGGCGTCTCTGTCTTCTGGTTTTATGCGTATTTGCATAAACATCTCGCGAATGTCCGCAGTCACAGCGTACGGGCTCTGCCGGAAGCGCATAACTACGCCGGGCAGAGATTGTAGTAGGTCGGGCCCGGGCAGCAGCGCGTCGTTCAGGCTTCTCCCCTCAGTTCTGGCAGCTGCGTCGTGCACAAGACGTATCTTCGGCTTGTCTGGGTTGACCACAGCGAAGTGAGGTAGGTACCACACCTTTCCAGGTGTAGGCTGCGTCGTGGCGGGCTCGGCGTACCCCTTGGTAAAGAGGTTCTGCATCCTTTCTTCATACTTTGTTTTCAGATCAGGATCTCGATCTAGGCGCTTCTCGATGTTGAGCAGCCTCTTCTTTGCATTGCCATAGTTGTCGGGCATTATTGTGTTGTCTTCTTTCCATAGAAGGCCAGTTTGGAAGCGACCATCTGGGAGGCGTGTGGTTGTCTCCTCTAGCAAGCGTAGCGCTCGCTGCTCCGGGTCATCGCGCGTCTTCCTTGGCTCAACGCCCAGCGACTCCAGGGCGAAGTATCTCCGCATAGCATTTTCCATTTCGTCGCTGGATTCCTCCTTGGTAGACAGATACCCGCAAAACGAAACGGGCTCTGTGTGCGACGAGCGGCACCCGTGTAGCACCCACCCGAGTTGTGTGAGTGAGGCTACGGGTCGGTCTCTCCGTCCTGCTCGCACATCGCGCGACACGATGAGTTCCCAGTTATCTTGCCCGATGAGAACTTTCGGCTTGGCATTCTGGTACATCAGTTCATGTCTGAGGTCCTCCAGGTGTGGGCAGTCCTCCAGGTCTTCTTCGCCGAGCGACTGAGTAGTGAAATCGAGTCGCTCGACCGTGCGTGCCCCTTGCAGTTCGTAAGAATCGAGTGAGTATTTCCCTCTCACTCGCACGTCGACTGTTTTGCTGTTTTCGTGCTTGCGCCGCGTGCCGTTGACTCCTATGACCCACAGGTTGTTAGTGGGCCCTTCCAGGCCGAGGGACTCGACGATGTCTTCGTCAATGATGGTGATAGTACTGCCCTCGTCCAGCAGCGCGTACGTCTCGACAGTGTTTCGCGGACCGGTGAGAACGATCGGCGCGATTTTCAAGTAGGCCCGGCGTGAGCCCGCCCGAGTGGAGTGGGCGAACTCGAGGGCCGACGCGACTTCTTCCGCCTTCTTGGGTTCTTCTCTCGGCCGCTCTGAATGCAGCAGCGAGTGATGGGGAGCGCGACAGCCGTTTGTTCCACACGGCTTCGCTCGGCAACTGAAGCGTCTGTGGTTGCTCCTCACACACCGGAAGCATTGGCGGTGCCGGCGTACCAGGTCCCAGCGTCCGTTGACATCAGCCTCGACGAACTGTCGGCACTCCAACAGTTTGTGACTGCCGCTGCACTGTGGGCATGTCGTGGTTGTAGGCGTAGTTGCCGTTGCAGCAAAGTTTTTCTCTACGATCTTCTTTCTCGCTCTCTCTCGTGGCGTCTCGGCTGGTGTTGTTTCAGCCGGAGCGTAGGGGCCGCATTTGTCCGCCTCTTCGTTGAGAAAAGATGCCAGTTTTTTGAGGTCTGGCGTGTTGTCTTCTCGCGCTGCGAAGTCATACCACTTGTTTCGGAGTATCGGTGAAATCTTCTCAAGAATTGTGCGTACCAGCTCGGGATTGCATAGGTACGCGTCTCTCCGCAGCGCCTCGATGGTGGCCACAACATTTGCTACTTTGTTCGCAAAAACACACACTTCTCGTGGGCTGTCTCCTATGCGGGATAGCGCGCGGGTTTTCTCAATCTCGCGCAGGACTAGCGCTTCTGCTCGTCCGAACCGCCGCTCCAGAGCCTCGATGATTTTTCTGGGTTCCGTGCTGCTGATTAGTAAGCAGCTGGCAGCTTCCTTTGCTGCTCCGGTGAGGCTCTTTCGAATTCTTGCGACGTTTTCTGTTCTTGTGAAATTTGTTTCTGTCTCGACGAATGCTGTCTTAAATGCAAGCCAGCTATCACTTCTCCCGTCGAAACCAGGCAGCTCCTGGAGATATCTGGGCGCCCCTCTCGCCGATGTGCGAATGACGCTCTGTAGGGCCGCTGCGAGGGCCGCAATGTCGGTTTGCGGCGCAGCCGGCTCGGTTTTCTGAGGGGTGCTCTCCGGTTTCGCGGACTCCTCCCCACCCTGCCCCACGGGTTCTCGTGAGGCCGCAGGCCGCAGTCGTTCGGTCACCGCAGGCCCCGGTTGGGTGTGAGCGTGTCCTTTCGCTCCTGTGTGCTTTTCCATCCATTCAGCCACTCGCTCTGAGCCCTGCCTGACTTCTTCGTCAGCCGATTCATCTGCAGGGTCCAGCTCCTGGTCAGAGTCCTCCATAATTCTCCGCAAATGTGCCTCCTCTAAGGCCCGTTCCGCCGCGATTGCTTTGACCGCCAGCTCAGCCAGCCTCTCCTTGGCTTCCAGTTTCGCGAGGAACCTCTTGCGAGAAGCCTTGGAGCGGTCTGACCTAACTGATTTAGGTCGGGTCTCCACAACCGTGACGTCAGCCTCGGTGTTCGTAGTTTCCGTTACGGTTTCCCCAGTTTGCGTAGTGCCGTGGCTCCAGGTCGCTGTTTCTCCCGAAGTCGTGTTTCCCGTACCTTCAGTTGTGGTATTTTCAGAATCCGTCGTCTCTTGGGCAGCCTGCTTGGACGCGGTCTTGGAACGCGTGGATCTCGTCATGGCGGCGTGGCTCGACGACGTAGTTCTTCAGGTTTTTTCTCTTCAGTCCAGGGATCCGGCTTCACGAAGGACCATAAAATGTTGCTGATCCCCTTCGATGATGGTACAGGAAATGCAGGGCGACGCGGAGGTTGTAGAGACAAGGAAAACAGCCGTGATATCTTCAGTCTTGAACAATTTCAGTGGTTGATTTGCTTATGGGAGCTCGAGGGAGGTCTCGTTGTTACTCGGTGGCTTGTCGAAAATGTTGAATTTGAATGAATACGCTCTATGACGCCTACGCTATATTTATATTCAATTTCCAGAGCGGGATGGCGCCATAGGAGGAAGCGAGACGGAAGATGGTGCACTTACCCACCCCTTTGGAGCAATACCGTACAGAGAGCCGCCTACGACCAATTTCCGCGCCGCGCCGTTTTGAAATAACGGTCGCGGAGGCAGCTCGCTGCTTACCAAAAAACCTTTTACCTCTCCTCAGGGGTTCTACCAGGCTTCCATCTCGCCACCTTTACCAAACTAATTACCTAGACCTCCCTCTAAGCCTCCCCAAGCAAAACACAGTTACAAAACATATTTATTTAGAAAACATACAAAAGGCTTATAAAACAAGATAACTTAAAAAACTACAACTTAACTATCTATATCTATGTACATATAACAACTCGGTCTTGGGCCCTATACTATTTGGGATTTTCATCATGGATATGAAACACATCATACAATCTGACCTCTCAATGTTTGCCGATGATACAAAAATTATGGGTAACCCACTTATCAGCCATAACATTATCCAAGAAGATCTTGACCGAATCGTACAATGGACAAAAGATTGGCTATTAACTTTAAATGCTGAAAAATGTACAGTATTACACATTGGAAGTAACAATCCCAACAAAAAATACAGTATAGATGGAAAATACATAGAATGTGTCACTGCCCAAAAAGATCTGGGAATAATTGTTACTCAAAATTTGAAATGGGACAAACATATACTGGAAATTTCAAAACGAGCAAATTCCCTCTTGTATATTATAAGGAAGGCCTTTTCCTACATAGACAAGGTACTTTTCATCAAGCTCTACAAGACATATGTAAGGCCACTATTAGAGTATGGATACCAAATTTGGAGTCCTTACTTTAAAAAAGACATTAACCTTTTAGAGAAAATTCAAAGAAGAGCAACAAAAATGGTAACCCGTCTTCATAACAAGGAGTATGAACAACGGTTGGAGGAATTAAATCTTACTTCTCTCGAACAACGCAGGCGACGCGGTGATCTCATTGAGACCTACAAAATATTAAATCGTTTTTATAATGTGAGAGACCTAAGTGAGATCTATGTGAAGAGCAAAAATGTGCACCTTAGAGGGCATTCGTTAAAACTATGGCGCTCTGTAAGTGCAAGCAACCCACGCCGTCACTTCTTGCCGCTTCGCGTAGTGAACGAGTGGAACAAATTACCAGAGACAGTTATAAGTGCTCCATCCGTGAACAGTTTTAAAAACAGACTAGACAAATATTTATTAACAACATAAGTGCAGTGAAATACACGCATCAGCTTTTTAAGCTGCTAGTGTATAAACTAAGAATAATAATAATAATTAGGGCCATCTATAGGCTACAAAAAACAGACACTTGTGTGCCGTACTTCAAGCAACTAAACCTACATAGAATTTGATATCATTTATCAATTATTAATTCATCAGTAGGTATAAGGTATTGGACATGTTTTGTTTATTATAAAAAAATCAACTTATCTTTTACTTTGACATTATGGTTACGTACTTGTGCGTTTTTCTTCATTGAAGTCTCGCACAGCTGTTTGGAATGCGAAGACGAAGCTCAAAGGTACCAAAGTGTCGGTGAAGGAGTTCCTCACTAAGCCGCGGCAGGAGGTTTTTGCCGCCGCTCGCAAGCACTTCGGCATTAAGAAATGCTGGTCCAGCGACGGTACAATCTTTGTTTTCCTTCCGGACGGTACGCGCAAGAAGCTGGTCTCCATGGCTGAGTTCCGTGAGCTGCAGTCGCAACACCCGGCTGCTCATGCAACTTGAAACGCATTCCTCCTCACTACACGTTTCTCACGTCGTCGCTAGTGTTGTTACTTTTAATTTTGTCCGGCTTATATATGTTTTATTGTCATAAACGCAGGTAGTTGTTACAAATATCACACCTTTTCAACTTTTTTATGTTTACGTGCTGTGCTAGTGAAGTGACAGTGACAGTAGTGACACTCTTGAGTCTTGTTAGCATTTCGTTTATGTTGTTTTTTTATATTTTTAATGGCTCTGGCCTCTAATCCTTTAGCTGTTCCTGATTTCTTTTAGTCAGCAGTGCCGGTGTTGTGTTGGACTATATTACTGGTTTGTTTAGCTTTAGTAAAAAATTATCTTATTTTATTGCTCTTATTTATTTAGTTTATTATACATATATATATTTTTTTTATTTAGGTAAATAAGTATATTCGTATTATTATTTATATTTACATGCCTCTTAGTAACATAGTCGATGAATTTCTTTCTTGCTCTTCTTCTAATGAATATGAAAGTGCTCTCAGTGACGTGTCTTTCACCTCTGATACTGCGGGTACTGCTCCACTTGATATCCAGCTCCAAACAGCGCTCGATAAGAAATGCCTAAAGCTTGTACATATCAATGCCCAGAGTCTGGTAGGTCATTACGCGGATTTAATCGTTACTTTTGGTAATCAGTGTGCCGATGTGATACTCGTCTCTGAATCTTGGTTGAAGCCTTCTTTGCCCTCGACGCTCTGTGAACTTCCGGGTTACAAACTGCTGCGCAATGACAGAACTGGCTGTGGGGGTGGAGGTGTTTGTGTTTATCTTCGAGCTGACATCCCAAGTGCAATTGTAAGTCAATCCTCAAGCGGATTGCCGTATGTTGCATCACTTGAACATCTTCTTGTGAAAATTACTGTGCACCACACCAAAATACTTCTTGGTGTACTTTATTGTCCTAGCGATAAAATTAACTATTTCAATTCTCTGGAGACCATTTTAGCGGCTCACCGTGCTGATTATGATCATGTAATACTGATGGGTGACCTGAACACCTGTCAGTTGAAAAACGACGGCAGGTGCCGCAGCCTGCAGGAAGTAGTTTCAAGCTTTGACTTAAAAATCCTCCCGTCTTATGCTACACACTATTATCCAAATTCAAGGCCATCTTTAATTGATTTAGCGATCGTCTCCAAGGATAATCTGGTTACGTCACACGGACAACTGACCGCTCCGTTTTCGTACCACGATCTGATCCATCTTTCGTATAAAGTGCGACCTCCCAAGCGTAAAGGTAAGGTCGTCCTCTGTCGGAATTTTCGAGGTATGGACGTAGACCGGCTAAAGGAAGATGCGGAAAAACTGGACTGGTCGTCCTTGTATGCAGCCGTTTCCGTTGACGATAAAGTAGTCATCTTCAATACAACGCTTCGTGCACTCTTCGATATTCACGCCCCTCTGCGACCCGTTCGTGTGAAGCATTTTCCTGCACCTTGGCTCACACCACATCTTAAGAGTATAATGGCTAAACGCGACCGGGCCAAGGCGAAACATAAAAAAGTCCCAACTGACGAAAATTTTGTCGTATACAAGAAGATTCGCAATGTTTGTAACCGGATGTGCAGGGATGCTAAACGTCGCTACATTCATAGCACTTTACAGAACACCTCACCGGCGCAAACATGGCGCTTCTTGGAGACACTTGGAGTAGGCAGGATCTCTGATAGGCAATGTGGCGCACTCGACTTGGATGATCTCAACCGTCATTTCTCGACTCCCCCCGTCACACTAGAGGAGGCTATCAAATTAGCATCCTTGCGCTCCCTGGCCGATTTGCCTCCGCCCGACTGTGAGCCATTCGAGTTTCTCGACTTGTCTGAGGTTGACGTTAGGCGAAGTATTAAAGCGATTTCGACTAGGGCAGTGGGCAGTGATAATTTGAGCCTTGAAATGCTGCTTCCAATCCTGGACAGTGTAGTCCCGGTTATAACTCACATTATGAACCTCTCCTTGTCCTCGAACACATTTCCAAGTACGTGGAAGCTGGCTCATGTTATCCCTCTTCCTAAAAAACCTAACCCCAGTTCTTTTTCTCAATATCGTCCTATCTCCATTCTTCCAATCCTATCCAAGGTACTAGAAGGTTGTGTCCACCACCAGCTCTACAAATATCTTTGTAGGAATGACCTTCTGAGCACTTTTCAGTCCGGTTTTCGACCCTATCATAGTACGGTTAGTGCATTGCTGAATGTAACGGAAGACATCCGTTACGCAATGGATAATAAAAAACTTACTCTGGTCACTCTGCTAGATTTCAGCAATGCATTTAACTCGGTAGATTTTGATA
Source organism: Coleophora flavipennella (assembly GCA_947284805.1). Classification (NCBI taxonomy): domain Eukaryota; kingdom Metazoa; phylum Arthropoda; class Insecta; order Lepidoptera; family Coleophoridae; genus Coleophora; species Coleophora flavipennella. Next base: position 9,072,124 of record OX369305.1, read on the forward strand.
TTCTCCTAGGTATCCTCAGATCATCCCATATTCCTGACTCAGTTATCCCCTGGTTTGACTCCTACCTCCGAGGGCGGCGGCAGTGTGTAAAAACAGAAGAATCGACGTCGGATTGGTGCGAGCTCTCTGCTGGTGTACCTCAGGGCGGAGTCTTATCTCCTCTACTTTTCTCGATATTTATTAACCAGATCACTAAAGTGCTCACCTGTCAATTTCATCTTTACGCCGATGATCTTCAGATCTATATTCACTTCCCTGTTTCTGAAGCCTCAGCTGCCATCAACTCTATGAACGCTGATCTAGCAGCGGTACAGATATGGGCTAAATCATTCGGACTCCTGATCAACCCTTCCAAATCACAGTCGATTATTATCGGCAGTAGTCGCTTGAGGGGTGGCATGGATCAGTGCTTACCCTCAATATGCTACGATGGCGTTGCGATTCCTTTTACTGAGAAGACCCGAAATTTGGGTCTTATCATGGACTCCAACCTCTCGTGGTCCTCTCACATCAATGACGTCAGCAGGCGTATGCATTTTTCTTACCACTCCCTTAAGCGACTCCAGTTCTTTTTGCCTTTTAAAACTAAAATTATGCTCGCCCAAACCCTTCTGTTGCCGCTGCTGGATTATGCAGATGTCTGCTACTTGGACGCCACTGAGGAGCTCCTCAATAAGCTCGAGCGCCTACAAAACCTCGCTATCAGGTTTGTGTTCGGCTTGCGAAAGTTCGACCATGTATCAGAATATCGGTCTCGGCTTAATTGGCTCCCTGTCCGCCAGCGTCGTAATTTACACATCCTCACACTCCTCTACAAAATCCTCAAAAATCCTTCCTTTCCTGAATATCTCTGCTCCCGTTTCCAGCTACTACCTGTACCTTCCCCACCCAGACGTAAATGTGTCACCAAAACTCTGGTAGTTCCCCGCTCCAATACTAAATTCTTCTCCAATTCCTTCACTATTGAAGCTGCGAACCTCTGGAACAAGTTGCCCGCAAACATTCGCGACTGCCCCTCTGTTAATACTTTCAAAACTAAACTTAAAGAGCATCTTTTTTCCCTACAGAACATGTACGTTTGTTAGTATAGTATTTATTTTAGTAAGAACATTAATTATTATATTTTAGTTATGTATTATATATGCTTTTAATTTATATGTTATAAGTATGTGTTATTTATGTACGTACATTAGGTTAGTTTATATTTGATTGTATTTTATTTAGTTTATAATTATGATTATTAAGTACACACAGGTTTACCTCCCATACTTTAAAGTCTCCTAACACCCGGTAAGGTTGGCTGGAAGAGATCTCTTATAGAGATAAGTCCACCTTTGTACATGTTCTCTCTAAGTTCTTGTCATTTAAATGTTAGTGTACAATAAAGGATATATATATGTTGATTGAAACGTTGTTTTTTACCGACTTCAAAAAGGAGGAGGTACTAAGTTCGACTGTATATATTTCTTTAAATGTATGTTCACTGATTTTTCCGTCAATTGTGTACCGATTTTCAGAATTCTGTTTTCATTCGAAAGAGTATACTCCCGAGGGAGTCCCATTGTCACCAAGTCAGGATCTGATGATGAGATCCCAGGGAAATCGAGAGCAACCCTCAAATTGCTTATTACGTAGGCACTTATTACGTGATTCATGTGTTTTCTAAAGCTATTAAAATACTCGTACTTGCGTCTGTTAGTCATCATCTCATGTTGATAAGCTGATGAAGGAAGGTACAACTCCTTAACGGTTAGGAGGTGGAGGAATTTTTTTTTCAATATTATACATAGATATATACGTACGTATGCATAGACCAATAGGTTGTATTCTTTTAGGTTATTCAGATGAGTTTATGATGGACGATTAACTCCATAACTTTCATATTATGGAGTTAAATCGTCCATCATCATCTGCTGAGATAATGATGGAAACCACAGGACTTTGTATCTGTTAATGAAACACATGTATTATGGTTTGATAATTCCTATTGGTGAGTATGAGATTGGGTTTAACGTTGTTAGATAGATAGCATTATCACTAAAAATAAAGAAAATAAAAATAAAAGTTTAAAAAACCTAAAAACCGACTTCAAAATGAAATTCACTCAAAAGTATGAAATAATATTATTATACTTAAATACACAACATTAACCAACAATAACGAAATAAGTATAATAATATTATTTCATACTTTTGAGTGAATTTCATTTTAAAGTCGGTTTTTAGGTTTTTTAAACTACCTTTGATTTCGTTATTGTTGGTTAATGTTGTATATTAAAGTATAATAATATTATTTCATGCTTTTGAGTGAATTTCATTTTGAAGTCGGTTTTTAGGTTTTTTAAACTTTTATTTTTTAGTTAAATAATATTGTGACAATGTTTTTATTACTATATTGTTATTATTTTATATTTATACGTCAAATGACAGATTATATAATAGGACATAATTTTAACTTAACATCTAAACACAAATAAATGAAATTTGAATTTAGAATTTGAAAAGTACTTGGTATCGCTTCAGCTCGGCGCGGTTCGAGAACGCGACGCCAGTCCACAGAATATTTTTATTGACCGTTAACCAACGCGACCACGACCACGACCACGGTGGGGGTCTTAAGACGGTTCCAATTTCCGTGTGTGAAACTCCTTGCTCAAATCTACCCACCTATTGCAGTGCCAGAAGAAAACGTGGCTACTCCGAAACGTGGCGCACGGGTTATAAGCGGTGACATGCGCTCCGCCCTACTGGACGGCGACACAGAAACATATGACATGGAAAGGGGTTATACAAGACACACCATCAGCGATGCCCCCGACAACCAAGGGATTATTGTGAAGCTCGGCACTACAACTATAATAAATCATATAAAGTTGCTACTGTGGGACAGAGATAATAGGTGAGTGTCGAAAGTGCAAATGAGATGGCTGTACACACGGCGACACATCAAGCTAAACAAAACCAGTATAAGCTGGCCGCGCGACGCCTGTGCGTTTCAACATATGCGAGGCCTGCGTATATTGGTTTCGTATAACTTGATGTGGCGCCGTGTGTACATACTTGCTGTAAGTGCGAAGAAGACAGCAATATGTGTATGGTAATACTGAAAAATACAACATGAAACGGGGTTACACGAGGCATACATACCATAGACTGGGCTCCGGATAACCACTGGATTATAGTGAAGCTGCGCACCAATACTATCATCATCATCATCATCATATTATCAGCTCATATACGTCCCCACCGTAGTAGAGCGTAAATCGTCGGTGGCGTAATGGCTAGTCCGGTGCGCGAGTCCGACTCGCACTTGGCTAGTTTTTAATAGGAATGGTTTAAAATGTGGTTAAAGTTAGAGACTTACTCACTTTTTAATATGTTTCAAGTCTGAAAGAGCGTATTCACAAACTTAAAGTGACTACTTCTCGAAAATGGAGGTGCCGATTCTAATGAAGCTTTGTACACATAAGCAAGTTACGAAATTCTAGTTGGTGAATAGATTACATTTTCAAAAAAATATGTTGTCACTAAACAATAGTGATTTAAGGTTTTCATTTTAATCTTAAAACTCGCTAATCTTTTTTAAAACAAAGTATTTCAAAAGTGTAATCTATCCACGCTATTGCTTATCGTTTATCGGACGGTCTTACGGTAAAGGAAAACATCGTGAGGAAACTTGCACACGCCTGCGAAGAACTCGAAGGATGTGTGTGACGTCCACCAACCCGCACTGGGTCCGCGTGGTCGACTAAGGCCCGATCGCCCTAACTCAGGCTAGGCTCGAGCCCCTCGGTGGGGACGTATATGAGCTGATATAATGAATCTATCCACAAAACAGAATTACGTGATTGCTTATGTGTATAAAGTTTTATTACAATGGAATCGATTTTGTGAATGCAGAATAAATCAAGTTATGAAAGAGAAGACTGTAAATAGTCTTTACCATCACCTATATTGGGCAGGTCATACGCGTACTACGTGGAGGTGTCCGTGGACCAGAAGGACTGGGTGCGCGTGATCGACCACAGCGAGTACTTCTGTCGCTCGTGGCAGAGGCTCTACTTCGAGCCGCGCGTCGTGCAATACATCAGGGTCGTTGGCACCAGCAACACTGTCAACAAGGTCCCTGAATATACTCAACTCACTTTTACAGCTCTACGGCAGAGATATGCAATACCTATATCAGGGGAGGTACAAGTATGTAGGTTACATACGTCCAAAACGTGAAGCAAATAAAATGATGCCAATTGGCATCTCTTTTCTAAGTAGCATTCGGTGCAACAGAAGCGAACTACCTATAATATTGTGAGTTCGATTTTTAAATGTTGTTCGTTACTGCATAAATCATCTATGGTAACAAATCTCTGCTCTACGGCTGCATTTTTTAAATCCATATTAATTAGCCCCTAATATCATCTCACGTAAGTAAGCAAGATAATGTCTAAGACGAAAGCGGGCTTACTAAGATTCCTCAACGCAATGGGGAACTTGCTATCTTATCTTCAAACTGTAACACATCGATGTTGTTAACATTGATGTGCGACGCAAGACAAAATTCAAAAATATTTATTTTAAATTGGTGTGTGTTACAGATGTTTTATCTCACGAGCGCGGGTTAGCCATACTTGTGTGTGTAATGCGTATCGACACTCGCTATTGTGAGTTTATAAGTTGCGTCTATTGTGTGCGCTATTGTAAAGCTCCCGAGCTTACGCACGCAAAGACAATATTATGCACACACACAAGTATGGCCAACCCGCGCTCGTGAGATAAAACATCTGTACACGCACTTTTAAATAAAAAGTCAAAAAAATCTTAATGTGTATTACAAATAATGTTATGTTTCACATTAGTCTGAGGCCCAATACATATCCATACATCCCTGTCATTTACATAATATATTTTTTTATAACATCCTCCAGAATAGCACTGGCATTTTTCAACATGAGTTTTGAATTTATTCTCTGGCACACTAGTTTTAAATTTTTTGGAATTTTACTGTAGAATCTTATGCCACAAGTGACTTATTAACCTTACTCAGTCTCGAATAGGCTGCATTCAATTTATTTACATCTCTTAAATTAAAATTATACTAAGGCATCATAGATGTTGCAAATGAGTGCTAACCTTAGTCACACCCCCGCATCGCGCGTCCATCTCGCGTGAAGGACGTCTACATAATTGGCATTGGTAAGTTTTTTTAAAAGGCATTTAAAAAAAAAACATTTGGAGATATAGTACATTACTGCAGCGGCCAGCAAAATTTTTATTAAATGTATAAAGTTGAACTTAACTTTATCCCTTTTCCCTGGACTTACAAAGATTTTCTCCCCAGGTATTTCACGCAGTGGCGATGGAGGCCATGCACACGGCGCGCGTCCCCCCACTCTGCAACGGTCTCATTAAACCTATACACAACGTGGCCACCGTGGAGCTGTCTGCCGTGGTCATCGAGGGTATTAGGTGAGTTCCGTTCTAAATATGTTAGAGCGCTGCTGGCGAGCTTAGTCTTTGATCAGTTCGAAGTTGATATCATTCTTGATCGTTGACTGTAAGAAGTCCCGTGGTTGGTACCTCTGAAAAATTTAGTTTAGTCCTGTCAAATGAGTTAAATCGTGTTACACCGAAACGACACCATTGTCAACCTACAAATACTGCCCGTTCAGAGGTGCTAACCGCGGGCCGCCCGCGCCGCGCAGTTAACGAAATTGTTGAAGTCGGGCATTTTTGAGATGGGAAAAAACCATTGAACTCGCGACCATGTAACTTAACCGACACCGTACCAGGAACACTCGCAGGGTCAAAAATTTGTCAACCTAGTCGGTCGCCAGGAACACTCGGAGGGTCAAAACTTATAAAACTGTAAAAGTTTTCACTTCTATCAAGTTTATTCAAGTTTTTTCTTAGTACAAATCGAAAGCAGTTCTTTAGTCTAAAATCCAAGATACGGTTTGACATAGAATAATTATTCCGTAATCTATGATTCAGAAGTAAAAAAAATCATTTGTAGACATTTTCATTTATGGCAGTGTCACTCGTCGTTATCGCCTTCGTTCAGTGAAACCCATTCGCGTAGTTCGACGCATACGACACGTCCTCACAGATCCCGATTATCCAACCACGCTTGCCGTAGCCGCCATGACCCTGCCCCCTACACACAGAAAAACACCACTCCGACATTCTGCCCTCGCCGGCGAGGACAGAGTCCCCCCGCTTCTGGCGCTTACCAGCGCTACCGGCATATAACCAGGCCGCTTCTCTCCGATCCTCCCCCCTCCAAGCAACGACCTAAGCTGAGGTCCGTGCCCACCAGGCAGTTGCATCTTTTTGCTTTGCATCTAGGTTGAGTGCCCTCCGCACTCGCCTCCCCTGTCCGGTGAAGTTGTAAAGGCCCCCACGGTCACAAAAAGCTTGTCCTTTCGAAAAATAACCTTCGCCGACGACAGCCTTCTGTGGTCTTCGCCGTCAATGGCGAGTCCTGCCGATAGTTGCCGCTCGCTTTTGGCCACACTCATCGACGCACGACGCGCGCCTGCAGTCGACGAACGCGTTCACACAGTGTCGCTAGTCTGTAAGCGCCTTAAACGCCAGTACTTAACCTAGTACTCCATTGCAGTCGATCCCGCAACGCGTTGCTCAATGGCGACACCAAGAACTACGACTGGGAGCAGGGCTACACGTGCCACCAGTTGAACTCCGGCGCTATCGTGGTGCAGCTGGCGCAGCCCTACCTGCTGTCCTCCATCCGTCTGCTGCTGTGGGACTGCGACTACAGGTACTAGTATACAACAATATATTTTTTTTAAATAACGACTGTCTAAAATGTTACTTAAAATACTCATATGTGAAAATTACTTACTTGTAATGTTTTATCTTTATCGCTTGTTTGCTCTATGGTGCTGTTTTTCTAGAGGAATAAATGAGTTGTCTATCTACTCAGGAAATCAACACTAATCTAAGGTCACCTCACATTCTAAAACCCGTCGAGTCGTCTAGGCTACAGGCTCGACGAAGCTACGAAACACACGAAAAAACAATGTGTATACATACACTCGAAAAAATATTACCCTCCCACTCAGTCGTGTGCAAAAGCTGGCCGTCCGAGAGATTTCACCAGCACGGAAATAAATATTTTAACCGGGCCAGGACGTTGTGCAGTATATCGAAAAATCTAAAAAAATACGGGCTTTCGTACGAGAACCAATTTAATTGATATAGCTCACAGAATAGCTGAACTTAAATGGCAGTGGGCGGGGCAAATAGCTCGTAGAACAGATGGCAGTTAGTTCAGTTCTTGAGTGGCGATCACGCACCGGAAGATGAAGCGTACGATGACCGATGACCTGGTAAAGGTTACCGGAAACGCTGGATACGGGTACCGCAGAACCGGTCTTTGTGGAAATCTTTGGGGAGCCCTTTGTCCAGCAGTGGACGTCTATCAGCTGATATGATTATGATGATGACAGACTTTCTAGAAAAAACACAAAGAAAATTTGTATAAGATTTTATAGTATTAAATTACGTCTTTAGCATCATCTTCATTTACCATCAGGTGTGATGATGCCAAGGGCCATCTGTGCATAAAAAAAACTTAAGCTTACTAATCAGAGGAAAATGTTGTTAACAAGTATCATAGTTCTTTTATTATTTGTTTCGTTTCTCCTTTTTCTCTTTTATATAAATTATTGATGAACATTGTTATGTTATATGTACTTCTGTTTGATCTGTTTGTTTGTTTATTTGTACTTAGTGGTATGGAAGAACTGGGCATCCTGTCACAAGTATCTTTTTTACTTAAAAGGATGTCAAAGCACAAAATGTTATGTACTAACTACCGTTACAAAATAAACAATTTTTGATTTTGATTTTTAAGTAATCCAAAACGGTCTGTAGCCAAAGAAGAACCGTAGCAATAAGAAATTGATTTTTCTTAGGTTTTTCTTTGAATTTGTACCTCGGACATTCCCCTCATCTTCGCCCACGAGGTTCCATATTGAAACCAAAGTTCTAGCACTCTATTGAGGAAAGCAAAATGTTTTTAACTCTTTGCCAGTAGCTGGCTATCCAAAAAGCCCGAGGTGTACTATGTAATTATGTTTGTAAGTATGTGTGTCTGTTGTCTATTTCTTCGGCTGATTTCTTACACTTAAAATGTGGTTCGTTTACCCGTGGACCCACCGCTATGGCCCACTGGTGGGTCCACAGGTAAAGTGAATATCGGTTTTGATATATATCAAGCTTCAATATCAATTCTTACCGTCAAACATCACTGTTGTCCAAGTGCACAGCCTCAAAATGCTCCATCCTTTCATCAACATCATGTCAGCTGAAAGACGTCCACTATTGGACATAGGCCTCCTCCAAGGATTTCCATAACGACGGGTTCTGCCCGCATCCAGCTGCTTCCCGCGACCTAAACCAGATTATCGTTCCACCGAGTATGAGGTCTTCCTACACTACATCTTCCGGTGCGCGGTCGTCACTCGAGAACTTTACTGCACCAACGGCCATCTGTTCTACGAGATATGTGCTCGGTCCTTTACACAGTATTTATGCCAAGGAATAATGGTTTAATCTGCCCTGGACCCGCAGGCACTACTCGTACTACGTGGAGACCTCGCTGAACTACTGGGACTGGACCATGGTGGCGGACAAGACCAGAGACGCGTGCAGGTATGTGCTCCATTATTGAGAAAACGTCGCTTGCGGCGGACCTACAGGCACTACTCGTACTACGTGGAGACCTCGCTGAACTAGTGGGACTGGACCATGGTGGCGGACAAGACCAGAGACGCGTGCAGGTATGTGCTCAATTATTGAGAAAACGTCGCATGCGGCGGACCTACAGGCACTACTCGTAATACGTGGAGACCTCGCTGAACTACTGGGACTGGACCATGGTGGCGGACAAGAGCAGAGACGCGTGCAGGTATGTGCTCTATTATTGAGAGAACGTCGCATGCGGCGGACCTACAGGCACTACTCGTACTACGTGGAGACCTCGCTGAACTACTGGGACTGGACCATGGTGGTGGACAAGACCAGAGACGCGTGCAGGTATGTGCTCCATTATTAAGAAAACGTCGCATGCGGCGGCCCTACAGGCACTACTCGTACTACGTGGAGACCTCGCTGAACTACTGGGACTAGACTATGGTGGCGGACAAGAGCAGAGACGCGTGCAGGTATGTGCTCAATTATTGAGAAAACGTCGCATGCGGCGGACCTACAGGCACTACTCGTAATACGTGGAGACCTCGCCGAACTACTGGGACTGGACTATGGTGGCGGACAAGACCAGAGACGCGTGCAGGTATGTGCTCCATTATTGAGAAAACGTCGCTTGCGGCGGACCTACAGGCACTACTCGTACTACGTGGAGACCTCGCTGAACTACTGGGACTGGACTATGGTGGCGGACAAGAGCAGAGACGCGTGCAGGTATGTGCTCAATTATTGAGAAAACGTCGCATGCGGCGGACCTACAGGCACTACTCGTAATACGTGGAGACCTCGCCGAACTACTGGGACTGGACTATGGTGGCGGACAAGACCAGAGACGCGTGCTGGTATGTGCTCTATTATTGAGAGAACGTCGCATGCGGCGGACCTACAGGCACTACTCGTACTACGTGGAGACCTCGCTGAACTACTGGGACTGGACCATGGTGGTGGACAAGACCAGAGACGCGTGCAGGTATGTGCTCCATTATTAAGAAAACGTCGCATGCGGCGGCCCTACAGGCACTACTCGTACTACGTGGAGACCTCGCTGAACTACTGGGACTGGACTATGGTGGCGGACAAGAGCAGAGACGCGTGCAGGTATGTGCTCAATTATTGAGAAAACGTCGCATGCGGCGGACCTACAGGCACTACTCGTAATACGTGGAGACCTCGCCGAACTACTGGGACTGGACTATGGTGGCGGACAAGACCAGAGACGCGTGCTGGTATGTGCTCCATTATTGAGAAAACGTCGCATGCGGCGGACCTACAGGCACTACTCGTACTACGTGGAGACCTCGCTGAACTACTGGGACCTGGACCATGGTGGCGGACAAGAGCAGAGACGCGTGCAGGTATGTGCTCAATTATTGAGAAAACGTCGCATGCGGCGGACCTACAGGCACTACTCGTAATACGTGGAGACCTCGCTGAACTAGTTACACAATTTATCAATAAATATATCTTCGATGGGTAAAAAGATTTAGTCCTGTAGAGTTATAAAAAATAAATAATGTAACATTAACAATGTATTATTTGTGAAAAAAAATGGTTACAAATGAAAGGTTTAAAACAATATTGTTAAGAAATGGCTTCTGCCGTCATCTTAAGTGTCGAAATGTGCGTATTAGCGCGGGCTGTAATGAAGGAAACATTTATTTTTTACTTTTTTTATGAAATAAAAAACTTGTTTGAAAAATCGAAACAAACTGAAATTTTTTTCTCGACTTTAGTCATAAAAAGGCCCGTATCTTAAAAAATGATTGATTTTTATGTTGTAGAGCTTTGATAATCTGTACCCAGGCTAATGCGTCGCTATAATCCGAACTGCCCAACCACACCCAATATCTTAAGGTACGAGAGAACTGTTACATTTTACAGAGCAGAAGTGTGCCATATTAGATAGTTTAAAAGCTGGAATGTCTGCATGGTCACTTTCTCATAAATATGGTGTCGGAAAGTCTACAACCACTTTATGGCCTCTTGTTGTCTGAAATAATGTTGCTTCGCAAATTGAGAAATAAAGCTTTTTCTTGGTCTATAAGTAAAACGTGCTAGACTAAAATGGATCAGTTTATGACTAAGTGAACTTCTTTTATGGATAAGAAATTTCATAAATGTGATTTACTGAAAATTTTTAGGTTTTATTTCAGTTTTTGTGTTAAACATACTATAATCCGAACGCTCCGTGAGTCCGAATACGGGCATGTTCCAAAAACATAGAGGTGTGATGTCATGTTACATTTTAAATGCTATAAAAATGAAAGTTAATAATTAAGGGTAGATAGTGTGTCCATTATGTAGAGCGCGCGGACGTTCAGCGCTTCAGTTCGTAAGTATGCATGTGGACTCGATTTGTTTATGTAATAAATGACTGTGATGGCGCGGGGTTTAAGTGGACTGTATAATTTTATTTTGGGCTGGCTGGCACCTACCTCCAAGAATCTTAGGCAACCTTGAGAATGGAAAGATATAATAAGGAATTGGAAAGGAGCTTACCACACCACGTTGCTTGCAGTTCAGGGCATCCAAGGCGACGCAGCAAGGCTTGTACAGGCGCGGAGCACATCCAATTCACTTTTAGGTTAATAGTTTTGTAGTTCACTAGTACAGCTGTATATTTATAAATGCACACACAATTTAAGCGTTCAAATGCAAAAGAAAATGGCGGAGTATGCCTTGATGCAAAGCGGACAAGCAAAATCGAAGCGTCTATTTAGCGCGGCGACGCGGCGTTATTGAGCGAAGCACACACCGTTGAATATTGAAGTTAGCAGAGGCTGTGCAGGAGTTTTTGAAGAGCCGAAACATCTTCGTATTTCGACGATCTTACACGAGCGCAGCTATTTCACAGTGGTGTGAAAAGGATGGAAGGTAGCGGAAAAATGGTAAAAGAAAGGGACAAGGATAGGGAATCCATCTCAAGGCAGCCAACCTAACAGAGGCTCAACCATTTCTCCCCACCTGAAAGGGGATAAGGTTATCCACTTTCACAAAACAAAAGGCAAAAGTGACAACCTAACAGAGAGTATCTATTAAATTGTAAAAACATACAAGAAAAACGAAACTTTGCATATAGCTTAATGACAAATTAAGAGAGAATGCTCGTTTGCAATGAGCAGAATATAAAAACAACCTAAACTTAAGCGTATATATTTACAACATTAATTAACTTAGAGAATTATTGTGTTGGAAGAGGGCACAGCTTAACAACTGGCCGACGATAAATACCAGTTTTAGTTTTTACATCTGTCACTCTCACAACACCATCAGCTCCAGGGAAAGTCTTAACAATTATACCTATGGGCCAGTGAAGCGGTGGTGAATTATCTGATTTAATAAGGACCACGGTTCCTTCTTTGATCGAATCTGAACGAACATGCCATTTTTGACGAGACTGTAGGGTGTTTAGATATTCGATTCTCCACCTATTCCAAAACGATTGCACTAAGTGATCAACTAAATGTTTGCGTTGTAATAGGTTAGGACGCTCTTGTGTCAAGTCGGGGGCGGGTATTGATTTCAGTGGAGTGAGAATCAAAAAATTAGCGGGAGTTAACGGCAAAGGCTCAGCTGGATCAGCACTGAGCACTGAAATTGGGCGTGTGTTAAGAAGAAGTTCCACTTCTGTAAGAAAAGTCTGCATTTCTTCGAAGGTAAGCAGTTGCTTGCCAACGACTTTATTTAGATGTGACTTCACACACTTAATGTTGCTTTCCCACATACCACCGTGGTGAGGGGAGAGCGGCGGATTCATCTTCCATTCGATTCTATTTTCACGGAACGCGGCAGCAAACGCTTCATTGTAACCTGGTGAGTTTACTAAATGATAAAGGGCTTTTAAATAAGATCTACAGCCAACAAAATTAGTTCCGTGATCAGAGTAAACGTAACGGACCGGTCCACGGCGCGATAGGAAGCGTTTGAAAGCGTTTAAAAACACTTCGGTCGACAAGTCAGAGGCGAGTTCGATATGAACGGCGTGAGTAACCATACATATGAAAAGACAAATATACGATTTTTGAGAGCGGATTCCACGTTTTCTATAGGGAATAGTTTGTATCGGGCCGGCGTAATCCACACCCGTATTCAGAAATGCCTTCGGTGTCTCTCTTACACGACAAGCGGGCAATTCTCCCATGAAGGGGAATTCAGGACGCGGCTTATTTCTAAAACAGATGTTGCATAGGTGGACACGTTTCCTTACTAAATTCCTAGCGGACAAAATCCAATATTTCTGGCGCAGTAACGCAAGTAGCAAACCAGGGCCAGTATGTAGATTTATTTTATGATAGTGATCAACTATTAAATCTACCACGTGATCGCGAGAGGGAAGTAAAATTGGATGCATACTATCATAGTTTAAGTCAGAGTTTGTAAGTCTACCTCCTACGCGGAGTGTATCGTCTTGCAGATATGCGTTAAGTTTTGAAAGTGCTGGGGGTAGCGGCTTATTACTTTGAATAGCCTTGATCTCATTTCTAAAGTGTACTTGTTGTAAAGCGCGAATAACTGCTGACTCGGCTATGTCAAGATGCGAGGATTCGAATTTACGTGGGAGCTTTCGGGCGAAGCGCAATACGTATATTACGATGCGAATCAGTTTTGACCATGACGATACGCGTAATGCGAGCTCATAGAGCACTGGATTCTCAGTTTTATCATCCAAAGTATTCGTTACTAAAACCTTTGTTTTAATTTCAGGTGGATTGTTTACAGTCATCGGGTCAAAATCTTGGATAGGCCACTCATTATAGGGTAGCTTAGCGAATGCGGGGCCATTGAACCACAGCGGGTGTTCAATCAGCTGAGCGGGTGTAAGACCTCGTGAAAGGCAATCGGCAGGATTGTCAGTGCCTTTGATGTGGTGGAAATGACGCGGCTCAATGTACCTTTGTATCTTAGCGACGCGATTGGCAACGAACGTTTGCCAGTGGGCTGGGGTGGAATGTATCCACGCCAGAGTGACTTTACTGTCAGAAAACGCGAGTGTGTTGTGGATCTGACAGCGCGATGAGTACGTGTCTATGACAGTATTCATAAGTTGCGCAAGAACAAGCGCACCGCATAGCTCTAAACGCGCAAGTGTGATTACTGTCTTAGCGGGAGAGACTCTAGATTTTGCGCATAGTGAACTAACGCAACTTTCGTTAGTGTCAGGGCAGTTAACGTGAAGGTAAACGACGCCACCGTAGGCGCGTTCACTAGCGTCGGAAAATCCGAGAAGAGTCAATACAACTCTCCTTTCTATTCCTAAATGGCGCGGAATTTTTATATTTTTTAGTAGCGGCAGTTCACTTATGAATCGTGCCCAAGCGTTAACTATGTTTTGAGGAGGAACTTCATCCCAATCAACGTTTATTTCCCATAGCGATTTTACTATGAGTTTCGCAAACAAAGTTACGGGGGCTACAAATCCCATAAGGTCCCAGAGGCGAGCGATAGTAGAGAGTATGTGTCTCTTAGTACAGTTGCGTTCTTCATTGATTACGGAAAAAGCAAACTGATCAGCGGAGGGTATCCAGTGTAGGCCTAGTACTTTCATATCATCAGAGCTGAAGTCGATCAGGTCTGTTACGCGGCGGTCGGCAGGAATTGACGATAAAAACTCGGGCGAGTTACTTGCGAATTTAACTAACTCAAATCCACCAGCGGCGAACAGCTGAATGAGCTGCGACGACAGTTCTGTTGCTTCGCAGGCGTCTGAACAGCTGACGGCCAAATCGTCCATATACAGGCTGTCCTTTTCTAATGCAGCAGCTGCGAGCGGGTATTTTTCACGCTCATCCTTTACTAGTTGCCGGACGGTGCGCATGGCCAAGAACGGACTACTTGTCATTCCAAACGTGACTCTGCTGAACTCATATAACTGCAGCGGTTCCTTTGGACTGAATCTATAGAAGATTCTTTGAAAGCGGCGGAACGCAGTGTCTACTATAATTCTTAAATACATCTGACGGATGTCTGCGCTTATGGCAATTTTGTACATGCGGAAACTCAGTATGATGCGGAATAAATCAGACTGTAGATTTTTTCCAGTATGTAAAATATCATTCAATGATATGCCGGAGTCTGTCGGCATACTAGCATTTAAGACCAAGCGCGTCTTGGTCGTTAATTTATCTTTACGAACTACAGCATGATGCGGTATAACATACTGCGGTGATGCGGAGACATCTGACTCATCTACGGGAGACAGATAATCCTTTTCCAAATAATCTAATATTATTTTATCGTACTCGGATTTTACTTCAGGGTTTGCTAGTAAGCGGCGTTCCAATGAGAGAAAGCGGTGTTTTGCGAGATGCTTTGACTCTCCTAATAAAGCGGGGTCGCGGCGAATAGGAAGCGCAACTACATAGCGGCCTAGGTCGTCCCGAATGGTGGTATCTACAAAAATGTTCTCACATTCTTGTTCCTCATGCGTTAGAAAATCACCCTTCTTTGGTAAGTCTTCTATTTCGAAAAAACGTGACACGCACGGAGGGTCAAACGCGCAAAATGATCGCGATATGTCAGTCTCTATTCCAGTAGGGGCATTGCCCATAATTAAGTACCCTAACAACGTTTCTATGGCGACCGGCTCGCCAGGAGCGCGCGACACTCGTTTCGGCAATAAAATTCGCGTGAAAATATCACAACCGAGGATAAGATCAATTGCTCCGGGCACTTCATAGGTATCGTCTGCGAGCGCTAATCCTTGTAGGTACGGAAGTGCTTTTGTGTTTACTCGCGATGTAGGTAACTCGCTTGTGATACGTTCCACTACGTACGGTTCAATAGTGAAACACGCGTTTCGATCGATTCGAGAATAGATAACCAACTTAGTCACACCTTGGGTCTTATTAATTACGTCACCAAGTCCGGAGACGTGTGTATTTTGAGCGGGATAAATAGGTAAACCTAGTCGTTTACAACAATCTGTGGTAATAATATCACGCATTGATCCACAGTCCACTAATACTCGGACGGGCATCAAATGAGTGGTGTCACGTGACTGCGCTAGGCACGTAGCTGTACCTAACAATACTGTATGCGAAGCGGAGTTCTCATTTAGCGGGAAACTACAATTATTTGCGTTAACACATAAAGAAACATCTTGAGCGGGGCTAAGCGGAGCGGGAGAAACACTTGAATCCAAATTATTGTTAATATTAGCGGGTAAATTATAATTATAATCCTCTTGATTATAATTATATGCGGGTGCGGAAGCGGTTGTATTTGACATCATAATTCTATTATTATTTTTTGCGAGATTACCAGCGGGGCTGGTATTACGAGCGAGCGATGCATGTGATGCTGATATACTGGTAGATGCGGAGGCGAGAGCGTTCGGAGCTAAGTCGCGATCGTTACGAGTGGGAGCGGGATGGCTATGGTTATGTGTGGAAGTGAATGCGTTGGCGCGCTGCGGCTGTGTGGTTCCAGCGGGCGGGCCACGCGGGGCGCCGCCGGAGCACGGGGGATGCGGGAGCGGCAGCGGCCTGCCGCGAGACTCGGCTCGTATGTCTTTTGATTGCACGAAATTTTCATTATTTAAATGAATAAGCGAATGATGATTGCGGGAACAAAATTTACAACTTTGTACTGATTTGCATTCATTTATTATGTGTTTGTCACTTAGACAATTAAAACATAATCTATTGTTTCTTACTAGACGAAATCTTTCGTAAGGCTGTAGCGAGTGGAACTGCGTGCAGGAATACAACTGGTGGTCGCCCAGCTGACAGCATACACAGATGCGCTTATCATTTTGTACATTTAAAAAGGTGTAGGTATTCGAAGATTTATTTTTATTGTCGTTCGATTTTATTTGTTTTTTATGCGATGATGAGGGTAGGTCGGAGCGATTTTGTTTGTTATTTTCGTTATGGAATAAGTTAGCACGATTTAATATACGATAATGGTCTCGGACAAAGTCTATTAATTGCAAACTAGACGGGAAGTTCTTACTGTCGCGGATTGACATCTCAAAACATCTTACAGTCTCCACATCTAGGTATTTCAAACCAATATGAACGAACATAAATTCCGACAAATCATCAAGCTTCAGCTGTTTAAGTGCGGAAATAATCGCTGAAAACTTATCTACAAAACTTTCTAGGGCTGTGGGTGTTGCGATTTTGGCTGGTTTCATTTTTAACAGCTGATCTAGATAGGAAG
The DNA here is from genome assembly GCA_947284805.1 of Coleophora flavipennella. Classification (NCBI taxonomy): domain Eukaryota; kingdom Metazoa; phylum Arthropoda; class Insecta; order Lepidoptera; family Coleophoridae; genus Coleophora; species Coleophora flavipennella. The sequence goes on from OX369305.1 coordinate 9,089,013, forward strand.
CGGCCAGAACGCGTTTATCATTGTATTTATCGCACAGAGCGGTCCATAAAATGGAATAATTATCACCAGTAGGTATCAAGCCCTTACATATGGATAATGAATCACCTGTTAATCTACCTATCAAGTATTGAACTCGTTCCGAGTTAGTTAGCGAGGGGTTTTCGTGCACCATCGTGCGAAAGTTTTCATAGAAAATTGGCCATTTTTGTACATCACCATCAAACTGACATAATTCTAAGCGAGGTAGCTTAATGTTATTCTTATTATTACAATTATGCGATGCGCTTGCGGTTGCGGAAGAGAGCGATATGGGGATAGTGGATGCGGGTGCGGTCAAACTGCACAACTTCATTTTTATTTTAGCGAATAATTCGTCAAATGAGATTATTGGATAGAAATTGGGTTGAAAGTTTGGAACACTTTCGGCTTGGATGCGATTTTTTTCATCAATGGCGGCTACATACTCCGCACGAATATTTTCTAACATTGTACATTTGCATATGAAATCATTTCTATTCTCATCACTTTCGGAGATTTTTGACATTGAGTCGAAGAGACATTGGATTCTCTGGAAGCCTAAAGCGGCTTTAGATTCGGCTATTTGAATTTGCGAAATTGCGAGCGTGGCTTTGGCAGCCACGTCTTCTTTTGAAGGCGGCGCCATGATGTTTTACTAAATTGAAGAACCTACAAATCGACAAATGTAGTAAAAACAGACATCCGCGAGGGGGACCAAAAAAAATGATGGCGCGGGGTTTAAGTGGACTGTATAATTTCATTTTGGGCTGGCTGGCACCTACCTCCAAGAATCTTAGGCAACCTTGAGAATGGAAAGATATAATAAGGAATTGGAAAGGAGCTTACCACACCACGTTGCTTGCAGTTCAGGGCATCCAAGGCGACGCAGCAAGGCTTGTACAGGCGCGGAGCACATCCAATTCACTTTTAGGTTAATAGTTTTGTAGTTCACTAGTACAGCTGTATATTTATAAATGCACACACAATTTAAGCGTTCAAATGCAAAAGAAAATGGCGGAGTATGCCTTGATGCAAAGCGGACAAGCAAAATCGAAGCGTCTATTTAGCGCGGCGACGCGGCGTTATTGAGCGAAGCACACACCGTTGAATATTGAAGTTAGCAGAGGCTGTGCAGGAGTTTTTGAAGAGCCGAAACATCTTCGTATTTCGACGATCTTACACGAGCGCAGCTATTTCACAGTGGTGTGAAAAGGATGGAAGGTAGCGGAAAAATGGTAAAAGAAAGGGACAAGGATAGGGAATCCATCTCAAGGCAGCCAACCTAACAGAGGCTCAACCAGACTGTTAATATTTTTTTTGTTTTTTTAAATATATTAATTTAAGAAGATAAAGAATAAATTATGCCTGAGCTAAATTTCAATGCACACGAAGGTGTTGTAATGCATGAGATCCGTAAATTTTTATTTGCTCTGTTATTTTAACCCATTCATAAGCATTGGCAATATGTTTTCCAGGGAGGCTGAGTCAATATTGATAAGGTTCAGTTTTCTCTTATTCGCCGTAGTAGGTAACTACTTAGTAATCTGTGGTAGTAGCGTTGCTCGTGAAAGGGTTAAGAGGGAAGAATAGCTTCGCGATCCTAACGACCTAACGAAATAGGTATTTGGGAAAACATTTGCTATCGCTCGTGCGCTCATGCCCCCGGGCATCGCGCATAGCACATACAAAGAGCCTCACGCACACATCGACGGACGCTGCCAGTTGGCGAGAAGTTGCGACGAAAGGCGGAATGTTTTCTTACGTACCTACGGATAGTGATTGTTGTGGCGTCCCCGAAACTCCGATACAGAGAAATTGAAGTTAATAGCAGTAGGTAATAGTGATAATTTCAAGTGAGTATTTTGTTATGTGGATAATAGTGATTAGCAAGGAGTATAAACTAAATTGATTTTTGATAAATCGGCTTGTTGACGATATGCGCCCTAAATGACTGAAATTTTGTATTGTAAGGTTATTTAGGTATTTGCAGTGTATCTAAAATAAATAAAGTTTAAAAAAACTAAAAAAACACGCTTTAAAAGTACATCAGACTAAAAAGTAAAAAATAATTCTTAATATAAGTTGAAAATAATAATTAACGAAAAATATAACTAGAATTACTAAAATAATACTAGATTATTGTGAAAAAGCGTGGGGCGCTCTGTGCCATATTTTTCGTCTATCGAGCAACCCACACTTTTTTCCAAATAAGACTAGTCATCATATCAGCCGAAGGAACTCCACTGCTGGACATAGGCCTCCCCCAAGGATGTCCACGACGACCGGTTCTGCGCTGCCCGCATCCAGCGGCTTCCCGCGACCTTCACCAGGTCATCGGTCCACCGAGTGGGAGGCCTGTCTACACTACGCTTTCCGGTGCGTGGTCGCCACTCGAGAACTTTACTGCCCCAACGGCCATCTGTTCTACGAGCAATGTGCCCCGCCCACTGCCACTTAAGTTTAGCAATTCTGAGAGCTATGTCGGTTACTTTGGTGCTCTTACGGATCTCCTCGTTTCTGATTCGATCACGCAGAGAAATTCCGAGCATAGCACGCTCCATTGCCCTTTGGGTGACCTTGAGCCTTCTTATGAGGCCCATAGTAAGCGACCATGTCTCAGTTCCGTACGTCATCACTGGCAACACACATTGGTCGAAGACCTAAGAAGACTATTATTTTTTGTTAATTATTATTTTCAACTTATATTAAGAATTTTTTTTACTTTTCAGTCTGATGTACTTTAAAAGCGTGTTTTTTACTTTTTTTAAACTCTATTTATTTTTTAGTTCAAACTTATGAAATTATTATATTGTCGCTGATTCTTGATAAGTCTACAAAGTTTGAATTAAATGTGTCCGTTTAAAGTGGGTCAAAATCGAGTCCAAAGGAGTCGGTTACATACAAACATACAGGTGAAGCATTTTTTTTAAATAAAATTTTGAGTGTGTTTGGCTGCACCTTACCTTATAATAAAAGCGTGATAAAATATTATGCTAGTTATTGTGAACGAAACTACTAATGTGATACTATAATAATTATACGAGTATACCTAACGTGACCATCTAAATAATAAGTAGGTTTTATGGGTTCCGTACATAAAAAACGGAACCCTTGTAGGATCACTCGTGCGTCTGTCTGTCCGTCTGTCACAGCCATCACAGATCACTGTCCGAATCTACTGGACCATATCAAGTGAAATCAGGTAGGATGGTGTAATCCTATCACCCAAACACAGATGTGCAGTCAATAAATATTTTTAAAAATTAAGGTTATTTTCGGGGGACCAATTAGGAAATTAAAAAAAAAAGTTTTGCAGACCTTACTGTGTCATATATCAAATGAACAAGTTCGAACAATTTTGCATTATTATTTTTGGTTTTTGTTAATTTTCTAATAAAGTACTACACCGATTTTGATAAAATTTATATGGGATCACATGGGAAGCACTAGCTTTCGAAGAAAAAAAAATCATCAAAATCGGTTCACCCAATAAAAGTTCCGAGGTAACACATAAAAAAAATAAAAAAACATACAGTCGAATTGAGAACCTCTTCCTTTTTGGAAATCGCTTAGAAAAAGACGAAAATTGACCATTCCCCCCATTAGGTGATTACTCCAAAACTACAAAATATAGTTTATTGCTTGTAGATTACAGGAAAACCTATAAGAATTCTATCAATTGTAAATAAAGTGGTAAACTCAATTAATTACGTAAATTTACGGAAAATAGTTCACTAAAACACCACTAGATAGCGCTAGTGCAGCTTAATGTGACGATTTCAAATGTGTATTTTTTATTATTTAAAAATCACCCTAAATGTCTTTGTAATTGTACGGAACCCTCTCTACGCGAGTTTAACTCGCACTTGGTCGTTTTTTTTTAAGTTCACATAAGTTGAGCTACTTATGGCCTTAGTAAGTAACATGACTTCTAATATCTAAGCAGTTGTTTGCGAGTGAAAAAATAATAGGTAGATACTTCAATTAATTTATCGTTTGGTCTGTTTGCGAAAGTGGGACGTTTTTCCCCTCGCTGGGGACAGCGGGACGAACAGCCTGAAAAAGGGACTATGGTCACGTTAAGTATAGGTACCGTATTTTTTTTTAATTCTTATTCGTGGACCGTTGAAATGAGTAGGTGAATTAGCCACATGACGGTTTTGGTTTTATTAGGGCTCTGATTTTTTTTTTTTCGAAATGACAAGCTTGTTGTTGGCCGTGGGGGCCTTTACAACTTCACCGGGCAGGGGAGGCGAGTACGGAAGGCACTCAACCTAGTGCAAAGCAAAAAGATAAGGGCTCTGAAGCAAAACAACGAACTCTAATGCTAGCACATCACATCGCTATTCATGTTCGCGTATTCGTCTTATTCGTCCAAATGCGACGATGGTAAATTCGGCTACATTCACGAACATGTTTAGCTGCTGTAACGTCTTGGAACAGCGAAGTACAAACACACAATCGTTTATAAAAAAAAGCAATGTAATCCATTTTGAGTTAGGAAGAAATAAAACAATAATCACTGGTCAATCTTTTTCTTGAAAACCTACTAATGTTAACTTTTCCCACTCCCAGAATTTTTTAAACAGATAGATATCGATAACGTGGGTAGGATCCCATCTCTACTATCGACTTCACCATCGACATCTCTATTGTACGTGTGCTTTGCTTTCCCCCCGACCCCCAATCGTGCGATAGAGAGCGTTGCAGCTCGCAACTGACAATAGGTACTTTTCTGGACGAAATTCCCATTTCGGGAGAAAACGGTTTTCACTAACTAAATCTCAACAAATCTCTTTGATTTTGATGTCGATCGTTTCAGCACAATATATTCTAGGTTTATAGGTTTCGCTTTTTTAAAAAAAATACATTGATTTTGTTCAAAAAACGGCTTAATTCGACACAGTTTTAATCACAAAAATTACGTTACTTGAGCTGCCTATAAGTCTGAATCTATAGCAAATTTTGAAAAAAGGAAAAGCTATAAACCTAGTAATTCATTGTGTCAATAACATACTAAAAAATCATGGGGATTGGAAAATATTTAGAAGTGGAAAAACGTTTTCTCTTTTTGTATGGACGAGCACGTACTATTCTTCCCTCTTAAGGTTCTGAATTCTAGCAGCATTTAGTTAGTCGCGACAACACCAAATAATTATGCGTAGTGTGGCCAGTGGAAAACAAAACTATTTTGATACTTGATATTTTAAACCGATGTATCCACATATAAAATATCGCCAAAAAAAACGACCTACAAGGACCTCTAGAAGTATGGCAGAAGTGAGGAACTTATAATAGGGGCATTGGAACTTTTTTGTATGGAAACTGGCATAGTGACTACATATCTTAAATGTTTTTGTGGCACATGCAATTCGGTTGCAAAATGTAAAAGTTATGACGTAGCGACTGTCTATGACGGACGGATGGACGGGAAGAACAAAACAAACTTATAATAAAAGTTGTGTCATTTTTAAAGGCGCTTGTTTTCTTGCAGATCGTGGCAGGTGATCTATTTCCCGCCGCGTCCCGTTTCCATAATACGCATCGTGGGAACCAACAACTCAGTGAACGAGGTATCCTTACTAATATTATAAATGAGAAAATGTGTTTGTTTGTTACCTTTTCACGCTGCAACACCTCAACCAATCTTGAAGAATATTGGATAGAGGTAGCCTGTGTCATAGGAAAGGACATAAGCTACTTTTTGTTCCGTAAAAATAAATTTCTCCCAAAGAATTATTACAATTATACTTAGATTCGCATAGAAAAGGACGAGATACACGGTCACGCGCTATGCTGGTAAATTGTAAGTCTATGGTCACAGTGTCCTAATATAAAGTCACCTTTTTTGTTCACACAGGTGTACTTTCGCGGTTCTCCCTCGCTGTCTAGCTATTTAAATATTTCTATCCTTTTCTCCCGTCAAAGAACTGCCCTGTTTTTGAAGTTTATTTTGTATGAATCCGGGGATCAAGTTTCTTTCTACGTGATCTAAGAAATTAATCGAGCTTCAAATTGTTTACCGGTTTAGCGGAGCAATTTCAAATTCACCAGATTGATTAAGTAACCAGATTTTCTACTCACCAGGTTCTATAATTACTTACCAAAAGTACAACGAGAAACAGAATCCGAAAAAACACAAAAATATATTTTCTAGCAACATTACAATAAACAAAAAAAAACAGCTGTGTCGCTCCGCGGTCTAGTAAATATTAATGTTAGAAAGAAGAAATTAGCTTTTGTAATTCAAATAAGCTAAATGCTTCATTCTTAGGGTTCCGTTCACTCAAAGTACGTTAGTACTAATATATATACTGTGCTCAAAGTGTGACAAATTGAACCGTATTACCACACCCCGGACACTTCATACAACGGGCGAGAAATGACATTTATAAAACAAATGACGAAACAAATGAAATCACGCCGAAATTCTATACGTTCGAGAACCAAACTTAAACCAATCTATTCATATGGGTGACGAGGGGCTGATGTCGCAATCTAGAGTGCGGCAGGGAGTGTCCATACTGTATGTTAGTACTAATATATATACTTAGCTATTACTAAGTCTCCGCTGTCTGTCTGTCTATCAGAAGTCTGTATTTCATGAACCGTAATAGCAAAGTATATATATTTAGGGATGCATCGATACGCCTTTTTGCCGATACGATACCGATACGCTTATTGAATTCAAAAAGGAAGGTAGAATAAATAAAACACAATTAATTCATAGTTTTAGTAATCAAAATTAACATTTATAAGATTTTTATTTAAAAAACAAAGCATTCTTAAGTTTTGCGGGCAAATGCGATTTCGCAAGTCTGTTTGAATAAGACCTGCGGTGGAAAATAGTCTCTCAGATGCGACAGATGCCTCGTTTGCAACGAAATAGATGGGACAACACGCGCGTTTACATTACATTTTTAAAGCGCGAAATTTGAAAAGTATCGTTGAATCTGCCATAAAAATATCGCCGATACCGATATATCGGCAAACCCGAAGTATCGCCGATATATCGGTATCGGATGCATCCCTATATATATTAGTACTAACGTAGCAATAGGTAGACAGCTGAAATTTTCACAGTGTGTTTTTAATTGCTGCACAAATAATAAAAATGAGAAAAAGTGAATTTTTTAAATTAAAATTGATAATTAGCAAAAAAGTGTTTTTAAAAGTATTTTTTATTTAGCTCTATCGTAAAAATTTAAATACATACAAGCGTAAAACTTGTGATTACAATGGTAATTCTAAAGTAAAACAACAAATAAAAAGCTAAGTGTGAGTCGTACTCGCAACAAGGAGTACGAACTAAATAAAAAAATGATTTTCTGTCCCTCGCGTTGATGTCTGTTGTTTGTAATGTGAATAATATGTATCACTGTACAATTATTACTATAGCACAATTCTGACTCGCACTTAGCTGTTTTTTTTATAGATTGATGTATATTAGATTTTTTTTTGGTACGGAACCCTCAGTGCGCGATTTTATTCTTTGTTTTAATTACTATCTAAAATACATACTAATAATTATTTTATTACTAGCTGTTTCCCGCGGCTTCACCCGCGTGGACATCGTTTCTTTGACTTTTTGAGGGTGCGCAGTGACCGCTTGCGACTCGCGAGCTTTAAAAAAAGTAGCCTATGTGTTAATCCAGGTCCTAATCTGTCTACTTAACAAATTTCAGCCAGATCCGTTCTGTAGTTTTTGCGTGAAGAAGTAACAAACATACACACTCACAAACTTTCGCCTTTATAATATTACTATTAGTGATTACGAGTATAAAACGCTAAAATTAAAAGAGGAGATTATAATAATAACCCAACACATGATATCAAAGACCAAAGTGTACACTGAGGACAAGCTGAAAGAAATACGAACGGCTTGCCCAGGAGATCCGGCAACTCTGGCATAGGCATTATTCAAACGAGTTTGTCGGAGGGTCTAGCTAGTCAAACTGGACCTTCCGTCGACTCTGCGGAATAAAATGCAGAAGGCTGTTATACGTATAACAGCAATCGTTTGGCGTCACTCAAACCTACCATAATACGGTAGTGTGCTGCCTGATAGGTCCACACTACTGAAACCACAGTATATATATTAGTACTATTATATATTATATAGTATATTAGTATTAAGGTGAATAAAATATGTCGACATAATAATAATATACGGGGACAAGTCAGAAGTTTGACAAAGGTCTGCGAGGAAGCGACTTTTCTGAGAAATATTTTCACAAAAAACTGAAATATTTGACAAAATAGTTGCCAATATCTTTGTCAATGCATACTAGGTTTAAAAGAGAGCTTACAAGACTAGTAAGCTCGATTTGTTGCACGCATCCGCTTTTTTCTGCTGATCTGTCTCTTTCTGTCAGTCAGAAAAGGTCACTTGCTAGAGTGCGAAGACCCGTCCTATGCGGAAACTCGCGTAAAACTCATATGTGCATACGATGGGTGTATAATTAAGATCGAAATAGTGTTTTTTTTTTACTGGTGGAAACGTTAAAGTTGGTCTGACGTCTCGATTCTCTGTTATCTATTGAAAATAGTGCGGGAACACAAAAGTTCGTTTCGATTCTTTATTTTATCTCGATTATATTTTATTAAGGCCTAAGGCCTAATCGCCCTGATTCAGGGTAGGCTCGAGCCCCTCGGTGGGGACGTATATGAGCTGTAATGACATATTTTATTAAAATGAATATATTTTCTTGCATTTTTAGGTTTCGTACCTCAAAAGGAAAAAACGGAACCCTTATAGGATCAGTTTTTCGTCCGTCCGTCTGTCTGTCAAGACCCTTTATCTCGGGAACGCGTGGAGGTATCGAGTTGACATTTAAAACCATATTATATTTCGGTCTACAGTCCCTTGAAGCTGTGAAAAATCAAATTTCTAAGTTAACGTAAAAAAGATAGGCTGTTTATGCCGCAAAAAACGTATAGTTCGACACTCTCAAGGGACAAATTGAAAGCCGGACTTAACGTGATTTTAATTAACACATATGAGCAGGTATTGATCACGTTAAGTCCCGCTTTCAATTTGTCATTATGAATAATCCTGAAAGTTTAGTGTTATACTCTCAAGGGAATCAAAATTCATAGGGTATTTCCCGTTAACCGAGAACTATAAAATTTGGCAAGTAATACCGTCTTATACACAAGTATAGGAAAAAATCTGAAAACTATACATTTGTAGTTAATTAAATCATAAAAAAATATAATCTTTATTTAAAGTACGTAATCAAATAAGCAAGGAACGGCGGTCCAAATTTTGAATTGAGTTAACCGTGTCTTGTGGGGTATCGTATGAAAGGGCTTCATTGGCACAAGCTTATACAGAATTTTAATTTTTTTTTTAGAATAAAAAAAACGTTTTTTCTTTTTTATATGTATAGGTGTGTACCTAATAATTTTGGCGTATGTAGTACCTATCGCTTTGCACTGTTATGATATATACCTATAAATTTTACGGAACCCTCGGTGGGCGAGTGCGACTCGCACTTGTCTGTTTTTTTATAGAAAACATTGCATGTCTTGTATGCCCTTGCCTGGTAACTCATACTGCAATTGCGTATTTATTTGCCTTTGAATAACGTAACATTGTTCCGACAGGTATTCCACCTGGTGCACCTGGAGTGCCCGGCACAGGTGGAGGAGGCGGCGCGCTCAGACCCCGTGCCCAAGAAGCAGCGGCACTCGCCCCCCGACACCCGGCGCCAGCCGTCCAGCGGTATGACTTGTGTCTGATGTTCCACCTGGTGCTGTAGAGAATATGCTAATTAAACTCCTTCACCAACATATTGACCGAGATCATTGACCAAAGTATTGGATGAGATACTTTACCAGTGTTAGTTAGAATGAAACCTTTATGTTGAATGAGGCCCTTTCACCGTGATGTTGAATGAGGCCAACATATCAAACGAGATTCCTCACTAATACATATGTTGAGTGAGATCCTTGACCAACATGTCGAACGGGATTCTTCACTAGTGAGATCCTTCACCAACATGTCGAATTATATTCTTTACCAACATGTTGAATGAGATTCTTCACCAAAACTCGTCACTAATATTTTGCGTCTGTAAACCCCACAGAGTCGTCGACCCCGGCCACACCGACCCCGCCGCGCGTCCCCTCCCCGGGGTCAGAGGTGAGCAGTACCCGGGGGTCCCCCTTGCGAGCCCTACCGCCCGCCGAGACCGCCACGGAGGCCGAAGAGCGGTACCGCGACTGATATTATAGCCTGTAGGCTGTGAGCGTCAACAACTTCATTGACGGTTCGCGCAACAAATGATACTCGATAATTTTGAGACCATTGGATCTAGGTATGTTAGGTGCCTAAGGTTTGCCCAAATATAAAAAATGCAACCATTGACATAAAATTATAAGTAAATGCAACGAAAAAGATGAATAAAATCAAGGTCTATCAATGTAGTTTTTCTAATTGTGAATCAGAGAGTAGTGGTTGTACACAAATGCTGGTCTGATCACTTTTTTCTTGCTTTTTTAGTATTCTGTGTCTGATGAATCATCAAAACAAATTAAGTGATTACTTATTAAAAATGGGGTAAGTTTGTTGATTGTAGTAATCAAGGTAATGTTTTGTGAATCAGTTGATAAGTTTAACGTTAGCTTGTGATCTATTTTAAATACAGCAAAGCTTTTTTTAGTATAATAAAAAAATAATGTAGATGTCTATTATTCACAAAAAAAACTTGGTCACTCACAATTAAAAAGTATTTCTCACTCAAAAGTTGAAACTTTACATTATGCCAAGACATTGAATTATTTTTTAAGTATAATTGGTACGGTTATTTAGTCTGTAAGATTTTATGTTCTAGTCTCTCTTTCTATGATTTCCATGGTACAGACGTGTACATCTGAGATATTTTCTAGTTGTAACTCACCAGTAAAGAATATGTTGTATCAAATGTCCATTTTATTACTAACTCCCGCCTACAAGAAGCTTTCTCCCATACAAACTTAAATGGGATATACCCACGAAACTAGCAAGCGTACAATATATATTTTTTTTAAATAGTGTTGTCACAAAATTGTAGTGATTTGAAAGTTTTACACAGTAATCTTGCAGCAAATCTATTTTTATTAGTTAAAGTATTTGTAAAAAGTATATTGTACACTGACTACAATTTTGTGTTTTGCTTACGTGATTTACAGGATATACATTAAAAAAAAACGGAGTTTGTATTGGACACAAGTTCTTGTAAGGGCTTATAATAGTTTAGCTTCTTGAATCTTGATAAATACATAATAAGTATATTATAAATGCATGACTGCCCATACATTCACCACTGTGGGCATGTGGCTATCAGAGAGCCTCTTTTGACTTTCTGGTGGACATCTGGACATTGAAATTATTATGTATTTTTCGATTTGTATACTCACATAGTTTATAAATTGTAAGCTTGTTACTAGCAAGATGAGAATTTAATCTGATATAAAAATATTTTATTATAAATTGTATGCATACTTGTATGCAAAATAAGTTTTTAACTTAATGCATGTAATGTAATAATCCAACATTGTACTATTGTAATGTAATAATCCAACAATATCTTATTCCAAGTTTTCATATGGGTCTTGTAGAAACATGGTCCTGTGGAGACGCTGAACAGTAACTTATGAGATTGCTAATGTGATGAACGGGATGAGGTTTAGAAAAATTACTTCTTCGCAAAGTATGAGAGAGAAGGAGTTTTCTGTGCTGTGATATGATGATGGTTGCGGGTGATTTAGTATTTATTTCCAAGATATTATGATAATTATGTTAGTCATAACATATTAGCAGATGTTGTTTTCTTGTCACCTGACTGCCCAAGAAGGAGGGTAATGTTATTTAAGCAGTTATTGCATCACAATGTTTTATTTAATAATTTGATACTTGTTAGCTGATCTTTTGCACCTATAATGAGTTTATAGGTTAGATTGTTAAGCAGTGATTTCTTGTTTTGGATAATTAGCACATAAGTTAGGAGCTTATGTTAAAATAAATCAAACATGCTATTAACATTCATTATTTTTTTATTCATTTGTAGAGTAATCCTACTGCCGTCCCAACGAAGAATGCAGTAAGGACGTTTTTCATAATTTCGAGAAAATGGCGCCTAAAGTTTATTTTTGCTTTTTAGTTTTTTTACTACTTATGTGTTAGCCTTTTCAAATTTGTTTTTATGCATAAAATTAATAAAAGTTTCAAGTTTTATTCAATCTTACCCTTCTCGTTGTAGGTTATAATTTAAGAATAACACTTTATGCTTAGCACAGCTATAGGATTTGAATACAACTTTTACAAGTTACAGTGCAGTAAACAGGAGGGTTACTGCATTATTCACTGGCATTCATTCGCCTTATTGTAATCAGCAAGTTGTAGTACTGCATTACTGATTAGTAGTAATGGAGATAATTCAACAAAAATTACTTAACGTAATTAGCAGTAAGTTTCCATGCTGCATTAATACTTCCTGCATTCTTCCTTATCAAAACTACATGTTCCCGAGCAGTTATCTCTATGAGGATCAAATCACATATAGAGCTTGTTTTGCCGATTCCGAATCTATAATTAACTCATTTCATGAAAAAAGCATCCTTACTGCATTCTTTGTTAGGACGGACCCTATCCTATGACACATTTTTTGAACCCTAACTAAGTCACTAGAGGAGCTCTTTCTTTGATCATGGCCTTATTCCTACGGTATAAGTCGCTCGCATCAATAATATCTGGATTGTTTTCTTCGGCATACTCATCTAATCTCTTCCGCAGCAACTCTTTCAAATTTTGTATACTTTGAGTTTTACCTAGAGCTGAAATGTCTATTATGTCTGTAAACATTATTACATTGTCTGGTCTTACATCTTCAGGCACTGCTTTTATCACATTTTCTATATTTTCAAAAGAATTCTTGACCTCCTGGAAAATATCTTGAGCACCCTCTAAATCCATCTTGTTTACAGCTAAGATCGCAGGTTTATCTAGCAACTGAGGGTTGTACAGTTCCAATTCCTTGTTGAGAAGTAGAACAGTTTCTAAGCATGATCTTTTAGGGTATTTTGGACCCAATTGAAAGCCATGGACATCAGCTATAAACAGTAACATTTTAGTCCTTTCCACATGTTTTAGGAAGCTGTGGCCAAGACCAACATTGATGTGTGCTCCTTCAATAAGTCCAGGCAGGTCAGCCATAGATATCCGTCGAAGATCATCATATTCAATGATTCCCTTATTAGGTTTTATAGTTGTAAATGGATAGTTCGCTATTCTAGGCTTAGCATTTGATATTGATCGCAACAGTGAACTTTTCCCAGCATTTGGAAATCCAACAAGTCCAATATCTGCAATTAGTTTAAGATCTAATCTAATGTGATGTATTTGTCCGTAGTGGCCTAGGAAGTTGTTTTCAGGACAACCGCCTGGACCGCCTCGAGCGAGGATCACTGTCTGGTCTTCTTTGTCAATAGTTCCCAGTGTTTTGCCATCGTCTTTGATTATCGTCACACCTAAGGGAACTTCAAGTTTTACATCTGCACCAGGGTTACCCACAATTTTGGTCTTCCGACTGTCCTCACCATGGCCAGCCGTTATGGTTTTCGCTCGGAATTTGCTTTGTATGTTCCTTAGATTAGTGCTCTCCTTTCCAATACAGTAAACACATCCTCCCTGCCCTCCGATGCCTCCATACTTCGGCATACCAGTTCCGCCATTGCCGCCTTTCACATGAAGTCGTACGGAGTCGAGGAACTTGCTGCGCAGAAAGTTACGCGGTTTTTTTATGTCTTTCAAAGCACATAAAGGGCGCAATAGAAACACCATTTTACAAAAACATTTTACAACCAAAGAGAATTTAATGCCCACTTTACAACAAAAACTAAAGTAAGGTTATGTATGTACATTTAAATTGTTTTGACGTTTTGACTAAACGTAACGATTTCTATACTTTTTGGTTTGACTAAAATCTTGACCTCCATCTCTTCTTGACCTCATTATTACGTCTTCTCCGGATCTTGTTGCGAGTCATGGCCAGTTCAACGCTGGCGCCTTTTCCGTCCATGACTTAATATATGCATCTTTTAAATTTCGGCTACCTAAGCGACGCCATAAAATTCTAATGTTGCGAAATCTCGAGTCCATTAACCACCATGCGTTTATGAAAGATTTCTACGAAGCGGACTGGGACTCGGTCCTTTTAGCATCTGATGTAGATACCAAACTGAATACCTTTAACCACATTATCTTTTCATTATATGACAAACATGCTCCACTTAGACCGGTCCGACTGAAGCACTACCCAGCTCCTTGGCTCACCTCTGAAATTAAGCGCCTCATGGCTAAGCGGGACAAGGCCCGCTTAAGATTGCGTCGTGAACCGACAAACCGAAACAGGGACATATTTATAGAGTTACGCAATCGATGCAATAAAATTTGCAGGAACGCCAGACGTCTCCACATCCATTCTTCTATCGAGAACTGCCCACCCAACAAGCTTTGGAAATTTCTAAAGTCACTTGGCTTGGGCAAGCTACAGTCAAGTTTTTCCTCTGACGTGGACTTCAATGCACTGAACGCTCACTTCAGCTCATCACCATTCCACCTGGATCCGCTCTCTAAGCAACTTGCTTTGTCCCGTATAGCCAATATTTCCCACCCTAATTCCACTACCCTCGAGCTGGGAGAGATAACTGCTGAAGAAACTCTCAAAATCCTTAAATCAATCAAGACAAAAGCTGTCGGCAACGACGGGTTGAGTCTTGATTTGATAATTCCTATACAAGAACATATATCACCGATCCTCACCAATATACTAAACTGCTCCCTATCTACTGGTGTTTTTCCATCTTCATGGAAACTCGCTCATATAATCCCACTTCCCAAAAAACCCAACCCTTCTTCCTTTTCTGACTTTCGTCCCATTTCAATTCTTCCTGTTCTCTCGAAGGTTCTTGAACACTTTGTAAACGATCGCCTTACCAACCACCTCCGCAGGCATAATCTCCTTTCCCCTTTTCAGTCCGGCTTTCGCAAAGGTCATAGTACCGTATCGGCACTGGTCAAAATCACTGATGACATTCGTTTAAACATTGAGAACAAATTTCTCACTCTACTAGTGTTACTCGACTTCAGTAGTGCTTTTAACACAGTTGATTTTGACCTCATGCTTGGTATCCTCAAATCCCTAAACCTCTCCTCAGCAGCTCTCTCTTGGTTTCACTCTTACCTTTACGATCGATACCAGCAAGTAAAGATCGACAGTAAGTGTTCTAACACGTGCCCACTTACCGCCGGCGTCCCCCAGGGTGGCGTTCTCTCCCCTGTTCTTTTCTCCATTTTCATAAATAACATAACTTCTTCCCTTTCCTCTTCCTACCATCTGTACGCAGATGATCTCCAATTTTATACCGCCGCACCCCTTGCAAATTTCGATCGGGCAATAGAAGTTGCTAATGCTGACCTGGTTGCAATTGCTGAGTGGTCAAGCCTTCACGGACTTCTTGTCAATGCTTCAAAGTCCCAGGCAATTGTAATAGGCAGCCCTCATTTCATTTCCAAGTTTCAGGATTTAGGCGTGCCCAACTTGGTATTTAATAACACAGTTATACCTTTCTCCTCTACTGTAAAAAATTTAGGTATCACCTTGGACCAAACACTTTCCTGGTCTCCACAAATTAATGAAGTGAGTCGCAAAGTCTTTGCCTCTCTACACTCATTAAAACGGCTTCAAAATTTTCTTCCTTTCGACACTAAACTTCTCTTGGTCCGTTCTCTTCTTCTTCCACTGCTGGACTACGGCGATGTTGTCTACCTCGACCCCTCTTCTGAACTGCTGGATAAATTAGAGCGACTTCAGAACCAGTGCATTCGTTATGTATTTGGCCTTCGGAAGTACGACCATATATCGGAGAGTTGCAGTAAGCTGGGTTGGCCACTCATCCGCCAGCGGAGAAATCACCATATCCTGTTGTTCCTGTACAACGTACTATTCAACTCAGCTGCTCCGCAATACCTCCGTGAAAGGTTTCACTTCTGTACGGCTATGGAGAACCGTTTGCGCTCTAGCAAGAACCTAACTCTAGCGATTCCCACCCACAGCACCGACACTTATACTAAGTCGTTCACGGTGCACGCAGCCCGCCTTTGGAACAGTCTGCCAGCTGACATTAGGATGTCTCCTACCCTTACCGCCTTCAAGGCCTGTCTAAAGGACAATATATGAGATCTTCCCATTTGTCTTGAGCTTATATATATATATATATATATATATTATGTATATATTATATATTATGTATCATATTTATTTATGTTACATTTATTTTATTAAGTTAGGCTACGTAGGTTTAAACGTAATATTAGTTGTATTGATGTTTTTTTTAACTAGCTTGTACATAATTACGTGTTTCTTTGTCCTACTAAGTCCTCTGTTTAATATTGCAAAGGTTGACTGGAAGAGATCCCTCTAAGGGATAAGTCCGCCTTTGTACTTAAGGTTTTTTTTATGCATTATTTTAAGTGTATATTTTGTACAATAAAGAGTTTACACACACACACACACACATACAGCATGATCTGAAGATGATGATTTTCTTTGTCGTTCTAATTACTAATAAACCTAATTAATTTGATTGTTCTGTAATGTTTTTTTTATTTAACAATAAATTTTAGTTTTATTATCTAAATAACTTTTTTTTTTTATTTAAAAACATGTTTTTTTTATTAAAACTAAATTCTAATGCGCGCTCTACACTTAATGCGCGAATCGCGCGCGAAGGCCGCGACAGAGCGCGAACGCTAAGTGTGGAGCCGATTCGCATATTCTTCGCATTTTCGCGGTACGTTCCCCGAATTTTGTGGGTTTTTTGTCCCGCATCAAAGGAACTGCGAACTTCACTGTGGTATTACCGCGAACTGTTGCGAGTGTAGAGTCTTGCTTGCCGATCACGCCACGAAGTCATCGGGAATTTGCGCCGTGCCGCGAATCGCGCACTAAGTCTAGAGCGCGCATTATAAATAATTAATTTGAGAGAAGCTATCGGCCAGTTTTGGGATCCTTAGGGCGTACGTTGCGTCAGGCGTGATCACGGCGTGTGTCGCGCGCGCGTAGTAAATTCAAGCAAAATACAAGAAAATACGCCGCGCGGTAGCTAGCGGTTAGGGCTTCCATCCCGAGATTCGAGAGTCTCGATTTCCCGAGAGTCTCGAGCGATATTTAGTCCCGAGATTTTTCACTTCCAGTCTCGGGATTTTCGAGATTTTCGAGAGTAATTCAAACGCTATGTAGGTTATATTTCCTATAAAGTTTTGCGTGTTAATAGGTAGTTATATAATAAAGTGTATATTTTAAGATACACGTAACGATATTGTCGAGGCGAGAAAGGTGGGCATAGAAAGTCATTTGTATCTGCAGTTGTTTTATTATCAAATTCAATCCAACTTAATCCTACTTATGTGTGCTAGATAACTGTATAAGTATACGAGTTTGTATTAAATGTACTTATAAGGGGTTACTTACTTATAATCGTTTTTTTAATGTGTCGTTTTAGCAGAACTGCATTTTCGAGTTTGCCATTGAGATTCACTTACAAAAAGATTGAATGTTAAGCTAACTAACATTAATCAATACTTGCATTATTTATTAACGCTTTCTTTTAACAAAAGATCGACAATTTAACACATTTTTGGGTGAAATATTGTGAGCATTGTTTGAGGTTATATTTATGATTCACGTCCTTATTCTGAAGAAAGGCCGTATTCTAGACATATTGCAAATTTCTGCCTGAAGAAAATGGATTCTCGAGAAGACGCAACCAGTTTTAGATTAGCGAATGCTCTTAGGAAGCGAATCAAGCAATACAGACTACCAAAAGCTAGTCTTTTGCAATATTTGTACAATCTAGACCAGTACTTCAGAGACACCACTGATTGCGCTACTTTTAAAAGCCTGTCGAGTTCGACACAGCTGCATTATTTGCAACGATATTCAAGCGTCTAAATAATACTGAAAATGATATAGCTGTGGAAGACAATGATGTGAATATGATAGCTGTAGAACAAGATGTCGTTCTCTCGACCAAAGCAGAATTGGATCGAGAAATTGAAAAATTGACGCTAACAACCCCAATTCCCACTCAATCTGAGGATGGTAACGAAGACGCTGTTTATACGGCAATCAGAATTGAGAAAGCTCTTTTTGAGAATGGTGGAAATAGAGGAAAACATTTAAAAGAATGCTATGAATATCTTTTGACAATTCCTCCTACCAGTGTCGAGGCAGATAGAGCCTTCTCAGCTGCTGGCTATTTCTGCAATAAAATTAGATCGTCATTAAGTGACAAAACATAAAACAATTTGTGTGTATTAAGGTCATACTACCAAGATTATCGCATATCTTATGTTTTAAAAAAATAGTTCCATACTTACTTGTATTTTTCTCTTTTAGTAAAAACAATATTTACTTTTTGAATTTGATAATTTATTTACTAAATTTACGTATTAAATAGCAATATTAGCAATGCGTCATACATACTTAACCTAAAGTCTCGAAACTCTCGAAATCACGAGAAGTGTAGTCTCGTCTCGATCTCGGGATTGCGAAATAGGTTCGAGAGTGGAAGCCCTACTAGCGGTGCTCTTGTATTTTGCTGAATTTACTGCGCGCGCGCGACTACGCACCGTGATTATGCCTAAAACTGCGTACGCCCTTAGGGGCTAGTGAAAAACAAAAAAAGAACCCGAATTCTTTTACTGTTCCATATAAATCAAAATTTTAATAATTGAAAAATGAATTAATAAAAAAATGTTAATAAATTATTGTTGTCAGATTTTATTCATAAATCAAGTTTCAGTACTTACTAATAAATTAATAAAAAAAATTGTGATGTGCAAAACTGTACCACAAATAAACCACAAGGCAATTATTTTTTACGACTGCCCTTATTTTCAAAGCGCCCAATGTTCAAAGAAACACAAGTTGCGTCATGCTACAAGTGTTGCACTAAACATTTTGCCCATGCTCATACAAAAGAATGTCATCTTGAAATAAATTGTCTATTCCTGCACAAAAATTAGAAATTTGTCACCAATTCGTTCATTGATATTTAATCTTACTTTGGAAAACTTTCACTTTGATAGTATGGAACAAAAATATGTAAAATAAAACTTTACAAAAGGTCGGTTTCACATGGACCCAACTTTGAAGCGTTTTTTTATAAATAAATAAGATTTGATTTGTAAAAATGTCCATGTATAACATTACAAAGGTTGAACAAAAAGCTTCCGTAAAAAGAAACTATGAAAAATACAATACTTAGGGTATATTTTCCAATCCTTTCAAATTCATTGGACACTTGCACTGACAACTAATTTCAAATGCCAGTTTGACACATAAACAAAGACACTTTTTTTTTGGCTTGACGACTAGGGTAATTTTAAAAATTACCGGTCTTTTTACTCGTCGTAGCAAATATTAACGTCAATAAACCGTCAAATGGTAAATTGGATGAAAGGGTGACTAGGTACACAAATGCAGTAGTTGTTGCGTTGGGCGTACTACTAATTTTAGTCGATGTAACGACAGTTACGTTGGACGCGTCAGTGGTTATGAGAGGGAGTTTTTTTGGCGGGATATGTGGTGGACGCATTCGTAGTTTTATATTATTGTATTTGCATTGTTTTCTGCTAGAATTTACTTCAAAAAGTGGTGCATTTTAGAGAAAATCGTCTGGTGCACGTGAGCAATGAGAAGAACAAGAAAATAACATGAAAAAGGACGTGAAAACCCAATTTGCACTGGGTGTAGTTTTATAGACGACGTACTGTGACGCCTTGTGTTCTACCTCAGAATTAGGCTGCTGCAAATGCTGTCAAGAACTTCAGAGAGATTTGTAATGCACCAGCACTAGCATTACAAATCCAAAAACAAATGAAGAAAGTGAAAATGATTTACGAATTCCGCTGAAGGACTCGTTTCCATGGCCAAGAAAAATTCACAACCAATTGTCAATATCAGCTGTTTGAATTATATTGAAAACTGCCGCAGTCTTCGGCTTGCCGTGTTGACTCGTTGTGAATGATAATATATTTTTTTAAATATAAGAAATTCAGCATAATTCAAACGCGGAAAACAAAACAATATGGAATCATGCTTATATTTACTCGCAATCTACATTTTAATTCAAAACATTTCCTTAACGTTAGCCAGTGACGGCGATCGATCGCCTTTTTACCAGGGCTGTGTAAAAAACTGTCTGAAGGCTAATTGTACAGGTGAAAAGCACACTAACTATATGAAGATAATAACGAAGCCTTGAAGATGGTTTGGTAAAACAAAACTGTTGTTGTTCTAGATGAGTCAAGTTTTACGCCTGAGGCAAGTAAGTTGCAGGATACTTGGAGTCGCCTGCTGCAGTGGGGGTGCCGCGACGAGTGCCGCTACCACTGCATGTGGCGGACTGCCACTGCTTTCCACGAGAGGGGGTTTGAGACACCTAAGTTCCATGGCAAGGTATGCTTACTCATACAATAAATAACACTGACACTCCATAAATATACCTAATTAGGTAATTGAATCGCTTGTTTTCCAATGAACACTAGTCCAGAAATTAGTTTTTTTATGCTGGTAATATTTTCTATTTATCAAGAGAGGTTTTGAAATTAAAACACAATTGTCTCTACAAAAAGTTCATGAACCCTAAACCTTATAGTTTCGTTCTCAAACCCCACTTGTCATGGACTTGAATTTTATTGTATGTGAACGCAAAGAACGCAACCGCAATGCTGACCAAAGAGTATATTACCAAACAACACTTGGCCAATTACCCAACAACACTTGTCCAAGTTTGTTTTCCAAACAACACCAGTCCAAATTTTTTAACAGATATACCTAATATGTATTTATCAAGATCTTATTTTTTAACTTTCTGTATTCCATATAATTGAAACTATAAATTAAACAAGATAATTTGATTGATTGATTTAAAACACTTTATTGCACATCATAAGAGAAAAAAAAGATACAATGATTAAGGAAGTTGTACATATAGGTGGTCTTATCACTAACAAGCGATCTCTTCCAGACAACCAGGAACTAAATAAATTAAATGAAATTTATTTAATTCCATTCAAGAAAGCTAAGTTATGCAGGTTTTTATGAATACTGTTAACTGGCTATTTTGTATTTGTGTTCTTTGGAAAACAAGCGATTAAATTATACAACATATGTATGTAAAATGTACTTATCCTCTCGCCAACCCACCTGCCAAGCGTGGCGATTACGGCAACACTCCCCAATGATATAAATAACAAAAAAATGGCCCCTAGTCCCCGGCAGCCTCGCTATTCCTGGCTCTGGTAGAGGTCAAGGTAACGGTGGGCAGATGCCAGGCTACCAAACCAAAAGACCTCTGACCCGGGCAACCTACAACACAAGCACACTGCAGACTGATGTGAAGCTGACAGAACGCTAGGAAGAATTAAAGGTTACGATGGAATATCTTTGGATTGTGTGAAGAAGAAGAAGGAGGGAGGGGGAGGACACTATAATCCTTAAATCTGGAAACCTCCATTTCCGGGCGGGTGACCAACTGTCCCAGGGTGGTGTCGAGTTTCTAGTCCACAAGTCCCTCATTAACAATGTGGTCCAGATCGAGAGGGTAGCTAGTGTACCTACTCAGAATCACCAAACAATATTCGCTTAAGGTCATACAGGTATATGCACTGACTGCAAAACACTCTGACGACGAAGTGGAGATCCTATTCGAGGATATCTCTAGAGCTTTACATAATAGATCCTGGACCCAATACACCGTTTGTTATGGGGGACTTTAACGCAAGACTGGGCAAACAGTGATGGTGAGCTGAGAGTGGGGCAATTTGGATATGGAGAGAGGAATGCACATGGCTTGCTTCTGGCCGACTTTATGGTGGACAGTGCTCTTTATGATGAACTCCTTCTTCAAGAAGCCTAAACAGCAGAAGTGGACATGGTACATCCCAATGGCGTAACAAAGAATGAGATTGACTTCATCTTGTCATCAAAGAAGCAAATATTCAATGATGTCTTTGTGATCAATTCAGTCAAAACAGGAAGTGATCACCGGATGGTAAGAGGCACATTGAATCTAAAGACCAAGTAGGAAGATGTTGACTGATGAAGTCCGACCAGTGCCCATTCAGTTCCAAAACCCAAGAGCTTACAGCTCGAGTTACACAATCGCTTCGAATGCCTAGGAGACTGCGAGAATGTGTACGATTATAATGACAGATTTGTGGAAATTGTCCAAACGATCAGTTCTAAGATTTTTAAAACTTAGTAAAATCTCGGACTTCACCAGACGTTACTCAGTATCGGCAACTAAACAGGCTGATCTCTAAGTCCCTAAATTGCGATTTGCACCATTATAATAAAAATCACATCAAAGAGGCAATTGAGAACAACAAAGGCTCAAAAGTGTTCGCAAGAGAGATCTGTTTGTTGGACAAAGCCAACTGACCAAGCTGCAGACTGACGATGGCAGGATCATACCGTCTGAGACTGATTTGCTGAAAGAAGTTGAGAAGTTCTACAGATAATTGGACACAACCACACGTCAGGCTGTCAGCGATCTGGCTAAAGACCCAGGAGCCAGATTAACCCGACACTATACCGAAGGTATCCGGCACCGGGTGACGATGAAATTACGGCTGAACCTCTGAAAGCAGGTGGATCACCGGTTTTAAAAGCTCTTCAGAAGTTATTTAATTCCGTTATACTCGAGGGACAAACGCCTAAGGCATGGCACAGAAGTGCGGTCGTGCTTTTCTTAAAAAAGGGTGCCAACACCCTGCTGAAGAACTACAGACCCATCTCACTTCTGAGCCATATCTACAAGCTGTTTTTGAGAGTCATTACGAATCGTCTCGCACGCAGGTTTGACGACTTCCAGCCTCCCAAACAAGCCGGTTTCCGAAAAGGCTTTAGTACCATAGACCACATACATACGCTGCGGCAGATTATACAGAAGACCGAAGAGTACAATCAGCCACTATGCTTGGCGTTTGTGGACTATGAGAAAGCCTTAGATTCAGTCGAAACCTGGGCTGTGCTACAGTCTCTCCAGCGGTGCCAAATTGACCATCGATACATCGAGGTGTTGAAGTGTCTGTATGAAAACGCCACCATGTCGGTTCGCCTCCAGGATCAGAACTCGAAACCTATCCAATTGCAGCGAGGGCTGAGACAGGGAGACGTTATATCTCCGAAACTGTTCACCTTCGCCCTAGAAGATGTTTTTAAGCTTGTACACTGGGGTGGACTCGGCATCAATATCAACGGCGAGTACATAGCCCACCTCCGATTCGCTGACGATATCGTGGTCATGGCTGAGACTATGGAAGACCTAAGCACAATGCTCGATGGCCTCAGTAAAGTCTCTCAACAAGTGGGTCTTAAAATGAACGTGGACAAGACGAAAATAATGTTAAATGTCCGTGTCGCACCCACCCCTCTAAAGGTTGGAGACTCTACACTGGAAGTTGTTGACGAATATGTATACCTGGGTCAAACAATCCGGCTATGTAGGTCCAACTTCAAGAAAGAGATCAATAGACGAATCCTACTCGGCTTGGCAGTGTTCGGGAAGCTTCGCAATATCTTCACGTCCCAAATACCGCGTGTCTCACGACTAAGGTCTTTGACCAGTGTGTATTGCCAGTGATGACTGACAGAACTGAGACATGGTCGCTCACTATGGGCCTCATAAGAAGGCTCAAGGTCACCCAAAGGGCAATGGAGCGTGCTATGCTCGGAGTTTCTCTGCGTGATAGAATCAGAAACGAGGAGATCCGCAGGAGAACCAAAGTAACCGACATAGCTCATAGAATCGCTAAACTGAAGTGGCAGTGGGCAGGGCACATAGCTCATAGAACAGATGGCCGATGGGGCAGTAAAGTTCTCGAGTGGCGACCGGTGGCACCGGAAAACGTAGCGTAGGCAGACCTTCCACGCGGTGGACCGACGACCTGGTGAGGATCGCGGGAAGCCGATGGATGCGGGCAGCGCTGGACCGGTCGCCGTGGAATCCTTGGGGTAGGCCTTTGTCCAGCAGTGGACGATTTTCGGCTGATATGATGATGATGATGAACCAAGTTCAGAAAAAAAATGACGCTCAAGATTCCATATAAACATAGTTCTGTTATACAAAAAATACTGATTATTAGATAAGTACTTGTGGTCGCCTGGTTGCGGAAACCAGCCCTCCATTAACAACAACATAACAACATCAAGTAGTCCATTAAGTCTTATACAAAATATTGATTTAAAGTTGATAGTGTTTCTTTTAATTCCAGTGGCCGTTCCAGAGAATCTTTGGTGTACAGGAACCAGCATCGGCTATCAGCTCTGTATTAAACTTGGCTTCCAATGCGTACATGTTTGCTAAGATACGGCGGGACCCGAGGTTCTCCCTGAAGAACACAAGGTTGCTGCTGTTCTGGCATGTGTTTGCTGTGGTAAGAATTCAATGTGTTTCTATTTTTTTATTTACACTATAGTACACCAAAATTAAATTTCTTAAAGTTAATATTTAGAGATATTGTATATGGGGTGACTTTTAATTAGTTCTTGATAGCAAAGGATATGCATGTACTCGTGATTACAAACAACTTTCCCAAAGAAAGTATATGTCAAATAAGAAAAAAAATTGGTCCTTTATACATTTTTGCCGATTTGCATTGCATATGTTTCCTCTGCATTCCAACTTACTTCTTGCACTATTCGGCAGTCGGGGAAGTGTGTCTGTAGTAGTACACACTCCGCCTCCTCAGGCGAGTTGGTGAGGGTGTTGTCGGGTTTCTTTAGCGATCCCAGATCTTGATTCGGGCCGCTGGAGAGGACCTTTCTTACCCTGTTCACTTGGGCACACGATTCAACTCCATCGCAGAAGCTACGCCACGATGCAGTGCTATAGTATCGTATCCTATTCTTGTATTTGGACTTGGCAATTTTATAGTTGTCCCAGTCCTGTTCGTCACACGTGTTCATTGCTCTATTAAATAGCCTTCTGAATTTTTCCTGAGCCTATCCAATTCAGGTCCCTACCAGCTTACCTTTTGGCTGCCATTCGCTGGTTGATTGATTAAGGGGCAAGTTTCTTGGTAGACGCTGCTCAGCAGTCTGTTAGGTCACTTACTTGCAGTTCTATTTGGTGTGCTCCTTCCAATCTAGGCGGTACGCCAGACTCTTGCAATTTCTGCTCCACCTTAGAGCGGTAGGCAGCCCGGTCGGTCTTACGGGGGTTCCTGCGAGGAGGTTTTGTCACTGTATTCACCTGGAGATCGAACCGGATCCACCTGTGCTCTGAGCATGAAGATTCCTCAGTCCTATTTATATTTATACTAGCTGTTTCCCGCGTCTTCGCCCGCTCAGATCAAGATCCGCTCAGGGTAAGATTGAGACAGATGCATTTCAAGATATTCAAGATTATATTGTACGACTTTGTTGGCGTGATTAATATACCCATGCCCTATAACAGCTTTTTATTACTAATAGTCTATGAGCTAGGCCGCGGACAGACGGAGAGACATGGCGAAACTATAAGGGTTCCTTGTTGACTTCGGAACCCTAAAAAGGAGTTCTTACAGAGGTTGTCCAAAATAAGTTGGGCTTAATATATAGTTTTTTTTTACTTTGAAGATGTTCTTAGGGACATGGTAATAAAAAAAATTGTTTCTCTGCCTTTGTTTCAAGTATTTCAATTGATACAAATTCTATTGTTAATTCTTAATAATAGCTCGTAAAACAGATGACCGTTGCAGTAAAGTCCCCAGTGGCGACCGCGCACCGGAAAACGTAGCGTACGAAGCACTCCTACTCGGTGGACCGATGACCTGGTGAAGGTCGCGAGAAGCCGAAGGATGCGGGTAGCGCAGAACCGGTCGTCGTGGAAATGCTTGAAGGCCTATGTCCAGCAGTGGACGTCCTTCGGCTGACATGATGATAATGATTCTTCTTCATAAAACGAGTATCTTAAGCGTATTTGTAATTGCTCTGTGTGTTTGTCTCCCAGGTGTGTATGAACGCGTGGGCCTGGTCTACCATCTTCCATACACGAGACACACCCTTCACAGAGTTCATGGACTATGCCTGCGCTCTGTCCATGGTCATGGGGTTGTTTGTGGCTGCTATTGTCAGGTATAATTGTGTACTTTTAACGTAGATCTTTTAGTGTATGTATATTTTTTATAGTTATAAAAAATCTAATATTTGAGTGCGTTTGACTGCATCTCTCCTGATGGAAAGTGACCATGCAGTCGAGGATGCTACACGAAAACTCAAATAATGCCTAATCACTCTCGCCTTGAAGGTCCACTTATTATAAGAGTCGGAAAACACACTCCTTTGCTGTCCGCATAATAAATTTGGAAGCATAATCTTTGTGCGGATAGTTGGAATAATAACCACAAAGGGATGGAAACTCCTCCTGCGTCTGGTTGTCTGGAGGTGGAATGGTACTCCAAAATTAATCCAGTAAAACACCGATAATTTATTTAATATATTTAATTAATATGCAGCATGGCAGTAAAAACCAAAGCGCGGTTAATTGAATGGTAAATAATGTATTTTTTATATTGATTACAAATTAGGCCTAAAGCAGCAGAGTACTGGAGATGTTTTAAGTTTTTTAAGAGGTATGTTTATCATGTTTATCATCATAAACATACCTCTTAAAAAACTTAAAACATGTTTATCATGTTCGCAATAAGTAATCACATACTTACTGGAATAAAAAAACAACACATTGGCATGAGTGTGTGGCAGTGCAAGTGAGCTTTACCCCTGGTAGGTAACTATTATTTCTCCGAATTCAATTTCTATTCCATAGTACATTCTTTCTTATAAATGGTAAATACATGCACCTTGTTTCCCAGGGTGTTCCACAGCTACGTGCGGCTGTGCGGCGTGCTGCTCGTGCTGGCGCTGGTGTACTACGTGGAGCACGTGCACTACCTTCGCGCGGGACGCATCGACTACGATTACAACATGGCGGTCAACGTGTGCTGCGGTGAGGGCTCTGTTCAATAGGCTATTTTACCGTATAAAAAATAAATTAATAATCAGTATTCAATACATAGCATTTCTTCTAGAATAGCTAAAACACTTGCTCATTTGAAATGTTAAATAATTTTTAATTTTATATCTATTAAAAACAGCAAATTATTTCGTTAACGACTATGGCACTTATGACGTCACTATGTCAGTAACGTGAATAATCGATTAATTGAAGAACAAAGTTTAGTTTTTGACAGTTGATAAAAAGTTACTCAAATTGGTCATTTAAATTTAAAATACTTTAAAATAATAATTTTAAAATTATTTAAAATGCTTTAGTATAGCCTGCTATCTGCTGAAGTGTCATTCCCATGACTGACATGACATTGGCAGAATAGGGATTACGACAGCATCAGAAATAAATTATGAACTCTTGATCACTAAATTGCCCTCCTACTTAAACTTAGGAAAACCATACTCGTTTTGCTTTCCATCAAGTCTTCAATTTTTAATTCACCAGAATCACAAAATGAGTACTTAAATGACGCTGCTAAACTATAACGTCACGCCTAAGTAATTCTAACATTTTTAGAACAAAATGTCGTTTTTGACAGATGATAAAAAGTAAATCAGATGACTAGCATTCGTCATCCCTAATAGGGATGATTATGAGAAGCCAAAAATAAAAGGATAGATAGATAGCCTTGGGATCCATTTATATCTAGATACATACATATTTTTATTTATATATTTTGTTAATAAAAAATTGAGTGCGTTTGACTGCATCTTACCTGATGGGAAATTACACGCAAATTAAAATAATGCCTCTTCGCTCTCGTCTTGATGGCCCCAAAATTGTAAGAATTGTGATACATTGAAGCAGGCATTCTACTATTTCGCTGTTCGTATAATAAATGAGTAAGCGTAACATATCATGCGGATAGGTGGAATTTCGACAGCATAGAGGTGGAAACCGCCCTTAGTCTCGTTGCCCGATGGTGGAATAGAGCTGGGGAAATAACCTTTCTTGCATGCACTTTCCGAAATGAATTCGATAGAAGACCGATAGACATGTGACTCCGCGGCGATGCTCAAGGCTCAAGCTTGTTTTTGGCTAGCTCGTCGCGCGAATAAGTCTCCAGGTGCGTCGGTCGACGGCATCCAAGGTATCCAGTTGATAGCAGGCTGATCCACCCCATAAGTGTGAACAGTACTCCGTACATGATCGGACCTGACTGTATAGGTAGGTAGTGGGGAGGCACTTGCATAAGTTGCTGGCTAATGGAAGATGGATGACAGTTGATGACTACAAATAGCTGTCAAATTTTGCTGTGGGAAAACCTCTTGGTTAACTTGTTTTGAGGCCACATTGATTGGTTACAAATATTACGTATAACGGTGTCGCACCTACTTCTCTGAAGGTTGGAGTTATTGCCGAATATGTGTACCTGGGACAAACAGTCCAGATAGGTAGCTACAATTTTGAGAAAGAGACCAATCTTTTTATTTTTTATTCACAATTGGTAAACCCTTGACAACATCTCACCTGGTGGTAAGTGACGATGTTGCCGAAGATGGAAGCGGGCTTACCAAGATTCCCTAACGCAATGAGGAACTGGCTATCTTATCTTCATGCCGGAACACATCAATGATATCAACATTGATATTTTGGCGGCAAGACTTAGATAAGATGGTGGTAGCTAGCCAGGCGGGCTTAGAAAATGCCCTACCACCAACCAAACCGAGTCTTACAATTGACCCCGCCGGGAATCGAACCCGCGACCTCCTGTGTAAAGCCAGTGAACTTTGTCTCTGAGCTCGGCTAGGCAGCGTTTGGAAAGCTTCGCAACATCTTCACATCCCAAATACCGCAGTGTCATAAGTCCAAGGTCTTCGACCAGTGTGTGTTGCCAGTGATGACACACGGAACTGAGACATGGTCGCTTACTTTAGGCCTCATAAGGCTCAAGGTCACCCACAGGGCAATGGAACGTTCTATGCTCGGAGTTTCTCTGCGTGACTGAATCAGAAACGAGTAACCGACATAGCTCTTAGAATTGCTAAACTTAAGTGGCAGTGGGCGGGGCACATAACTCGTAGAACAGATGGCCGTTGGGGTAGTAAAGTTTTGAGTGGCGGCCGCGCACCAGAAAACGTAGATTAGGCAGGCCTCCCACTTGGTGGACCGATAAACTCTTTATTGCTTTTAAAACAAATACATTAAATATTTAGACAAAAGAAAATACATTAAGCAAAGGCGGACTTATCCCTTTCGGGATCTCTTCCAGTCAACCTTGGAATGCTGAAAGGACATCTGAAAGGTCGCGACAAGCCGCTGAATGCGAGCAGCGCAGAACCGGTCGTCGTGGAAATCCTTGGGGAAGGCCTATGTCCAGCAGTGGACGTCCTTCAGCTGATGTTATGATGATTATAACGGTGAGATTTCTCTGTTATTTTGTCAGTGATTTAAGGAGGCATTTTTGGTTGACAAAGATAACGAAATTTTTGAGATCGCACATTGTCTTGAAACTAGGCGTTAGATCCCCGTGGTAGCGAGGCCGACACTCAAGGGTATTGAAGGTAAACAGATAATAAACAGTTTTCAATCTAGCAAATAAAAAGGGGAGGCTGGGCTGTGTAGGAGCCACGGCCGCTTAACTTTGGAGATTCGTGAATTTGATGCCGTAATTTAAAATATATTAAAAAAAAGAAATAAATTTCAAGACGATCCGTGATCCGACCGGTAGTTTAACAGACACTCGTTGGGCCTATTATGCACTGTCGCCAAATGGATCTTTAAGGAAAATTGCCCCGTATATAGGGTTGCCAGGTCCTAAAACTGAATAGCCGGACAGACTACCAAGTTAAGCCGGACTTTTGGGTAAAAAGTCCGGACTCCTTTAAAGCCCGCTCTAGACATGAATAAATTTAGTGCATTAGTTAGTCAATCTGTATGTTTAGACGAGGTCATAATCAGACTACGAAGCGCCGTCCCCTTGAGTCACTTTATCTCGACGGCGCGTTCGCCCGAATATCCACGTGACTGGAGGATCACGAAATATAAAAAAGCCTAACAAAAACCGGACAGGCCGGACATCATCTAATTTGACCGGACATGCATCCAAAAAGCCTAACCCTGTCCGGCTTTATCCGGACGCCTGGCAACGCTACCCGTATACATAAACAATTTCGTGGGATACCTTTCCTCCCGTCCCTAAAGGTAGTCATCAAATTCACATCAAGATTATAGACTTTAAAATTCGGACAGACGAGACGGACGGACGGACAGACAGACAGACAGCTTAGACTTAGTAATAGGGTGCGGTTACCCGGTACGGAAGCCATAAAACTAGGTACTCCAAACTTCTTAGATTTAAATTTGTCGGTGGAGTAATGTCCAATGTCTCCTGTCTCAGCCATCTTGATATTATCTTAATATGACACGACAGCGATCTCTCCCTTACTTGCTCCGATTGCTTCTTGGCTTTCCTCCACATCTCCTCTAACTTCCATGTTTCCTTGGTTTTCAGAAAGCTATCATGTTGTTTGAGGCGTCTCAGCATTTTGCCTCTTCTATTTTCTATGATGTTCATCAGGATTATGTTTTCTTTAAACTAAATTCTGAATCCTCTGTATCTTCCAGGGGTGCTGGGCTCATTCCTCTGGATGGCGTGGTGCGTGTACCACTGGCAGCGCACGGGCAGCCGCTACGTGTGGCGCATGGTGGCCTTCACCAAACTGTCTGGCGCCGCGCTGATGCTGGAGGTGAGGAATGTTGTACCACTGCATTAGCAGCGCACGAGCAGCTGCTATGTATGGCGCATGGTGGCGTTCACCAAACTTTCCGGCGCCGCGCTGATGCTGGGGGTGAGGAATCTTGGTACCACTGCATTGGCAGCGCACAGGCAGCCGCTATGTATGGCGCATAGTGGTCATCACCAAACTGTCCGGCGCCGCGCTAATACTGGAGCTGACAGATGTTGGTACCACTGTATTGGCAGCGCACGGGCAGCTGCTGCTACTTGTGGCGCATGGTGGCTTTCATCAAACTGTCCGGCGCCGCGCTGATACTGGAGCTGATGGATGTTGGTACCATTGTATTGGCAGCACACGGGCAGCTGCTGCTACGTGTGGTGCATGGTGGCCTTCACCAAACTGTCCGGCGCCGCGCTGAGGTTGGTACCACTGTATTGGCAGCGCATGGGCAGCTGCTGCTACGTATGGCGCATGGTGACCTTCACCAAACTGTACGGCGCCGCGCTGATAGTAGAGCTGAGGGATGTTGGTACCACTGTATTGGCAGCGCACGGGCAGCTGCTGCTACATGTGGCGCAAAGTGGCCTACACCTACAAGTCCTACAACAGAACGGACAGTCGCTTGGATATCATGAGTTTTGTGGTGTGTGCGTGATTGTATGTATGTTATTTGTGTGTATGCGTGGTGGTGGAAATAAACTAGATAAGGCCGTTTCTTAATTCAACTGCTATTAGCAAAGCTAGTTATAAAATTATTCCTTTTACCTTTATTTATCAATTCAGTACTCTTTAGACTGGTTCATTTGGTTCCAGGTGCTGGACTTCCCGCCCGTGCTGCGCGCGTGGGACGCACACGCACTGTGGCACCTCAGCACCGCGCCGCTGCCGCTGTTGTTCTACAGGTCAGCTGTTACGCCCGACTATACTGACAACCACGTCACCCCATAATGAAACAAGAAAAAGTAGCTACACTTGCTGGTGTAGGTGCTTCTCTTTTTAACCTCGCTCTCAGCGTGTCGCACTCGCAGGGAACAGCGGGTGGCGTGATACCTCCTAGTAGTAAGACGACGATAAATTGGCGCGGGAGGTGAGTTTCTCTTTATTACGCAAGAATATTAATTGATACCTAGGTCTTTCCAAAAAATATCTAAAATGACCAGTAATTTTCCAGGGACAGTGGAGAATTCAATGAGAGGGCTAATTTTAAATTGGGTCACCCGCTACCCGCTCCCGAAGCCTCACAGTAGCTTCTACTCGTGTTTGAGTGTGTTTGACTGATGTAGTCGAGGATGTTTGAATTCGTGTTTCCACTTGCTTCATCATAATTCTTCCACGAGGCACTAGCCTTGCAGAGTACCAGGACAGGCGTCTTGGCGGCAAGACCTACCGCAGCGCAGTTGGTCCTTGCCTTCGCGTCACGATGTTGGCAGGAATAGTGCCCCCCCCCCCCCCCCCCGTTTGCTCAAGGGGTCGTTCGGTAAGTGGTACATCTACCAGATACATCTAGGAGAGGGCTTGCTCCATTTTTTTTACAAAAAAACAATAGAAATTTCGAAAATACTTAATTTTCAATATTTATTTGCAGTCCACAATGGTTATTATTACAAATCATTGACTAGTTGATGCCCGCATCTTCGCCCGAGTGGACATCTAGGGTGCGCGGTGCGCGAGCTCTTTTCATAAACCTTCACTGGCGTGCGCACAACAACTTACCAAAGTTTCATCTTAATCGGTCGAGCCGTTTTCGAGTTTTAGCGAGACTACCGAACAGAAATTCATTTTTATATTCACCAAGTAGATTATGGGTCTCATACGAAATCAGTGAAAAACTTATGTTGACATTAGAAGTTGTACTTTGCAAAGGATTTTTGTATTTTTTCATTCAAAATAGCGGCGCGCGCCGTTATTTGACTGGACATTTTAGCGGGCAATTTTTCTACTTGGTGTATTTAAATTTAGATTTTTATAGATCACATCTTGGACCCTTTTTTGGACTCTCCATACAAAACGATCAGCTGATTGACCAATTTTGTATGGAGTCGCATGTTTTTTTTACAGGGAACCCTTTACTACTCGGTACGGGTGGAAATTTCAGGCTCAAAATTAGCTGATTGACACCAGGTTCGAGCTTTCTATTCAGTCGTTAATCCGAGAAGGATGCTACTTGTGTATGTCGTGAGAAAAGCTGGCGCTCTCAAGAAGACAATACCGAGCGTAGGGTTCCCTGTAAAAGGTTCTGACGCTTTTCAGTAAGCCCCAGTTAACGCGTCCCTACATCAATAATGTTACCCCTGTATAATAATAAAATACTAATAGGATAGTAAGTTAGCTGCTCTAGAGAAACATCACAGTCTACGTCCTCTTGTTTCAGGTTTGTCGTAGACGACCTTGAGTACTTGCAGCAGACTACAAAAACAGCCGAAAAGACCGACTTCAAAATAGCCTAAGTTGTGTACCTACTTAATGATTATCTAGTCATTTTATATTTACTAATTTAGTAATTAATTAAAGTACGTGTTTTATTATATTTGTAAATAATATAAATCATTTAAGGACAAGACATTTGTATTTACTTTTAATTTTACAAAATATTCAAAACTAAACTTTACTGCACAAGTTCACAACACGATTTAACAATTTTCCAAGAACAGTTCCGCGCGATCATATGCCAGACAAGACACTACAATTGGTTTTTAAAGTTTCTGCAGTATTTATTACAATTACATCATTTCTTTTGTTACACGCGGGACCTTTGTTTATTTAACTGTCCACTAACAATTTCTTCCACGTATGCCTACACTCAGGCAAGTTAGCTTTTTTAAACCACTGCAATTTCTTGGCGACTGACTTGAATACTTTTGGTTTGTCTTTTTCATTAAAGGTAATTTTCTTTCTTCTTTGTATTTCGTAATCGTCCTGATCTTCCGTTTGTGGAGATTCCTCGTTGAGTTCGCTATCACGTTCTATATAAGCATGTCTTGTCTCGTAATTCCGCCAATAAGCTGGCGTAGAATCAGCATATTGATGTTCAGGTCGATTTGAACGTGCTTGTTCAGCGGCGTGTCTTGTAGCGCGGCCTGGTGGGCAGCGGAACGATATCCCTTCATTCCACTGTCGTCTGTGCTCCTGCTCCGTATAAGGTCGTCGCGGTCTTTCAGGAGCTCGAGTTGGAACCACGTATCGCGGATAAGTTACTTTGGAGTGCGACAACCGCCTATACCGATGTTCTCTGATGACTGGGAGGCGGGCGTGTGCAGTGGTCACTGTCCTCTGACCCCTAGTCTCGTCTTGCCCGCTGTAGACCGTCTGGTAGTCATCAGAGTCGCTTTCTTCGTATTCTTCAACGTCTTTTCCCTCTGATTCGGTCACAGAATGTTGCAATTCAACGTTCTTTTTAGTTTTACCCTTAAAAACGTTGCAAACTTTAGCGAATAAACTTGATCTCTCTTTTTTCTGAAACCAAAGACAACATACTTACATTATTTGAAGGTAGCAAACTTGAGACAAATGCACTAAGATTAGAAATCACACCGGGGAGTTAGAAATCAGAGGCATAATCTAAACTAATTTTCTAAAGCGAACAAAACTTGAGAATATAGAGCTTTGATTGAAGAAATCTGTTCACCTTAATGGAAGTCATTGTAGCTTCGCTAGGCGTTACGTCCACGTCAACACTATCAGTCTCACTGTATGCTGGAGATGAAAAATTCTTCTCCTTCCACATTCTCTTCTCACTCTTATCTGAAGCTGAGTCTTGCGGCTGAGTCAGTAGATTCACAGTCCTTAGAAGCCCTTCGTTTCTAGCAGTGGCTACACGAGTCGAATGTACGCTAACCTCATCCGAAGTCCGTGCCGTGGTGAACGTTGGATTCATGTACAGAGGTGTCGCTGGCATCTTAGACATTTCTCTTGCTTGAGGAATTTTTTCTCTTCGTTTAGATTCGTTTTCAAATTTCCGCTTAAAGCTTTGTTTAGAAGGTTCAGATTTTAATTCATCACCCTCGCTCGTTGTAGCCTCTTTGGATGTCATGTCAAAGTTGACTGCTATGGACTTGTATATTTCCTTAATAAGCTTTTCTGTCTCTTTGCTATGTTGCGCCTTGATCACGGATTCAGTGTTGGTGGCAATGTGTGCCGCATACTTTCCGTGCGTCGCCTTACAGGAGCCTGGTGGCTTTTTGCTACACATGTCGCATGGTCTTCCCGTAGTTTGGATGAAAAGGGGATAGTTCTGGAAACATTTCATAGTTGGTGGATAGAAGCCATTTGGGCAGCATTGTGGTGAAAAGGAAGCGCTGTAAGGATTCATACTGTATGGGCTGTAGTAGAAACTGTTCAACAGAGTGGAGCAAGCTGCCATGTTGTTCTGCGAGGCTCCCTTTTGAACGACAGCGTCTTTCTTAAGCTCTGCCTTAACGCTTTCTTTGGTCTTTTGATTTTCTTGAACCTTTTGGGTTTCTTGAGTTTTATCTCGCACACTTGTTTTGACTTCAGTGAGAACTGTTTGTAATATAGTTTTTATTTGGTTGAGAGTCGTTTCGTTATTTTCTTGGGCTGGTGGAGGAGTAACTATGTCGAGCTGAACGCTCTTAGTGGAAGCGGTTTGGCATTCTGTATTATTAACATTTGTTGTGAGGCATTCTGCGTTCTTCTGTTCTACAGGGGTAACTTTTGGAGGGAATGTCTGTCTCACCTTGCGCATTGGTCTCATATAGTAAGTCTGCAGCTCCATGTCTTTGTACAACTGCTCAGATCTCTTTTGAGAAAATCCTGTATCGACTGCGAATTGTTCGTACTTGCGTTTCGGAACTACTCTATTAGGTGATTTTACGTTTGTTCTCCTCTTGCTAACCAGTCTGCGGCCATTTCTTATGGCACCGTTGCTGTAAGTAACCGTGTACGGCTGCATGTGTGACCGATAAACTTTTCCGTGGTTGCATTTTAATTGCTCTTTTTCAGATTTCAGATTTTCCTTCTTCTTAAGATTGATATCGTCTTTAATTTCTTTGACGGGCACCAAATCGTACATACTGGAGTCATAGTACATGCTCAGGTGGTCGTTAGGTGGTGATGGCATTTCGAATTTAGGGTAAACCTGTCTGGAAACATCTACGTCGTAGAAATGACCTCGGCAGCACGAACATACTTCAGAAACGCATGGGGCGGCTGGTCGCTGGCTGGAAGAGCCATCGTCTCTACAAATGGGAGAAGAAAACTTGCTCTCGTTTGACGGTATCCTTTCTGAGCGGCACTGCTTGCGGGCAATGTCCGCCAAGTACCCTTGACTGAGCATATTTGCTATCGCAGTATCGTTGCTTGTACTCTGCATCTGCTCGAACGGCGTTTTGACAGCTTGCTGAGCAAAATAAATTAACTCAGTTCGCGGCCTCGATGTTTTCTTCTTTTTTGACACTTTTTTCTTCGGCATAGGAGTCCCGCCATTACTAGTTCTGTAGAAAAAATCGTCTATGATTGGAACTTGACGGGTCATTGGTGCAGTCATGGGTCGAGTAGTGAATACTTGTTGTTCAGAAGTGTGATACCGTAAAGAGGGGGTGGACTTGTCTTGGGAAGAAGTAGTAGTATTTGTTGTGAAGGGTTCAGTGAGGGGGTCTGGGGGCTCCCCGAGATGGAGCCTGGGGCCACCCAGGGCAGTCTCCACCACAGCGGCAGGTGGCTCGTTTTGCTCCAAAGTGGGACATGATTCGGTTGGCTGTTGCTGATATTGCTCCAACTCTCGCTCCAAGGTCACTATTCGATGTTGGAGATCTGTGACGTCAATGGGTATGCAGGATATTATCTTCACTTCCGTTTGGGAAGGGCTATTCCCTGAAAATAAGTTAATAATTTTTAATTGGCACAGTACTGAAGATAAGTACTCCTAGAAATATAAAGACTCCTAGCAATATGAAGACGATAGAGAGATGAGACTAAGCAAGCACCGGCTTACCGAGATTAAACGCTATCCGTCTGAGAAATGTTTCGATCCCCTTGAAGCGTGGTCGGCAGCGGTAAGTGCACTCGGTTTGGGAACCCATTGATTGAACTGGAAGAATAACGCTTAATAATAAAGCTTTGAAAACTTTGATTAAAGCTGGCTGTGAACTTGAGATTTTTTTTTCTCTTTCCTTACCTTTTAGGTCTGTCCTCAGCGTGAACAACTTTGTAAAACAGATAATTTCATTTTGGCGCTCCAAATGTTAGTTTTGCGAATCAATATAATAAAAATACAATAGGTGGTATTTAAAAAATATTTTATTCCCCCCACGGATTATTTGTTTTCAGTCCTGTCTGTCATGATGATAACTTTCTTCTGACACCAAAGAATGTATCGTTAGCCAGTTCGGAAGACCGACTAAAAAGTTTGTCCGAGATGAGAAAAGCTGGTTCACATTTTTAAGAAGTTTTGTTACTAAGGAAGTTTCTTACGTGTCCTTGGTTACTAAGGAAGTTGGTCCTTGGTTACTAAGGAAGTTTTGTCCGGTCCTTGGTTACTAAGGAAGTTTTGTACGTATGTTCCTTGGTTACTAAGGAAGTTTTGTACGTAGTTAAGTGCTAAGATTTTTTCACATGACTGCTCAACAAGGAGGGCAATGTAATGTTGTTTGTGTTTTGTTTTTGTTTGGTCCTTGGTTACTAAGGAAGTTTTGTACGTATGTTCCTTGGTTACTAAGGAAGTTTTGTACGTAGTTAAGTGCTGTAAAAATTTTTTACCTGACTGCTCAACAAGGAGGGCAATGCAATGTTGTTTGCGTTTTTTGTTTGGCCCTTGGTTACTGAGGAAGTTTTGTCCGTGGTCCTTGGTTACAAAGGAAGTTTTGTACGTTTGTCCATGGTCTTGGTTACTAAGGAAGTTTTTTGGTCCTTGGTTACCATAGGAAGTTTTGTCCGTGGTCCTTGGTTACTAAGGAAGTTTTGTACGTGTGTCCATGGTCTTTTGTTACTAAGGAAGTTTTGTACGTGTTATTATATAAAAAACAATTTACTGATGAATCAACAACAACCTCATTAGGTAAAAATACATTATTTTATCATTTTTAAGGACGTCAAAACCAGCACAACAATTTTAAACTTTAAATATGTTATTATCACACACTATACAATAAGAGTCACTAAACCAACAGTCGGTTCTTCAAAATGACACCCGGGTTTCCGTAGCTGGCCTGATCGTGTCCGAGTAAAGTCTTCATGACGAGGTTATTCGGCGAGAACGGGTTGCGTTTGTAGAAAATCTTCTTGAGCATAGCATTACGCATCTTCTTGTCGCCTTCAGCTAGTTCCCTCTGCGTTCTGTACTTGAAAGTCTGCGGATCCTCATAGTCTACTTTCAGCCCCTTCAAAATATCCATCAAGCCTTTATTTCCCTCCGTCTTGTTTAGTCCTTCCAGCCATTTCGGTTTTGGTTTCTGCTGTTTTTGTGGTTCCGGCTGCGGAGGAGGGGCCCGTGGTGGTGGTTTAGTAGTCAGTTTCCGTAGAAATGATAGTTTTCTCTCGCTTTGCGTTCCCATGCTCTTTACTTCTATCTCTTTTAGACACAGGGGTTCTTGCGGGTGTGGTTGTGTGTGAGGCACCGCGTGATGGGGCACGTGATGCGGTGCGTGATGTGGGACGTGAGGCGGTGGTGGATCGTATGGATACGGTGGAGCCGAAGGATACTGTCTGTCGTAACGATAGTACGAAGATGGAGCGTGCTCGTGGATAGTATCGCAATGCACCTCGTGAGGGGTGTACACCTCTCCGTGACCCATGTGATAGGGAGAGCCTCTCTGACCATACAGAGGAGGCGCGTGGTAGCCATAATGACCCGGACCTCTCGGACTATATGGCGGCATCGGCGGTCTTTGGTAATATTCTTGACCATACATCATGTAGCTCTGGAGATGTTGCTTAAATGGTGGCCCGTGTTTTCGTCGCGCCTTGGGTTTTGTTTCAGCAGTTTCCTCAGATTCGCTCTCTTCTTCCTCTATTTCCTCTTCAACAAATTCATTTTCGAGTTTGTTTTTCTTCTTAAAAAATCCGAATGTTCTTAAGACTTTGGTTAGCTTCCCCGGTTTCTTCTGGAACAATTTTTCCATGTTAGTTATGCTATTTATGCTTTGAATATAACAGAAAAAGTATTGAAAGAACGATAACAAATAATTAAAAATTAAAAACCCGACTGCACAAAAACGTTACTTCTCTTTTTTTCCAGTCGAATAACATGTATCCTATGTCACTCACGGGATCAAGACGAATCTAACACTCCAAAATCCATCAAGCGGTTTAGGCTACAGAGCGTGCCAAAGAAATAAAATATATACATACATAACACTCGAAAAACATAACCCTCCTTCTAGCGCAGTAGGGTAAAAAAAACGTGATCTTTAGAAAGCTTAAATATTATTTAATCGAACATATTCAGTTCAGTGTTCCACCAAGAACCTACTATCGCAAGCATACAATATTATTTAATCATCATATCAGCTCATATACGTCCCCACCGAGGGGCTCGAGCCTACCCTGAATTAGGGCGATCTAATATCGTAATGCTATTACTCAAAAAACCAATCCTACTAATATTGTAAATGTGAAGTTTGGATGGTGGATGGACGTTTGTTATTCAATCACGCCAGAACCGCTGAACGGATTTGGATGAAATTTTGTAGGTACAGATTAGGACCTGGATTAATATATAGGCTACTTTTTATTCCGATTTCTAACGTGGTTCCGGTGAGATAGAGCTTAACTCTTTTTTGTTACTTTCTGTCACATCCTAGTCACATCATCGCAATGAAGCAAAGGATGGACGTGACACAAAGTACTAATTAGCGCCGTCCGACATAGTTCCCGAGGTATCTAAAAGAAACTCAATTTCCACGCGGGCGTGCCGAAGTGGCGTGCGTGTCGGACTACGAGCAATGTAGGGTTGCGTAGAATTTTAGAAAATAAATGTCTATTTCGAAAAACAAAATTGTTTTTGCAGTTAGTAATAGAACATTTTGTAAAGAGAATACATGAACGTTTTTACATATTATCCAACTACACTAATAAAGCCTTCATAGCCTTAATAGTTTTCCTTAAAAATTGATTATATGTCCCACTATTTACAATTTATTTCAGAGTTCCTGAAATAGCAGTTTAGCTAAAATTTGCTCTTTAAACCTTAATATACTCAAAGACTTAAAAATCGACTCAAGATTTGTTGTCCGACTTTTGGAAAAATAACTCAATCTAGCAAATTTAAATTAAATGAACTTTTTATTGTAGGCAAATGTAATTAAATATTAATGAATAATTTTAATTATGATATCAATAATTTAATTATAACAATTGATTGAGTTATCTTTTCAAAAGTCTGGCAACAAACTTTGAGTCGATTTTTTAGTCCACCAGTGTATTTGGCAACCTTAATATTTGGAACCCTGAATCAAAAAATGTTTTCACACATCTGCAATATTTTTGAACGACCTATCCAACCACACCTCACACCATAGGATAGACGAGTAAAAAATAATCCCCACTTTTACGTGTATAGGAGGGTACCCCTCATTATTAGGGTTCCGAAGTCAACAGGGAACCCTTATAGTTTCGCCATGTCCGTCTGTCCACTTGCACGGGTATAAATATTAATTACACCGACAGTGGCATCATAAAATATTAAACAATTTTTTTAGGGACCTCCCCTACATGTAAAGAGGGGGTGAATTTTTTTAGGGTACCTCCCCTACATGTAAAGAGGGGTGAATTTTTTTAGGGTACCTCCCCTACATGTAAAGAGGGGGTGAATTTATTTTCGTTCACGTATCGTATCGTGTGGGGTATCGTTGAATAGGTCTTTTAAAACTACTTTGCTAAAACCAGTTATTGATTTAGGGATCGGTTTGTGGAATTAAGCTTTAAGTCTTTAAGACGACTCAATCCGAGTAGGTCGATCCATGATTAAAAAAAATCGAACGTAAGTTTATTCATTTTAAGTTCAAATCAATGCGAGCTCCAACGCGGCTGTTACGTTGAAACCAAGCGCTCATTCTCGATTTTTACATGTTTTTATTACTTATCTTTTTTTTTGGACGTCCAATGTACCAATGAGTTTTTCAAAAACTTACGTACATATCATTACCGATTGCTTTAACGGTGAAGGAAAACATCGTGAGGAAACCTGCACAGGCCTGCGAAGAAACTCGAAGGTTGTGTGTGAAGTCGACCAACCCGCACTGGGCCCGCGTGGTCGACTAAGGCCTAATCGCCCTGATTCAGGGTAGGCTCGAGCCCCTCGGTGGGGACGTATATGAGCTGATATAATAATAATAATTACTTATCTTTACATTCAAATAAGTTTTAAAAAAATGTGTTCAATTAAAATGAAAGGTGTTGAAGTCACCGATTTTTGTGTGTTGGTTTAATTCAACACAACAATTTGTTTTCGAGAACATTTGCAATTAATGTAAAAAAAATAACATCAAAAGTGGTATTATTTTTAAAATTGTATTCAAAAAAATCGTTTTTTTATAACTTTAACTATTTTTTTTCTATAGTGATAGCTTTGCGCAGTCGTTCAAAAATTGTGATTTGACCCATCTTAGGGCCAATTTTTGTTAGAGTCATGTGTCGTCGTCTACCGTCTACCAGCTAAACCGCTATTTAAAGGATATCTGAAAAAAATGTGAACAGTAGGACATATAATCAATTTAAACATAGATTTTCCATACAAAATGTTCCATTACGATAGGGTGAATGTACAAAAAATAATCACCACCACTTTTCACGTAGAGGAAATACCTTAAAATGTATTTTTTTACAAATTTTGTTCCACAACTTTATAGGGGTTATTTATGGTTTATTTAAATCTGTATTTAAATAAACCATATAATATGGGATCACCGTACCAAATTTCAGCTTTATAACTGTAATAATCTGAGCAAATCGGTTGTGACACACCGATGGATAGACACACGGTCATGGCAAAACTATAAGGGTTTCGAGTTTTTTTTTTATTCACCATTGGTAAGCCCTTGGCATCATCTCACCTGATGGTATGTGACGATGATGCCGAAGATGGAAGAGGGCTTACCAAGATTTCCCAAAGCATTAGAGA
Source organism: Coleophora flavipennella (assembly GCA_947284805.1). NCBI lineage: Eukaryota > Metazoa > Arthropoda > Insecta > Lepidoptera > Coleophoridae > Coleophora > Coleophora flavipennella. The sequence continues at coordinate 9,130,890 of OX369305.1, forward strand.
ACTAGGTATCTTATCATCAAGCCGGAACACAGCAAGGTTGTTAACACTGATGTTTGACTACGAAACCCTAAAAAATGAATAATGACTATTTTGAATTGTCACGTGTAATTTAATTTGACATGAAGGAAATCCTTAATATTATCTATTTTTAACCAGTTTAAATTTTTTACATTCATTTAATGAAAGCAAAAAATATTTTTATATTTTTGGATTCTTGAATATTTTATAAATTTATTTACATGTTATATGCTATGTTGCAATTCCTTGACAGGGTCCACTTACAAACTCCCGATCATATTAACTAACATCATAACATAACAATAATAACAGCAAGTTATCATCATATCAGCCGAAGGACGTCCACTGCTGGACATAGGCCTCCCCCAAGGATTTCCACGACGGCCGGTTCTGCGCTACACGCATCCAGCGGCTTCTTGCGACCTTCACCGGGTCATCGGTCCACCGTGTGTGAGGCCTTCCTATGCTACGTTTTCTGGTGCGCGGTCGCCACTCGAGAACTCTGCTGCCCCAACTAAAAAATATAAAAAAATAAAATTGTACCTTTTTCAAATCGATAGATTCGCTACTGGGGACTGATTCAGCTATAGATTCTGATACTTCCAAGCTTAGTTTATCCAGAACCGTGTCAGATAGAGAGGCTGTTGTTTTCCCAGAGTCAGTGAGCCTTGAGCCTATTGCTTCGCAGCTCTTGGAGTAACATTTTACAGTTTTCGTTCCAATCTTTGCATTTCTCCTTCTAGTTCTTACGGTGCTTCCACCAGCACTTCGTGAAGTCAACACGTTTTCTTTTGAAGAATTTCTTTCTCTTTTATTCTTTTGGCCGATACTTGAACTTTGTGCGACGTATTTATATATTTCCTTTATAAGTTCGTCAGTTTCATTTTTGTGACCTTCGTCATCTTTCCCGCTGGTGCTAGTGTGCTTGGCGCATGCAGAGTTATTGAAGCAGGCATGACAAGAGAAACTAGGGCTGGGGAGAACGTACCCACTGTAGTTCATGGGGCACACAGGCATCACTGGGTAACAATACGGATTCGTGAATTGTGGAGTAAAAGCTGTATTTAGGTATGGTGCTACGTTATGGTTTAGGGTGTTGTCAGTAACTGGGTTAATTTCCTGTACTTTGTCAGATTGCTCCGCCTGATAATTAGCGGTAGTTTCAGATTTCGTAATATATGGAGGGATTGCTTCTTTCTTTAGTTCTTGCAAGAAATTTTGTAGAATGTATTTTATTTCGCATAGTGTTTTATCTGTTTTCTCGGCTACACTTGCGTCTGTATCTTGCGTTTTATTAAATGATAAATCGTTGGTTGCAGTGTTAGCTTGGTCGTAAACGTGTACAGGATTCTGTAAATTGTTTATTACACCAACATCTTTAGGGATTTGGACTGGAACATTTTGCTCTTTGAGGTGTCTTAGAAATTCTTTTCTCTCCCTACGCATTCTTCTTTGAAGCATTTCAGATGCAGTCTCACTATCAAATGTTTCTGTACATTCCTGATGTCTGCCTGGCTTCATTATGACATACCTCTGATTGGGGTGGTTTATTGGCATCAAGTCTTCATATTCATAATATTGTGATTTTAAATTTAAACGTGGTCTGTGAGTTCTCGGCGATGGTGGAACTTCTCTGTAATAATCTTTAGCTATCATATTTTCGTACGCAAATTTCCTTCTAGATTTAGGACTACATTTTTCTCTGACGGGAACCATATCATATAACGTGGAGTCACTGTACATGTCAGTGTACCTTCTTCGGTGTCTGTGGCGGGCGTGCCTCTTTGAACTGTACATGCGGGTATCACATATGCTTCTAATATCACTTAGGTCATTGCATCGAATGTATTTTGGGCGACGCCGATGTTCTTCGTAGTAACAGGAACATAGCTCAGCACCCACTTTTACTTTCTCGCAGCTTTTTCTGTTAGGTTCTAGTGGATGCTCTTGGTCCCGACATACTGGCGCTGAGAACTGACTAATTTCTGAGTCTCTTCTTCCTAATAACTTTATTGGCTTGTATTGACGCCTTATTATATCTGCTATAAAATGTTCGTCTATTTTTGGATCCCATTGCTTACATTTTCGCTGCCTGCTAAGTTGTTCTTCAGGAGGAGGCAGCATTTCAAACCTATCTTCCTTCATCCGCTTTTGTTTTCTTTTTCCTTCGTTAAATGATATTTCAAATACATCCGATCGTCTGGCGTGCTTCTTGATTTGGCGCCGGCCACTGCGTTCATAATCGCGTTCTACACAATTCTTACTTTGATGCAGTGAGTGAAAGCTGCTGGTTGAGTAATCTGAATAAAAACTTCCCAAATTAGAATGAGTATTGTAACTTTTTAGTCCTGAATCCTTTTTTTTGACAGTATCTTTCGATTTACTTTTTTTATTTTCAACGTTGGAAGTTTGCTGTTCGTTTAATTTAAGTCGACCCACGCTTCGCTGCTGAACGCTTTCCCCTGATTTCCTGTAGTTATTGTTGCTGTTTTTGTACAGGACCTGTGTGCAAAGACACTTGTTTTCCGATGACGCTTCTTTTTGCTCCTTCACAGGTTCTCTCTCTTCTTCAGACCACTCATCTTCTTTGCTTATATTATTGTCAAAGCAACAAAAATGTTGACACTGTGTATTGGCTATATCATTATCAAAGCAAGAGATGTGTTGACACTGTCTATTAACTATATCATTATCAAGGCAAGAAAAATGTTGACATTGCCTATTAACTTCTTGTGTTCGATTTTCGATGCCTCCTATTTTATGTTTTAGATCAGACACGTTAAGCGCTATGCTCGAATTGATTTTGATTACTTGTTCCGATGTATTACCTGCAACAGATCGTGCTATAACTTTAGTACTTTGAGGGAATGTTGGTGATAACTTATGAGTTTGCTTTAATACTGATATTTAGAATAGTATATTGGTAATAAGGAAAATACCGAAAACCGAGTTTATCTGCACATGATTATAAAATATCTGCTGCCTACAGGCATAAAACGAGGAGGTTCTTTTCAAAACTTGACTATTCTACTTATGAAAAACTGTTTTATTTTTATTTTAACCGACTTCAAAACTTTTTTCATCAACATCATCACAATCATCAAAATCGGTTCATAAACGAAGAAAATATCCACGAAAACACATATGTATTCAACTATTTGCGTCTGGTAGTCATCATCCCATGTTGCAGAGCTGATGATGGAAGGCACAACTCCTTTACGGTTAGGAGTTAGAGGATAATTCTTTAAATATTATACGTAGATAAGTAGGTATACATATAGACCGATAGTTGTATTCTTTCAGGTTATTCAGGTAAGCTGATGATGGAAGATGTAACTCCTTAACTTGCATGCTGCTGAGATGATGATGGAAGCCACAGGACTCTGTATCAGTTAATGAAACACATGCATTATGATTTGATGATTCCTATTGGCGAGTAGGTTATTGGGTTTAACGTTGTTAAATAGATAACATCACTTAAAATAAAAAAAAGTTTAAAAAACTAAAAACCGACTTCAAAAAGAAAACCAAATTAGGGGACTAGAATATTTTTTTGAGGTCGGTACCAGCACACAGCTACTAACCTATATTTTTTAAAAAAATTCGATCGCTTTGCTGGCATCGACCTCAAAAAAAATTGTTGTCCCCCAATTTGATTCGTACCCACCTTTGATTTCATTATTGTTGGTTAATTTCGTGTATTTATATGTATAAAAACAATATTTCATACTTTTGAGTATTTTCTTTTTGAAGTCGGTTTTTAGTTTTTTAAACTTTTATTTTATTGGTAACACTAAATTTACACTCCGCGAAAATAAAATTGGGTCAAAACTTGATTATTACACCAGAAAAAAAGATGAAAAGGTATGATTTCGTCAAAAGTAGATTATTCCACGTCAAAATGACATTACCCATTTCAAATACACATTTGTGGAACAAAATACGATTCATCCAGAAGTTGTTTATCTTTTTTGATCTAAATTGCAAGATAACATATTTTATCCCTACATTGTTCAGTCAGAACTTTTCACTGGTATACTTTGAGAGTACTTTTTAATATGGCAAGCAGAAACAAAACTTTTTTTTTTCTATCAGTCGCGTCAAAACTAGATTACTTATCCCATTTCAAATTTTGGATTTATTCGAAATATATTATTGCTAAATTTTTGAATCCTGTCCTGTACAAAGCAATGACTATTGTTGTCGTCTACAATAATGCATCAAAATTTCGGGTTAAAACATAGCTGCATACCTACAAAACTATTTTCTCAGATTGTGGAAAAACAGAAAAAGTGGAATAGTCAAGTTTTGAAAAGAACCTCCTCAAACATCAGTAACAGACTTTGCCCACGTTGTGTAGGGTACAATACAATACAATATTCTTAGGGTATGCCCTAACCTTCCCAAGATATGCGAAGAGAACTGTGCTCCAGCTATAGGGACGCTACTGGCTTGTTCACAATAAAACTAGGGGCGTTATCAAACACAAAATTATCCTCAGTTCAATCATCAACATACCACTTTTAAGTTAATAGATATCTAAAGTTCAACTGACACGTCGACCGGTGATGGTAGGTGTGCGGTTTGTAAAGGGTGTGGTAGTATGCGGCTGAGCACTGTTGCGCAGCATAAAGCCCCGTATTCATTAGGCAACATTTGTTGATAAACACTGTTTAGAAACAGTTTATCAACAGTGTTTCATCATCTATGTAAACAGTTTATAAACAAAGTTGATGAAACATTTGTTTCAGAAACATGTTGCCGTGCTCTCCACTTTGAGTGGAGAACACGGCAACATGTTTCTGAAACATCTAGTTTATAAACAGAAGTCAACTGGTGTGGACGTGTGTTGCGTGAGTTTATTAACATGGAAGTAGTGTGGTCAAACAATCAGATTTCCATGCTCATAGAGCTTTACCAACAGTATAATATAATTTGGGATGCCTCGAATAAAGATCATAAGAATAAATTAAAAAAACATGATGCTTGGGCCGACATTGCTGCAAAATTGAATATGTCGGAAAAAGAAGTGGAAACAAAGATGCATATTCTACGCTCTCAATTTAGTCGTGAAAAGAAAAAGCTTAAAGCATCAAAAAGAACTGGAAGCGGTGCCGAGGAAGTGATTAAAAGCAAATGGCAGTGGTATGAACCGCTGCAATTTCTATTGTGTGGTGCAACGACGTCTGGAACATCGGATACAATGGGAACAGTGAGTAGATTTTTTTATTATTTGAAATTTGGTAATATTAATGTAATTTGTTAATTTTAAATGAAACTCAATAGGTACTTATAATCAAAACTTTACTTGGAAAAATGTAGGTATACGTACATATAGGAACAATTTTAATTATGCATGAGAATTTTGCCATGGCACACTACCTTCCGGACTAATAAAATATTCAGCGAACTGGTCTCTTACGGCCATAGCAGATAGTGGTGCATGTCTTGCAATAGCTTGTAAATCTAACATGCTGTTGTGAGCGCCGATATCTCTTCGCCAAGAACCTTGTATAATGTTATATTCTGAGTCTTCATAATCGAATGTTCCTGGTGGAGTATATATAGCTCGAGACTGTTTATTGCGCCTTAAAAAGTTATGCAAATGTACACATGTCATTGTTACAATTTCACAATTAGCAGGCATAAGAGGTATGGCTTTTCTGAAAACACGAAAGACAGTACATAATATGCCAAACACGTTTTCTACTATCCTTCTTGCTCTGGAAAGACGGTAGTTGTAAATGCGTTTTATAGTTCCACGATTGTGAAGACCAGGATAAGGCTTCATAATATTTTCAGATAAGGCAAATGCGCTGTCCCCTACTATTACATAAGGTAGATTCGGACCATTTGGTGTAATTGGTTGTGGCTGTGGAATATTTAAATTATTTTGAGTCAGTGCGTCGTAAAATTGAGTTTCTTGAAATACTCCACTGTCGGAAGATCTGCCTTTAGCACCACAGTTCGCATAAATAAAGTTGTAATCTGCGTCAACTATTGCCAGTAGTACAATGCTGAATTGTTCTTTGTAGTTGAAAAAATCACTGCCAGAGTTAATGGGTGCTTCAATAACAATATGTTTTCCATCAATGGATCCAATGCAATGTGGAAAATTCCATAATAATTCGAACTGGCGGGATTTGTTTTTCCATTCTTGTTCAGTACTTGGAACCTGTAATAAATAAATATTTTATTTACAGGATGGCAGTGCCTCAACGCAACCTGCAAGTACACCGCTATCTGTGCCGCTGCCACCGACAACATCACAACTGTCTGCGCCACCATCACCACTGCTGCCACCGCCACCACCGCCGCCACCACCACCGCCGCCACCGCTTCCACAGCCAAACAGGAGAAAGTGTGACGAGAGTCTCAATGAAGCATACGAAATTATTAAAAGTGCCAAAAAGAAGATGGAGGAACCAAAGGACGAATTTGAAATTTATGGCCAGTATGTGGCATCTGAATTGAAAAATGTGAAAAACCAAAGAACATTATTACAGGCCAAGTATTATATAAATAATATACTGCTGCAAGCGAGAATGGGCAATTTCGATTATAATTATTTTGGTGGATATAATGGCTATGGAGATGAATGGCATGGCTATGGCGACGGATACCGCTCCACATCATCAACGTCTACGTATGCCGATGCATCTACCCCAACGCAGACACCAGAACCCCAAATCCATACTGCAACTGGTGACGAGTTACCTAATATTGAAGAAATCGTTTCCCAGTTGGAAGGTGATACACAGTAAACTGATGTGATTTGATTTAAATGTTTAATAAATACTTGAGTGATTTCACTTTCTCTTTATTTTACTCACCTTTACATAGTCCTTTAAAACATTTGTCAATTCCTTACAAACTTCTGGTACGATCTTGCTGATCAATTGTTTTGACACTTTAAAGGTATATGACAGTGAGCCATATGAGTCACCTGTTGCAAGAAATCTTAAAGTTATAGCTAGTCTTCTCTGGGGCTCAATAGGATGCCGAAATTTCGTTTCCTGTCTTGTTATTGATGGTCCAATCAATCTCAATAACATTTCAAAATCAGATGGTGACATTCTGGTGAAATTCTGAAAGGACCCATCAAATCCGCGGAGGTCATGGAATACATAATTTCTATTCAAGAGATAATTTCGAATCCACCACCTTTTCTTCTTTTTTTTTCTATTAACACTCTCATGAATTATTATGTAAGCAGCAGCGAGCATCACTACCTCCTCGGGCGACATCCTAGCAACAACTGACAAGTGTGGACTGCCAAGTTTCAGGAACAGTGTTTACGGTAAACTTGTTTATAAACACGATGATCAACTTCATAAACAGTTTATCAACAAATGTTGCCTAATGAATACGGGGCTTAAAACTTGTTGCGCGCACCCTCGCACCACGCATCTGCCTTAAGCGACGACAGCGCAGTAGGGTTATAGATCATTTGTGCGTTAAGGTTAGTACTAGGCGTTACCAATTGCTCTTCTGAAGAACTGCCTGATGGCCCGGTAGCGCTGTTTGGTGCGCGGCGAGATCCGGCGGCGAGGCGTGCGCAGCGCCATCCCCGCGTTGCGCAGGGGCGCCGCCTGCGAATGCAACCGCATAGGTCAACCATATGCTGGGATGTCTCCACTCGCGTCAAAATTGACTTGTTTCGTCTATGCCAGTGACAGCCCTTAATACACTCAGCGTCACAATAAACGGAAAAGTAAGGAAACTTCAAAGTGCAGTCATTGGGTTAGATCCCTGGCTACAAATGTGTCGAAGAGCTTGTCATTCTGCAGATCCTTGGGAACTCCGTAGACTGCTCAAAACAAAGAGCATGTCTTTTTCGCAAAATACCTATATGGAAAATTTGCCAATTTACCATAATATGCTCTCTTCTGTGCAGTCTATGGAGTTCCCGAGGATCTGCAGAATGTTGTGCTCTCCGACACAAATGCAGCCAGGGATCTAACCTAATGACTGCACTTTGTAGATTTCTTACTTTTCTTGATTAAAAAAATGATGCTGTTTGTATGAAAATGTATTGAGGAAAATTAGGTGACCCGTTAATTGTACCGCTGAGTATAGTGTACTGTGAATTGTGGAAGTTCCCTACTATAATTAGGCCTAAAAGGTGCGCCATTTAGCGATCTTCGTCTGCGCATGCAGCCAACGGCAGCATCCATGTGCGCTTATCATCGCTCCACCTAGCCGAGGCTTTACGCTACGTGTCTAAACGCAGAAACACCGCATAACTCGTTTTGCCCAACGACACAGGCGGCAATGCACCGATTTTCTACGATGCAGTGGGCTTCTAGTTCTGGGCATAGATAGAAAACCAGAAATAGTGGGATAGTGATATCATTGCGAGATTTACCTTTTAGACTTTGAACTAATTTAACGCATTTGATCATTACTTCCATTATACAACACAATTTCCATATTTCGCTCTTGCGTCCTGAAAATCTACAAAATAATTGCGCTTATAGTTTAGTTTGTTGTAATATAAATATAAAACTGTGTATAAATAACGTTTGACTTTTGAATTTCCTACATATATAAAATGTCACTTTTAACCAGAGATTTGTTACCTCCCCTTATATATAGCATATCTCTGCTTTTAACAGTAAAATCTGGCCAGAAGAGTTCTCTAGTCTTCTTACTTAATATTAAAAACTCGTTTTTCATCACTTATAAAGGATTTCAAACAACAGAAAAAGAAAAACTTGACATGAAAACAAATTATTAGTGTATGTCACATTCAACAATCGAATCTCATTTTACAAACAACATAATTTTATGTTTTATGTGTTTTTCTAACTTGAATTTTACCATTTCGACACATTACTCGAAAAAACATCGAGTAATGGTAATTCTGGACACCACATACACAGTTTAGTAAATTTTAGCGTGGGTTTCGGGTAGCGAAGCAAGGATGCTGTCTAAATTATGGAGCGCGAGTTTGAGGGCTCAGAAGTTGTTTGTGACAAGGGTCAAGGTACTGAGGGAGGTGCCGGTGCGGCGGAGTCAGCTGGTCCCGCCGACCCAGTACGATGTCCCGCTGCCCAAGCGCATGATGCCAGGCACCGCAATCGTCAACAACTGGGAAGTGATCCCGTTGTTCACTGTGACCGGCATCGCTATGTTTATTATGTTCTTCTCGATCGGCTGGGCGATGAGAAATAAGGTACGTAGTAATATACGTACATTCGATGTGTCAACCCGTGATCTAAAGGTCCTTCACCAGGTGGATTGTAGATTTAGCGAAGTTAGCAAGAAGCTGGAACCAAGTATCATGATCGCACTGGGCGTAGGGCAATGGAGAAGGCCTATGAGGACGTTTCATGTTCCCAGGGTTTGAAGATGAGAAATATTCGTACTCGTCTGTACGCGCCCCCACCTGCATATGTTTTTTTGTCTGCTGGTAGGGTAAGGTTTGATTCATACTCTACAATCTACAGGAGCAAAGTCCGGATTGGTATTTTTCAGAATTACATGAATGTAACTTGTGCACTGTTATCAAGGTAGGTAGGTAGCGAAGCTAAAAATCATTGTTGAAAATGACATCTCCCATGAACCTTTCTTATGACTTAAGAGACCAGTCTCAGATCCTGTCGTTGGCATAGTTTAATAAACCATTCATTGGTATAGCTTGGACCATACATTTGGTCTCAGGCTTCAATCCATTTTGTCTTCGTATATCATTCAACACTTGTCCATATCTAATAAGAGTAGTTAACACATCCAATGACGCGTCTTGTAGGTGGACGTGGTGTTTTCGAAAGACAAGCGAAGCAACATCTCGCGCACCATGAACTTGCGCTGTCCCACCGCCCACAAGTTAGTCATTATCAACCAGCGGTACGAGCCCTGGCCCGAGATGCAGGACCTCCTCGACAAGATGAAGGCGGCCGAGAAAAGACTAATGCTCAGAGCCGCTAAGTGCAGCTTCGTGTCGGCTGTTATGTTTGAAGAAGAGTAACTGATTGGAAATTCTCGTGCGGCATTCAAAACATGCGAACATGACCTTATAATAATTCCCATCGAAAACAGAACACGCTTGATGGAGATTCGGAGGTCGTCGGAAATTTTTGCTTAAAAATGTGGTCGGGACGATGCAGACTGCAGTGTTCGCGAATGCCATAAATAAGCTCTTTTGGTTTGAATCAATATTGTAGAGTGGTTTCATATTCGATTTGTTTTTGATTTTTTTTATGAATAAAGTTTGTTGTTGTTTCAATTCGATTGCATTTCTGGAGAAAACTCGTAGAGTAATCATATCTCTTAACCGACAAGACGTATCATTGGATTCTTTTCATCTTTTACTACATAATTTTGGAGTTCTCCACATATCTATTTGTTCTTCTGTGTGAACCTGCCTGTACCATATCTAGCCAACTAAATCCAATGAAACTTCTTGTAGGTGGATGTGGTGTGGACGTCGCACAGTCGCGAAAACATTTCGAGGAAAATGGATCTGCGTAACCCGAGCTGTCACAAGCTGATTACCATCAACCAAAAGTACGAGCCTTGGAACGAGATGCAGGATGCTCTTGATGCAGTGACCGTCGCTGAGAAGCGGCACAGAGTGCGCAAGGAGCTCGCCAACAAAAGCTATCCGAAACCCTGATGACTGCTTAACAGCCTTACATATGTTTACAAGGCAGCTAAGCTGGGCCCATGAGTATTTTATTTTTATTTTAGTGTAAGATGGGCCTAATGTAAGTTTAGCTATTGATAGATAGTATCCGTGAGACGCATCGAATTCAGTGTATTACTTTATACGGCTTATTTTTACGTATAGATACCGCACGTGCTTTGTTTTTATATTATTTTTATTATACAGTTTTACAGTAAACTTGATTAGTCTCAGGATTTTTATTTAGTACTAGGCACCCACCTACTGAAGTGCAATCAAATGCATCAAATGTTTATTAAAATTAATCAAATCTTGATCCACATTTTGTCATAGGCTACAAAAAAATCAATTTAAAAATTATACCTTTTAGGTCCACACGATTAAAAAATATTACTAAATATTAATAAATATTACTGTAAAAAGTAACACGGTTGTGGTCTTATGTTGAATTTTGGTAATGTTGGATTCTTTATTTTGCAAAATATTAGAATTCCTAGGCAGTTGAATTTTCATTGAGTTCAATCTAGAACGCGCTATTATAACATGTCTACGCTACATCAATGGTTGGTCCGCGGCCGGACCCCAGGCACACCACCTCGCCTGGCTGAGATATCTCCGTTTGCTCTCAAAGAGTAGGAAAGGAATATATCATTTCTACATACAGAACAGAACACCTGGGCATAACCGCCTCTTTTTAGTGGGTCCCCAATAGGTATCGCGCACGAAACCTTTAGGTTCTGAGTCCCACGGTCCCGCGGTGCGGTTTCTACTGCCAACGGTACAGGTTACAAGGCGTGTGTCCTCGGAGCCCTGCTCTCACCTACACTTCTGTGATTGCCAGAGAGGAAGCTGGATACGAAAGTGCTTACGCACGTCGTATCCTAGACGAGATAGCGTCCTCTTTGCTATGCAATCAGTGTTAGACCGTCCGATCTCTTACCATCCGTTCGGGACAAACCTAGGTACTCCACGAGGCAGAGAACGTCTGCTGAAAGAAGGCCCGCCTTATAAGCGCGGTATGGCGAGGCCTTCGTCCCGCGCATCGCCGACAGCTCGGGCATTAGCGGTGCCTGTTTGCTTCACATACCACTAGGGAGATACTACATGATACTACCAAACGTGATTGTTTCTACTGTTGCAAATTCATAGATAGGGCTCGCACGCTGCACAACCTAACCGATGCGCAGCGGCCATCCTAGTCATTATCCAAAAGGAAGCAGAAGTCCCAGACAGAGATCACACCTTTAAAATAAGTAGATCAAAGTTTTTTCCAAGAAGTTACTACTTTTCTATGCATTCAAGGAGTTAGTATACCTATGTGATCACTTTTGACTGATGGTAATCTATACTTAAATACAGGGTAACTAGTGGTTTCAGGAGGTGAATCAGAAGACGAAGCTAAACAACTTTTCCCAAGAAATCAATGGTCAATTCTCAAAAAAATATTTCTTTTCATACAAATAGATCAGCTCCTTAGCCAACTTGTTTATTTATTTATAGTTTATTGTGCACAGGAAACATAAGTTACACATTTTACAAAGTAAGGTCAGCCAAAGGGCAATGGAGCGTGCTATGTTCGGAGTTTCTCTGCGTGATCGAATCGTAAACGAGGAGATCCGTAGAAGAACCAAAGTAACCGACATAGCTCTCAGAATTGCTAAACTTAAGTGGCAGTGGGCGGGGCACATTGCTCGTAGAACAGATGGCCGTTGGGGTAGTAAAGTTCTCGAGTGGTGACCACGCACCGGCAAATGCGGGCAGTGCAGAACCGATCGTCTTTAGGCCTATATATTTATATTTAGCCCAAAACGGCGCGCCGCTTTGTAAAACTGAGTAAAAAAACTCCGATGATTACTAAGACGTGCAAAAAGTTAAGAAATTAAATTGTTGATTAACCGTGATTAAACTTATATCTAAACAATTAAAAATTATTTAGTTAACTTTTGTCCACATTTTTTGTATAAAAAAAAAGAATTAACGCTGACAATTATATCAAAGAAAATAATGACATAACTTGATAATTTCGAACCCTGATTCTATTGAAACTTTGTAAAGTTTAGTTTTAGGGTCGAAATTAATATACCTATACAAATGTAATGAATCATGTATTAAAAAAAAACCGGCCAAGTGCGAGCTGACTCCCTTGGAGAGGGTTCCGTATAATGCCAACGTCAAATACAAAATATAATATTATATAAAAGATGAAGAATTTTTATTTATAACCTTAAGTTAAATTCAAATAGAATTAATAACATGTCAATTAATTTAAAAGGTAACACTAATATAAAACTATAACAATAACAATAAAAAAAAAACCGTTAGGTTCGTCAGTCAAAAAGACCATCTCTGATCTCTTCCGGCGCAAAGGTGCCCATTATGCTCGCCGCATTGTGTAACAGATTCATATGTATAAATAAATATCTATAGGTATTACAGTGAGTCTTGATATACTAAGAAGGAACTGTCTATTGGAAAAACATAACTAAGTTTTATTCAGTCGGGTGAGGATTAACCTCGAGTCGAGTGAATAGACAGTTCTGGAAACAAATTAGCTCAGGGATTATTTCCGAGAAGCCAGACTGGCGCCTGTCGGTCGTCATTTAAACCACGCGGTGCGCACGTTATAACAGATTGTCTAAGGTAACTAGTAGTGTTTGCCGCCAAAACAGGAGCCAAAGAGATAAAGGCGCCTCGATGTCGGGCGGCTGATGTCGCTTGGATCACGCGATGGCCCTAGGTGTGTGCGTGCGTCTGCCCGCGCGCCGCCCGAGGTTGTATCTGTGTGAAAGCTTATATAACCACGGACACGCCGACGCTCGCGCTCAGGATTCGCTATACGGACTGTCGAATCGACTTGCGCCCGGAGTCGCCTCAACTTTTTTGCTATCTACCCTCACTATTTTTTAATAGTGCGGGTAGTCGCGCCCGTGCGTTCTTGCGCGGAGGGGATCGCCACTTAAGTCGCAGCTGAGGGGCCGGGACTGCCTGGACATCCGGAACCCTGAGTTTTCCTCAAAAGTCTACTCAGGGCGAAGGTTGATCGGGCATGTAACGCCCCTCTAGACTCGCGCATCCGTATCCCCGCCCGCTGCCCGCGAGTCGCTGATACTAGCACATGGGCCCGCCCGTGTGCTACAAGCCGCAACCGCGCCGCCGCAGAGCGTCACGTCGCATCCCTGCTAGCGAGATGGCCTCGAGTTCCGACTCGGGGTCACCGCTCGCGTCCCGGTCGTCATCGCCGCATGACGACACCCAACAAGAAGCCCCGACGGAGGACCACGCCTCCATGGAGAGCGCGAGCACCCGCCCACCGCAGCCCCTCTCGCCCAGGTCGGCGTTGGACGTCGACACCGTGGTCGTCGCACGCATGTGCCGATCACGGATCGGGTCGGAGGAGCTCCTGAGGGCGATGGCGGCGCACTTAATGGAGCGCGAGCGCCACCTACTGGAGAACCCCGTCGAGCAGCCACCATTCGCTGAAGACAGCTTCGCCGCCGCCTGCCTCCACGCGGCGTGTTCGGAGCTGCAGCACATCCCGCTGGACCTGGAAGTCTGCACCGCCGTCGTCAAAGACACGGTGCCGGACTTCCAGCTGAAGCCCGCCAGACGCCTCCGAAGCCCCGGAGAGGAAGACTCGCCAGAGCAGCAGGCGAAGCGCCGCTGCGGCGAGTACGGAGACCCCCTGCCGCCGTGGTCGCACCGCGACCCACGAGTGCAATCCCGTCAGCCGCCGCCCGCACCGGCCCCGAGGCGCACCGCGCCCCCCTCCACCGCCGCGCCCCCTGCGCGGCCTACATACGCAGAACAAGCCAAAGTGCCACCCTCACCTGCCGCCGACGCGATGTCCAGAGCCACCGCGCCGCCCCGCGATCCCGCGCCGCACTGTGCCGCCGCCGCGTCGCCGCGCGCCGCCGCACCGCCGCGCGCCGCCGCGCCGCCCAGCGCCGCCGCAACCCCGCGTGCCACCGCGCCCCCGCGCGCCGCCGCGACCCCGCGCGCCGCCGCGCCCCTGCGCGCCGCCGCGCCCCCGCACGCTGCCGCGCCCCCGCGCGCCGCCGCGCCTCCTCGTACCGCCGCTGCTGCGAAACCCGCCGCTGCCCCCGCTGCCGCCGTCGGCCAGCCTAAGAAGGCCCGCTACCCTCCCTTGGTAGTGGAGTCCCTTCCGAACTGGCCGACCCACTTCAAGAAACTCACCGAGGAGCTCGGGCGAGCTCCCAGCGCTCGCCCCTACGGCAAGGGGATCCGTTTCATCCCCGACGACGGCGAGGAATACCGCAAGGTGCAGCGGTACCTGTCTTCGTTACCGGAAATAAAGTGGTTTTCGTATTCGCTGCCGGCCGAGAGGCCCCTCAAGGTGGCCATCCGTGGCCTCCCATCCGCCACCGAGCCCGCCGAAATCATCGACGCCTTAGCCGAGCACGGCTTCGAGGCGGAGCATGTCAAGGCCATCCGGGCGCGCGCAGGACGCCCCGGTCGTATCTTCTACGCACAAATTCGGCGGACCACCAACCTAGCGCCACTCTACACCATCTCGGAGCTCCTCCACATGCCGGGCATCGTCATCGAGGCCTGGCGTGGCAAGCGAGGACCCGCGCAGTGCCACCGATGCCAGGGTTTTCGCCACTCATCTCACGGCTGCCACCTCCCGCTGGCCTGCGTCCGCTGCGGCGATTCCCACGCCGCCAAGGACTGCCCACGGCCGCGGGAAGTCCTAGCGACCTGCGCAAACTGCGCGGGCCCGCACCCCGCCAACCATGTCTCGTGCCCGGTGTTCCGAAGGGAGCTCCGGAACAAGAGGGCCGGGACAGTCGCCCGGACCACCGCCTCTCGCCCTGCAGCCTCCGCCGCCACTGCGGAGCGCGCCGCACCGGCAGCGCCCGCCGTGCTGAGCGGCTCGGCCGCTGCACCCACGCCGAAGCCGAAGAAACGTCGAACCCGTCGGAGGAGGAAGAGGCCCCTTGCCCCTGCTTCCGCCGCCCCCACTGACGCCACCACCACCGTGATGCCTTCCAGAAGCGACATCCTGCACGCCCTGGAAGTGATCCAGCAGCTTCTCGCCCCAGCCGGGGCTAGAGAGTCTGCTAAGGGCCCTGTGCCCTCCCCAAGGACCCGTCCATCGTAATGGGCGGCGGAAGCTGCCACGTCAAGGAGGCTACGCCTCGGGGACGTCTCCCCGTCGCCCCCTTCGGGGGCAACGAGAAGAACACCACGGCTCGCGCTCAGACGAACAGACCGCCAGAGGAGAAACACGTATTCAAAGAACAACTGCAAAGACGCCACCCTACCCCACGACCCCACACATGGGCCGTGTCCATGACCTGCCAGCTAAGTAAGTCAGATGACACAGAAATAGGAAGTCTTCGTTCTACGAGGCACGTGAGTGTTTAAGAGTGTTGAGTTGCTTTAAATTTATAGGTAATTACTAATTAATTATGTTTCCAGGTTTCATAGCTTATTTAAATGTGTGTTAATCTCCATTCTATATTTAATAGGTTTTAATGCATTTATTTCAGAGTTTTATATTTTTATGATTAGGATAGGTAGTAGGAAGGCTCACGGTTGGACAAGGGATAATATCCGTCAATGCAACCGGTTGTGACATGATATCATTGCTGTAGCAACGTTTGTAGGATGTGGGAAGTGTTTGTCCACTGCTGGGGTATTTGTCCAACAGAGACTGATGATATAATTGCTGTAGCCACGTTTGTAGGATGTGGGAAGTGTTTGTCCACTGTTGGGGTATTCGTCCAACAGAGACTGATGATGATATGATTGCTGTAGCCATATGCGCAGGAAGTGGGAAGTGCTAAGTCCACTGCTGGGGAGAGATGATATCTATTCTGCAGCGGCTGATATGATGAAATCACCGAGGCCACGTGTGCGGTCAAGGCTTAAAATTATGTATTGGCGTGAGGCCTAGTTAATTCCCTACATTTTATTTATGTACGAACTGCCTTCACTGCAAGTGCCACGCGGCATTATAAGTTTTAGGGTTCCGTGAACACGAGGTCAACTCAGTTCACTAATTTCATTCGGGATAGTACGGCGCTATGCTGTCGCGGGAAGGCCTATTTCATACCTGAAATGACTGTTTACCAAGCTCCATGCAATATGGGCTAGTTACGTAGTTTAGTGGTTCATAGATATGAACAACTCCTAATTTTACCAAATTTCAGCTAAATCTGTCCACGCGTTAGTAGGATAAATGTTATGAACTAACAGACAAAATATAGGCGTTCGAGCCTCGCCAATTCTGTTACTAGTGTAATTATAGATAGGTAGGTCCTATGTGTAGCTTATCACAAGCATGCCTCGGCAGAATTTCACCCGAATCGGACCGAGCGTTTAGGGACGTATTGGGCAAACAAACAAATAGTTTAGGCGTTCGCGCCTTACTACTAGAGTGATTATAGTAAGACCGATTATGACGTAGGTAAGCCGTCCCATCTTGGTGGTAACCATAGCTAGGGTCAGTTAATATGTGCTAGATTTAGAAACTAATTCTATTCTACGGTTTTTGATGATTATGGACGGAAGTTCACGGTGTTCGCGTTCTGCCGGATCCTGTCGCGACCAAAACTAACGAATACTACTAGTAGTGACGAATCCTATTGATGGAGCGGGCAAAGTAACGGGGACTTGACCACACATCTGTCTTATACGACTTATCGCTCTGACTAAATTGTGATGCTGCGACTATGATTCGCGTGGGTGTCACAATGAGTTGCGACTTGTGTTGGTTCGTTGTTCCTTGCGCTTAGCCAACCTACTATCCTATCCTATCGCTATCCGAAGGTTAAACCTACCTGACGAATAGGGATGGACAGACTATGGCTGTAAAGACTCAGTCATAGTTCACACTATACACGTATAATAGGCGCCTCACAAGCGTTTTATATACACTAGTTTTGGGATTCTGGGTGGTACACGGCTTAGTACACTATACAATGTCGTGTAGCTTAGTCAAATTACACTCGAAGTCGGGTAGACGCCTAGTAGATTAGAGGTTGAAGGCTGATAGTAGCTGGCGTGGCTTATCTTTGCTTTAAATACTTGTTTTGAGCTAAAATCGCTCGTTCACTTATATGGAGCACAATATACAGCTAATGCAATAGCTGTATATTGTTTTAATCACCAAAATAATGTAGTACTGGCGTCAGTTATGTATTACGTTATTCCGAGCACTGGGGGCCAGCTACCCTCCCCAATTTTGGGGGGGCCCAAAATAGGGACCAATCACAGTAGGGAAACTAGGGTTCCGCGCGAAATACTTCAAAATTATAGGTTAGACTACATCGTTCGTCCAAACACAACGTAATAGATTAATGTCTTTAAAATAACTTGTCATTCACCTTCAAAAAGATTCTGGGTTACTACGATCACAAATTAGGGTTCTCTAGATGATCTGGCCAAACGTTTAATCGTATTTTAAAATGCTATAAAATCAAGTATAGTTTACATATTTCTTATAGGTAGATAGTGGTAGGTTGTATGTCGTATGTACGTATGCGTATTATAGGTAGGTTTAGCTGTATATATTTTTATATAAAAAAGCGTCGGTGGCTCAACCGGTAACGACTCGGTCCATCTAACCAGAGGTATCGGGTTCAAATCTGGACGGCCAATGTACCAATGAGTTTTTCAAAAACTTACGTACATATACTTACCGATTGCTTTAACGGTGAAGGAAAACATCGTGAGGAAACCTGCACACGCCTGCGAAGAAACTCGAAGGTTGTGTGTGAAGTCGACCAACCCGCACTGGGCCCGCGTGGTCGACTAAGGCCTAATCGCCCTGATTCAGGGTAGGCTCGCGCCCCCTCGGTGGGGACGTATTTGAGCTGATATAATAATTTATATATATGTAGGGGGGGTGTTACAATTGCCACGTTGTATCACCATTGTGGACCCACGATAACCCTGGCGGTATCGTGGGTCTTTTAAAATCAAACGATACCCCCAACAAATAGTGTTGCGACACTTAATAATAAGAGCTTTATCATCTCTTGAATTTTATATTTACTAACTATCACAATGGACAGCCTTTGCACCAGGAAAGAGCAGGATCGTGGGTCACAACCATTATTGTGCATCCGGCGACCTATGTCCCTGACTAATCCCTTCGCCTCAACAGCCCATGTTCCACTCGTCTTTACGGCGAAAGGGATGAATATGTAGGCTTAGTATTATGCTAGTCAATTTATATATGAAAACATTATGTACGTTCGTAAAAAAATTACATTTATTTCCTAAAAACAGTGACAGGCATAATTTGAATTTAAGAAATGTAAATAAAATTGATATAGCCTTTTCGAGACTGAATAAGGTTACAAAGTCATTTGTGGGGCAGTGTATAAGATTCTACAATAAAATCCAGAAAATGTAACTAGTTTGTCAGAGAACAAATTCAAGACTCATGTCAAAAAATGCTTGAGCTCTAGAGGATATTATAAAATAATAGATAATGTAAATGACAAAGATATATGTTGATTCTATAACAAATACCATTACCTGAGACTGTAATCTGAATCATGACATTATGTAATAGTTTTTGACTATTTAAAAGTGTGTGTAAGCATCTATTTAAAATAAATTATTTTGATTGATTGATTGATTGCTCCAACGCCATATATTTTGAGCGTTTGCGGCAGGCGGCCGCCTCACGGCTCGCCTAAAGGTGCTCACGCATATGGCATCCCACAGCATGCACCTTCCCCTCTGCCACGGCACCAAGGTCAAACCATCCGGTCGTTTTTCGTCAGTACGGCTTAGACCAGGTGGTTCAAGCATGCACGGGACATTGGCAGGGACTAATGCCCGACGCAGAATGTCGTTGAGGGCGTGGTGACGCGGGAACCTTCCAGCACATATGTGGCAACTCAGCGCGTGGTGGCCATTGACTTCCACCCGAGAGCCCAGATACATCAATGAAGTTCGCACACATTGCAGCCCAAGCGGAGAGCCTCGGCGACGCGCGAAGAGTCGCCGTCGAGGAGTGCACCCAAGTTGGGTGAAGGAATTGCGTGTAACCACGCCCCTGACTCCGGTCTAGAAACGGCTTTTAGTCCAGCCAGCTCAATATCAGTTGCATCTATGGTAAGTAACTGCAGAGTTCGCCTTGACTCAATTTTGTCCCATGCTCGCTGGCCAGCCGGCGCCTCTGGTAATTCTTGGTCTGCTGTAGACCACGCGGTTAAGGCCTCCGAGACTAAGGGCAGGTGCAGCTCGTCTTCACTAGTCGAAAGAATGGAAGCTATCAAACCCTTCGCCGCATGCGTGGAAGCCAAAAAAGCTGGGAGGCCTACATCTCTGACTCGCTGAACGACTAGTCCCCCATACCTGATAGGCAATGCTGCCTGCACCCATTGCATAACACTGAGTTCTACATTCGCGACACATTCTAGTGTTACTTTTAATACATCATCGAAAGCTGAAGACTCAGTGGGAAATAGCCAGGTAGCAAGTAAAATATCTTGGGTGCGGCGAAACACATTCTGAGGAGGACCAATGCGGCGAGATTTGCTGGAGAAGATTGCATGCTTTGTATTAGAGGGTTCTTCTAGCCTCTAGGGCATTAGGGACACCGGAAGGATAAATTGGAGATCCTAGCAGATCAAAATGGTCCTCCTACAATTCTTTTAAATCAGGGACGAACTTTTCAAAGTAAATAATTTTGCACATTGTGTTTGGGTCATAGGATTACAGCATCCTACCAAATTTCACCTCATTTGGTCCAGTAGATTCGGAGCACATTGGTTGTGACAGACGGACGGACAGACAGACAGACAAACGTACGAGTGATCCTATAAGGGTTCCGTTTATTTTGTACGGAACCCTATACTCATTAGAAAACAAAAAAAATCCTTATAAATTACACTTGTGACATGGTGGCACTAATCTTTATATATAATAAAAAACCGGCCAAGTGCGAGTTGAACTCGCGTGGAGAGGGTTACGTACAATGTCAAAGTCAAATACAAAATATCACATTTGAAATCCTCACAGTAAGACGCGAGTAATTTTTTTAATTAAAAATTTGAGTGTGTGGCTGCACCTCTCCTAATGGTAAGTGCCGATGCAGCCGAGGATGTAACACGCAAGCTCAAATAGTGCATATTCACTCTCATCTTGAAGATTCCTAAATTATACGAATCGGAAAATACCAGACGCCGGAAGGGAATTTCACCCCTTGGCCGTTCGCATGATGAACGAAGAAGCAAAACGCTTCGTGCGTAAAGGTGGAACATTGACGACAAAGGGGTGAAATCGTCCTACGCGCCTGGTCGTCCGATGATGAAATAGAGAGGGGGGAATGGGGTCGTGAAGCTCCAGGGCACACTCTCCGAAATGAATTCTGTAGAACACCGATAGACTGGCGACTTTGTGGCGATGCTCGAAGCTTTGGAGTCTGTTTGATACAAGTTCCTCGTTGCCAATAAGTCTCCTAGCGCGTCGGTCGATAGAATCCAAGGCATCTAGCTGGTCTAGTAGATAGAGCCGATCCGTCCCATAAGTGAGAGCAGTACTCCGTATAGTTAACTACTACTAGCGCTATCTAGTGGTGTTTTAGTGAACTGATTTTAAAAAATAAAAGTTTTAGTGCGTTTGGCTGCACCTCACCTGATGGTAAGTGCCGATGCAGCCGCGGATGTAACACCCAAGCTCAAATAGTGCCTATTCACTCTCATCTTGAAGATTCCTAAATTATACGAATCGGGGAATACAGACGCCGGAAGGGAAATCCACTCCTTGGCCGTTCGCATAATGAACGAGAAAGCAAAACGCTTCGTGCGTATAGGTGGAACATCAACGACAAAGGGGTGGAATCGCCGTCCGCACCTGGTCGTCCGATGATGAAATGGAGAGGGGGAATGAGGTCGTGAAGCTCCAGGACACACTCTCTGAAATGAATCATGTAGAAAACCGATAGACTATTTTCTATTATGACTAGAACTATTTTCCATGTGAACGTATTATATTGAATTTACCACTTTATTTTCAATTGATAGAATTCTTATAGGTTTTTCGTGTAATCTATAACCAGAACTATTTTTTTAAAAAATTTTAGGCTCAGTAGTTTCAGAGATCTGGGGGGGGGGGGGGGGGGATCAATTTTCGTCTTCTTTCATAAATAAAATCAAAACTATTTATTTTACAATATAAACAAAAATATATTTAAGATCCTATTATTAAGCCCTTTCATTTGATAGGTAAGTATATGACAGTAAGGTTTTCAAAACTTTTTTCCTAATTTGTCCCCCGAAAATGATCCTTACTTAAAAAAATATTTATTTACTTTGCACATCTGTGTTTAGATCTAAGGATTACACCATTCTACCAAATTTCACCTGATTTAGTCCAGTAGTTTCGGAGCAAATTGGCTGTGACAGACGGACGGACAGACGGACAGACGCACGAGTGATCCTATAAATGTTCCGTTTTGTTTTTTTTGTACGGAACCCTAAAAATGAATCTCTATTTCCCTTGGTCATCGCATCGTATCACGCGTGAACGGCTGGACCGAATTCGCTAATTCTTTTTTTGTTGTGTTCGTTGTCAGGAGAAGGTTCTTATGTAGGGTAGGGTAGTGTAGTGTAGGGTAGGGTAGGGTAGTGTTGTGTAGGGTAGGGTAGGGTAGGATAGTGTAGTGTAGGATAGGGTAGGGTGTGTAGTGTAGTATAAGGTGGTACCTACGAAATTCGCCGGGACAGCTAGTTCACTATAAATTCCAATGAACTACTATTAATAAATTCTAATTATTTTACTGTAGTGAGAGTGAGACAGATATAGTATCTATTACTTAACTCCAAAAAGGAGGTGGGGAAGGAAGGGGGAGATAACATAGTAAGGTAGATAACAGCAAAAAGGCAAGCGAAGCGACCGCGAAATTTTGAAATTCTATCATTATCATGTCATATCAGCTCATATACGTACCCACTAAGGGGCTCTCGAGCCTGAGTTAGGCCTTAGTCGACCACGCGGGCCCAGTGCGGGTTGGTCGACTTCACACACAACCTTCGAGTTTCTACGCAGGCGTGTGCAGGTTTCTTCACGAATACTCCTTCACTGTAAGAGCGTCAGCTAAATAATACCTATATATGAAATGGAAATTCGAAAACACATTGGCGACCTCCCGGACAGGAGGTAGGCGGCCTAAGCCGTTACGCCACCGACGCTCTTAAATAAAATTCTATTAGATATGTTTTTTTTATTTCGCATTTCCTAAATCATCTAAATAGCATAGCTTACCAAGATTCCCTAACGCAATGGGGAACTAGCTATCTTATATTTGAGCTGGAACATATATATCAATGCTGTTAACATTGATGTAGGTAAGATGGTGGTAGCTAGCCAGGCGGGCTCCTGATGTAAAGCTATGGACTAATCATTACGCCACGGAGGCGGTTGTACGGGGCTCTCCAAATCTACGAGTAAATTGTCTCTTTCGAGATTTGGAGAAATGCCCGGGTGGCCAGGCCAGTATTTTCTCGGATCCTCTTAATACTCTTCGAAGAACGAAGTGGTTTAACTCATGTAGATAAATATTTTGGGGTGCATTCACATTTTTGCGCCTTCCGAAAGTTGAGGCTCAATTAAATGTTGATATCATTGGTGTGTTCCGGCATGAAGATAAGATAGCCAGTTTCCCATTGCGTTGCGGAATCTTGGTAAGCCCGCTTTCATCTTCGGCAACATCGTCACTTACCACCAGGTGAATAGAAAAAAATAAAAAAAATAATAAAAAAAATGGTAGTTATAATATGCTGTTTTCACAGTTGGAAAATTACAGCAAACCCGAGCAAAATCGACTGTTTACGATTGAGAAATTTTGGAAACTCACGTAAAGAGAATATAGCCAATATTTGTTTCTAGAATGTAGTTACAACATTTCAACAAAATTCGTGCTAGGAATACACTTTTAAGGTAGAATGTGTAGAGCCTTGTTGCTATGTTCAGCTCTCGTAAAATTGGCACATTAGACCGACGGTAAGTGATGATGATGAATGCCGAAGGTGAAAGCAGTCTTACCAGAAATCGTCATCGCAAACGAGCCTTTCTAATCTCTAATCAGGCCGGATGTGTCCGTAGCATATGGAATTGCCTTGCCGCAGTATGGGAAGAACTGGGCCCCAGTAGTTAGTTTGAGTAACCTGTTGGTCCAGTGGCAGCGATGCTGCCTGCTGGGCCCAGGGTTGTGGGTTCGATCCCCACCCAGGGCAAACATTTGTGTGACGAACAGGTTTGTTTGCTCTGTGTCTGAATGTTAATTATCTTGGTAAGTTTAAGTGTATGTATTTAAACGTATCAGTCTCTGGTTTCATAGTACCTACAGGGAATACTAGTTTGGGGCCAGACGAGACCGTGTGTAATTGTTCCTGAAAAAAAGATATTCCTCACATGTGGGGCTAAGACCGGATCGGATCTTTTCGTAAGACCGGCGGCAGTTTTTGGTTGGGGTGCACACTGGCCCGGATTTACCACGTTGGGGCCCCCAGGCAAGGGGCCCTTTACTCTTTTCTAATTTCACACAGCGCAATTTTATTAATAACTAGCTGTTGACCGCGGCTTTGCCCCCGTGGATATCGAGGGTGAGAAATGCGCGAGCCGCAAGCGGCTCGTGGGGGTGTTTTTTGACCAAGCGAGCGCGAAGCGCGAGCAAAGCGTCTCCCTTAGATCACTTCAGCTTGGGAAAAAATGCTTTCGTATGTCCGGTGGATGTCATCTACGGGTCGCATTTCTCAATCGATTCTCGTGAAATTTTTAGAGCAGGTTCGTTGTATGTATTTTTTTTGTCGATTCAGTTTTTGAAATGGCGTAGCTATGGGGGTTGAAAACGTTAAAAAATATCAACTTTCAGCCATTTCAAAAAACTCGTGAGGTCTGCAGCTCACAGAGCCACTAGTTTTTATTTAAGGACCAAGTATATGAGAAGTAAATCTAAAAAAATGATCGAGATCTATCCAGTAGTTTATGCGCAATACGCGCATAACGGCAGACTTCTATCATTTTATTTATTATAGACTAGCAGTATCCAGCGGCGTGAAACTGTGCAGAATTTCAGCTTACTAGGTTCAAGGGTTTGGCCTGGGCGTTGATGTGTCAGTGACTGAGACTGGATTTCTGTTTTTATATAATACTAGCTTTTTCTCGCGGCTCCGCCCGCGTGGACATCGTTTTTATGACTGTCTTTAAGGGTGATTAGTAAATTATGTCGTTTTCAACCTACTCAACCATCTCTGTGCAAAAAATCACAACAATCGAGTATTTTTTTAGTTCCTTCAGGAACTGCATCAGATTATGCTATTTTCCCGGGATAAAAAGTAGCCTATGTCACAGGCTACCGGCATGCCAAATTTCAAAAGATTGGTCAAGCCGTTGAAGCGTCGACAAACAAACAAACAAACACATTTATAATATTAGTAAGGATACATCGTCGGTGGCGTAACGGCTAGGGCCGCCGCCTCCTGTCCGGGAGGTCGTGGTTCGAATCCTGCCACGTACCAATGTGATTTCGAATTTAGATTTCACATGTACGTTTATCCGACGCTCTTACGGTGAAGGACAACATCGTGAGGAAACCTGCACACGCCTGCCGAGAAACTAACAGGTTGTGTGTGCCACTGGGCCCGCGTGGTCGTCTAAGGCCCGATCGCCCTAATTCAGGGTAGACTCGAGCCCATCGGTGGGGACGCATATAAGCTGATAATATACAGATACAGATTACGCCGTTTTCACCCGACTATGCCAGAAGGAGGGTTATGTTTTTCAAGTGTAAGTATATTTATTTCTTTGGCACGCTCTGCGCTCTGTAGCTTAAACGGCTTGATGAATTTTGGAGTGCGATGTGTTGCTAGATTCGTCTTGATCCCACTAAGTTGGATAAATTTTTATCCAACTGGTAAAAAAGAGGGGTTAGATTTTTATGCAGTCGTGTTTAATTTTAAATAATTCGTGTAGTTTATTACTGTCGCCCTGATTCAGGGTAGGCTCGAGCCCCTCGGTGGGGACGTATATGAGCTGTAATGATGATTACTGTCTACATTAAGAAGGTGTGCCATCACCCTTATGAATAAAAAAAGCAAAGGAAAATGTGCGTATTTTGTAATGTTCACCCGTGGCGTTTGTAACCATCAGACTTCTGACGGGTGAACATTACAAAATACGCACATTTTCCTTTGTTTTTTTGCAGTTCAAGCAGACCCGGATCATCGGCAGTTGCCTAAACTGCCTAGGGGCCCCGCCGTGAACCGAGCAAGTTTTTCGAGTGAAAATTATGTTTGAAGATTTCTAGACAACAAACCCTCAAGTATCTTAGGTATTAGCCAATACCGGGCAAAAACTGGGTTAGAGTTCACAAAACCGAGCTGCTAAGAAATCCAAAAATAGGTTCGGTCAGGTTTAATTGATTACTTCATCATTACAGCTCATATACGTCCCCACCGAGGGGCTCGAGCCTACCCTGAATCAGGGCGATTCAGATGATTACTTACACAGTAGATATTATGTGCACGGTGCACCTATTAGTGTACGGTATGTGAACCTACTTTTGGATTTAATGGAAGCCCGGTTGTGCACTCCAGCCCAGTGTTGGCTAATACCTAAGATACTTCCCATAGAACTAATTATATAATGTACCTAATTATACCGTTACGACCAGGAATCATCTTCATCATCATATCAGCCGAAAAACGTCCACTGCTGGACAAAGGCCTCCCCCAAGTATTTCCACGACTATCGGTCCTGTGCTGCCCGCGATCTTCACCAGCTCGTCGGTCCACCGCGTGATAGGCCTGTCTACGCTAATTTTTTCCGGTGCGCGGTCGCCACTCGAGAACTTTACTACCCCAACGGCCATCTGTTATACGAGCTATGTGCCCTGCACATTGCCACTTCAGTTTAGCTATTTTGTGAGCTATTGCGGTTATTTTGGTTCTCCTGTGGATCTCCTCATTTCTGAAGACCAGGAATGTAGATGATATTTGAGCAGGTTAGCGACTTCAGATTCATTTCAAATTTACAGAGAAGGTAGCACAATAGAAAGGCGATTTATGTAGAAATTAGCAAAAAAATAGTTTTTTTCTTAAGGACTCCCGGTCTTATTGGGTAAAAAACATGTGAAAAATATTTCAATGAAAAAAGCAATTTCCTCTTCTAAAATTATACTGATCCTTCTGAGTTCAGAAAGCAGTGAATGTCATAAAATACAAATGTTTTTGTATACCTATATATTTAGTTCCCGAGTAAAGGAAAATTCATGAAAAATATCTCCTGTTTTTACACTATTTCATCGTGGAGTACCTGCGTACCATCTACGTACCTTATAGGGTAACTTATCGACAAGTCATAACGGAGTAAAAAGGTCATCCCCTTAAAAGGCCTGACGGTCTTGGGAGGCTGTGTACCTAAATCAAACTAAAAGATACATTACAAAAATTTATTTTAACTACCTATACAATCATTTATAAACCATACCAGCATTATTACCAATTTCAAATTAAGATTACACAATGTCGTTTTTTTAATGCAACAGATTGTAGTTTGAACTCCTCATTGAAACGATACTAATAAATGGTATTATCCGGTTAAAATACTGTTAGGATGCGACGTTTTGGAGTTGGGTTACGTGACAGTGATGACTTGTAGGGAAATAAGTAAAAGAATAAAATAAATACTTCCGATGAAGTTGTATTCGTCACTCACGTGTCCCGCGCTTTCCCGACAGCGTCAGTTGACGTCATATGCCGTTCCATTCCAAAAGGTCGTATCCTAACAGCATTTGAACCGGATAATACATACAAAGTGTTATGGTGTTTTTTTTTAAATAATATATATTTGAATGTAAGGTAAGCAGGTCGTGCTATGTCTGCCGCCGCCTCAAGTGGTGCTTCTGTTCGTGAATCTGAGCAACTTTCTACTGACTGTGAAACTGACTATGGGCAAAGTAGAAGTAGTCGATTCACAATAAAATGCGATTAATTAAATAGGTACAACTTGATTGACCAATTGTGTATGGAGTTTTTTTTTGAGAATTGACTATGGGCTCCTCGGGGAAAGTTATCAAGTTTCACGAGTAAAAACACCCCTTGCTGAGACAGTAGATATTTTGAGAGGATCCTGTACAGGATGGAAAAAAACGGAACTACCTTAAGGGAAAGTATCTTAAATATTGAAGATAACAAATTTCACACAAAGGAAACATTCCATAATTGTAAAAAATAAGTTCAAATATTTCTGATAAATTAATAGTAATCGATGAATTAGTAATCGATCCGGTGAAATGAAAAAGAAGATAAAATTGAAGATACGGATTTTGTTTTAAAGGAGACTTAATTTCATTTAAAAAGTAGAACAGTATTCAAAGATTTTTTTAGCCTCACATACCTTGGCTAGGAATCAACCCTGCACAAAGAAAAAACCCACCTATATTTTTATAAAATCAATCGAAAGATTCAATCATAAGTATAAAATTTTTAGTTACAAACTTTGTGTCACAAGTTAAAAGATGACCATGAAATTTAACATTGAATTATTTTGTCACATTTTCAAAAATTGTTAGTTGCACTGTTATGATTTGAAATTTGCTATCTTCAATATTTAGGATACTTTTCCTTGTTTGATAAAATTTGAGATTGTATGTCTCACAAATGTACTACTTAAATGAAGAAGTAAACCTAGTAACCTTGAGGCCAGCAAGAATATTATGTCCCAGGTGAATTCTACGTACCTAAAAAAACAGACAGACACGACAGTCATATTTTTTTTTTTACTAGTGTGGCTCCGGAACACTAAAAACTTAATTTTGTGTTTGGATTCTCCTAGGACATATTATGCCGGGATCTGAACATGTAAATCTAGGTCAATGCAAATAGTATAGTCGTATCAACCCACAACAAGAATGCTGGCTAGCTTCTTAAAACATTTGGCCAATAATATATTATCTATGGATATTTTAAAAAGGTAATTACAGTGTTGTGGTAATCCCTTAAATAATTATTGTAGCAGTGCCCGCACTTAAAATCATTGTAGGTACATAATTATTATATAGAAAACCAATATCAAATAGCTAAGATCTCCAGAAACTTTCCATGCCTATACCTATACAAATTACATGTTAGTTACAATAATATATTTTTTGTTCATTGGAATAAAATAATCACTTCACTCTCATTAGAGGTTTTTATTTATTGTAATTTCTCTTTTATACATTATGTTTTACAAGGCATTCAAACGTTAATCACTTTGACAATTTTTTTTTACTACTTAAATCTAAAAAGATTGAACACACATTTACATACAAAATCATACAATCATTAATGTTCAAAATTTCTTTTGGCTTAATTTGATGATTATTTGATTAATTTGGATTAAATTAAAACAATGCAGTTATACAGTGTAGAATATGGACTGCAACAACTCAGCTTATTTGCTTCAAGTTTTGGCTTAAGTATTTACACATTTTGTCTCAAAAGGTCTAGCAGGCTAAGCAAACAAGAGCGGCCCCCACGAGTGATCAGGCCACCTTTTGGGTGGAGTACTGGCAACCTACCTAAGAACACAGTGTGCCCAATATCAGCTCTCAATCTTCTTTTGTTTTTTTCGAGTTATTTATGATTATATTAAAAAAATCAAGCCTTACATTAAGTGTATTTTAACTAAACTACGCAAGTTAGAGTTATGTAATAAAATCATGATAATAAGAATAGAATTGACTATAATATGCATATTTTTACACAACACCCTGTCCTTAAACTTCGTTTCAAGAAATGATTGTTCACAATGGGCTATCCGTAATTCTTGGGTGAAAAGATGTTTGTTAAAGTAACCATGAGTTCTGACACTCTCCTGGCCAGTTCGTTGGCTGCATCGTTTTTGCGTGAAGAGCTGCGTCCTTTGATCCACTGCAGAGTTACGTTGCTGTGGTACCATTAGTCTTCTGTGACACTTGTGTATTAGCCCTGAAGTAATGACATTACTTTGTAGGGCAAGTAGAACTGCTCAACTGTCTGGAGAGGATAAGAATTGAGTAGTTCCGTACCCTTCTAGCGGTGATTACATCGGCAGCCAGAATGATGTCGATATATACTGCCTGAAAGACTGTATTGTACGCACCAAGTGGTCTGGCTATCCTTATGTTTAGATCTTCTGAGAAGACCCTGCATCCATACCCTTCTTCAGTTTTAGACCCATTTGTGAAGATTGGTAGGTCAGTTAGTTTCTGACCTTCCCAGGGGTCTTTATAGAGCTACTAATATAATCATAAAATAGTGATTAATATGAATATGATGATGTAGAGTAACTCATTCAAACAAATCTTTTTTTAAAAAATCTTTACTATTCAATGATTTTTATTTAATTTTCATTTGTTTCGGCCAATGTCATTCAATTGCTCTATTATCGTACTAGAAAAAAAAACCATGGAAGAATTGAAAAAGAATTCAATTTTTAATACATCTCATCGGAAAAAAGTTAAATCGCTTATTATTTGTTTATTGCTTACCACGGATCTAGTTGTGGACATGTTAAAGACTACATATGAATACTGCATAGATTTGGAAGAACAGCGCGAACAGCTACATCAAAAGTTATACAGAAAGTATTTTATTTGATAATTATTTCGTAATTATTTTTTCCGACTTTACAAACATATCTTTATAATTATTGGTATTAATTTCAGGTAGAAAATTATAAACGTTCTCTGCTTACATTAAAATTACCAACACAGATCCGAACTGAATTGTTTTTTAAAACATTAGTTGATTTTGATGTGTACCTGCCCGATGAATGCATGTTACTTTAATATTGTACATAGTAACTGCCAACTGATTTATAGTCCACTGTTTGCGATAGTAAAAGACTAGAAAATATTCAAAGTAGTTGTTTTTCTTTTGACTTGACACACCAAGACACATACACCTCGTACTACTGGTATTGTATTGATTATTATAGTAATTATAGTAATGACATGATGGATTGGATTGAACACCTAGAGTTTTTGCATGTTTTTGTGTGTGTATGTCCTGGACATTAGTGGATTGACAGGTTTTTTTTGGTAGTTTTATCTCTGTGGGAAGTGTCAAAAAAATATTAAAAAACATTTGTAAAAATACGCATATTATAGACAATTCTATTATTATTAATCATGTTTTTTTTTTACATAACTCTAACTTGCATAGTTTAGCTAAAAATACACTTAATATAAAGGCTTGACTTTTTAATATAATCATGAATATGTACTTCGAAAACAAAAGAAGATTGAGAACTTATATTGGGCACACTGTGTTTTTATTTCTTGCCAGTATTCCACCCAAAAGGATGGCCAGATCCCTCATGGGGATCATTTTTGTTCGTTTCACCTGCTAGACCATTTTGGTGTCATTTCATTGACATGAAAATATAACCTTATTATTTAATTTGCCAGTCAATGAAACAAGTACATTGCTTGTGATTGAAGTGACAGTGTAACAACTATTAGGCAATAGAGATAGTGACATTAATTCCAAGGTTTCCATTATCGGCAAACAACTGCGCCAAAGACGTGTCAAACACTAGGCAGTCAGAGTTCATGATAGCAGATGAGACTCCTTCATGGATGGATCTTGGCATTGCTTCCCAGGTAAGGCGACGGCGATGACCGTTTAGTTCTAATCGGTATGCAAAGTTCTCGGCCTCCTTGCGGGAACCTATGAGTTGGACAATTGCAAAGAACTGCTGGTGACCATCAAACTTCTCCTGCTTTTCCAGAACTAACATGAAGTGGTGGTTGAAACATGATTGCATCATCACCCAGTCCACTGCTCCAGGTAGATTTATATCTGTCGCCAGAAACACTATGTCTTCTCCTTGTAGTGTTGTGATACTTTTGTGGGACATCATAAGGTGTGGCATTACCTGATCAAGACCACCTTGCCACTTGCAAGATGCCCCTGGGCATGGGCAAGAGTAGGGTCTGAATTCACAGGCTTCTTCATGCTCTGCTTTCTCAGTGTGAACAAGAGTGACCGTGCAGCCTGTATTGGAGTGTTTGCATGGGAACATGACATTGCTGGCTACCTTCTCCATGGCGAGATTGCGTATATTGCCGAGTGGGCCCCGGCACGTGGGGCAGCAGGAAAGTTTGGGCCGGCAGCTGGAGCAGACCAGGTGCCCGCTCTGGCACTGCAGTATTGGCGGCAAGACATAGTCGAAGCACACGGGGCACTCGAAGAGGGAGGCTAGGTCGGCGGACATCGCGGTGGGCGCGTTCACGAGGGTGGGCACGCCGGGGACAGAACAACTGGAACCGCTCGCTCCGCGCCGTTGTTTGTTTGTGCTCATTTCACTGTCACGCGCTCATAAAACCCGTCGATCAGCGACGTTGCCACCGAAGATCACAACACTTGTAATTCAAACATCGATTATTTCATTTGTAACCGTCCACTGCCGATTTTTTCCGTCTCGATGTCGCATTGAAGTGAGATTCCATCACAACACGGGTGATCCGATAAATAGTAACTGTAATCTAATAATTTATTACCAGGGTCTGCTGTGATTGCAGGAAACACGGCAGTTTTCAACTGGTCGATAATTTAAATATTGAAATGTGGATTACTTGTAGATGAATCTAAAATCAATTTATTGCGAACGTTCTAATTACAAAAAGACACCTCTGTCCATCGAACAATACAGAAATCACAAAACCAATCGAAAGAAAACCAAATGACAGCAACCATCCATGTCATACCATAGACAATACAAAGCAGGACAGCAGGGCACAAAAAACATTTGTTTTCTCCGTTTCTTCATAAGAAAACACATTCTGTAGAAAAGAGATAGGAAGTAACCTAGTAGATCTGTGAAGTAACCAGAGAAATGTAGAAGGTTTGTTTTTGTTTGTGAGGTTTTTTTAAAATAGTTTTACAGTTCTAGGTACAAGAAACGTTTCTCCTAAAAGCTCAGTAGGTAGGCTAAAAACAAAAATGATCTTTTACTAATAGTGCAAAAAAGTTGTACTAAAATATGATAACTAGCTATTTTTTTAATTATTGCGAAAGTTGTAATTAATTTAAAAAATATTTTATGTAAAAAATAGCAAGTATGACTTAGAACAGTTTAGTAAGTAGGGTGTTTGTATTTGACCCAATTCATTAGTAAATATAAAATAACAGTTGTTATTCTTTGTAGCTTTTTATAGTTTCATACACAGACATGATTGAGGGGGTGGGAAATGACAGACTACTTATAAGCATAGTCCGAGGGATCTGGGGAAAACCAATTTCCACGCTTTGTAATTTTTTCAATAGAAATAGTTGAGGGGATGGGAAGTGACATGGACTGATAATAATTGTTGCCCGATTTAGTACTGGGGGATTAGGAGAAAACTAATTTTTACGCTTTGTGATATTTTCACAGAGATAATTGAGGAAGGGATATTGATTACAAATTAGCATAATCCGATAAATTTTCCTAAGGGTCTGGAGAAAACTCATGTCTATCACACCCTCAATATCATAAAAACTATGTCCAAGCGGTATGAGGGTCCGTATCACCACACCTCGCCACACAACTATGACAATGATACCTATTCACATGACAAACAAAAGACACAAACACGAGCAACAGAAAAATACTACTAGCGCTATCTACTGGTGTTTTAGTGAACTAGGTTCCGTAAGTAAACGTATTATAATATTGAGTTTACCATTTTGTTTTCAAATCATAGAATTCTTATAGGTTTCCTGTAATCTTGGTAAGCCCGCTTCCATCTTCGGCAACATCGTCACTTACCACCAGGTGAGATGTTGTCAAGGGTTTACCAATTGTGAATAATAAAAAAAAAAATCTACAAGCAATGAACTACAACTTGTATTTTTTTTAAATTTTATCAAAACTATTTATTTCAAAATAATTAAAAATATATGTTTGAGATCCTCATAACGAGCCCTTTCATAAGGTTCGCAAAACTTTATTTTTTTTATTTGCAAATTTTTCCCCTAAAAATGAATAAAAATATATTTATTTACTTTTCACGTCTGTGTTTGGGTCATAGATTACACCATCCTACCAAATTTCACCTGATTTGGTAAAGTAGATTCGGAGCAAATTGGCTGTGACAGATAGACGGACGGACGGACAGACAGACAGACGCACGAGTGATCCTATGAGGGTTCCGTTTTTTTGTTGTTGTACTCAACCCTAAAAATGATTAAAAATTATTAAAGTAAATAGGTAAACAGTAAAATTAACAACGACAAACCTTACTGATAATTAATGTATCAAATTATCTAAATTTTACCTTAAATTTACATTTATATGGTGCCAGGAGCAGCCGCTGGTCCGCGATGCTCTGCTAGGGACCTGCAGCTGTGTCATTAGCACAATCCGTTTTGATATACTGTATACCTATTTAGGGTGCAGCGGCAAAACGGTAGAACGGGCACAACGTGGTCTTATCAAAGTTATGTATCTTAAGAAAATGACATTCGCTACCTTATTCGTTATCTTTATCACCTTTTTGGTCTGCTGACAGTAAGAGAATTATGTTACACTTGCAGGCCTAAAGAAACATACCTACTTAGGTACCATAAGATTCTAGCAATACGAGTAGAAGAAGGAAATATATGTCTCGATAGTTCTTAGAACCAATACTGTATTATGAATGCAAAAAACAAGATCAAAATAGTTACAAACTTAGAATTATGATGGGATTGAAAAATTACTTGACCACTTATCCATAATACATACTCTGCAATATTATAGAATTGTTCGTACCTGGGTCGACCGAGCGATGCTTGGAGTCTCCTACTCATGTGATTTTTTTCTTGTGAAAACGGATTTTAAGATTAAAGAAGTTGAAATTAAGAAAAAAAAATTGAACCCGGTCTGATTTGGTTTGTAAGTTACACTCCTACTATAACCGCTCGGCTAAGCACGCTTCTGAAATAATTTGTGAAAATATGGTACACTAGCTTTTGCCCGCGGATTCACCAGCGTGGACATCGTTTTTATCCTGTAGTAGCAGTAGTTCGGTTGTTAGTCCGGTTGACCGAACTAGATGACGGTCTTTGAGGGCGAGCGACCGAGCGTGGACATTAGTTTTGTCCAGATCCATATCCCAGATCGGTCTATTGTGATTAGCAGTTTATGTAACTCCTCAACCATTTCTGTGCAAAAAATCACAACAATCCATTGTTCCGTTGCGATATTAAAGAAATTAGCCAAAAAAGTATATTTTTTCAGTTCCCCGTGATACTAGCTACCTGCATGCCAATTTTCATCAAGATTGGTCAAGGTGTTGAAGCGTGAAAAGGTAAAAACAAACAAATAAATAAACACATTTTCACATTTATAATATTGTTAAGAATGTATAAGTTCTGTCAAAAACTTTCATAAAATTAATTGATATTATACAGAAATTATATATGAAATGAAAGGTAATTTAATTTACAATACAATTTTATTTACATTATTTAAAATGTCCTCCCCTATTTTGAATACATGCCCTTAATCGACGCGGCCAATTATCAATCGCAGCACGCACCACATTCATATTTATTTCTACCGCTGCTTTAGCCAAAGATGCTCGGAGAGATTCCAAATTTTGATGAGGTTTAGCGCAGACTTTCTCATCAAAATATTTCCATATCTTGTAATCCAGTGGATTTAAATCTGGACTAGAAGAGGGCCAGTCTTCATGTCCGATAAAGTCAATAGGCTAGTTGACAAAATTTGGAAATTATTTTAAAACTATAGCTAAGCATCTATTTCACCCCAAAAATATATTATATTAAGAAAAATAGGTGTTTTACATTAGTATTTTGAGTTTTTAGAAATGAACTTGAAATTTACCGCGAAAAAGGCCAAGACTGTCATGGCGTCTTGAATGACGTCACACCTCGCGAAACAGCCGTGTTTGTATATGACAGTCAATTGTGTTTTCTAATAAATAATGAATTCCTCGTATTATAAATACTGTGTAGTGCCCCAATGTAAAAGTACAACGATAAAAACGCCAAACAAATTATTCATATACGTTCCAAACAATAAACAAATACGAAGAAAATGGCAAGGAGGCAAGATGCTCTTACTTTATTAACTGATTCCACAATTTATTTCTGTGAAGATCATTTGGATGTAAGTATTGAACACAACCTACCAAAGACAGCTATTTTATCATTCTATTTTTGACGTGAAAACGTCTTATAATTCGATAGAGCTGGCTGCACGCACGAAAAAACATGACTCATGCGTCGTTACCTCGCTCTGAGGCGTTCCGTCATGCGTCGTTACCTCGCTCTGAGGCGTTCCGTGTAAGTCTTGAAGTGCAAGCGAGAGCGCGAACGAGCGACAAAGAAGCACAATCGGCCTTTACGTTCGGCAGCGTTCGACATCCGTCTCTCTCCTACTTGAGTAAGCGATGTGTCTGTGTGAACAGCTGCTATACTATAGTACATCTACATGTTTTGATCG
Source organism: Coleophora flavipennella (assembly GCA_947284805.1). Lineage (NCBI taxonomy): Eukaryota > Metazoa > Arthropoda > Insecta > Lepidoptera > Coleophoridae > Coleophora > Coleophora flavipennella. The sequence continues at coordinate 9,166,984 of OX369305.1, forward strand.
AGTATCAAGTGCAGTGAAAAGTGAATGTGTTGTTCTTGTTTATAACAACGATAATTACAGCGATAAAGGTAATGATTCTTTCGATATTAATTATACAGGGTGGTCCAAACAATGACGCCAATTTATTTTTAATAGCTTCCTCACATCCAGGGGTATCCGAAAATACCCCATGTATGTTACCCGATTTTTTGTGGTTTTCGAGTTATGATTTTTTTTTGTGATTTTTCGGAATATTCTGTCGGACCGACTTAAAAAATTTAAAAAAGTAACTTTTTATAGGTTTTTCGGATTATTTTTTTTAGAATTACTATGCTTATTAATTTGTCTATCACACATAAAAAAACAGCTTCCTAATATTGATGCAAGTTAGAAATTTTTTGACCGAAATTCAAAAAAAAATTCTCTAGCGAGTAAGAGCTAAATTTTCAACTTGAAATAAAAAAAAAAGGCCTTTTCATGGCTTCAAAGTGATTTCAAAAACTTCGTCAGGTCTTTAGCTTGCATAATAATACACAAAAAATAGTACTTAATAGGCTGTTTTTCACCGAAAACGGCATTCAAAGGTACAGAGGCGGAAATTTCATTAAATAGCAATTTAATTTAAAACATTATTTTTGTAATCACTCAGGCCAATGAAGAGAGGAAATACTTCTAGTAGGTAAAAAATACCAGTGACATGCTAAATAAAGTACCACTTGTAATAATTTGACTGCTTGCTTAGGTAGCATTTGAATGGTATTATTCATTAAAAAAATTAAAAAGGCAGCCACAATCTAGCTTGACAAGGAGGCCAGGTAGCAAAAGGACCTTTTTCTCCCCTCCCGTCCCCTTGCCGCACCTCTTCATTACAGCCCGCGCGCGCCCAGGGTGCCCCTACCCGCCACGCCAGTCGTTCACTGCTCTCGTACGTGTTACAACTACTCTCGCTCGCTCCATTATTTATCCCGAACTCTAACTTTCGCTGTGTTACCTGGACTTGATTTGCCTGCTTTACGACCGACCTGTGCTTGCTCTTGGACTTCGATTTTCTAGTGACTTGGATTACTGTTGTGCTTGTGCAACATGGATTATTCTTTTAGTGAATACGCAGAGATGCACTACTATTTTGGCGTTGCCCAACGAAACTGTTCCTTAGCGGCAAGGCTTTATGAAGAGGAACTTCGGCGGCGAGGAGAAATATGGGAACATTACCCGGACAACAGGGTTTTTCGTTACACGCACGACACGCTGATGGCCGGACTTATTCCTGGACGGAATAGAACTCGCGAAGGAGTACTTAGAGTTGACCCGGAAAGAAGAGATGAAGTTGTTGAAGAAGTGGAAAGAGACCCTTCTACAAGCTCGAGAAAAATTAATAGGAGGACTGGAATTCCACGAACCTCTGTTTTGAGAATACTAAATTCAGGTGAGTTTCTAATACTTAATGTTATTCTAAATACATCGTATCTACTCTTTTAGAAGGAGATAATCAGCTAAATGTAAAGCGTCGTCGACGTCTCTACTACACGGGGCGCGAATGAGACGACGCTCAAAGCCGAAACTAGCCGAATAAAGATAATCGGCTATTGTAAGCTTCGTAGACGTACTGACAGAGACGACGCTATGTAGCCGATTATCTCTTTCTTAAGCTCATTGTTAGCGATGACACGAATTCGAAGAGACAACAATTGCATGCTGTGCCGCGCGCATACTTTTGGTCAGTACATGCTTGTGCTACTGTATTAACTTTTTTTACGTTGTTAGTCTTATTATTATTATTTTTTTCAGAGGGGTATCATCCCTACCATATTCAACGCGTCCAACAACTTCAGCAGTCTGACCATGCAAGACGAGTTGAATTCTGTACAACAATGCTACGAAGATCTCAGGAGGACCCATCTTTCTTTGATAACATTCTGTGGACAGATGAATCTCGATTTGAAAGGAATGGGGTATTTAATATCCACAACTATCACAGCTGGTATATCGAAAATCCACACGAGACGAGAGAGAGCAATTTCCAAACTCGATTCAGCGTTAACATGTGGTCAGGGATAGTCAAAGGTGAATTTATTGGGCCTTTTGAATTGCCCGCCCGATTGAACGCAGACGCGTATTTGGCGTTTCTGCAAAACGATATAAATGGGTTACTGGAAGACGTTGACTTAGAGACCAGAAGAAGAATGATTCTTCAAAATGACGGTGCTCCTTGCCACTATGCACGACGAGTAAGGGAATACCAAAACCAAGCTTTCCCAGGAAGGTGGATTGGGCGCAACGGGCCAATTGAATGGCCTGCGCGCTCGCCAGACTTAAACCCGATAGATTTTTTTATTTGGGGCTATTACAAAGAAATCGTTTATGCCCGCGAAGTGAATTCGGAAGAAGAGCTCAGACAAAAATTAAGAGAAAGCGAAACAGTAATAAGAGAAAACTCGGGGGCTTTTCGAAGGCTTAAAGATAATTTTTTAAGACGCTGCAGATTGTGTATCGAGGTAGGAGGTAGACATTTTGAAAATTTAATTTAAAATAAACTGCTTTTATTTTATTTTTCAATGTTTTATTTAAACCCTTAAAAGTCCCTTAAAATAGTTGACGAAAGTCAACTGACAAAAGTTATGCTATTTTATGTATTCTTTACTTACTGGAGGTATTTCTTAACTTAATTGGCCTGAGTGATTACAAAAATAATGTTTTAAATTAAATTGCTATTTAATGAAATTTCCGCCTCTGTACCTTTGAATGCCGTTTTCGGTGAAAAACAGCCTATTAAGTACTATTTTTTGTGTATTATTATGCAAGCTAAAGACCTGACGAAGTTTTTGAAATCACTTTGAAGCCATGAAAAGGCCTTTTTATTTTTTTTATTTCAAGTTGAAAATTTAGCTCTTACTCGCTAGAGAATTTTTTTTTGAATTTCGGTCAAAAAAATTCTAACTTGCATCAATATTAGGAAGCTGTTTTTTTATGTGTGATAGACAAATTAATAAGCATAGTGATTCTAAAAAAAAATAATCCGAAAAACCTATAAAAAGTTACTTTTTTAAATTTTTTAAGTCGGTCCGACAGAATATTCCGAAAAATCACAAAAAAAATCATAACTCGAAAACCACAAAAAATCGGGTAACATACATGGGGTATTTTCGGATACCCCTGGATGTGAGGAAGCTATTAAAAATAAATTGGCGTCATTGTTTGGACCACCCTGTATAATTAATATCGAAAGAATCATTACCTTTATCGCTGTAATTATCGTTGTTATAAACAAGAACAACACATTCACTTTTCACTCAACAATCGACAATATATCACTGAATATACAGAGTGATATATTGTCGAATATTCGTGCTTTCATCATTAAAATGAATAGCATCGGTCCGCTAGTGCAGCGATTATAGGTTATGCTATAATTGACAAAATTAAAACAATAAGTTAACAGAACTATTTCACGATGAGTAAAAAATCGATGACTTTACTATTCAATCGAAATAATTATCGAGTGTTATTATGATTTAAAAAAATTAAAACATAAATATTAAATCTTCCATATATCACAACAACGTGTCTGAAATGACAGGTTGGACCAGCCATCCGTCAAAGGGAACATTTTCTCCTATATTAAACACATTGAGGCGGGCTTTTTAAAAACTAGATTTACGAAAATTTTAATGTTTCCAAATTTTAAATTTTAAATGTAAGATTTATAAACAATAATTTAATGATTGTTTATTCTTATAATGAATTATTTAAAAATATTTCTTTTTTATAACAAATTACAATTAAACTTGCAAAAATAATTAAGTAACTAATTGAAAAAAATTAAATATGTCGGAGTGTCATTGAAAACGCGACCAATACCAGCTCGAGATAAGTTTACATAGTTACACTTTGTTTGGATCAAACGTCAGGTATTAGTACCTGGGTGAAACCGGTGGTGGCGTGACGATCGCTTGTACTCGTGAGACGATCGTTTGTGGTAGCAAAGATGACGTATTAACGAAAGGCTGTTTGTGATGTGATCGACACTGAGTTGAGAATTTATTAGATCTGTGGAGAAGCCATATTAGCTGGACGTCAGTCTCGGAGCGGACACTTTTTGACGGAGCGTCGAGCAGAACACATGCAGTGGTGATCTGTGAGGAAAACGGACGTGTCACGCTATCGCTGGGATCACCGCGTTTGCATCCATTGTTATCCAAGGCATCCTGTACAATTTCGATTACCAAATGATCAAGACTATTGAAAAAGGACCTCTGTGATATAGCTGCATTGTTATTTCGACGCCCAATACCGAAATAGTTAAGGACGTGAACCACAAGGCTATCCATAACCTAACCACCTAACCCTTCGACATCAGAAGTTGGATTGTTCCCAGCGCTCGCAACAAGTGCACAACGACGGGAAAATGTGAAAAATGATAATGGAGCAGCGAAATAAAAACCCACTGGCAACAATTCTTCGTACTACAGAACTACATGCTGCGATTGATTGAGGTTATGCAAGCACCATCGACTACATTTGCTGCAATCATATTGCCAGCATTCAACCGGAATATACCGGAAGCTAATCCACGTGCACGGCGCTCAACTGTCGATATCTCCCTTACGGAACAATCGTTGGAATGAGGTGACAGCATGAGCTGCACTGGCAGCAGCGGAGATCCACGCAAGCGGCGCGTGCAGCTTCAGCGAAGTGCGTGATGTACGCGGAGCTACGAAAATCCGGTGAGTCGTACCCCTTTTGTTTTGATGGTGGTAGTAGTACGTGCGTAGTACTATTACCTAATCTGTAGTGGTGCCTACTGTTCTCTCGTTAAAGAAAGTTTCGTGTATAGACTTTCGGGAGTGTGTTCAATACTAACGCACTATTGACTTTTGTAGGCAACTCTTAAGTTTACTGTACAGAACAAATATCGAGTGAGGGTAATATTGACGGGCATTGTTCAGAATGGTCATATCTTGTTATGCCAGACGAGTACGAACGATATTATGATCGATTCAGATATTTTAAATCTAGGATTGACGGTATTCTTAAACGAGTCTGTCAATAACAAAACAGCTTGACTGTCGGTAAGGATGCGAATAGAGTAGTTAGTCCCTTACCCTTCTAGTAGTGATTGCATTAGCAGCTAAAATGATGCCTTGTGGAAAGTACTCTTTCACGTGCTTTCGGATCATTCCTTGTGACACAACGTCATGATTCAACGGTAGATTTAAAAACTAGAGTTTCGGTTTTACAAACCTAAACCAGGATAGAAAGTATTGAAACCCCTTTAAGCTTTTATAATATTGAGACTGACATATTTACATGGAGTGCAAAACCCTTATTAGCTTTCGTAGTATTAGGACTGATATTGTCATTTAGCATAGGCCAAAGTTTTTGCCTATTTTTAATAGCTTTCGTGATGAATTTGTCGAGGGCATCCTTAATGCCCCGCTATCGTATAGACTCTATGTAGGTATATGAGTTTCGGGGACCCCAATAAAATAGTTTGTTTACCAATTGTAAAAAAAAAGAGAATAATAACGGGGTAGTATGCGGAGTGCAGTGGTGAACGTCTTGCGGCTGATGTGATGATGATACAGGATTCATGGGCTGGAGGCTGCGAATGTCATAAGCCCCGAAGCTTTCCCTTTTTGACGGCCTTATCATGCTGGTAAAGAAAAAGGATAGCATAGAACGCAAGTGTTGATAACCGTGAAAAAAAAAAATGATAACAACATGCCTGAACGGAAATTGCTTCCTCTGATAGCTTGGAACATCGATTGACTTCATAGGTGGTCACTATTTCACCACGTCAGGCATAGCTAGTGGTTACATCAGGTGCATTCTTTACCTATTAAATCGAAATGACTGATTTTGTAACCTCTGTTCAAATACGTCCACGTGTCATTCGATCTACGTAATGCCCCCTTGTATTTGAACTTACGTTCATAAACGCTTTAGGCGCGTGGCAACGGTCAGGTGAATCTTAGTACGTTTAAACGTTGGTACTCTTAGTTAAGTGTCCTTTAAAATATGCTCACTTCCTTAGAGTACAGTAATGAGATTTCACGTTACAAGTCCCTACATGGTGATCATTTGGTAAGAACCGAACTGTTGGGTTAACCGAGTTACGAGGTACAGCCTCCTGGAGTTGCTTCTAGGTACGAGTAAAGTAGCTTAACCTCTAAATGTCATGTTTGTCGATTACACGCACAGGCTGTAATTTTATCTAAGTGAAGCACGACAAAAGACTAATGATAATACGGAGAGTAACGCATCATATGACAGGAGTTGTTAATCAGCTTGCTGCTGATGTGATAATAGACATGGGCCTCCCCCATGTTGGAGCGGTTTCACCAATTGTAAAAAAAAAAAAACAAAAAAAAAACGCTACGCTTGGCGGGCTGTTTGGCGGTACAGTATGAGCGTGAAGGACCATGTTGCTTGTCCTCAAATTTTTAGTCCCTTAGTCACTTCTTGTGAAACCCTTGGGAAGAGATGGGGTGGTATATTGCTCTGAGGCAGCGCCACTGGCTGATTTCTAGACAAAAGCTTAGTTTCACAAGTTACCTAACTTTGTGTTGTTACAAATGGAGAAGCGTTACCTACCACTTTAGATATCAAATACCGTCAGTTATTGAGGACAGACTACGTTAAATGCCCGATAGTGACAGTATATTTGACTTGGACAGAATTGATGATGGAGAGACTGAACCTCGACCATCTACTAGTGCAGAGTAAGGACTTTTGTACTTGACCGTGATTTTAACGTTCACTAGTTTGTATTTTGAACCTTAGACGTAAACAATGTTTCGCAACAGAACGCCAATAGTCTCAGCCATTCGTAGACGTAGGCGTAAAACACCGAGCTCATTTTCTTCGTTGCTGTGCGGCCACAATTGTGTGTGGCGTGCGTTTGGCTTGCATGCGTATCACCGGGGAGGTGATGTTGGCAATTACCAAAATTAGGTGAAGTTCGAGATCGCTGGATAAATGCGATAATGTGGTTGGACACCGCCGGAGGGAGGTGGTCCAAGAGTCGCCAGGTAGGGCGACTGTTGTTTGTTTGGGCACCGGATGGAGGTGGCCCAGAGCTGCCAAGATGGGTGACTGTTGTGGTGATACAAAATAAGGAGTCCAGGGTCGTAGAGGTCTTAGAAGGTGACAGATACAAATTACAAGCTTTGAATTTGAGACGAAGTTACAAGTATGCCCATGACCGTTTACGTAGTATGTCCGAAGGTTATTTGCCTCCGGATGTTGACGATGAATCTGGTGCAGAGGCGTCTACCTCTCAATGTTAATTGTATTGACAGATCGTAACTCAATCAATTGTGTACAGTTGTAATTTTTTTCTTTATCGTTTATTTTGTGTGTAGTACTGAAGTATTCCAACATGTTTCAGCGGTAAATGAAGAGTGCTGAATGGCGCTATATGTTTGCATGAGTTGGCTGCTGCTTGTTTTGTCAGACTCGTTCTGTCATAATGTGTAGCAGGTACATTCGTGTTTTTGTAAAGAAAGTGTCCCGTTTACTGGCTAAAACTGTTGATGGTATTCCATTGCCTAGATTGGTGATGATGGTGTTCCATTGCCTGTATTGGTGATGATGGTGTTCCATTGCCTAGATTGGTGATGATGGTGTTCCATTGCCTGTATTGGTGATGATGGTGTTCCATTGCCTGTATTGGTGATGATGGTGTTCCATTGCCTAGATTGGTGATGATGGTGTTCCATTGCATAGATTGGTGATGATGGTGTTCCATTGCCTGTATTGGTGATGATGGTGTTCCATTGCCTGTATTGGTGATAATGGTGTTCCATTGCCTAAATTGGTGATGATGGTGTTCCATTGCCTAGATTGGTGATGATGGTGTTCCATTGCCTAGATTGGTGATGATGGTGTTCGATTGCCTAGATTGGTGGTGATGGTGTTCCGTCACCTGGACTGGCGATGATGACTGAGTGGTATTCCGTCGCTTGGCGTTAGCGATGATGATTCTTTGTGGTTTCCCGCCACCTGGATGTGGTGATGTTAAGTTCTGGTGTTCCGTCACTTGTGTGTTTGCGATGATGATTATGTTGCGTTCTATGTGTCCCTAAAAGTTGTAGATGATTGTAAGGTTTCAAGCCTTGCAGCTGTGATTTACCTTGGAGGCCTAAACTGATATGAGATTTTTTGAGTTACGATGCTAATGCTGAGGTTCATTTAGTTTACGAGAGTGAAATTATTTTGGTTTTTTTTGAGGCTGTTAAAATGTGTTGTCACCATGATTGTAGTCTTGAATTAAAGCTTCACATTATTAGCGTTGCTTTTATTCCTTGAGCTGTGGACCTTCCTAATGAAGGTCAGGATTGGCCGAACGAAATGGAATCTACTGGCTACCCTTTTCTTTTTCAGGTTAGTCACCCGAGGACGTGTGACTCGCAGGATGGCCGTGTCGGAGTGTCATTGAAAACGCGACCAATACCAGCTCGAGATAAGTTTACATAGTTACACTTTGTTTGGATCAAACGTCGGGTATTAGTACCTGGGTGAAACCGGTGGTGGCGTGACGATCGCTTGTACTCGTGAGACGATCGTTTGTGGTAGCAAAGATGACGTATTAACGAAAGGCTGTTTGTGATGTGATCGACACTGAGTTGAGAATTTATTAGATCTGTGGAGAAGCCATATTAGCTGGACGTCAGTCTCGGAGCGGACACTTTTTGACGGAGCGTCGAGCAGAACACATGCAGTGGTGATCTGTGAGGAAAACGGACGTGTCACGCTATCGCTGGGATCACCGCGTTTGCATCCATTGTTATCCAAGGCATCCTGTACAATTTCGATTACCAAATGATCAAGACTATTGAAGAAGGACCTCTGTGATATAGCTGCATTGTTATTTCGACGCCCAATACCGAAATAGTTACGGACGTGAACCACAAGGCTATCCATAACCTAACCACCTAACCCTTCGACAAATATATTATTAAAATAATGTTTATTAAAATAATATTAATAAAATAATTAAGTAACTAATTGAAAAAATTTAATTATATTATTAAAATAATAGTTCCAAATTTTAAATTTTAAATGTAAGACTTATAAACAATAATTTAATGATTGTTTATTCTTATAATGAATTATATAAAAATATTACTTTTTTATAACAAATTACAATTAAATTTGCAAAAATAATAAGCGAGAGCGTGCAACGAGCGACAAAGAGGCACAATTGGCCTCCGCGTTCGGCAGCGTTCGACATCTGTCTCTCTCCTACTTGAGTGAGCGATGCGTCCGCGTGGACAGCTGCTATACAATACATTTACATGTTCTCGTCAAGTATGAAGTGCAGTGAAAAGTGAATGTGGTGTCAATTGTTTATAGCAATGATAATTGCGGCGATAAAGGTAATGATTCTTTCGATATTATGAAACCATTCCATCAGTATTTTCTTATGACGTTGTCACGTTCAACTATCGTCAGTAAACCGACTTTACAGACAACCGTTTTTTTTTACATTCCACAGTAGGTAAATGCGACTCTCTGACTGGTAACTGCTAATTAAATAAGACTTTGTTTGTTCTTCACATAATACTTACATAGAAGTTTTAACATTGCGGAACTCCGATGAAAAAAAGTCGGTGTTCATTGAAAAAAAATTGCCAAGCATAACGGTGTCAATTTTGGGCAAATTACTGCTGTTTGCTTTGTTAAATCCTGATTCCATGGCAAATTATACCTGTCTTTCAAGATGAAACTAAAAACGAACTGTATTAATTTAACAATAATTGCTGAAAACTCGAAATAACCTGTTCACTTTATACGAAAATGACAGATACAACATAGCGTTTCGCGCTCGTTTCGCGAGGCGTGACGTCACGTTTCCATGCGCTTCTCTGATTGGCGTTTAATGTCACGTGATTAAACGCCTCATTTCGTCGATTTTATTATCCAAAAATATTATTAATCTTTTATTATTTTAATAGAAAAGTTGTTTTTTTGTTTACTAATTATCATGGTTAATCATTAGAAACTCAAAGCCATCCGATTTATTCGTAGTGGAAACAAGCCTATTCCACGGGCGGTCAACCAGTTTTGTGTGCTTCGTGGCCTATGAGCTGGTGCAAAGTCCTGTTGGAATATCCGATGTCTGTTTTTGAACATTGTTTAAGAAAGAGGTTCCACTATGTTTAATAGGACGGTATTTTGGTACACCTCGGCACTGGTTTTTACACCTTTTTCACAGTAAAACACCTTAGTTAAGCCTGAATATGAGACTCCAAGCCAAACCATGAGTGACGAAGGATAACGCCCTCGTTGAACCCTCGGAATACGAGTGCTGGCTTCTTCACTGCTGTGGGCATACACCTTATAATTTTTTTTGTTATAACTTTCTTCGATATTAAAATTTTTTTCATCCGAAAACAAAATTTTGTGGTATCTTTTTCCCACGTACCGGGGAATAAAGCGCGGGATCTTTTCAGCCTATTTTTTTCAAACGCTCGTTCAAAAAGTGTGCGGTCTTCTTACGATAAGCTCGTAGTTCCAAGTCTTAATTTATCACTCTTTTGACCGTGGTTCTTCTTAGGCCCATCTGAAGAGCTAAGATTTTTAGTTTACGAACAGGATTTCGTTGAATTCGCGCCTTCACTGCTTTTATGATCGCGGGTGTCCTAACTGTAAGAGGTCGGCCGGTCCTCTTACGATCTTCGAAGCTTGAATCTTCAGTAAATCGTTTGATAGTGCGATAAACAAATCGTAGGGTTATTTTCATTTTTTTGAAAATCTTTTTTTGGCGCGTAACCACAGCGGTGCAACGCGATAACCGCTACTCTATCTTCTTTCTTTGACCACTCCATATTTGAATATGAATGAAAATGAAAATGAATGTCTTTTATTTTCGGCATGCGCAAACGTTCTATTTTTAAAATTGGTGAAGTTCGTCTAGCCAGTATTCGAAAATTTTAAATAATAACGATATTACAATCTCACTAGTTAGATTATGATATAACGGTAAATTGTGAATCGGATCACAATATCACGGCCTATTCTTGTACCTCCGAATAAAACCGATGATTCCTTCTGCTGCAAAGCATTCTGCGACCCAGGGCGGGAGCCTCGCTTCGGGGGGAGGCTGTTTGACTGTTAAATCAATGAAACCTGACCGAACCTAACATCGCTCGCTTCGCGAGCTCATTTATTTAGAGTTTTTCACTTCGCTTAGTGTTATTCTAATGCAAGAAGTTTATAGGTAAATCTGGAGGCCACACTCTAAATACCTACTTGATGCAAAGAAATATGGCCTTGAAGTTTCTCGTTACCGCTCCGTCTCTTTCTATTTAGGAGGTATGAACAAGACGTGTATAGGTGAAGCTCTTGCTCACACCCGCTAATTGAAAAGAGACGGAGCGGTAAAGAGACATTTCAAGGGCATATTTCTTTGCTTCAATTAGGTATTTAGAGTGTGGCCTCCAGTTTTACCTATAAACTTCTTGTTCTAATGTCACTAGTGAGTTACAATGTCAGTTCACAATCTTTCGACAGTTCACAATCTCGCGAAATAAATCCCGTTAGATTATAAATTATAATCTAACGGAATTTACAATCTTACGGTGACGTATAAAAATAATTGACGTATCGTATCTATAGACATGAATGCAAGTAGGGCTGATCACCGGCGGCATTGGTCATGAAAAGTATTTAATCGAATTTTCAATGTATTTTCAAAAGGTGAGGTAACGCATTTTTATTTACGTAAAATCAAAGATTGGCACTATAAATAGCATTATTTCCATAGATTAGGTAGTTCGTATGAGCGAGAGATTTTTATTGTTTAAGCAAGACGCAAATAGAAGCGCCGCCATTTATCATTCCCAGTCTAATAGTACCTATTGTATAATTGTATTGTATGCGTAGAAGTATATTATTTATGTGCAGCTTGGTATAGTTAATTAAGTAATAATATAATTGGTATAATATAAAAAAAAAATACTTGTTATTTGGAATAGTCATTTTACTAACTTCGGTACGAAATGAATCAGACAGGGTTACTGCAAATGTGACGTATTTAAGACGTATTGCTTTTAAAGGTGTGAACTGAATCTAATTTGAAACAAAATAAAGGTCAAATAACTAGGGGTCGCAAATCAACGGCTTTCAAGTAACAGCCAAGTTAATTTTCAAATTTTGTATGAAGAACGCATTGATTTAATTCTTCTTAAGTTTGTTGAAAAAAATTGTATGCAAAAAACGGGAAAAACGGCACCGTGTGTGTACATTCATTGATTTCTATGAAGAGCGATATTGTAAGATATCTGGTCAGATAAAGATATCTTAAAGTATCTTTCCCGTGTGTGACAACCCTTTCGTTCAGTAACCAAACTGGGGGAGGCGGAGGGGGGGGGGGATGAATCGAAGACTAACGTTCTTTGCGCTTGGCCTGACACGCACTTGGCCACTTTTATTCTTATGGAAAACTCCTGTTTCAAATGACAAGTATGATAAATTGTGTAGTCTAATCGCTGCTTATCACGATAGTTTGTGACGGGAGCAAGTTCATCAACTGCGCATGCGTTAGAATTATTCGAAGATTAAATCACTTTAAATAACTCATTGATGGACACTGATTAAAAGAAAGTGTGCTTGATTGATAAACCATCCAGTTTTTAAATAGGTTTTGCACGCGGCTTCGCATAGTTCGGGCATAGTTCTTTTATGACTGTCTTTGAGGGTGAGTGATATATCAGCCTATGTCACTCAGAAGTAATGTAGCTTTCTGCTGGTGAAATAATTTTTAAAATAGGTTCAGTAGTTCCAGAGATTACTTACAAACAAACTCACAAACTTTACCTCTTTACAATAATTGCCTAGATGTCCATGGTTTATATTATTTGCTAGGTACAGTCATGAAATTTAATTAGCATATTCACGAAACTTCAATTTTGCCGGGTTATAAGTACGTACCTATATTTCCGACTTATTTATTACTTTTATACTAACCAAGAAGAAATTACATCGACATTTAAACTTTTTCTTTAACTTCCGGTCTTCTTTGACGTTCATCATATCAGCTCATATAAGTCCAAACCGAGGGGCTCGAGCCTACCCTGAATTAGGGCGATCGGGTCTTAGTCAACCACGCGGGCCCCAGTGCGGGTTGGTCAACTTCACACACAACCTGCGAGTTTCTCCGCAGGCGTGTGCAGATTTCCTCACGATGTTTTCCTTCACCATACCTTTGACGTTACATAAATCTATTAGACAGAAAGTGTTTAAAACAGAAAAAAGTAATTTCATAACCCGGCAAAATTAAAGAGACTTCAATCTGTTATACATTTTAAATTCCGTACTGTACATATGTCTTTGTAAACCTACCATTTAACTCGTCATTTTGTAGCTGTTTCAAGTTTTCCTGTTTGTATATGCTATCGCTATTATTGAGTCACCGATACATTTCGTGTCAGTCAATTTTTTTGCGGTTATATAAGAGATTTGTTTTATACGATTAGTTTAGTATAATCAAAGTATTTACTATAGAAAATGAAAAATGGTATATTTTTTTTTTCAGATAATGGTGACAATAGATGGTTCTCAGTTATAGTTGGATCCGGTAGGTGGCGCTGTTGTCTAGATAATAACCTAAGAACTAAGATAAGATATTAAGGAACAATCCAGGTGCCTCATAAGTACAAAAAAAATCATCAAAATCGGTCAAGCCGGAAGAAAACAATTTAATTTATAACACAGGTGGAGCCGCGAGGCACTCACTAGTACCACACCTCGGTCACTGACGATCAAATGTATGAAACAAACGCGTTCCTACGCACACAGTCTAAGCTCGTGTAGGTGAACGCGTACCATGCTTGTGTGAGTGAGATAAGACATGCTAGAGATGCGGTTGAGGCTACTGAGCGGGGGTGGGCGGCACTTTCAACGGGAGGCAGGGAGTGACCATAATGTACGCTGGTACTCTTTATTGTACTGTGCTAGTACCTACGTTTGTAAAATTAAAAACATTCGAGTTCGATCAAGATATCCGATCAAAAAATAAAGATGCCAAGTTTTATCACGATCCATTTTCAATGCTTTAGGGGTTACCTGGATGGTTCTTAGCTTTGGATCCGGTAGGTGGCGCTGTTGTCGAGATTCAGAATGTTTTTAATAGCGCCACCTACTGGGTCCGACTAGAACCATCCATATGAACCCATAACTACAAAAATACTTCAAAATTGGTCAAGCCGAGAAGAATTACACAGACTGGAAGATTTCTGACCAAATTTAAAACACAGGCGGAGTCGCTGGGCACCCACTAGTACCTAGTACAGTACAAAACATTCGAGCTCGATAAAGACATCCGATCAAAAATAAAGATGTCAAGCTTTGTCGCGATCTGTTGAAAATTGTGGCTGGTATCGGGTGACTGGGCGTGTTATATTCCATATAACATGTAAGTATATCTCTACATATACAGGATGTAACAATATTGGTGTCGGTCCCGTTAACTAGTGCTTCTACTCATCTTACTGAACAACTCTTGTTCTATGACTTTGCTGAAATTGTTAAAAAAAACCGCTCGTCAGCGTTAGAACGCCGTACAGTCACCGCCGCAATTGCACGCCGCCCGTGTACGCAGTTATAACCGCTAAGTCGAGCGCCTTAATACCTATGTTTCCGTGTATTTTCTGACAGTGGGAAGGAGTAGGTGAATAAATGCGTAGGTACTTTAGTTTTATAAGGAAGTTCAATATCTGTTACGAAGTAACTAGTATCTCATCTGTGCTATGGGTTCCTTGAAGAAAGTTGTTCAGTATGATGAGTTGAACCCCTTTTGAACGGGTCCTTCACCAATTTTGTTACATACTATATAAAATTTTGAACCAGTTGGTTGAACCAAGTGGTGCATGCTCGATTAAATGTTCGTGCGTATGGTGGCGCATCGGGAGCCAGGTCGTTCCTTTCCCTCTAATATGGTTGATGGGAGCGAAGGCTGACTTTCGCGTTATACTCGTGACTGGGTGCTGTCCGTGTGAACTGGCCTATTCTTGTTAAATGCATTCAACGATTTTTATATATAACTTTTCATGTCATATTGTTTTCATGTTCTAATGACATAATCTGGTTTTTACTAACTAACTAATTATTGTTTATTTCTTGATTATTTACAAATGACATTGTTATTACTGTTTTATGACTATCAGAAAGAGTGTAATTTGCACCTATTTTGAATAAATACGAGTATATTGAATTGAATTGAACCAATAGTATTTTTTGGAACTACTCGACTAAATAAGACATTATATTTATGCCTTTTTAACATTCACCTTGAGGACTAACACAAAAGTTAAGATTTCTGCGAAATTAATTGCCATGTGCTTCCAAAACCGAGCATCCTGTTCTACGAGTACATCGACATTTGGTCTCATTTGGTACGTTTTCCTTGCAATCGTTATTATTTGGTGCATTTTCCTTGAATCGTTATTTAGTCAAGGGGACAAATTACACACGGTCGTCTTCAAACATGTGAAAATTGTAGTGCTTAGTCTCTTTCAATATTGAATCTTTAAAAACAATTAACATAACGATGAATATTCCGATTACTTTGGTAAGATAATTTTTAATACATAAGAACCTACTTTTATAAAAAATGTGTGCTGGACACATAGTAAAAGTGAAACTTCAACGGACAGGTAGAAAAACGAATCGCAACAGACAAGTGGAAAAACTAATCGCAACAAACAAGTGGCAAAACGAATCGCAAAATAATTTTTACTTAATGTTTTACGGGCTGGTTATCAAATTATACAAGTACATTAACAATCTGCCCGTAAAACTTCAAGTTTAATTTTTTTTGAGTTTCTCACAATAAACTATTATATTATACTATTAGTATTGGGAATTTGAATGTTTTGTCAGACATAAGTAGGTATTTTATTTTTATTTTTACAAAAGATTGTTATCATTTCAAGATTTCTTCCTTACTACTAAAAGGTATTGAAAATTATTGTTATTCTCTCCATTTCCACAATAAAATGTTTTAACTGTGTATCTTCGGTTCCTTCACCGATTATTTTGAGGTAAGTTTGTTCATACTCCTTTTTTCGTTTTCCTTCGTGCTGCCTGGTGGTGCATATTCCGGTCCTTTTTACGTTCTAGGGTCTTTGCACTACACAATTCAATGAGGGAAGCTTCCGGTTGCCAGGCATCATAAAAACTTGCGTGGCACACTCGTCCTCAAAGTGTTATTTGTTAGTGTTATCTACGCCAGTGCCACCGGGGGACTGCTGGAATTACACCTTGCGCAATTTCACAGCATAGCCGCCATTATAGTAATATTAGAAAACATTTGTAACACTTCCAAAATTTAAAATGTTTAATAAGTCCAATAGGGATTCTAGATTACGAAGAAAAGGAAAAAAATAAAATTTAAAGGTGTAGTACAATTAAATATTTTAAATTTTGGAAGCGTATAAATGTTTTTTTTAAGTAATTTTTTAAACGCCCCCTTAAATAAAAAAAGGTGGTCACATTCGGAGACAGTATAATATTTCCAATTAGCTCTGATGGGTCATTCAGCGCAAGGCGATCGATCTGGAAATTCACTGTCGGCTAATGGTCTACTCCAGTGTGCCCCCAGTAGTATGCATGAATGCATACATGTAGTAGTTTACCACGGACCCTGCGGGCTGCGCATTAGGGATCCAATTCGTTTGCGCATGATAGCACGAAAACTATCCACATTAGCGCCTGCGAACATATTATGACGCGTTTTTTAAATTTTCTACCGACTTCAACAAAGGAGGAGGTTCTCAATTCGACTGTATGTTGTTTTTTTTTGTTTGTTTGTTACGCGATATCTATCTCCGCAGATTGTGAACCGATTTTCAAAATTATTTTTATTCGAAAGAACATATACCCACCGGGGCAAAACCGGCATTTCGAATGTTTTTACTTTTAAGCTATTGCATAGATTTTATCGCAGGCTTTGAGCGCGGGGACCGAATCCAGAAATTCCGTAACGAAGAAAAACCTGACGCTCGGTTGCCATGGCAACAATATCGGTTGTCAAAACAAACATATAAGAAGATTTGATCATTTTCGGAGAATAATAAAACTCTTTTCATAAACTGTATATACCTCCATATGACAAAAAAGATTTGATTATTTTTTATTTATCAAATGCAAAAAGATTTTATTTAAGACACAGCTGTTTGTATTTATAGAGATAGGTACAAAAAGATTTTATTCCATATTTGGCTGTATAGTTCCAACTACCATTGCTTAAAAAAAAAGTACAAAAAGATTTTATTCCATATTTGGCTGTATAGTTCCAACTACCATTGCTTAAAAAAAACAAAGATGTAAAAAAGCGCGGTTAAGCGAAAATCCCTACTAATATTATAAATGCGAAAGTAACTCTGTCTGTCTGTTACGCTTTCGCGCAAAAACTACTGAACGGATTTGGCTGAATTTTGGTAGGTAGACAGATTAGGACTTGGGTTAAGACATAGGCTACTTTTTACCACGCTCGCGAGCCGCTTGCGGCTCGCGCACTGCGCACCCTCGAAAAGTCATAGAAATGTGGTAGACGCGGGTGAAGCCGCGGGCAACAGCTAGTAAATAATAAATATGAATGAACAAACTGCATTTATTATTAATGAAGAAAGTAATAAAAGCGCGGTTAAGCGAAAATAAATATGAATGAACAAAGTGCATTTATTATTAATGAAGAAAGTCACGAAAAAATAGTGAAAGAAAATGAGTGAGTACTCTATATACATACATTTTATTATTTTCACAAATGCAGTATTAATTTTGAATTGAAAATATAATACTGCTATAAAGGTGACCTAAATTTTTGATATTAAAATGAGCGATATTAAAAGTAGCCCTCTTTTATACACACAAACACACACACGCGTATAGTTTAAATTCTCAATTTAGATTCTCAATATGTATATATATATATATAAATAAATTCATTCTTCGTTATGTATATAACAGAAACCATCAAACCAAGCACGTGTACTATTCAGTACCTTTGTTTTTGGTGTATAGATAATGCACATGAATGCCGCGCAGAGAAAGTATATATGATATTATATCTATATAAATGTACATCGCGCGAAATTCGATAATCACTTCTAAATATTGTTATTTATTTAATAAAAGAAAAAATTGTTTTCTTATCGGTCACCACGCTCAAAAAGTGTAACTTGAATTAATATCAAAGAAAAAGAAATACTGCATGAATAAAATAAATAAATAATTATAATTGCATAAGTTGATACAAAATGCTATGCAATAGCTTTACCGCGGCAGTCCCCGAGTGCCACACGTCTTTTTACATTATATGTTTTCTAATTATAAGATATGAGCAAATGTTGATTTAGATAATGTTCCTACAAAGTCTGATAATTAAAAATGTTGATAAAACAATGTCTTGTTTAGGTTGTCACTGTGTTATAGGCTTTTACCCTTAGCTATACGGTTTTGGAACACTCTCCCCTGTGTATTTAAACGTAAATAAGTATGTATATCAGTCTCTGGTAACCCATAACACAGGGAATCCTACTTTGGGGCCAGATGACCATGTGTGATTTGTCCCAGAATATTTATTTATTATTTATTTATACCAACTGCAAGTATAACTTCATTTTTAAAATATGCATTTACTTTCAATAAGGCTACGGACGTGGACCGACATAAACTTGTTGACTTTTTTTTCAGCAATTTGATAGGAAAGTACTTCAAGTTCCTTTAGATATTTTGTTTTATCCAAATATAAATATAAATTTACCACCAGGTGAGATGTTGTCAAGGGTTTACCAATTGTGAATAAAAAAAATAAAAAAAAATGTACAAGACCAAGAATAACGTGATTAAAATAATTAAGAGCATTTTTTTAAATATATTTATTAATTTTTTTCCTGTCGTTATTGTAAGGACGTCGAAAAACTGTTCAAACATTTTTATATTTTTTTTTTTTATTGGTGCCTATAAGTTTCAGTAATTCCAACTTATAGTTGGGGCGCTTGTCTAAGAAAAAAACGGCAAACCTTTAGAAATCATTACTATGGATTGAAACTTGGCAAAGTTGCTCGGGGAGTTAAAAGAGGCCGATCGAGATCGGTACCCCACGGGAGTGACCCCTCTGGGGGTGGGAGGGGGAGGATCAAAGGGACACTCCGAGTGGACAAACTCGAAAAATTGAAAACGTTAGAATATGGCTATCACGTTAAGTTTGGTATCATTTTCGTGTAAATTAAGGACGAGGAATTCATTTTTGCTATCTAAATTGCAGTTTTTGTAAGAAGCTTAAAAAAAAAGAAATGACAAAAATTAAACATAATATAAAAATATATTAAAACTGCTAATGCTTTGAAACCTTTACGGAAATTAATATTATAAAAATATCCTAATATATATTATTTTATGCAGATTCAGAAAAAGATACCTTTTATATAGGTAATCTTACAAAATTATGTTGAAAAAAAATCTTGAAATCTTGCGGCCCAGTAAAACGAAAGGACGTTTTGAATTTTTAGAAGAGGTAGGTAGGTATATTCATAGATGAGTTGTTTTAATTTAATTCCAATAAGTAAATCATGTTGATTTTAATCTACTGGCCGAATGTCCCGTCGCACATAAGGCCGTCAACGTCGTGCAGTCGCGCCCAGTGTGTGCAGGGACTATGTAGCACGCGGCCCATGCGCAAGGCCACGCCACGACTAGACACAGGCTGATCCATCCAATATAGGTGAGAACAGTACTTCATACAAAATCGGACTTGTGCTTAATATAATGAAAGAAGCTGTTCAGGTGTGAAGAACCGTCTCACCTTAGATAGAATACCCAGCCTTATTGCAGCAACTTTTGCCTTGAACTCAATGTATCAACCGAAATTGAGATTAGGTGTTAATTCCATGCCAATAAGCTCAAGGATGAGAGGCTCACCGTATTTCTCGATCGTCTCACCCCATAGGTGCGTAGCATACACTAGAAGATCTCCAGTAGACCGGCATTGACGAAAACCGTATTGTCGATCACTAAGGAGGTCATTGTCTTCTAGGTATGCCAGAATGCGAGTGTTCAATACGCGCTCCATAATCTTACAGATTACAGAGATGATTGATATGGAGCGGTAATAGGCCGGGTCTACACGACTGCCTTTTTTGGGCACAAGCTGCACGTTGGCGAGCTTCCAGGACTTTAGGACTATACCTGTTTTAAGAGAGAGCCGGTATAGACGTGTCAGAACAGGAGACAACTCAGGAGCGCAGTTCTTTAGCACTACAGCTGGTATACCGTCAGGTCCACTAGCTTTATTCACCTATAGATTACGAATTGTTTTGAGAACCTTCTTATGGCGGATACGATTAGGGGGCATAGTAGAACCGCACGGACGTAACTGTGGTGGTATCGCTGTATCTAGACGTATATATTCGGCAAACATGGAGGCAAACAGGTTAACTTGACTCGAACAAAAATTATCACTTTAAAGCTGGTAAAGTAGGTGAGTTTGGCTTAGGTCTCTAAAGATTCATTGGACCCCTTACACCCCAAAAATTAATATCAATATTGAGTGCTATGAAGAGTGTTATATCTATCTATAATTTAATCTGTAATATATTATTAAAATAGTAAAAGAAAATAAAACAAAGTGAATATTTCTGTGACAAATATAGATATGTTTGATTACAGACAGAATAACTTAAATTACAAAGTCTACTCTACGTCTTATGTTTACGTAAATAAATATTACAAATAGTTTACAATTTTATAGACTTATTAACGTTAGGAGACGTTTATTTATTTATTTTACTGACTTTGAGACATGCAAATATTTACTCAAATTATAATATTGATAAATTAACCTTCAAAGTAGCACATTTAGTACCTGTGCAGACTAGCGATTCGTCCGTCGATTTCTCAGCGATTTTATATGAGGAAGAGATAGTGGGACGTGCACGCGTCCTGCAAATCAAGAGTAAAATCTGTGAGATATCGCCGGACAAATCGCTAGTCCGCACAGACACTAAATGTGCTACTTAGAAGGTTAATTTAACAATATTATAATTTGAGTTAAAATTGCATCTCTCGACGTCAGTAAAATAAATAAATAAAGGTCTCCTAAGGTCAAGTCTATAAAGTTGTAAACTATTTGTAATATTTGTTCACGTAAACATAAGACGTAGAGTAGACTTTGTAGTTTAAGTTATTCCGTCTGTACCTTTTATTTATTGCTTTTATACTATATGTTGAAAAATAAATCAAACATATCTATATTTGTCACAACAAGATTCACTTTGTTTTATATTCTTTCACCATTTTAATATTTTATTACAGATTGAGTTATAGAGATACAACACTCTTTAAAGCACTCAATATTGATATTAAACATTGGTACAGTAAAAAAAAATGTGGTTGTAACAATTATTTTTAATCACAAACTTTAGGTAAACGTAGACCAATTCTGCTGAATAACATTAATTTTTAATGTACTTATGTCATGTCCCGCATCCTGGGACACATGTCCCAGAAAAAAATATTGTAGTAAGGAAATGTCTAATTTCGTCTCTGTTCCTCGA
Source organism: Coleophora flavipennella (assembly GCA_947284805.1). Classification (NCBI taxonomy): domain Eukaryota; kingdom Metazoa; phylum Arthropoda; class Insecta; order Lepidoptera; family Coleophoridae; genus Coleophora; species Coleophora flavipennella. The sequence continues at coordinate 9,188,523 of OX369305.1, forward strand.
AGTTTAGGTAAATAAGCCCTATCTATTCCTATCTCTGCTAAGCAGAGAAGTTAACCCAAAAAAAACATCAAAATCTGTTTTAGTTACCAATTGAATACCAATTTTTTTTAAATGTCTGCATTCTGTCGCAAGAGCTGGTAGCGCAACTTCGCCTGACTACGGGGCGCAACGTTCAAGATATTTTTTTTCAGCGTAATTTTATAAGATTACCTATACGTAAGGTATATGTTTATGAATTTACATAAAATATGCTATATTTACGTATTTTTAAAATAATCATTTATGTATAGGTTTTAAAGTTATACCTGTTTAAATGTATTTTGCCAGGTTTATTTTTTTACGTTTCCATATTTTTTTCGGAAACCACTTGCACAAAATGAAATAAAGATACCAGAAATGAATTCCTCGTCCTCAATTTATACGAAAATGATACCAAACTTAACATCATAGCTATATTCTAGCGTTTACAATTTTTTGAGTTTGTCCGGTCGGAAAATATTCTCGTGTTGTAGTACAGTCCTGTCTTTTCGCTGGATTCGTGCCTTGCCGCAACGAAACTGCGCTGTGCCTGGCCGTTGACCTTTGGTAGTTCTCTCAATCAATTCTTATTTAAAAACTAATATTACCTATTTAAAACATTACAGTTCCTTCTTTACATGTAGGTAATAAAATACAACCTACTTTTACGAGTATGCCACGACCTGTAGATGCCGGTCAACCAAGAAAATCACCGGATACTTATAAAGCAAGTAGGTAGGTACTTCTCCTTAGCCTGTTTGCGGACAAGTCACATTAAAGAAAAATCTATTTGTTTGGAAATGGCCAAATATGTAAACAAATCATTTTATCATTTTAGCTTAATCAATCACTTACATTTGGACATCGAGTACGGTCCTACAAGGATTTTATTGACATAAATACTGTGTTTTAGTTCATTTAAGACTTGAAAACCAATTGAAACTAGTTTATTTTGAAGTTCATGTTTTGTTTACATGACTGGCTATTTCCAAACAGAAAAATAAGAAATTAAAATTGAAGGCGGCGGCTCCTTTGAAGCGTTTGAGGCCATTGAACTATTTTGCTGCTCGCTCGTAGGTAAATTTCGCCTACAAACAAGTGCGATGCGTGCGCGAAAAAAATATCTCAGTTACTCTCGCGCACTCATTGAGTTACGTTCTCAAAGCCTAACCTACAGATTGTGACCTAAGTGCCTCATTGTGAAAATGCCATGTACAACAGTATTTGGACATGGCAGTGTGCTATGAAGTTTGTAAGCACAACCTAATAGCCACCAGGAACATGTTTCAAGATTTTCATAGCCGTAGACCCCATCTACATGCCATCTACACACAATACTATAGGTGCTTTGCAGCGATTTCGGCATTACGGTACTTTTACGAGTATGCCACGACCTGTAGATGCCGGTCAACCAAGAAAATCACCGGATACTTATAAAGCAAGTAGGTAGGTACTTCTCCTTAGCCTGTTTGCGGACAAGTCACATTAAAGAAAAATCTATTTGTTTGGAAATGGCCAAATATGTAAACAAATCATTTTATCATTTTAGCTTAATCAATCACTTACATTTGGACATCGAGTACGGTCCTACAAGGATTTTATTGACATAAATACTGTGTTTTAGTTCATTTAAGATTTGAAAACCAATTGAAACTAGTTTATTTTGAAGTTCATGTTTTGTTTACATGACTGGCTATTTCCAAACAGATAGGGATTAGATACCTACCCATTATGTGTCCGACGCGACGGAAGACACGGCTTGTACTATCATCTGTGGCGGAGGCGCGTCAGGCGCGTGGGCTGCTACGGTACGATGACCAGTGCCTAGCATTGCCAGGCGTCCGGATAAACCCGGACAGGGTTAGGCTTTTTGGATGCGTGTCCGGCCAAATTGGAAGGTGTCCGGCCTGTCCGGCTTTTTAGGTTTAATGATTTTTCCAGTCACCTGGACATTCGGGTGAGCGCTGTCGTATTTATGAGACTATGGCGGCGTTTCTTTGTCTGATTAGGACCACGCTAAAGGCCAGTAAACATGACTGACTGATTTAGGGATGTCTAAAGAGGGCTTTAATAATTTAGGGAGTCCGGCTTTTTAACCCAAAAGTCCGGCTAAACTGGCAGGTATGTCCGGCTATTTAGTTTTAAGACCTGGCAACCCTACCAGTGCCGGATTTATTCTTTTTTTTTATTGTAGATTTTTTTCTTAGATTTCAGTATGATCGCTGAATAAAAAGTTGTTCAGTTTCGTTTACTGAACTTGCCCTTAAAATAGTTTCAGCTAATTTTGTTAGACCTTATATATGTTTATTGTAACATTATTTGTATGGTATCTTTCAGTTTGGTGAAGTGTGACATTCTGTTTTTCTCGTTTTTTTTTAATAAACTTATACAATTACCAAAAAAAATTGTTTTTAAATAAAGTAGTGCTTTCTACCAACATGTTTGTGTTAGCTGTGCCGTTTCTAAGATAGTAGATAGCTCGTCAAATTCGAGAAAATTGCCCAAAGTGTTTTCTAAACTATTGGACCTACGAAAACGATTTAGGGACCTGAGACTAACAGTTTTCTAGTCATAACTCTGGAAACTTACACTATGCTTGGTCTGACAGCTGTCAGGAAATACTTACATCATCATCATCACCATCATCGTCATATCAGCCAAAAAACGTCCACTGATTGACAAAGGCCTCCCCCAAGGTTTTCCACGACGACCGGACGAATGCTTACATTCTTTAATATTATTACTTGTAGACTACTCCAGTATTAATACAAAACTTATAACGCTCAAAATATCTTTGCATTTCACTGTTGGGTCAAGAAAACAAATTGTTAACAATGTTTAATATACTATATTCATCTTTTTCAAAATAAATGCCTCTTTGCTTAAATTTTAATCCTAAGATGTTGCAGCTAATTAATTTAATAGGTACTCTACGTAAACAGTAACATAATATTATTATTGATGAAATCTAAACAAATTATAATGAAATATTTGGTAACGTCTAGTCAGGTTTGTTCTTTATTATTTTACACTTATTTAATTATTACTTATTTACAATGGGTTTCAAATGTTATATTCGAATCAAAAAAGAAACATGGGATGTCGTATCATCGTTAAGTAATTACATTGTATTTTTTTTCTTGTAAACAATTAAATAAATGAATTTTTAAAGCGACAGTTCTACCAAGGTTCTTTTAACGCGGCACTGACGTCAACTCTCGCCCACACTAGTTCGTACGAGTTACGTTAGATGGCGCTACTTTTTGCTTGTATCAAGAAAATCTGATTAAAATATGGAGACGGGCGGATCCTTCTGTTCAAATCTGTGATGTCACTGTATTTTAAGTCCCTAGGAGGTTAGAGTTTCCATTCGAACATAAAAACTACTCGCCGGATTAAATCCAAACTTCGCAAATATATTGAGTAGACACATATCGATTTTGTAATTAGTTTTTATCGTAGTAAATGTAAACATAACTAAACGAATGCTTAAATTAGTTTTGTACTGAAAGTTTGAAACTCCTCTTGTTTTTTCCGTTTTATATTAGTAAATCGAAAACTAATTACAAACATTGACATGTGTCTACTCAATATTTTTGAAAAGGTTGGATTCAATTTTGCATGTAGTTTTTGTATAAAAGCGGAACTACGTTTGTATGGAAACTCGAGCCTCCTGGGGACCCTTAAGTTCACGAATTGTAAAATTGTACTAGAATGACATTAGAAATGTAAAAAGCCGATTAAAAATTCTATTTAAAAAAAATACGGTTGTCTGTAAAGTCGGTTTACTGACGATAGTTGAACGTGACAACGTCATAAGAAAATACTGATGGAATGGTTTCATAATATCGAAAGAATCATTACCTTTATCGCCGCAATTATCATTGCTATAAACAATTGACACCACATTCACTTTTCACTGCACTTCATACTTGACGAGAACATGTAAATGTATTGTATAGCAGCTGTCCACGCGGACGCATCGCTCACTCAAGTAGGAGAGAGACAGATGTCGAACGCTGCCGAACGCGGAGGCCAATTGTGCCTCTTTGTCGCTCGTTGCACGCTCTCGCTTGCACTTCAAGCCTTAAACGGAACGCCTCACGGAACGCCTCAGAGCGAGGTAACGACGCATTTTTTCGTGCGTGCAGCCGGCTCCATCGAATTATAAGACGTTATCACGTCAATAAAAATACAACAAAATACTTGAATAAAATTTATTGTTTAAATTTCTAATCAATTGTTAAAATTAAAATTTTGATTTTATTATTTTAATAATATAATTAAATTTTTTCAATTAGTTACTTAATTATTTTTGCAAATTTAATTGTTATTTGTTATAAAAAAGTAATATTTTTATATAATTCATTATAAGAATAAACAATCATTAAATTATTGTTTATAAGTCTTACATTTAAAATTTGGAAATATTATTTTAATAATATAATTAATTTTTTTCAATTAGTTACTTAATTATTTTATTAATATTATTTTAATAAACATTATTTTAATAATATAATTAAATTTTTTCAATTAGTTACTTAATTATTTTTGCAAGTTTAATTGTAATTTGTTATAAAAAAGTAATATTTTTAAATATTTCATTATAAGAATAAACAATCATTAAATTATTGTTTATAAATCTTACATTTAAAATTTAAAATTTGGAAACATTAAAATTTTCGTAAATCTAGTTTTTAAAAAGCCCGCCTCAATGTGTTTAATATAGGAGAAAATGTTCCCTTTGACGGATGGCTGGTCCAACCTGTCATTTCAGACACGTTGTTGTGATATATGGAAGATTTAATATTTATGTTTTAATTTTTTTAAATCATAATAACACTCGATAATTATTTCGATTGAATAGTAAAGTCATTGATTTTTTACTCATCGTGAAATAGTTCTGTTAACTTATTGTTTTAATTTTGTCAATTATAGCATAACCTATAATCGCTGCACTAGCGGACCGATGCTATTCATTTTAATGATGAAAGCACGAATATTCGACAATATATCACTGAATATATAATTAATATCGAAAGAATCATTACCTTTATCGCTGTAATTATCGTTGTTATAAACAAGAACAACACATTCACTTTTCACTGCACTTGATACTCGATCAAAACATGTAGATGTACTCTACTATAGCAGCTGTTCACACAGACACATCGCTCACTCAAGTAGGAGAGAGACGGATGTCGAACGCTGCCGAACGTAAAGGCCGATTGTGCTTCTTTGTCGCTCGTTCGCGCTCTCGCTTGCACTTCAAGACTTACACGGAACGCCTCAGAGCGAGGTAACGACGCATGACGGAACGCCTCAGAGCGAGGTAACGACGCATGAGTCATGTTTTTTCGTGCGTGCAGCCAGCTCTATCGAATTATAAGACGTTGTCACGTCAATAATAAATTATTACAAAAATATTAGTATCTTATAATAGCGTTTCTCAGTGAGAGAATATTTTTTTTTTGACGTGACAACGTCTTATAATTCGATAGAGCTGGCTGCACGCACGAAAAAACATGACTCATGCGTCGTTACCTCGCTCTGAGGCGTTCCGTCATGCGTCGTTACCTCGCTCTGAGGCGTTCCGTGTAAGTCTTGAAGTGCAAGCGAGAGCGCGAACGAGCGACAAAGAAGCACAATCGGCCTTTACGTTCGGCAGCGTTCGACATCCGTCTCTCTCCTACTTGAGTGAGCGATGTGTCTGTGTGAACAGCTGCTATAGTAGAGTACATCTACATGTTTTGATCGAGTATCAAGTGCAGTGAAAAGTGAATGTGTTGTTCTTGTTTATAACAACGATAATTACAGCGATAAAGGTAATGATTCTTTCGATATTAATTATATATTCAGTGATATATTGTCGAATATTCGTGCTTTCATCATTAAAATGAATAGCATCGGTCCGCTAGTGCAGCGATTATAGGTTATGCTATAATTGACAAAATTAAAACAATAAGTTAACAGAACTATTTCACGATGAGTAAAAAATCAATGACTTTACTATTCAATCGAAATAATTATCGAGTGTTATTATGATTTAAAAAAATTAAAACATAAATATTAAATCTTCCATATATCACAACAACGTGTCTGAAATGACAGGTTGGACCAGCCATCCGTCAAAGGGAACATTTTCTCCTATATTAAACACATTGAGGCGGGCTTTTTAAAAACTAGATTTACGAAAATTTTAATGTTTCCAAATTTTAAATTTTAAATGTAAGATTTATAAACAATAATTTAATGATTGTTTATTCTTATAATGAAATATTTAAAAATATTACTTTTTTATAACAAATTACAATTAAACTTGCAAAAATAATTAAGTAACTAATTGAAAAAATTTAATTATATTATTAAAATAATGTTTATTAAAATAATATTAATAAAATAATTAAGTAACTAATTGAAAAAAATTAATTATATTATTAAAATAATATTTCCAAATTTTAAATGTAAGACTTATAAACAATAATTTAATGATTGTTTATTCTTATAATGAATTATATAAAAATATTACTTTTTTATAACAAATAACAATTAAATTTGCAAAAATAATTAAGTAACTAATTGAAAAAATTTAATTATATTATTAAAATAATAAAATCAAAATTTTAATTTTAACAATTGATTAGAAATTTAAACAATAAATTTTATTCAAGTATTTTGTTGTATTTTTATTGACGTGATAACGTCTTATAATTCGATGGAGCCGGCTGCACGCACGAAAAAATGCGTCGTTACCTCGCTCTGAGGCGTTCCGTGAGGCGTTCCGTTTAAGGCTTGAAGTGCAAGCGAGAGCGTGCAACGAGCGACAAAGAGGCACAATTGGCCTCCGCGTTCGGCAGCGTTCGACATCTGTCTCTCTCCTACTTGAGTGAGCGATGCGTCCGCGTGGACAGCTGCTATACAATACATTTACATGTTCTCGTCAAGTATGAAGTGCAGTGAAAAGTGAATGTGGTGTCAATTGTTTATAGCAATGATAATTGCGGCGATAAAGGTAATGATTCTTTCGATATTATGAAACCATTCCATCAGTATTTTCTTATGACGTTGTCACGTTCAACTATCGTCAGTAAACCGACTTTACAGACAACCGTATTTTTTTTAAATAGAATTTTTAATCGGCTTTTTACATTTCTAATGTCATTCTAGTACAATTTTACAATTCGTGAACTTAAGGGTCCCCAGGAGGCTCGAGTTTCCATACAAACGTAGTTCCGCTTTTATACAAAAACTACATGCAAAATTGAATCCAACCTTTTCAAAAATATTGAGTAGACACATGTCAATGTTTGTAATTAGTTTTCGATTTACTAATATAAAACGGAAAAAACAAGAGGAGTTTCAAACTTTCAGTACAAAACTAATTTAAGCATTCGTTTAGTTATGTTTACATTTACTACGATAAAAACTAATTACAAAATCGATATGTGTCTACTCAATATATTTGCGAAGTTTGGATTTAATCCGGCGAGTAGTTTTTATGTTTGAATGGAAACTCTAACCTCCTAGGGACTTAAAATACAGTGACATCACAGATTTGAACAGAAGGATCCGCCCGTCTCCATATTTTAATCAGATTTTCTTGATACAAGCAAAAAGTAGCGCCATCTAACGTAACTCGTACGAACTAGTGTGGGCGAGAGTTGACGTCAGTGCCGCGTTAAAAGAACCTTGGTAGAACTGTCGCTTTAAAAATTCATTTATTTAATTGTTTACAAGAAAAAAAATACAATGTAATTACTTAACGATGATACGACATCCCATGTTTCTTTTTAACCTTTCTTTTATTATTTTTACGGCCTCTAACAACACAATAAGGCATTTTTTATGGAATATCTTTTCAACGCACTGTACAATTGCCCGCAGACGACTGAGTCGCGAGTGTGCGAAACTTACGATTTTCGCACCAATCGCTGGGAGCATTAGTCGCGCGCGTTGGCCGTGTCCTTACGCCAGTAATATATAAGTCACTGAGTGACATAGATTTACCTAAAGACTAGATAAACTTTTTCAAAGTATTTTTGTACGAATAGAAAATTTTAAAACTCATAACTTTCAATTAAACACATTCCATATATTTCTCAGACCGGTAAAATAACAGATTAGAAAAATAGCACATACGGATATACGATCAAAGTAACCAATTTAATCTGGCAAGATTTAACATGTTGAATTGCTAAAGGAATTAGAGCTGCCATCATACCCTCTCTTTTTTGGTGGGATATTACAATGCATTTGTCACGAAAATCTCGAATTGTCAGGCGAAGCCAGCGACCTGGGCTTTGTTGAGTTGGCTTCTATAGATGCCGTTCCTTCTGGCTCACCCCTAACTCCTATACCTGTACTTCTGTGAGTATACGTCGATGACGTCACCGGAATCTTGCGCGTCTGCTTGATCTTCAACTTGTTCAACCACAAGTCCCTCGTCTTTTTATTCCCAAGCACGAAGAAGACAAACAGAACAAACCCTTGATACGTAGCTGTCAAAGTAAACAGGTAGGCAGCCACGATGTTGTAAGCGAACAGACCGAACACCCATGGCAGCCCGAAAAGAAATACTAGTAAACAGCTTACGGAAGCGCATCTGACTGCTTCGTTTGTATCGCCATGTCTTTGGATCCTTCTGGAAGCAAACACAGATCGCACTATCAAAGCAAATAGCGTCCAGTTTGCGAGTAGCATTATCGCGATGGGAGCGTAGACGGCCAACCAGAGGCCGAGACCCGAAGGATAGCAGAAAGCCCCGCTCGGAGCCTTCTCCTCGAACTGACCGGCGTAAGCACGAGGGTCAATCGAAAGTAGCACCCCAACCACAGCGCATGGAGCTCCCCAAGAGAAGGCCGAAGCCCTCAACAGCTTATGAGAAGCGTCTCTAGAGAAAACAATAACCAACCTCCTGTATGACAAAACCGCTGCAACTAACATCCAACAGAATGAAGCTAAAACTGAGTAGTGCAGCGCTACGCCTACCAGCATACATGGAATACTGTAATGATCAAATCTCAAGAAAATTGTTACCAAGAAACCAACAACCAAAAGGAGTATAGCCATACATAGCTGAAGCCAAATTTTGTTGTTGTAATCTCTTCTCCAGGGTCTAAAGACAGCGGCGGTTACTCCGACCATGCAGATTCCAAATATGGATAAGCAACAACCTATGATAGTCAACACTTCTAAAGTGTCTTCATGCCTTTCGGAAAAGACAGATCTCGGTACGAGAACTTCGGCGAAGTGAGTCAAGTGGGTGCATTGGCAGGTGTCTAAGGCTCCCTCTACAGTGGACCTGATGAAGGTACAGCCTTCCTGGGACCAGTAGCCGGTGCCATCTTCGAAGAAGTGCCAGAATGCGCAGGAGCGGCTTACGTTGCGATCCACGTCTTGATTGATGGGGCTCAGATGGATGTCCACGGTCTGGAGAAGAACAAAATGCTCAGTTTTCTACAATACTAATGGTACAAACTACTGCTATATTACCTTTCTTAACGCGTTCTATCCTTGTGAATTATGAAGTGCGTTCGAGTGAATATTATTGTGTTACTGAAATCGTGTTTCTTTACTTTTAGATAAATTTAGCTAGTTAAAAAATTCTGCCTCTTTTTCCCAGATCCCGAAATTACTTATTACAGTGAATACTCTATGCTGAAATTTTCACAGAATACTCTTAGATAATTGTTATTACGACAGATTTTATCATCATCGTCATTCGTCAAATCAGCCGAAAGACGTCCACTGCTGGACAAAGGCCTACCCAAGTATTTCCACAACGACCGGTACTGCGTTTCCCGCATCCAGCGGCTTCCAGCGACTTTCACAAAGTCGTCGGTCCGCCGAATGGAAGAGCTTCTACTAGGAAAAAAAATAATGATGACTGATTGAAATAAGTTTTACAGCTTTTTTCATTATGACCAGTTAGAAAACTTTTTTGGTGTGACGAGTTGTTGCCTAAATCGTAAAAATAAACCTCATTAGCTTCGATTGGATTTATTCTTACCTCGCCATCATCAAACTGTGTCAAGTTTTCCACTTTGATGCTCAAGATCCGGCTGTTGACCCAGTAGTGCACGTGGTTGTTGTGAAAGGCCCTGTCGTTCCTGAACACAACGAAGCTGATCCTTCTCGTGGAGTTGGCTATGGAGTCGGGCAGGTAGACCACCGCCTCGCTCTCGTTTGCAGTCATTTGGGTTGAGTTGATGTTACCTGTTAATACCAATAAATGGTGATTAGTGTTATATTCCTATACTTACAGTTTCCAATTCCAATTACAATCCAATCGGCCCAATCACTTACCAAAAACACATAACATAACACATAACCAAAGTACGAGTATATATATTAGTACTATCATACACTCCCTGCCGCTCTCTAGATTCCGACCTCACCCCCTCGTGTCCCAGATTGATTCAGGTGTAAGCTGGATTCGAACCACGACCTCCCGGACAAGAGGTTGCGGCCCTAACCGTTACGCCACCGACGCTCTGTTTTACTTCAGTATTAGTACTATAATCACACTAGGTTTTAAGCTTATGTGTATTAACGTTTTTACAATACAGCTTAATCAAAAATACAACTAGAGATTGTAATAGCGGCAACAGAAATACACATTCTGTGAAAGTTTCAACTATTTATCACGGTTCATGAAAGCCTGCTGACAGACGGACAGACAGCGGAGGCTTAGTAATAGGGTCCCTAAAAATAGCCCTAAAAAAGATAACCTTTAAAACTCCTCTCCTTTTTTTTGGTGCTGCGGCTCAAATTTATTCATATGACCTAATGATCATAAGTTACGATTTTCATGCTTTTAACACAATTTGCAGCTAATTACTGAATTTCAGGATGTGCCGCTAACACTATACTGAACTACTGGTTTTATATGAAGACTCTATTGTTGTAGAATGTAAGGTTGACTAGTTTTTTTATTATTTACAATTGGTAAGCCCTTGTGACGATGATGCCGAAGATGGAAACGGGCTTACCAAGATTTAATAACGCAATGGAAAACTGGCTATCTTGAAGCCGGAACACATGATCATATCTTGGTAAGCCCGCTTCCATCTTCGGCATCATCGTCACTTGCCATCAAGTGATATGATGCCAAGGGCTTACCAATTGTGATTTAGAAAAATATATATTGATAACACTGTTAAGATGGTGGTAGCTAGCCAGACGGGCTTAGAAAATGCCCTACCACCAACCAAACCGAGTCTTACAAGTTGACCCCACCGGGAATCGAACCTGCGACCTCCTGGTGTGAAGCAAATGGAATAACCATAAGCCACAGAGGCGGTTAACTCCTACCAGAAACACATAAGTCTCTCGTCCCTGTCCGTCATTGCGAAGAAACTCGAGTCTTGTAAAAGAAAGTGAACTTCTTTCTTAACAACCCATAAACCAGAAACCCACTGCTGGGGCATGGGTCTCTTCCCAAACTCGGATACTCCACTCTGGAGAATGGAGAAGGGCCAAATCTGAGTTGGTGGAGGTTTTAGAGCTAGGGGCAAACCCCAAGGTTTTGAAGCCGCCATATAGGTCTTATACGGCTTACCGACCATCAACATCACATCTGTGTACCGTGCCTTGCAAAGCAGGGAAATGGTCAAGAAAAATGGCACTACCAGTCTAACCCATCAAGGTAATGATTGTGCTTTAGGTCAATTAACCTGCTTGATCGACTCCGCCACTCAAGTAACATTGAGCTAGACCACATCCTGTACCTGTTCCCATATACTTCAACACATCTTACTAGAAATAATCTGAAAAGCGTCGCCAGTAAACTCGTCTGCGTCTCTCGCTGCGATTCTTAACCCTCTGACAGGTGCATTAGGCTCTGCGTCAGCCATCAGCAGCGCGATGTTACTGCGAATGGCGCTGGCACTGCCCGAGCCGTTCAGGTTTATGCGTGTCCCCAGCTCATCCAGCAAGTGCAGAAGGTTGCCGGGAATCTCTAGGTCTTCTTGCGTTTGGAGAAGTTCGTCGACCTGGAGGTAAGTAATTGTTTCAACCATGAATGCAAAATGTTAATATGATATGTGATGAAAACTATAGCTGGGCCTCTAACAGAACTAAATAAAAAAAAAGAAAATGAATAATTAATTCGGCTTAAATGCTGAATATAATCGTCTTCGGCTCTACACTGCGATCCGTCTTTTTTATCACGCTTTTATTAGCTTCACCTGTATGTTTGTATGTAACCGACTCCTTTGGACTAGATTTTGACCCACTTTAAACGAACAGATTTCATTCAAACTTTGTAGACTTATCAAGAATCAGCGACAATATAATTTTAATAAGTTTGAACTAAAAAATAAATAGAGTTAAAAAAACTAAAAAACACGCTTTTAAAGTACATCAGACTGAAAAGTAAAAAATAATTCTCACTATAAGTTGAAAATAATAATTAACAAATTACTAGTATTATTGAGAAAAAGTGTGGGTTGCTCGATAGACGAAAAATATGGCACACGCTTTTTCACAATAATACTAGTAATTTGTTAATTATTATTTTCAACTTATATTAAGAATTATTTTTTACTTTTTAGTCTGACGTACATTAAAAGCGTGTTTTTTAGTTTTGTTAAACTCTATTTATTATTATTCATAATTGGTCAGCTCTTGGCATGGCTGATGGTAAGTGACGATGATGCCAAAAATGGAAGCTGGCTTACTAAGATTCCCCAACGCAATTGGGAGCTGGCTATTGTATCTTCAAGCCGGAATACAGCAATACTGTTAAACATTGATGTTTGGCGTCAAGACTTAGATAAGATATGATCTTAGGTAGCCAGGCGCGCTTAGAAAATGCCCTAGCATCAACAAAACCAAGTCTTATAAAGTTAGACTCTGCCGGGAATCGAACCCGCGACCCCTGACCTGAAGCTAATGTACTAAACCATTACGCCAAAGAGGCGGTTAACGTCATCTATCGAATATTAGCATAAATAAACTTTGTGTATGATGTCTAGTAACTAATAAACGCCTCCATAGCTCAGAGGCAAAGTTCACTGGCTTTAAACAGGAGGACGCGGGTTCGATTCCCGGCGGGGTCAATTGTAAGACTGGGTTTGGTTGGTGGTAGGGCATTTTCTAAGCCCGCCTGCTAGCTACCACCATCTTATCTAAGTCTTGCCGCCAAATATCAATGTTGATATCATTGGTGTGTTCCGGCATGAAGATAAGATAGCCAGTTCCCCATTGCGTTGGGGAATCTTGGTAATCCCGCTTCCATCTTCGGCAATATCGTCACTTACCACCAGGTGAGATGTTGTGAAGGGTTTACCAATTGTGAATAAAAAAAAAAAAAAAAAAGTTTATCTTAACTTAATTCGAATTGATGTGTAACATCTTTGCTCTCGCTTTCCTGCAATTTGTGGGAGTGATTTCGTGAAATGGGACGGAAAAGTGTCCCATGGGACGGAAATATGTCCCAGGGAGTCGCGTTTTTTCAGGCTTTAAAAGCGCGGAAAAGGCAAAGGTATCTATGACCATACAGCCTAGTCTGCCGTATCTTTGCCGTCCTTTTTTCAGGCTTTAAAAGCGCGGAAAAGGCAAAGGTCTCTATGACCATACAGCCTAGTCTGCCGTATCTTTGCCGTCCTTTTATAAAGTATTTTGTCACATGTTACACATCATATGCGAGTACTGTAGGTCTCGCTCGAATTTTATTCAATTTCTAAGCCCAGGGATTATCATTTATAATTTTTTTTAAATACCTACTCTTTCAAACTGACCCGGAAGCGCGATTACCCCAGAAGTGGGATTAACTCGGAAGTAGCCCCGGAGCGTAATGGTCATCGCTCCTACTTGCTAGGCAGGTCGTGAGTTCGATTCCCACCCAGGGCCAATGTTTTTGTGACGAGTAAAAATTTTTGCTGTGTACTTCGGTACATAAAAAATGTTTTATTTCAGACAATTTGAGTCCATATTAATACCTTTGTTTGTAGTTACTTAAAGTTGCTTATCAATACTAATATTATAAAGAGGAAAGCTTTGTATTTTTGTATGTTTGTAATAAATAAACCTAAAAACTACTAAACCGATTTAAAAATTCTTTCACCATTAGAATGCTACAGTATCGCTGAGTAACATAGGCTATAGCAATTCTGAGAGCGATGTCGGTTACTTTGGTTCTCTTACGGATCTCCTCGTTTCTGATTCGATCACGCAGAGAAACTCCGAGCATAGCACGCTCCATTGCCCTTTGGGTGACCTTGAGCCTTCTTATGAGGCCCATAGTAAGCGACCATGTCTCAGTTCCGTACGTCATCGTAATCGTAGTTCCGTAAGCGGCAGTGGGCGGGGCACATTGCTCGTAGAACAGATGGCCGTTGGGGCAGTAAAGTTCTCGAGTGGCGACCACGCACCGGAAAGCGTAGTGTAGGCAGGCCTCCCACTCGGTGGACCGATGACCTGGTGAAGGTCGCGGGAAGCCGCTGGATGCGGGCAGCGCAGAACCGGTCGTCGTGGAGATCCTTGGGGGAGGCCTATGTCCAGCAGTGGACTTCCTTCGGCTGATATGATGTTATGATGATAACATAGGCTATATATATGTCGTAGGATTTTGATAAAATTAGGTTTTTGATCAAAAATCTAGGTTTTTGATCAAAACCCGGAAGATGACACAATTTAAACTAAATTTTATCATAAACCTGTAAAAATCTAGATTTTTGATCAAAAACCTGAACTAGTTTGGGTATATGATAAAGTTCTAGTCAAAACATGGGTTTTCTTAGTTTTATGACAAATTAATCAATTTAAATGAAATAAATAAAACAATCCATCATCATTTGCAATTATAGAAAGTAAAAAATGAAGTACATTAGTACTAACATACAGTATGGACACTCCCTGCCGCTCTGTAGATTGCGACCTCACCCCTTAATCACCCAGATTGATACAGATTGGTTACAGTTTGGTTGTCGAACGTAAAGGATGTCGCCGCCATTTTGTTTGTTCCGTTATTCCTTTTTTGGAATGTTGGAGTGTCCAGGGTGTGCTATAGGGCTCCCCATCCAGCTGCGGGCAGCCCGCACCACGGAGTTGCGTGTTGGTGCGTAGCCGCTCTACGCAGTTTAGCGTATCAAAACCGCCAAGCCGTGCACGCGAGCCCTCCCCGCCGCGAACAACTCAATTCAATTCAATATATTTATTCAAAAAATATGCAAATTACACTCTTTTTAATAGTAATAAAATAATAATAACAAGGTCATTTGCGAAGAATCAAGAAATAAACAATAATTAGTCAATAACGTCAATATTAAATCCTTGATATAAACCAGATTATGTCATTAGAACATGAAAACAATATGACACGAAAAGTTATACATAAAAATAATTGAATTTCATTGATGCCTTTAACAATAGTAGGCCAATTCACACGGACAGCACCCAGTCACGAGTATAACGCGAGAGTCAGCCATCGCTCCCATCAACTATATAAGAGGGAAATGAACGAACCGGCTCCCGATGCGCATCTAACATGTTTATCTCCGACGTGCTACACCAGCGCAGTAAGCGGTGCAGCGTCCGCAAGGCGTTGTTGTATTGCGAGCGAGTGTCATTGTGCGAAGCTTTCGGTTCCTTTTAACGCACTCATAGCACGGCTCAGTCTTTCCAAGATTCCATGTCTGCTTCATGGCCCACCCTGGACACTTCATACAACGGGCCAGAAATGACATTCTAAAAAAGGAATAACGGAACAAACAAAATGGCGGCGACATCCTATACGTTCGACAACCAAACTGTAGCCAATCTGTATCAAGCTGGGTGATGGATGAGGGGGTGAGGTCGATATCTAGAGAGCGGCATGGGAGTTTCCATACTGTATGTTAGTACTAATATAATTAATTTTTTACTTTCTATAATTGCAAATGATGATGGATTGTTTTATTTCATCATCATCATATCAGCCACAAATCGTCCACTGCTGGACAAAGGCCTCCCCCAAGGATTTCCACGACGACCGGTCCTGCGCTGCCCGCATCCATCGGCTTCCCGCGACCTTCACCAGGTCATCGGTCCACCGCGTGGGAGGCCTGCCTACGCTACGTTTTCCGCTGCCACCGGTCGCCACTCGAGAACTTTACTGCCCCATCGGCCATCTGTTCTATGAGCTATGTGCCCTGCCCACTGCCACTTCAGTTTAGCGATTCTGTGAGCTATGTCGGTTACTTTAGTTCTCCTGCGGATCTCCTCGTTTCTGATTCGATCACGCAGAGAAACTCCGACCATAGCACGCTCCATTGCCCTTTGGGTGACCTTGAGCCTTCTTATGAGGCCCATAGTAAGCGACCATGTCTCAGTTCCGTAAGTCATCACTGGCAACACACACTGGTCAAAGACCTTAGTCTTGAGACACTGCGGTATTTGGGACGTGAAGATATTGCGAAGCTTCCCGAACGCTGCCCAGCCGAGTTGGATTCGTCGATTGATCTCTTTCTTGAAGTTGGAACTACCTAGATGGACTGTTTGTCCCAGGTATACATATTCGTCAACAACTTCCAGTGTAGAGTCTCCAACCTTTAGAGGAGTGGGTGCGACACGGACATTTAACATTATTTTCGTCTTGTCCATGTTCATTTTAAGACCCACTTGTTGAGAGACCTTACTGAGGCCATCGAGCATTGTGCTTAGGTCTTCCATAGTCTCAGCCATGACCACGATATCGTCAGCGAATCGGAGGTAGGATATGTACTCGCCGTTGATATTGATGCCAAGTCCACCCCAGTCCAGAAGCTTAAAAACATCTTCCAGGCCGGCGGTGAACAGTTTCGGAGATATAACGTCTCCTTGTCTCACCCCTCGCTGCAACTGGATAGGTTTCGAGTTCTGGTCCTGGAGGCGAACCGACATGGTGGCGTTTTCATACAGACACTTCAACACCTCGATGTATCGATGGTCAATTTGGCACCGCTGGAGAGACTGTAGCACAGCCCAGGTTTCGACTGAATCAAAGGCCTTCTCATAGTCCACAAACGCCAAGCATAGTGGCTGATTGTACTCTTCGGTCTTCTGTATAATCTGCCGCAGCGTATGTATGTGGTCTATGGTACTAAAGCCTTTTCGGAAACCGGCTTGTTCGGGAGGCTGGAAGTCGTCAAACCTGCGTGCGAGACGATTCGTAATGACTCTCGAAAACAGCTTGTAGACATGGCTCAGAAGTGAGATGGGTCTGTAGTTCTTCAGCAGGGTGTTGTCGCCCTTTTTGAAGAAAAGCACGACCACACTTCTGTGCCATGCCTTAGGCGTTTGTCCCTCGAGTATAACGGAATTAAATAACTTCTGAAGAGCTTTTAGTACCGGTGATCCACCTGCTTTCAGAAGTTCAGCCGTAATTCCATCATCACCTGGTGCCTTGTTGTTCTTGAGCTGTTTGAGAGCCATTCTAATCTCGTACAGGCTGACGTCCGGGATATCTTCGGTATAGTGTCGGGTTAGTCTGGCTCTTGGGTCTTCAGCCAGATCACTGACAGGCAAACGTGTGGTCTTGTACAATTGTCCATAGAACTTCTCAACTTCTTCCAGCAACTCAGTCTTAGACGATATGGTCCTGCCGTCCTCAGTCTTCAGCTTGGTCAGTTGGCTTTGTCCAACAGACAGATCTCTCGCGAACACTTTTGAGCCTTTGTTGTGCTCAATCGCCTCTTTAATACAATTTGTATTATATTGGCGTAAATCGTGAGTTAGGGACTTAGAGATCTGCCTGTTTAGTTGCCGATACTGAGTAGCGTAAAACCAATCTGCGTCTTTCTTCCATGAGGTTGCTGGTGAAGTCGGAT
Source organism: Coleophora flavipennella (assembly GCA_947284805.1). Classification (NCBI taxonomy): domain Eukaryota; kingdom Metazoa; phylum Arthropoda; class Insecta; order Lepidoptera; family Coleophoridae; genus Coleophora; species Coleophora flavipennella. The sequence continues at coordinate 9,206,330 of OX369305.1, forward strand.
ATTTTTTTGGTTCTGTTTGAACGGCGAGTTTTAAAAAATCTTAGACCCGACCGTTTGAACAATTTCCACGAACCTGTCATTATAATCGTCCACATTCTCGCAGTCTCCTAGGCATTCGAAACGATTGTGCAACTCGAGCTGAAAGCTCTCGGGGTTTCGGAGCTGGATGGGCGCTGGTCGGAGCGTAGACTTCATCAGTCGACATCTTTCTAGCTTGGTCTTTAGATTCAATGTGCCTCTGACCATCCGGTGATCGCTTCCTGTTTTGACTGAATTGATCACGGAGACATCATTGAATATTTGCCTCCTTGTCGACAAGATGAAGTCTATCTCGTTTTTTGCTACGCCATTAGGATGCAACCATGTCCACTTCCGCTGTTTTGACTTTTTAAAGAAGGAGTTCATCGTAAAGAGGCTCTCCTTCTCCATAAAGTCGGCCAGCATCTGGCCACGTGCATTTCTTACTCCATATCCAAATTGCCCCACTCTCAGCTCACCATCGCTTCGTTTGCCCAGTTTCGCGTTAAAGTCCCCCATAACAACGGTATAATGGGTCCTGGTGCTATGTAAGGCTGTAGAGATGTCCTCATACATAGTCTCTACCTCGTCGTCGGAGTGTTCCGTAGTCGGCGCGTATACCTGTATGACCTTCATCGAATACCGTTTGGTGATTCTGAGTATAAGGTATGCTACCCTTGTCGAAACGCTCACGATTTGGACCACATTGTTAATGAGGGACTTGTGGACGAGAAACCCGACACCACCCTGGGACTGTTGGTCGCCCTCCCGGAAATAGAGCAGGTTTCCGGATTTAAGGATCATGGTGTCCTCTCCCTCTCTTCGGACTTCACATAAACCTACGATATCCCACCGTAACCTGCTCAATACTTCTTCGAGTTCTGCAAGTTTCTCGTCAGTCCGCCGCAGTGTGCGCGTGTTGTAAGTTGCCAGGGCCAAAGGTCGTTGGGTTTGGTAGCCTGGCATCTGCCGGGGATTCTTTGCACCCCCTACCCCGCCGTTACCATGACTGCTACCGGAGCCAGGAATAGCGGGGCTGCCGGGGACTAGGGGCCGTTTTCTGGGTGTGAAATTCATTGGGGGGTTTTGCCGTAATCGCCACGCTTGGCAGACGGGTTGGCGATCGCAGTTTGATTGCAGGTGTGTTGCAATGCACGGAAAGACGCTGCTGCCCATCCTCCGGTTTTAAAGTCCCTTAGTCGCCTCTTACGACACCCATTGGAAGAGATGGGATGGTCCTATTCTTAGCCGGGAACCATACGGACACGAATTGTTTTATTTATTTTATTTAAATTGATTAATTTGTCATAAAACTAAGCAAACCCATGTTTTTGATTAAAACTTTATCATAAACCCAAACTAGTTCAGGTTTTTGATCAAAAATCTAGATTGTTACAGGTTTATGACAAAATTTAGTTTAAATTGTGTCATCTTCCGGATTTTGATCAAAAACCTAGATTTTTGATCAAAAACCTAATTTTATCAAAATCCTACGACATATAAATATAAATAAAAGAATAATCCTAGAAAAAATAAGAAATCCTTCCTAAAACTTCAGTAACGCAAACCAAGGTGTAAAAAATTGCTTAAAAATTGATTTCATCGCATACACTACGGAAACTATTGATGATACAACAAAAAAATGTTTTACAGTATTAGAGAATATATCAATACCTACAAAAAACTTCGCAATAATATATGTCCAACTATTGTAGTTATTTCACTATAACCACTTTTTACATTATAAAAAACTGACCAAAATCAGACAATGATAACCATACCTTCGTATTAACCCTTAACCAAATAAATTATTTCATAGTTCAAAAATGTTTCGTAACCTATAGATAACCTTTTGAATTACTTAAATCGGACATTCCATTCAGAAGATATTATAAATTTAGGAAAATAAACACCGTCGCCGCTGCGCAATGACCAGTGTGGCAGTGCAGTGTAGTGTAGTGCAGTGCAGTGTAGTTTAGTGTATTGCAGTGTAGTGTAGTGTAGTGTAGTGCAGTGTAGTGTAGTGTAGTGTATTGCCGTGTAGAGTAGTGTAGTACAGTGCAGTGTAGTGTAGTGTAGTGTATTGCCGTGTAGAGTAGTGTAGTATAAGGCAGTACGAACTTCGCCGGGACAGTTAGTGTAATGTACAGAGGCCAGCACATCAAGCTAAACACTGGCAGGGCGACTCTGATCCATACGCATACGGCATAAAAACGGTACAAAGTCTAAAGTGTCTAGCTATACAGGGAATCTAAGTTTGGGGTCTCGTGACCTTGTGTGATTTATCCTCGATAATTATTATATTATAATAAACTACGTATTTTTTTGGTACCTGATCAAAGGTTTCTTCGATATCTTCCACCATTACTGTGCCATTCTGCAGGAGTATCTCTAGGCCGTCAAGAACTTGTTGTAGCTGTTCGTCTGCCTGCAGATCAAAATCAAATTTTTATTATCTTGTACATGAAATTATTTTTGTGATAATTACTGTAACTTCAAGAATGGACTCTTGTTTTGACGTAAGTGCTAACAACAACACATACAATTCAAAATTAGTAGTTACAATATTAATATTGTTTGTTGCTATACATGGATTAGATGCTATTTATAAAAATAGAGAAGTCTATTACCTTTTTCATTTTAAGCATTACTTACGGGTAATGGTGTTGCCGTAGACGGTGTCTCCGGTGGTGAAGTGACCACTGTTACTTCCTCTATAGGTGTCGCAGTTGACACCGTCTCGCTAGGTTTAGGCCTCTCTGTTGGTGGAGGTGGTCTAGGCGTCGACGACAATGGGCTAGATGTGTTCTCTCCAGCGTCCACAGGTGCCTCTGTTGTGTCTATATCTGTGTAGTCGATGTCATCCTCGCCTGATTCATCTAGCTCTGCGACTTCAGATTGCCTCTACAAAGTTAGGTGTTAGTTAAGGTGTTAGCATCCTCGTTTTTAGAGGTTTGAAATATGATTATGATCTGACGTGGGTGAAAGGTTTTAGACAAAACATTTCATGAAATTTTCCCATTAAGCTATTGATATAGTCAAGTATGAATAACATAAAATAAAAAAATAACTTGATCGCTGTGCAATAACAATAATATGTGAACTGAATGAAAGCTAATGAAGTTATTTACAACTATTAAACTTGTGTCCTATTACTTGGTGAACTTTGTGCCTCAGTATGCAAAATCTAGCATCATAATATTCGTTTTTAGTCAACATAAATTCTAAAACTAATTCCAAGAATAATAAACGGCCGATATCAGTTCTATGAGTGTGTTGTTTAGCTTTAGCACTGTCGCTAGCCTGTTACAACTCTGTGTACTTTTTCCTTCTCTACCGACATACATGGTATTTCTTTATCTTTTGTTTATCTTTGTTAAGTCATTGTTGGCAATTTTCACAATACAAATTTTAATGATAATTCATGACTGAGACTGGAGAACGGTATTGGGAAAAAACCCTAAGATTTACAATGTAAAATTACTTGAAACGTACAATTAAGTTATATAAATGAAAGGCACGTCGCACTCAGAACTTTGATGTGGAATAAACTTATCACGAGAGTCGATTTAGTAAAATAAAATATCCAACTCACTCCAGTGAGGTGCACAGTGGGCGAGTTGAGGCCGACATCGGCTTCGACCCGGATCTCCGTGCTGACGGGGAGGTTGGGGGTAGTGGTGCAGCCAGAAGCGGCGGTGGTCACCCACTGCACGCCCTCGTTGAAGTCCCCCACGCAGGTATAGGTGCGACAGCCGGAGGACGTAGTCGAGGCGCCTAGGAATATCGTTCAAAAATATCGTTCACATCTTCTTCTTATCGTGTGGCACAATTAACCTAGCTATCCAAGGGAATGACGGCGATTGCCTGGTGTTGCACTTAGGGCATTTAGATTTACACCTACGGAAGTGTGTAATGCGACCTTCATACACATCTGGAATCAGATATGCAGGTTTCCTCACGATGTTTTTCCTTCACCATTAAAGCAATCGGTAAGTATATGTACGTAAGTTTCGAAAAACTTATTGGTATCTACATTGCCCATCCGGATTTTTACCCGGGACCTCTGGTTACGAGGACCAAGTCGTTACCGGTTGAGCCGCCGATGCACACTAACGACCATCGTTCACTAACTTGATATGTATTTCTTACTAGCTTTTGCCCGCAGCTTCGCCCGCGTGGGCGTCGTTTTTATAACCGTTATCGAGGACGCACGGTGCTTATAATGAAGCACGTTAGAATTTTTTGCATATGATACAAAAACTATCTACGTACCATATTTCATTCAAATTCGCTTAGCCATTTAGGTTAGAAAATGAAAGAAACAACCAACAATAATAATTATAATATAATAATAATTATATTATTTATAATATTGTGAAATTGATTGCAACTACTCTAATACGAGTTAATGTGAGTTGTTACGACTGTTAATTTAAGTTGTTATTATCTACCAAGAAGTCAGTCACTGGCTCCCGTTAGTAAAAATATCAAAAAAAATTATTGTAATTATGACCTCCAGCATGTAATTATACGTATTACGAGCAGTTGCCTGCGCCAGTTGCCAGTTGTTATCAGCGCGGACATCAGGGGTGCAAGACATTGCCAGAACGAGAATAAGTTTTTTTTTTGTTATTGATGTTGCCTACTGCTTGATGCTGAGGTATTTTAATTGATGTAGCGCAATTCGATACCGTGCGAGCATGAACCAAACACATTGCAGTGAGACATTCAATTTACTGCAAATAATCAAAATTGTAAACAAAAATCTTTTCTTTTTTTTTGTAAACCCTTGACAACATCTCATCTGGTGGTAAGTGACTATGTTGCCGAAGATGGAAGCGGGCTTACCAAGATTCCCCAACGCAATGGGGAACTGGCTATCTTATCTTCATGCCGGAACACACCAATGATATCAACATTGATATTTGGCGGCAAGACTTAGATAAGATGGTGGTAGCTAGCCAGGCGGGCTCGGAAAATGCCCTACCACCAACCAAACCGAGTCGCAATTGACCCCGCCGGGAATCGAACCCGCGACCTCCTCTGTAAAGCCAGTGAACTTTGCCTCTGAGTTACGGAGGCGGTTAAAACCTACAATAAACTATTCCTACGTGTCCTACAATAAAGCATTTACAAAAACAGAACGATACTTTTCGATTTAACCACAATGATATCTCAGTCCAAAGAGTTTTTATTACTACCTCCAGAGGGAAATTCTATGACACGTAAATTTGATATACCGTGCGGCGTATACGGGCAACCCCGGGCGGGCCTGTTAAGGCCCTTCCCAGTTTTATTTCCGGCCCACGAAACATTTAAAATCGCCCGCAAAAATTTATCCAAACTAACAAGAGAGTGAGAATAAGCAGTCTACTAGCACAGAGTACTATAAGCTTCTCTAGCTAGCTTGATTCAATGATAAATCGTAAAAACTGATAAATTAAAATGACATACCCTGGTATGCCGCCCCTTTCATAGGTTGCTGCAGTGAGAGTGAGGCAGATATATTGTAATTTCATACAGTTTGATTTTCTTAAGAGGAAACGCGGGCGCCATTTTTTTTCATACAAACGTAGTCCCCCGTTTAGGAATTCCCTGGATAGTGAAAATTGAGCTTTTATGTATAATAATTTCGCACTTTTTCTATAAAAATCTTTCCATAAAGGCCATGTTTTGTTTTTTCCCATATTCTTATTTATTATAAGTACCTTGCTGTTTATTAGGAAGTAGGAGCCTTCAAAAACTAAGAAAATTGCCCAATTGAAACGTCATTTTCAGATAGTCACCAAAAAATAATACGTATATTAACAATAAAACGAAAACATAAAGGCATAGTCAAAGCGTTTTGAAATAATTTTTGAAAAAAAATATTATTATTGCTCTAGTTTTTGAGGAGGAAATAGGGGACTACGAAATACTGTTTTGGTCAATTTTAGTATCTATTATCGGTCCGCGCTGCAGTTCTCCCTTTCTTGCTGTATATGGAGAGGTTTAGGGGAGTAAGACAGCGACATTTTATTCGAATACCTATTATTTAGACCAGGTTTCCTCTTAACTACGTCTTTAAATCTGTTATACGAGTACTTGACTCCATTTATACGTCGAGCCGTAAAGACAATGCGTTTTTTTATCTTTATCTACTCGTGTATAATATATAAAATAAAATCGTGTTAGTTACACCATTTATAACTCAAGAACGGCAGGACCAATTTTTATGATTTTTGTGTTTTTGTATATTTGTCTGCGTCGGAAATAGGATAATAAGTATTTAAATACGATATTCATCAATAAAAAAAATATCAGTCAAAAAATAATTGGTTTTAGGGTAGGGTAGGGTAATGTAGTGTAGTGTAGTGTAGGTGTAGTGCAGTTAGGGCAGGGTAGGATAGTGTAGTGTAGCGTAGGGTAGTGTAGTGTAGGGTAGGGTAGGGTAGGGTAGGGTAGGGTAGGTTAGGGTAGTGTAGTGTAGTGTAGAGTAGGGTAGTGTAGGGTAGGGTAGGGGAGATTAGGGTAGGGTAAGGTAGTGTAGGGTAGGGTAGGGTAGCGTAGAGTAGTGTTGTGTAAGCTGTAACGAAGTTCGCCGGGACAGCTAGATACTCTGTGTCCCACCCAATCCTCATTCGAACATCTAATTTTATAATTATTATTGCTCCGTGTCTTTCACTTTTGGAATTCACGTCTTTGATCTGCAAAATGATTGGCATATTGAAGGAATATTTACAGCTTAAAGTTCCTAAATCTCCTGATCTCAATAGATTCTTTGAAATCAGAATATTAGGTCTTGAATGAAATCAGTTTATTTTTCACTCACATCTTTCTAACTTTAGTCCTGTTTGATTATGATTACTCAATTATTGCATTTCAATTGTACGTTTTATTATTGAATTGTAACTTTATTTCGCCTTCGTTTTTTTACCTTGGACAGTTGTTTACCTTACCTTGGTTTGTACCAGGTAACGGGATCCTATTACGAAGCCTACGCTGTCCGTCTGTCCATTCTGTCTGTCTGTCTTTCAATCAGTCCGACCTAAAAAAGCTGTATATTTGAAACCGTCATATTATGTAGTTAGCTGAAATTTCCACAGAATATATTTTATTATGGGTAAATTACCATCAAATAACAAAATTGATAAAAAATAAAAATGAAGGTGGTGGCCATACAAGACATATAACTTTTATAGGTTTTTAGTTTTTTTTATATTTTAAAAACAGTAATTATAATTATATACAACGTGAAACGTAGTGTGATTGTAGGACTAATCAAGAACAAAAATATGAACTGGCTAAGTCTGAGTCGTATTCCCGCTAAGAAGTAGAAGTGAATAAAAATAGTAGATTGTTTACCTAGGGAGCAAAAGATGCTAAAGTAGAATTCTGAACGCAGCGAGGGATTCAAAGTAGATACGTCTCTTAACTTTAAAACAGTTTTGCTCCCGAGGTGGACACTCTACTTTAATCACACTAGAAAAAATAAATAAGTACAACTTATGAAAAATATAAGTACGTTAATTTATTTACATACAGTTAGGAACAATAAGGTCTAACACAGAAACACATTTTACGAAAAATGTTTCGCTCCTCTTGCACTTTTCTAAAGGAGTCATATGTTTTCCTATATTTTTCACGGGATTTTGTGGGTAGTATAATTATTGTGCTGGACTAGCGGTCCTAGTTTCATTTAATTGTTAGACCCTGAAATTGTATAATAGTAAATGCTCAGATTTGAATATTTTTTTCTTCCAGGAACAGTTTTTTATTTGTTCATGACTTGTTTAGTAACCAATTATAGGACTTATTTCTAGTATTCTGGAAATTAGAAAGTCTAAATCTAACGAATATTATGTTTAGTTATCTCCATTAGTAGTAATTCACTTAGTTATTACAATGACTTTTAATTTTGGTCGGTTTATAACGGCTGCTAACTTTTAGCTGCTAACTTCACACCGGTTAATGCTTTCATTATCACTGCTTGACAAAGGCACACAAATTTTTCATATAACCGGATTTATACTCATATTTTTATGAAAAATGAGTGTGAACAATTACAATTGCGAAATGCATTTTGCGCGTCTTTTACCCTTTCACAAACTGTTTTTTTATTTGGTCCGAGCGCCCGCGGTTTCTTAGTTATGCCCGGAACCCTACTCTGCGCGAGACCAAATCGCACTTGGCCGGTTTTTTAATAAATGAAAAGGGAGGTATCATTCTTATTTACTACATAAGTCACTTCGTTAATCACGAAGCTTGGGATCTTATAAATAGAATGACCTTGGGCATAGAATACACCCAAAAAAGTAGATTGTTATTGGGGAAACATTGTTCCCACACTGATTTCTCTTATGATTTCCATCTGTACTGCTTAGATCCGCTACTTTAACGGCTTGGGAAGATTTTGTGTCCCTTTCTAAGCTAATAAGATAAGCTGCTACACGTAATCAATGCAAAAAATAATTTCCTATTACGTAATAGTTTTATGTTTCTGCCATACATTTACGCCACTTGTGGAACAGTGGTTGCAAGGTGTGAGCGTGGCAGGATTAAGCAGAATTTTACTATGAAATCATCATGTCAGCTCGAGGGGCTCGCGCCTACCATGAATTAGGGCGATCGGGCCTTAGTCGACCACGCGGGCCCAGTGCGGGTTGGTCAACTTTACACACAACCTTCGAGTTTCTTCGCAGGTGTGTGCAGGTTTCCTTACGATGTTTTCCTTCAATAGCTTCGGATAAACGTACATGTACAATGAAATAAAATATTTTAATATAATATCTTCTACCTAAGTTTTTTATATAATATATCCTACTCCTACTAATATCATAAACGCGAAAGTTTGTATGTACAGATGTATGGATCTTTGTTACTATTTCACGCAAAAAATACTCAACGTATCTGGCTGAAATTTGGTAGGTAGAAAGATTAGGGCCTGGATTAACATACATGCTACTTTATTCACGCTCACAGACAGTCATACAAACTATGTTCATGCGAGCGAAGCCGCTGGGAAAAACTAGTGGGTCTATACTTTTATTACTAAGTTACCTGAGAATAAATGCATAATAATAATAAAACCGCCTTTTTTATCCACAATTGATAAGCCCTTGGCATCATCTCACCTGATGGTAAATGACGATGATGCCGAAGATAAACGGGCTTACCAAGATTCCCCAACGCAATGGGGATCTGGCTATCGGAAGCCGGAACACATCAATGCTGTTAACACTGATGTTTGGCGGCAAGACTTAGATAATATGGGAGTAGCTAGCCAGGCGGGCTATGAACGGAGTCTTACAAAGTTGTCTCCGCGGGAATCGAACCCGCGACCTCCTGGTGTGAAGCGAATGGACTAACCATTACGCCACGGAGGCGGTTTAACACTTTTTACACTTTAGTCCGATAAAAGCATGTTTTAGTTATTCCTTGTGTGCCACAAAGCGTTTATACAAACAAACATACAATAATAATAATCCCTTATCTGTCATTTATAAAAAAATAATCTTGTGAAATATCCTGATCTTGCAAAATCACAGATGTTTAAATTTGAAAAAAAAAGATTTTTTTCGATGTTGTCTATGTTTAAAATGTTTTTAGAGTTCCGTGCCTCATAAGGATAGAAGGAACCCATAAAGGATTACTTCGCTGTCCGTCTGTCTGTCTGTCAAGACCCTTTTTCTCAGGAAGCGTGGAGGTATCAAATTATAGTTAGTAGCATATACTGAGGTCTCCGGTCATTTAAAGCTGTAAAAAAAAGTATGCTTCTTAGTCAAATCAATACAAAGGTACGGACGGCCCTTTTACGGCCGTTTATGTCCTTTTTTATGCTCGCAATTAGATGTTTGGGAGGTTTTTTTTAACTATGTTAATAAGTCAATGCATTGGAAACTTTGGTCGCAGCGATCTCGATTTTCTTCAGCAATTAAACAAGATATGAAATTGATATTTTGTAAACTGATTCTTTAATTCAATGACTTCATTTTGTCAGTTACAGAAACACAATTCTTTAACGTTTATACAGAAAAAATATATCAAAGAAACTTCTTTGACCAGTGTGTGTTGCCAGTGATGACTTATGGCTCAAGGTCACCCAAAGGGCAATTGAGCGTGCTACGCTTGGAGTTTCTCTGCATGATCGAATCAGAAACGAGGAGATCCGCAGGAGAACCAAAGTAACCGACATAGATCACAGAATCGCTAAACTGAAGTGGCAGTGGCCAGGGTACATAGCTCGTAGAATAGATGGCCGTTGGGGCAATAAGATTCTCGAGTGGCGACCGCGCACCGGAAAACGTAGCGTAGGAAGGCCTCCCACGCGGTGGACCGACGACCTGGTGAAGATCGCGGGAAGCCGATGGATGCGGGCAGCGCAGGACCGGTCGTCGTGAAAAACCTTGGGGGAGGCTTTTGTCCAGCACTGGACGTTTTTCGGCTTATCGAGGATAATAATGATGGTGATTTACATTCTACAGGCAAACCAGACCAATTTAGTATCTCTTAATTTTCTTAGTCGATTGGTTTAACACACACTTCAATATGCCAGTTGGATTGTTTAAATTCCATTGTAATTTTTTATTGAAACGAAAAAATTTTGAAAACGTGCAAATGTGTGGTTATTTTCTTTACTCTTTACACCTAAAGAAAAAGACAGAAACAACTGTCCCAATCAATGTCTCGCCTTAAGTCTGTCCTCCAAATCGATTCTCGATGATATTTGTAGGATTTCGTACCCAAATGTTTTTTTCGTACAGACGGAACGTTCAGTGTGTGAGTCCGACTCACACTTGGCCAGTTTTAATAGAAATTCTTGTCAATGAACAAGACATGTCGCTCCAGAATATTTATACAAATTTTTAAAAGCAACTTTTATAGCTACAATTATTCTTAATGATTGAAATGCCTGAAGTAGACGACACGATGCGGACGCCGCAAGCTCAATTCGACTATATTTTGCCGTAAAAAGAGGTCAAAGAACCATTCCGCGACAATGGTGAGAATTATACCCAATGTCACGTGAGCGCGTACGCCGCTAGATGCACAATTAGATGATAAATTCAAAGATTAAGTCGATATAAATAAGTTTAAGACTTCGTAAAAACTGTAGGTAACTGGCGTGACTACTGCATGTACATAGGACTATAATGAAGTATTGAGTACATTATATAGTTTGACAATAAGAGGAACTACTCGTAGATTTGATTCATTACCTTCATATCGTGATCATATCAGCCGAAAAACGTTCACAGCGGGACAAAGGCCTCCCAAAGAATTTCCACGACGACCGGCCCTGCGCTGCCCGCATCCAGCGGCTTTCCGCGATTTTTACCAGTTCGTCGGTCCACCGCGTGGGAGGCCTTCCTACGCTACGTTTTCTGGTACGTGGTCGCCACTCAAGAACTTTACTGTCCCAACGGCCATCTGTTCTACGAGCTATGTGCCCTACCTACTGCCACTTCAGTTTAGCGATTCTGTGAGCTATGTCGGTTACTTTGGTTCTCCTGCGGATCTCCTCGTTTCTGATTCGATCGCGTAGGGAAATTGCGAGCAAAGCTCGCTCCATTGCCCTTTGGGTGACTTTTAGCCTTCTTATCCATAGTAAGCGACCTAGTCTCTTTTCCTATGTCATCACTGGCAACACACACTGGTCAAAGACCTTAGTCTTGAGACATTGCGGTATTTGGAACGTGAAGATTCGATTAATGTGACTGAAACAGTTCTGCATTGTTCCTTGTAACTGGTAGCCCTTCGTTGGCAGAACCCGTGAATTTGGAAGGGCAGTCATTAGACAATGTATAAACTAGCAAGTACCTTGCGTGACATTGGCTGTGGCATGAGTTGGGTGTGAGGTTCAATTAGTGCCACAAAAAGTGAGAGGCAGCGTTTTTGAAGTGAAAACTTCTTTAGGCGCGTTGTGCATTTTTTTAAGATGGGAAAAAACCATTGGATTCGCGACACTGTAACATGTAACCAACACCTTACCAGGAACACTCGCAGGGTCAAAACTTTGTCAACCTAGTCGTTCGCCAGGAACACTCGAAGGGTCAAAACATATAAAACTGTAAAAAGTTTTAACTTCTGTCGGCACTCCCTGTTTCGGTTATTATTCACGGAGAACTACATTAAATGTTAGCTGGAAGCCATTTCTAGTGAATTTAAAAAAAAGGATCTCGCACGCAAACTCTTGCCTTGAGCCCCCACCCCTTACCCCTCCCCAAAGAGATGTCCGAGGGACATGGACCAAAAATATAACAACGTTTAAGGTGGTTCTTAAATTTGTTTGTAATTTGTTAATTTTGTCGGTTACATTTCAGTGGAAAAATAATTTGCTGACATTTCATGAATCGAACCAAACATAATTATTATGTTCGCATAATTACAAGATAGTCACAACACAAGGAACTATTAGATAATAATTGATGGTTAAACAAAACAAAACGTTACATGAGGTCAGGTAATTTCTTGATTCACAATAGAACCACAAACGTAATAATACTATAGTTAGTCGGTTTTTCTTCTTTGTTGCCCTTGTTTATTCATTTGTTTATCGTCATTTGATCCGTTATCAGAGGGATAGGTACATGCAGGATTCCTATAATGACGCGACGATGTATTCTTTTGCCATTTGAAGCAAGCAAGACATTGTAACATTAATAACTACCCATTGCTAATTGCAAATCTGCTTTTAAATTTAAATATCAATGCATTCTAATATGTCATTATCCATTAATAACCTGTCACATCATTATAATTTAATTACATATTTATTGCTATTCATATAGGTGTTATAATAGACTTATGTTATGAAGTGACAGTGTTTGTCTGTCCGTATGTATGTGTCACGTCACCTATTGACCTCTGAAATTATTGTTAAGTGCGAATGGGATGTGATAATTAGATGACTGCGTAAGATGCGAAGACGCCAGTGCAATTTCAAAGTGTTTGATTTTTTCCTTGGTTTCCGTATTGTTATTTTGCAACGATCGTATTGTTCATTTGATAACATTTGCTATTGTGTATAGTTCTTAATCAAATTTGTATTTTAAATCTTTATAGTCACTTATATTAAGAAGAGATTGCTTTTAGCAATAAGACCGCCTACTGTACACTTCATTATAATAACTATGTGTATTAGCTTACGAAATAGTTTTGGTGTACTATAAGTGTAAATAAATAAATAAATGAAATTATATTATTATTTTGTTTATCCACTAATAGGATTAAGCCCTTTATCTTAAATCTCACCTGATGATAAGTTGTGATGATGATGACGATGGAAGCACACTTACCAAAGAGCCTTAAACCTTCAAATGACGTTTTATAACAAAGTAACTTCAGTAATCTTTCTCCATCTAAATCGCCTTTAAAGGCATTTATATTATCAATAGGTAACATGGATCCTACACAAACACAAATATTAGCAAAATGGTTTAAAGACTTACCCAAAGGAAGCATCGGTATTGAATCCAATCCTTTACAGTAATACACTGGCTTCATAGAAATCACTTCTATATCGTCCCAGGTCCCTGGCGATACCGGCATCATCTCTGGTTTTATCTGAATATGCAACAGCGCCTCTTTTCCTCGTATATACTTTTTCACTCTTATCTTGTGTATCAAGTCCCTCTCTTTATATCTCAGCCCTGGATTTGTTGCCTTAAATTTCTTTAAAACCTGCTCAGAAGTCTGGTTATCTATATGTAGTTGTCCAAAAACTTTGATGTACTTAGTTCTGTAGAATATGTATTCTTCCATCTTTTTTTGCCAGTGATCCAAATAATCGTCTAGATCGTCGTATTTGTGTTCACCTTTGAAGTTTATTTTCGCGGCATAGTAGTTGACTAAAGACTGTTTTTCACGTAAAAACAGTACCTTGTTTGATTCTGTGACGTAGTAGTTTCTAGAGTCTGTAAGGACACACCAGTAATAGCCGTCGTTCTTCGGAGAAATAATGAAATTGTTGGCATTATCGTTGTACCTCACTCTGAGATCGACTGGGTAATAAGTCTTGGAGTCGGTGAAGCATTCTATATCATCCTCATCCACTGTGTCGTTCGTTGTAAGGACTAGTTTTCCTTCTCTGTAACAGAAACGAAGAATAAATTTGATTTTACTTTCAATTTTTTAACATCGAGTTACTGAGATACCTGCCATTAATATTTCTTTTTAACCGACTTCAAAAAAGGAGGAGCAAAGCTATCGAATCTAATACAAGTGTAGGTACTTTTCTTAAGTGCTGGAACCGACCTCAAAAAAATGTAGACCCCTAATTTGTTTCGTATCTACCTTTAATTTGTTATTGTTAGTTAATTTCGTGTATTTAAAAACACTATTTCATAATTTTGGGTGAATTTTTTTTTTATTCGGTTGTCAATTTTATTGTACTTCTAGTTTTTTAAGGTTTAACACATTCGTTCACATTCCATTTTTTTACTTTATTATTATTATAATTATCTTGACTTTCTTTTAAAAAAGTGTAACAGACAGAAAATAATAAAGAAATAACTGGCCAAGTGCGAGTCAGACTCACGTACAAAGTAGGGTTGCGAAGTCTTTTTAAACATATTAATTAGGCCGACAAAGTTGTTTTATAAAATCTTGGAAAAATATTTTTATGGTACGTCCTCTACATGTGATTTTTTTTTATTAACATAACCCTAAACCCTATCGTGTGGGGTTGCTATAACCATTCATTGATTCAGGGATTGGTTTGCGAAATATTAAGCTTTAAATTTTTGTTCGAGATATTTCCCCCCCCCCCCCCCCCCCCCTCCCCTACAAACTAAACCGCTATTTTAAGACATCTGAAAAAAATTGTAAATAGTAAGACATTTAATCAATTTAAAAGGAAAACTATCACGGTTATGTAGGTTTTCTTAGTTTAGGAGTAATAGTCGACCAACTTAAGATGTGCAGTTGGATTTGTCAATAGTTCATCGATTTATCATTTTATTTGGAAATAGAACATTTTGTTCTATTTCCAAGTGTAAATAAAATTTTGCTTATTAAAATAAACATTTATTTTCTAAAAAAGGCTTTGGGCGAGTCTGACTCGCACTTGGCCGGTTTTTTTTTATTATTTTCTGTCTGTTACAATTTTTTTTAGAGTTAAGGGTTCCTTATAGTTTCAACTTGTCTGTCTGTCCGTGTGTCCATCTATTTTTTGTATGTTACACTTTTTTTAAATAAAGGTTACTATCACTCAAAACTTTTAGATGCACTGTTTCGAAAATGATGTTAACAATCGATCGCCATGAATGATAGCGTACTTTATGAATATAATAATAAATAAATATTTTATTGTACAAAACAAAAATTTACAAAGAACTATAAAACGGAACTCCTAAACTAGGTAGAAACCTGAAATTCAGGAGTTATCACCCTCTGTTCTGAAGAAACTTTCTATTTAACTTTCTATTGTAAAATGTACCATACTCGTAAATTAGATATAACTAATGGTAACAGTTTGCCACGATTATCTATGTTTTCCTTTAAAAAACTGAGGTCGAACGACTCACAAGTCAACAGTGACATTCATCAGAACCCGCCTCAGCTGGATGGGCCTCTCGCAGATCACGTCGAAGAACATGAAGGAGCTATTGACGAGGTACCAGAAGTTCTCTCTGAGGGCCCCGTAGGCGGTGCTGTCAGTGGTCACATTCGTGTCCTCGAAGTTCCATTCTGATGTGGGTATCTAGAAATAGTGTATAATTGCAGTATCTGATACGAGTAAAGGAAAATAAGTGAAACAAATACTTGTGTAAAATGTCAACAGTAACACTATCAATATAAGCTGAAGAAATATCAGCTTAAGTGTTGTGTTACTGTTGTCGTGCGTGCAAGTGTACTGTAACGATCTTCAGGGAAACGTGTGTCGACCATGGGATGCGTGCAGCTCAGATGCTAATGTGCAATTGTCAACAAAAAAAATTCGCTTTGCGTATCTTAAGATCCACTTAAAATCGATCACGCATACGCATTACAGCTTCACATAAAATTAAAAAATTGTGTTCTTGAACTTCAGATAAATTTTCTTCAATTTGTCTATTATAGGAACTTGGTGATGCAAAAAATTTGTAAAGTGACACTGGCTTTAAAAGTAAGGCACAAAATAATGGTTTATTGTGACAACCTAACACACGGCAATGGCGTGTAAGAGAGGCAATTATCTTAAGAATTTTGTTATGATCTGGCGCAATATTATGATTTAATGATCGAAATCTTGATAGTAAACTTACCACGTCACCCCCTCTGGCTGAGTCAAACCTCAACGTCGTATTATCTGGACTCAGAACGATGCCCAGTGGAAATGTTGGATTATTCCCTGATATGGAAAAAACCGGATCACTCGAGTATCTCCAGCCCTTAGTTAGTAGAGACCCCCCTCGCTTAGAGCATATCTCTTTAGCTTGTCTCCAATTAGCTCTAACTGTTCCTCGTCCGACACCCTTAATAGCAGCTAGGCAAGTTGGTCTTGGACTATAGAACCTCCAAAACCCTTTTAAATCTTCGCATCCTTCATTATCTTTATCATTTTCTTTCCTAAAAGGCTTAACAAAACAATATCTATAATGTTTCTCATCACACATAGTTGCTGTGAAATTCATAACCGGATCTACTATGACACACTCTTCTTCATCGGACAAATTAGGGTTATGATGGACCTCATTTGACGATTTAAGTATATCTCCTATAGAGTCCGTGTATGACCAATCTATGAACGGTCCCCCGCGGTACATAGTCTTATAGTCAGTCCATAGAACTACGTTTGTTTCTGTTATATTTAGGCTGTAATACAGCTTGGTTGTGTAAAGGTTTCCAGCGCAGCCCTGGAACTTGTCTGAAAATTTCTCGGGACCCTTCAGTCGGTAGCAGACAGGGTCATCGCTCTTGTACTTCTTGTAGGCTATGGTGTACCCTATAGGGCACGTATGCCGGTGCTCCGCGAGACTGCAACCCCATGACAGGAGTGTTATGAGTATTGGTAAAAGGGCGCTTTGCTGGATCTTATGCATCTGAAAAGACGAAATCTGTACTATGACATTTGGCTTATTGATTCAGGTTAATCAGGTTTCCTGAACAAGTCAATTCAAATAATAAGACCGCATATATTGTTTTGCAATCTAAGTGTTTCTCTTATAGAGTCCGTGTATGAACAATCTATGAACGGTCCCCCACGGTACATAGTCTTATAGTCAGTCCTTAGAACTAGTATTGGTAATCAGTCTGAAAATTAGACAATGATAAACCAAAAAATTGACAAATATCGACAGATTCAGGCATTGTTATTATCTTATCAAATTGTGATAGTTCCACAGATTAAGTTAGCAATGTCAATCATCCACTCGACGGTATTCCCGATAAAGCATAAATATTATATTCAGTATCTATTTTGTGTACAGCTTTGCCTGAACTAAGCTGTGATGGTTCTGGTTATAAACTTAGCTTACGCAGTTTTGTATATTTTATGGTAAATCAACGGAAAATATGGGTAGCTACGTAATACCTACCTGCTTAACAAAGCAAAGCAAACAAGGTTGAAAAATGTTTTACTATCATTTCAAGAATTAACGAAGCCTGATTTTTATAAATGAACTAGCTTTTTCCAGCGGCTTCGCTCGCGTAAACATAGTTTTTATGACTGTCCTCAAGGGTGCGCTGTGCCAAAAAAAGTTTTAAAAAGTTGCCAGCATGTTTATCCAGGTCTTAATCTGTCTACCTACTAAATTTCATCAAGATCCGTTTATCTGTTGTAGCGAGAAAGAGTAACAAACATCCATACTTAAAAATTTCCCTTTTATAATAATTAGTAAGGATGATTAATAGAAGTGTTTGTCATCTTCATCATCATCATATAAGTCGAATGACGTCCACTACAGGACAAAAGCCTCACTAGGATTTCCACAACGACCGGTCCTGCGCTGCCCGCATCCAGCGGCTAAAGTAGATCATCGGTACACCAAGTTGACTTACTTATTAATACTTATTTTTAATTGACAATAGGTGTGCTACCTTAAGTGATTCAATCAACAGATTTAAAGAAACCACACTGCTTATTGTTATGATACCCGTGGCGCCCGCGTCACCTCAGTTTTTTGCTCTCTAAAAGGACACATTCATTTTCTAGGTATCCATAATCGTTTGTACTCGCCTTCAAGTCTTCAGTAATCTTAGCTCTAACAAGTAGCCCCCGTCGCCTGACATCTTATTTCCTTAACCATAAAGTTCAGACTTCTTCAGCAGGGTAGGTTCCCACAGTCTCTGATGTAAATACAATTGTCCTTCTTTCTGACCGCTGTGTTGTGGTATCTGTAAAGAAATGAAACATAATGAAAATACAGGACACGCGTGCAAGTATACACATCAGTCATCATCACAATGTATTTGGGTTAAAGGCCGCCAGGAGGTTCGAGTTTCCATACAAACGTAAATACGTTCAACTCCGTTTCAGTACAAATTCAAAATATTTATTCAAAATATTCAAAATATTTATTCAAAATGGGTGCATATTACACTTTTTCTGATGGTCATAAAATAGTGATTACATTACATGTCAAAGATCGTGAAAAATTAAAAACAATCAATAATCACTAAGTAATGACAAAAATAATTTTCGAAAAACCTAAAAATATTGAGGTATAAGCTTTAATTTGAAAATAATTTTAATTATTTCGAATACGAATAGTAATAACTCTTAGCAAATACAGTCCGCCATATTGGATTTAGAATGACATCACTTAGACAACCAAATCGGCTGCCCCATTTAAAAACACAGTATTTAGCGAGCAAAACTTTTTTTATATGGCAAATTTTCAAAAATCTGAGAATTGTCAGTTACTGTGTTTGAAATTGAACAGCCGAAATATTGTGCTCGAAACTTAACGTATTTACAAAATATCTGCTCTTTTTTTATCCACAATTGATAAGCCCTTGGCATCCATCTCACCTGATGGTAAGTGACAAAGATGCCGAAGATGAAAGCGGGCTTACCAATATTACCCAACGCAATGGTGATCTGGCTGTCTTATCTTCAAGCCGGAACACATCAATGCTATTAACACTGATGTTTGGCGGTAAGACTTAGACAAGATGGTGGTATAGCCTAGCCAGGCGGGCTATGAACCGAATCTCACAAAGTTAACCTCGCCGGGAATCGAACCCACGACCTAGTGGTGTGAAGCGAATGGACTAAGCATGACGCCACGGAGGCGGTTAAAGCTCAATCGGCAACCGGTAAATGGTACTAATTTAGCTTCCAAGATTTCTTCCAAACTAAAAAAACTTACTAACATTTTTACAGCTTGTAAAAATAATTATTGATATAACACAAATGGTCGTCTAGCGTCGGTGGTGTAATCGCTAGGGCCGCTACCTCCTGTCCGGGAGGTCATGTTTCGAATCCTTTCACATAGAAGTGTTTTCGAATGTGGATATCCTAATATTATGTACGTTTATTCGACGCTCTTATGGTTAAGGAAAACATCTCGAGGAAACCTGCACACGCCTGCGAAGAAACTCGAAGGTTGCGTGTGAAGTCGACAAACCCGCATTGAAACCGCGTAGACGACTTAGGCCCGATTGCCCTAATTCGGGGGAAGACCCGATCCCCTCGGTAGGGATGTATATGAACTGATATGATGATAAAACAAATAATGTCATTAGGACATGAAAACAAAGTAATACATGAAAATTATTGAATTTGACATTAGATCACGAGTATAACGTGAGAGTCAGCCATCGCAGCCCTCGACCATATTAGAGGGAAAGGAACCCCTGAATCATATTTGTACTATGTGGAGAGGAGAGGTGGTACAGAACCCTCGGGGCGCAAGTTCAACTCGCACTTGGTCAGGTATTTTTTGCCGTATATCATGTCTTATTTTTATTAGGAACTAGCTGTCCCGGCGAACTACGTACCGCCTTACATTACATTACACTGCCCTACCCTACACTACACTACCCTACCCTACACTACCCTACCCTACACTACACTACCCTACCCTACACTACCCTACCCAACCCTACATTACCCTACCCTACCCTACACTACCCTACCCTACACTACCCTACACTACACTACCCTACACTACACTACACTACACTACACTACCCTACCCTACCCTACATACACTACACTACACTACACTACCCTACACTACACTACCCAACCCTACCCTACACTACCCTACCCTACCCTACACTACCCTACCCTACACTAACCTACCCTATACTTTCCTACCCTAAACTACACTACTCTACCCTACACTACACTACCCTACCCTACACTACCCTACCCTACACTACCCTACCCTACCCTACACTACCCTACCCTACACTACCCTACCCTACCCTACCCTACCCTACATACACTACACTACCCTACTCTACACTACCCTACACTACACTACACTACACTACCCTACCCTACACTACCCTACCCTACTCTACCCTACCCTACCCTACACTACCCTACCCTATACTTTCCTACCCTAAACTACACTACTCTACCCTACACTACACTACCCTACCCTACATACACTACACTACACTACCCTACACTACCCTACACTACACTACCCTACACTACACTACCCTACACTACACTACACTACCCTACCCTACACTACCCTACCCTACACTACACTACCCTACCCTACCCTACATAAGAACCTTCTCCTGACAATAACGAACTCGACAAAAAAAGAATTAGCCAAATCGGTCCAGCCGTTCTGGAGTTATAGCGTCAGGAAGGAAAACCCGACTTATTTTTATATAGTAAAAAAAAAAGATATCTACATACATAAAAGGATTCCCAAACACAAGTCATTTGCATAAACAAACTCTTACAAAATAATAATTTTTTCATTTTTATTTATGGTAACAGATCGTGAAAAAAATATTATTATCATACAGTAGACCGTAACGTCAAAGTATATACGAGTATATTAGTACTAACATACAGTATGGACACTCCCTGCCGCCCTCTAGATTCCGGCCTGACTCCCTCGTCATTCAGATTGATACAGATTGGTTACAGTTTGGTTGTCGAACGTATAGGATTTCGCCGACATTTTGTTTGTTCCGTCATTCCTTTAATGAAATGTCATTTCTGGACCGTTGTATGAAGTGTCCAGAGTGTGGTAACGTTGAGCGTCGGTGGAACAACCGGTAACGACTCGGTATTTCTAACCAGAGGTAGAGGTCCCGGGTTAAAATCCAGACGGCCAATGTACCAATGAGTTTTTCGAAACTTCGTACATATACATACCGATCGCTTTAACGGTGAAGGAAAACATGATTCCAAATGGGTATTAAGGTCGCGTTGCACACGTCCGTAGATGTAAACCTAAATGCCCTTCACGTGACCGCAGGTGATTCTAAGTGCAATACCAGGCAACCGCCGTTCTACCACACGATAAGAGAGAAAGAGAAGACCGTAGTTACTTTCCATCGGGGTGAGTCCGTCCGTCAAACACGTCACAGTTTGTTTACCCATCAAATCCACCTCAGCTTAGTGAACGATTTGTAACGTGTTATCAATATCAGATAGGTGATATCCACTTACAATAAATCGTTCGTGGAAAAGCACCAATCAATAGGAAAGTACTAAAAAACCAATGAACCACAGTAACCATAACGAAGATAAGTACTGAAAAGATATTTTTTTTCTGAATGATAAAAAGGTCACCTTGCGCTGGCTGTAGACCAAGGTTTTTCGTCCAATTATTCAATCAAGTTGAACTCAGAAGTGAATACAGATTAAATCATTTTATTCATGCAGTCATTTTTGCAATTATATCGGGTTTCTTAATTAAACTTCTCTTATGAACATTCGCTTTAAGGCAAAATGTCGCGCGCAAAATCCGGTCTAGATACTGTCTTGACTTCATGCAGAGCGCGTTTGAAGGACAGTACCATTGGCTTCACAAAAACGAGAGGTTACGGGTTTGATTCCCACAGGTGGGTAACCTACCCCTACATCGGCCCGTGGCTCAGAGTAAAATAATACTACATGGCGAGCTAACGAATAGATAACGACATCTCGCACTCCAATATCCATCAAGCTATTTAGCTTAGCTCAGCCAAAGAAACAGACATACATACATACACCTGAAAAACATTATCTTCCTTCTTGGGCAGTCGGCTAATATTCAAGGACAAATCAGACTCGAAGTCGCGGTCAGCTGGCTGGCCGTACACTAGGATAGATACTAGCTATTAGTAGTATTTATTAGCAAACGGCTCGCGAGCATAGACAGGAGTTTAGTCCAGATACCATCGGGAACTATATTGGACTATTCTGATTAGCAGCCTGTGTCACTCATCCCCTTAACTATTTCTATGCAAACAAATCAAGCCAATCCATTGCTTCGTTGCGACGTCGAAGTGCGCGAGCCTCGAAATAAGTTTTCCCTAGATCCCGCGGGAACTGTCTCGGGCTATGCTTATTAGTAGTCTGTGTCTCGGTGCAAAAAATCACAACAAACCGTTGCTCCTTTGCGAAGTTAAAGAAATCAACCACAAAAGAGTTTTTTTTTAATTTCCCTCAGGAACTTTACCGGACTTTTCTATTTTCATCACGGAATAAAAAGTAGCCTATGTCCTTTTTTATGACCCAGGCTACCTCCATGCTAAATTTCGAAAAGATTGGTTGAGGTGTTGAAGCATGAAAAGGTAATAAACAAACGCACTCAAATTTTTAACAAAAAAAACACATAATATAAAGAGGAAAGTTTTGATTGTTTGTTTGTTTGCATTGAATAGACTCCGAAACTACTGGATCGATTTGAAAAATCTTCCACTGTTGGGAAGCTACAATATCCACGTTTGCTATAGGCTATATTTTTTTTTTTTTTAATAGGAATCCTTACTAAAACTGTAATAATGTAACCCAAGGTATGAAAAATTACCTAAAAAATTCCTGCATTATCTACATAAATTAGTGTAGTTAGTGTAGTGTGTAGTATGTAGTGTGTGTGTGGTGTAGTTTGTAATGTAGTGCAGTGAAGTGTAGTGTAAGGTGGTACGAAGTTCCCCGGGACCGCTAGTTTATGATATAAAGATTCGGCGTGTCGGGAGATGTTTTATCAAAAAAATATTAGTAACTAGCTGTACGCCCGCGTTGTTTTCGATTTTCCCGTGAGAATAAGACTTTTCCTGGAGTAAAAAGTAGCCTATGTCCTATTCCAAGACCTTACCTATATGTGTGCAAAGTTTCAACCGGATCCGTCCAGTGGTTGAACCGTAAAAGAGTAACAAACATACATCTATGCATACAAACTTTTACGTTTAATATATTAGTAGGATTGTAGTTTAGTTTAATAAGACGCAAAGTCAAACGCACTCAAATTTTTAATAAATAAATAAGAATCACCTTACATTGCTTTTTGTTTTTGTAATGAGGACCAGTCAAAACATTCATCTCGTTTTATTTTCTTCGTATCAATAGGCGGGTAGCTGTTCTCACTACACGCATTTTTCACACGGTTTACATAAAAGCGTAATGTCTAAAGTTATGATAAGAAAAAATACTGTGAGACATCAAAAGAGTGATGAAATAATAAATGGTAAAGGGTTAACAGTTTCCAACAAAGTGTTTCTCCAATAAAACCGACTCACACCATGAACTTAACCCTAATATAAGCCTGGCCTCACACGGCCGGAAAATTCATAATCTAAATTCAGATAGCCCGGATGCTACGTGGCGTAATGGTTAGTCCATTCGCTCGCTTCACACCAGGAAGTCGCGAGTTGGATTCCCGGCAGGGGTCAACTTTGTAAGACTCTGTTTGGTTGGTTTTACATAGCCCGCCTGGCTAGCTACCACCATTTTATCTAAGTCTTGCCGCCAAACATCAGTGTTAATATCGTTGATGTGTTCCGGCTTGAAAAAAAGATAGCCAGATCTCCATTGCGTCGTTGGGGAATCTTGATAAGCCCGCTTCCATCTTTGGCATCATCGTCACTTACCATCAGGTGAGATGATGCCAAGGGTGTATCCATTTGGATTTAAAAAAATGCGAACAAAGTCACAATATGAGTGAAGCATAATGAAATTATACTTACGCAAATCCGGGCTATCTGAATTTAGATTATTCCGGCCGTGTGAGTCCAGCCTAAGACTGTGACACATAGCTTAATACCAACGAGACTACGGCTACGGGTGCCCATGTCCATGATGAGTAGTCATTGTTAGGGTGCAGTTGAGGCGTGTTAGGGCTGCACCCGTCTAGATAAACAGCTTTATGGCAGCGTGACGTCACTGCCGCAGGCGCCAGTGCCGTACTAAGGTTTTTATGGGTTTTCTCGGAGGTTTATTTATACAACAGACCGACATACATATTTTAAGACCGTACTCACAAAATTTTCGGAACACTTTTTTTTTAAAAGATCGCGAATTTTAAGATTACTATGAAAACCTTAAATCACTATTTTTGAGTGACAACCCTAGTTTTTTGAAAATGTTATCTATCCACAAACTACAATTTTGTGACTTGCTTATGTGTGTAAAGTTTCATTAGAATCAGCCCATCCATTTTCAAGAAGTAGTAATTTTAAGTTTGTATGGGTATTTTCAATACGCTCTTTGTTTCATAGTGTCAATGTCAAGTGCAAAGAGATAGATAAGCAAGTACGTGATGAAGTTATAGGCGGGATGAAGCTGCGTCCCCAGTTATCTTCTTCCTGCGTCTTCACTAAATACGATTTGATACTATTTCCCCATCACGAATAACCTTCATCATCGTCATATCAGTATTCCCAAGGATTCTCACAATGACCGATCTTGCACTGACCGCCTCCAGCGGGCTGCCGTGACCTTCACCAGGTCGTCGTGGGTCCACTGAGTTAAAAATCTACCTTAGCTCGATAGATGCACTCAACGCACGAGGCTCAGCCACCAACCTATAGTTTGAGAGATTGGAGGAGGCTCACTTCAGTTTCTTTTTCGCCTCAACACATTTTTTCAGCCCATGTCAAACAGTTGCCGCGCCGTGTGAAAGCTCCCGTAATAGCTCATACATTACTAATATATCCGTACGGCGACTGGATTCATGTGAAAAGGGCCTGCATTGACTTTTTAACTTATTAGGTCAACAACTATGTGGAGATGTCTATAGGTACAATAGGAGTTTCATGCGATACGTCTCAGCAGGAGGTGATTTTATTCCGTTTGATCTCAGTCGCAAGTAGTTTTGTGTCAACGGGTTATCATTCTTCAGAAGGATGCACTGTAACTGTAACTGAGAAGGTTTCTTTGCCGAATTGTTGGCTGCTGGTTTGTAATAGTAGGCTCGGTCAACCGCACGTCGATGGTAACACTATAGCAAAGATGACCTATTACTTACTATATGCGTGTGGCGAAGTCATACTTTTAAGTTCGTTTTCAATCAGATTACCTGATGGTAAGTGATGATGATGCAGAAGATAGAAGCGGGCTTACTAAGATTCCCCAACGCAATGGGGAATTGGCTATCTTATCTTCAAGACGGAACACATCAATGTTGTTAGCATTGATATTTGGCGGCAGGACTTAGATAAGATGGTGATAGCTAGCCAAGCAGGCTTAGAAAATGCCCTTCCACCAACCGAGCCGAGGCAAAGTTAGACTCAGCCGGGAATCGAACCCTCGACCTCTTGCCTTCACCATTACGCCACGAAGGTGGTTGAATTGCATATCTTCATCCTGTTTCACATCTTTTTCCACCCTTTTTCTGACTCCTTATATTTTTCTTACCTTTAATTGTCCTGATTTGTTTTTTTTTTATATTTAAAGTGATTATATTTTTATATTTTATATATAAAATTCAATAGTGTTGATAGTTAATGTTTAATATAGCTAATTTTACATTATACTGAACCCTGGCCCTGGTACCCTTGCCCTCCAAGTCGTTCTCATATAATTCGTGCAAGTTACAGCGCGAGTTAGATAGAGGGCTCGCCGAGGCTGCAATCGGAGTTATGCCTTGGAGAAAGCTTCTTGGGACTCGCGCACTGAAGGATCCGTACCAAACACATTTGGGTACATCAGCAAAACCACAATCGGATTGATGGAAAAACTTAACTTTGTACAGGGAGGTGCAAAAGTCATGAAGAGATTCATAAAATAAAAATATGACACTTCCAGTGATATTCACAGCAAAATTTATCGCGAAAAATCACAAAATACATTTTGGATTAAAAAAAAATTACGTCTGTAAAACGTAGGTCTTCAGTTAAAGGTTTAATATGGTTTTTTTTTTATATCATGGATAATTCCACCGTTGCCCAACTAACCAAAATCATAAAATTTTATTTTGAGCTTTTCATCAAATCAGCTCATATACTTCCCTTTTTTGTTTGCCTTCACCGTAAGAGTATGTACGAAATCTAAATTCTAAATTCAATACATATGAAATCTAAATCAAAATGTTACGTGGCAGGATTCAAACCACAACCTCCCGGACAGGAGGCGGCGGCCCTAGCCGTTACGGACCGACACTTTTAGCAAGTGTTTAATCACACCCTGGACACTTCATACAACGGGTCAGAAATTACATTTCAAAAAAGAATGACGGAACACACAAAATGGCGGCGAAATCCTATACGTTCGACATCCAAACTGTAACCAATCTGTATCAATCTTGGTGACGAGGGGGTGAGGTCGGAATCTAAAGAGCGGCAGGGAGTGTCCATACTGAATGTTAGTACAATATATACTTTGGTTTAAGCTTGAAGTTTTCAACGTTTAGTAGGCCCCCGCTCGTTCTCCACATATAACAGCGCTAGATTTTAAATTCTCTGGAATTGTTTAAAAAAAGGTGTTTATTAACAACCCAGGACAACCGAGCAGCTAAATGCGAACTAAAATGAGTGGATAACCCCTCAAGGTCTGTGAAAAGTAATGAGAAGTGGTCTCGAAAGAGCCCAACTTTGTGAAACTGTAAATAACGTTCATGTACTCGTACGTGACGTAATATTCAAAACCTAACTGGAAAATATCGTAATGAGTTTAGTTTTATGGTGTGATAATAATTAAGATTAATGAGTGGAAAATATAGCAATACTGTATAAAAAATAATTTTAGGTATTTTTGTGATTTATTTTAGGTATTTTAGGCATTTTATTTTAGGTGTAATTTGTAATTAGTGTGATATTATTTTTAAGACTGATTAATTTTTATACAGTATTGGTATATTTTCCACTCAATAAAAGTGTACTTAATAGAAGATTAAGATTAATTAATAAAAATATGTAAAAAAAAATTAACCAGTTGCAATCCCTTTGAGGACGCCACCCGGTACTTATAAACTGTTCTCCCTTAAATCGATATACGTCTCTGTCAATTCTCTGCTAATATAAGTCCGTCATCGCAAAAATATATCTAATTATATAAAAGAAAGTCATGTTAGTTACACCATTTATAACTCAAGAACGGCTGTACCAATTTTTATGATTTTTGTGTTTCTGCATTTGTCTTCGTACGGAATAGGATAATAAGTATTAAAATATGATATTCATCAATAAAAAAAAATATTATCAGTCAAAAAATAATTGGATTTAGGGTAGGGTAGGGTTGGGTAGTGTAGTGTAGTGCAGGGTAGGGTAGTGTAGGGTATGGTAGGGTAGTGTAGTGTAGGGTAGGGTAGGGTGTAGGGTATGGTAGTGTAGTGTAGGGTAGGGTAGTGTAGGGGAGGGTAGTGTAGTTTAGTGTACGGTAGGGTAGTTTAGGGTAGGGTAGTGTAGGGTAGGGTAGGGTAGTATAGGGTAGGGTAGTGTAGTGTAGTGTAGTGTAAGGTGGAACGAAGTTCGCCGATACAGCTAGTATTTTATCATTTTTTTACATAAAATAAGAATAGGTATACCTATTTTTTTCATAGTAAGACTAGAAAGTGCGTGGTGCACGATCTGCAAGCAGCTCGCAGGGGATTATTCACCTAAACCTGTGCCTAAACCGTCCTCATAAATCACTCCATCCATTGGTGAAAACCGTATGAAAATCTGTTCGGTAGTTTTTGTGTTTATTGTGTTCAGACAGACATACAGACGCGATCCCCCGCCGCTTTGTTTTATTAATATGTATAGGTTTATGTCTTAGGTACCTGCATATTTTTGTGACAAATTAAGCAATTCTGTTTAAAAAAAAGTGAAAATTTAATGCCCTGACGGTCTATGTCAGACGGATAGATACAAATGATACCTAACGATGAAATTCCCAGAATCTAGTAGCCAAATATTTTTATAGTAAGTAAATGTATATTTGTTCAGTACACAAAAGCAGATAAGATGTAAGTAAATAGCTAGTTATCTTTTGAGTCACACGTGGATTGGCTCCAAACACCTACCCAGTCTCATAAAACGGCGATAAAACGTTGTCAACTGTCAAGATTCCAAAACATGCGATATTGGATCTGCGTAGAGGCAAAGAGTAAAGTATATGAGAGAACTAGAATAAGTTGAAGAAAAACCTTAAATCTTTTAGCCGCGGAGGGCGATACCACCCCTTTGTCGTTAATGTTCCACCTTTACGCACGAAGCGTTTTGCTTCTTCGTTCATTATGCGAACGACCAAGGAGTGGAATTCCCAGTATTCCCCGATTCGTATAATTTAGGAATCGCGAGTGAATAGACACTATTTGAGCTTACGCTTACGTGGATGTCCCTCGGCTGCATCGGCACTTACTATCAGGTCAGGTGCAGCCAAAGACACTCAAATTTTTTATTTAAAAAAAAGTTACAAGCTTTTATTTGAAAAGAGATTTTATGCTCAAAAGCCAAATGCTCTCGGCACGTTTCCAAATTTAAAAAAGAAGAGCACTCCTACGATTCTATCTTATATATAAAAATTAATCGCAAAATGTGTTGGTAAGCGCATAACTCGAGAACGGCTGGACCGATTTGGCTAATTCTTTTTTTGTCGATTTCATTATTGTCAGAAGAAGGTTCTTATGTAGGGTAGGGTAGTGTAGTGTAGTGTAGGGTAGGGTAGTGTAGGGTAGGGTAGTGTAGGGTAGGGTAGGGTAGTGTAGTGTAGGGTAGGGTAGTGTAGTGTAGGGTAGTGTAGGGTAGTATAGGGTAGGTTAGTGTAGTGAAGTGTATGTAGGGTAGGGTAGGGTAGTGTAGGGTAGTGTAGGGTAGTATAGGGTAGTGTAGGGTAGTGTAGTGTAGTGTAGGGTAGGGTAGGGTAGGGCAGTGTAATGTAATGTAAGGCGGTACGTAGTTCGCCGGGACAGCTAGTTTATAATAAAACACGATTTTTGGACTTTGATTCCACCTCCTTAGTTCAACTTCAAAATACTAAAAGGATCTCACCGAGAATATGGCTTCATACCAAACAGCTCAATCTGAGCTCTGGAAGTCGTTCTAAAATCGATTGCAAGATTTGACCCAAACAAACATACATACATACATACAAACATTGCAAATTAATTATAAGCTTTTAAAATGGAAATATATATGAACACTCACGGCTAAAGTGACTCTTTTTGAGACATATTGCCAGAGCTTGTACACAGAAAGCCTGTGGATCAGTTATACCCAAAGATCGCTGCCAATCGTGTCCAATATAATAATATATTGATTATGATGATAGGACTGTCTCGTTTCAGTACTTCAGTAGTGCGTCGGGGACGTTTTTGAAGTACCAAGATTTGCATTCGCAATTTCGCACAAAAGAATTTACTATCCCTGATCCGCAGAACATGGACGGTCCCAACAGCAGCATCCTAAAGAATAAAGCTTGAAGGGGCACTTCAACGCTATAGAAGAATGTGCCTTGTGCAGAAGGTCATTACGGAAACTAAATAGCTCATTTCCTTGATCGCTCTTGGCACAGGCCAATGGAATCTTAATGTCTTAAATCTTTATTTTTTCTTCATTGTCTGTGTTATTTTTTATTGTAATTAGTCTACTATAAGCCTAACTAACATTTAGTGTAGTTATATCTTCAGTAGTCTGTTTTTTTATTATTCACAATTGGTAAACCCTTGACAACATCACACCTGGTGGTAAGTGACAATGTTGCCGAAGTTGGAAGCGGGCTTACCAAGTTTCCCCAACGCAATGGGGAACTGGCTATCTTATCTTCATGCCGGAACACACCAATGATATCAACATTGATATTTGGCGGCAAGACTTAGATAAGATGGTGGTAGCTAGCCAGGCGGGCTTAGAAAATTCCCTACCACCAACCAAACCGAGTCTTACAATTGACCCCGCCGGGAACCCGCGACCTCCTGTGTAAAGCCAGTGAAAAATATTTTTTATTTACTGTCCATCTTGTTAACTCCTTAAACTGACAGTAGGCCAAGACAGTAGATACCACTTTGAGCAAGAAACTATCCTTTTTTAACACACTCATATTAGTTTCACCTGTATGTATGTATGTATGTACAAATAAGCCTGCATTACTGTTTGTAACCGACTCCTTTGCACTCGATTTTGAACCACTTTAACGGACAGATTTAATTCAAACTTTGTACATTTATCAAGAATTAAAGACAATACAATAATTTCGTACGTTTATCTCAAACGTAAACTAAAAACTGAAAAATAAATAAAGTTAAAAAAAAACTGAAAAATACTCTTTTAAAGCACATCAAACTAAAAAGTGAAAAATAATTCTTAAAATAAGCTGAGAACAATCATGAACGAAAAATACTAGTATTATAGTGAAAAAGGCGTGGGTTGCTCGATATACAAAAAATATGGCACAAAGCGCCCCACGCTTTTTCACAATAATACTACCTAGTAATTTTTGTTCATTATTGTTTTCAGCTTATATTAAGAATTATTATTCACATTTTAGTTTGATGTGTTTTAAAAGCGTGTTTTTTAGTTTTTTAAAACTATATTTATTTATTCTAAAGTTCAATTAAAGAATTTTCTGTATCTCTGTTGTTGGTAAATCTTGTAGATTTCTACCTAAGCGCTACTTCTGTGTCAT
Source organism: Coleophora flavipennella (assembly GCA_947284805.1). Taxonomy (NCBI): domain Eukaryota; kingdom Metazoa; phylum Arthropoda; class Insecta; order Lepidoptera; family Coleophoridae; genus Coleophora; species Coleophora flavipennella. The sequence continues at coordinate 9,237,261 of OX369305.1, forward strand.
ACATATCCCTTCTTTGTAACTTATCTATCACTCATAAGTACCCAGTAAAACATTTTAATGTAAAATGTTGCCAAGACGAGGTCATATGACTTGCACTGTCAAAAAGTTATCAGATCTCATGTAGAGCCAAGCTTCTAACTCGACACGCCCTAATTCGACAAGCCCTAACTTCACAATTTCTACACCTTAGTCAAATTATGTGGCTTAGCCGTTTAGTTACTACAATAAATATTGTATAACAGAAAATAATGGACAGTGAATATTTTTTTCACCTTACACCTATGTGACGGTAGCGAAACAGCCAAGCCACTTATTTTGACTGAGGTTTTTTTTTCATTATGCACAATTGGTAAGCCCTTAGCATCATCTCACCTGATGGTAAATGACGATGATAGTGAAGATGTAAGAGGGCTTACTAAAATTCTCTAACGCAATGGGGATCTGGCTATCTTATCTTCAAGTCGGAACACATCAATGCTGTTAACACTGATGTTTGGCGGCATGACTTAGATAAGATGGTGGTAGCTAGTCAGGCGGGCTATGAGAATTCCCTAAAACTAACGGTAACTGAGTCTTACAAAGTTGGCCCCTCCGGGAATTGAACTCGCGACCTCCTGGTGTAAAGCGAATAGATTAACCATTACGCCACGTAGGCGGTTAAGGTGTAGAGTTTGTGAAGTTAGGGCTTGTAGAATTAATGCGTATAGAGTTAGAAGCTTGGCTCTACATGAGATCTGATAACTTTTTGAAAGTGCGAACCATATGGCAACATTTTACATGAAAATGTTTTGGTGGGATTTCACTCCTTTTTGTAAGTTGCTTATGACAATATTTTTTTTACTGAACTATATATACTACTAAACTCAATGAGTAATTCAACTCCTTCCATGTAGAAAATTCAAATCGCTATGCTCTTTAAAATAATGCGTTTTCCCACGATTAGCAACGACGTGTGCCCTCACGTGTTTGCCCGTTCGGATTCAACGCTGTCTGATATTGACTTTGGAGGTAATGGCAACATCGGCAACAATAGTTTCTGTTCAGACGGCAACTATTCATTATCATCAATCACAGCGAGTACACATCAGGCGTTTTGCGCGCACTTAATTCCATCCCCTAATTTATGAGTTGGGGGGTGATTAACTTAAAACCCTGAAATATATATTTTTTTATTTATTAAAACTAACCACTCCGGGAATGCCGACAGACGTGAAAACTTTTTACAGTTTTGACCCCCCGAGTGTTCCTAGCAAACGACTAGGTTGACAAGTATTCTGCCAGTGTTCCTGGTAAGGTGTCGGTAAATACAAACATCCATCCCCTAGTGTAAGGGGTTGGGTTGTTTAACTTGTAAGTTCCAAGTTTTTTTTTATTGTGTACTTATATTAGCTTACGTACCAAATTTCAGCTTTTTAGGACTTCAGGAAGTACCCTAATATTTTGATGATCATCAACGAGTCAGTGACGAAATCGGTTTTTTTTAGATATCAATAAAATCTAAAGTATAAGAGCTATACAATTGAAACTTTATATGTTTAATGTAATGAGTTTTGCTATTGACATCATATCACGAGAATTACGTTTATCTGGTATAATCGAAACCCAAAAAATGAGGGTTCAAAAAAACGAGAAAAGGCAGTAGTGCCCTTGCGCTTCACTTGGCTCGTCTTGGCGGGGACACTACCGTGCCCCCAGATAACTGCCTGCAGCTACAAAAGGCAGGGTGGCGCAACAAAGCGGCTGACTCATACATAGCTACATAGATCAAGTGACAAAAATAATTCTTACATACGAAGCTCCGTATTTGTACACGTAGTGATATGTGACAAATGTAGCTGAGCACTCAGTTATATTATAACGTAGGTACATAATGTTTATGTAGGTATGTACTATTCAATGATTCACATAGCTCAGGTTAAGAAAGGAAACTGACATGATAAGATATTTTTATGGAGACCAACATATACCTAGAGACATACCTTGTTAGTGTTATTTATAATGTTACTTGATATTGTATTTATTGTCATTTATTTTAAATACATTAATAAATTTATATTCACTAAAGTTAAGTTGCAGCGGCACATATCGAACGCCCCCCTTGCACCCCTGATTCAAAGTTTTGTGGGTAGAGGACCGGAAACTTATGTACAGGTTGCTGAAAAAATACGAGTGAAATTTTAAGGGATTACTCAGTATTATCATATCAGCCGAAAATTGCCCAGATCTGGACCAAGGCCTTCCCCAAGGATTTCCACGACGACTGGTCCTGTGCTGCCCGCATTCAGCGGTACTCAGTATACAGTACAGAATACAGGAAAAATATTTAAAAAATATTGTCCTTAAAAATACTCTTTTCCATAAAAAACGAGATAATTACCAGGACGAAATTTGGTAGGTAGACACTGCAAGGTCGTTCACACGCGTGCGCGAATCGCGATGCCATGCGTTGCGCTCAATCTACCGTAGGTATATTTTCATCCTTCTATACTAATATATATACTTTGCTTCTGGGTTCCGTGAATTCTCAGTTTTCAAGCGACTTCCAAGAAGGAGGAGGTTCTCAATTCGACTGTATGTTTTTTTTATGTGAACTTTTGACTGGGTGAACCGATTTCGATGATTCTTTTTTTTATTTGAAAGCTAGTGCTTCCCGTGTGGTCCCATATAAATTTTATTAAAATTGGTGTAGTACTTTATTAGAAAATTAACAGAAACCAAAAAAAATATTGCAAAATTGTACGAAGTTGTTGTGATGGAAGTCGGTTTTTTAACGTGTTTAGCGTTTTTTTATTATGCCGGGTCACCGAACAGGCGGGCATTTGATTACTTAATTAATTTTTATGTTGTGATGAAGTAAAAAATATTGTGTTGTATTGCACGATGACGATTTGTGTAAAAGATGGATTTTAGATCATTAAAATTTTACTTCTATTTTATATTTAACGTGTTTAGTGTTTCCAATTATTAAAGATATGAATGTGGGTTCTTTGGGGAAAGTATGATAAGCAGAGGCCCCAGATAACAGACCCTGCACCAATTTTGTAACATCCTGTCTAGTAAAAATAGGGAGAACCTTGAGACTATATGTGTTCATGTTACATGTATTTGGCTGGATAAATTGCAGACGGTTTTCAAACCCGCCACAAAGTGACCTTCCCCACTAAAGAATATCAGAAGTGTAAACGACTTAAGACATCAGTAAAAAGTGCCTTTACCGATGGCTGGTCTCTGGTCAGTCGGAGCCACAGCGAAAATTTTACACTAGCCCAATAATAATAATAAAAGGCCTAAGCGCCCTCCAAAGACATGAATGATGATTTGATTTGTTTATAGGAGGTACCTTAATCAGATTTTTCTTGGAATAACAAACTATTAAGTACTGCAGGCCATGTAGAATTATAGAAACTTACCGAGTCGCACCAAAATCGTTAAAGCCATTTTTGAGTAAAAAAATTAAATTAAAAAGTGTTTTTTTACTATGGTGGCAACCCTAAAAATCAAGATAGGAGAAATTTGTAAAAAAATGTCTGGAGATATAAAAATAGTATTGCCCTTACCCAAATTTTATCAAAATCAATCCAGTAATTTGGGAACTCAAACAACGAATGGATGCACAGACACACACATATAACTTATTTCGATCCCAAAGTCACCTGGAAGTGGTCTATATATGTTGATGAGTAAGTGAGTGACTGAGTCATAAAGACATCAATATCTCAGAAATATTAAGAAGTATATTTCTGAAAATAGGGATTCTAGGTGATCGAGGAGTTCTTACTAGGCACACAAAATCGCAAGTGTGTAGAGCAAACAGACTTTAAGTTCGGGTAAGTCGAAAGTGGCCCGAATGATTCGTGTAAGAGCGCCAATGTAAACCACGGCCGGTGTCGCCCTTTTTTTAAAAGCTTTTATTTCACTTTTGTTGTGAGCGGTGAGCGTCGGTGGCGTAATGGCAAAGTATATATATTAGTACTAACATACAGTATGGACACTCCCTGCCGTTCTCTAGATTGCGACCTCACCCCCTCGTCACCCCAGATTGATACAGATTGGTTACAGTTTGGTTGTCGAACGTATAGGATTCCGCCGCCATTTTGTTGATTCCGTCATTCCGTTTTTGAAGTTTCATTTCTGGCCCGTTGTATGAAGTGTCCAGGGTGTGGTAATGGTGGCTAGAGCCGCCGCCTCCTGTCCGGGAGGTCATGGTTCGAACCTGCCACGTACCAATGTGATTTCGAATTTAGATTTCATATGTACGTTTATCCGACGTCCGACTCGCAGGTTATGTGTGAAGTCGACCAACCCGCACTGGGCCCGCGTGGTCTACTAATTCAGGGTAGGCTCGAGCCTTTCGGTGGGGACGTATATGAGCTGATATGAATGAATTTTTGTTTAGTTTAAATCTTGCGATCTATTTTAGAGCAACTTCCAGGGGTCGGATTGAGCTGGATTTTGAATTGAAGTCGTATTCCCGGTTACAATAGATCCTATGAGGTTGATCTGATGATGAATTGTATAGGTGGAATCAAGGTCCCAGAATCGTCTTTCATTTTCAATAAAATCTACGAAACCTCAGATTAAAAATAATGTAGACTAGCTTGTCCACGCGGGTGAAGCGGTTTCTATGACTGTCTTCGAGGGTGCGCAGAGCGCGAGCCGCAAGCGGATTCCGAGCGTGGAAGAAAGTAGCCTATATGTTAATCCAGGTCCTAATTTGTCTACCTACCAAATTTCATCCAGATACGTTCAGTAGTTTTTGCGTGAAGAGTAACAAACATCCATCCATAAATACAAACTTTCACATTTATAATATTATTGAGTTTCATACAACAATCATAAAGTGGGCAACGCTTTTTTTATATATACATACGCATTTATATCAAATTTACCTTTTATTTTTGATCTGTTTGAATTGAAACACAGTCTTTTTTAATTTGGAGCTGTGTATTTTTACTAGCCTGTATTTTTAAACGCCTAAGGCATGGCACAGAAGTGTGGTCGTGCTTTTCTTCAAAATGGGTGACAATACTCTGCTGAAGAACTACGACCCATCTCACTTCTGAGCCATGTCTACAAGCTGTTTTCGAGAGTCATTACGAATCGTCTCGCACGCAGGTTTGACGACTTCCAGCCTCCCGAACAAGCCGGTTTCCGAAAAGGCTTTAGTACCATAGACCACATACATACGCTGCGGCAGATTATACAGAAGACCGAAGAGTACAATCAGCCACTATGCTTGGCGTTTGTGGACTATGAGAAGGCCTTTGATTCAGTCGAAACCTGGGCTGTGCTACAGTCTCTCCAGCGGTGCCAAATTGACCATCGATACATCGAGGTGTTGAAGTGTCTGTATGAAAACGCCACCATGTCGGTTCGCCTCCAGGACCAGAACTCGAAACCTATCCAGTTGCAGCGAGGGGTGAGACAGGGAGACGTTATATCTCCGACACTGTTCACCGCCGCCCTGGAAGATGTTTTTAAGCTTCTGGACTGGGGTGGACTCGGCATCAATATCAACGGCGAGTACATATCCCACCTCCGATTCGCTGACGATATCGTGGTCATGGCTGAGACTATGGAAGACCTAAGCACAATGCTCGATGGCCTCAGTAAGGTCTCTCAACAAGTGGGTCTTAAAATGAACATGGACAAGACGAAAATAATGTTAAATGTCCGTGTCGCACCCACTCCTCTAAAGGTTGGAGACTCTACACTGGAAGTTGTTGACGAATATGTATACCTGGGACAAACAGTCCAGCTAGGCAGGTCCAACTTCAACAAAGAGATCAATCGACGAATCCAACTCGGCTGGGCAGCGTTCGGGAAGCTTCGCAATATCTTCACGTCCCAAATACCGCAGTGTCTCAAGACTAAGGTCTTTGACCAGTGTGTGTTGCCAGTGATGACTTACGGAACTGAGACATGGTCGCTTACTATGGGCCTCATAAGAAGGCTCAAGGTCACCCAAAGGGCAATGGAGCGTGCTATGCTCGGAGTTTCTCTGCGTAATCGAATCAGAAACGAGGAGATCCGCAGGAGAACTAAAGTAACCGACATAGCTCACAGAATCGCTAGACTGAAGTGGCAGTGGGCAGGGCACATAGCTCGTAGAACAGATGGCCGATGGGGCAGTAAAGTTCTTGAGTGGCGACCGCGCACCGGAAAACGTAGCGTAGGCAGGTCTCCCACGCGGTGGACCGATGACCTGGTGAAGGTCGCGGGAAGCCGATGGATGCGGGCAGCGCAGGACCGGTCGTCGTGGAAATCCTTGGGGGAGGCCTTTGTTCAGCAGTAGACGATTTGTGGCTGATATGATGATGATTTTTACTAGCTTTGATTTAAATATGTATTATGATTGTTCGGGTGAAATCTTGCAAGTTAAATTTTACCTACTTTCCGGTTTCCAATTGAGCTGAAATTTTGATTGCATATGTATATCGCGTGACAATGCAATAATATTAAAAACTTGTACCTAAAAGTTTTTAGGTTTTTCGAAAATTGTTCTTTACAAACTTGGCTGATACACTGACGTGTGTCTAGATACTCATCAATACTGATACTCGTCACAAATCCATCAGCGTCTCCTTGAGGCTGGGCACGAGTCTTTTTGATACTTTTAACCGCCTCCGTGGCGTAATGGTTAGTCCATTCGCTTCACACCAGGAGATCGCAGGTTCGATTCCCGCGGGGTCCACTTCATAAGACTCGGTTTGGTTAACATCAGTGTTAACAGCATTGATGTGTTTCGGCTAGAAGATAGGATAGCCAGATCCCCATGGGGTTGGGGAATCTTAGTAAACCCGCTTCCATCTTCGGCATCATCGTCACTTACCATCAGGTGAGATGATGATAAGAGCCTATCAATTGTGGATTAAAAAAAAACTGACAGAAATGACTAGAAACAGTCGCCATCAAATAATTTAAAAACATAAACGGAACGATATCCCTATTCGTGGAAGTTTCGCTCTACATTTAACAAAAGATTTTTCTCGTCTGCTGAAATACCAGATCTGAAGAATATCCACATATGTAAAGGTAAACCTACTATACTTTTGATTGATTTACTAGCGTTGGTAAATCGAACCGAGAACAGATACTGCTTAACACATACTGTAAACTGTCGATCTCATATGAACCAGACAAAGGAATTTCGTTGAGATAAAACCACGAAAAATACTCGCTAGATGCGTCAATCGGTTGTAAAAGTCTAAAAAAATACCAGATAGCTTGTTTTGATCTTGCAGGCTGAAGTTAAAAACAGGAGAGTAAACAATAATACATACCCTCACATACTGAGACGTAATATAGAGTATTTTAATTTTAAGGGCTCAACTTATAAAACTCTACAACTTTCTCCAACTAACCTACACAGAATTCGAAATTTTAATTTATTTATAAAAATATTCCAATAATAATTTTGCAATTTTTGAATGTCTTCCTCATAAAGGAAAAAAATGTGCGTCGATGGAGTAGTAATCAAATCCAACTATGAGTGCCGCCTGAGAACCAATTTCGGTTCTCACACACATATCGTGAGAGTCGTGGGTTCGATCCCCACCCAGGGCAAACACTTGTGTGATGAGCAGATTTGTTTGCTCTGTGTCTAGGTGTTAAATTATATCTATTATTATTATTATATCAGCTCATATACGTCCCCACCGAGGGGCTCGAGCCTACCCTGAATCAGGGCGATTAGGCCTTAGTCGACCACGCGGGCCCAGTGCGGGTTGGTCGACTTCACACACAACCTTCGAGTTTCTTCGCAGGCCTGTGCAGGTTTCCTCACGATGTTTTCCTTCACCGTTAAAGCAATCGGTAATGATATGTACGTAAGTTTAGGAAATACTCATTGGTACATTGGCCGTCCAGATTTGAACCCGGTACCTCTGGTTAGATGGACCGAGTCGTTACCGGTTGAGCCACCGACGCTTTTTAAATAATAATTAAAAAAAATATATCTATATATGTATGTATTTAAACGTATATAAGTATGTATATCAGTCTCTGGTAACCCATAACACAGGGAATCCTACTTTGGGGCCAGATGACCATGTGTGAGTTGTCCCAGAATATTTATTTATTTATTTATATTTATTGATCACGGCATGTGACTGTTGCTCTGGCAAATAAATATAATTTTAAAAAAACTACAAAAACACGCTTTTAAAGCACATCGAACTAAAAAGTGAAAAATAATTCTTAATATAAGCGGGCGCGTTTGATATCCCCGCTTGTTCCAGTGTTGTGAAAGATACGTAGATCCACGTAAAGAAACTGTAGGCCGTCATTTCGAAAAAGTGCATTTGAAATAAAATAATAATAAATAAAATAAGTTTATGACAAAATAAGGGCATCCTCGGCAACTCGGGAGTTTGGGAAGAGACTCTTGTCCTAGCAGTGGGGACGTAATGGGTTGTTGACGAATGACAAAGTAATTATATAGCAATTTCTCGAATCACCAGTTCGAAAGTGTTGGCATTACCCTACCAACGTAAAATGCATGCGCGCGCATGCCAAGCGAGAGATTCTTTCGCCGGCTCAACGCATGACTGAAATTATGAGTGAAATATCATTTTTATCTATTCTTGAAATTAAAGTGTTTTGTGTGTTTGTTTGTTTTTTCAACAGAACAACTTGGTTTTGTCACAGAGATAGTTGACGAGGTAGGAAGTGACACGGGCTAATTTTTATTAGGTAAAATTAGTAAAGCCTGGCACAGTACCAGATATTGTTCCCTAAGGAAATGGAAAAATTAATTTTCACGCCCGAAAGCCGAAACTGCTCGTGCATTATAACCACATAAAAACAGTATCAAAAACTGGCCAAGTGCGTGTCGAACCACGCGCGGAATAGAGTTCCGTAATCTTTTCAATGAATAAATGTATGTTTTAAAAAACCAAAATTATTTTATCACTTGCTATAGAAAATTCTGTATGGAAAATCTATGAACTTTTTACAAATCAAACTGTACATCATAAATTGGTCGACTTATTCTAAACTAATAAAATCTAATCTAATTTTCCTTTTCAATTGATTATATGTCCTACTATTTTTAATACTACGAGGAGGATCTACTATTAAGGTTGCGCGGTGGGTGATTAAGAAAGTTCGGCGATTTTTTATGTTTAATATACTTTATGCTTAAACACTTTTCATTTAAAAAAAATTGGCAAATCGGTTTGATAGAACGGCCGGACGGACTCGGATTAGGTTTTTTTTTAATAAGAGCAAAAGTTAAGTGATTTTTAAAGCTCGATGACAAATCTGTGCATCAATAGCTTTCATTTTTTAAAAAATAAGCAAATCGGTTGGATAGAGCAGCCGGACGGACTCGCATTACATTCTGGAGTGAGAATGGCTCGCACACGAGCCGCTAGCTGCTTGCGGGGGTGATTCCAATGCTTGATGACAAATTTGTGCATCAATACAATAAATTAAGCACATCGGTTCAATAGAACCGCCGGACGAACTCGGATTACATTCTAGAGAGAGCGTGGTGTGCGAGTCGCTAGCCGTTTGCGGGGGTGATTTCCAATGCTTGATGACAAATTTGTGCATCAATACAATAAATTAAGCACATCGGTTCGATAGAACGGCCGGACGGACTCGGATTACATTCTAGATAGCGTGGGTGCTAACCGTTAGCCGCTTGCGGGGGTGATTTCCAATACTTGATGACAAATTTGTGCATCAATACAATAAATTAAGCACATCGGTTCAATAGAACCGCCGGACGGACTCGGATTACATTCTAGATAGCGTGGGTGCTAATAACCGTTAGCCGCTTGCGGGGGTGATTTCCAATACTTGATGACAAATTTGTGCATCAATACAATAAATTAAGCACATCGGTTCGATAGAACCGCCGGACGGACTCGGATTACATTCTAGATAGCGTGGGGGCGAATCACTAGCCACTTGCGGGGATTATTTCCAATGCTTGATGACAAATTTGTGCATCAATACAATAAATTAAGCACATCGGTTCGATAGAACCGCCGGACGGACTCGGATTACATTCTAGATAGCGTGGGGGCGAATCACTAGCCACTTGCGGGGATTATTTCCAATGCTTGATGACAAATTTGTGCATCAATACAATAAATTAAGCACATCGGTTCGATAGAACGGCCGGACGGACTCGGGTTACATTCTAGAGGGATTGTGGTGTGCGAACCGCTAGCCGTTGAGGTGAGATGTTGTCAAGGGTTTACCAATTGTAAATTTAAAAAAAAAGAACGGCCGGACGCACTCGCATTAGATTTTATCAATTCTTTTAATACATAGATTTGGCTTTTTCTGAATGAGCGGACTCTAAAACTTTATATTTAGTAAGCGAATTATGTATCGATAAATTATCGTAGCTATCCTCGGCGATTTTGAAAGAACTATTCAACGCTACCCTATACGATAGGATAACTTAACATGTAGAGGAGGTAACCTACTTATTTTTTTAAAATTTTTATTCCATAACTTTATAGAGATCATAGGTTTAAAAAAACCGGCCAAATGCGGGTCAGAACCGCACACAAAGGGTTTCGTACCATTATACTAGATGGCGCTAGTACAAAGGGCTCCGTACCATCACGTTTTTGTATGGAGACCCAACCCCTTATTTTGTATGGAGACCCAACCCCTTATTTTTTCACTTTTTCTAATTTGTTGTTATAGCGGCAACAGGTCATCATCTGTGAAAATTTCAACTGTTTAGCTATCACGGTTCATTAAATACAGCCTGATGACAGACGGACAGACAGACAGACGAACGGACATCGAAGTCTTAGTAATAGTGTCCCGTTTTTACCCCTTGGGGGCGAAACCCTAAAAACTATAGCAAATTTTAGCATTATACCGTGTAGTCACAGTATATATATTAGTACTAAGTATAGTCGTGTAGAAAGACGGACATACCGACGAATATGCCCTCTCGTACGTCTACCAGATACGCTAAACTACCAGGTTTATGATGATATAGCGTCCCCACTCACCGACCATATGTCATAAAGTGAGAGCCGCTATTCCTGTCAACACCATAAGGCGAAGGCAAGAACCAACTACGGTAGGTCTTGCCGCCAAGACGCAATACCGACGAACAGACACGCAGAAGGATATCGCGAAACTATAAAAGTTCCTAGTTTGACCATGGAACCCTAGAACCGATGCCCACGCGTGCGAAACCGCGGGCAAAAGCTAGTAATAGAATAATGAAGAGATAATGATCGTGATGAGTAAATGACAAAAAATAGATTTGCTTCCATGAACGAACAGTTGCATTTGGAAAATGAGTAAGTAAATAGAAATTATCTAATGATGATGGATTTTGCAAAGTACTATTGTAAAGGAAGGTTGTTTATTTCTTGTTTATAGTCGACAACACAACTGGATTGCATTTAGCACAGCGAAGTTCTAACTTAAACACTTGAGGAGTTAAGGCCTTAAGATGGGTCAAATGACAATATTCAATTCAAATTATTGAAAGAATGTGTAAAGCTATCACCATGGAAAAAATATATAATTTACTTAATGTAATAATAAATCGATTTAATCGAATATTATTTTAAAAATATGACCACTTTTGATGTAAAAAAATATACTGTAGACCCTTTTTTCGTCATTAATTGCAAAATTTATCGAAAACAAATAGTTAATATTGAATGAAACCTGGTGACTTTAGGACCTTTCATTTTAATTGAACACATTTTTTTTAAACTTATTTGAAAGTGATGAAAAGTAATAAAAACATGTAAAAATCGAGAATTGGGCGTTCGGTTTCAACGTGACAGCTGCGTTGAAGCCCGCATTGATTTGAACTTAAAATGAATAAACTAACGTTCGATATTAATGAAACACGTATCAACCTACTCAGATTGAGTGACCTTAGCGTTAGCACCTTAAGGGAAGTGGTTCCTGTGGGCCGCCCCGGCACTGCATGCAAACTTAGCGTTGTTTTTTTTTATTTTTTATTCACAATTGGTAAACCCTTTACAACATAATGGTAATTATTTGGATAATAATCAATCGAATTTTTTATAACTTCACAAAAACGTTCTGGAAACTTTTATCTCTTTCTATAGTTTGTCAGATTTCTAAAAATTTTATAACCTTTGAGTAAGTAAAATTTTTATATAATGTGTATGAAAATCTTTACAGGTTTTTTACGAAATTCTGTCGTTTTCAGGGCTCCATAGTCCATACCTCAAAAGGAAAAAACGAAACCCTTATAGGATCACTCATGTGTCTGTCCGTCCGTCTGTCACAGACGATTTGCTCAAAAACTGCTAAACCGATTGAGTTGAAATTTAGTACACATATGTAAGTCGGTGACCCAATAACGGATATGTAACGTAATAAATATTTTTTTTTAACATAGAGGCCACTTTTCGGGGGTAAATTAGAAAACATAAATAAAAGTTTTGCAAACTATATCGTCTGACATATCAAACGAAAGGGCTTGTTGTGGGAATCTCAAATATATTTTTTTATAATTTTACAATAAATATGTTAGAAGTTATTTAAGAAAATAGGCGAAAATTGACCATTCCCCTCCCCCCCCCCCCCCCCCCCCCATATATTTTAAGTTACCGGGCCTAAAATTATGAAAAACCACAGAATATGAGGTTGAAAGCATAGATTACAGGTAAATCTTTAAGAAAATCTAAAGTTCTTCCGTTCTTACAGGAAAAATGAAATTTCCAAAGTTCGCTAATTTTAAAACTAGCAACACCTAGTGGGATCTAGTAGTATCATATACATACTTATTTTACGTAGTAATACGACAACAGCAATTATTTTCCTTTTATCTCTATCCCCTATATCTATAGATGGCGCTGTAGATGAAAATTTGTTTTTAGTACGGAACCCTTACTGCGCGAGGTTGACTCGCACTTGGGCAGTTTTTTAAGGAAATATGACAAAACACAGACATTAGCTTATAGAATGTGTTCCCACCCACCTCATATTCCTGATACAGAATCTGTACCTAGATGGCACTAGCTTTGTGAAACTGGAAGACCAGCAGTCGAAGTCCGTCCACACTGAACGAGGCGTGCGTCAAGGCTGTATTTTGTCGCCAAAATTGTTCAACTTGTACGGCGAATACATTATGAGAAAAGCACTTGAGGACTGGGACGGAGGCGTATCAGTAGGAGGCTTGCGCATCACTAATCTCAGGTACGCTGATGACACGACCATAGTTGCATCGAGTGAAGTAGATATGGCAATTCTGCTGAAGAAAATAGAAGCTGAGAGCGCCAAACTCGGTCTTAAGATCAACCATTCGAAAACCAAGATCATGGTGGTGGACCGAGCGCAACTTCTGCCGCAAACCGATGCACTCGACGGTTACGAAAAGGTTAGTCAATTTGTGTACCTGGGATCTTTGATTACAAATGAAGGCAGCTGTACAGATGAAATACGCCGAAGGGCCGGGATGGCCAAAAGTGCCATGGCGAATCTAGACAAAATCTGGAGGAACCGCGGTATTCGCCGGAAAACCAAAGTGAGACTTGTTCGGGCCTTGGTATTTTCGATTTTCCTTTACGGTGCAGAAACCTGGTGCTGCAAGAGCAACGACAGCAAGAAAATCGATGCGTTCGAAATGTGGTGTTGGAGAAGGCTGCTCAGAATTCCGTGGACCGCTATGAGAACCAACGTGTCCATACTGCAGGAGCTTAACATCACGACGAGGCTCTCAGAAATCTGCCACCAGAAGGCCCTACGCTTCTTCGGACATATCATGCGGTCTCCTAAGCATAGTCTGGAGAAACACATGATCGTGGGTCAGATGGAGGGAAGACGAGCCAGGGGCAGAGCACCCTCAAGATGGGTAGACGCCATAAAGAAAACTGTGGGGCCGGACATCCAGACGGCAGTCCACAGCACTTACAACCGCAGCCAATGGAGAGCAAGCTGTTGTGGTCGCGATGCTCAGCACTGAGGGACCGAGGAAGAAGAAGAAGAAGAAGTAATTTTTTTTAAATCACAATTGGTAAGCCCTTGGTATCATCCCACCTGTTGGTAAATGATGATGATGCCGAAGATGAAAGCGGGCTTACCAAATTCCCCAGCGCAATGGGGCTATCTTATCTTAAGTCCGAAATACATCAATGCTGTTAACGTTGATGTTTAGCGGCAATATTTAGATAAGATGGTGGTAGCTACACAGGCGGGCGTGGTAAATGCCCTTCCATCAACCAAACCAACCGAGTCTTACAAGGTTAGACTCCGCCGGGAATCGTACCCGCCACCTCCTGATGTGAAGCTAATGACTTAACCGTTACGCTAATAATTAATGGACTTAACAATAGTTAGGCGGTTATGTATACAAATGTTAGATTAAAAGTGAAAAAAAAAATACTCATTTAACACAATAACATCGTGTTATCGTACGGCAAGAACCACTCCCACGACCTTGTTTCTGTGATCTGAACCCACTGTGCTGACTGTACCGGTAATTAGGAACTAATTATACAGGGTGTAGCAAAATTGGTGTACTTATCAAACTAAACAATTTTTGTTTCACAAGTTCCCTGAATTCGCAAGAAAAAATTTAACTCTTCATACAAAACGATCAGCTGATTGACCAATTTTGTGCATTTTTTATAAGGAACGTTGAATTTTTTTTTGCAAATTGTCTATGGGTTCTTTTGGGAAATTAGTTCAGTATGATGAGTTAACCCCCAGTTAACTGGTCTAACACCATTTTTTTTACACTCTGCATATATTATTATGTTACTCATTCGTGCACAATTGCAAATATAGGTATGTTATCTTGTTCCCATCAGATTGTGACGAATATTATTCTCCCAGAGCCCAGAGAGTTACCAGTAAGCTTTTGTTTAAATTATAAAACGCCGCAGTGCTATCTCGTTTGATCATCGTCACTTCCGCTGGCTAACGGAGGTTACTAATATCAAGCCTACTGTGCTAATATGTAAATATGATTAATTTACTAAAAGTTTTCTTACAATAGACAACTACCTATTATGTGCATGTTAAAAGTACAAGCGGAACTAGGCAGCGGAACAGGGCGCCCAGAAATGTGGGCCAAGATTGCCACGGACTGGGTGCCGAAACGCAGGAGATCAGACAAGATGGTTGACGCCAATAAGATCTAAGTCGCCGTAAAACGTCGTGAAACTCGTATTAAAATAGCCTGTAGAAAATTTTTGTAGGCCGTTATTATGGGTCATAAAACTTCCAGTCAATTGCTTGCTTTTGAAGTGAAACTTCTATATAGACGGAGGTATTAGGATTTGAAGTGAAACTTCCATATAGACGGGGGTATTAGGATTTGAAGTGAAATTTCTATGTAGACGGGGGGTATTAGGATTTGAAGTGAAACTTCTATATAGACGGGGAGTATTAGGATTTTAAACGAAACTTCTATAATATAGACACCCCCTGGTGTTAGGATTTTTTCTGTCACGAAAAAGCGTTACGACCGCGTAGACGATACATATTATTATATATATTTTTAAATATTTATTTTTTTAAATATTTATTTTTTTAAATATATTTTTTTGAAAAAAAAATTTTTGTATTATATTTTTAAGATTTTTTGTGATATTTTATTCAATATTTTTTTATAATACATTTTCATGAAATATTTTTTATTATTTTCTTTGAAATATTTTTTTTTAATTGATTATTAAAACTATTTTCTTTTTAATATTTTTTGGAATGTTGGTATTATTATGTGTTTTTAGCTTACTTTTTAAATATTTTTTTTTGAAATATTTTTTTTGTATAATATTTTTTTGATGTATTTTTTAATATATGTATTTCTTTGAAATATCTTTTTTTCCCGTTAAAGTTTCACTTCTACTATGTGTCCCATCATACACTTGGTTTTTTCACAATTGGTAAGCCGTTGGCATCATCTCACCTGATGGAAAGTGACGAATCATCAGCCGAAGATGGATGTGGATTTACCAAGATTCCCCAACGCAATGGGGATCTGGCTATCTCATCTTCAAGCCGGAACACATCAATTATGTTAACTCAGATGTTAGCGGCAAGACTTCGATAAGATGGTGGTAGCTAGACAGGCGGGCTTAGAAATGCCCTACCACCAACCAAACCGAGTCTGACAAAGTTTACTCCGTCGGGAATCGAACCCACGACCTACTAATGTGAAGCGAATGGACTAAACATTACACCACGGAGGCGAAGGCAGCTTGTTCCATTTAATGTCAATTTTGAGTAGCTAGCTTCATAATAATATTATAACCATACCATACCCTAACCGCTGTTAACAATATAACAAACCTTAACCTCTTTCAACGCATCAGCGCGTCATCTCCCACGGCCCCCAAAACATAAGCACAATTTTATGAATGAGCAATTGCCTTCCTAATTATTCGAGATTTTTTGCATAGATAGATTGTGGTTGCGCGCATAACCTCATAACCGCACGGCACTGCCGGAAGGTAGTTAGGTAGGTATATACCTATATTCTTATCTGTAGACTTAACATAAGATTTGATGAGTCCGACGTTCTCCCAAACCGACGAATATAGAACCTTGGGACTGCACAAATAGAAATTTAATAACCTAACCAGTTAAGTTCGTAAAAATTTAATTCCGACTGCATAAAGTGTATCACCTATGACATCAAAACGAATCTAACGACACTTCGCGCTTAAAAATCCATCGAACCGTTTAGGCCTGAGGCTTAGTCACAAAAACAAAAACGAGCGAGCCATACCTACAGTAGTCGCGATGTGCGACAGTGACCTCTAACCTCGTATTAGGCAGCATAGCCATATTTCCTTAGCTTCCGTGACTGAAAAAAACGTATTTTCTGTTACACACTTCTGTCCCTTTTCACGAAATCACTCCCACATATTGCAATAAATATGTTGCACATCGTCACAGTATTACAATATAGCGGCTTACAGTAGTGCAACGAATGTACTTACGCAGAGCAACGGAAGGGTACTTGCGGGGCAGCGGGCGGCGGGGCACAGCCTGGCAAACTCCGCGAGTTTGCCAGGCTGGCTACAAGCTAGTACTGCTAGTACCTACGCCGTGGCGGCATCGTGCGACATCAAAGGCGTTGCACTACTTTAAGCCATATCGTATACTGTGACATTGTAAAGCAAAAAACAGATATACTTACGTATACCTGGAATCGATCAAGAATGTAAACAAACTACGAGTATTGTACAAATTTTATGCAAAATGTATATTAATTAAATAGTGCCGATAAATTTTAGGGAGATACTTCACATGTAAGTTTATGACATTTAGGGCAGTGCAGGACCGGTCGTCGTTGAAATTCTTGGGGGACGCCTTTGTTTAGCAGTGGACGTCTTTCGGCTGATATAATTATGAAATTTATGAACTATGAAGCGGGTGCTGTTTAGTGGAAAAACAAAACGAGAGGTTATGCAAGCTACTGAGTGTGGTTTGAGCTAAGTGACTGAATGGACGAGGGACAATCTTTAAACAATTAATCTTGTTAAAACGAAATTTTTATGGTTTCACAAGACACATGCTTCCGCATGCCAAGAAATAAGTTTACTGAGAGTACATAAAAACCACTGCAATGAAATAAATGATTGTCTGTGCCATTCCATTGACAGAGCAGTAACTATAAAATATCTTGGGATTGTTTTGGATGACAAACTCACGTTTAAGAGTCACGCAGCCCTAGCTAAAAGAGTCAGAAAAATGATATATGTCATGAAAACATTACGAGATATCGCAGATGGTAAGATACTGAAACTAGTATATCTCGCTTTGTGCCAGTCTGTTATTAATTATTGTATTCTTGCTTGGGTTGGTGCTAGTTCCTCAGTCCTCATATTAATAAAAAAAAGACGTGTGGCACTCGGGGACTGCCGCGGTAAAGCTATTGCATAGCATTTTTTATCAACTTATGCAATTATAATTTTTTTTATTTTTTATTTATGCAGTATTTACCAGTACCATATGCGCGGGATGTTTATGTAATAAATTAACACTAACTAAGAAAGTTAAATCATCATCGTCATCGAACACCATCGCGACCACAATCACGACCACCATCACGACCACCATCGCGACGGAAGCCGAAGGATGTGGGCAGCGCATGACCGGTCGTCGTGGAAATCCTTGGGGAAGGCAAAGGCCTGGTCAAAGTTCCAGCAGTGGACGTTTTCCGGCTGATATGATGATCCAAAAAACAGTTACAACTTCATATATCAATTTTTAGAAAACTCATTATTTTACTGGCATTTACACAAAGGGCACTTGATTCAAGATTGACTTACGAGCTCTCGTGCGTGCCGTGGCATGGCGTGACCTCTTTGTGCAGCGAATTATGGAAAGTATCTGTAGTCTGCGGCAGTAGTCATTATGAAAACTTACCACTGCTCATATAAATTGAGTTTTTAGGGTTCCTTACGCCCAATGGGACCTTATTACTAAGCCTCCGCCCTCTGTCCGTCTGTCAGCGGGCTGTATTTCATAAATCGTAATAGGTAGATAGTTAAAATTTTCACACAATGTGTATTTCTGTTGCCGCTATAACAACAAACACTAAAATTTAAAGTTCTTTAGAAGTTTATTGATTTAGCTCTATAGTAAAAACAGTAATATATTTATATAAATGGACACAAAAAGAAACAATTATATAAATGGCTTGTTGAGAAGGCTTTTTATGCTGTAAATGAATATTTAAATTTCAAAATATCATGCACTTAACTATAAATGAAATATGGGGTTATTTCGTTTAATAAATGTCATTATACAACTATCTCATCCTCTAGTTAAATTTATAAATATTAAACATTTGACAAATATGATTATGAATTTGACATCTACAAACATTTTAGTTAGTAATATGTTTTAAAATAAATGTAGTATACATAATTTTGCATGCTACTCTTAGGCTAAAAATGAGAAACTTTATTACAATATAAACATCTTGTTCTTACCATGTTTGAAGCAAAATATAAACATTTTATTTTATTTCATTTCATAAAAGCGTGTATACTTATACTAAAATAAAACAACAAATAATAAAGATCGCCCAAGTGTGGTCGCACTCGCGCTAAGGAATCTGAACTTAATGACAAAAAAGCATATTTTTGTCGCTCGCGCTGATGTCTTTTGTTTGTAATATGAATAGGTAATCATTTCATCATATTATGTAATTGTGTGGAGAGGTGTGGAAGTATGGAACCCTCGGAGTGCTAGTCCGACTCGCACTTGGCCGGTTTTAAATGTTTCCCTGGCTGGTCACGGTCAAACCTTAAAACGGTAACAAGCTGGGTGCGTCCAGGGACACTCGGCTGACCATAGATCCAAGATAATCGAGGATGGGCTAAGCACTCACTTTTCCTGTGTCAAATTATTTAAATGGATTTCAGAAAGGCAATCAATTGCATGTTCGTGATTCGTAACAGTGCCACGAGAACTTAATTGGCAGATCAATGGTTGAAATTAAGGGTAATTTATTCAGCTTTGGCTTTATGCTGTAATGTATTTCTTAATTAACTAGTCCTTAGTTACCACTGTTATTTTGGTAGTTTGAGGTCGAACAGAGCGCGGGAAGTAATTCAAGTGCGTGTACGACTTGTGCCATTTATTAAATTTTGTAATTAAATAATTATACAGGGTGTAAAATAGTTGGTGTAGGACCCGTTAACTGGAGCTTCTACTCATCATACTGAACAACTTTCCCCAAGGAACCTATAGTCAATTCTCAAAAAATAATTTGGACCCTCCATACTAAAATGCACAAAATTGGTCGATCAGCTGATTGATTTGTATGAAGAGTAAAAATTTTTTTTGCGATTTCAGCAAAGTCGTAGAACAAAAGTTGTTCAGTATGATGAGTAGTAGCCCCAGTTAACGGGACCTACACCAATTTCGTTACACCCTGTAGAATGCCTAGACTAAGGATGGTATGGAAAATAAAATTTTAATACAGTTTCTGGAAAAGTGGTACTTTATAATATGCTAGTTTACCGTTTGTGAAATCGATTTTACCGCACACGTGCTTTTTACTTTGCCATTTTCATAAATTTCCAGCTCGGAAGAAAAAGACATTTCTAGCAAATAAAAAAAAATAACTAAACATGCAGAATCTTTTTTAAGACTTTGAAAGGAGATTTTTTAAAGACAAAGGTGGTTCCTCAAGACAAAGAAGTTAGTATATAGAGCTAGCTGATTAGATTTTCTTTGGGTTATATCTTTGTGAAGAAAGGAGAATAAATATGAATGAAGCGCAAGGAATAGGTCATTTTTTCCAAGGAGGTTAATGCTTACTATAATACATATTAGCCTTATTGTAATCTATTTAAGGTAATATTTAAAAAAATATATCTAAACTATGGCGAAATTTTCGTAAAACTGACTTAGTCGAAAAGTGACGAATGTGTACGGGATCAAGGACAAAAAAGTCAAATAAAAAGTAGTGAATGCGAATAAAATAATGATTAGTTAAAATATGTGTAATAAAAAAAAACTCTAAGTGTATGTATAAGAAAAACCAAAAAAAAGATTACTCCCCCCGACATTTAAAATTAGCCACAAGTAGCGTTAAATAAACTTTGGTTGCCAAAACTTAATTAAATTAAATAAACTGAACAGTACCTTACCACTTGTCAATAAGATAAAAGTAACTGTGGTCTCACGCCGTACAATTTTTTAAGTATTCAAGGGCGCTATTGTCACTCGAAAGTCAGGGCCAAATTCAGAAAGTTGTCGTCAAAAGACAGACGCCGGCAAACCCAACCCGTCTCGCGTGACATGTGAATGATAAGAATGCCAAGTATCAGTTACAAAATAACAAGACAGGTTACAAAATCAGGAGTAAGGTAAAAAAAAACAAGATTTATTTTGGGCGCTGTCCAGGTTTTGCTTTAACGCATATCTACGACCTACGTTTTGTTTTATTGCGTGTGTTGTATTTAGGTGTGTAGTTAATGGTTCTTTTATAGTTTGGAAAACAAGCTTGGTGATTTTATTTCTTCTCATCAGGAAATCGTTGTGATGCTCGATTGCATGCCTGTGACCATAGCCTATGACACAAAAAGCACTGACATACCTTATAGGTACAACGAATACTCATACCTATAAACTTATTTGCCACAAAATGAGAAAACTAAGATCAGAGATAAGATGAGAATGATTTTGTGTGTGTGTGTGTGTGTGCGCGTCCGTGAGTGAGTTTGAGTGAGTGAGTTAGTGTGTATGTGTGTGCGTGTGTGAGTGTTTGCGTGTTTGTGAGAGTGTGTGTGTGTGTGTGCGTGCGTGCGTGCGTGCGAGCGATCGCGCGCGCGCGCGCGCGCGTGTGTGTGTGTGTGTGTGGGTGTAGGTGTAGGTGGGTGTGTGAGTTAATCAAGTTTAACACTTTCTATAGATAGGCACTGTGCATCGACTGACTGCCTTTTAGTCACGGCTAATGGAAAGTAAAAAAAAACGAAAGCCTAAAAACTTTTAGGTACAAGCTTTTAATATTGTATTGTCACGAGATATATATGCAAAATTTTAGCTCAATCGTAAACCGGAAAGTGGGTCAAATTTAACTTGCAAGATTTTATTATAGACACCGAGACAGGTAAAACGAAATAAAAGCTTGTGAAAAATACTAGACTCCTTGGGGATAGTTCTTCAGTTTTAAAAGTAACATCTTCCATTTGCCGCTTGTCTACACTAATACGATTATTATAAAAAAGTAAAGTTTGTAAGGTTGTGAGTTTGTTTGTAGGAAGTTACCTCTGGAACTACGGAACCGCTTTTAAAAACTCTTCCACCAGTAGAAAGCTACATAATTCCTGAGCGACATAGGCTATATCCACGCTCGCGAACCGCTTGCGGCTTGCGTTCCACTCATCTTCAAAGACAGTCATAAAAACAATGCCCACGCGAGCGAAGTCGCGGGTAAAAGCTAGTCAGCTAATAAAAAGGTCACCTATGTAGTTCCTTTATATTCGCCTCAACTAACCGAACACATTTTACGAGCCCATTTCCACAGTATTACGATATGGCTTACAGTAGTGCAACGTCTTTGATGTCGCACGATGCCGCCACGGTGTAGGTACTAGCAGTACTAGCCTATAGCCAGCCTGGCAAACTCGCGGAGTTTGCCAGGTTGTGCCCCGCCGCCCGCTGCCCCGCAAGTACCCTTCCGTTGCTCTGCGTAAGTACATTCGTTACACTACTGTAATACCACACCCTGGACACTTCATACAACGGGCCAGAAATGACATTTTAAAAAAAGGAATGACGGAACAAACCAAATGGCGGCGAAATCCTTTGACAACTAAATTGTAACCAATCTGTATCAATCTGGGTGACAAAGGGGTGAGGTCGCAATCTAGAGAGCGGCAGGGAGTGTCCATACTGTATGTTAGTACTAATGTTGTACATGTTGTGGCAGTTTGAGTGCATGGAAATGGCACAGTATTACCAAAGTATATATATATATATATATATATATATATATATATATATATATATATATATATATATCTTAATATATATAAATCTCGTGTCACAATGTTTGTCCCCAATGGACTCCTAAACCACTTAACCGATTATAATAAAATTCGCACACCATGTGCAGTTCGATCCAACTTGAGAGATAGGATAGTTTAAATCTCAAATTATAGTCGCAATTTTAATTAAGAATCCAGAAATTCCGTAACGAAGAAAAAAACTTCACGCTCGGTTGCCATGGCAACAATCTTAATCTTAATATATATAAATCTCGTGTCACAATGTTTGTCCCCAATGGACTCCTAAACCACTTAACCGATTATAATAAAATTCGCACACCATGTGCAGTTCGATCCAACTTGAGAGATAGGATAGTTTAAATCTCAAATTATAGTCGCAATTTTAATTAAGAATCCAGAAATTCCGTAACGAAGAAAAAAACTTCACGCTCGGTTGCCATGGCAACAATATCGGTTGTCAAAACAAACATATTAGAAGATTTGATCATTTTCGAAGAATAATAAAACTCTTTTCATAAACTGTATATACCTCCATATGACAAAAAAGATTTGATTATTTTTAATTATAAAATGCAAAAACATTTTTATTTAAGACACAGCTGTTTGTATTTATAGAGATAGGTACAAAAAGATTTTATTCCATATAAATCTTCTGTCCGTGTGTTAGTCATTGAACTCCTCCTAAACGGCTGGACCGATTTCGCTAATTCTTTTTTTGTCGAGTTCGTTATTGTCAGGAGAAGGTTCTTATGTAGGGTAGGGTAGGGTAGGGTAGGGTAGGGTAGGGTAGGGTAGTGTAGTGTAGTGTAGGGTAGGGTAGGGTAGGGTAGGGTAGTGTAGGGTAGGGTAGGGTAGTGTAGGGTAGGGTAGTGTAGGGTAGGGTAGTGTAGTGTAGGGTAGTGTAGGGTAGTGTAGGGTAGTGTAGTGTAGGGTAGGGTAGTGTAGGGTAGGGTAGGGTAGTGTAGTGTAGGGTAGTGTAGTGTAGTGTATGTAGTAGGGTAGGGTAGTGTAAAGTAGGGTAGGGCAGTGTAATGTAATGTTAGGCGGTACGAAGTTCGCCGATATATATATATATATATATATATATATATATATATATATATATATATATATATATACGATCCGATGGACGTGCCTTTTGTTCGCGGTCGCTGCTGGTCGCCTTGCGCGTGCGATTCCACATCTAATCTTGTGAGCTGCAATAAATTATACAGGGTGTAACAAAATTGGTGTAGGAGCCGTTAACTGGGGCGTTTACTCAATACCGCCTCCGTGGCGTAATGGTTAGTCCATTCGCTTCACACCAAGAGGTAGCGAGATATTCCTCATAAAGGAAAAAAATGTGCGTCAATGGAGTAGCAGTCAAACCCACTATGAGTGCCGCCTGAAAACCAATTTCGCTTCTCACACACATTATTTACACTTTGCTTGCAAGAGTCGATCGCGGCATGTGACATTGACTGTTGCTCACTTGCCATCAGGTGAGTTGCAGTCAAACGCACTCGAATTTTTAATAATAAAAAAAATACATAAGTACAATAAAAATGGTAAAATGTCCTGTTAAATTGTGTCGGAATCATGCCGCAAGCATACTAGCATGCATAATCGCCTCCGTGGCGTAAGGGTTAGTCCATTCGCTTCACACTAGGAGGTCGCGGGTTCGATTCCTGGCGGGGTCAACTTTGTAAGACTTGGTTTGGTTGGTGGTAGGGCTTTTTCATAGCCCGCCTGGCTAGCTATCACCATCTTATATAAGTCTTGCCGCCAACATCAGAGTTAACATCATTAATGTGTTCCGGCTTGAAGATAAGATAGTCAGATCCCCATTACGTTAGGGGAATCTTGGTAGGCCCGCTTCCATCTTCGGCATCATCGTCACTTACCATCAGGTGAGATGATGCCAGGGGCTTATCAAATGCGGATTTTTAAAAAATTACGCCCTGTAAAAATACATATGCAGTAAAGTATGGCAAGATGTTTTATTGCCTGTTTATTGCGTTGTAATTATAATTATTATTTGTAACTATCAGTCTAGGTATTGGGTAGGTAAAGGTACTTGCATGCATATGAATCATCAGATATGTTTATATTGGTTATCTTGTTAGTGAAATACTCAAAGTTAGTTTATTTTTTATAAGAACTCAGTTCTATTAGTACTTAATTTTAGCTACATCTTTCGACGCCAGATATATGTGAGTTAATTCTTATTCCCAATTGGTAAGCCCTAGGCGTGATGTCACCGGTAGTGATAGAGATGCCGTAAATGGAAGAATCACCTACGCAATAGGTACCTGGCTATGGCTATCTTATCAACAGTGTCGGATCCCATCACGAGTCCCTATCAAATATCGTCTTCCATTCTAACTAACAATTTAAATTTCTCAAAAATTATTAAACTTTACCTAATGTTACTTTGTATACTTGAACCACTTATTCCGATTTCTGTGATGAATTTTATTCCGATTTAGTTTATAGAAAAAAAATCATCATCATCGTCATATCAGCTCATATACGTCCCCACCGAGGGCTCGAGCCTACCCAGAATTAGGGCGATCGAGCGATTTAGTCGACCACGCGGGACCAGCCCAGCGGGTTGGTCGACTTCTCACACACCCTTCGAGTTTCTTCGCAGGTGTGTGCAGGTTTCCTCACGATGCGATTTTTTCCTTCACCGTTAAAGCAATCGGTGAGTATATGTACGTAAGTTTTGAAAAACTCATTGGTACATTGGCGGTCCGGATTTGAACAAAATTTGATAGAAAAAAAAATGTTCACAGAAATATTGAGATTTAAAGTTTTTCATGGTTATTTTAAAATGCGCTTCACTTTGTTTAAATTAAGTGTTTCGAATATCTAAATCGTACACTTCGTAGTTATATGTACAAAGTTTTATTACAACCAGCCAATTCATTTATGAAAAATAAGCATTGTTAGTTTTTATGGAAAATTATTTTGTAAGGAAACCTTAAAATATTCACGTTTGGCGAGTTGTCGCTGATGATGATTGATGTTTAGATTTGGCGGCAACATTGATGTTTTGCAGCAACACAGTCTATCGGTAAGCGCGCTTCCATCTTCGGCATCATCGTCACCTACCATCAGGTGAATGATGCCAAGGGCTTATCAATTGTGGATAAAAAAAAGCATGCCGAAATGATATCTCTTTAGATATCTTTAGATATCTATATGTTTTTAGATATCTATATAAAACGATTGCGAAGTTGTAGTTTGTGAAACAAAGACCTACCAGTGCTCTAGGACATTTTATGAAATAAGTCTGTGAACACTTGATTCTGTCTCACTATTGCGATCACAGATAAGAAAAAAATTTGCCGCTCCGATTGCAATACAGGTTTAAACCTTTAAGTGTAAAATGATGTAGTTGATGTGACTGCATCTTCTACTCCTATTGCTTTTAACATTTAAAATGTTTTTTTCGGTCGCTCCGGTAAGGGTATTTTTTAGTGGCATGGCGATTACTCTGAAAGTATTTGAGATATCGTAATTGTTTCAGTGTCAAAATATGCGTACTGGCAAGGACTCTAATGCAAATTTTTGTCAAAAACTTTTATGCAAAATCGAAGAAACTGAAAAATGTGATCCTTTATTCTCAACATAGGTCACGAAAATATCTTATAGGCTAATTCATATAATTGAAAATCAAAAAACACCGAGAGGTGTGATGTCATGCTACATTTTAAATGCAATAACAATGAAATTGGTTATTAATAAAATTAAGGGTGGATAGTGTGTCCAATATGTAGACCGCGCGGACGTTCAGCGTCGCAGTTCGTAAGTGTGTCATTATCAAAATGACTATATATTGAAATATATTTAGTAAGATATTTGTAAAAAAAATAGAAATGAGTAAAAAAGATGAACATTTGTTTAGACAAAGATTAAGTCATATATATTTTAGATTGTTACTTTAGTCAAAGAGTAAAAACTATTACTTTTAAAAGCTTTAGTTTTAGAATGAATTAAAAATTAATTGTGTTTCTTTGTTTAATTACTAGTATTAAACTTATTTTACCTGAGTCCCTTTTCAATGTACAGAGGCCAGCATATCAAGCTTTGGACTTTGTACCGTTCTTATGCCGTATGCATATGGATCAGAATCGCACTATGAGTGTCTAACTTGACATGCTGGCCTCTGTACATTAAGAGGGGAGGCGGGCACTGTTTTTTCCATACAAACATTCTCGACAGTTTTCTCATTGGTTTTTAACACTAAAGGAATTATTTTTATACATAAAGCAAATGTTAATTTCTTCTACGCTCCTATGTCTTCCTTTTTTCGATAACCTTTTTTTTCGAGCATCTGGAAGCCTTCATAAGAAAGCTAAAAGCTAGAAAAATAACTAATTTTTTATCACCACTGAAGACGTCTAGAGTGGAGATTCAAAAAGTATTTACGAAAAAAGATAAACATAGGGGCCTGGCACAACTAATTATTATTCTATGTGAACAATTTCTTTAACATAGGTCTAATTTTGGAGGAGAAAATCGTCAAGAGCCAAACCTCGAATTTTGCAATTTTTAATCGAAATATTCACCGGGAGCTGCAGTTGTCCTTATCGCATGGTATTTAGAGGCGGTTTAGTCAATCGCAACAGCAACAGTTGTTTTAAATACCTATTTTCCAAATGTCTCTCAGCTAGCGTCCGCTCTTAAGGTCGTGTAATGCATGAAATCTGTGTTTTTTTTTTATAAACATACTCGTTAACCTAAGGGTTTCAATGGGTGTCTTAGACTGACGTATAATGCAGACAGGCTTATGCTGTTTAGGATTATGCAATTTTTATTTATTTTTTAATTATCTAATTGTTATCACGGAAAGAATCCCAATTAACAAGGAACAAGTGAAGTTTGGTCGCCCAGATATTGAAGCGAAATTGATAAACTGATTTGTGGTACAAGTCATACAAGTTTTCAAATAGTTTGCTTCAAATTTCCTTACTCAATATATGGTCTCATCGACATTTTGCTACCTGACGACTCCACTTGGGTTGGGTTACACTTCACACCAAGCTGACACCACTTTCAATGTGGATGGGCCCATCCTTACGATGTTATAGGTCTTTGGCGTCATGAGACTGAGATAATGCCAAGGGTTCAATACCGGGTGATTTAAAAATTACAGGCAATATTTTACCTGGCTGGCTTTCTAATCATGAAACTGAACAGCTTTCCTCAAGCAACCCATAATTCATTCTGAAAAAAAATTGGTTCCCCCATACAAAGTTGGCTAATCAGCTAATCGATTTGTATGAGAAGTCCAAAAAAAATTGAGAATCGACTTGCTTTCGGCACACCCTGGACACTTCATACGGCGGGCCAGTAATGACATTTCAAAAAAGGAAAGACGGAACAAACATAATGGAGGCGAAATCCTATACGTTCGACAACCAAACTATAACCAATCTGTATCAATCTGGGTGACGAGGGGGTGGGGTCGCAATCTAGAGGGCGGCAAGGAATGTCCATACTGTATGTTAGTATTAATATATATACTTTGCTTTCGTGGTGAAAGTTGTTAAGTTTCATGAGTAGACGCCATACTTGAAATTTTTCCTAACATTTTTTATCATCCTGTATACGAAAGCAATACCCATAAGAGGTTAAATGAATTGTAGGCGCTGTTATAACCGGAGATGGAAATAAAAACGTCACGGACCAGTGACGTGGCGCGTCACCTGCTGAGAACAAGAAACAATAAACGTTATCGGGAAACCGTTCGTTATCACGCAGCCGAGCCAACAGTTTGTTTGTTTGTTCGCGCCGTTTTATGTCACTGTAGAATAGAATTCTTCTTATCGTGTGGCACACAACAATTAACCGTGCTATTTAAGGGATAGACGGTAGTTGCCTGGTGTTGCGCTTAGCATCACCCGCGGTCACTTAAAGGGCATTTAGATTAACACCTATTACGGACGTGTGCATCGCGACCTCCATTCACATCTGGAATCAGATGTGCAAGTTTCCCCACGTTAAATCAATAGAATGTAATATTATAAGGGTGTTTTCCAGTACCAAAAATAAATTATAAAATATTATTAAGCATGTAGCATATCTTCTAATATAATTATCTGAAAACATTACATACTTGTTTGAATTTTCTGTTAATTTTCAAATTTATATTTTATCAATATTTATAATTCATATGATCTTGAAATGAAATCAGATGAGTTACTATCTATTATACCATAGATTAGATTAGATTTATTTATTTGTGAAGTGGATTATTAAACCAAAATATAGAATATATGTATATAATAATATCATACCAAATTGCAAAATTGATTTGTCAAAAATTCAAAATTTACTTGTGATGTCATATTTGTTTAATACAAAAAAATTTGGAAGCAAATAGTTGTTTTGACTGATGATTTGATTAAGTAGAAAAAGCCTTATTGTAGGAAATATTTATCTTTCCACCCTTAGAGCATTAAACCAAACCATGGTTTTATGATCTAAGTTTCCACCTTACTCGATCCGGCTCGCAAGGCCAAGTTTTTGCGTCTATAGTAGAGCAGAGATGGTCAACTGTTTCTTGGTTACATATAAATGAAAGGAGACGGGTGAGAATTGAGAAGGCTGCATTTAAAAAAAAACGTTTTGGACTTACAGTATTACAAAATAAGTAAATTGTAATGCCGCCCTCTTAAATGCACCAATTAGACAGGCTGTAATAAAATTCATATGGGTAACTGGTATTTTCAAAAATAATTTAGAGGCTCCATGCAAAAATGCACAAGATTGGTCAACCAGCTGATCGTCGTGTATGAAGAGTTTATATTCATTTTATTAATATTATTCAAATCTAGACACACGACAGTGTTTCCGCTAAGTATGAACTTAGCGGAAGAAAAAGGGCGACACCGACTTAGATTACACGAACCATTTCGGGCCACTTTCGACCTACCCTAACGTGCACACGCCTGCGAAGAAACTCGAAGGTTGTGTGTGAAGTCGACCAACCCGCACTGGGCCCGCGTGGTCGACTAAGGCCCGATCGCCCTAATTCAGGGTACTCTCGAGTCCATCGGTGGGGACGTATATGAGCTGATATGATGATGATGATATGTGAAACGCGTAGTACGTGCCTATAAAATTTTAATTTAAATTTGCCCTCGATTTCCCTGGGATCTTATTATTAGATCCTGACCTGGTGACAATGGGACCACCTCAGGTGTATACTCTTTCAAATAAAAAAAATAATTAAAAATCAGTCCTCAATTCACAGAGAAATTGATAAACATAGAACATACATAAAAAATACATACAGTGGAACATAGAACCTCCTTTTTTACTTTTTGAAGTCGGTTTTTAGTTTTTTCAACTTTTAATTTTATTTTTTTTATTTTTAGTGATGAATGATGATGATCTCTAACAACGTTAAACCCAATCACCCACTCGCCAATAGGATATCATCAAATTATAATACATGTGTTTCATTAAAAAAAGGAACCAAGTTTGATACAAAAAAAACCAGATCTAAATTGGTAGAACTACCAAGTTCTACAGTGGTTTCTAAGATCACATTTACAGAAATACAAATTGAAATATTTATTTAACATTTTTACAAGTAATGGAAAATTTACAACAGTTTTCAGTTGCTTAAAAGAAAATTTGTTTGACAGATTTTGTAGCACAGAATGCTATCAAAGGCAAGTTTAAATAGTCAAGCCGCCAAGCAAACAAAGATTACTCTTAAAATTATACCTATGTAATGTAGAATATAATTGGTTCGTAAAAACCTTCCAAGGTATTACACCATTAGTAGCACATAACGTAGGTAGCAAATTTTCTTTTAAATAACTGAAAACTATTGTACATTCTCTATTCATTGAAGTAGTCCGAAATAAATATTTCAATTCGAATTCCTGTAACTATGATTTAATAAACCACCATAGAACTTGACACGTACCCTATTGTTTCTCTGTATTTTTTTTTATCGAACTTGAATTACATGTTGGAAAAAATACCAATTTCATTTTTTTACGATCTCTTACAAAAACTATGTCAGTATGATGAGAACAAGATTTTGTTACATCCTGTATTAATAATTATTCACTCTATATGAACACTCACTTTCACGTAGATTACGCGAGATACGTTACGACGAAGAAAGTTGTTTATTAGAAAAAATATTAAAATCTAACTACGTAAATGTAAATATAAATTCTAATTTAAATTAATGTTCATTTTATTTTACGTGTATTTGTTTGTTTCATTCTACCTATCTCTTTGAGTATCTTCCAGCTAACCTTAACTTAGAGTAACTGAAATTACATTTTACTACAAATTGTGTTTTTTTTGCTTTTTACCTTGGGAAATGACAGCAGTAAAGAAACGAAAATTAATCACGCTAATTGCATTAAACTCTACTATCTCTCTTGATACTTTATGTATAACTTTATGAATAATCTTACCGAAAAGTTTTTCCACTATTGTAGACGATCAAATCCACCTTTTATCGCACAAAAAATATCACATACAATCTAATCTCAAAATATCTTCAAGAAAAAAACAATCACTTTTATTTGTTTTATCAGCCAGTACCACTCGATGACACTTTGCTGCTTCAAAAAGTTTTTATCAAATCATTTATCCAACAGCGTTTTCCCGCCACTGCGCTCTGGCAGCGCGACGTGCATCCGCAGCTGTCACTTTTCTCAAACTAAATTCGCTTTTCCTGAAGTGAACTGAACGAGACACACGTGATAATGCTCGATTCTCACTAAAAAGCGATGCGATATAGTTTACAAGATATTTTTGTTAAAGATAAATGAGTGAGTTTTTTAATTACTTTCACCTTGTGATTTGTGTAATTTGAAATAAAATATCGCTCGCTTAATAGGAGGCTAGGCATATACCTTATATTTGCCTTCCTCGCTTATCTTTTCTAACTAATTTCTTGTTGATATCTTTTCTATGAAGCTACCACATGCGTGTCTCGTTGATGTCTTTCTAATGAAAATATCACTTCTTTATTTCGTTGATGTATTTTCCTTAGAAAAAGCTTCATGATTGCGTATTTCCTATGAAGCTAAAACTTGCATTCATCGCTGATGTTTTTTTCTATAATACTACCTACTACAAAATACAGTTAAGTAACTTCAGAATATATGCATGCACTACCGAGGCATTTTAGTATAAACTAGCTGTGCCCGCGACTTCGTCCGCGTGGAGGTTTTCAATTTTCCTACGGGTACTCTTGAATTTTCCGGGATAAAAAGTATCATATATGTTAACCCCGGTGGTAGGTTAAGCGTCGGTGGCTCAGCCGGTAACGACTCGGCTCTTCTAACCCGAGGTACCGGGTTCAAATCTGGACGGCCAATGTACCAATGAGTTTTTCAAAACTTACGTACATACTTACCGATTGCTTTAACGGTGAAGGAAAACATCGTGAGGAAACCTGCACACGCCTGCGATGAAACTCGAAGGTTGTGTGTGAAGTTGACCAACCCGCACTGGGCCCGCGTGGTCGACTAAGGCCTGATCGCCCTAATTCAGGGTAGGCTCGAGCCCCTCGGTGGGGACGTATATGAGCTGATATGATGATATGTTAACCCCAGCTACAAGGAATCACTTTACAAAATTACATCAAAATCGGCATGGTAGGTTTTTTGTGATGCGCGAAAATTAAGACAGATAGATAAAATTCCAAAAATTGTTCTTTTGGCCTCTATATCGTTAGTAATGTTCACCACAGTTATTATTTTATGTACAGACACGGCCCCGTTACAGTTTTATTATATTATGTACTTTATATAGATATTGGCGACGCGAAAATAATTTCTCACGAATTTAATTCATAAAAGTTACTTGTCTACTACTTCATCTCACAGCATACATTGCAGTGTTCAACATACCTTTAAACTACGTTAATTAAAAGCCCAATGCTATCGCATTCATTGAGTGTTTTCCACTCCCAACATCCGCGTTATCCTCTGAACACGCAATGTACTGCAAAGTGGCGGTTACGCGCGAACTTTAGACGCTTGTGTATAATTACTTCGATTTTATTTCATATTCGACTAGCTGTTGCCAGCGACTTCCTGATCGTAAATAACTGAACGTGACAAATTATGAAAATAAAAAAAGAAAAGAAAATTAAGCACAGATTTTTTTTAATTACAAATTGTTCAAGCCATTCCACGATGATGCCGAAGATAGCAGCGGGCTTAGCAAGATTCCCCAATGTAATGGAAAACTAGCAGCGTGCTTAGCAAGATTCCCCAAGGTATTGGAAAACTATTTAATAGTTTATAATAGTTTTCCATTCCGTTGGGGAATCTTGCTAAGCCCGCTGCTCTCTTCGGCATCATCGAATTATTTACAGATTACTGATGGATTATTACAGGTTACTGTGTAGCACGACTTCGTGAGTGGATACGGTAGTGGGCGAGGGTTTTAAAAAAGATGCGTGCTTACAAATGAAAGGAATTTAATTGTGAAATAAAGACCTAGAAAGAAATATGTAAGAATTACAAAAGGATTAGAACGCGTTAAATTTATATCACAAATAGCAAAAATATTATTTTATCTCACCCTAAAAAGAAAAGCAGAAAAGGAAAGCAACAAGGTTAATAAATTTATTATTCAATAAAGAAATAAACTTGGATCATAGAAGTTAGATGGTTAAAGTTAGATGATAGAATTTTGATTTTCGAATCCAAAGTCACATTGATGACAGCGCATGCGTGAAAGAACAAATAGATGAAAAAAAGGTCGAATGAAAGAAGAACGAATAACAGCGTACTGCGTTACAACTGGGGGATTATTTACAGGTTACTGAAGGATTATTTACAGGTTACTGAAGGATTATTTACAGGTTACTGAAGGATTATTTACAGGTAATTAACAGTACCTATATGTACAAGGTGCTTCTTCATTAATCCCCGATATATAATACGTTTGTTCTGGACTGTCCTCGGTACAAGTGAGATGGGTGTTATGTTATAACCAGATCAGGCAGGTCCGTAACGACCCCATTTTATAACAAGATCAGGCAGGTCCGTGAAGATCCCAATATTATAACTAGATCAGGTAGGTCCGTAAAGACCCTAATGTTATAACCAGATCAAGTAGGTCCGTAAAGACCCCATTGTTATAACCGAACACCCCAATGTTACCCCAAAATTAGTAAATTCCATAAATTGAGTGAAAGTGCAAAAAAAACAAAAACATTCATCCAATTCAGACAGAAATACTTTAAAAATTAGTTAATGTAAGTTTTCTCCTAACTCTTAAACTTTTTGTATTACGGCCCTGACATGGATCAAATCACAATCATCATCATATCAGCCGAAGGACGTCCACTGCTGGACATAGGCCTCCCCCAAGGATTTCCACGACGACCAGTTCTGCGCTGCCCGTATCCAGCGGCTTCCCGCGACCTACACCAAGTCATCGGTCCACCGAGTGGGAGGCCTGTCGACACTACGTTTTCCGGTGCGTGGTCGCCACTTGAGAACTATACTGCCCCAACGATCATCTGTTCTACGAGCAATGTGCCCCGCCCACTGCCACTTAAGTTTAGCAATTCTGAGAGCTATGTCGTTTACTTTGGTTCTCCTACGGATCTCCTCGTTTCTGATTCGATCACGCAGAGAAACTCCGAGCATAGCACGCTCCATTGCCCTTTGGGTGACCTTGAGCCTTCTTATCAAATCACAATATTGCATTCAAATTATTGAAATACTGCGTAAAGCCACCACTTTGGAAAAATAATATACTTGAAATAATGCAAGATCTATTTATTTGAATACAATATAAAAATATGACCAGTTTGATGTAAGAAAATATCCTGTAGATTACAATGTGGACCCTGTTTCCTGTTTTTAGCATTCATTGCAAAATTGCTCGAAAATAAACAGTTTATGTTGAATAAAACCAACTCACAAAAATCGGCCACTTTAACACCTTCCATTCTAATCAAACACATTATTTATACCTTACTTACACATTATTTAACCGCCTCCGTGGCGTAATGGTTAGTCCATTTGCTTCACACCAGAAGGTCGCGGGTTTGATTCCCGGTGGGATCATCTTGTAAGATTCGGTTTGGTTGGTGATAGGGCAATTTCTAAGCCCGCCTGGCTAGCTACCACCATCTTATCTAAGTCTTGCCGCCAAACATCAGTGTGATGTGTTCCGGCTTGAAGATGAAATAGACAGTTCTCCATTGCGTTGGGGAATCTTGGTAAGCCCGCTTCCATCTTCGGCATCATCGTCACTTACCATCAGGTGAGATAATGCCAAGGGCTTACCAATTGTGAATAAAAATAATTTAAAAAAATATCTGCAATTGAACAAAAGTAATAAAAAAACTGGTTGCCTGTAAAGTCGGTTTACGGGCTATAATTTTACGTGATAACGTGTCACAAGCCGAAAGCTTAGGCCGATCGTGCCTCTCTATCGCTTGTTCTACGCTCTCGCTTGTCCGCTCGGCTCAGGCGGGACGTGACAAATGAGGACGTAACACTTTTTTATAAGTGCAGCCAGCGTTCTTCGATTTATAAGACGTTATCACTTCAAAAAACATGTAAAAATCAAGGATCGGGAATTCGGTTCAAATGACCACTGCGCCGCGTCGAAGTCCGCATTGATTTGAGCCTAAAATAAATGAAATGACGTTCGATATTATTATTAATGAAGTGATTATGGGGCGCGTTGTAAGGGGTATAACCGGACAAAATCGTGTTCAGCGGTGTTAAAATTATGTGAAAAAAAAGAAGTTTAATAGTTTTACAGTTTGCCGCTGGACGTGAATCTATCTCAAAATTCCACCAGTCTATACAGTCCTGGTCTTCTATGAGTATATGGCCATAACGTCACCGAAATCCTATGCATTTGCTTGCTCTGCAACTTCTTCAACCACAAGTCCCTTGTCTTTTTATTCCCAAGCACGAAGAAGATAAACAGAACAAACCCTTGATACGTAGCCGTCAAAGTAAACAGGTAGGCAGCCACGATGTTGCAAGCGAACAGACCGAACACCCATGGCAACCCGAAAAGAAATACTAGGAAACAGCTCACGGAAGCGCATCTGACTGCTTCGTTTGTATCGCCATGTCGACTAATCGTTCTAGGATTAAATACAGATCGCACTATCAGAGTAAAGAGAGTCCAGTTTACGAGTAGCATTATCGTGATGGGAGCGTAGACGGCCAACCAGAGGCCGAGACCTGAAGGGTAGCAGATAGCCCCGCTCACAGCCTTCTCCCCAAACTGACCGGCGTAAGCACGAGGGTCAATCGAAAGTAGCAACCCAACCACAGCGCATGGAGCTCCCCAAGAGAAGGCCGAAGCCCTTAACAGCTTATGTGAAGCGTCTCTAGAGAAAACAATAACCAACCTCCTGTATGACACTACCGCTGCAACTAACATCCAACAGAATGAAGCTAAAACTGAGTAGTGCAGCGCTACGCCTACCAGCATACATGGAATACTGTCATGATCAAATTTCATGAAAATTTTTACCAAGAAACTAAAAACTAAAAGGAGTATTGCTATACATAGCTGAAGCCAGATTTTGTTATTGTAATCTTTTCTCCAGGGTTTTAAGACAGCGGCGGTGACTCCTACCATACAGATTCCAAACATTGATAAGCAACAGCCTATGATAGTTAACACTTCTAATGTTTCTTCATGTCTATCGGAAAAGGTACATCTTTGGACGTAAACTTCTGCGAAGTGAGTCAAGTGCGTGCATCGGCAGATGTCCAGGATTCCTTCTCCAGTGGATTTGATGAAAGTACAGCCTTCCGTGGACCAGTAGCCGGTGCCGTCCTCACGGAAGTACCAGTATACGCAGGAGCGATTGACGCTGTGATCCAGATGTTGGTTGATGGGGCTCAAATGGAGGTCCACAGTCTGGGGATGAACAAAATTACCTGTTTTGTAAAAAAATACTATGGTAGTGTCTTCCATCAATGTGTTGCATTCTTGTAAATTAACCTACATAGTGCATTCAAGCGAATGTTACTGAGTTATTAAAATTTTGTTCTTTTAGTTTTTAGATAACGGTTGCTAGTTACAAATCTCCTTATTCTCCAGTATCTCAAAATTTCTGTATTTGTTGTGGTCTTTGTGGCAGATAAATAAAATGAAATGATAATTTATTTGCATCAAACATGGTAGTAGGACGTTAAATATAATTTTGTAGTGCAATCATGTTTCGCCTGTGCAAGGCATGCAAATGTTTAACACAGAGTAAAACTATAAAAATTCAAATATCAACAAGTTTCGTTTTAGTCTAAGAGGTATTCCACAACGCGATAATAATTATTGTCACTAAGCCATTTAAACAATTTTGCCTTAAAGGTTTTAGATTCTAGCTTTCTTAGTTCAATCGGTAAGTTGTTATATATTCGAACGGTCATACACACACAATTTCGACTATACATTAGTCAATGGGGTTTCGTTAAAAACTAGCCTGCATGGATCTCTAAGGGTTCTTGTGGTTTTGTCACTGGCTTTTTTAAGTAATTTCAGATGTTGCTTCAGAAACACACAAAGCTCAAATACATAAAGCGCGGGTAGTGGCAACAGACCAAGCTCCTTAAATAGTGGTTTGCAGGAGTCTTGTGATGACTTGTCAGCTATAGCTCTTAGACATTTTTTTGTGCTATAAAGGCCCTTTTCCTGTGGGTCCCATTTCTCCATTTAATAAGACCGTAACGAAGTACCAAAGATACACACGCATGATAGGCAGACAAAACAGTGGGCATTTTGTTTACTTTTTAGGCGCTTTAGGACGTACACAAATCTGTTGAGTCTCTCACTAACATTTTCATGTTGTGGTTTCCAGTTAAGTTGGTTGCCATTTTTAGGCCAAAGAATTTACACTTATTCATCTTATCAATTTTTATGCTTCCATACTTTATTTGTTATTTACGAATTGTTGTTAAAATTTATGTTATTTGTCTTTTAAAGATTAATCTGTAAGTTGTTCATGTCCAGCCATTTTATTATAACATTAATAGTATTATTTATGTCAGACTCGTGATTGTTGATTGTATTATTGTCAGGAATTTTACCTCTTGTTGTCACAACTATAGAAATGTCATCAGCGAAAAGAACGCACTCGTGCTGAGTTACATGAGGAATGTCATTTATATAAAGTACGAAGAGAATGGGTCCGATTACGCTTCCTTGTGGAACTCCATATCTATTGTATCTGTAGTCAGAATAATAAACGATAGCCTCATTTTTGTTATTGTTGAGTTTAGTTATTGAAACTTATTGTCTTCTTTCTGAAAGGTAAGACTGAATCCAACTAAGAGATAATCTTCTTATTCCAATTAAGCTTTTTATTAGAAAATCGTGTTCTACAAAGCCAAAAGCTTTATTTAGGTCAAATATTAATACTGTAGTCAACTGTTTATTGTTTATTCCATTTAAAATACCAGTCATTACTGAAAAAGTTGCATAGGTTGTAGACTTATATTTTTGGATGCCAAATTGATCTTAATTTTTAATCTATATTTATTGCAATATTGTGTTAAACGTGTTAAAATATATATTTTTTTTAATTTTGAAAAAAATGGAATCAATATTATGAGACGGTGATTTTGTACCTGACCTCTGTCACCTTTTTATATAAAGGCTTAACAATAGAGATATTAAGGATTTCTGGAAAAGATCCAGATAGAAATGAAAGGTTAATTAAATACGTAAGTACTAATATGATGCAATCTAAGGAAGCTTTAAGTATTTTTGTGCATATTTCGATGTATCCAGTAGAGTTTATATTATTTAGTGACATTTATTTATTTTTTATTTTTTTTTATTTATTTATTTGCCAGGAAAAAATACAATACAAGTAAATTTATAGAACGGTGGTCCCTACACTAGCTACATAACCTCTTTTCTTACCTCATCAACTGTTAAAAGCACCAAATACATAGAATTCAGATTATTATTGTGTATTTTTTATGCCTACAGTCTTTTTTAAATTTTGATTTGTACTTTCAATGTAATAGTTATTAAATTTTCCTGCTATCTTGGTAGGATTCGTTTATATTCCGATATTGTGTTTAATGTAATCTATGTCATTTTTATTGTCTTTCTTACAGCCTAGTTCATTAATTATATGAAGCGTGGTTTTTGTTTTTACTATGTTTTATATATTTAAAATTACATATTTTTTTAGTTTAATGATAACTTGTTTTAATATGGATAAAAAGTGTGTGAATTTGTGTTTTTTCTGTAGTGTTTTGTCCTTGTAATGAGTATACCGCAGTGACCTTTTTCTTTTAAAGCTTTGTCTAAGACCCTTTGTAACCCATTTTGGTTTTTTTGTATTTCAAATTTTAACTTTAGTTTTAGGAAAACATAGTTAATAAAATAATGTAAATAAATTATGAAACTTCTCAAAAGCTTTATTTAAGTCTGTCTCTAAATAAACTTCCTCAAAAGCCAAGCTATTCAAGCAGTCAATGGATTAAGCTATATTTTCTATTGAATAGTCCCTTTGAAATATGATATGAGATTTGGGTTTGTCTCCTATTATTGAACTTCAGGAACGTCTTATAGTCGGATAAATGTAAGCGAATAATTTCCAAGGTTGAAGTTTTGCTGAGTATGTGGTCTATACAAGATAATTTACGTGTAGGTTCTTATATGTGTTGGGTTAAATTATAATTTTAAGCAATGTCTACATAATGATCTGTTATTTTACCTGATTGAAGAGTATTTATGTTGAAATCACCTGCTAGTATACATCGTTTTTGTGTTTATATTTCAGGCATACTTCATGCAGTAGAGATTCTAATCTGTTAAGGTCCTATAGGTCAAATGACAATATTCAATTGTGACAATATCACTGTGGAAAAAATATACAATATACTTAAAGTAATAAAAAAACGATTTAATTGAATACAATTATAAAAATATTACCACTTTCAATGTAAAAAAAGATACTGTAGACCCTTTTTTGGCATTAATTGCAAATTTTCTCGAAAACAAATACATAGTTATGTTGAATGAAACCAACACACCAAAATCGGTGGCCTTAAGAACTTTCGTTTTAATTGAACACATTTTTGAAACTTATTTGAAAGTGTAGAAGAGTAATAAAAATATGTAAAAATCGAAGATTGGGCGTTCGGCTTCAACGTAACAGCCGCGTTGAAGGTCTCATTGATTTGACCTTATAATGAATAGACTTACGTTAGATATTATTTTAACATGTATTAACCTGCTCGGATTGAGTCATCTTAAAGCCTTAAGAAATATAATAGGATTATTGTAGGGAGTCCTATAGAAGCACATTATAAGTAGGTTATATGAGGGGACTTCGATGGCACAACACTTAAAGGACTTAGGAACGGTATTCTTTTGAACAAAGTCTATTTTTTATAGGTTAAGTAATTCTTTATGATTATTTCCGTGCCACCTCTCCGACTCCTTCTGCCATTTATACAGTAGCATGAGGCTGTTTTGTAGTTGTGGACTTGCAAGTAACTTTCAGATCCTTCCGGAACGAAAGTTTCTAATAAACAAATAATATCTGGTTCCTTATCGGCTTCCCAAAGTTCTTGTTAGGTTATTTCGAGTATTTCCTTTTTCGACAGTAGATTGTCAAGTATTTATGGCTCGCCTTTGCATCTATCTCATTTCGC
Organism: Coleophora flavipennella; assembly: GCA_947284805.1. Lineage (NCBI taxonomy): Eukaryota > Metazoa > Arthropoda > Insecta > Lepidoptera > Coleophoridae > Coleophora > Coleophora flavipennella. The sequence goes on from OX369305.1 coordinate 9,277,354, forward strand.
CTATACAGGATGTAACAAATATGTGTTAAACCTGTTACCTGGAGCTTCTATTTATCAAACTGGATAACTTTTGTTTTACGAGTTTGCTGATGTTGCAAAAAACATGAAAACTATTCATACAGAAGGCGATCAGCTGATTGAACAATTATGTATGTGCATTTTTGAATATAGTCTATTTTTTTTATCGACAAAGGGTTTCTTGGTAAAAGTTATTCAGTATGATAAGTAGAAGCCCCAGTTAACGACTCCTTCATCAATTTAGTTACTCCCTGTATATTTTTAAGATATTTGACATAACATTATGTAGAAAACACCAGTAATATATGTCATTGAGAAAAAACTAAAATTCGATAACTATAAAACAAACTATATATACTTTGATATGATAGGGTTATTTCTTACCTGGCCATCATCAAATAGCGACAAGTTTTTCACTGTAATGCTCAAGATCAGACTGTTGACTAAGTAGTGCTTGTTGTTGTTTTGAAAGGCCCTGTCGTTCCTGAACACCATGAAGCTGATCCTTGTTGAAGAGTTGGCTATGGAGTCGGGCAGGTAGACTACTGCTTCGCTATTGTTTGCGGTCATTTGCATCGGGTCGAGGTGATCTGTTAGGACAAATAAGAGGCCATTAGGGGATTTTTTTTTTGCAGTTTGTAACTTTTGATATATTTAATTATCTAATTAGATAATTACCTACCAGTCTTAATAGTTACAATAGGTATGTATTGAACAAGAAATTGTCGATCTGACTTTCTACGATAAAGTAAGTAAAATTATAAAGCCTCGACCAATTTTCAGTTAAATCGGAGCAACTTTACTTTTGGTGGCCATTTTGTTTCATGCCATATTGATTTTATTATTGCACATAAATCCTGCCCCTACACCTTAGTGTACATAGTGTACTAGCCGTTCATGGAGATGGAAGGGATTTCTATCAAACATGACTAAGAAACATTTCGGTTAATCTAGCTTTCAAACAGAAAAACCGTATTGAAATCCGTCTACGAGTTTAGGAGCAGCGATGACATGACATGGCTGCAAACTTATAACACCCCTATTATTGAGTCGGATTTTGAAAAGTACAACCACGTAATGACTCGGGTCTTACCAACCCAGATTCTTCAGAGTAACTCGCCGCTTCCTGGTCGTAAGAGAAGAAACCCAAGCTGTAAGATACGCGTAAGACATATAAGCGACAATACTCACTATTGTATAACTCGGGTCTTACCAACCCAGATTCTTCAGAGTAACTCGCCACTTCCTGGTCGTAAGAGAAGAAAACCAAGCTGTAAGATACGCGTAAGACATATAAGCGACAATACTCACTATAAATAATCTCAAAATCATTTTCAGTAAACTTGTCTGCGTCTCTCGCCGCGACCCTAAACCCTTTGACAGGCGCGGTGGGTCCTGCATCAGCCATCAGCAGTGCAATGTTGCTGCGAATGACGCTCACGTTGCTGGAACCATTCAGGTCAATACGGGTACTCAAGTCATCCAGATGGCTTAACAGAGAGCCGGGAATCTTGATATCTTCTTGGGTTTGGAGCAGTTCGTTGACCTGAAAGTCGTTAATTCTTCAATTATTTAACTTATGGTGCTCAATTATAAACTATAATTCCTTCCACTATAAATGATTTCAGTGCTTCATATAAGCCTCTTTGGCAATGCACTTCCAGCCATCTCTAGCCATTTCTTGTCTTACAAATCATTGCCGCATCTCGCCGAATGTAATAATTAATCATAATCATAATCTTTATTAAATCAGATTGTTACAGTTTAAAAAAAATGCAATATTATTTCAAATATATGCTTACATAACTTATTAAAAATAATATTTAACATATCATAATTAAATTATAATCAATATTGTATTTATTTTTTCCACATTAAATCATTTATGTAATAAATTAACTACTTTAAGTGTTCTCAAAGGCTGTAAAACACCTTCGTAAAAAGTTTGTCATTTTCGAAGATAAAACCATAAAACTTCGTACTTTGGCATTTGATAAGAAACAAATAAATATTTGTACTAGTGTTTTTGAAATTTTGACCTAGGTACATGGGGATGAAAGTTCGTATGGAAGTCCAAACAAAGTCACGCTCTCATGCCTATTACCGGAACCAATTTTGATAAAATTTGGTACAAAAATGGACTAGACCTTGAAAAAGGAGATAAGCTACCTTTTGTTATAAAAAAATCATGAAGGGGTAGAAATAAGGGATGAAAGTTTGTATGGGAGTTCGTCATTGTCGAAGGTAAAACCATGAAACTTTGTATTGAGGCACTTGATAAGAACTAAATAGTTTTCGAAAAACCTAAACACTTTTAATATTGCAATGTCACGCGATTTACATATGCATGCAAAATTCAGCTCAATCGGAAACCGGGAAGTAGGTCAATTTAACTTGCAAGATTCCACCCGAACAAACATACATTGCAAGTTAAATAAAAGCTTGTTGTGTTCCAGTGTATTTGAAATTTAGACCTACATGGGGATGAAATAGGATATGAAAGTTTGTATGGAAGTCCAAACAAATCTGTCTATGTTTATAAACAGTCGATAACACGATTGTCGATTTCAAAAACAATGTCTATCTTGATCTACAAATAAATATGGGCAACCGAGAATGGTTGTGTGTAATTATGTCAGACGTGGGGGGATATTGTCCAGTACCTCTCAGTAGACAATGTTATGGACACTGAACAAGTGACATCGTACTCTCATAGAGTTTGTCAACTTTTTAGAATTATCAGGAGTGCCTTCCCATAAGTTGAGGCTGAAAGTTGGTGTTTCAGTCCTGTTAATGAGAAATGTAGATAATGGTACATGCCTACAAATCATTTATCTGGGACGCAATATATTAAAAACTATAATCCTGACTGGAATGGCAAAAGGAAAACTGTTTTTTGTGTTCCGTGTACTTCGATGATTCCGATCGATTTACCACGTCAGTTTAAAAGAGTGCAGTTCCCCTGAAAGCAGTATTTTTAACAACAATAAACGAAGCTCAAGGACAGACGCTTAAAGTTGTGAGTGTCCATTTAGAAAAAAAAATATCCCATGGGCAACTCTATGTGGCGTACTCACGAGTATCAAACCCGCAAAATCTTTATGTTTTAGCAAAGGATGGAAGAACAAAAAAACGTAGTTTATAATAATGTATTAAAATAAGATATTTACAGTAAACCACAGTAGTTTGTATGTGTAGTATTTGCAAAATAAGTATCCTAAAAAAATTAAAATAATAAACATTCCACGCCGACGAAGTCGCGGGCAAAAGCAAATCTCGCATAAAATGTCATTTGCTAAGCCACGCATTCCGTAGTATTGAAGGTTAGTCGCAAGAATGGTGTGGTTGGCTATGTCAGAGGCGTGCGAGAGGTCGCAACACAGGATGCCCATCTAGCAGCGCCCGCGCTGCTCGCACGCCGCCACCACGGGAGCCACCACCTCGCGCGTCAGCGACACAGTCCTCCCCGCTGTGTATGCGTACTTCCTATCGGAAAGAGCATTGGGTTTTCATCAAAAAGATACTACTCTGGAGCTAAAACCATTTTCAACAATGTTCGCAACAGCTGGGTTTATTGATATGAGTCTGTATCCAATGACGGTTTGTTATCAAGCGTCCCCAATATAAAACAACCAAGGCCGTAGCCAGGCATTTCATTCGCCCAAAAGAAGAAAATTCCTGGCTACGGCCTTGGTTGTTCAAGTCTGGGCCAGATAGACAACATGATCTGACTAAAAAGAAATATTGAGGTGTCTCAGGTGAATTTTGCGCCCATTGAATGGCTGTCTGGAACCTATGAAGAGCCTTAACTATCACACCTTTGGAACTCACCATTACCACATCATGGCACAAGAATTGGGCGAGCCTGAAAATTTTTCACTAGGTAGATTTATACTATTTTCTATATAAAGTCAGCTAAGCCAAAGCTTAGTTGATATAAGTTTACTGCAGCTCACGAAATTGATTTTCGGGCATAACCTGATTGACAACTGATGTAAAGTACATCTACGTAATTAGTCTTTGTAATGCGAGACTAATGTATTACTCCAAAATTTTTGTTTGTTTCTGTTTTTAAAGGAGATGTCTTAGATGTGTTTGCTAAAATATTCCATCACATTTTTGGTTCTATATTTTTTTCTTTAAATGTTCTTTGGCAAAATTTATGGGCGTCATCAGTGGCGGATGGGTAAGGGAAGGTCGTGGTTCGAATCCTGCCACGTAACAATGTGTTTTCGTATATCGATTTCATATATACGTTTATCCGACGCTCTTACCGTGAGGAAACCTGCACACGCCTGTGAAGGAACTCGAAGGTAGGTGTGTAAAATCGACCAACCCGCACTGGGCCCGTCGACTAAGGCCCGAACGCTTTAATTTGCTTTAATTCAATGTAGGCTCGAGCCCTACGGTGACGACGCATATGATCTAATATGATGATCAAACTTAGCTACAAATAATAAAAAAGAACACTTAAATATATCATTAATTAATGAGATATTCGTTCAGGTAGACGTTATAAAATTTCTCGGCGTCCACGTGGATTCGTTATTAAACTGAGGAGTGAACTTACTACAAATGAAAACCATATAAGTTTAGCTTGCTATGCTTTGCGCACTTTAAAAATGAATAATCATTGAGAACTGATCAATTAATACTGGTTTATAATACTCTAGTTGAGTCAAAACTGAGGTACAGCCTCAGAATACAGAACAAATGTAACATACATAGAGCATTTGTTATTCAGAAAAGGGCAATAGGAACTATTTTTCACGTATTTTTTCATGAGATTGTTGTAAGGAGCACTTTAAAAAAATCAAAATATCAACAATTCCCAGTCTTAACATTAAAATTCTAAAGTCCTTCTGACAGACGTATTAAAAATTGACAGAATTATGAATCTGAATTTGAGATGCAGGCCAGGCTGGAAACTAGGAGGGAACAAAATAAGACCACAACTTAGAGTTGTAAGCATAACGCACTTATTGCGCCAGAAATCAAGCAGTATTACTTTTTTAAAAGTTGCCTATTGAATTAAAATTGGAGTCACGCATACATATTTTTAAAAACCATACTAATAGCTTTTCTTTTGGACGAGTGTTGCTATTGCATTAAATATTTTACGTTTTCATAATTAGCTCGTACAATGTGATTACTTTGTTGGGATTTGTTTATAAGGTACTTTAGTTTCATTTCTGGAAAATCACTTTGAATTGTTTCATGCTTTGTTTATTTATGTTGTTATGTAATTTGTGCACAATTTTAAACTTGTTTTTTCGAATAAACTTGAACTACTAACTAAACTGCGCGAGTAGGTTTGTTGTCACCCCTTGGGGCTTTATATCCGGGGTGGACTGCTGCTACCACCTTCCCTTACCGCCGCCATTGTCGCTGATATTATCACTAAGCGGACTCGTGGTGATGATGGTGAGACCGGCCAGATGGTCGGGCCAGTCGTGGTGCGTCGACTAACTATCTGTCACGCCTGGCATCAACGTGACCAGACGCGCCCCAGCCATCCCTGGGCAGCGATCCTATTTGTATTTCACTGTCGTTGTTCATTATAATGTTTACGAATGACCGTTTATAGCAAGTTTGTTTTTTTACCCGGGGTCAAACTGGAGCTCAGCACGGTCAACAACGACTCCAAGGGGTACAGACTGACTACACTGACGAAGTGGTTGTCCTGTCTCTACAGTCACTTCCTCAGCGGCGATTGGGTCGTCACATCCCTACGCTTACTATTATTATTTAAAAATATAACACTTAAACATCCTTACTCACTTGGCACTAGACGAAGTGCAGGAGCACCTCCAGCGGAAACACAGCCGTTTGTAGTTTAGTGCCACAGGAAGAGAGAGCGTCGGACTATCCGGGCATTGTCGAGGAGAACTGCTTTTTGCATTGCCGCAATCACAGGTCTGCCTCGGATTTCCAGCTGCCTTAGGTGTCGTTTAAGGTCGGCTGAGATTAGTCCGTTCACGGGTAGGACTACCGAAATGATTTCGGTGGATTCCACTTGCCGAATATCAGTAACCTCGTGCGACTAGTCCAGCAACTTGTTCCTTTTTTCGGCAATTTCCTTTTTGACTGGCAACCCTGCCGGGCGGCGGTACTTACAAGTTAAGCATTTTTAATTAATTTTAATAGTATTTAATATAGTTTAGTATATTATGTATTTAGTATGTAATGTTGACAGACGTGTTTACCAAGTTTTAGTTCATTTGTCAAGAAATTGTGACCAACGAAATAGAAATCAGCTGTGATATGACGCTCCCAGCAAGGTACTTATTTTGAAAATCAACACTTTGGAATTGCATTAGATTTACCCGGGGAGTATTTCTAATTATAAATTTAGTAAGAGTTAATTGAAGCATTCGTAGTTTGGTCGATGTTAGACTGACTTTTTATTCCTACTCCAGACGCTTACTATGCACTTTTGGTAGCCACAGCATTTCTACATACTACGCACGCAGTCTACATACTTGTTACGCTCCGTAACTCCTCCGTTCTTAAGTTCGAAATTGTCCAAAAAACAATCTTTCTGAGGAAGATTTCGACCTTTGCAATATTTTTATACCAAAAAGATATAAAAGAGATAAAACTTATAACTAAAATTATATATGTATAAGAAAATGGTTCCTATGCTTTCCGTATTCACTACATTGTCACTTTTCACATTACTATTCTTCAGCGCGTAAGATAGCACTTTCAGATCATTCAGGTCAACTTCATTTATTTTGACAGGGTTCACGTTCTGCTGGATGTCAATTTGCAGATTTTGCGGAAGCTTCACCAAAGGAAGTTTTGAATATAAAATTTTTCGCTCCTTTTAGAATACGTTCTCTTAAATAATAATTTCCAATTTTGTATTCACATTTATCGTCGATGGTAAGCAGATATGTGCCGAAAATAGTCTAATGAAGGATTTCGTTAGCACATATCCCTGTTAGGTCAATAGCTGATTTGGTGTACAGTATCCATCGATTTGTCAGAAGATGTTTTACCTTTACTGTTTCCAGTTCTAATGGGATTCAAATACAGGCAGCCTTATTAGAATATCTCATTAGGTTGAGAATGCAGGCATCTTCAACGGGTACTAAGGTTTGGATCTCATCGTACAGGTATGTTTCGTCTTCTATATAGCTTTACACGTTGTGGACAGCGAGCTGGCGTTCAACCCCTTCACTACAAGGAATATTTAGGCAGAATAATCAGGATAAGGTTTGTTTCAGGGTCGGTGACAGGTAAGGGAACAACTTTGTAGTAAATGTAACTTTAAACATAATTTCATGATTCATAAAATAGGACTTTAATTTAATTGACTGGTAAATTTTCAGAATATTTTCAGAAACCGACGGAAATATGATTTCATCTGTTTTTTTTTATAAGCTTGAGTAACTGATCAAGTTTATTGGTAAGTACTTGAAAGCTGTGATTTGGTATAGCCATATTAATCACGCCAAAGTTGTAAATTAAAATCTTTTAGGCTTTTTAGAATTCCTTGCCTCAAAAGGTAAAAACGGAACCGTTATAGAATCACTCGTGTGTCTGTATGTCCGTCCGTCCGTCTGTCTGTCACAGACATTTTTTTGTTTAGAAAGAATAGTCGACCAACTTCAGATGCGCAATTGTATTTGTAAAATTTTCATAGATTTTCAATACAAAATATTACATACCAACTGAAAAAATAAATAAGGTTCCGTAACCAAAGGGTGGGACCCCATTACTAAGCCTCCACTGTGTGTCCGTCCATCTGTCAGCAGCGGGCTGTTTCTCGCTAACCGTAATAGGTATAATGTTGAAATTTTTACAGATTGTGTACTTCTATCGCCGCTAAAACAACAAATATGTAAAAATAAAATGAAATTGAAATTGGCCAGTTTTTGATCTAACATGTTCAATGTCATGCGAATATGGATGAAGTCAAAAAATAGTAATGGGCTCCTTGTCTACGCATAATTTTGAAACACGCCGCCACGCTGGATGCCGCCGGTGCGGTGTCAGAGTAAAAATGGCGGCAATCATGCTGACGTCTCAATCGTTATTCGTGATATTGGTAATTTGTATGTTTTGTTTATTGTTAACGAGAATGCTAGCGATTACTTTGCTATCGGATTAGATTTAAGATTTTGATATCTGCAGCAAAGATTCTAGAAATTCATTCACAACTATTCTAAAGAATATTTTACTGAATACCTGTAACATCAGGAACAAATATTTTTTGCATATGTATTTTTTAAATTAAACATTACTAAGTATCTACTTACCTACATAACTAAAAGAAATTGGCACAGCCCTACGTATACGCGTTGCAGTAGGCAATTAGGTCCCGCACGGGTCGGAATATGGCTTACTATTCTTTATTTTTAGTAGGGTTCAATCGAGTTCAATCGAGTTCAATCGCGGCGCCGCGTCGCCGTCGACGTCAAACCCCCGCACCACGGGGCCGCCCGGCCGGGCGGACTCGATCGCTCACTCACACTTCACGTTACATTGCGTTAGAAAAAATAAAAGGAACTCTGTTTCTCGGGTTACCTTAACATTCCGGAACTTTTTGTGCATGCTGAATAACTTAGTAGTATGAACTTTATACCCCTTTCAGTTTTCGGAACCTTCTCCCTTACACCCTAAACTCGTATATATGGTATTATATGGTAATGCATGTCATGAATGACTAGCAGTATTGGCATTCAGCCGATGCGCGCTCACCATATAAGTATATTACTTAAACTAATAACAGGGTATTTGCAGCCTTACCTGAGTAAAGCTTTTTTGAATGCCCTCAACCGTTACTGTGTCACCCTGCAGGAGTTTTTCTACGCCGTCCAGCACTTGTTGTAACTGTTTGTAAAGAAATATTCAAAAAAATATTATCTTGCGCAGATAACAATAAATTAAATAATAAAATATGAGCTAAATGAATGCTAATGAGCATCAAGTTTGTCACACACGGGACAGATACTATAATATTTTATGTGAACAAACTTATAGTATCGTACAGTATCACACACGGGACAGATACGATAATATATGAAAACCGAACATTCTGTTACGAATCTTTGAATGAGCTAAACCTAAAACGCCTTATACAGGCTGATTAAGAAAATGAGTTTGCGTATGTTTCTATTGGACTTACTATAAAGACAGTTCGTCAGAGAACGAAGCTAAGTTTGAATTTGACCTAAATGTTGCTTTTACGAAAGTAGTGTGATACTTACACGCTCCTCACTCCTCACCGCAGACAACCCGCGAACACTCCCGCGCCGCGCGAAGGTTTTTTTTAATTCACAATTGATAAGCCCTTGGCATCACCTCACCTGATGGTAAGTAACGATAATGCCGTAGACGGAAGTGGGCTTACATAGATTATCCAACGCAGTGGAGGATCTGGCTATCTTATCTTCAAGCCGGAAAACATCAATGCTGTTAACACTGATGTTTGGCGGCAAGACTTAGATAAGATGGTGGTTGCTAGCCAGGTGGGCTATGAAAATGCCCTGCCACCAACCAAACCGATTCTCATAAAGTTGACCTCGCCGGGAATCGAAACCGCGACCGCCTGGTGTGAAGTGAATGGACCAACCATTACGCCACGAAGGCGGTTAAAAACTCTTTGAATCATGCTGTATATTTTATCTTAAGAAAAATATCTGTACTTATATTTTATCTTACAGATATCTAACGATACACCTCGGTATCTGCAGATAGATGACGATCAAATAATATATATTATCTGCACCGTGTGTGTAAAAAAGTTTATTTCTATGAAGAGCGATATTGTAAGATATCTAGTACGTTAAAGATATCTTACAGTATCTTGCCCGTGTGTGACAACCTTCGGAGTCTTAATGGCTAGGGATGCTACCTAATGGCCAGGAGGTCGTGATTCGAATCCTGCCACGTATCAATGTTTTTTACAATTAAGATTTCAAATGTATATATCTGACGCTCTTACGGTGAAGGAAAACATCGTGAGGAAACCTACACACGAAGAAACTCGAAGGTTGTTTGTGAAGTCTCCAACCCGCCTGGGCCCACATGGTCGACTATGGCCTGATCGCCCTAATTCAGAGTAGGCTCCAGCTCCTCGATGGGGACGTATATGAGCTGATATAATTAACAGAAAAATATATAACATAAATTTAATGATAAAAAATAAACTTCGGGTTTTTTTATTTGGAAACGTGTTCAAATTTGAAACATTCACATTTGGCCAATTTGGCACCCTGAGCATTTGGCGTTTTAAGCATAGAAACTCTTTTCAAATAAAAGGTTGTACTTACCTAAAAGTTTTTACCTTACCTAAAATTAATTAGTTTTTAATCTAGTCTAATTGTAGGAGACATAAATTCAACAACTCAAAACAGTGGGCGAGTTTATACCAACCTTGAATTCGATAGGGATCTCGCTGGTGGTTGTGGTGCAGCCAGAAGCCGCGGTGGTCACCCACTGCACGCCCTCGTTGAAGTCCCCCACGCAGGTATAGGTGCGACAGCCGGAGGATGTGATTGAGGTGCCTAGGAATATATTTTCAATGAACGTTCCCCACGCAGCTATTGGAACAGACGGAGAACGTGATTGAGGCGGCTGGGCATATATTTTCAATAAACGTTCCCCACGCAGCTATAGGAACAGACGGAGTACGTGATTGAGGCGGCTGGTAATATATTTTTTTAATAAACGTTCCCTACGTACCTATAGGAACAGACGGAGGACGTGATTGAGGTGCCTGGCAGTATATTTTCAATAAAAGTTCCCCACGCAGCTATTGGAACAGACGGAGAACGTGATTGAGGCGGCTGGGAATATATTTTCAATAAACGTTTCCCACGCAGCTATAGGAACAGACGGAGTACGTGATTGAGGCGGCTGGGCATATATTTTCAATAAACGTTCCCCACGCAGCTATAGGAACAGACGGAGTACGTGATTGAGGCGGCTGGTAATATATTTTTTTAATAAACGTTCCCTACGTACCTATAAGAACAGACGGAGGACGTGATTGAGGTGCCTGGCAGTATATTTTCAATAAACGTTCCCCACGCAGCTATAGGAACAGACGGAGGACGTGATTGAGGCGGCTGGTAATATATTTTTTAATAAACGTTCCCTACGTACCTATAGGAACAGACGGAGGACGTGATTGAGGTGCCTGGCAGTATATTTTCAATAAACGTTCCCCACGCAGCTATTGGAACAGACGGAGAACGTGATTGAGGCGGCTGGGCATATATTTTCAATAAACGTTCCCCACGCAGCTATAGGAACAGACGGAGTACGTGATTGAGGCGGCTGGTAATATATTTTTTTAATAAACGTTCCCTACGTACCTATAAGAACAGACGGAGGACGTGATTGAGGTGCCTGGCAGTATATTTTCAATAAACGTTCCCCACGCAGCTATAGGAACAGACGGAGGACGTGATTGAGGCCGCTTGGAATATACTTTCAATAAACGTTCCCCACGTACCTATAGGAACAGACGGAGGACGTGATTGAGGTGCCTGGGAAAATATTTTCAATGAACGTTCCCCACGCAGCTATAGGAACTGTCGAAGGTCGTGATTGAGGTGCCCGTAGGAATATATTTTCAAAAACGTTACCCACGCAGCTATAGGAACAGATGAAGGACGTGATTGAGGTGCCTGGGAATATATTTTCAATAAACGTTCCCCACACAGCTATAGGAATTGCCGGAGGACGTGATTGAGGCGGCTGGGAATATATTTTCAATAAACGTTCCCCACGTACCTATAGGAACAGACGTAGGGCGTGATTGAGGTGCCTGGGAAAATATTTTCAATAAACGTTCCCCTCGCAGCTATAGGAACAGCCGAAGTACGTGATCGGAGAACTAGCTATCTTATCTTCAAGCCGGAATACATCAATGTTGTTAACACTGATGTTTGGCGGTAAGACTTAGATAAGATGGTGGTAGCTAGCCAGGCGGGCTTAGAAAATGCCCTACCACCAACCAAACCGAGTCTTACAAGTTGACCCCACCGGGAATCGAACCCGCGACCTCCTGGTGTGAAGCGAGTGGACTAACAATTACGCCACGGAGGCGGTTAAATAATGTGTTCCATTAGAATGGAAGATGTTAAAGTCGCCGATTTTTGTGAGTTGGTTTTATTCAACAAAAACTGTTTGTTTTCGAGAAATTTTTCAATGAATGCTAAAAACAGGAAACAGTGTCTGTCTACACTGTAGTTACAGGATATTTTCTTACATCAAAACTGGTCATATTTTAAAAGCTTTTATTTAACTTGCAAAGGTCATAGAAAGATGAGGTTAGAAAGGAAAGCCTATACTTCAAAGTGTTTAGCATAAGTATTGGTAGAAATGGTTCAAAAACTCACCCAAAGGCAACATCGGTATGGAATCCAACTCTTTACAGTAATAAACGGGCTTCATATAAATCACTTCCATATTACCCCAAGTCCATGGCGGTATCGGCATCACCTCTGGTTTTAACTCAACTTGTAACAGCGCCTCCTTCTTTTGTATGTACCTCTTTAATGTTATATTGTGTATCAAGTCCCCCTCTTTATACTTCAGTAATGGATGTGACGCCTTGAACTCTTTGAAAATCTGTTCAGATGCCTGATTATCCATCCGTAGCTCTCCAAATTCTTTTATGTACTGCGTTCTGTAGAACATATACTCTTCAAGTTTATTTTTCCAGTTTTTTAAATTGTCCGTGAGGTGGAGTTTTTTAAAGCTTACCTTTACGGCGTAGTAGTTGACTAAAGACTTCTTATCTCTTATAAAGAGTACCTTGTTTGATTCTGTGACGTAGTATTTTCTAGAGTTTGTTAAGACACACCAGTAATAGCCATCATTATCCGGAGAGTAAATGAAGTTTTCGGTGCTATTGACGTACTTCACTCTAAAAGAAACTGGAGTGTAAGTCTTGGAGTCGGTGAAGCATTTCATGTCGTTCTCATTCACTGTATCATTCGTTGACAGGACTAGTTTTTTTTCTCTGTAAAAGAAACGAAAAGGCAATTTATAATAATATTGTATATTAATATTTCTCAAAGGGGCCTTTGCATATTGGATTTGTGTCCCCACGTACGCCTTCCAAAGGACGGGCCTTTTAGCAGAGATAACAATAATATTTATAAAAACTTCTTTATTAAGGTAAAAACCCATTGAAATTGTGTAAAACAATACTTTAAACACAAAATAAAATCCCATAATTACTAATTTAATCTTATATGTAAAATACTATAATTTGAAAATGTGTTTATTTGTTACCTAAACACGATCCAATACCTTGACAAATCTTGATGAAGTTTAGCACGCAAGCAGCCTGTACCACGGGGAAGGACAAAGACTACTTTTTATCCCGTAAAAATAGCATAGTCCGATGCAGTTCCTGAGTTAACTGAAAAAAAAATGTTTTTGTTTTTTTCTTTAACATCGCAGTGGAACAATTGCTTGTTGTGGTTTTTTGCACAGAGATGGTTGAGAAGGTGGGAAATGACATAATTTACTAATTAGCATATATTTTTTGTTATTTTATTTATATTTAGTAAGCCCTTTGCATCATCTCACCTGATTGTAAGTGACGATGATGCCGAATTTGAAAGCGGGCTCACCAATATTCTCCAACGCAATGAAGAACTGGCTATATGGCTATCCTGACATATTTCCCGAGGGATCTGAGAGAAACTCATTTCCACGCTCACGCACGTTGGCGTCGCAACGGAGCAACCGATTGAAGTGATTTTATGTATATAATTGGTTCTGGGGGTGGGAAGTGTCATAGATTGCTAATCAGAATAGCCCGATCCGGGATAGGGATCTGTAGAAAATTTATGTCCACGCTAGCGGCTCGCGCACCATTCACCTTCAAAAACGGTCATAAAATAAAAGTAATAAAAATGGTACACGATAAGTTTACTAGTGTCGTTTTAATTTGGGTCTTGGTTTCATGGGGCTGGTCAAAGGGAAAATATATGTGGCCTGATAACAGCAAAGAAGTCTGGCATTCCCGCCTCGGCAAACATGCTCGAAGCGCTGCTTTATCTGGGATGATTCATAAGGATGCGGTATGCATCATTTTCATTACATTGCACCCTAAACGTGCTGAAGGACATCTTCTTGTACCAGTACCACAATTGGCGGTGTAAAAACATTCACAAAATGCTCTTAAAAGTGTGCCCTTCGCATTTTTGCTTTACTTCGTGAAATTGCGCGAAAGCATGTTGCACCGCACCGACAATGCTTGCCTCTCACGCTCCATATCTATCTAGATCTAGATCCTCAGCAACAATGTGGCTCAGGTATCTGAACTTTTTCACAACCCGAACCACTGATCCGTTTACAAATACTTCTGGAATCCTCTCCGGACCACTTCCCAGATTTAAAAACTAAAATTTATGTTTTTCGAAAAATTGTACTTTAGGCCGTGAGAGTTAGCATAACTCTGGGGAAAACTTCATTCCACGCACGCAAGCCATTTGAGTCTCGCACATCATGCACCCTCGATTACAGTCATACAAATAATATCCACGCAAGCGAATCTGCTAGCAAAAACAAGTCATAAGTTAAAGGGAAAGAGAAAAAAAAACTTATTTAAGAGTAAAAAAATTAACGGAATAATATTTGCTTCACTGAAATAGCGCTACTAAAGAACAGATCAACGTCAGGCTTATCTCAAACCACACAATGGCATGCCTAATTATAACATGTAACGTCCACCTTCTATGCTCTCTTCTAAATTGAGATACTCACGAGTTAACAGTGAGGTTCATCATGACCCGCCTCAGTTGGACGGGCCTCTCACAGATCACGATGTTGGAGAACAATGACGAGCTGTTGACGAGGTACCAAAAGTTGCCTATGAGTGCCACGTTGGCGGTGCTTTCAGTGGTCAGATTCGTGTCATTGAAGTTCCAATCTGATGTAGGTATCTGTAAGTAGTGAACAGTAAAGGTATCTAAGAATAAAGGAAAAGATGTGAAATAAAACTCTTGTGTCGTCTGTCCATTTTAACAGTTTCAATACACTGAATAGAGACCAAAAGAGTGGGGTTATCTTACAAAAGGTCCGGTAGTTCTATATTTTTGATATGTTGTCTGGGATTGATGGTAAGTGTTTAAAATGCAAAATGCACGATTCCGCCCCCAACTAAACCCTATACCGAAAAAACCGAAAAAAATCGGCACTGTCTTCAGATATCTTAGTTTGGGTGTATTGTAGCTAGTAAAGAGTTTTACACAATATTTTAGAGAAATAAATTTCATATAATTTACGCTTTAATTATTTTTTCTAGGACCGATAGTTACGGAGATATGCACTTTTTTTTTTAATGACAAAATCACATTTTCCAGAACTTTGTCAAACTTCTAACTTTTGAACGCGGTAGCACACCCTGGACGCTTCATACAACGGGCCAGAAATGTCATTTCAAAAAAGTTTAAAAAACTAAAAACCGACTTCAAAATGAAATTCACTCAAAAGTGTGAAATAATATTAATATACTAAAATACACGACATTAACCAACAATAAGTGTGAAATAATATTAATATACTAAAATACACGACATTAACCAACAATAACGAAATCAAAGGTGGGTACGAATTAAATTAGGGGCCTAAATTTATTTTTGAAGTCGGTTGAAAAACGAATGACGGAACAAACAAAATGGCGGCGAAATCCTATACGTTCGACAACCAAACTGTAACCTACCTGTACCATCTGGGTGACGAGGGGGTGAGGTTGAAATACTGTATGTTAGTACTAACATGTATACTTTCGCTGTAGTTCAGTTATGGCCTATTCTAGGAAAACAAGTATCGGCATAAAAGTTGTAGGGAATTAAATTACCTAAAAAACTCATGTATTTTTTTTAGCGTAAGAATGAGACAGGAACTATTTAATTGAAAACTTACTGGTGAAAAGGGATGTCCAATTTCAAATAACTCACCAACACAGCAAATACATTTTTTTCAACAAAGTAAGAACAAAAGGAAGAGATTGCTTTTAGCAATAAGACCGCCTACTGTACACTTCATTATAATACCTATATGTATTAGCTTTTACGAAATTGTTTTGGTGTACTATAAGTGTAAATAAATAAATAAAAGGCAGTAATAAATAATCATACAGCAATCAAATGTAATTTAACGAAGAACTTAAAAGAAAACAAAGGAGAATGCTCATCAATGTATGGAAAGAATACCCAGGCCCGGCGCAAATGAAATGTATCTCGGAATTTTAGTAGTCACATGTGATCAAATAATGCGTAGGTGAATTTAAAATTTCTTTTTTAAATGTCATGAATTGCGTTTTTATGTAAAATCTTTTAAGTCAATTATTTTGCCAAAGCGTTTAAAAGTTGGTAAATGTTACGAGAAACTATGATGTTTCTTCATCTATTTTCACAATGCAACCTACGCTGTCGTCTTAGCTTAAAAAAAACAAGGTTTAGTGAAATACTTTTTTGTTATTTTTACATATTATAACATAGTTTTTACATTATTGGTTTTCTCGGCTATGATTACAACATTCAAAGTGTATCCGGGATGATTAAAACCATCTTGGTGTCTGGCCTTTTATTTTATTTTTTTGAAAATGGCTATGTAAGGATAATATTAATCAGGTAAGGAGCAGAACGTACTACTTATATTTTGTATAGACGAGAAAATGGGATAAACGCCATTTCTGAGCATTATTGTTCCTGTATACACGGCAAAAGGACTTTGGGTAGCTGTGCCCATGTTATGAGTGTGCTGTTTTTTTTTAGTTTGGCCAGACACCAAGATGGTTTTAATCATCCCGGACACGCTGTGAATGATGTAATCATAGATTTAGAAAACCAATAATCTAAAAACCATATTATATATATGTAAAAATCATCATCATCATATCAGCCAAAAATCGTCCACTGCTGGACAAAGGCCTCCCCCAAGGATTTCCACGACGACCGGTCCTGCGCTGCCCGCATCCATCAGCTTCCCGCGATCTTTACCAGGTCGTCGGTCCACCGCGTGGGAGACGATTAAAAAAAAAATAAAAACAAAAAAATATATTTCACTAAACCTTGTTTTTTTTAAGCTAAGACTACAGCGTAGGTTGCATTGTGAAAATAGATGAAGAAACATCATAGTTTCTCGTAAGATCTACCAATTTTTAAACTCTTTTTAACTGAATTTACATAAAAATGCAATTTATGCCATTAAAAAAAAAATTGAAAATTCCAACTACATAATATTATTTGATCACATACTCGTATTAATACTAAAAATCTGAAATACATTTCTTTTGCGCCGGGACTGGGTTTTTTTGGGCATTGCCTTTACATACGCTTCGCTCGTTTCGTAAGGGAGGGGTGGGGAGGGGAGTTGCATATGCATGAGATGGTATTGATCACGATTGAGGATGCAGCGTCTCTAATCATCCTGATAGGCTCCAGTCTTCGAGCTTTTCTAGACCAACCTCACTTTGACAATCCCCATCCACTCCATGTCCTCAAGAAAGGTATTTTAGCCAGATTGAGCTTGGTGGTATTTGTCTTTAATTTGTTATAGCGAAAGGAGTTCAACGACTGTTCTCTACTGCCACCATACAGGGATACCAAGATTTTCTCCCCTGCTACTGAAATTTCTTGGGGGCTAGCATCAGGGTCCTCGAAACTCTCCGCCTGCTCCAGTGATGATGGGTCTTTCCTAAAAAGTTGTCAGAATTTATTCTTTCCAAACCCAAAAACGATTGAAGTGGTGTCGCAGCCCGATATTACGTGCAGAAGCAAGGTACAGCCTCTGAAGTTGTACTTGTAGGAGGAGGCGGAGTAGATTGAGTCTGGATGTTTTCCTCTTGCTGGTTTTTTAGGCAGACATTGTTGATCGCAGGTTCCATAAAAAAATCGTGTTTTTTTTTAAACGTGAACAAACTAGCGCCATCTAGTATGATTGTACGGAACTGAAGAAACCAGCGCTATTTAGTACTCGTATGATGGTACGAAACCCTATGTGTGCGGTTCTGACTCGCACTTGGCCGGTTTTTTAAATACACCCTTATTATAAAATTACAAAAGCAGGTACATTTTTTTTCTTGCTCCATTTATAAAATAAAATAAAAACGGCCAAGTGCGAGTCGGACTAGCACTCCAAGGATTCCGTACCATCACACCTCTCCACACAACTACATAGTATAAATGACTATTCACATTACAAACAAAAGACATCAACGCGAGCGACAAAAATATGATTTTATTGTCATTCAGTTCAGACTCCTTAGCGCGAGTACGACTCATAATTGGCCAATTTTTATTATTTGTTGTTTTACTTCAGTATAAGTAATATAATCACACCAAATTTCATACTTGTATGTATTAGCGTTTTGGAGACTCCACAATATTTTTCACTTTTTATGATTTTTAGTATTTGTTGTTATAGCAGCAATAAAAATACACATTCTATAAAAATTTCAACTGCCTACCTATAGCGGTTCATGAAATACAGCCCGCTGACAGACGGACAGACACCCGAGGCTTAATAATAAGTTCCCGTTGGGTGAACGGAACCCTAAAAATGACAAGAGTTGTGATAAAATGGGCTGAACAGGTTAAATACCTTATACATTGATCTACAATATGACACCTAATTCATTATGGTAGAGGCAGTGGTTCCCGATTTACAGTGCACCGCGTCTGACTCCACGAAACAAGTACTCGTAACTCTTTTTTTACGTTTTATCAATATGTTGACCCGGACCAACGGCTTAACGTGTTTTCCGAAGCACGGGAGCTGACATTTAATGGTGTAAGTACCGGGAATCAAGCAAATTATTAACACTACTAGTCAAATCCATTGAAAATTATATTTAAATTATTTTATTTGCTAATGCATTTATTAATGATTTTAATAAATCTCAGGAATCTGCACCGTACTTACAGAGGCCTGTTCATGGTCCTGGTCAAGTGCAATCGAGGAAAAACGCGCAATAAATTTCTTGACTGTGAATTTTCCAGAACAGAATGCATGGTATATACGTCAGGGGCAACAATTGGTAGTAATTCCATATCACGGATGTGCACTGGTCATGAAGCAAAGCACACCCATCGGGCATAATTTGTATGATCAACAGCGCAAAAACCATGGAGCTATTGACCTTAAGGCCTGAATGTATAGGACAAAGTTTGAGGTGCGCACAGAGCGCAGAAAAGAGGCTCTCAACGCTTCTAAACTGAGAATTACCGATTGTTGTTGTTTCCATTTCTCAAAGTCAAGGTGTGTATCGATTTTTAAGGGATTTTCGAAAGTATATATAATGCAGCTGAGAGTACTTCGTGAATGTATCGGGCCTGTCTTGGATGCGAGACTTTTAAAAGTGAATAAGCCTTTGCTGCGCCACATACTTCAGCACGTGTTAAATATGAAATAATTCCCGATTTCAATAAATTCCCAATCAACGTCATAAAGTTCATCTCTATGTGAAAAGCACCCATCATGAGCACAACGTTATGCTCCAAACTGCTCATGATTATTCCATTGCAAGATCTTTCTGAGAGCGTATAGAGGTTGATCCATAGCGATGGCTGTTGCTTGAATTGGGTTCAAAGACGTAATATCCTGAAATCGCTCAAGCCATGCATCCTTGATCTTTTTCTCAGCATTTAGATCTACTGTGAAATGAACCGAACAGTTCTCAGGAATGGGAGGAACTCCAAAGGAAAGAAACCACATCAGTGAAAAAATATGGTAAGGTTTTAGACTAAATGATGAAGGTAGACTAGGTTTTCATATTATGAGCCTATGACGACGTATTCTTTCTGAGTTTGATCAAGATGCTGAACAATATTGATTGATGTTTCATTAAGAGTAACTTCCGCTGTTACAGACGACGGATTTGTCAAAAGCGGCTGTACAGAATTTATCTGACTGCAAAGTTATTGAAATATAACTCCTTCGTCTTCGTAAATATAACATAAAACTTCAGACTTGTTTTGAGCATTACAAAACTCTTTAATACGATACTGAAAGACCGTGTTATGCTAAGCTATTTGTCAATTGCGGAAGACACGCGCGATTGTAGCGCGGCCATTATATTAGGTATAGGTTAGTAGAAAATTAACATTTACTAAAAAAAACATTGAAGCAACATGTGATATTTTTTAAACTATAAATCCTATCAACATACGTCCAAACACGATATCGTAGAGAATTTAATGAAGAACATTGACTATTTCTTCTTAGCTCTGACCGCTTTTATAATAAATTAAGAAAAAACACGATTGGGGACATAAAAATGGGGGCGGGGAGGGGAAACAATTATTTCCCGATGTATATCTGACGCAGCCATCTGGTTAAATCTGCCATTTGATTGAAAGGCTATCCCGTTAATTGAATGGCGACATTCAATTGAATTAGTAAAGGACAACTGGCCAAGTCGTTGAATGCCATCATATCAGCCACAAATTGTCCACTGCTGGACAAAGGCCTCCCCCAAGGATTTCCACGACGACCGTTCCTGCGCTGCCCGAATCCATCGGCTTCCCGTCATCTTCACCAGGTCATCGGTCCACCACGTGGGAGGTCTGCCTACGCTACGTTTTCCGGTGCGCGGTCGTCACTCGAGAACTTTACTGCCCCATCGGCCATCTGTTCTACGAGCTATGTGCCCTACCCACTGCCACTTCAGTTTAGCGATTTTGTGAGCTATGTCGGTTACTTTAGTTCTCCTGCGGATCTCCTCGTTTCTGATTCGATCACGCAGAGAAACTCCGAGCATAGCACGCTACATTGCCCTTTGGGTGACCTTGAGCCTTCTTATGAGGCCCATAGTAAGCGACCATGTGTCAGTTCCGTAAGTCATCACTGGCAACACACACTGGTCAAAGACCTTAGTCTTGAGACACTGCGGTATTTGGGCGTGAAGATATTGCGAAGCTTCCCGAACGCTGCCCAGCCGAGTTGGACTCGTCGATTGATCTCTTTCTTGAAGTTGGAACTACTTAGCTGGACTGTTTGTCCCAGGTATACATATTCGTCAAACACTTCCAGTGTAGAGTCTCCAACCTTTAGAGGAGTGGGTGCGACACGGACATTTAACATTATTTTCGTCTTGTCCATGTTAATTTTAAGACCCACTTGTTGAGAGACTTTACTGAGGCCATCGAGCATTGTGCTTAGGTCTTCCATAGTCTCAGCCATGACCTCGATATCGTCAGCGAATCGGAGCTGGGTTATCTACTCGCCGTTGATATTGATTCCGAGTCCACCCCAGTCCAAAAGCTTAAAAACATCTTCCAGGGCGGCGGTGAACAGTTTCGGAGATATAACGTCTCCTTGTCTCACCCCTCGCTGCAACTGGATAGGTTTCGAGTTCTGGTCCTGGAAGCGAAACGACATGGTGGCGTTTTCATACAGACACTTCAACACCTCGATGTATCGATGGTCAATTTGGCACCGCTGGAGAGACTGTAGCACAGCCCAGGTTTCGATTGAATCAAAGGCCTTCTCATAGTCCACAAACACCAAGCATAGTGGCTGATTGTACTCTTCAGTCTTCTGTATAATCTGCCGCAGCGTATGTATGTGGTCTATGGTACTAAAGCCTTTTCGGAAACCGGCTTGTTCGGGAGGCTGGAAGACGTCAAACCTGCGTGCGAGACGATTCATAATGACTCACGAAAACAGCTTGCAGAGATGGCTCAGAAGTGAGATGGGTCTGTAGTTCTTCAGCAGGGTGTTGTCACCCTTTTTGAAGAAAAGCACGACCACACTTCTGTGCCATACCTTAGGCGTTTGTCCCTCGAGTATAACGGAATTAAATAACTTCTGAAGAGCTTTTAGTACCGGTGATCCACCTGCTTTCAGAAGTTCAGCCGTAATTCCATCATCAACCGGTGCCTTGTTGTTCTTGAGCTGTTTGAGAGCCATTCTAATCTCGTACAGGCTGACGTACAGGATATCTTCGGTATAGTGTCTGGTCAGTTTGGCTCTTGGGTCTTCAGCCAGATCGCTGACAGGCAAACGTGTGGTCTTGTACAATTGTCCATAGAACTTCTCAACTTCTTCCAGCAACTCAGTCTTAGACGATATGGTCCTGCCATCCTCAGTCTTCAGCTGGGTCAGTTGGCTTTGTCCAACAGACAGATCTCTCGCGAACACTTTTGAGCCTTTGCTGTGCTCAATCGCCCCTTTAATATAATTTGTATTATATTGGCGTAAATCGCCAATATGGGACTTAGAGATCTGCCTGTTTAGTTGCCGATACTGAGTAACCTAAAACCAATCTGCGTCTTTCTTTCATGAGGTTGCTGGTGAAGTCGGAGATTTTTTTGGTTCTGTTTGAACGGCGAGTTTTAAAAAATTTTAGACCCGACCGTTTGAACAATTTTCACGAACCTGTCATTATAATCGTCCACATTCTCGCAGTCTCCTAGGCATTCGAAACGATTGTGCAACTCGAGCTGAAAGCTCTCGGGATTTTGGAGCTGGATGGGCGCCGGTCGGAGCGTAGACTTCATCAGTCGACATCTTTCTAGCTTGGTCTTTAAATTCAATGTGCCTGTGATCGCTTTCTGTTTTGACTGAATTGATAACGGAGACATCATTGAATATTTGCCTCCTTGTCGACAAGATGAAGTCTATCTCGTTTTTTGCTACGCCATTGGGATGCAACCATGTCCACTTCCGCTGTTTTGACTTTTTGAAGAAGAAGTTTATCATAAAGAGGCACTCCTTCTCCATAAAGTCGGCCAGCATCTGGCCACGTGCATTTCTTACTCCATATCCAAATTGCCCCAATCTCAGCTCACCATCGCTTCGTTTGCCCAGTTTCGCTTAAAGTCCCCCATAACAACGGTATAATGGGTCCTGGTGCTATGTAAGGCTGTAGAGATGTCCTCATACATAGTCTCTACCTCGTCGTCGGAGTGTTCCGTAGTCGGCGCGTATACCTGTATGACCTTCATCGAATACCGTTTGGTGATTCTGAGTATAAGGTATGCTACCCTTGTCGAAACGCTCACGATTTGGACCACATTGTTAATCAGGACTTGTGGACGAGAAACCCGACACCACCCTGGGACTGTTGGTCGCCCTCCCAGAAATAGAGCAGGTTTCCGGATTTAAGTATCATGGTATCCTCTCCCTCTCTTCGGACTTCACATAAACCTACGATATCCCACCGTAACCTGCTCAATACTTCTTCGAGTTCTGTAAGTTTCTCGTCAGTCCGCAGTGTACGCGTGTTGTAAGTTGCCAGGGTCAAAGATCGTTGGGTTTGTTAGCCTGGCATCTGCCGGGGATTCTTCGCACCCCCACCCCGCCGTTACCATGACTGCTACCGGAGCCAGGAATAGCGGGGCCGCCGGGGACTAGGGGCCGTTTTCTGGGTGTGGATTTCATAGGGGGGTTTTGCCGTAATCGCCACGCTTGGCAGGCGGGTTGGTGATCGCAGTTTGACTGCAAGTGTGTTGCAATGCACGAAAAGACGCTGCTGCCCGTCCTCCGGTTTTAAGTCACTTGGTCGCCTCTTACGACACCCATTGGAAGAGATGGGATGGTCCTATTCTTAGCTGGGAACTATATGGACGATCGTTGAATGTAACGTTAAATAACTTTGCTGAACGTCATTTAGCCAAGTCGTTGAATGGGATATTCTCCGAATAAAAAACCGATGATTTCTTCTTCTGCGAAGCTATCTGCTACCCGTGGGGGGGAGACTCGCGGCGAGGCTCTTTGACTGTATAATCCATAAAATCTGACCGAACCACAGATGAGATACTAGTTACTTCGTAACAAATACTGCACTTCCGTATAAAACGAAAATACCTACGCATTTATTAATCTACCCGTTTCCGCTGTCAGACAATACACGGAAACATGGGTATTAAGGAGTTCGACTTAGCGGTCATAACTGCGTACACGGGCGGCGCGCGAATCGCGGCGGCGATTGCGCTGCGTTTTAGCGCTAGGGTTGATTCATGAAAATATAATAAAATTTTTACAAGTGATGGTTTTTATTTATTTGATTAGTTTAAGTAACATCGTACTAGTTCATCGCACTTAGAAGGTGCGTCAGCTTAAAACGAATTACAAGTTACCTTTCATTTTTGTTTGGTTAAAAAAAATATGCGCTAGGTAAATCCTGATTGCCGCGTTCTGATTACGACCCGATAATATTTTTTTTAATCCAAAATTGATAAGCCCTTACTTAGGATCATTTCGCCTGATGGTAAGTGACGATGTTGCCGAAGATAGAAGCGGGCTTACCAAGATTCCCCAACGCAATGGGGATCTGGCTATCTTATCTTCAAGCCGGAACACATCATATTGTTAACACTGATGTTTGGCGGCAAGATTTAGATAAGATGGTGGTAGCTAGCCAGACGGGCTTAGAAAATGCCCTACCACCAACCAAACCGACTCTTACAAAGTTGACCCCGCCGGGAATGGAACCCGCGGCCTCCTGGTGTGCAGGGAATGAACTAAACATTACAGCACGGAGGCGGTTAAAATTACTTAGCTGTTTTTATCGGTACGTCGGTGATTTTTAAGGTTTTGTAGTCAAACTAAGAACCTTTATAGTTTCGCCAAATCCGTCAATAAATGATTAGTTTACGAAATATTAAGTTTTTGAGTGCTGATTTTTGTTACAGTTTCAAAACCGCTATTTCAGGAAATCTGAATATGATTTAGAATAGAATAGTAGGACACATACTGAATTAACAAGAAAAAATATCACGGCTAAGTAGGCTTTCTTAGTTTAAGAGTGATAGTGGACTAACTTAAGACTTGCAGTTATATTTGTAAAAAGTTCAACTCCTTACAAAATGTCTAAATATAAACTGCAAAATTAACTTTTTTTTCCATTTTTTTTTCCACTACGGAACCCTAATTTTTTTCATGATTTGACACGCACTTAGCCAGTTTCATTAGATCTTTTTTTTTAATATTTTTTATTACCTACACACTGACACACAATAATAATGATTACCTGCCTACCTATCTCGAAGTATCCATAACCTACGCAAGACACACGGTCATACACGGTGGCGGCCCGACTCACGAGAGCCCGTCCGAGTGGGTCGCGAAGTGTAGGTATATTTTGCGGTATGTATAGGCGAGTGACGGAGCACTGACCGAACCTAATATGGCTACTTCGCTCGCTCATTTACAGTTTTTTAGAAAAAAAAATTTTTTTTCATCTAAATTTCTGTTGTATGGCATTTTACCTCCGCCATGTTCATGTTCAATGGGCTAGCTTACAATCAGCCAACTAGTTGAACGTTGAGTGACGCTTGTTCAATCAACGTTCGGCCTAGTCATTCATTTGAATGTTGCCATTCAATCAACGGACTAGCCTTTCAAACAAATGACATATTTAACTAGATGGCTGCGATATATACATATCGACATTAAAGCACATATATGAAAGCTACATGCATGCCAATTTAGATGTAAGACCATAAAATTGATTTTTGTTAGGACAAGGACCCGTACTTCTACTAACATATCACGAACTTTATTTTTAAATACATTTGGACAGCTAAACAGCTAACTTCTCATAACTCATCGGTGACTTTATGTACCACTTTGTAGGATGGGTCTAGTTTGCAGAGCTACATCCAATTACTTTGAGTTGTAATGTGGCGCACCATTATAATAAACAAGCAAGCCAAAATAAACAATATCTTGATAGTAAACTCACCCATTCACCCCCTCTTGCTGAGTCGAACCACGACGTCGTATTACCTGGACTCAGAACGATGCCCAGTAGAAATCTTGGTAATCCATGGAACAAGTTCGCCGATGCGGAAATCAACGGATCACTCGCGTATATCCAGCCCTCATTTAGTAGCGATGCTTGCCGTTTAGAGCATGTCTCTTCAGCTTGTGCCCAATAAGCTTCGTGTAATGTCTTTTTGACTGTCCTAATAGGAGCTAGGCAAGTTGGTCTTGGACTAAAGTACCGCCAAAACTCATCTGAATCTTGGCATCCTTCATGAACCCTGTCTTTTTTTTTACTAAAAGACCTAACAACACAAAATCTGTAATGTTTTTTGTCACAATTTGTCGCTGTGAAATTCCGTATAGGATCAATTATAATGCACGCTTCTTCATCAGAAAAATTGGGGTCATAATTGACCTTATCCTTTAATGGTAGTGAATCTCCCATAGAATCTGTGTACGACCAATCTATGAACAGTCCCCCACGGTACATAGTCTTATAGTCAGTCCATAGAACTTTGTTTGTTTCTTTTATATTGAGGCTGTAATACAGCTTGGTTGTGTATAGGTTTCCAGCGCAGCCCTGGAACTTGTCAGCAAATTTCTCGGGACCCTTCAGTCGGTAGCAGACGGGGTCATCGCTCTTGTACTTCTTGTAGGCTATGGTGTACCCTATAGGGCACGTGTGCCGGTGCTCCGCGACACTGCAACCCCATGACAGGAATGTTATGAGTAGTGATAAAAGGGCGCTCTGCTGGATCTGATGAATCTGAAAAGATGAAATCTATATTATGACATATATTACTTTAGGATAAACCTGGAAGTAATCAATGCTACTGTAACTTATTAACTATCTCCGTGGCATAACGTTTAGTCCATTCGCTTCACACCATGAGGTCGTGGGTTCGATTACCGGCAGGGTCAACTTTGCAAGACTCAGTTTGGTTGGTGGTAGGGCATTTTCATAGCCCGCCTGGGTAGCTACCACCATCTTATCTTAGTCGAAGTATATATATTAGTACTGACGTATCTTAGTCTTGCCGCCAAACATAAGTATTAACTAACAGCATTGATGTGTTCCGGCTTGAAGATAACATAGCCAGATCCCCAGTGTGTTGGGAAATCTTGGTAAGCCCGCTTCCATCTTCGGCATCATCGTCACTTACCATAAGGTTAGATAATTCCTAGGGCTTACCAATTGTGGAAAAAAAAAGTTTACAAAAAACTAAAAACCGACTTCAAAATTAAATTCACTCAAAAGTATGAAACAATATTATTATACTTAAGTACACAACATTAACCAACAATAACGAAATTAAAGGTGGGTAAGAAATACATTAGGGGCTTACATTTTTTTTGAGGTCGGTACCAGCACACAGTTACTTGCGTATCAAATGTTTTAGATTCGGTGGTTTGTAGAAACCGACCGCAAAAAAAAATTTAAGCCCCTAATGTATTTCTTACCCACCTTTAATATCGTTATTAACTTAACTTTTATATTTATTTTCTTTATTTTTAGTGATAATGCTTTGTATCTAACAACGTTAAATCCAATAACCTACTCGCCAATAGGAATTATCAAATCATAATGCATGTGTTTCATTAACAGATACAGAATCCTGTGGCTTCCATCATCATCTAAGCAGCATGAAAGTTAGGGAGTTAAATCTTCCATCATCAGCTCATGTGAAGAACTTTAAAGAGTACAACTATCGGTCTATGCGTACCTACGTATCTATCTATGTATAATATTGAAAGAATTATCCTCCAACTCCTAACCGTTAAGTAGTTGAACCTTTCTTCATCAGCTTATCAACATGAGACGATGACTACCAGACACAAGTATTTTAATAGCTTAAGAAAACATAAATCACGTAATACGTGTCTATAAAATTTGAGGGTTTCCCTGGGATCCCATCATCAGATCCTGACTTGATGACAATGGGACCCAATGAGTATGTTCTTTCGAATAAAAATAATTTTGAAAATCGGTTCACAATCTGCGGAGATATCGCGTAACAAACAAACAAAAAAAAACAACATACAGTCGAATTGAGAACCTCCTCCTTTGTTGAAGTCGGTAGAAAATTTAAAAAACGCGTCATAATATGTTTGCAGGCGCTAATGTGGATAGTTTTCGTGCTATCATGCGCAAACGAATTGGATCCCTAATGCGCAGCCCGCAGGGTCCGTGGTAAACTACTACATGTATGCATTCATGCATACTACTGGGGGCACACTGGAGTAGACCATTAGCCGACAGTGAATTTCCAGATCGATCGCCTTGCGCTGAATGACCCATCAGAGCTAATTGGAAATATTTTACTGTCTCCGAATGTGACCACCTTTTTTTATTTAAGGGGGCGTTTAAAAAATTACTTAAAAAAACATTTATACGCTTCCAAAATTTAAAATATTTAATTGTACTACACTTTTAAGTTTTATTTTTTTCCTTTTCTTCGTAATCTAGAATCCCTATTGGACTTATTAAACATTTTAAATTTTGGAAGTGTTACAAATGTTTTCTAAGATTACTATAATGGCGGCTATGCTGTGAAGTTGCGCAAGGTGTAATTCCAGCAGTCCCCCGGTGCCACTGGCGTAGATAACACTAACAAATAACACTTTGAGGACGAGTGTGCCACGCAAGTTTTTATGATGCCTGGTAACCGGAAGCTTCCCTCATTGAATTGTGTAGTGCAAAGACCCTAGAACGTAAAAAGGACCGGAATATACACCACCAGGCAGCACGAAGGAAAACGAAAAAAGGAGTATGAACAAACTTACCTCAAAATAATCGGTGAAGGAACCGAAGATACACAGTTAAAACATTTTATTGTGGAAATGGAGAGAATAACAATAATTTTCAATACTTAACTTTTAGTAGTAAGGAAGAAATCTTGAAATGATAACAATCTTTTGTAAAAATAATAATAAAATACCTACTTATGTCTGACAAAACATTCATATTCCCAACACTAATAGTATAATATAATAGTTTATTGTGAGAATCTCAAAAAAAAATTAATCTTGAAGTTTTAAGGGCAGATTGTTAATGTACTTGTATAATTTGATAACCAGCCCGTAAAACATTAAGTAAAAATTATTTTGCGATTCGTTTTGCCACTTGTTCGTTGCGATTAGTTTTTCCACTTGTCTGTTGCGATTCGTTTTTCCACCTGTCCGTTGAAGTTTCACTTTTACTATGTGTCCAGCACACATTTTTTTAAAAGTAGGTTCTTATGTATTAAAAATTATCTTACCAAAGTAATCGGAATATTCATCGTTATGTTAATTGTTTTTAAAGATTCAATATTAAAAGAGACTAAGCACTACAATTTTCACATGTTTGAAGACGACCGTGTGTAATTTGTCCCCTTGACTAAATAACGATTCAAGGAAAATGCACCAAATAATAACGATTGCAAGGAAAACGTACCAAATGAGACCAAATGTCGATGTACTCGTAGAACAGGATGCTCTGTGTAGTGTATGTAAGTAAGAGATGGAATTATTCTGTCGTCTCCTGCGCACACAAGTTACTGAGTAGATGGATTGAAACGGTGGGGGGCGACACTTGTCGGTGACGACCGTGGAGGACGGACGTGAGGACGTGTGTGACGCAAGGAGCCGATAATACTTAGTGGATACACGAGACGAGGGGAACACTACATATTGGCGACGAGGATGTAAGTACTATTACGAATTTTACCCGTAAAACAAAATGATAAGAATAGTTATTAGCAGATTAACAAAGTAAACAAGATCACTACTACCTATTTGTAGAAAGCTACCTACTTGTAACGTGCATAGCAAAGAGGATATAAGTCACTAATTTAAGTCATATTATGGTGTTGCCTGCTAATCAAATTCATGTTTTTAAATATTTTAACGTCTCGGGATACAGGCCCTATTGAGACAGTCTTTAAGGATTACTTTCGTAGTAATAGTCAGTCATCTTTGCCTTAGTGTCGATTCCTTTAGACCAGAGAGTTAGACGACCTAATGATGAAAATATAATTTGGATTTTGTTGTTAAATTGTGGATCGTGTTAATTTTTACCTATCATAACTATAAATATGGGAGTAAACTAACTAAATAGGACTAAGCATATGTTAGTCAGTATTAAATCAGTAATATGATGGATAATTTTTATATAAAAAAAAAAATAAAAAAAAAATTGATGGATGATGAGCAAGATGTGACGTTGATGACGAAGTGACATCACCATTGATGATGGTGATAATAATGGATGATGGATGATGACGAAGACGTTGACGATGATGAAGTGACATCACTATTGATGTTAGTGATAATAATGGATGATGGATGATGACGAAGATGATGATGATGTTGACGATGATGAAGTGACATTACCATTGATGATGGTGATAATAATTGATAAGGGATGATGACGAAAATAATGATGATGAAGTAACATCACCATTGATGATGATCATGAAATGATATCACCATTGATGATGACGATGAAGTGACATCACCATTGATGATGGTGATAATGATGCATTATGACGATAGTGATGATTGGAGACGGATGATGATGAAGACGACAAAGAGGATGATGGAAGTATTTTGGAAGTATTTTGTCAGCGAATGGATGGTGTTTGTTGGGTTGCAGGCAGACAATGTCTGTTGGTAACTTAAGTAATCATCGTTCTTTCGTTGTCCACAGATGTAATGGCAAACCTTACGTTAGACAAGTTTGAATGTAATGGTGAGGCTGGCTCGGTAGGAATCAGATGGGAAAAATGGAAACGGAGCTTGAATATTTACTTGGAAGCCGCCGATCTTAAGACTAGCAGTCAGAAACGGGCAAGTTTATTACACTGGGGTGGACCGGAGCATCAAGAAATCTTTTATAATATACCTGGTGCGGACGTAAGAGACGATGGTAGTAACGATGTATTCAATATAGCCATAGAGAAACTAGATGAATACTTTGCTCCCAGACAAAGTAAAAGGTTTGAACGACACATATTTAGAGGAATAAAACAAGAAGATACTGAAAAATTTGAGAAATTCATCGTTAGACTTAGGCAGCAAGCTTCTAAATGCAAATTTGTAGATGTAGACGATCAAATAATCGATCAAATTACCGAGAAATGTAATTCCGAAGAGTTAAGGCGTAAAATCTTAAAATCAGGAGACGACATGACTTTAAATCAAGTTATTATAGAAGCGAATACTTTAGAGATTGTTAATAGGCAACTTGGAAATTTCAACCATAAAGATAACACACAGGACGTTAACAAAATAGACTCAAAATTAAGAGATAAGTTTTCGACAAAGAAAAGAGAATGTTTCCGTTGCGGCAGTTGGAATCATTTAGCGGCTGACGATAAATGTCCAGCCAAAGGCAAAAAATGTCTAAAATGTGGAAAAATAGGTCATTTTAGATCTCAGTGTAAGAGTAAAGATTTAAAGAGGAAAGTAGGAGACGAATCAGCGAGCACATCAGATTTATCTACAAAAAAATGGAAACGTACGAACAAAGAAGTGAGAAACATTGAAGAACAAACAAACGGGAACAGGGTAGATGAAGAAATTCATTATGTATTTAATGTTGGTGACGATGATATGATGAAATGTACAGTAGGAGGAACAGAAGTAGAAATGCTAATCGACTCAGGATGTAAATATAATTTGATTACTGATAAAACCTGGAAAAATCTAAAAGCAAATAAGATTCAGGTTCTGGAACAAGTAAAACACCCGGATAAGACTTTTCTTGCGTATGGAAGTACCACACCACTCAAATTATTAGGATCCTTTCGTGCAGCAATTCAATTAGCTAATAAAAAAGAAGACGCGATGTTTTACGTAATCGATGGAGGTACCCGCAATTTATTAGGTAAAGTGACGGCAACCGCGTTGGGGGTTCTCAAAGTTGGATTAGGCATTAATCAAGTGGAATCAAAAGTAGAAAAAATGAACATGGATCCATTCCCCAAGTTCAAAGAAGTACTTATACAAATACCCATAAATGACAAAATTAAGCCAGTGGCACAACCGTACCGAAGAATTCCGATTCCTTTGGAAGAAAAAGTCGAAGCCAAAATTGAAGAACTTTTGCATAAGGACATAATTGAAAAAGTAGAAGGTCCTTCGGAGTGGATATCTCCCATTGTACCTATCCTAAAGGAGAGTGGAGATATTCGTCTATGCATTGATATGCGACGAGCGAATACCGCAATAAAACGAGAAAATCACCCCTTACCTACCATGGACCAACTATTGCCCAAGATCAAGAATGCAGAAGTTTTCAGTAAATTAGACATTAAGGATGCTTTTCATCAATTAGAACTTCATCCAGACTCAAGGCACATTACAACATTCATTTCCGCCAAGGGTTTATATCGCTACAAAAGAATGATGTTTGGCATTACTTGTGCCCCGGAAATATTTCAAAAGTCCCTGGAACGTGTGTTAATCGGATCAATTTTATTGACGACATATTGGTCTACGGTAAAGACAAAGATGAACATGATGTACGACTTCAAAAAGTTATGGATGTTCTCAAGGATAATGGTATCGTTTTGCGCGAGGAAAAATGTATTCTGAGTACAAATAAAGTACATTTCTTAGGCCATGAACTTTCAAAACAAGGCATTAAGCCTCTAGACAAGTACTTATCGTCTATCAAAGAATTTAGGGCTCCTAAGACCATCTCGGAACTGCAAAGCTTTATGGGGTTAGTCAATTATGTGGGAAAATGGATACCAAATTTGGCCACAATGACTGAGCCCTTGAAGGAGTTACTTCGCCTGAAGTATGGCAGAAATTCGGAAATAAGCGAATTATGGAAGGAAAGGCAGCAGACAGCTTTGCAGCTGCTCTTGCTGAGGTACCTCATTTGGGGTATTACGATGTGGAAGACAAGGCGATGGTATTTGCAGATGCGAGTCCAGTAGCTTTAGGGACAGTATTAGTACAAGTAAACGATAGAGGAACTCGCGTGATCGCATTTGGTAATAAGACTTTAACGCAATGTGAACGCCGTTATTGTCAAACGGAGAAAGAGGCGTTGGCATTAGTGTGGGCAGTGGAGCACTTCCACATGTTTCTCTACGGAAAAGAATTCGACCTAATCACAGATCACAAGCCTCTAGAAGTCATCTTTGGACCGAAGTCAAAACCATGTGCGAGGATCGAGAGATGGGTATTGAGACTGCAGTCTTACAAATATAGAGTGGTATACCGCCCGGGTAAGAACAATATTGCAGATCCCTTCTCACGACTTTGCAAACTTACACTTGGATATGATGCACATGGCAAAGATTATGTACAAGACATTGTGGAACAAACAAGACCAGTAGCTGTTCCATTGACTGAAATAGAAGAATGTTCAAGGCAAGATTCAGAAATTCAAAAGGTGAAGGAAGGTCTTTACGAGAGAAAATGGGATGAATCCGTGAAAACATACAAACTCTTTGAAAACGAGTTGTGTTTTTACGGGGACATTCTATTAAGAGGCACGAAGATAGTAGTCCCAAAAGCCCTAAGAAGCCGCGTTTTGGCAGCAGCACATGAGGGGCACCCGGGGATCGTCGCAATGAAGCTAAGATTGAGAACCAAAGTTTGGTGGCCTAAGTACGACCGAGATGCAGAAAATACTATAAAATCATGCAGAGGATGTACATTGGTATCAATGCCAAATCCACCACATCCACTTAAAAGACGGGAACTACCATCACAACCCTGGATTGACATTGCGATTGATCTCCTCGGACCACTACCAAGCGGAGACTATTTGCTGGTGGTAGTAGACTACTATTCACGGTATAAAGACATCAAAAGCTGCAGGGATATAAGTAGTAAAGAAATGATTCGCTTACTGAGAGAAATTTTCAGTCGATTAGGATACCCTGTTTCAGTGACAGCTGATAACGGCAAACAGTTTGTCAGCAGTGATTTTAAAGCTTTCTGTCAAGAAAATGACATAAAACTGTACCACTCAATTCCATACTGGCCCCAGCAAAATGGTGAAGTGGAGCGCCAGAACAGGGACATCCTTAAGAGACTGAAAATATGCCAAGTAGAGAAGAAATTCAACTGGAAAGAATCGCTTTTAGACTATATGACGATGTATAACAGCACTCCTCATTCTGTAACTGGTAAAACTCCAGCAGAACTATTTTTTCGAAGAAAATTTAGAGATAAAATTCCAATGATAATAGAAAGTGTGGATCATAGAGTGGAAGATATGGATGTAAGAGACAGGGACATGGAACAAAAAGAAAAAGGGAAAGAATATGCTGACCGGAAAAGGAGAACTGAAGAATCATATTTAGAGCCAGGAGATAAAGTTTATATCAAGAACATGAATAAAGCTAATAAGCTTAGCGCAAATTATGAGACAGCAACCCATACAGTAAAATCAAGAACAGGAGGCGACGTAGAAGTACAGAATGACGAAACAGGTCAAAATCTAAGAAGAAATGTTATACACTTGAAGAAAATTGAAGGAGAATGGAGAATAAATGAAGAAAAACAACAAGAGGATAATAATATTGAAGATAGTATGGAAGAAACATAAAAAATGGATGTGAAGGAAGTATAGGATTGAAAAAGAGTTGATTACAGATCATGGGACGGAAGTGAAACTTGTTTAAAATCATGTAACTAAAATTTATTCAGAAAGTAGTATAGGATAAAAAAGAAGTTGATGACAGTTTACTGGAAGGAAATTAATTACATTTCATTACATGGAAGTGAAGCTTGTTTAGATTATTTAACTAAATTTAATTAAAATGTTAAGCAAATAAATCTATATAATAAGACCTCCTGTTTCACTAAATCAACAACAAGGAAGGGATGTAGTGTATGTAAGTAAGAGATGGAATTATTCTGTCGTCTCCTGCGCACACAAGTTACTGAGTAGATGGATTGAAACGGTGGGGGGCGACACTTGTCGGTGACGACCGTGGAGGACGGACGTGAGGACGTGTGTGACGCAAGGAGCCGATAATACTTAGTGGATACACGAGACGAGGGGAACACTACACTCTGTTTTGGAAGCACATGGCAATTAATTTCGCAGAAATCTAACTTTTGTGTTAGTCCACAAGGTG
This sequence comes from Coleophora flavipennella, assembly GCA_947284805.1. NCBI lineage: Eukaryota > Metazoa > Arthropoda > Insecta > Lepidoptera > Coleophoridae > Coleophora > Coleophora flavipennella. Next base: position 9,312,156 of record OX369305.1, read on the forward strand.
AATGTTAAAAAGGCATAAATATAATGTCTTATTTAGTCGAGTAGTTCCAAAAAATACTATTGGTTCAATTCAATTCAATATATTTAATCAAAATAGGTGCAAATTACACTCTTTCTGATAGTCATAAAATAATAATAACAATGTCATTTGTAAATAATCAAGAAATAAACATTAATTAGTTAGTTAACGTCAAAACTCAATCCTTGAAATAAACCAGATTATGTCATTAGAACATGAAAACAATATGACATGAAAAGTTATATATAAAAATCGTTGAATGCATTTAACAAGAATAGGCCAGTTCACACGGACAGCACCCGGTCACGAGTATAACGCGAAAGTCAGCCTTCGCTCCCATCAACCATATTAGAGGGAAAGGAACGACCTGGCTCCCGATGTGCCACCATCCGCACGAACATTAAGCGAGCATGCACCACTTGGTTCAACCAACTGGTTCAAAATTTTATATAGTATGTAACAAAATTGGTGAAGGACCCGTTCAAAAGGGGTTCAACTCATCATACTGAACAACTTTCTTCAAGGAACCCATAGCACAGATGAGATACTAGTTACTTCGTAACAGATATTGAACTTCCTTATAAAACTAAAGTACCTACGCTTTTATTTACCTACTCCTTCCCACTGTCAGAAAATACACGGAAACATAGGTATTAAGGCGCTCGACTTAGCGGTTATAACTGCGTACACGGGCGGCGTGCAATTGCGGCGGTGACTGTACGGCGTTCTAACGCTGACGAGCGGTTTTTTTTAACAATTTCAGCAAAGTCATAGAACAAGAGTTGTTCAGTAAGATGAGTAGAAGCACTCCAATATTGTTACATCCTGTATATGTAGAGATATACTTACATGTTATATGGAATATAACACGCCCAGTCACCCGATACCGCCACAATTTTCAACAGATCGCGACAAAGCTTGACATCTTTATTTTTGATCGGATGTCTTTATCGAGCTCGAATGTTTTGTATTGTACTAGGTACTAGTGGGTGCCCAGCGACTCCGCCTGTGTTTTAAATTTGGTCAGAAATCTTCCAATCTGTGTAATTCTTCTCGGCTTGACCAATTTTGAAGTATTTTTGTAGTTATGGGTTCATATGGATGGTTCTAGTCGGACCCAGTAGGTGGCGCTATTAAAAACATTCTGAATCTCGACAACAGCGCCACCTACCGGATCCAAAGCTAAGAACCATCCAGGTAACCCCTAAAGCATTGAAAATGGATCGTGATAAAACTTGGCATCTTTATTTTTTGATCGGATATCTTGATCGAACTCGAATGTTTTTAATTTTACAAACGTAGGTACTAGCACAGTACAATAAAGAGTACCAGCGTACATTATGGTCACTCCCTGCCTCCCGTTCAAAGTGCCGCCCACCCCCGCTCAGTAGCCTCAACCGCATCTCTAGCATGTCTTATCTCACTCACACAAGCATGGTACGCGTTCACCTACACGAGCTAAGACTGTGTGCGTAGGAACGCGTTTGTTTCATACATTTGATCGTCAGTGACCGAGGTGTGGTACTAGTGAGTGCCTCGCGGCTCCACCTGTGTTATAAATTAAATTGTTTTCTTCCGGCTTGACCGATTTTGATGTTTTTTTTTGTACTTATGAGGCACCTGGATTGTTCCTTAATATCATAACTTAGTTCTTAGGTTATTATCTAGACAACAGCGCCACCTATCGGATCCAACTAAAACTGAGAACCATCTATTGTCACCATTATCTGAAAAAAAATATCATTATCTATAGTAAATACTTTGATTATACTAAACTAAACGTATAAAACATTAAAAAATTCTTTGTAAATTCAAATATTCGGACACCATTTATTTAAAGTATTCAATCTCTCATACAACCGCAAAAAAATTGACTGACACGAAATATATCGGTGACTCAATAATAGCGATAGCTTAAACAGGAAAACTTGAAACAGCTACAGAATGATGAGTTAAATGGTAGGTTTACAAAGACATAGGTACAGTACGGAATTAAAAATGTATAACAGATTGAAGTCTCTTTAATTTTGCCGGGTTATGAAATTACTTTTTCCTGTTTTATCCACTTTCTGTCTAATAGATTTAAGTAACGTCAAAGGTATGGTGAAGGAAAACATCGTGAGGAAATCTGCACACGCCTGCGGAGAAACTCGCAGGTTGTGTGTGAAGTTGACGAACCCGCACTGGGCCCGCGTGGTTGACTAAGGCCCGATCGCCCTAATTCAGGGTAGGCTCGAGCCCCTCGGTTTGGACTTATATGAGCTGATATGATGAACGTCAAAGAAGACCGGAAGTTAAAGAAAAAGTTTAAATGTCGATGTAATTTCTTCTTGGTTAGTATAAAAGTAATAAATAACTCGGAAATATAGGTACGTACTTATAACCCGGCAAAATTGAAGTTTCGTAAATCTGCTAATTAAATTTCATGACTGTACCTAGCAAATAATATAAACCATGGACATCTACGCAAATATTGTAAAGAGGTAAAGTTTGTGAGTTTGTTTGTAAGTAATCTCTGGAAATACTGAACCTATTTTAAAAATTATTTCACCAGCAGAAAGCTACATTACTTCTGAGTGACATAGGCTGATATATCACTTACCCTCAAAGACAGTCATAAAAGAACTATGCCCGAACTATGCGAAGCCGCGTGCAAAAGCTATTTAAAAACTGGATGGTTTATCAATCAAGCACACTTTCTTATAACCAGTGTCCATCAATGAGTTATTTAAAGTGATTTAATCTTCGAATAATTCTAACGCATGCGCAGTTGATGAACTTGCTCCCGTCACAAGCTATCGTGGCAGCGATTAGACTACACAATTTATCATACTTGTCATTTGAAACAGGAGTTTTCCATAAGAATAAAAGTGGCCAAGTGCGTGTCAGGTCAAGCGCAAAGAATGTTAATCTTCGATTCACAAACACACACACACACCCTGCCCCCCCCCCCCTCCCCGGTCACGCAGGTTGGTTACAGTTTGGTTACCGAACGAAAGGGTTGTCACACACGGGAAAGATACTTTAAGATATCTTCTGACCAGAAATCTTACAATATCGCTCTTCATAGAAATCAATGAATGTACACACACGGTGCCGTTTTTCCCGTGTTTTGCATACAATTTTTTTCAACAAAATTACGAAGAAAATTTGAAAATTAAGTTGGCTGTTACTTGAAAGTCGTTGATTTGCGACCCCTAGTTATTTGACCTTTATTTTGTTTCAAATTAGATTCAGTTCACACCTTTAAAAGCAATACGTCTTAAATACGTCACATTTCCAGTAACCCTGTCTGATTCATTTCGTACCGAAGTTAGTAAAATGACTATTCCAAATAACAAGTATAATTTTATTTGTTTTATTTAATATACCAATTATATTATTACTTAATTAACTATACCAAGCTACACATAAATAAGATACTTCTACGCATATAATACAATTATACAATACTTTTAGACTGGGAATGATAAATGGCGGCGCTTCTATTTGCGTCTTGCTCAAACAACAAAAATCTCTCGCTCATACGAACTACCTAATCTATGGAAACAATGCTATTTATATTGCCAATCTTTGATTGTACGTATATAAAAAATAAAAAAATGCGCTACCTCACCTTTTGAAAACACTTTGAAAATTCGATTAAATACTTTTCGTGACCAATGCCGCCGGTGATCAGCCCTACTTGCATTCATGTCTATAGATACGTCAGTTGTTTTTATACGTCACCGTAAGATTGTAAATTCCGTTAGATTATAATGTATAATCTAACGGGATTTATTTCGCGAGATTGTGAACTGTCGAAAGATTGTGAACTGTAACATATTGTTTACAATTTCACTAGTGACATTGTAACTCACTAGTGACATTAGAATAACACTAAGCGAAGTGAAAAACTCCAAATAAATGAGCACCGAACCTACGGTCAGGTTTCATTGATTTAACAGTCAAAGAGCCTCCCCCCGAAGCGAGGCTCCCCCCTGGGTCGCAGAATGCTTCGCAGCAGAAGGAATCATCGTTTTTATTCGGAGGTACAAGAATAGGCCGTGATATTGTGATCCGATTCACAATTTACCGTTATATCATAATCTAACTAGTGAGATTGTAACATCGCGGTTTTCACAATATCCCAGTGACATATACCTAGTCGGGTCATAAGTTCAGTCAAAACTGGCTAGACAAACTTCACCAATTTTTAAAATAGAACGTTTGCGCATGCCGAAATTTTTCATTCATTTCAAACATGGAGTGGTCAAAGAAAGAAGATACAGTAGCGGTTATCGCGCTGCACCGCTGTGGTTACGCGCCAAAAGAGATTTTCAATATTCTAAAAAAATTGAAAATAACCCTACGATTTGTATAACGCACTATCAAACGATTTACTGAATATTCAAGCTTCGAAGATCGTAAGAGGACCGGCCGACCTCGTACAGTTAGGACACCCGCGATCATCAAAGCAGTGAAGGCGCGAATTCAACGAAATCCTGTTCGTAAACAAAAAATCTTAGCTCTTCAGATTGGCCTAAGCAGAACCACGGTCAAAAGAGTGATAAATGAAGAGTTGGAACTAAGAGCTTATCGTAAGAAGACCGGACGCTTTTTGAACGAGCGTTTGAAAAAAAATAGGCTGAAAAGATCCCGCGCTTTGTTCCCCGGTACGTAGGAAAAAGACACCACGAAATTTTGTTCTCGGATGAAAAAAAATTTAACATCGAAGAAAGTTATAATAAACAAAATTATAAGGTGTATTCAGTGAAGAAGCCAGCACGCGTATTCCGAGGGTTCAACGAGGGCATTATCCTTCGTCACTCATGGTTTGGCTTGGAGTCTCTTATTCAGGCTTAACTGAGGTGTTTTACTGTGAAAAAGGTGTAAAAACCAGTGCCGAGGTGTACCAAAATACCGTCCTATCAAACATAGTGGAACCTCTTTCTCAAACAATGTTCAAAAACAGACGTTGGATATTCCAACAGGACTTTGCACCAGCTCATAGGCCACGAAGCACGCAAAACTGGTTGACCGCCCATGGAATTGACTTTATCGGACATGAAGACTGGCCCTCTTCTAGTCCAGATTTATTAAACCCACTGGATTACAAGATATGGAAATATTTTGATGAGAAATTCTGCGCTAAACCTCATCAAAATTTGGAATCTCTCCGAGCATCTTTGGCTAAAGCAGCGGTAGAAATAGATATGAATGTGGTGCGTGCTGCGATTGATAATTGGCCGCGTCGATTAAGGGCATGTATTCAAAATAGGGGAGGACATTTTAAATAATGTAAATAAAATTGTATTGTAAATTAAATTACCTTTCATTTCATATGCAATTTCTATATATTATCAATTAATTTTATGAAAGTTTTTGACAGAACTTATATTATATTCTTAACAATATTATAAATGTGAAAATGTGTTTATTTGTTTGTTTTTTTTACCTTTTCACGCTTCAACACCTTGACCAATCTTGATGAAAATTGGCATGCAGGTAGCTAGTATCACGGGGAACTGAAAAAATATACTTTTTTGGCTAATTTCTTTAATATCGCAACGGAACAATGGATTGTTGTGATTTTTTGCACAGAAATGGTTGAGGAGTTACATAAACTGCTAATCACAATAGACCGATCTGGGATAGGGATCTGGACAAAACTAATGTCCACGCTAGGTCGCTCGCCCTCAAAGACCGTCATAAAAACGATGTCCAAGCTGTCGAATCCGCGGGCAAAAGCTAGTGTACCATATTTTCACAAATTATTTCAGAAGCGTGCTTAGCCGAGCGGTTATACGAGTAGTAAGAGTGTAACTTACAAACCAAATCAGACCGGCTTCAATTTTTTTTTTTTCTTAATTTCAACTTCTTTAATTTTAAAATCCGTTTTCACAAGAAAAAATCACATGAGTAGGAGACTCCAAGCATCGCTCGGTCGACCCAGGTACGAACAATTCTATAATATTGCAGAGTATGTATTATGGATAAAAGGTCAAGTAATTTTTTAGTCCCATCATTATTCTAAGTTTGTAACTATTTTGATCTTGTTTTTTGCATTCATAATACAGTATTGGTTCTAAGAACTGTAAGAACTATTGTATTGTTAGAATCTTATGGTACCTAAGTAGGTATGTTTCTTTAGGCCTGCAAGTGTCACCCCCCCACCCCCCTCCTGATCTCCGAAACTACTGACCCTAAAATTTAAAAAAAATACAATTTGTAGTTCATTGCTTGTAGATTACAGGAAACCTATAAGAATTCTATGAATTGAAAACAAAATGGTAAACTCAATATTATAATACGTTTACTTACGGAACCTAGTTCACTAAAATACCAGTAGATAGCGCTAGTAGTATTTTTCTGTTGCTCGTGTTTGTGTCTTTTGTTTGTCATGTGAATAGGTATCATTGTCATAGTTGTGTGGCGAGGTGTGGTGGTACGGAACCCTCATACCGCGAGTCCAACTCGCACTTGGCCGGTTTTTTTATTGTATACATTACTAGCTTTCGCCCGCAGCTTCGCACGCTTGGACATAGTTTTTATGATATTGAGGGTGTGATAGACATGAGTTTTCTCCAAACCCTTAGGAAAATTTATCGGATTATGCTAATTTGTAATCAATATCCCTTCCTCAATTATATCTGTGAAAATATCACAAAGCGTAAAAATTAGTTTTCTCCTAATCCCCCAGTACTAAATCGGGCAACAATGATTAGCAGTCCATGTCACTTCCCATTCCCTCAACTATTTCTATTGAAAAAATTACAAAGCGTGGAAATTGGTTTTCCCCAGATCCCTCGGACTATGCTTATAAGTAGTCTGTCATTTCCCACCCCCTCAATCATGTCTGTGTATGAAACTATAAAAAGCTACAAAGAATAACAACTGTTATTTTATATTTACTAATGAATTGGGTCAAATACAAACACCCTACTTACTAAACTGTTCTAAGTCATACTTGCTATTTTTACATAAAATATTTTTTAAATTAATTACAACTTTCGCAATAATTAAAAAAAATTGGTAGTTATCATATCGACGGTAAAAAGGAAATTGGGCATAAGTGACAAAAAACAAAATGTTCAGGAGAGCCGTTCAAAGTTTTAAATTTTAGAAAAACTGACGTATTTTTGTCATTTGTTAAGATATCGTGAAAAATAAAACAGTTATAAAATCAGACAAAAATTGAGCAGTTTCCTGTATTTTTAGTTTTAATGATTTGACGCTATTTAAAGTAGTTTGTGTCGCTTATAACAATAGCTTTTAATTTTCCAATGAGGAAATATGGCATAATATACAAATAACAAAATAAAATATTAAAGGATAAGAAGCCTAAGGGACATATCGATTTTTCACATCGCAAGGTAAAAGGGTATAAGAGACTAGACAGTTCAATAAGAGTTATAGGAAAAGAAGGATAAAGTACTTTTCACAGTGGTTGTATAAAATATAATAGAGCGCAAGAAATCGGCTTTCAAAACAATACTAGGATAAAGGATATTAGTAACACACAATGTCTTTTGAAAACAAAGGAAAAGCAGGATAATCAATCAAAGCGTGAGGCTATGGAAATATGGATGAAAAGACACCCCAAAAATATAGAAGTAGCGCAACCAACATGATACTTCATCAGAATAAGAGCTAAAACGGGTATTACACTACACTGTAATTGTGTGCCTAACTCGTAAAATAGGGTGAAGTACCTTATAAGTATTAGGGAGTCGATTTTCATAAAAAAAGACTAAGGATCCTTAGTCTTAGGGGTTAGGGGCCTGTTTCAGCATACCCTACCCGTTCAAGTAATTCAAATTTACACTAAATGGTAGATTTAAAAGATGATAGTTCGTCATTATACTCATTTTCGTGTCACCTACCTACTTATTTACTAACAAGCGCATAGTAGGATGTTTTTAAATAAAAAATACATTTTTTTTAATAGTTTTTAATCAAGAAAAATCAAAGCTACTTAAAAAGAGTGGGTAGTTATCAACCAGCCAACAAATATTATCTCTATACTTAACAGCGCATAGACTAGCAGAAATTAAAAAACATACATTTACTGTTTTTCAACACACTTTTTGATTCTTAGTTTTACTGTATTTTTTTCTCTAATAGTTATTTATTATTTTTACTTCTATTTTTATAATTGCTGTTTGACTGTTCGTACGCGCGTTTGACTGTTCGTACGCGCGTTTGGTACGCGCGTTTGACTGTTCGTACGCGCGTTTGACTGTTCGTACGCGCGTTTGGTACGCGCGTTTTGTACGCGCGTTTTGTACGCGCGTTTCGTACGCGCGTTTCTTACGCGCATTTGGTTCGCGCGTTTGGTACGCGCGTTTCGTATGCGCGTTTGGTAGGCGCGTTTGGTAGGCGCGTTTGGATCGCGCTTTTGAAAAATCGTTTGGAACGCGCTTTTGGTACTCGCGTTTGGAAGCGCGTTTGGTAAGCGCGTTTGTACGCGCGTTGGGCGCGCGTTTGGTACGCGCGTTTGGAACGCGCGTTTGGTAGGCGCGTTTGGAACGCGCGTTTGGTAGGCGCGTTTGTACGCGCGTTTGGTAGGCGCGTTTGGAACGCGTGTTTGGTAAGCGCGTTTGTACGCGCGTTTGGTAAGCGCGTTTGGTACGCGCGTTTGAACCGCGCGTTTGGATCGCGCCTTTGGAACGCGCTTTTTGTACGCGCCTTTGGAAAGCGCGTTTGGAACGCGCTTTTGGTACGCGCGTTTGGTACGCGCGTTTGTACGCGCGTTTGGTACGCGCGTTTGAACCGCGCGTTATGAACGCGCGTTTTGGATCGCGCGTTAGGAACGCTCGTTTGTATCGCGCGTGTGGTACCAAAGTACGCGCTTTTGCTACGCGCCTTTTGGAACGCGCGTTTGGTACGCGCGTTTCTTACGCGCATTTGGTTCGCGCGTTTGGATCGCGGGTTTGTTAGGCGCATTTGGAACGCGCGTTTGGTAGGCGCGTTTGGAACGCGCGTTTGGATCGCGCGTTTGGTAAGCGCGTTTGGAACGCGCGTTTGGAAAGCGCGTTTGGAACGCGCGTTTGGTACGCGCGTTTGGTAAGCGCGTTTGGTTCGCGCTTTTGGTAAGCGCGTTTGGTTCGCGCGTTTGGTAAGCGCGTTTGTACGCGCGTTTGGTCGCGCGTTTGGTACGCGCGTTTGGTACGCGCGTTTGCAACGCATGTTTGGAACGCGCGTTTGGATCGCGCGTTTGGTAGGCGCGTTTGGATCGCGCGTTTGGAAAGCGCGTTTGGAACGCTTTAAAATGTTTTCTTTAAACTTGCAAAAATCGGGATAAAAATAACACTCTAATACAAAAATAACATCCTATCCTGGTAAGGTGAAAGAGCAGGTAACATCTTATTTCAAAAATCTTAATACGAAATTATAATTACTCGACAATAATAGGACGATGGCTGACTCTCGCGTCATACCTGTGACCAGGTGCTGTCCATGTGAATTGCCCCACTCTTGTCAAAGGCATTAATAACATTCAATGATTTTAATGTATAACTTCTCGTGTCATATTGTTATCATGTTCTAATGACATACCTAATCTGTTTATTATCAATGATTTTATTATCAATGATTTTGACGTCATTGAGGGGCCTGTTTCAGCATACTCTACCCGTTCAAGTAATTCAAATTTACACTAAATGGTAGATTTAAAAGAGTACGAGCAAGCGCGTACAACGCAAAAATGCTGTATAAACAGTATATGTTTTAACCCAATTACTCATTATTTCTACAATTCAGTTCGTTTTCGGCCATCAAGCGCGCCGCACGTACTTCTATCATTTTCAACAGTTTTATACAGTTTTAATATACAGTTTTACCAAAAATCAGTAGCAGTATTTTTGTTACGGACTCAACCCCGTACAGTCATTATACTAATTTTCGTGTCACCTACCTACTTATTTACTAACAAGCGCATAGTAGGATGTTTGTAAATAAAAAATACATTTTTTTAATAGTTTTTAATCAAGAAAAATCAAAGCTACTTAAAAAGAGTGGTCACTAATAGTTATCAACCAGCCAACAAATGTTATATCTATACTAAACAGCGCATAGACTAGCAAAAATTAAAAAACATACATTTACTGTTTTTCAACACACTTTTTGATTCTTAGTTTTACTGTATTTTTTTCTCTAATAGTTATTTATTATTTTTACTTCTATTTTTATAATTGCTGTTTGACTGTTCGTACGCGCGTTTGACTGTTCGTACGCGCGTTTGACTGTCGTACGCGCGTTTGGTACGCGCATTTGGTTCGCGCGTTTGGTTCGCGCGTTTGGTAAGCGCGTTTTGTACGCGCGTTTAAAACGCGCGTTTGGATCGCGCGTTTGGATCGCGCGTTTGGTAGGCGCGTTTGGATCGCGCGTTTGGAAAGCGCGTTTGGAACGCTTTAAAATGTTTTCTTTAAACTTGCAAAAATCGGGATAAAAATAACACTCTAATACAAAAATAACATCCTATCCTGGTAAGGTGAAAGAGCAGGTAACATCTTATTTCAAAAATCTTAAAACAAAATTATAATTACTCGACAATAATTACTCGACAATAATAGGACGATGGATGACTCTCGCGTCATACCTGTGACCAGGTGCTGTCCATGTGATTGCCCCACTCTTGTCAAAGGCATTAATAACATTCAATGATTTTAATGTATAACTTCTCGTGTCATATTGTTATCATGTTCTAATGACATACCTAATCTGTTTATTATCAATGATTTTATTATCAATGATTTTGACGTCATTGAGGGGCCTGTTTCAGCATACTCTACCCGTTCAAGTAATTCAAATTTACACTAAATGGTAGATTTAAAAGAGTACGAGCAAGCGCGTACAACGCAAAAATGCTGTATAAACAGTATATGTTTTAACCCAATTAATCATTATTTCTACAATTCAGTTCGTTTTCGGCCATCAAGCGCGCCGCACGTACTCCTATCATTTTCAACAGTTTTATACAGTTTTAATATACAGTTTTACCAAAAATCAGTAGCAGTATTTTTGTTACGGACTCAACCCCGTACAGTCATTATACTAATTTTCGTGTCACCTACCTACTTATTTACTAACAAGCGCATAGTAGGATGTTTTAAAATAAAAAATACATTTTTTTTAATAGTTTTTAATCAAGAAAAATCAAAGCTACTTAAAAAGAGTGGTCACTAATAGTTATCAACCAGCCAACAAATGTTATATCTATACTAAACAGCGCATAGACTAGCAAAAATTAAAAAACATACATTTACTGTTTTTCAACACACTTTTTGATTCTTAGTTTTACTGTATTTTTTTCTCTAATAGTTATTTATTATTTTTACTTCTATTTTTATAATTGCTGTTTGACTGTTCGTACGCGCGTTTGACTGTTCGTACGCGCGTTTGACTGTTCGTACGCGCGTTTGGTACGCGCGTTTTGTACGCGCGTTTCGTACGCGCGTTTCTTACGCGCATTTGGTTCGCGCGTTTGGTACGCGCGTTTCGTATGCGCGTTTGGTAGGCGCGTTTGGTAGGCGCGTTTAGATCGCGCGTTTGAAAAAAAGCGTTTGGAACGCGCTTTTGGTACTCGCGTTTGGAAGCGCGTTTGGTACGCGCGTTTGTACGCGCGTTGGGCGCGCGTTTGGTACGCGCGTTTGGAACGCGCGTTTGGTAGGCGCGTTTGGTAGGCGCGTTTGTACGCGCGTTTGGTAGGCGCGTTTGGTAGGCGCGTTTGGTAGGCGCGTTTGGAACGCGTGTTTGGTAAGCGCGTTTGTACGCGCGTTTGGTAAGCGCGTTTGGTACGCGCATTTGAACCGCGCGTTTGGATCGCGCCTTTGGAACGCGCTTTTTGTACGCGCCTTTGGAAAGCGCGTTTGTACGCGCGTTTGGTACGCGCGTTTGAACCGCGCGTTATGAACGCGCGTTTTGGATCGCGCGTTAGGAACGCTCGTTTGCATCGCGCGTGTGGTACCAAAGTACGCGCTTTTGCTACGCGCCTTTTGGAACGCGCGTTTGGGTCGCGCGTTTGGTACGCGCGTTTCTTACGCGCATTTGGTTCGCGCGTTTGGATCGCGCGTTTGTTAGGCGCGTTTGGTAGGCGCGTTTGGAACGCGCGTTTGGATCGCGCGTTTGGAAAGCGCGATTGGAACGCGCGTTTGGAAAGCGCGTTTGGAACGCGCGTTTGGTACGCGCGTTTGGTAAGCGCGTTTGGTTCGCGCGTTTGGTAAGCGCGTTTGTACGCGCGTTTGGTCGCGCGTTTGGTACGCGCGTTTGGTACGCGCGTTTGGAACGCGCGTTTGGAACGCATGTTTGGAACGCGCGTTTGGATCGCGCGTTTGGTAGGCGCGTTTGGATCGCGCGTTTGGAAAGCGCGTTTGGAACGCTTTAAAATGTTTTCTTTAAACTTGCAAAAATCGGGATAAAAATAACACTCTAATACAAAAATAACATCCTATCCTGGTAAGGTGAAAGAGCAGGTAACATCTTATTTCAAAAATCTTAATACGAAATTATAATTACTCGACAATAATAGGACGATGGCTGACTCTCGCGTCATACCTGTGACCAGGTGCTGTCCATGTGAATTGCCCCACTCTTGTCAAAGGCATTAATAACATTCAATGATTTTAATGTATAACTTCTCGTGTCATATTGTTATCATGTTCTAATGACATACCTAATCTGTTTATTATCAATGATTTTATTATCAATGATTTTGACGTCATTGAGGGGCCTGTTTCAGCATACTATACCCGTTCAAGTAATTCAAATTTACACTAAATGGTAGATTTAAAAGAGTACGAGCAAGCGCGTACAACGCAAAAATGCTGTATAAACAGTATATGTTTTAACCCAATTACTCATTATTTCTACAATTCAGTTCGTTTTCGGCCATCAAGCGCGCCGCACGTACTTCTATCATTTTCAACAGTTTTATACAGTTTTAACATACAGTTTTACCAAAAATCAGTAGCAGTATTTTTGTTACGGACTCAACCCCGTACAGTCATTATACTAATTTTCGTGTCACCTACCTACTTATTTACTAACAAGCGCATAGTAGGATGCTTGTAAATAAAAAATACATTTTTTTTAATAGTTTTTAATCAAGAAAAATCAAAGCTACTTAAAAAGAGTGGTCACTAATAGTTATCAACCAGCCAACAAATGTTATATCTATACTAAACAGCGCATAGACTAGCAAAAATTAAAAAACATACATTTACTGTTTTTCAACACACTTTTTGATTCTTAGTTTTACTGTATTTTTTTCTCTAATAGTTATTTATTATTTTTACTTCTATTTTTATAATTGCTGTTTGACTGTTCGTACGCGCGTTTGACTGTTCGTACGCGCGTTTGACTGTCGTACGCGCGTTTGGTACGCGCATTTGGTTCGCGCGTTTGGTTCGCGCGTTTGGTAAGCGCGTTTTGTACGCGCGTTTAAAACGCGCGTTTGGATCGCGCGTTTGGATCGCGCGTTTGGTAGGCGCGTTTGGATCGCGCGTTTGGAACGCTTTAAAATGATTTCTTTAAACTTGCAAAAATCGGGATAAAAATAACACTCTAATACAAAAATAACATCCTATCCTGGTAAGGTGAAAGAGCAGGTAACATCTTATTTCAAAAATCTTAATACAAAACTATAATTACTCGACAATAATAGGACGATGGCTGACTCTCGCGTCATACCTGTGACCAGGTGCTGTCCATGTGAATTGCCCCACTCTTGTCAAAGGCATTAATAACATTCAATGATTTTAATGTATAACTTCTCGTGTCATATTGTTATCATGTTCTAATGACATACCTAATCTGTTTATTATCAATGATTTTATTATCAATGATTTTGACGTCATTGAGGGGCCTGTTTCAGCATACTCTACCCGTTCAAGTAATTCAAATTTACACTAAATGGTAGATTTAAAAGAGTACGAGCAAGCGCGTACAACGCAAAAATGCTGTATAAACAGTATATGTTTTAACCCAATTAATCATTATTTCTACAATTCAGTTCGTTTTCGGCCATCAAGCGCGCCGCACGTACTCCTATCATTTTCAACAGTTTTATACAGTTTTAATATACAGTTTTACCAAAAATCAGTAGCAGTATTTTTGTTACGGACTCAACCCCGTACAGTCATTATACTAATTTTCGTGTCACCTACCTACTTATTTACTAACAAGCGCATAGTAGGATGTTTTAAAATAAAAAATACATTTTTTTTAATAGTTTTTAATCATGAAAAATCAAAGCTACTTAAAAAGAGTGGTCACTAATAGTTATCAACCAGCCAACAAATGTTATATCTATACTAAACAGCGCATAGACTAGCAAAAATTAAAAAACATACATTTACTGTTTTTCAACACACTTTTTGATTCTTAGTTTTACTGTATTTTTTTCTCTAATAGTTATTTATTATTTTTACTTCTATTTTTATAATTGCTGTTTGACTGTTCGTACGCGCGTTTGACTGTTCGTACGCGCGTTTGACTGTTCGTACGCGCGTTTGGTACGCGCGTTTTGTACGCGCGTTTCGTACGCGCGTTTCTTAAGCGCATTTGGTTTGCGCGTTTGGTACGCGCGTTTCGTATGCGCGTTTGGTAGGCGCGTTTGGTAGGCGCGTTTGGATCGCGCGTTTGAAAAAAAGCGTTTGGAACGCGCTTTTGGTACTCGCGTTTGGAAGCGCGTTTGGTACGCGCGTTTGTACGCGCGTTGGGCACGCGTTTGGTACGCGCGTTTGGAACGCGCGTTTGGTAGGCGCGTTTGGTAGGCGCGTTTGTACGCGCGTTTGGTAGGCGCGTTTGGTAGGCGCGTTTGGTAGGCGCGTTTGGAACGCGTGTTTGGTAAGCGCGTTTGTACGCGCGTTTGGTAAGCGCGTTTGGTACGCGCATTTGAACCGCGCGTTTGGATCGCGCCTTTGGAACGCGCTTTTTGTACGCGCCTTTGGAAAGCGCGTTTGGAACGCGCTTTTGGTACGCGCGTTTGTACGCGCGTTTGGTACGCGCGTTTGAACCGCGCGTTATGAACGCGCGTTTTGGATCGCGCGTTAGGAACGCTCGTTTGCATCGCGCATGTGGTACCAAAGTACGCGCTTTTGCTACGCGCCTTTTGGAACGCGCGTTTGGGTCGCGCGTTTGGTACGCGCGTTTCTTACGCGCATTTGGTTCGCGCGTTTGGATCGCGCGTTTGTTAGGCGCGTTTGGAAGGCGCGTTTGGAACGCGCGTTTGGATCGCGCGTTTGGAAAGCGCGATTGGAACGCGCGTTTGGAAAGCGCGTTTGGAACGCGCGTTTGGTACGCGCGTTTGGTAAGCGCGTTTGGTTCGCGCGTTTGGTAAGCGCGTTTGGTTCGCGCGTTTGGTAAGCGCGTTTGTACGCGCGTTTGGTCGCGCGTTTGGTACGCGCGTTTGGTACGCGCGTTTGGAACGCGCGTTTGGAACGCATGTTTGGAACGCGCGTTTGGATCGCGCGTTTGGTAGGCGCGTTTGGATCGCGCGTTTGGAAAGCGCGTTTGGAACGCTTTAAAATGTTTTCTTTAAACTTGCAAAAATCGGGACAAAAATAACACTCTAATACAAAAATAACATCCTATCCTGGTAAGGTGAAAGAGCAGGTAACATCTTATTTCAAAAATCTTAATACGAAATTATAATTACTCGACAATAATAGGACGATGGCTGACTCTCGCGTCATACCTGTGACCAGGTGCTGTCCATGTGAATTGCCCCACTCTTGTCAAAGGCATTAATAACATTCAATGATTTTAATGTATAACTTCTCGTGTCATATTGTTATCATGTTCTAATGACAAACCTAATCTGTTTATTATCAATGATTTTATTATCAATGATTTTGACGTCATTGAGGGGCCTGTTTCAGCATACTATACCCGTTCAAGTAATTCAAATTTACACTAAATGGTAGATTTAAAAGAGTACGAGCAAGCGCGTACAACGCAAAAATGCTGTATAAACAGTATATGTTTTAACCCAATTACTCATTATTTCTACAATTCAGTTCGTTTTCGGCCATCAAGCGCGCCGCACGTACTTCTATCATTTTCAACAGTTTTATACAGTTTTAACATACAGTTTTACCAAAAATCAGTAGCAGTATTTTTGTTACGGACTCAACCCCGTACAGTCATTATACTAATTTTCGTGTCACCTACCTACTTATTTACTAACAAGCGCATAGTAGGATGTTTGTAAATAAAAAATACATTTTTTTTAATAGTTTTTAATCAAGAAAAATCAAAGCTACTTAAAAAGAGTGGTCACTAATAGTTATCAACCAGCCAACAAATGTTATATCTATACTAAACAGCGCATAGACTAGCAAAAATTAAAAAACATACATTTACTGTTTTTCAACACACTTTTTGATTCTTAGTTTTACTGTATTTTTTTCTCTAATAGTTATTTATTATTTTTACTTCTATTTTTATAATTGCTGTTTGACTGTTCGTACGCGCGTTTGACTGTTCGTACGCGCGTTTGACTGTCGTACGCGCGTTTGGTACGCGCATTTGGTTCGCGCGTTTGGTTCGCGCGTTTGGTAAGCGCGTTTTGTACGCGCTTTTGGAACGCGCGTTTGAAACGCATGTTTGGAACGCGCGTTTAAAACGCGCGTTTGGATCGCGCGTTTGGATCGCGCGTTTGGTAGGCGCGTTTGGATCGCGCGTTTGGAAAGCGCGTTTGGAAAGCGCGTTTGGAAAGCGCGTTTGGAACGCTTTAAAATGTTTTCTTTAAACTTGCAAAAATCGGGATAAAAATAACACTCTAATACAAAAATAACATCCTATCCTGGTAAGGTGAAAGAGCAGGTAACATCTTATTTCAAAAATCTTAATACAAAATTATAATTACTCGACAATAATAGGACGATGGCTGACTCTCGCGTCATACCTGTGACCAGGTGCTGTCCATGTGAATTGCCCCACTCTTGTCAAAGGCATTAATAACATTCAATGATTTTAATGTATAACTTCTCGTGTCATATTGTTATCATGTTCTAATGACATACCTAATCTGTTTATTATCAATGATTTTATTATCAATGATTTTGACGTCATTGAGGGGCCTGTTTCAGCATACTCTACCCGTTCAAGTAATTCAAATTTACACTAAATGGTAGATTTAAAAGAGTACGAGCAAGCGCGTACAACGCAAAAATGCTGTATAAACAGTATATGTTTTAACCCAATTAATCATTATTTCTACAATTCAGTTCGTTTTCGGCCATCAAGCGCGCCGCACGTACTCCTATCATTTTCAACAGTTTTATACAGTTTTAATATACAGTTTTACCAAAAATCAGTAGCAGTATTTTTGTTACGGACTCAACCCCGTACAGTCATTATACTAATTTTCGTGTCACCTACCTACTTATTTACTAACAAGCGCATAGTAGGATGTTTTAAAATAAAAAATACATTTTTTTTAATAGTTTTTAATCAAGAAAAATCAAAGCTACTTAAAAAGAGTGGTCACTAATAGTTATCAACCAGCCAACAAATGTTATATCTATACTAAACAGCGCATAGACTAGCAAAAATTAAAAAACATACATTTACTGTTTTTCAACACACTTTTTGATTCTTAGTTTTACTGTATTTTTTTCTCTAATAGTTATTTATTATTTTTACTTCTATTTTTATAATTGCTGTTTGACTGTTCGTACGCGCGTTTGACTGTTCGTACGCGCGTTTTGTACGCGCGTTTCGTACGCGCGTTTCTTACGCGCATTTGGTTCGCGCGTTTGGTACGCGCGTTTCGTATGCGCGTTTGGTAGGCGCGTTTGGTAGGCGCGTTTGGATCGCGCGTTTGAAAAAAAGCGTTTGGAACGCGCTTTTGGTACTCGCGTTTGGAAGCGCGTTTGGTACGCGCGTTTGTACGCGCGTTGGGCGCGCGTTTGGTACGCGCGTTTGGAACGCGCGTTTGGTAGGCGCGTTTGGAACGCGCGTTTGGTAGGCGCGTTTGGTAGGCGCGTTTGGAACGCGCGTTTGGTAAGCGCGTTTGGAACGCGTGTTTGGTAAGCGCGTTTGTACGCGCGTTTGGTAAGCGCGTTTGGTTCGCGCGTTTGAACCGCCCGTTGGGATCGCGCCTTTGGAAAGCGCGTTTGGAACGCGCTTTTTGTACGCGCCTTTGGAAAGCGCGTTTGGAACGCGCTTTTGGTACGCGCGTTTGGTACGCGCGTTTGGTAAGCGCGTTTGTACGCGCGTTTGGTACGCGCGTTTGAACCGCGCGTTATGAACGCGCGTTTTGGATCGCGCGTTAGGAACGCTCGTTTGGATCGCGCGTGTGGTACCAAAGTACGCGCTTTTGCTACGCGCCTTTTGGAAAGCGCGTTTGGTACGCGCGTTTCTTACGCGCATTTGGTTCGCGCGTTTGGATCGCGCGTTTGTTAGGCGCGTTTGGAACGCGCGTTTGGCAGGCGCGTTTGGAACGCGCGTTTGGATCGCGCGTTTGGAAAGCGCGTTTGGAACGCGCGTTTGGTACGCGCGTTTGGTAAGCGCGTTTGGTTCGCGCGTTTGGTAAGCGCGTTTGGTTCGCGCGTTTGGTAAGCGCGTTTGTACGCGCGTTTGGTCGCGCGTTTGGAACGCGCGTTTGGTACGCGCGTTTGGAACGCGCGTCTGGAACGCATGTTTGGAACGCGCGTTTGGAAAGCGCGTTTGGAACGCTTTAAAATGTTTTCTTTAAACTTGCAAAAATCGGGATAAAAATAACACTCTAATACAAAAATAACATCCTATCCTGGTAAGGTGAAAGAGCAGGTAACATCTTATTTCAAAAATCTTAATACGAAATTATAATTACTCGACAATAATAGGACGATGGCTGACTCTCGCGTCATACCTGTGACCAGGTGCTGTCCATGTGAATTGCCCCACTCTTGTCAAAGGCATTAATAACATTCAATGATTTTAATGTATAACTTCTCGTGTCATATTGTTATCATGTTCTAATGACATACCTAATCTGTTTATTATCAATGATTTTATTATCAATGATTTTGACGTCATTGAGGGGCCTGTTTCAGCATACTCTACCCGTTCAAGTAATTCAAATTTACACTAAATGGTATATTTAAAAGATGATAGTTTGTCATTATACTCATTTTCGTGTATTTACTAACAAGCACATAGTAGGATGTTTTTAAATAAAAAATACATTTTTTTTAATAGTATTTAATCAAGAAAAATCAAAGCTACTTAAAAAGAGTGGTCACTAATAGTTATCAACCAGCCAACAAATATTATATCTATACTAAACGCGCGTTTCATACGCGCATTTGGTTCGCGCGTTTGGTACGCGCGTTTCGTAGGCGCGTTTGGTACGCGCGTCTGGTACGCGCGATTGGTAGGCGCGTTTGGTAGGCGCGTTTGGTAGGCGCGTTGGGTAGGCGCGTTTGGTAGGCGCGTTTGGATCGGGCGTTCGGAAAAAGCGTTTGGAACGCGCTTTTGGTACGCTCGTTTGAAAGCGCGTTTGGTACGCGCGTTTGGAAGCGCGTTTGGTACGCACGTTTGTACGCGCGTTGGGCGCGCGTTTAGTACGCGCGTTTGGAACGCGCGTTTGGTAGGTGCGTTTGGAATGCGCGTTTGGTTCGCGCGTTTGGTACGTTTGAACCGTGCGTTTGGATCGCGCCTTTGGAAAGCGCGTTTGGAACGCGCTTTTGGTACGCGCCTTTTGGTACGCGCGTTTGGTACGCGCTTTTTGGTACGCGCGTTTGGTAAGCGCGTTTGTACGCGCGTTTGGTACGCGCGTTTGCACCGCGCGTTATGAACGCGCGTTTTGGATCGCGCTTTAGGAACGCGCGTTTGGAACGCTCGTTTGGATCGCGCGTTTTGTACGCGCGTTTCGTACGCGCGTTTCATTTGCGCATTTGGTTCGCGCGTTTGGTACGCGCGTTTTGTACGCGCGTTTGGTACGCGCGATTGGTAGGCGCGTTTGGTAGGCGCGTTTGGTAGGCGCGCTGGGTAGGCGCGTTTGGTAGGCGCGTTTGGATCGCGCGTTTGGTAACAGCGTTTGGAACGCGCTTTTGGTACGCGCGTTTGGAAGCGCGTTTGGTACGCGCGTTTGTACGCGCGTTGGGCGCGCGTTTAGTACGCGAGTTTGGTAGGCGCGTTTGGATCGCTCGTTTGGAAAGCGCGTTTGGAACGCGTTATCAGTACGCGCGTTTGGAACGCGCATTTGGAACGCGCGTTTTGTACGCGCGTTTGGTAGGCGCGTTTGTACGCGCGTTGGGCGCGCGTTTGGATCGCGCGTTTGGAACGCTCGTTTCGTAGGCGCGTTTGGAACGCGCGTTTGTAGAGCGCGTTTGGAACGCGCGTGTGGTACGCGCGTTTGGTAAGCCCGTTTGTACGCGCGTTTGGTAAGCGCGTTTGGTAAGCGCGTTTTGTACGCGCGTTTGGTCGCGCGTTTGGTACGCGCGTTTGGAACGCTCGTTTGGATCGCGCGTTTGGAACGCGCGTTTGTATAGCGCGTTTGGAACGCGCGTGTGGTACGCGCGTTTGGTAAGCCCGTTTGTTTGCGCGTTTGGTTCGCGCGTTTGGTAAGCGCGTTTTGTACGCGCGTTTGAAACGCATGTTTGGAACGCGCGTTTAAAACGCGCGTTTAAAACGCGCGTTTGGATCGCGCGTTTGGTAGGCGCGTTTGGATCGCGCGTTTGGAAAGCGCGTTTGGGACGCTTTAAAATGTTTTCTTTAAACTTGCAAAAATCGGGATAAAAATAACACTCTAATACAAAAATAACATCCTATCCTGGTAAGGTGAAAGAGCAGGTAACATCTTATTTCAAAAATCTTGATACAAAATTATAATTACTCGACAATAATAGGACGATGGCTGACTCTCGCGTCATACCTGTGACCAGGTGCTGCCCATGTGAATTGCCCCACTCTTGTCAAAGGCATTAATAACATTCAATGATTTTAATGTATAACTTCTCGTGTCATATTGTTATCATGTTCTAATGACATACCTAATCTGTTTATTATCAATGATTTTATTATCAATGATTTTGACGTCATTGAGGGGCTTGTTTCAGCATACTCTACCCGTTCAAGTAATTCAAATTTACACTAAATGGTAGATTTAAAAGATGATAGTTCGTCATTATACTCATTTTCGTGTCACCTACCTACTTATTTACTAACAAGCGCATAGTAGGATGTTTTAAAATAAAAAATACATTTTTTTAATAGTTTTTAATCAAGAAAAATCAAAGCTACTTAAAAAGAGTGGTCACTAATAGTTATCAACCAGCCAACAAATATTATATCTATACTAAACAGCGCATAGACTAGCACATTTACTGTTTTTCAACACACTTTTTGATTCTTAGTTTTACTGTATTTTTTTCTCTAATAGTTATTTATTGTTTTTACTTCTATTTTTATAATTGCTGTTGTTTTCTAAATTTATTTGATAGTTTTTTTTTTAAACAAATATGACAGATTTTTGACCGTTTATAGGAGTAGATTTAATAATTGTGGAACTTGTTGTTGGAATGTATGGACTTACCTTTCTAGTTATATTTCATCCCTTAAATATCACTGTACATTACCGTTTGTGTTCTCCTGATAAAAAAAAATAAAGCTAATCATTTATGGAAACAATAACACTGCAAGGTAGGTATCTTAAGAATCAATTACGAAAACTTGGTATGTATCAGTAATATTAGACATTTAAAAAAGTAACAAACATTATAGAAAATAATAAAAAGCTTCGAAACTTAAGACTTATTTGGCATTGTTAAACATAACATGGTATCTAAGTCAAACAACAACATTCAAAGAAACACAAGAATATAAGGGATAAAATAATGTTTTTATTTACAACTAAGTACGTTTACATTTTTAAGCGTTGAAGATTCGTTTCAAAATAAAAATACAAAGTCGCACTACATACCTAAATAATCAGTCAAAAAGCAAATAAAGTGGAGAAATATTCACTCATCATTCATATCAGCTCATATACGTCCCCGTCGAAGGGCTCGAGCCTACCCTGAATTAGAGCGATCGGGCTTTAGTCGACCACGCGGGCCCAGTGCGGGTTGGTCGACTTTACACACAACCTGCGAGTTTCTTCGCAGGCGTGTGCAGGTTTCCTCACGATGTTTTCCTTCAAAATACAGCACACACAGATACGCATAAAAGATTAATGTATAAAAATTGTTATCAAAAGTGACAATTTGGTGTGTAAATTTCAATTGACATTCCACTCTTATGAATCTCAGTTTAAGAAATAGTTAACTTGTTATGTAGGCTCTCCTATTTTGAAATTTTCCTGCTCTGCCGAAGTTGATAGGTACCTAGTTAAGTAACGCGCTCCAAATGTTACGCATTCCTTATACATCATAAAATATTATTTTATTACATATTAGCATATCCCAATTTTTACATAAATATAAAATCAATTTAACCCCTGGCCCCTTGTCTAATAATATTATAATATTATTACCATGTTTAACGACTTCTTGCAAAATTAGTCAAGCCGGATGTGAAACCGATAAGGCTTTAATATATAAGAGGGGCTGCGTCCCCAGCACGCCATTCTGTTGGTAACTCTCGTAAAGAACACTCTACAATAAAATTCACAACACCAAGTTTACTGTTTTCTTTTGAGTGCGTCGTCAAAGTTAGTTGCACCACCACCACCCGAGGCCACGACCAAAACTGGCGCAGTCGGTACGATCTGCAATAACTGCATCACCGTCACTCACAGACGTTCTTCAAGCAACACCAAATATGGCGCAGTACTAAGTAACGAAAGTAGTGACACACCAGGAACAAATTTAAGGTTTGATGCCTTAACACAAGTAAGTGGACATTTTATTGGACACCCTTCTGGAGCAGTTATCTCTTTTTAAAGAAGTTAAGTGCGGATCCCTACAAACAAATAAATAAGTTTTGACGCCTTTGGGAAACAACCAAACTGACGACAACCAACAGGATCGGGAGGTTCTTTATAACGAAAAGAAAATTCGTTTTCCCTTCCTTAACAAACCATACAACCCTTAGGATAAGATTTTAATTTAAGAATAAGTTTTATTTTTCCTCCTTCGGTTCTTATTTCAAACTTTTATATTTTGTGTAAAGTATTTTATTTTTGTGTGTGAAAACATTCTAATCAGATCTGTGTTAACAAATTTTTTTTTAAAAATTTTTATACGCAATTGCGAATTTAATTTAATAAAAACAAATGGATGTTAATGAATAATTCAAATCAAATGTACTATTTGAATATATTTCGAAATTTGTTACGCGCAACATTGTACCAATTACATAGCATTTATTATAGCTATAAAGGAAGTATACGCTTATATTTTTCATATTATGCTTATGTACAGCGAATATAATTTATGAAAAGAAAGTATACACTTTTTACGTCAAATAATTCTATATATTTAATTTTTAATTTTAATATAATTGAAAGAAATAAGAGGTGTGGTTTTGGCGAAAATTTTTATAAATACAAAATAATTATTTTTAAAATACCGCTTGATAGTAAATTAATCGGTTATAAACATTTTAAATTGTAACCAAATAAATTTTCATGGATTTATTAACTCGCGCAGCAATAAACGCAATTAGAGAGGGATTAAGTAGACCGGGATCACCACCATCTACAACTAGTGAGGAGTCTGTGGCAAACAATCCAAATATGAACGAACCGCAGCCCTCAGGTGAAGCACCGCCACCCTATCGCGAAAATCCAACCCCAGGACCAGAGGTCCCACATATTCAAATTAATTCAGCAGATGAAGGGCCAAGTGGAGATGTTTTTAATAATTATTTGAACCACGTTCCACTTCCTCCTAATCAAAGTGATTTTTCTATTTCAAAGGATATGATTTCATTAATTCCTAAATTTGACGGGAATTCAAGACTTTTACCACTGTTTTTGAGAAAATGTGAATACGTCTTGAGTAAATTTCCCAATCAAAGTGACGAGCTTTATGAGTTTTTCATGCAAATAATAACCAGCAAATTAACTGGGAAAGCAGCTGAGTTAGTGAGTGAAAATGATTACTTAGCGATAAACTTTACTATTTTAAAAAACTTTTTAATTCAACATTTCGGTGAGCAAAAATCGGAACAATGCCTTAGAGCTTGAGACTCTTACTATAAAACAAAATGAAAGTTATTTAGATTTTTGTAACCGTATTCAGTCGGTGAGAAGTAATTTATTCTCTAAATTGAGTGATCAATACATAACTACGCGCGAAGCTAAAAAGCTTATTTATAATAATACGGCCTTACAGGTATTTTTATACAGTTTGCCGCAAGATTTATTGAGAATTGTTAGGTTAAATAAACCTGAAACCCTAGAACGAGCATTAGAGATAGTTACGGAAGAGATAAATTTCCAACGCCAATATAAAATGCGGAATGAGTTAAATTTAAGGATTTACGTTAAAAATAATAAACGGACGATACAACCAACGCTACCTCAATCTAATAATAATTATAAAAATTTTGTTCCAAAAGGACAATTTCAAAAAAATAACATCAATAGTAGGATGAGACAACAGCAATTTTTCAATAATCAAGCTGGAAGTTCGTCTCAGAGTCCAAGGAATTAACATAATATTGTTTATGTGAATGTTCTAAGAAAAATCAAAAGGTTATGATTAATAAAGCATTTTTTTATTTTACTTTATAGATTCTTGTAAGAGTTAAAGTTAGTAAACTAACAAATTATTTGATTTCAATTAATAGAAATAAAACTTAGTGATGGTCTACAGAAAAGTTTAACGTCACTTTGTAGTTTTTGTAATAAGATAAGCCAGAAGGTTGTAAATTGTGAATTATTAGCGCATAATTCTTTAGTTAAACATGTCTTTTTTAAAACATATTTACTAGTTTTTTTACAACTAATGCTTAGCTAAAAAGTAGTTTTGTGATGATGAAGTGTATTTTGCTGCCTTTAAGACTAGTTTAACATTTTATTTATTCTTAAATTTGGATAATGACTAACCTAAAAGGCGGTTTTGTCACTTTACCGCGATATTGATTAGTATTGTTTCAACATTTCATCAAGATGTTCCTTAACTAAAAAGCAGTTTAGTAACGTAGCTACCTTTTAGCCTAGCAATGGTATAATACCTAAGTAGCCTCCTACGCTAAAAGGCGGCTAAGGCCTACTTAGCCGCCTTTTAATCTAGCATTATTACAAAAACTTATTTAGATATACTTAGCTAAATGTACAATTAATGTTTTTAAAATAGTAAATTTAACTATTTTAATTTATAAAAAATGTAATTAGTTGCTATGAAATGTTATCTATCAAATCAAATTAACCAATAATTTTTAACTGTCATAGAATTCTAGAAAACTAGTTTGCCGCCTTTTCCGCTGTTTTCTCGAAAAGTACATTTGTCACTTAACCGCCTTTTTCCATAGCACGGCAGTGCTATGGAATCTTTCAATTATTCCCATTGAATTTGGATTATTTGGTGTTCCTATGGGTAAATCGATTTTATGGAGATTTAGTAATTCTTTCATTAAAACATTGTTAAATTCCGATCCTGGATCACAACTTATTTTAAATGGTGTCCCGTAATATGAAAAATATTTTAGTAGTGCTTTTGTAACTTCTTGAGTAGATCTGTTTTCTATTAAGATCGCCTGTCCTAATTTACTAAATGCATCTACAATGGTTAAATACATTTTTCCACTTATACTGAATAAATCAATAAAGATTTCTTCAAATGGTTTGTTTTGAGTTTGTGTAAGTTCAATGAGTGGTTTTAAAGGTCTACGATCGTATTTCATTCTTTTACATGCGTCGCATGCGTTTATAACTGCAGATACAGTTTCTTTCATATTAGGCCAGTAATAATTTCTTTTTAATTTCTTTAATGTTTCATTTATACCTCTGACAAGTTTTTCCTTCGTGATATTTAATTACAATTTCTCTTTGTTTTTCTTCATTATCTAAAAATGTTATTCTTTTTGTACATTCTATAATTTGAATTAAATCTTTATCAAATAGTCCTGATATTACTTCGTTAAACATTATTCTTAAATCTTTCGAATTGAAGAAAACAAAATACTTTTGATTAATATCAATATGATCTTTTAAAAAGTTTTTAATATGGTTCGGATTTAATGGAATGAAAATTTCTAAGATTTTCATTTTATTTTTAGAGACGTCATTTATTTTTATTTCATCCCTGAACCATTGATTTATTATAATTTGATTTGGTTTGACATCTACAGCTTCTTGTAAAATTGGAAGTATCATTTCTGATTCGCTTTCAATTTCTTCTATGTCTAAAGTTTCTGCATCCGAAGCTGTCATAGTTCTTTCCGATATATTTTCATAGATTGGATTATTATTCCCGGAAGTGGAAGGTGAATTATCGGCATCTTTAACCGTTAATGTGTTTACTTGTATACGTGATAAGGCATCAGCATTTGAATTTTGTGATCCCTTTTTGTAAATGACTTCAAAATCGTATTCCTGTAATCTTAATCGCCATCTAGTAGTTTACTATTTGGTTCTTTTAAAGAATATAACCATGCTAAAGGTCAATGGTCTGTATAGACTATAAATTTTCTTCCATAGAGATATGGACGAAAATGTTTAATTGACCATAATACTGCTAATAATTCCTTTTCAATTGTACTATATTTCTGCTCTGTTGTATTCAGTGTTCTACTAGCGTAAGCAATTGGTTTATCGTTTCCAATGGTTCCTTGCGATAATACAGCTCCTAAGGCTATATTTGATGCATCCGTAGTTAAAATAAAAGTTTTATTGAAATCAGGATATTGTAATAATGGTGCGTTAGTTAGTAAACTTTTACAAGTTTCAAACGCTTGTGTAAAGTTTTTATCTATTTGGAATTTTTGTTTCTTTTTTAATAAAAGAGTCATTGGTTTTGTAATCTTAGCAAAATCTTTTATGAATTTTCTGTAATATCCTACTAATCCTAGAAATGATCTAATTTCTTTCACGTTCTTAGGTAAGGGATAATTAAGAACTGCTTTTATTTTATCATCATTAGGTTTTAATCCTTCTTTAGTGATTGTATGTCCTAAATAAAGTACTTCCTTTCTTAGAAATTCCGATTTATCTAGCTGTATTTTTAAGTTGGCTTTTCGAAGTGCCTGAAAAATTTTTCTAAGTTTTTCTATGTGTTCTTCTAGAGTAGAAGAAAATACTATTAAATCATCCAAATATATTAAACAGTGTACTCCTTGTAATCCTTTAAGAATACTATCCATTGCTCTTTGAAAAGTTGCGGGTGCCGTTTTAAGTCCAAATGGCATCCTTAAAAATTCATAATGACCAAATTGTGTACTAAAAGCTGTCTTAGGTTGGTGTCTTTCTTCAACTTCGATCTGATGGTACCCTGAAGCTAAATCTAAAGTAGTAAAATAGACACTATTGCCTAGTTTATCAAAAATATCTGTTATATTAGGTAATGGATATTTATCATCCAATGTGATTTCATTAAGCTTTCTGTAATCAACTACCATTCTATATTTTTGTTCACCACTAGCATCTATTTTCTTTGGTACTAAGTGAACAGGTGCACTCCATGGGGAAAAACTTGGTTTAATTACATTGTCCTTTAAAAGTTTTTCAACTTGCCTTTTAATTTCACTATTTTGTAAAGGTGGTTGCCTATATGGTTTGATATAAATAGGATCTTCATTTTTAGTCCTAATTCTATGTTTTATTTCATGCGTAAAAGTTAAGGGTATGTCTTCATGATAAAATAAATCTTTAAATTCGTAACATACGTTACATATAACATTCTTTTCTTTTTCATTCATATGTTCCAATCTTAATTTTTGTAAATTATTTGTAAGTAACCTTTCATGAAATGAAAGATAATTTATTTGACATGTATTATCATTATTATACTCCATTATGTCAAAAGGTTCGAAAATTTTAATGGTTATTCGTTCGTCAGTAGCATTTTGAATTACTGTGTTAATTTATACATTTAATTAATGCTGAAGGCATTATAACTCCATTACAAAACTCTATGAAATTTATTACTCCATTTCCATTTCGTTTCTTTGTTGGTATGCTAACGCTCTGTTCGGTACGTGGTTCAATAATAAATGTAGTTATAGGTGATTTAATTGAATAACTTATAGGTATATTCACTTTAGGAGTGTGTAAAAGTTGGTTCTGAATATCGAGGATAGCGTTTAATTTTTTTAATAAATCTATGCCCAATAATCCATCGTATTTATCGTCAATGTCGTAAACGTAAAATTTGTATTTAAATCTGTCCTTAAATAATTTAAATATTGGTATAATCACGACCTGATTATGTTTACTCATAGCATGGGTGCTAATAATGTCAAACGGTTCGAAACTTTTATAGTTATTGAAATATTTATGAGCAATTTTGTTGCTTACAAATGATCTCGAACTACCGGTGTCTAATAAAAAGTTAGCGTTTATCTCAGGTATAAAAATATGTGGTAATGTGCCGTACGTGCTTATCGCTGCGTTGGTCTCGAGGCCTCTATTTGAAAATTCCTATTGTTTGTTACATTGTTGCCTGAATTGGCTGACTCACTTTCGTTCCGTTGGCTATGGTAGTTAACATTTGGGTTTTCAGGGCGTGCCTGAAAACGATTTTCGTTTTGTGGGAATCTCCGTTGGAATTGTATGGGATTTTGAGCATTATAAGGTCTCACGTTTTGGACTAAAGGATAATAATTCCTTGGACTCTGAGACGAACTTCCAGCTTGATTATTGAAAAATTGCTGTTGTCTCATCCTACTATTGATGTTATTTTTTTGAAATTGTCCTTTTGGAACAAAATTTTTATAATTATTATTAGATTGAGGTAGCGTTGGTTGTATCGTCCGTTTATTATTTTTAACGTAAATCCTTAAATTTAACTCATTCCGCATTTTATATTGGCGTTGGAAATTTATCTCTTCCGTAACTATCTCTAATGCTCGTTCTAGGGTTTCAGGTTTATTTAACCTAACAATTCTCAATAAATCTTGCGGCAAACTGTATAAAAATACCTGTAAGGCCGTATTATTATAAATAAGCTTTTTAGCTTCGCGCGTAGTTATGTATTGATCACTCAATTTAGAGAATAAATTACTTCTCACCGACTGAATACGGTTACAAAAATCTAAATAACTTTCATTTTGTTTTATAGTAAGAGTCTCAAGCTCTAAGGCATTGTTCCGATTTTTGCTCACCGAAATGTTGAATTAAAAAGTTTTTTAAAATAGTAAAGTTTATCGCTAAGTAATCATTTTCACTCACTAACTCAGCTGCTTTCCCAGTTAATTTGCTGGTTATTATTTGCATGAAAAACTCATAAAGCTCGTCACTTTGATTGGGAAATTTACTCAAGACGTATTCACATTTTCTCAAAAACAGTGGTAAAAGTCTTGAATTCCCGTCAAATTTAGGAATTAATGAAATCATATCCTTTGAAATAGAAAAATCACTTTGATTAGGAGGAAGTGGAACGTGGTTCAAATAATTATTAAAAACATCTCCACTTGGCCCTTCATCTGCTGAATTAATTTGAATATGTGGGACCTCTGGTCCTGGGGTTGGATTTTCGCGATAGGGTGGCGGTGCTTCACCTGAGGGCTGCGGTTCGTTCATATTTGGATTGTTTGCCACAGACTCCTCACTAGTTGTAGATGGTGGTGATCCCGGTCTACTTAATCCCTCTCTAATTGCGTTTATTGCTGCGCGAGTTAATAAATCCATGAAAATTTATTTGGTTACAATTTAAAATGTTTATAACCGATTAATTTACTATCAAGCGGTATTTTAAAAATAATTATTTTGTATTTATAAAAATTTTCGCCAAAACCACACCTCTTATTTCTTTCAATTATATTAAAATTAAAAATTAAATATATAGAATTATTTGACGTAAAAAGTGTATACTTTCTTTTCATAAATTATATTCGCTGTACATAAGCATAATATGAAAAATATAAGCGTATAGTTCCTTTATAAGCGTCGGTGGCTCAACCGGTAACGACTCGGTCCATCTAACCAGAGGTACCGGGTTCAAATCTGGACGGCCAATGTACCAATGAGTTTTTCAAAAACTTACGTACATACTTGCCGATTGCTTTAACGGTGAAGGAAAACATCGTGAGGAAACCTGCACACGCCTGCGAAGAAACTCGAAGGTTGTGTGTGAAGTCGACCAACCCGCACTGGGCCCGCGTGGTCGACTAAGGCCTAATCGCCCTGATTCAGGGTAGGCTCGAGCCCCTCGGTGGGGACGTATATGAGCTGTAATAATAATAATAATAATAATACTTCCTTTATAGCTATAATAAATGCTATGTAATTGGTACAATGTTGCGCGTAACAAATTTCGAAATATATTCAAATAGTACATTTGATTTGAATTATTCATTAACATCCATTTGTTTTTATTAAATTAAATTCGCAATTGCGTATAAAAATTTTAAAAAAAAAATTTGTTAACACAGATCTGATTAGAATGTTTTCACACACAAAAATAAAATACTTTACACAAAATATAAAAGTTTGAAATAAGAACCGAAGGAGGAAAAATAAAACTTATTCTTAAATTAAAATCTTATCCTAAGGGTTGTATGGTTTGTTAAGGAAGGGAAAACGAATTTTCTTTTCGTTATAAAGAACCTCCCGATCCTGTTGGTTGTCGTCAGTTTGGTTGTTTCCCAAAGGCGTCAAAACTTATTTATTTGTTTGTAGGGATCCGCACTTAACTTCTTTAAAAAGAGATAACTGCTCCAGAAGGGTGTCCAATAAAATGTCCACTTACTTGTGTTAAGGCATCAAACCTTAAATTTGTTCCTGGTGTGTCACTACTTTCGTTACTTAGTACTGCGCCATATTTGGTGTTGCTTGAAGAACGTCTGTGAGTGACGGTGATGCAGTTATTGCAGATCGTACCGACTGCGCCAGTTTTGGTCGTGGCCTCGGGTGGTGGTGGTGCAACTAACTTTGACGACGCACTCAAAAGAAAACAGTAAACTTGGTGTTGTGAATTTTATTGTAGAGTGTTCTTTACGAGAGTTACCAACAGGATGGCGTGCTGGGGACGCAGCCCCTCTTATATATTAAAGCCTTATCGGTTTCTCATCCGGCTTGACTAATTTTGCAAGAAGTCGTTAAACATGGTTTTTATTAGAAGTCATAAAAAATAAGAAATATACTTTAAATTATACATTGTTATTTATCTACGCCTGACTAAGGTGAAGCCTTGAAACGGATTTAAGTATTAACATAAGTATTGGTTTTTTAAAATAGGTAATAAAATAATAGAACATCGTGCGTAATAAAATAGTAATAAAATTGGTAATAATATTATAATATTATTAGACAAGGGGCCAGGGGTTAAATTGATTTTATATTTATGTAAAAATTGGGGTATGCTAATATGTAATAAAATAATATTTTATGATGTATAAGGAATGCGTAACATTTGGAGCGCGTTACTTAACTAGGTACCTATCAACTTCGGCAGAGCAGGAAAATTTCAAAATAGGAGAGCCTACATAACAAGTTAACTATTTCTTAAACTGAGATTCATAAGAGTGGAATGTCAATTGAAATTTACACACCAAATTGTCACTTTTGATAACAATTTTTATACATTAATCTTTTATGCGTATCTGTGTGTGCTGTATTTTGAAGGAAAACATCGTGAGGAAACCTGCACACGCCTGCGAAGAAACTCGCAGGTTGTGTGTAAAGTCGACCAACCCGCACTGGGCCCGCGTGGTCGACTAAAGCCCGATCGCTCTAATTCAGGGTAGGCTCGAGCCCTTCGACGGGGACGTATATGAGCTGATATGAATGATGAGTGAATATTTCTCCACTTTATTTGCTTTTTGACTGATTATTTAGGTATGTAGTGCGACTTTGTATTTTTATTTTGAAACGAATCTTCAACGCTTAAAAATGTAAACGTACTTAGTTGTAAATAAAAACATTATTTTATCCCTTATATTCTTGTGTTTCTTTGAATGTTGTTGTTTGACTTAGATACCATGTTATGTTTAACAATGCCAAATAAGTCTTAAGTTTCGAAGCTTTTTATTATTTTCTATAATGTTTGTTACTTTTTTAAATGTCTAATATTACTGATACATACCAAGTTTTCGTAATTGATTCTTAAGATACCTACCTTGCAGTGTTATTGTTTCCATAAATGATTAGCTTTATTTTTTTTTATCAGGAGAACACAAACGGTAATGTACAGTGATATTTAAGGGATGAAATATAACTAGAAAGGTAAGTCCATACATTCCAACAACAAGTTCCACAATTATTAAATCTACTCCTATAAACGGTCAAAAATCTGTCATATTTGTTTAAAAAAAAAACTATCAAATAAATTTAGAAAACAACAGCAATTATAAAAATAGAAGTAAAAACAATAAATAACTATTAGAGAAAAAAATACAGTAAAACTAAGAATCAAAAAGTGTGTTGAAAAACAGTAAATGTGCTAGTCTATGCGCTGTTTAGTATAGATATAATATTTGTTGGCTGGTTGATAACTATTAGTGACTGTTATGATTAATATGTCTTTTTAGTTTATAATATCGTCGTTAGATGACGCTGAACTGTTTTAAAACGCGCTTACGAGTAACACATTTAATTTTGTATGGCAAGCGTTGTACATGCATGTTTTTTAAGTTTCTGCGAGCATTAAAAACAGCTCACTCAATCGTACGTCGTTTTTCTTGGGGAGGACCTCACAATAGGCGGGAACATGGTCCTCCCAGCCGGGTCGCGTTTATAGTTAGGTAGGTCGCAGTTCAGAAACGCAAAAAATTAATATAAACGTAGATGAAAAGTTACTTAGAAGTGTGCATACTCTTTGACTTTGACTGATCAATAAAATTATTAGTGAGTAAAGTGACATTTGTGATAGTGACATTTGCCAGTGACAAAAACAATCTAAATTAAAACATTCAAAATCAAGTGTTGCCAATAGCTGTTATCTTGTAAAATTCGCTGCGAATTCTTGCGATCAAGTCCAACCCAACGTGTGGATGAGCACAAGACACAGATCAAAAGTACATCGAACCCAGAGCCGTCTTGGATTTAACCTAAAAATTGTCGAAAAAGATTTCTGTTGTGGGGGCTTGTAATTTGGATTTTTGGACAAAAAATTAGTTTGTTTCTTGTGGTTTGAAGGACAAAACCATTGAAAAATGGAGAATTACATTAGTGCTCAGGAGGAACTACTAGATCAAGTGAAAAGAACACATATTAACTTCAAAAAAAGTAGAAAAGATTTACTTTCAGTGGATTACATTACAACAAAGCTAGAATTACTAAATCGTACATGGGACGTCATCCAGGAGAATCATACATACCTAATACGAAATTTCGATAAGCAAACATTAAAGGCAAGCCAATATGGAAAAGAAGATCTATTTACTATCATAGAAGACGAGTATATTGCAACAAAACTGACTATGATGGGGAAATTAGCTGAAGTACAACCAAAACAAAAGACAGCACCAGCTAGTCTTTCTGTGGCAACCGGAGAAACAAAGGTAACATGTGCAGAAGTAAAGATTCCGACACTGAAAATACCTACATTTAGCGGTCAATATACTGAGTGGACATCATTTCATGACCAATTTGTGTCGTTGATTCACAACAGTACTACATTAAGTGATGTACAAAAACTCCATTACCTGAAAATGCACATTACCGGAGAAGCTGCCAATTTATTGAAGAACATTCCTGTAACTGACAGCAATTATGAGACAGCGTGGAAAAAATTACAAAAGAGGTTTAGTAACAAACGAGTCATAGTTAATGCTTATTTACAAAAATTGATGTCTATCAAATCAATTACAACAGAGTCAGCAATTTCTATGAGAAATCTACTAGACATCACCACAGATTGCATTAGTGGCTTGAATGGTTTAGGTGTCAATGCGGACACATGGGATGCAATCATAATATACTTAACTACAGGTAAATTAGACATGGAATCTCTTAAACAATGGGAAGAAATGATAAACAAAGACGGTGATGATACCCTACCCAAGCTGAGCACTTTGATAGAGTTCCTAGAGACAAGATTTAGATCACTGGAGGGAATACAAGCAGCAAAACCAACATCTACTAGACCAGTAAGACAAAACATAGAGAAAAAAGTTTATTATACAAACAAGGAATATAAATTTGAGATAATATGCACCTACTGTAAAGGCGACCACTACATACATAAATGCGAAGACTTCAAACAGCTGAGCTATCAAGAAAAGAAAGATTTTATAGAGAAGAATAGATTATGCTACAATTGTTTAATTCCAAGGCATTCAGTACGACTATGTAGACACAACACACATTGCCTAAAATGTGGTAAGCGACATCATACACTGATACACCCCGAAGAAAACGACAAGGTTAAATCGTACAGTACGAATAGAGAAGAAACTTCAGACACAGAACCTCATAAATCCAATAATGAGAATGTAGCCGCACATTTAGTAAACAAACATCAAGTTAAGACTGATATTCTACTCGCAACGGCAATCGTCAGAGTGAAGGCACCAAATGGACGCACTCTACCCCTAAGAGCACTAATAGACCAAGGATCAGAGGGATCTTTTATAACAGAATCTGCTGCTCAAGCCTTAGGGTTGAAGCGTGAAAACATAAATGGCCAAATTACTGGTATTGGAGATGCACAAACGCTGACAAGCAAACACAAAGTATCGTTCACATTGACATCAAATACAGAAAACAAAGAATTCAGTCTGAACGTTGACGCTTATGTATTGAGGACACTGACACGGCTACTACCTTCGAGAAAGGTACAGGTTACCTGGAAAAATATACAAGAGTTACCATTGGCCGATCCGAGTTATGGCATTCCTGGTAAAATTGATATACTATTGGGTGCAGCGGTATACAGCAGAATCATATTAGATGGTGTAATATCAGGACCCCCTGGAACACCTTTAGCACAGAGAACCAAACTAGGATGGATCCTTTCTGGAGAAATCAGCACGAGAGAGCACAATAAACAAGAGAGAGTAATCAACATGCACATAACTACAACAGAAGATGAGAATTATTTACTACAGAAATTTTGGGAGATAGAGAGTGAGGACAACAGGACAAAATCAAGAATGACGGAGGAAGAGATACAATGTGAGAATCTATACGAGGACACATACACCCGAGACGAACAGGGAAGATTCATAGTCACAATACCAATGAGAGATAGAGAGTTTGATTACGGAGACACAAAACAAATTGCCATGAAGAGACTAGAACAATTAGAGAGAAGACTAAACAAAGATTTAGTACTAAAACAAGAATACACAAGAGTAATAATGGAATACAAGGACCTTGATCATATGGAGGAAATAAATGAGGACAATGTTTCATCAACAAAAGATAACTTCTATTTGCCACATCATGCTATTATAAGACAGGACAAAACAACATCAAAAGTAAGAATAGTATTTAACGCATCAACTAAAGGTCCAAATGGAAAATCATTAAATGACAATATGCTAGTGGGACCGACAATACAAAGAGATTTACGACACATCGTGATGTCTTGGCGGATACATAAAATAGCCTTTGTCGCTGATTGTGTCAAAATGTATCGACAAATAAAAGTAACGCCTGAATGTGCTAATTTACAAAGAATATTATGGAGAGTAAACGAAGATATTCGAGAATACAAACTAAACCGAGTTACATTTGGTACGGCTAGTGCACCATACCTAGCGACCAAAACTTTACAAAAATTAGCTGATGAAGAAGAAGACAAATACAAGAAAGCATCAGAAATTACAAAAAGAGATTTTTACATGGACGATCTTCTGTCTGGTGGAGATAATCTACAAGAAGTCCTTGAAATTTACAAGGAAATGACAGAGTTAATGAACCACGGTGGCTTTGAATTACAAAAATGGGCCAGCAATGACAAGGACTTTATGAACTATATTGAAAAGAAAGAAGGAGAGAGTGAGACATATGTAATAAAAAATGATGATGTAGTAAAGACACTGGGGATATCGTGGGACAAAACAACCGACAAATTTCAATATACAATAAATCTAGCTACAGCACCATCTAAAAACACAACAAAGAGAACAATACTTGCTGATATTGCTAGACTGTTTGATCCCATGGGATGGTTATCACCAGTAATCATACTAGCTAAAATTATCATCCAAAAACTGTGGTTGGCTGGCGTCACTTGGGACCAAGAAGTTCCTGCAAACATAAAAGAAGAATGGATAAAATATAAGAAACAATTAGAAGAAGTCAAAGATATAAAAATAGACAGATGGTTGAACACAAACAAAGATGATTTGATAAGAGAACTACATGGATATTGTGATGCATCAAATGCTGCCTATGCTGCAGTTATTTATCTACGTGTAATCAAACAAGATGGCACAGTCAAAGTTCAACTGGTAACGGCTAAAACTCGAGTAGCTCCTATCAAAACAATATCTATCCCAAGACTTGAACTTTGTGGAGCTGTACTTCTTACTAAATTGCTCAATGAAGGTGCAGAACATCTGAAAATCTCCAATCAAAATATACATGCATACACAGACTCGAGTGTAGTGCTCGCTTGGTTGCAGAGTCATCCAAGTCGTTGGAAGACCTTCATTGCGAATCGCACGTCTGAGATCTTGACATCGTTATCAAATAATCATTGGCATCATGTAGCTTCAGAATCCAATCCTGCTGATATCGCATCACGAGGAGCTTTTCCATCTCAACTCCAAAATCATAAATTATGGTGGACAGGACCTAAAGAACTAGCTGAAACAAAATTAAAATTCAAAAATGTTAAGAACAGCAGTATAAAGTTAGAAGAGAAACCAATAAAGGTAATGACAGGAAAAGTTGAGGAAGTAAACAGTATATTTACCAGATATTCAAGTTTAACGAAATTACTCAGAGTAATATCCTATATGAACAGAGCAATTTTAAAAGAAAAACCGAAACACAAACATTTATCAGGAGAAGAAATTAAAACATCAATGATGAAATGCATCAAATTATGTCAGAAGGAAAGTTACCCAGAAGAGTTAATAAGATTACAAAATAAAAAACAGATTAAAAAAGGCAGTAAACTACGATCTCTTTACCCGTTTCTCGATGGAAATGGAACTTTAAGAGTCAGTGGCCGGCTTGCTAATGCTAATATTAGTGAGAATACCAAGCATCAAGTGATACTACCTGGAGAACACCCATTTACAATGCTTGTGTTAGCTGATTGCCATATAAAAACTCTTCATGGCGGACCTCTTCTGATGTTGAGTTATCTGAGACAGACATACTGGATTACAAATTGTAAAAACAAGGCAAAACAGATTGTACATAAGTGTGTAATTTGTACAAGATACAGAGCTTCAACATCTACTCAACTGATGGGATCACTACCTAAATTCAGAGTAACTCCGGCAAAGCCCTTTTTGAACAGCGGAGTAGACCTAGCTGGACCCATTGATCTCAGAATGTCCAAAGGTCGTGGAAGTAAGACACAAAAAGGATATATTGTGATATTTATATGTATGGTTGTACGGGCTATACATATTGAAATTGTGACTGGTCTAACGGCTCAAGATTTTGTAGCTGCTTTTAAACGATTTGTGGCAAGAAGAGGCCATTGCAGCAACATGTGGAGCGATAATGCTACCAATCTGACAGCTGGTAACAAAGAACTAATGTCTATGCTTCAAAGAAGCTTTCGAGAAGTTCGAGCAGAGATCGAGGAAATCTTGGCAAATGATGGCACCACATGGCATCACATACCACCTTTAGCACCAAATTTTGGAGGGCTCTGGGAAGCAGGTGTGAAGTCTATCAAGTTTCACCTAAAACGGATTCTGCGTAACTCCACCCTCACTTACGAAGAGATGTCTACGGTGACCACGCAGATCGAAGCTTGTATTAACTCGAGACCGATCTCAGCTATAAGTGAAGATCCATCAGATTTTACACCATTAACTCCTGGACATTTTTTGTTGGGAGAAGCACCTATTACTGTTCCAGATGAGAGTTATTTGGATTTAAACATTAATCGACTAGACCGATGGAAATTGACCCAACGAATGCTGCAAGATTTTTGGAATAGATGGTCTAAGGAATATTTAACCCGTCTTCAACAAAGACCCAAATGGATGACAAAACAACCAAATATCAAGTCTGGAGATTTGGTATTATTAAAGGATGAGAATCTTCCTCCAAGCAAATGGTCTCTAGGAAGAATAGTGGAAATTCATCCTGGTGTGGACAATTTAGTGAGAGTGGTTACTGTGAAGTGCAAAAATTCAATTTTTAAAAGACCAATCACCAAGGTGTGCTGCCTTCCAATAGAACAAGTCTAAGCTAAGTAGTGTAAACTGTCCATTTGCATGTTATAATTTCTTAGTCACTTTAATGTTAACAAAATTGGAAGGACATCAACATGTCCTTGGTGGGTGGAATGTTATGATTAATATGTCTTTTTAGTTTATAATATCGTCGTTAGATGACGCTGAACTGTTTTAAAACGCGCTTACGAGTAACACATTTAATTTTGTATGGCAAGCGTTGTACATGCATGTTTTTTAAGTTTCTGCGAGCATTAAAAACAGCTCACTCAATCGTACGTCGTTTTTCTTGGGGAGGACCTCACAATAGGCGGGAACAGTGACCACTCTTTTTAAGTAGCTTTGATTTTTCTTGATTAAAAACTATTAAAAAAATGTATTTTTTATTTTAAAACATCCTACTATGCGCTTGTTAGTAAATAAGTAGGTAGGTGACACGAAAATGAGTATAATGACGAACTATCATCTTTTAAATCTACCATTTAGTGTAAATTTGAATTACTTGAACGGGTAGAGTATTTTATTTTATTTTATTTTATTTTATTATATTTGGAAAACAAACGGTTATTACATAACAGTTAGTGACGACTATTTAAAATAACTATAAACCAATTAAATGTTTTCGCATATAAGAGCCTAAATACTTGCATGTCGTTAAGTGAATATACACAAAATGAATGAAAAAAATAAAAATAATAACAGAAACACAAAATAAACTCAAGTTACAATCACAAATAAATTAGAAGCTTACGCACAGTTAGCGAACCGCTTCAAACCAGCTTTTTGTTTTTTGAATATACAGAAAAATGAATGAAAAAATAAAGAAAAGAAACACAAAAATAAACTCAATTTACAAGCACAAATACATTACAAGCTTACGCACAGTTAGGGAACCGATTCAAACCAGCTTTTTGATAAAATTGATTTAAATGTGTGTGGCTTTGAGTTGAACAGATCTAGCTCCGGAAATTCCACCAGCCTGTTGAATTCAGTGGGGGCACGGATAAAAAATGTGTTTTGTCTATAGTTGGAAGAGATTTGTTTTACAGATAAACAAACTTGGTGCCGAACGAAACTTCTTAACGGAACTTTAATGTTTATTAAAGATAGGAGTTGCGGTGAGTTAATCCTATTCTGAGCTATTTTACTAAGAAATACCATGTCGGCAATTTTGCGCCTCAATTGCAACGGTAAAATGTGATGCCTTTTACACCTTGCTTCATAGCAGTTGTCGTAAGTTTTGCATTTGTATTGTAGGAATCTTACAAATCGTTTCTGTATTAGCTCCAGTCTATCGATGTATTTATTGTATTGAGGGTTCCATACTTCAGAGCAGTATTCGAGGATACTACGCACAAAGGAGCAGTAAAGGATTTTGATCACCTTAACACTCGTGAACTGAGAGCTGGATCTCATAATAAACCCTAGTGATTTGTTGGCTTTTTTCACAATGTAGTCAATATGTTTGTCATACAATAATTTGCTGTCATGGACCACACCTAGGTCGCGAATGCTGTCCACATAATTTAAACAAATCCCTTTGAGAGTATATCCAAATTTTGCGACTTTGGGCTTGCGTGTGAAAGTTATTGAGTAACATTTCGATACATTAAGGTCTAGAAGGTTAATGTCACAATACTGTTCAAATCTAAATAGGTCTTCTTGTAAGAGATGGCAGTCATCGATAGTATTGATTTGTTTGAAAACTTTCATATCATCAGCATATAATAGAAACTTTGAGTGCTTGAAACAGCGGCCAACGTCATTAATAAATATGATAAAAAGTAACGGTCCTAATAGAGATCCCTGGGGAACACCAGAAGGCACATTTATCCACGAAGAAATAAAACCACTAATAACCACGGCTTGCGAGCGGTTTTCGATATAAGAAGTGAACCACCTGAATAGGTTACCATGTATACCAGCGTTCAACAACTTTTGCAAAAGCAATCTATGATCTATTCGATCGAATGCTTTACTATAGTCGGTGAAAATTGTGTCTACTTGCCCGCCAAAATCCATAGATGATGATGTGAAATCTATAAAGGAGACTAAGTTCGACGTAGTCGATTTACTCTTTAAGAACCCATGTTGTTCAGGAATAAAAGTAGATGATAAAGAAGAATAAACATATGAGTGCACAACTTTTTCAAGAATTTTTGCAAATAAGCATAATTTAGAAATCGGCCTATAATTAGTTACCTCGTTTTTATTCCCATTTTTATGGATGGGCGTTATAAAAGCAGATTTCCAAATTCTTGGAACAGAGCCCGACTCAAGGGATCGTCTAAACAGTATTGTTAAGGGAGTTGTCAAACAGTCGGCACATTTAACGGCAAATATCGGTACTATGTTATCAGGCCCAGCTCCCTTATTTAAATCTAAAGACTCAAGATATCGATGAACTACTTCGGGACTGATTTCAATATCACTTAAACAATTATTGACGTTGGTGCTATCACGAGGAGGACTGTAGTTGTAGTTAGAAGACGTTGACAGAAATGTGGATTGAAAATAATTTGCGAAGAGATTTGAAATGCCTTCACCTGTGTCAGCTTCTTGGCCATCATAAGACATGGTAGATGGCAGAGATCTGGATCCTTTACTAGATGATTTAACGTGAGACCAAAATAGTTTAGGGTTCTTCGCAATTCCATCTTCTATACGTTTAATGTACAAATTATAACATAGACGTTCAAGGTCTTTAGCTCTTCTCCTGAGCAATGAAAAAGTATCATAATCAGCAGTATTACCATAGATATGAAACTTACGCAGAAATTTAAACTTTTCTTTCAATATTTTCTTAAGTGAGGCATTGTACCAAGGAGGAAAATCAGAAAAGGTAACAGATTTGTGGGGAACATATTTATCTCTGACCTCGTATAAAATATTGTAAAAATATTCAAGTGCCTCATCTAGAGTTTTATTTTTCAAAGCTGTATCCCAATTTATACCTGATAAAGTTAATTTAATACTATCGTAATCGCCAGACTCATAAAAATATTTAATCCTAGGGTTGGGTTTAAGATACTCACCACAGCTTAATAAAATAGATACATTGAGAGATTTATGGTGGGTGTCTTCCGGTACCAATGGATCATCACAGTGCGTAACTCTTACATCACTATTACATAAAACATAGTCCAGAATTGAATTGTTAGTGTTTCTGCATAAATTAAATTGATTGAGATTACATTGAGAGATTGTATCGAAAAAATAAATTTGACTATCTCCAGTAATACCTACCGGTTGAGCAAAGTTACCATGGTTCTGAAGCCAGTCTATGTTGCTAAGGTTAAAATCACCCAAGATTACAAACATATCATTGGGGTTCATGTTTACTAATGTGGATAATTTATCCGTAAAATTATTAATTTGCGTATTAAAAGAATTACCCAGACACTCCGTGCAGAGATAAATAGAACAGAAATGTATTTTACCAAAATTGTAGCTTTTACTATTTTTTAGAGTGACCGTTACCCAAATGTCCTCTGCGGAGGAGCGCCAGTCGGGGCGCTCCACCGCGGCCATCTCCCGGCGAACGGCAATAAGAACGCCACCTCCGTATTTTTGTCGTGTCGATAAATAGTCTCTGTCCCGCCGCCAGACCAGATATCTGCCATCAAAAAGTTCCTCATCCTTTATGCCATCCAATAACCAGGTTTCAGTAATTCCTATGACGTCATAAGAGTTTAAAAGTAAGTTGTGCTTAAATACATGAGTTTTAGTACGCAGTCCACGAGTGTTTTGGTAGTAAACATTCAATAAGTTAGCCATTTTTGTTTATAAAACAATAGCTCAAGTATAACGAAAAGCAATTATATTGATAGTAGAATAAATTATTTATAACTACTATCGTAACCCTAGGCAATTCAAAAGGAAAACCACAAGGCACTTTACGTGTAATTAGGCTTGTTTGTGTTAGTAATAAGCAAAAGTCCATGGC
The DNA here is from genome assembly GCA_947284805.1 of Coleophora flavipennella. Lineage (NCBI taxonomy): Eukaryota > Metazoa > Arthropoda > Insecta > Lepidoptera > Coleophoridae > Coleophora > Coleophora flavipennella. The sequence continues at coordinate 9,354,451 of OX369305.1, forward strand.
AAGTGAGGCGCAAGCTGCGAAAACTAAATAATGATTTAAATAATTATTTGATACAAAAAATAAAAACAGGGTATACTCATATAAATTGGTTTGAAGTAAACTCACCAAATCCAAGTTGCGATCATGCAAACACCTAATAAAGTTAAGAAGTAGGCAAGCTATTTTCACCTGTATCACACAGGAACAAGCGAGTGAAGATCCCGTGACCAGTTCCGTAAATACCCGTGTAAACCAGTTTCGCGGTCGCATCGGTATGCAATGAATGGAATGAATGATTAGCGAACAATAGCATAGTACATGACAAAAGACTCGGCGTTTGCATATGGTTCCCAAACTATGTGCACAGAGTTTATATAAAACACTTAACAATGATATCATAAAAAAGTAAACTTTAGAAAAATTGTCCGTTATATAATTTTTGCAAGGTCCATTTCTTTTTTTATAAAAATTATGGGAGAAGCGATTGACTTTCGAGCCATGATTTTGCAGTGCTTGACCCACACAAACTGAAAGTTGTTTTCTTTTGCCAGAGATTTTGCCTTGCCCAGTAGGTTTTTGTTATGTGGAGTCAGATGGTCATTCACGTAAAAATTGTCATCTTTGGAGAATCCCAGATTAGAGAGACTAAGTCGTTTGCTTCTACGCGCCCCAGAGATAAACTCCTCCTTGGTGTATCGATTATTGAAGGAGATTATTATAGGTTTTTGGACGTTGGGTATACGAGTTGGAATCCGTGCAATATAGTTAATTTCTTCTTTTTTAATATTTAAATTAGCAATTTTACCAACTTTCAGGGCAATGTCATAAAGGTTCTCATTTTTAAGTAATGGGATCCCTCGAATCTCAACATTATTAGCTCTGGCCCACTGGTCCCTTTCTTGAAGTTCTTGGTTAAGTCTCGAGACCTCAGCTTGCAAAGCAGGTATATCACCAGTTATTTTCTCGACTGTGGCTACTCTGGTTTCAAGAGCCTTAAATGTGCTAGAGAAGTTAGCCAACAGTTCATGTGCCATGTCCAGGGAATCCTTTAGGTTGGTTATATCCGATTTGATAGATTTCACGTCTTCAATCAACGATGCGAGTGGCGCTAATTGAACCATGATCTTGTTCAGCTGTTCTTGCATTTGACCCAACTGAGGCTGAGATTGTTGTTGCTGACCAGAAGATGTTGTACCAGATGTTTTACATTTGGAACAGCGCCAGGTACTCTTTCTATCGCCCAATTTGCGGTAATTGGCTTCACTGATCCCAGCGCACTGGAAATCATAATGACACCTGCATGCAGTGCAGGTGGGACCATCGGAATGGGTCATATTGCAACTCGCGCACGTAAACATTTCGTCACCAAAAGATTGAGAATCACTGTTAATATTCAAACGACAAGCAAGCGTGTGTATTCACTGGGTGTCCGTAGACGAATGAAACAGGCCCCTCAATGACGTCAAAATCATTGATAATAAACAGATAAGGTATGTCATTAGAACATGATAACAATATGACACGAGAAGTTATACATTAAAATCATTGAATGTTATTAATGCCTTTGACAAGAGTGGGGCAATTCACATGGACAGCACCTGGTCACAGGTATGACGCGAGAGTCATCCATCGTCCTATTATTGTCGAGTAATTATTGTCGAGTAATTATAATTTTGTATTAAGATTTTTGAAATAAGATGTTACCTGCTCTTTCACCTTACCAGGATAGGATGTTATTTTTGTATTAGAGTGTTATTTTTATCCCGATTTTTGCAAGTTTAAAGAAAACATTTTAAAGCGTTCCAAACGCGCTTTCCAAACGCGCGATCCAAACGCGCGTTTTAAACGCGCGTTCCAAACATGCGTTCCAAACGCGCGTTCCAAACGCGCGTACAAAACGCGCGTACAAACGCGCTTACCATACGCGCGAAACAAACGCGCTTACCAAACGCGCGTACAAACGGGCTTACCAAACGCGCGTACCACACGCGCGTTCCAAACGCGCTCGCCAAACGCGCGTACCAAACGCGCGTTCCAAACGCGCTTTCTAAACGCGCGATCCAAACACGCGTTCTAAACGCGCGATCCAAACGCGCGTTCCAAACGCGCCTACCAAACGCGCGTTCCAAACGCGCCTACCAAACGCGCGATCCAAACGCGCGTTCATAACGCGCGGTTCAAATGCGCGTACCAAACGCGCGTACAAACGCGCTTCCAAACGCGCGTACCAAAAGCGCGTTCCAAACACTTTTTCCAAACGCGCGATCCAAACGCGCCTACCAAACGCGCCTACCAAACGCGCCTACCAATCGCGCGTACCAAACGCGCCTACGAAACGCGCGTACCAAACGCACGAACCAAATGCGCGTACCAAACGCGCGTACGACAGTCAAACGCGCGTACGAACAGTCAAACGCGCGTACGAACAGTCAAACAGCAATTATAAAAATAGAAGTAAAAATAATAAATAACTATTAGAGAAAAAATTCAGTAAAACTAAGAATCAAAAAGTGTGTTGAAAAACAGTAAATGTATGTTTTTTAATTTTTGCTAGTCTATGCGCTGTTTAGTATAAATATAACATTTGTTGGCTGGTTGATAACTATTAGTGACCACTCTTTTTAAGTAGCTATGATTTTTCTTGATTAAAAACTATTAAAAAAAATGTATTTTTTATTTTAAAACATCCTACTATGCGCTTGTTAGTAAATAAGTAGGTAGGTGACACGAAAATTAGTATAATGACTGTACGGGGTTGAGTCCGTAACAAAAATACTGCTACTGATTTTTGGTAAAACTGTATATTAAAACTGTATAAAACTGTTGAAAATGATAGGAGTACGTGCGGCGCGCTTGATGGCCGAAAACGAACTGAATTGTAGAAATAATGAGTAATTGGGTTAAAACATATACTGTTTATACAGCATTTTTGCGTTGTACGCGCTTGCTCGTACTCTTTTAAATCTACCATTTAGTGTAAATTTGAATTACTTGAACGGGTAGAGTATGCTGAAACAGGCCCCTCAATGACGTCAAAATCATTGATAATAAAATCATTGATAATAAACAGATTAGGTATGTCATTAGAACATGATAACAATATGACACGAGAAGTTATACATTAAAATCATTGAATGTTATTAATGCCTTTGACAAGAGTGGGGCAATTCACATGGACAGCACCTGGTCACAGGTATGACGCGAGAGTCAGCCATCGTCCTATTATTGTCGAGTAATTATAATTTCGTATTAAGATTTTTGAAATAAGATGTTACCTGCTCTTTCACCTTACCAGGATAGGATGTTATTTTTGTATTAGAGTGTTATTTTTATCCCGATTTTTGCAAGTTTAAAGAAAACATTTTAAAGCGTTCCAAACGCGCTTTCCAAACGCGCGTTCCAAACATGCGTTCCAAACGCGCGTTCCAAACGCGCGTACCAAACGCGCGTTCCAAACGCGCGACCAAACGCGCGTACAAACGCGCTTACCAAACGCGCGAACCAAACGCGCTTACCAAACGCGCGAACCAAACGCGTACCAAACGCGCGAACCAAACGCGCTTACCAAACGCGCGAACCAAACGCGCTTACCAAACGCGCGTACCAAACGCGCGTTCCAAACGCGCTTTCCAAACGCGCGATCCAAACGCGCGTTCCAAACGCGCCTACCAAACGCGCGTTCCAAACGCGCCTAACAAACGCGCGATCCAAACGCGCGAACCAAATGCGCGTAAGAAACGCGCGTACCAAACGCGCTTACCAAAAGGCGCGTAGCAAAAGCGCGTACTTTGGTACCACACGCGCGATCCAAACGAGCGTTCCTAACGCGCGATCCAAAACGCGCGTTCATAACGCGCGGTTCAAACGCGCGTACCAAACGCGCGTACAAACGCGCTTACCAAACGCGCGTACCAAACGCGCGTACCAAACGCGCGTACCAAAAGCGCGTTCCAAACGCGCTTTCCAAAGGCGCGTACAAAAAGCGCGTTCCAAACGCGCTTTCCAAAGGCGCGATCCAAACGCGCGGTTCAAACGCGCGTACCAAACGCGCTTACCAAACGCGCTTACCAAACGCGCGTACAAACGCGCTTACCAAACACGCGTTCCAAACGCGCTTACCAAACGCGCGTTCCAAACGCGCCTACCAAACGCGCGTTCCAAACGCGCCTACCAAACGCGCGTTCCAAACGCGCGTACCAAACGCGCGCCCAACGCGCGTACAAACGCGCGTACCAAACGCGCTTCCAAACGCGAGTACCAAAAGCGCGTTCCAAACGCTTTTTTTCAAACGCGCGATCCAAACGCGCCTACCAAACGCGCATACGAAACGCGCGTACCAAACGCGCGAACCAAATGCGCGTAAGAAACGCGCGTACGAAACGCGCGTACAAAACGCGCGTACGAACAGTCAAACGCGCGTACGAACAGTCAAACAGCAATTATAAAAATAGAAGTAAAAATAATAAATAACTATTAGAGAAAAAAATACAGTAAAACTAAGAATCAAAAAGTGTGTTGAAAAACAGTAAATGTATGTTTTTTAATTTTTGCTAGTCTATGCGCTGTTTAGTATAGATATAACATTTGTTGGCTGGTTGATAACTATTAGTGACCACTCTTTTTAAGTAGCTTTGATTTTTCTTGATTAAAAACTATTAAAAAAAATGTATTTTTTATTTTAAAACATCCTACTATGCGCTTGTTAGTAAATAAGTAGGTAGGTGACACGAAAATTAGTATAATGACTGTACGGGGTTGAGTCCGTAACAAAAATACTGCTACTGATTTTTGGTAAAACTGTATATTAAAACTGTATAAAACTGTTGAAAATGATAGGAGTACGTGCGGCGCGCTTGATGGCCGAAAACGAACTGAATTGTAGAAATAATGATTAATTGGGTTAAAACATATACTGTTTATACAGCATTTTTGCGTTGTACGCGCTTGCTCGTACTCTTTTAAATCTACCATTTAGTGTAAATTTGAATTACTTGAACGGGTAGAGTATGCTGAAACAGGCCCCTCAATGACGTCAAAATCATTGATAATAAAATCATTGATAATAAACAGATTAGGTATGTCATTAGAACATGATAACAATATGACACGAGAAGTTATACATTAAAATCATTGAATGTTATTAATGCCTTTGACAAGAGTGGGGCAATTCACATGGACAGCACCTGGTCACAGGTATGACGCGAGAGTCAGCCATCGTCCTATTATTGTCGAGTAATTATAGTTTTGTATTAAGATTTTTGAAATAAGATGTTACCTGCTCTTTCACCTTACCAGGATAGGATGTTATTTTTGTATTAGAGTGTTATTTTTATCCCGATTTTTGCAAGTTTAAAGAAAACATTTTAAAGCGTTCCAAACGCGCTTTCCAAACGCGCGATCCAAACGCGCCTACCAAACGCGCGATCCAAACGCGCCTACCAAACGCGCGATCCAAACGCGCGATCCAAACGCGCGTTTTAAACGCGCGTTCCAAACATGCGTTTCAAACGCGCGTTCCAAACGCGCGTACAAAACGCGCTTACCAAACGCGCGAACCAAACGCGCGAACCAAATGCGCGTACCAAACGCGCGTACGACAGTCAAACGCGCGTACGAACAGTCAAACGCGCGTACGAACAGTCAAACAGCAATTATAAAAATAGAAGTAAAAATAATAAATAACTATTAGAGAAAAAAATACAGTAAAACTAAGAATCAAAAAGTGTGTTGAAAAACAGTAAATGTATGTTTTTTAATTTTTGCTAGTCTATGCGCTGTTTAGTATAGATATAACATTTGTTGGCTGGTTGATAACTATTAGTGACCACTCTTTTTAAGGGGGTTGCAGAGGAAACAAAAATAGACATCGCAACCTAGATGGCGCTGGCGAGCAAATATTGTTGTTTTTGACAAATATTTCGTATATTAGATAAGTTTGAAGCAAAATTTGTTTATTCGCGAGCCCTTTTATTGATGTTTCGATGATATAGTAAGTGTTTAACTTCATTTATTGTTTTATTCTCCCGTGTTATCCCACAATTAGCAGCTGATAGCAGTCACGCACACTGCAGGCACGAATTGTAAGTGTGTGGGTGCAATTCATTCAATAAAAAGTCGCGTAATATCTGTCAGTTTACAATAGCGGTATACAAAGAGAATAGAAATCACTACGAAATATACCTACATAAACAAAATTACATTTTATTCCTAGGACTAAAAAGCAAAACAGAGAGCACATCGGATTTTCAGAAATCGTTTTTACGATTATCTTTTTGGATACAGTGTAGAATCCTTGTAAAAATGCAGATAACTAGCAGAGACGTGATTGTAATGGAAGACAAAATGGAAATGAGGAAACTGAAGAATAGTGTTATCTGGTTTCATGGAGAAGAAATGTCACCTGAAGACAGCCAGGAGGACAGATTCAGTGGGGGAATTGAAAGAAAGCCCATGTCTACTCCATGTGCTATAGAGAACGAAAACAGAGAGAGGAAACTACCTACCTCAATAGATATGGTTTCTCCGTGTGTACATATCCAGCTGCTGAGCCATAGCAGTCGTTCAGGGAAAACAATGCTCGGGAGCTTATTGATATGTCAGGTGGTGCAACAATAGTTGATAAGTGCAAGTGGGTGCTAAATAAACAGTTTGATGTGAACAACAAAGTGCGTTATCATGGGAGACTAGTGACAAAAGGTTTCACGCAGCAACCTGGAATAGATTATGAGGGCACCTTCTCTCTGGTAGTTAAACGCGAAGTTTGCATATCTTCCATTAAGTCTTTATGTTCTGTCTCTTCTATGGTGTGACAGAGACTTTATTGTTGTGATTGATTTGTTTCTCATTGTAAAAATATAAGTACTTCCAGCCCAAATAAACTTTTGTTTTAATCATTTAGTATAGCAGATCGTGGTTTAAGATATGAAAACCTAGGTCCTGTGAGATGATATCTAGAAATGAATATCAATGTAGATCGAGAAAGGAATGTAATTACAGTTGATCAGCAAAAATATATAGAAAGTATCGCTGGATGTGAGACGTCTTTATCCACCAGTGGACGTCTTTTGGCTGATATGATGATGATCACCACCTTTACACATAATTACCATTTTCATGGGCACTGCTGAAGCCTTATTATTATTTTTTAATTCACCATTGGTAAGCCCTTGGCATCATCTCACCTGATGATAAGTGACGATGATGCCAAAGATGGAAGCAAGCTTACCAAGATTCCCCAATGCAATGGAGAACTGGCTATCTTATCTTCTAGCCGGAACACATCAACATTGTTAACACTGATGTTCGGCGGCAAGACTTAGATAAGATGGTGGTAGCTAGCCAGGCGGGCTTAGAAAATGCCCTACCACCAACCAAACGGAGTCTTACAAGTTGACCCCACAACCTCCTGGTGTGAAGCAAATGGACTAACCATCACACCACGGAGGCGGTTAAAAGTTGGCACAAGGGACATACATAAAATAAAATAATCATATTCAATATCATGTTTTTTTCAATTTTAATCATTTATTCCCAGAGATATAGATAGGTTACATGCGTACAAAAAGTGAAGCAAATGAAAGCATTCTTAGTAGCATTCGGTGCAATGGTAGTGAACTACCTTTATTACTGTGTGTAAAGGGGTTCGATTTTCAAATGTTGTTAGTGCATAACCCATCTATGGTAACAAATCTTTGTTTGATCCCCAAAAAATTCTTCAAGATGTTTTTCAAATTTAATATCTATAATATGCTACAGGTGGTACTTTATCTGGTAAAACTCTTACGACCTGCCATGAGAAAAGGGTAAAACATAGGTTTCTCAAAAATGGCTCTCGATAAGTTTTGTCATTACAAAAAACTGGACAAGTGCGAGTCAGACTCGCCCACCGAGGGTTCCATACAAAATTGTAGATCCATATTATAAATCATAACAGTGCAGACTGTTAGGTACTACATACGCCAAAATCATTAGGTACCTACCTACACATATAAAAAAGGTTGTCTGGAAGAGATTGCTTTTAGCAATAAGGCCGCCTACTGTACACTTTATTATAGTATCTCTACGTATTAACATTACAAAATTGTTTTGGTGTACTATAAGTGTAAATAAATAAATAAATAAAAAAGGGGAGTTTTTTTTACATTTTGTCTTAATTAATTTTACAGTTTGTCATAAATCAAAAACTATACATCAAAAAATAATTAAAAGTCTGTTTAAGCTTCTGACAATGAAGCCCTTTCATAGGATACCTCATATGACACGCTTAACTCAATTCAAAATTTGGACCGCCGTTCCTTGCATAATTGATTACATACTTTATATAAAGATTATATTTTTACAAATGCATAGTTTTCAGATTTATCCCTATACTTGTAGTACAAGACGGTATTACATGCCAAATTTCATAGTTCTAGGTCAACGGAAAATACCCTATGAATTTTGATTCCCTTGAGAGTGTCGAAATATACGTTTTTTGCAGCATAAACGGCCGTATCTTTTTTTACGTTAACCTAGAAGCTTGATTTTTTTCACAGCTTCAAGGGACTGTAGACCGGACTATACGGTTGTAATTTCAACTCGATACCTCCATGCGTCCGAAATAAAAGGTCTTGACAGACATACGGACAGACAACAAAGTGATCCTATAAGGGTTCCATTTTTTCCTTTTTTTTAAACTTATCAAATGGAATATCTATGATTTACTTACTTATGAACAGCTTTGTATATTTTAGTGATTGCTGTTGTTGCCTGTGTTCGGCCTAAAAATATCACATTACGATATACAATTTACTAATTATTGTGTAAATACACTCGACAGCAAAGGAAATGGGTCTGTAACAAAAACCTCAATAACTTCCAAAATATTGTAACAAGCTTTATGAAATAAAGACTGTATTATAGACAATTTTATAGTGCATCTATATATATAAAAGAAAGTTGTGTTAGTTACACCATTATAACTCAAGAACGGCTGGGCCAATTTTTATGATTTTTGTGTTTTTGCATTTGTCTTTGTCTGGAATAGGATAATAAGTATTAAAATATGATATTCATCAATAAAAAAAATATCAGTCAAAAATAATTGGTTTTAGGGTAGGGTAGTGTAGTGTAGTGTAGGTGTAATGTAGTTAGGGTAGTGTAGGGAAGGGTAGGGTAGTGTAGGGTAGTGTAGTGTAGGGTAGGGTAGGGTAGTGTAGGGTAGGATAGTGTAGTGTAGTGTAAGGTGGAACGAAGTTCGCCGGGACAGCTAGTATAATAATAAAAATAAGTCATAAAAGTTTATTTTGAATAAAAGTAAGTTAAGAAAAAATGGAAATTTTTCACTAGATTTCGAAATTGCAATTTTCACACATTTTAGTATTTTGTATTACCACTGAGATCTATTAAAACAGCTGTTACACGGTTTAGCATGCTTTCCACTTTCGATTTCTGAGTTGATGCTGAGGATTATTCTCCCATTCCTCTATCACTGCTTCATCCGAGCATGCTTGATGAAGTTCAAGTTTGGGCTGCGTGCTGGCCACTGTGTGGGGATGAGCATTATCTTGCATAAGGATGGCATTCTTGCGCATGTTTACTAAAAGTGGGCCAACATACTCATTTAAGGTTTCATTCATGTATCTCTCTGCAGTTAAAGTTCGTCTCCCATCGTGCTTGTATAGCATGTTACTCGACTCGTCCGAAAACATAACTGTTGACCAGTCATTGAAAGTCCAATTCATGTGTTCTCTTCTCTAGCATAACTCAGCCTTGAATTTCGATGCTGCCTTCCGAGTTTTGGACCATTGGTGGGTCTAAATGGCTTCATGTTCGCTTCAGCAAGACGCGGCCTCACTGTACACGTGCCCGGATTGCTCTCTTCAGCACGTAGAAGGTGATTTTTGACTTCAACAGCCGTTTGAAATCGATTTCTCAATATTGTTGACACCATATATCGATCGTCCCGCGCTGTCGTGCACCTTGTTCGGCCTGTTCCTGGTCTGTGCATATTGAATCCAGTCTCTTCAAATCGCTGGAGCACTCTGAACGGTTGATAGCGACACACCAACAGTGTAAGTAATATTCACAAACACCGAAGAGGATTGCCTGTATTATAGGTACTTACGAAGCCATTTCTATTCTAGTGCATGATACCGTAACAAACCGGCTCGCGATCGTTTTGGGTTTACTTTGCGTCCTGAGTATACGTATTTATTGTAAAAGCGTTAATTCATTTTGTTACAAAAGCCATTTGTTTACCAAATTCACAAACTAACTGCAGAGCAAGGAGTTTATAGGTCTGCAGAGCAAAAAAACAGTGTTGCCATATGGAGGAATCAAGAAATCTATCTTCAGTCCAAAATCTGAACAAAATTCGTGCAACAGTAAATAATTGTCAGTTAAAATTGTTAATACAATCCGGTATTTGACTGCTAGTCATTTGAGTTAATTTTTATCAACGGTCAAAAACGAAATTTTGTTCTGAAATGGTTCGTGTTACAAAATTGTGACGTCATTGTCTTTGACGAACTGATTTAGTGATTTTGATAAATATAAAATTGAATTTAGAATAAAATTTTAAATGAATGTTTTTATGATTTTGTAGGAAATGCTATTTAGTGAATAGTATTTTTTAATTTATTTTAAACACTGTCAAATACCCCATACCGTATGACAAAAATGATACGCCACAAGTCGCATAAACTTTCTCGTAAAAATATGTACAGAAGTCTAAAGTGTAATATATATTTTTTTGTTATCTTATCCAAATGTTTGGACTCTCCATACAAAGTTTGAGAAGTCCAACAAAGCTAAATTTGTATGAATATGACACAGCAGCCGGTTCCTTGGGGAAAGTTTTTCAGTTACATGAGTACAAGTCAAATTTTAAAGAAAACGAAAGGAATATACATAAATTCAACCTGTAAACAATACCTTTAGATGTAGGAATATGATATTTGTGTCGCGTAAATCCATAATCATGAATTATCCGCATTGGACCTCAAAAATCCATACGAGTGCAGATAAATCCGTATATATAGCAACACTGATTCATTCATATTCAGCCACAGAGTGTTACGGGGATAAGTGCGTTCGAAAAGTGTGTTGTTTTAATTTTTTTAACAAAAATATAAGAACATCTTTGAAAAACTGAATCTTTGTATTAGTTTTTTACACTATTAATTATGGGTGTTATTAAAAAAAAAAAAATCGATTTGTATTCACTCTGAAAAAACATTTTATATTTAGATTCCTATAACACAAGTAGAGTTTCAGAACGCACTGTTCATATATAGCTTTACGGTACGCATAAGTGTCTATGTTGTGTAAATGTAACGCACACATACGTAAAATCGACACTTTTGAACAAGATTTAAAACCTTAATAACTTTTCAATTGTTCGATTTATCACAAATCTGATTTCATTCGCGAAAACAAGATTTTTTAAACATTTTTTTGACATTGTTTGATAACCTAATAATCTAACACTCGATGAGTGTATTGGTCAAACGTTTTGTATGAAAATGACGCCTCTGCAACCACCTTAAGTAGCTTTGATTTTTCTTGATTAAAAACTATTAAAAAAAATGTATTTTTTATTTACAAACATCCTACTATGCGCTTGTTAGTAAATAAGTAGGTAGGTGACACGAAAATTAGTATAATGACTGTACGGGGTTGAGTCCGTAACAAAAATACTGCTACTGATTTTTGGTAAAACTGTATATTAAAACTGTATAAAACTGTTGAAAATGATAGAAGTACGTGCGGCGCGCTTGATGGCCGAAAACGAACTGAATTGTAGAAATAATGAGTAATTGGGTTAAAACATATACTGTTTATACAGCATTTTTGCGTTGTACGCGCTTGCTCGTACTCTTTTAAATCTACCATTTAGTGTAAATTTGAATTACTTGAACGGGTAGAGTATGCTGAAACAGGCCCCTCAATGACGTCAAAATCATTGATAATAAAATCATTGATAATAAACAGATTAGGTATGTCATTAGAACATGATAACAATATGACACGAGAAGTTATACATTAAAATCATTGAATGTTATTAATGCCTTTGACAAGAGTGGGGCAATTCACATGGACAGCACCTGGTCACAGGTATGACGCGAGAGTCAGCCATCGTCCTATTATTGTCGAGTAATTATAATTTCGTATTAAGATTTTTGAAATAAGATGTTACCTGCTCTTTCACCTTACCAGGATAGGATGTTATTTTTGTATTAGAGTGTTATTTTTATCCCGATTTTTGCAAGTTTAAAGAAAACATTTTAAAGCGTTCCAAACGCGCTTTCCAAACGCGCGATCCAAACGCGCCTACCAAACGCGCGATCCAAACGCGCGTTCCAAACATGCGTTCCAAACGCGCGTACCAAACGCGCGTACCAAACGCGCTTACCAAACGCGCGTACAAACGCGCTTACCAAACGCGCGAACCAAACGCGCTTACCAAACGCGCGAACCAAACGCGCTTACCAAACGCGCGTACCAAACGCGCGTTCCAAACGCGCTTTCCAAACGCGCGTTCCAAACGCGCTTTCCAAACGCGCGATCCAAACGCGCGTTCCAAACGCGCCTACCAAACGCGCGTTCCAAACGCGCCTAACAAACGCGCGAACCAAATGCGTGTAAGAAACGCGCGTACCAGCGCGTTCCAAAAGGCGCGTAGCAAAAGCGCGTACTTTGGTACCACACGCGCGATACAAACGAGCGTTCCTAACGCGCGATCCAAAACGCGCGTTCATAACGCGCGGTTCAAACGCGCGTACCAAAAGCGCGTTCCAAACGCGCTTTCCAAAGGCGCGTACAAAAAGCGCGTTCCAAAGGCGCGATCCAAACGCGCGGTTCAAACGCGCGTACCAAACGCGCTTACCAAACGCGCGTACAAACGCGCTTACCAAACACGCGTTCCAAACGCGCCTACCAAAGGCGCCTACCAAACGCGCCTACCAAACGCGCGTACAAACGCGCCTACCAAACGCGCGTTCCAAACGCGCCTACCAAACGCGCGTTCCAAACGCGCGTACCAAACGCGTGCCCAACGCGCGTACAAACGCGCGTACCAAACGCGCTTCCAAACGCGAGTACCAAAAGCGCGTTCCAAACGCTTTTTTTCAAACGCGGGATCCAAACGCGCCTACCAAACGCGCATACGAAACGCGCGTACCAAACGCGCGAACCAAATGCGCGTAAGAAACGCGCGTACGAAACGCGCGTACAAAACGCGCGTACAAAACGCGCGTACCAAACGCGCGTACGAACAGTCAAACGCGCGTACGAACAGTCAAACGCGCGTACGAACAGTCAAACAGCAATTATAAAAATAGAAGTAAAAATAATAAATAACTATTAGAGAAAAAAATACAGTAAAACTAAGAATCAAAAAGTGTGTTGAAAAACAGTAAATGTATGTTTTTTAATTTCTGCTAGTCTATGCGCTGTTAAGTATAGAGATAATATAATAAATAAATAAAATATTTGTTGGCTGGTTGATAACTACCCACTCTTTTTAAGTAGCTTTGATTTTTCTTGATTAAAAACTATTAAAAAAAATGTATTTTTTATTTAAAAACATCCTACTATGCGCTTGTTAGTAAATAAGTAGGTAGGTGACACGAAAATGAGTATAATGACGAACTATCATCTTTTAAATCTACCATTTAGTGTAAATTTGAATTACTTGAACGGGTAGGGTATGCTGAAACAGGCCCCTAACCCCTAAGACTAAGGATCCTTAGTCTTTTTTTATGAAAATCGACTCCCTAATACTTATAAGGTACTTCACCCTATTTTACGAGTTAGGCACACAATTACAGTGTAGTGTAATACCCGTTTTAGCTCTTATTCTGATGAAGTATCATGTTGGTTGCGCTACTTCTATATTTTTGGGGTGTCTTTTCATCCATATTTCCATAGCCTCACGCTATGATTGATTATCCTGCTTTTCCTTTGTTTTCAAAAGACATTGTGTGTTACTAATGTCCTTTATCCTAGTATTGTTTTGAAAGCCGATTTCTTGCGCTCTATTATATTTTATACAACCACTGTGAAAAGTACTTTATCCTTCTTTTCCTATAACTCTTATTGAACTGTCTAGTCTCTTATACCCTTTTACCTTGCGATGTGAAAAATCGATATGTCCCTTAGGCTTCTTATCCTTTAATATTTTATTTTGTTATTTGTATATTATGCCATATTTCCTCATTGGAAAATTAAAAGCTATTGTTATAAGCGACACAAACTACTTTAAATAGCGTCAAATCATTAAAACTAAAAATACAGGAAACTGCTCAATTTTTGTCTGATTCTATAACTGTTTTATTTTTCTCGATATCTTAACAAATGACAAAAATACGTCAGTTTTTCTAAAATTTAAAACTTTGAACGGCTCTCCTGAACATTTTGTTTTTTGTCACTTATGCCCAATTTCCTTTTTACCGTCGATATGATAACTACCTATTTTTTTTAATTATTGCGAAAGTTGTAATTAATTTAAAAAATATTTTATGTAAAAATAGCAAGTATGACTTAGAACAGTTTAGTAAGTAGGGTGTTTGTATTTGACCCAATTCATTAGTAAATATAAAATAACAGTTGTTATTCTTTGTAGCTTTTTATAGTTTCATACACAGACATGATTGAGGGGGTGGGAAATGACAGACTACTTATAAGCATAGTCCGAGGGATCTGGGGAAAACCAATTTCCACGCTTTGTAATTTTTTCAATAGAAATAGTTGAGGGGATGGGAAGTGACATGGACTGCTAATCATTGTTGCCCGATTTAGTACTGGGGGATTAGGAGAAAACTAATTTTTACGCTTTGTGATATTTTCACAGATATAATTGAGGAAGGGATATTGATTACAAATTAGCATAATCCGATAAATTTTCCTAAGGGTTTGGAGAAAACTCATGTCTATCACACCCTCAATATCATAAAAACTATGTCCAAGCGTGCGAAGCTGCGGGCGAAAGCTAGTAATGTATACAATAAAAAAACCGGCCAAGTGCGAGTTGGACTCGCGGTATGAGGGTTCCGTACCACCACACCTCGCCACACAACTATGACAATGATACCTATTCACATGACAAACAAAAGACACAAACACGAGCAACAGAAAAATACTACTAGCGCTATCTACTGGTGTTTTAGTGAACTAGGTTCCGTAAGTAAACGTATTATAATATTGAGTTTACCATTTTGTTTTCAATTCATAGAATTCTTATAGGTTTCCTGTAATCTGCAAGCAATGAACTACAAATTGTATTTTTTTTAAATTTTAGGGTCAGTAGTTTCGGAGATCAGGAGGGGGGTGGGGGGGTGACACTTGCAGGCCTAAAGAAACATACCTACTTAGGTACCATAAGATTCTAACAATACAATAGTTCTTAGAACCAATACTGTATTATGAATGCAAAAAACAAGATCAAAATAGTTACAAACTTAGAATAATGATGGGACTGAAAAATTACTTGACCTTTTATCCATAATACATACTCTGCAATATTATAGAATTGTTCGTACCTGGGTCGACCGAGCGATGCTTGGAGTCTCCTACTCATGTGATTTTTTCTTGTGAAAACGGATTTTAAAATTAAAGAAGTTGAAATTAAGAAAAAAAAAAAATTTGAAGCCGGTCTGATTTGGTTTGTAAGTTACACTCCTACTACTCGTATAACCGCTCGGCTAAGCACGCTTCTGAAATAATTTGTGAAAATATGGTACACTAGCTTTTGCCCGCGGATTCGACAGCTTGGACATCGTTTTTATGACGGTCTTTGAGGGCGAGCGACCTAGCGTGGACATTAGTTTTGTCCAGATCCCTATCCCAGATCGGTCTATTGTGATTAGCAGTTTATGTAACTCCTCAACCATTTCTGTGCAAAAAATCACAACAATCCATTGTTCCGTTGCGATATTAAAGAAATTAGCCAAAAAAGTATATTTTTTCAGTTCCCCGTGATACTAGCTACCTGCATGCCAATTTTCATCAAGATTGGTCAAGGTGTTGAAGCGTGAAAAGGTAAAAAAAACAAACAAATAAACACATTTTCACATTTATAATATTGTTAAGAATATAATATAAGTTCTGTCAAATACTTTCATAAAATTAATTGATAATATATAGAAATTGCATATGAAATGAAAGGTAATTTAATTTACAATACAATTTTATTTACATTATTTAAAATGTCCTCCCCTATTTTGAATACATGCCCTTAATCGACGCGGCCAATTATCAATCGCAGCACGCACCACATTCATATCTATTTCTACCGCTGCTTTAGCCAAAGATGCTCGGAGAGATTCCAAATTTTGATGAGGTTTAGCGCAGAATTTCTCATCAAAATATTTCCATATCTTGTAATCCAGTGGGTTTAATAAATCTGCACTAGAAGAGGGCCAGTCTTCATGTCCGATAAAGTCAATTCCATGGGCGGTCAACCAGTTTTGCGTGCTTCGTGGCCTATGAGCTGGTGCAAAGTCCTGTTGGAATATCCAACGTCTGTTTTTGAACATTGTTTGAGAAAGAGGTTCCACTATGTTTGATAGGACGGTATTTTGGTACACCTCGGCACTGGTTTTTACACCTTTTTCACAGTAAAACACCTCAGTTAAGCCTGAATAAGAGACTCCAAGCCAAACCATGAGTGACGAAGGATAATGCCCTCGTTGAACCCTCGGAATACGCGTGCTGGCTTCTTCAATGAATACACCTTATAATTTTGTTTATTATAACTTTCTTCGATGTTAAATTTTTTTTCATCCGAGAACAAAATTTCGTGGTGTCTTTTTCCTACGTACCGGGGAACAAAGCGCGGGATCTTTTCAGCCTATTTTTTTTCAAACGCTCGTTCAAAAAGCGTCCGGTCTTCTTACGATAAGCTCTTAGTTCCAACTCTTCATTTATCACTCTTTTGACCGTGGTTCTGCTTAGGCCAATCTGAAGAGCTAAGATTTTTTGTTTACGAACAGGATTTCGTTGAATTCGCGCCTTCACTGCTTTGATGATCGCGGGTGTCCTAACTGTACGAGGTCGGCCGGTCCTCTTACGATCTTCGAAACTTGAATATTCAGTAAATCGTTTGATAGTGCGTTATACAAATCGTAGGGTTATTTTCAATTTTTTTAGAATATAGAAAATCTCTTTTGGCGCGTAACCACAGCGGTGCAGCGCGATAACCGCTACTGTATCTTCTTTCTTTGACCACTCCATGTTTGAAATGAATGAAAAATTTCGGCATGCGCAAACGTTCTATTTTAAAAATTGGTGAAGTTTGTCTAGCCAGTTTTGACTGAACTTATGACCCGACTAGGTATATGTCACTGGGATATTGTGAAAACCGCGATGTTACAATCTCACTAGTTAGATTATGATATAACGGTAAATTGTGAATCGGATCACAATATCACGGCCTATTCTTGTACCTCCGAATAAAAACGATGATTCCTTCTGCTGCGAAGCATTCTGCGACCCAGGGGGGAGCCTCGCTTCGGGGGGAGGCTCTTTGACTGTTAAATCAATGAAACCTGACCGTAGGTTCGGTGCTCATTTATTTGGAGTTTTTCACTTCGCTTAGTGTTATTCTAATGTCACTAGTGAGTTACAATGTCACTAGTGAAATTGTAAACAATATGTTACAGTTCACAATCTTTCGACAGTTCACAATCTCGCGAAATAAATCCCGTTAGATTATACATTATAATCTAACGGAATTTACAATCTTACGGTGACGTATAAAAACAACTGACGTATCTATAGACATGAATGCAAGTAGGGCTGATCACCGGCGGCATTGGTCACGAAAAGTATTTAATCGAATTTTCAAAGTGTTTTCAAAAGGTGAGGTAGCGCATTTTTTTATTTTTTATATACGTACAATCAAAGATTGGCAATATAAATAGCATTGTTTCCATAGATTAGGTAGTTCGTATGAGCGAGAGATTTTTGTTGTTTGAGCAAGACGCAAATAGAAGCGCCGCCATTTATCATTCCCAGTCTAAAAGTATTGTATAATTGTATTGTATGCGTAGAAGTATCTTATTTATGTGTAGCTTGGTATAGTTAATTAAGTAATAATATAATTGGTATATTAAATAAAACAAATAAAATTATACTTGTTATTTGGAATAGTCATTTTACTAACTTCGGTACGAAATGAATCAGACAGGGTTACTGGAAATGTGACGTATTTAAGACGTATTGCTTTTAAAGGTGTGAACTGAATCTAATTTGAAACAAAATAAAGGTCAAATAACTAGGGGTCGCAAATCAACGACTTTCAAGTAACAGCCAACTTAATTTTCAAATTTTCTTCGTAATTTTGTTGAAAAAAATTGTATGCAAAACACGGGAAAAACGGCACCGTGTGTGTACATTCATTGATTTCTATGAAGAGCGATATTGTAAGATATCTGGTCAGAAGATATCTTAAAGTATCTTTCCCGTGTGTGACAACCCTTTCGTTCGGTAACCAAACTGTAACCAACCTGCGTGACCGGGGAGGGGGGGGGGGCAGGGTGTGTGTGTGTGTTTGTGAATCGAAGATTAACATTCTTTGCGCTTGACCTGACACGCACTTGGCCACTTTTATTCTTATGGAAAACTCCTGTTTCAAATGACAAGTATGATAAATTGTGTAGTCTAATCGCTGCCACGATAGCTTGTGACGGGAGCAAGTTCATCAACTGCGCATGCGTTAGAATTATTCGAAGATTAAATCACTTTAAATAACTCATTGATGGACACTGATTATAAGAAAGTGTGCTTGATTGATAAACCATCCAGTTTTTAAATAGCTTTTGCACGCGGCTTCGCATAGTTCGGGCATAGTTCTTTTATGACTGTCTTTGAGGGTGAGTGATATATCAGCCTATGTCACTCAGAAGTAATGTAGCTTTCTGCTGGTGAAATAATTTTAAAAATAGGTTCAGTAGTTCCAGAGATTACTTACAAACAAACTCACAAACTTTACCTCTTTACAATATTTGCGTAGATGTCCATGGTTTATATTATTTGCTAGGTACAGTCATGAAATTTAATTAGCAGATTTACGGAACTTTCATTTTTGCCGGGTTATAAGTACGTACCTATATTTCCGAGTTATTTATTACTTTTATACTAACCAAGAAGAAATTACATCGACATTTAAACTTTTTCTTTAACTTCCGGTCTTCTTTGACGTTCATCATATCAGCTCATATAAGTCCAAACCGAGGGGCTCGAGCCTACCCTGAATTAGGGCGATCGGGCCTTAGTCAACCACGCGGGCCCAGTGCGGGTTGGTCAACTTCACACACAACCTGCGAGTTTCTCCGCAGGCGTGTGCAGATTTCCTCACGATGTTTTCCTTCACCATACCTTTGACGTTACTTAAATCTATTAGACAGAAAGTGGATAAAACAGGAAAAAGTAATTTCATAACCCGGCAAAATTAAAGAGACTTCAATCTGTTATACATTTTTAATTCCGTACTGTACCTATGTCTTTGTAAACCTACCATTTAACTCAACATTCTGTAGCTGTTTCAAGTTTTCCTGTTTAAGCTATCGCTATTATTGAGTCACCGATATATTTCGTGTCAGTCAATTTTTTTGCGGTTGTATGAGAGATTGAATACTTTAAATAAATGGTGTCCGAATATTTGAATTTACAAAGAATTTTTTAATGTTTTATACGTTTAGTTTAGTATAATCTAAGTATTTACTATAGATAATGATTTTTTTTTCAGATAATGGTGACAATAGATGGTTCTCAGTTTTAGTTGGATCCGATAGGTGGCGCTGTTGTCTAGATAATAACCTAAGAACTAAGTTATGATATTAAGGAACAATCCAGGTGCCTCATAAGTACAAAAAAAATCATCAAAATCGGTCAAGCCGGAAGAAAACAATTTAATTTATAACACAGGTGGAGCCGCGAGGCACTCACTAGTACCACACCTCGGTCACTGACGATCAAATGTATGAAACAAACGCGTTCCTACGCACACAGTCTAAGCTCGTGTAGGTGAACGCGTACCATGCTTGTGTGAGTGAGATAAGACATGCTAGAGATGCGGTTGAGGCTACTGAGCGGGGGTGGGCGGCACTTTCAACGGGAGGCAGGGAGTGACCATAATGTACGCTGGTACTCTTTATTGTACTGTGCTAGTACCTACGTTTGTAAAATTAAAAACATTCGAGTTCGATCAAGATATCCGATCAAAAAATAAAGATGCCAAGTTTTATCACGATCCATTTTCAATGCTTTAGGGGTTACCTGGATGGTTCTTAGCTTTGGATCCGGTAGGTGGCGCTGTTGTCGAGATTCAGAATGTTTTTAATAGCGCCACCTACTGGGTCCGACTAGAACCATCCATATGAACCCATAACTACAAAAATACTTCAAAATTGGTCAAGCCGAGAAGAATTACACAGATTGGAAGATTTCTGACCAAATTTAAAACACAGGCGGAGTCGCTGGGCACCCACTAGTACCTAGTACAGTACAAAACATTCGAGCTCGATAAAGACATCCGATCAAAAATAAAGATGTCAAGCTTTGTCGCGATCTGTTGAAAATTGTGGCTGGTATCGGGTGACTGGGCGTGTTATATTCCATATAACATGTAAGTATATCTCTACATATACAGGATGTAACAATATTGGTGTCGGTCCCGTTAACTAGTGCTTCTACTCATCTTACTGAACAACTCTTGTTCTATGACTTTGCTGAAATTGTTAAAAAAAACCGCTCGTCAGCGTTAGAACGCCGTACAGTCACCGCCGCAATTGCACGCCGCCCGTGTACGCAGTTATAACCGCTAAGTCGAGCGCCTTAATACCTATGTTTCCGTGTATTTTCTGACAGTGGGAAGGAGTAGGTGAATAAATGCGTAGGTACTTTAGTTTTATAAGGAAGTTCAATATCTGTTACGAAGTAACTAGTATCTCATCTGTGCTATGGGTTCCTTGAAGAAAGTTGTTCAGTATGATGAGTTGAACCCCTTTTGAACGGGTCCTTCACCAATTTTGTTACATACTATATAAAATTTTGAACCAGTTGGTTGAACCAAGTGGTGCATGCTCGATAAAATGTTCGTGCGTATGGTGGCGCATCGGGAGCCAGGTCGTTCCTTTCCCTCTAATATGGTTGATGGGAGCGAAGGCTGACTTTCGCGTTATACTCGTGACCGGGTGCTGTCCGTGTGAACTGGCCTATTCTTGTTAAATGCATTCAACGATTTTTATATATAACTTTTCATGTCATATTGTTTTCATGTTCTAATGACATAATCTGGTTTTTACTAACTAACTAATTATTGTTTATTTCTTGATTATTTACAAATGACATTGTTATTATTGTTTTATGACTATCAGAAAGAGTGTAATTTGCACCTATTTTGAATAAATACGAGTATATTGAATTGAATTGAACCAATAGTATTTTTTGGAACTACTCGACTAAATAAGACATTATATTTATGCCTTTTTAACATTCACCTTGAGGACTAACACAAAAGTTAAGATTTCTGCGAAATTAATTGCCATGTGCTTCCAAAACCGAGCATCCTGTTCTACGAGTAGGTACATCGACATTTGGTCTCATTTGGTACGTTTTCCTTGCAATCGTTATTATTTGGTGCATTTTCCTTGAATCGTTATTTAGTCAAGGGGACAAATTACACACGGTCGTCTTCAAACATGTGAAAATTGTAGTGCTTAGTCTCTTTCAATATTGAATCTTTAAAAACAATTAACATAACGATGAATATTCCGATTACTTTGGTAAGATAATTTTTAATACATAAGAACCTACTTTTATAAAAAATGTGTGCTGGACACATAGTAAAAGTGAAACTTCAACGGACAGGTAGAAAAACGAATCGCAACAGACAAGTGGAAAAACTAATCGCAACAAACAAGTGGCAAAACGAATCGCAAAATAATTTTTACTTAATGTTTTACGGGCTGGTTATCAAATTATACAAGTACATTAACAATCTGCCCGTAAAACTTCAAGTTTAATTTTTTTTGAGATTCTCACAATAAACTATTACCTATATTATACTATTAGTATTGGGAATTTGAATGTTTTGTCAGACATAAGTAGGTATTTTATTTTTATTTTTACAAAAGATTGTTATCATTTCAAGATTTCTTCCTTACTACTAAAAGGTATTGAAAATTATTGTTATTCTCTCCATTTCCACAATAAAATGTTTTAACTGTGTATCTTCGGTTCCTTCACCGATTATTTTGAGGTAAGTTTGTTCATACTCCTTTTTTCGTTTTCCTTCGTGCTGCCTGGTGGTGCATATTCCGGTCCTTTTTACGTTCTAGGGTCTTTGCACTACACAATTCAATGAGGGAAGCTTCCGGTTGCCAGGCATCATAAAAACTTGCGTGGCACACTCGTCCTCAAAGTGTTATTTGTTAGTGTTATCTACGCCAGTGCCACCGGGGGACTGCTGGAATTACACCTTGCGCAATTTCACAGCATAGCCGCCATTATAGTAATCTTAGAAAACATTTGTAACACTTCCAAAATTTAAAATGTTTAATAAGTCCAATAGGGATTCTAGATTACGAAGAAAAGGAAAAAAATAAAATTTAAAGGTGTAGTACAATTAAATATTTTAAATTTTGGAAGCGTATAAATGTTTTTTTTAAGTAATTTTTTAAACGCCCCCTTAAATAAAAAAAGGTGGTCACATTCGGAGACAGTATAATATTTCCAATTAGCTCTGATGGGTCATTCAGCGCAAGGCGATCGATCTGGAAATTCACTGTCGGCTAATGGTCTACTCCAGTGTGCCCCCAGTAGTATGCATGAATGCATACATGTAGTAGTTTACCACGGACCCTGCGGGCTGCGCATTAGGGATCCAATTCGTTTGCGCATGATAGCACGAAAACTATCCACATTAGCGCCTGCGAACATATTATGACGCGTTTTTTAAATTTTCTACCGACTTCAACAAAGGAGGAGGTTCTCAATTCGACTGTATGTTGTTTTTTTTGTTTGTTTGTTACGCGATATCTATCTCCGCAGATTGTGAACCGATTTTCAAAATTATTTTTATTCGAAAGAACATACTCATTGGGTCTCATTGTCATCAAGTCAGGATCTGATGATGGGATCCCAGGGAAACCCTCAAATTTTATAGACACGTATTACGTGATTTATGTTTTCTTAAGCTATTAAAATACTTGCGTCTGGTAGTCATCGTCTCATGTTGATAAGCTGATGAAGAAAGGTTCAACTACTTAACGGTTAGGAGTTGGAGGATAATTCTTTCAATATTATACATAGATAGATACGTAGGTACGCATAGACCGATAGTTGTACTCTTTAAAGTTCTTCACATGAGCTGATGATGGAAGATTTAACTCCCTAACTTTCATGCTGCTTAGATGATGATGGAAGCCACAGGATTCTGTATCTGTTAATGAAACACATGCATTATGATTTGATAATTCCTATTGGCGAGTAGGTTATTGGATTTAACGTTGTTAGATACAAAGCATTATCACTAAAAATAAAGAAAATAAATATAAAAGTTAAGTTAATAACGATATTAAAGGTGGGTAAGAAATATATTTGCCTAGAAGACTGCGAGAATGTGGACGATTATAACGACAGGTTCGTGGAAATTGTCCAAACGGTCGGGTCTAAGATTTTCAAAACTCGCCGTTCAAACAGAACCAAAAAAATCTCTGACTTGACCAGCAACCTCATGGAAGAAAGACGAAGATTGGTTTTGCAGTCCTCTGAAGACGCTACTCAGTATCGGCAACTAAACAGGCAGATCTCTAAGTCTCTAACTCGCGATTTGCGCCACTATAATACAAATTGTATTAAAGAGGCGATTGAAAACAACAAAGGCCCAAAAGTGTTCGCGAGAGATCTGTCTGTTGGTCAAAGTCAACTGACCAAGCTGAAGACTGAGGACGGCAGGATCATATCGTCTAAGACTGAGTTGCTGGAAGAAGTTGAGAAGTTCTACGGACAATTGTACACGACCACACGTCTGCCTGTCAGCGATCTGGCTAAAGACCCAAGAGCTAGACTTACCCGACACTATACCGAAGATATCCCGGACGTCAGCCTGTACGAGATTAGAATGGCTCTTATACAGCTTAAAAACAATAAGGCACCGGGTGATGATGGAATTACGGCTGAACTTCTGAAAGCAGGTGGAACACCGGTACTTAAAGCTCTTCAGAAATTATTTAATTCCGTTATACTTGAAGGATAAACGCCTAAGGCATGGCACAGAAGTGTGGTCGTGCTTTTCTTCAAAAAGGGCGACAATACCCTGCTGAAGAACTACAGACCCATCTCACTTCTGAGCCATGTCTACAAACTGTTTTCGAGGGTCATTACGAATCGTCTCGCACGCAGGTTTGACGACTTCCAGCCTCCCGAACAAGCCGGTTTCCGAAAAGGATTTAGTACCATAGACCACATACATACGCTGCGGCAGATTATACAGAAGACCGAAGAGTACAATCAGCCACTATGCTTGGCGTTCGTGGACTATGAGAAAGCCTTCGATTCGGTCGAAACCTGGGCTGTGTTACAGTCTCTCCAGAGGTGCCAAATTGACTATCGATACATCGAAGTGCTGAAGTGTTTGTATGAAAACGCCACCATGTCGGTTCGCCTCCAGGATCAAAACTCGGAACCTATCCAGCTGCAGCGAGGGGTGAGACAGGGAGACGTTATATCTCCGAAACTATTCACCGCCGCCCTAGTGGTTTTTAAGCTTTTGGACTGGGGTGGACTCGGCATCAATATCAACGGCGAGTACATCACCCACCTTCGATTCGCTGACGATATCGTGGTCATGGCTGAGACTATGGACGACTTAGGCACAATGCTCGATGGCCTCAGTAGAGCCTCTCAACAAGTGGGTCTTAGAATGAACATGGACAAGACGAAAATTATGTCAAACGTCCGTGTCATACCTACTCCTCTGAAGGTTGGAGGCTCTACACTCGAAGTTGTTACCGAATATGTATACCTGGGACAAACAGTCCAGTTAGGTAGGTCCAACTTCGAGAAAGAGATCAATCGTCGAATCCAACTCGGCTGGGCAGCGTTCGGGAAGCTTCGCAATATCTTTACGTCCCAGATACCGCAGTGTCTTAAGACCAAGGTCTTCGACCAATGTGTGTTGCCAGTGATGACGTACGGAACTGAGACATGGTCGCTTACTATGGGCCTCATAAGAAGGCTCAAGGTCACCCAAAGGGCAATGGAGCGTGCTATGCTCGGAGTTTCTCTGCGTGATCGAATCAGAAACGAGGAGATCCGTAAGAGAACCAAAGTAACCGACATAGCTCTCAGAATTGCTAAACTTAAGTGGCAGTGGGCGGGGCACATTGCTCGTAGAACAGATGGCCGTTGGGGCAGTAAAGTTCTCGAGTGGCGACCACGCACCGGAAAGCGTAGTGTAGGCAGGCCTCCCACTCGGTGGACCGATGACCTGGTGAAGGTCGCGGGAAGCCGCTGGATGCGGGCAGCGCAGAACCGGTCGTCGTGGAGATCCTTGGGGGAGGCCTATGTCCAGCAGTGGACTTCCTTCGGCTGATATGATGATGATGAAGAAATATATTAGGGGCTTAATTTTTTTTTTGCGGTCGGTGTCTACAAACCACCGAATCTAAAACATTTGATACGCAAGTAACTGTGTGCTGGTACCGACCTCAAAAAAAATGTAAGCCCCTAATGTATTTCTTACCCACCTTTAATTTCATTATTGTTGGTTAATGTTGTGTACTTAAGTATAATAATATTGTTTCATACTTTTGAGTGAATTTCATTTTGAAGTCGGTTTTTAGTTTTTTTTTAACTTTTTTTTCCACAATTGGTAAGCCCTAGGAATTATCTAACCTTATGGTAAGTGACGATGATGCCGAAGATGGAAGCGGGCTTACCAAGATTTCCCAACACACTGGGGATCTGGCTATGTTATCTTCAAGCCGGAACACATCAATGCTGTTAGTTAATACTTATGTTTGGCGGCAAGACTAAGATACGTCAGTACTAATATATATACTTCGACTAAGATAAGATGGTGGTAGCTACCCAGGCGGGCTATGAAAATGCCCTACCACCAACCAAACTGAGTCTTGCAAAGTTGACCCTGCCGGTAATCGAACCCACGACCTCATGGTGTGAAGCGAATGGACTAAACGTTATGCCACGGAGGTAGTTAATAAGTTACAGTAGCATTGACTACTTCCAGGTTTATCCTAAAGTAATATATGTCATAATGTAGATTTCATCTTTTCAGATTCATCAGATCCAGCAGAGCGCCCTTTTATCACTACTCATAACATTCCTGTCATGGGGTTGCAGTGTCGCGGAGCACCGGCATACGTGCCCTATAGGGTACACCATAGCCCACAAGAAGTACAAAGGCGATGACCCCGTCTGCTACCGACTGAAGGGTCCCGAGAAATTTGCTGACAAGTTCCAGGGCTGCGCTGGAAACCTATACACAACCAAGCTGTATTACAGCCTCAATATAAAAGAAACAAACAAAGTTCTATGGACTGACTATAAGACTATGTACCGTGGGGGACTGTTCATAGATTGGTCGTACACAGATTCTATGGGAGATTCACTACCATTAAAGGATGAGGTCAATTATGACCCCAATTTTTCTGATGAAGAAGCGTGCATTATAATTGATCCTATACGGAATTTCACAGCGACAAAGTGTGACAAAAAACATTACAGATTTTGTGTTGTTAGGTCTTTTAGTAAAAAAAAGACAGGGTTCATGAAGGATGCCAAGATTCAGATGAGTTTTGGCGGTACTTTAGTCCAAGACCAACTTGCCTAGCTCCTATTAGGACAGTCAAAAAGACATTACACGAAGCTTATTGGGCACAAGCTGAAGAGACATGCTCTAAACGGCAAGCATCGCTACTAAATGAGGGCTGGATATACGCGAGTGATCCGTTGATTTCCGCATCGGCGAACTTGTTCCATGGATTACCAAGATTTCTACTGGGCATCGTTCTGAGTCCAGGTAATACGACGTCGTGGTTCGACTCAGCAAGAGGGGGTGAATGGGTGAGTTTACTATCAAGATATTGTTTATTTTGGCTTGCTTTATTTAGGAAATTATAATGGTGCGCCACATTACAACTCAAAGTAATTGGATGTAGCTCTGCAAACTACACCCATCCTACAAAGTGGTACATAAAGTCACCGATGAGTTATGAGAAGTTAGCTGTTTAGCTGTCCAAATGTGTTTAAAAATAAAGTTCGTGATATGTTAGTAGAAGTACGGGTCCTTGTCCTAACAAAAATCAATTTTATGGTCTTACATCTAAATTGGCATGCATGTAGCTTTCATATATGTGCTTTAATGTCGATATGTATATATCGCAGCCATCTAGTCAAATATGTCATTTGTTTGGAAGGCTAGTCCGTTGATTGAATGGCAACATTCAAATGAATGACTAGGCCGAACGTTGATTGAACAAGCGTCACTCAACGTTCAACTAGTTGGCTGATTGTAAGCTAGCCCATTGAACATGAACATGGCGGAGGTAAAATGCCATACAACAGAAATTTAGATGAAAAAAATTTTTCTTTTCTAAAAAACTGTAAATGAGCGAGCGAAGTAGCCATATTAGGTTCGGTCAGTGCTCCGTCACTCGCCTATACGTACCGCAAAATATACCTACACTTCGCGACCCACTCGGACGGGCTCTCGTGAGTCGGGCCGCCACCGTGTATGACCGTGTGTCTTGCGTAGGTTATGGATACCTCGAGATAGGTAGGCAGGTAATCATTATTATTGTGTGTCAGTGTGTAGGTAATAAAAAATATTAAAAAAACAGATCTAATGAAACTGGCTAAGTGCGTGTCGGATCATGAAAAAATTAGGGTTCCGTAGTGAACAAAAAAATGGAAAAAAAAGTTAATTTTGCAGTTTATATTTAGACATTTTGTAAGGAGTTGAACTTTTTACAAATATAACTGCAAGTCTTAAGTTAGTCCACTATCACTCTTAAACTAAGAAAGCCTACTTAGCCGTGATATTTTTTCTTGTTAATTCAGTATGTGTCCTACTATTCTATTCTAAATCATATTCAGATTTCCTGAAATAGCGGTTTTGAAACTGTAACAAAAATCAGCACTCAAAAACTTAATATTTCGTAAACTAATCATTTATTGACGGACATGGCGAAACTATAAAGGTTCTTAGTTTGACTACAAAACCTTAAAAATCACCGACGTACCGATAAAAACAGCTAAGTAATATTAACCGCCTCCGTGCTGTAATGTTTAGTTCATTCCCTGCACACCAGGAGGTCGCGGGTTCCATTCCCGGCGGGGTCAACTTTGTAAGAGTCGGTTTGGTTGGTGGTAGGGCATTTTCTAAGCCCGTCTGGCTAGCTACCACCATCTTATCTAAATCTTGCCGCCAAACATCAGTGTTAACAATATGATGTGTTCCGGCTTGAAGATAAGATAGCCAGATCCCCATTGCGTTGGGGAATCTTGGTAAGCCCGCTTCTATCTTCGGCAACATCGTCACTTACCATCAGGCGAAATGATCCTAAGTAAGGGCTTATCAATTTTGGATTAAAAAAAATATTATCGGGTCGTAATCAGAACGCGGCAATCAGGATTTACCTAGCGCATATTTTTTTTAACCAAAAAAAAATGAAAGGTAACTTGTAATTCGTTTTAAGCTGACGCACCTTCTAAGTGCGATGAACTAGTACGACTGTTACTTAAACTAATCAAATAAATAAAAACCATCACTTGTAAAAATTTTATTATATTTTCATGAATCAACCCTAGCGCTAAAACGCCGCACAGTCGCCGCCGCGATTCGCGCGCCGCCCGTGTACGCAGTTATGACCGCTAAGTCGAACTCCTTTATACCCATGTTTCCGTGTATTGTCTGACAGCGGGAACGGGTAGATTAATAAATGCGTAGGTATTTTCGTTTTATACGGAAGTGCAGTATTTGTTACGAAGTAACTAGTATCTCATCTGTGGTTCGGTCAGATTTTATGGATTATACAGTCAAAGAGCCTCGCCGCGAGTCTCCCCCCCACGGGTAGCAGATAGCTTCGCAGAAAAAGAAATCATCGGTTTTTTATTCGGAGAATATCTCATTCAACGACTTGGCTAAATGACGTTCAGCAAAGTTATTTAACGTTACATTCAACGATCGTCCATATAGTTCCCAGCTAAGAATAGGACCATCCCATCTCTTCCAATGAGTGTCGTAAGAGGCGACCAAAGGACTTAAAATCGGAGGACGGGCAGCAGCGTCTTTCCGTGCATTGCAACACACTTGCAATCAAACTGCGATCACCAACCCGCCTGCCAAGCGTGGCGATTACGGCAAAACCCCCCTATGAAATCCACACCCAGAAAACGGCCCCTAGTCCCCGGCGGCCCCGCTATTCCTGGCTCCGGTAGCAGTCATGGTAACGGCGGGGTGGGGGGTGCGAAGAATCCCCGGCAGATGCCAGGCTAACAAACCCAACGATCTTTGGCCCTGGCAACTTACAACACGCGTACACTGCGGACTGACGAGAAACTTACAGAACTCGAAGAAGTATTGAGCAGGTTACGGTGGGATATCGTAGGTTTATGTGAAGTCCGAAGAGAGGGAGAGGATACCATGATACTTAAATCCGGAAACCTGCTCTATTTCTGGGAGGGCGACCAACAGTCCCAGGGTGGTGTCGGGTTTCTCGTCCACAAGTCCTGATTAACAATGTGGTCCAAATCGTGAGCGTTTCGACAAGGGTAGCATACCTTATACTCAGAATCACCAAACGGTATTCGATGAAGGTCATACAGGTATACGCGCCGACTACGGAACACTCCGACAACGAGGTAGAGACTATGTATGAGGACATCTCTACAGCCTTACATAGCACCAGGACCCATTATACCGTTGTTATGGGGGACTTTAAGCGAAACTGGGCAAACGAAGCGATGGTGAGCTGAGATTGGGGCAATTTGGATATGGAGTAAGAAATGCACGTGGCCAGATGCTGGCCGACTTTATGGAGAAGGAGAGCCTCTTTATGATGAACTTCTTCTTCAAAAAGTCAAAACAGCGGAAGTGGACATGGTTGCATCCCAATGGCGTAGCAAAAAACGAGATAGACTTCATCTTGTCGACAAGGAGGCAAATATTCAATGATGTCTCCGTGATCAATTCAGTCAAAACAGAAAGCGATCACAGGCACATTGAATTTAAAGACCAAGCTAGAAAGATGTCGACTGATGAAGTCTACGCTCCGACCGGCGCCCATCCAGCTCCAAAACCCCGAGAGCTTTCAGCTCGAGTTGCACAATCGTTTCGAATGCCTAGGAGACTGCGAGAATGTGGACGATTATAATGACAGGTTCGTGAAAATTGTTCAAACGGTCGGGTCTAAATTTTTTTAAAACTCGCCGTTCAAACAGAACCAAAAAAATATCCGACTTCACCAGCAACCTCATGAAAGAAAGACGCAGATTGGTTTTACGCTACTCAGTATCGGCAACTAAACAGGCAGATCTCTAAGTCCCTAACGCGCGATTTACGCCAATATAATACAAATTGAATTAAAGGGGCGATTGAGCACAGCAAAGGCTCAAAAGTGTTCGCGAGAGATCTGTCTGTTGGACAAAGCCAACTGACCCAGATGAAGACTGAGGATGGCAGGACCATATCGTCTAAGACTGAGTTGCTGGAAGAAGTTGAGAAGTTCTATGGACAATTGTACAAGACCACACGTTTGCCTGTCAGCGATCTGGCTGAAGACCCAAGAGCCAAACTGACCAGACACTATACCGAAGATATCCTGTACGTCAGCCTGTACGAGATTAGAATGGCTCTCAAACAGCTCAAGAACAACAAGGCACCGGTTGATGATGGAATTACGGCTGAACTTCTGAAAGCAGGTGGATCACCGGTACTAAAAGCTCTTCAGAAGTTATTTAATTCCGTTATACTCGAGGGACAAACGCCTAAGGTATGGCACAGAAGTGTGGTCGTGCTTTTCTTAAAAAAGGGTGACAACACCCTGCTGAAGAACTACAGACCCATCTCACTTCTGAGCCATCTCTGCAAGCTGTTTTCGTGAGTCATTATGAATCGTCTCGCACGCAGGTTTGACGTCTTCCAGCCTCCCGAACAAGCCGGTTTCCGAAAAGGCTTTAGTACCATAGACCACATACATACGCTGCGGCAGATTATACAGAAGACTGAAGAGTACAATCAGCCACTATGCTTGGTGTTTGTGGACTATGAGAAGGCCTTTGATTCAATCGAAACCTGGGCTGTGCTACAGTCTCTCCAGCGGTGCCAAATTGACCATCGATACATCGAGGTGTTGAAGTGTCTGTATGAAAACGCCACCATGTCGTTTCGCTTCCAGGACCAGAACTCGAAACCTATCCAGTTGCAGCGAGGGGTGAGACAAGGAGACGTTATATCTCCGAAACTGTTCACCGCCGCCCTGGAAGATGTTTTTAAGCTTTTGGACTGGGGTGGACTCGGAATCAATATCAACGGCGAGTAGATAACCCAGCTCCGATTCGCTGACGATATCGAGGTCATGGCTGAGACTATGGAAGACCTAAGCACAATGCTCGATGGCCTCAGTAAAGTCTCTCAACAAGTGGGTCTTCAAATGAACATGGACAAGACGAAAATAATGTTAAATGTCCGTGTCGCACCCACTCCTCTAAAGGTTGGAGACTCTACACTGGAAGTGTTTGACGAATATGTATACCTGGGATAAACAGTCCAGCTAAGTAGTTCCAACTTCAAGAAAGAGATCAATCGACGAATCCAACTCGGCTGGGCAGCGTTCGGGAAGCTTCGCAATATCTTCACGCCCAAATACCGCAGTGTCTCAAGACTAAGGTCTTTGACCAGTGTGTGTTGCCAGTGATGACTTACGGAACTGAGACATGGTCGCTTACATGGCCTCATAAGAAGGCTCAAGGTCACCCAAAGGGCAATGGAGCGTGCTATGCTCGGAGTTTCTCTGCGTGATCGAATCAGAAACGAGGAGATCCGCAGGAGAACTAAAGTAACCGACATAGCTCACAAAATCGCTAAACTGAAGTGGCAGTGGGTAGGGCACATAGCTCGTAGAACAGATGGCCGATGGGGCAGTAAAGTTCTCGAGTGACGACCGCGCACCGGAAAACGTAGCATAGGCAGGCCTCCAACGCGGTGGACCGATGACCTGGTGAAGATGACGGGAAGCCGATGGATTCGGGCAGCGCAGGAACGGTCGTCGTGGAAATCCTTGGGGGAGGCCTTTGTCCAGCAGTGGACAATTTGTGGCTGATATGATGACATTCAACGACTTGGCCAGTTGTCTTTTACTCATTCAATTGAATGTCGCCATTTAATTAACGGGATAGCCTTTCAATCAAATGGCAGATTTAACCAGATGGCTGCGTCAGATATACATCGGGACATAATTGTTTCCCCTCCCCGCCCCCATTTTTATGTCCCCAATCGTGTTTTTTCTTAATTTATTATAAAAGCGGTCAGAGCTAAGAAGAAATAGTCAATGTTCTTAATTAAATTCTCTACGATATCGTGTTTGGACGTATGTTGATAGGATTTATAGTTTAAAAAATATCACATGTTGCTTCAATGTTTTTTTTTAGTAAATGTTAATTTTCTGCTAACCTATACCTAATATAATGGCCGCGCTACAATCGCGCGTGTCTTCCGCAATTGACAAATAGCTTAGCATAACACGGTCTTTCAGTATCGTACTAAAGAGTTTTGTAATGCTCAAAACAAGTCTGAAGTTTTATGTTATATTTACGAAAACGAAGGAGTTATATTTCAATAACTTTGCAGTCAGATAAATTCTGTACAGCCGCTTTTGACAAATCCGTCGTCTGTAACAGCGGAAGTTACTCTTAATGAAACATCAATCAATATTGTTCAGCATCTTGATCAAACTCAGAAAGAATACGTCGTCATAGGCTCATAATATGAAAACCTAGTCTACCTTCATCATTTAGTCTAAAACCTTACCATATTTTTTCACCGATGTGGTTTCTTTCCTTTGGAGTTCCTCCCATTCCTGAGAACTGTTCGGTTCATTTCACAGTAGATCTAAATGCTGAGAAAAAGATCAAGGATGCATGGCTTGAGCGATTTCAGGATATTACGTCTTTGAACCCAATTCAAGCAACAGCCATCGCTATGGATCAACCTCTATACGCTCTCAGAAAGATCTTGCAATGGAATAATCATGAGCAGTTTGGAGCATAACGTTGTGCTCATGATGGGTGCTTTTCACATAGAGATGAACTTTATGACGTTGATTGGGAATTTATTGAAATCGGGAATTATTTCATATTTAACACGTGCTGAAGTATGTGGCGCAGGAAAGGCTTATTCACTTTTAAAAGTCTCGCATCCAAGACTGGCCCGATACATTCACGAAGTACTCTCAGCTGCATTATATATACTTTCGAAAATCCCTTAAAAATCGATACACACCTTGACTTTGAGAAATGGAAACAACAAAAATCGGTAATTCTCAGTTTAGAAGTGTTGAGAGCCTCTTTTCTGCGCTCTGTGCGCACCTCAAACTTTGTCCTATACATTCAGGCCTTAAGGTCAATAGCTCCATGGTTTTTGCGCTGTTGATCATACAAATTATGCCCGATGGGTGTGCTTTGCTTCATGACCAGTGCACATCCGTGATATGGAATTACTACCAATTGTTGCCCCTGACGTATATACCATGCATTCTGTTCTGGAAAATTCACAGTCAAGAAATCTATTGCGCGTTTTTCCTCGATTGCACTTGACCAGGACCATGAACAGGCCTCTGCAAGTACGGTGCAGATTCCTGAGATTTATTAAAATCATTAATAAATGCATTAGCAAATAAAATAATTTAAATATAATTTTCAATGGATTTGACTAGTAGTGTTAATAATTTGCTTGATTCCCGGTACTTACACCATTAAATGTCAGCTCCCGTGCTTCGGAAAACACGTTAAGCCGTTGGTCCGGGTCAACATATTGATAAAACGTAAAAAAAGAGTTACGAGTACTTGTTTCGTGGAGTCAGACGCGGTGCACTGTAAATCGGGAACCACTGCCTCTACCATAATGAATTAGGTGTCATATTGTAGATCAATGTATAAGGTATTTAACCTGTTCAGCCCATTTTATCACAACTCTTGTCATTTTTAGGGTTCCGTTCACCCAACGGGAACTTATTATTAAGCCTCGGGTGTCTGTCCGTCTGTCAGCGGGCTGTATTTCATGAACCGCTATAGGTAGGCAGTTGAAATTTTCATAGAATGTGTATTTTTATTGTTGCTATAACAACAAATACTAAAAATCATAAAAAGTGAAAAATATTGTGGAGTCTCCAAAACGCTAATACATACAAGTATGAAATTTGGTGTGATTATATTACTTATACTGAAGTAAAACAACAAATAATAAAAATTGGCCAATTATGAGTCGTACTCGCGCTAAGGAGTCTGAACTGAATGACAATAAAATCATATTTTTGTCGCTCGCGTTGATGTCTTTTGTTCGTAATGTGAATAGTCATTCATACTATGTAGTTGTGTGGGGAGGTGTGATGGTACGGAATCCTTGGAGTGCTAGTCCGACTCGCACTTGGCCGTTTTTATTTTATTTTATAAATGGAGCAAGAAAAAAAATGTACCTGATTTTGTAATTTTAAAATAAGGGTGTATTTAAAAAACCGGCCAAGTGCGAGTCAGAACCGCACACATAGGGTTTCGTACCATCATACGAGTACTAAATAGCGCTGGTTTCTTCAGTTCCGTACAATCATACTAGATGGCGCTAGTTTGTTCACGTTTAAAAAAAAACACGATTTTTTTATGGAACCTGCGATCAACAATGTCTGCCTAAAAAACCAGCAAGAGGAAAACATCCAGACTCAATCTACTCCGCCTCCTCCTACAAGTACAACTTCAGAGGCTGTACCTTGCTTCTGCACGTAATATCGGGCTGCGACACCACTTCAATCGTTTTTGGGTTTGGAAAGAATAAATTCCGACAACTTTTTAGGAAAGACCCATCATCACTGGAGCAGGCGGAGAGTTTCGAGGACCCTGATGCTAGCCCCCAAGAAATTTCAGTAGCAGGGGAGAAAATCTTGGTATCCCTGTATGGTGGCAGTACAGAACAGTCGTTGAACTCCTTTCGCTATAACAAATTAAAGACAAATACCACCAAGCTCAATCTGGCTAAAATACCTTTCTTGAGGACATGGAGTGGATGGGGATTGTCAAAGTGAGGTTGGTCTAGAAAAGCTCGAAGACTGGAGCCTATCAGGATGATTAGAGACGCTGCATCCTCAATCGTGATCTATACCATCTCATGCATATGCAACTCCCCTCCCCACCCCTCCCTTACGAAACGAGCGAAGCGTATGTAAAGGCAATGCCCAAAAAAACCCAGTCCCGGCGCAAAAGAAATGTATTTCAGATTTTTAGTATTAATACGAGTATGTGATCAAATAATATTATGTAGTTGGAATTTTCAATTAATTTTTTTTAAATGGCATAAATTGCATTTTTATGTAAATTCAGTTAAGTCAATTAATTTTCTAAAGAGTTTAAAAATTGGTAGATCTTACGAGTAACTATGATGTTTCTTCATCTATTTTCACAATGCAACCTACGCTGTAGTCTTAGCTTAAAAAAAACAAGGTTATTTAGTGAAATATATTTTTTGTTTTTATATTTTTTTTAATCGTCTCCCACGCGGTGGACCGACGACCTGGTAAAGATCGCGGGAAGCTGATGGATGCGGGCAGCGCAGGACCGGTCGTCGTGGAAATCCTTGGGGGAGGCCTTTGTCCAGCAGTGGACGATTTTTGGCTGATATGATGATGATGATTTTTACATATATATAATATGGTTTTTAGATTATTGGTTTTCTAAATCTATGATTACATCATTCACAGCGTGTCCGGGATGATTAAAACCATCTTAGTGTCTGGCCAAACTAAAAAAAAACATCACACTCATAACATGGGCACAGCTACCCAAAGTCCTTTTGCCGTGTATACAGGAACAATAATGCTCAGAAATGGCGTTTATCCCATTTTCTCGTCTATACAAAATATAAGTATAGTACGTTCTGCTCCTTACCTGATTATTATTATCCTTACATAGCCATTATCAAAAAAATAAAATAAAAGGCCAGACACCAAGATGGTTTTAATCATCCCGGATACACTTTGAATGTTGTAATCATAGCCGAGAAAACCAATAATGTAAAAACTATGTTATAATATGTAAAAATAATAAAAAA
This sequence comes from Coleophora flavipennella, assembly GCA_947284805.1. Taxonomy (NCBI): domain Eukaryota; kingdom Metazoa; phylum Arthropoda; class Insecta; order Lepidoptera; family Coleophoridae; genus Coleophora; species Coleophora flavipennella. Next base: position 9,390,752 of record OX369305.1, read on the forward strand.
GTATTTCACTAAACCTTGTTTTTTTTAAGCTAAGACGACAGCGTAGGTTGCATTGTGAAAATAGATGAAGAAACATCATAGTTTCTCGTAACATTTACCAATTTTTAAACGCTTTGGCAAAATAATTGACTTAAAAGATTTTACATAAAAACGCAATTTATGACATTTAAAAAAGAAATTTTAAATTCACCTACGCATTATTTGATCACATATGAATACTTAAATTCTGAGATACATTTCATTTGCGCCGGGCCTGGGTATTCTTTCCATACATTGATGAGCATTCTCCTTTGTTTTCTTTTAAGTTCTTCGTTAAATTACATTTGATTGCTGTATGATTATTTATTACTGCCTTTTGTTCTTACTTTGTTGAAAAAAAATTATTTTTGATGTGTTGGTGAGTTATTTGAAATTGGACATCCCTTTTCACCAGTAAGTTTTCAATTAAATAGTTCCTGCCTCATTCTTACGCTAAAAAAATTACATGAGTTTTTTAGGTAATTTAATTCCCTACAACTTTTATGCCGATACTTGTTTTCCTAGAATAGGCCATAACTGACCTACAGCGAAAGTATACATGTTAGTACTAACATACAGTATGGACACTCCCTGCCGCTCTCTAGATTCCAACCTCACCCCCTCGTCACCCAGATGGTACAGGTAGGTTACAGTTTGGTTGTCAAACGTATAGAATTTCGCCGCCATTTTGTTTGTTCCGTCATTCGTTTTTCAACCGACTTCAAAAGGGAGGAGGTTCTCAATACGAGTGTATGTTTTTTTTTGTGTGTTTGTTATGCGATATCTCCGCCGATTGTGAACCGATTTTCAAAATTCTTTTTTTATTCGAAAGAGTATACTCCCGAGGGGGTCCCATTGTCACCAAGTCAGGATCTGATGATGGGATCCCAGGGAAATCGAGGGCAACACTCTAATTTTATAGGCACGTTTTACGTGTTTCTTGTATTTTCTAAAATAATGAAAGAACTTTCGTCTGGTAGTCATCATCTCATGTTGATGAGCTTATGAAGGAAGGTATAACTCCTTAATGATTAGGAGTTGGAGGATAATTCTTCAAATATTTTATATAGATACGTATGCACGTATAGACCGATAGTTGTATTCTTTCAGGTTATTCAGATGAGCTGATGATGGAAGTTTTAACTCCTTAACTTTCATGCTGTTGAGATGATGATGGAAGCCACATGAATCTGTATCTGATGAAACACATGTATTACGATTTGATGGTTCCTATTGGCGAGTAGGTGATTATTGGGTTTAAAGTTATTAGATAAATAGCATTATCACTAAAAATTAATAAAATAAAAATAAAAGTTTAAAAAACTAAAAACCGACTTCAAAATGAAATTCAATCAAAAGTGTGAAATAATATTAATATACTAAAATACACGACATTAAGCAAAAATAAGTGTGAAATAGTATTAATATACTAAAATACATGACATTAACCAACAATAACGAAATCAAAGGTTGGTACGAATTACATTAGGGGCCTAAAATTTTTTTTGAGGTCGGTGTCAGCAATGCCATCGAATCTAAAACATTTGATACGTAAGTAGCTGTGTGCTGGTACCAACCTCAAAAATAAATTTAGGCCCCTAATTTAATTCGAACCCACCTTTGATTTCGTTATTGTTGGTTAATATCGTGTATTTTAGTATATTAATATTATTTCACACTTATTGTTGGTTAATGTCGTGTATTTTAGTATATTAATATTATTTCACACTTTTGAGTGAATTTCATTTTGAAGTCGGTTTTTAGTTTTTTAAACTTTTTTGAAATGTCATTTCTGGCCCGTTGTATGAAGTGTTTTGTTAAGTTTTTTTTCAACCGCCTCCGTAGCTCAGAGGCAAAGTTCACTGGCTTAACACAGGAGGTCGCGGGTTCGATTCCCGGCGGGGTCAATTGTAAGACTCGGTTTGGTTGGTGGTAGGGCATTTTCTAAGCCCGCCTGGCTAGCTACCACCATCTTATCTAAGTCTTGCCGCCAAATATCAATGTTGATATCATTGGTGTGTTCCGGCATGAAGATAAGATAGCCAGCTCCCCATTGCGTTGGGGAATCTTGGTAAGCCTGCTTCCATCTTCGGCAACATCGTCACTTACCATTAGGTGAGATGTTGTCAAGGGTTTACCAATTGTGTATATAAAAAAAAAGTGTCCAGGGTGTGCTACAGCGTTCTAAAGTTAGAAGTTTGACAAAGTTCTGGAAAATGTGATTTTTTCATTTAAAAAAAAAGTGCATATCTCCGTAACTATCGGTCCTAGAAAAAATAATTAAAGCGTAAATTATATGAAATTTATTTCTCTAAAATATTGTGTAAAACTCTTTACTAGCTACAATACACCCAAACTAAGATATCTGAAGACAGTGCCGATTTTTTTCGGTTTTTTTGGTATAGGGTTTAGTTGGGGGCGGAATCGTGCATTTTGCATTTTAAACACTTACCATCAATCCCAGACAACATATCAAAAATATAGAACTACCGGACCTTTTGTAAGATAATCCCCCTCTTTTGGTATCTATTCAGTGTATTGAAACTGTTACAAATGACAGACGACACAAGAGTTTTATTTCACATCTTCCTTTATTCTTAGATACCTTTACTGTTCACTACTTACAGATACCTACATCAGATTGGAACTTCAATGACACGAATCTGACCACTGAAAGCACCGCCAACGTGGCACTCATAGGCAACTTTTGGTACCTCGTCAACAGCTCGTCATTGTTCTCCAACATCGTGATCTGTGAGAGGCCCGTCCAGCTGAGGCGGGTCATGATGAACCTCACTGTTAACTCGTGAGTATCTCAATTTAGAAGAGAGCATAGAAGGTGGACGTTACATGTTATAATTAGGCATGCCATTGTGTGGTTTGAGATAAGCCTGACGTTGATCTGTTCTTTAGTAGCGCTATTTCAGTGAAGCAAATATTATTCCGTTAATTTTTTTACTCTTAAATAAGTTTTTTTTCTCTTTCCCTTTAACTTATGACTTGTTTTTGCTAGCAGATTCGCTTGCGTGGATATAATTTGTATGACTGTAATCGAGGGTGCATGATGTGCGAGACTCAAACGGCTTGCGTGCGTGGAATGAAGTTTTCCCCAGATCCCTCAGGAACCACCTTTCGGGATAAAATGTGTTCTATGTTGCTTTCCGTCTTTGTGATCTGTGCCAATTTGTAATCTACGTATAGATATGTTTAATAACAATAGCTATCATCGATGAACAATGCATTTTTCCGACATTAAAATTAGCCTGTATTCATATTCAGTGCTTGATCTATTTTCCTACATACGCTCTTTCCAAATATGATCAGCCGTTGAGGCATGCAATAATAGCTTTTCTATAAGAAACATTACATTTACATTACTCTATGTGTTGATCCAGTGCCTAATGAATTTCACTTAAATCGGTTCAGACGTTTACTTTCATGGTATTATTTACTTTAGCTTTTATAGTATTAGTGTGATTACTGTTTTTTTAGTTATCAAGATTTGGTTGTCAAGTGTCATAATCTGCCCTAAGATTTTAAACAAAATAAAGTAGACTGGAGTAGAGTAGATTGGAGTACAGTGAAGTAGAGTAGTAGAACTGAATGGAAAGAAATGAAAACGAATGGAATGGAATGGAATCGATCAGAGCAGAGCACGACAGAGCAGAACATATCAGAACGGAACAGATCAGAACAGCATAAAGAGACTTTGGCTAGGCGAAGAAAATTGCAAAAAAAACCGGCCAAGTGCGAGTTGGATTCGCTGTATGAGGGTTCCGTACCACCACACCTCTCACACAACTATGACAATGATACACATTCACATGACAAACAAAATACACAAACGCGAGCAACAGAAAAATACTACTAGCGCTATCTAGTGGTGTTTTAGTGAACTATTTTCCGTATTATATTGAGTTTACTACTTTTTTTTTCAATTGATAGAATTCTTATAGGTTTTCCTGTAATTTACAAGCAATGAACTATATTTTGAATTTTTTTCAAAATTTTAGGCTCATTAGTTTCGGAGATCAGAATTGGTCAGTTTTCATCTTATTTCATGAATCAACACTATTTATTATACAATAATAAAATAATATATTTGAGATTGTCATAACGAGCCCTTTCATTTGATATATGACACAGTAAGGTTTGCAAAACTTTTTTTTTAAATTTCCAAATTCTTTTCCCGAATATGACCCTTATTTAAAAAAATATATTTATTTACTTGGCACATCTGCGTTTGGGTCATAGGATTACACCATCCTACCAAATTTCATCTGATTTGGTCCAGTAGATTAGGAGAAAATTGGCTGTGACAGACGGACGGACTGAAAGACAGACGCACGAGTGATCCTATAAGGGTTCCGTTTTTTTTGTACGGAACCCTAAAAACACTTAATAACTCAACGTTTTATCAACGGCCACAGTTATATGGTGTTCAGTGTATATCTATCAATTGAAAAACAAGATAACCTACCTGAATTTACTGAACGTATTGCTCTGAGTGCTATTGTGAAGGAGAGCGATATCCCACTTGCACATATTTTGGGCTGCTAAATATGTGCAAGTGGGATATCGCTCTTACCTTGGAGCTAGTTTTGGAAATCAGTTGATGAGTTTATGTGACAAGCAAGAGCTCCTTTGCGCAGACTTTAATATTTTAGGAATCAACTCACACACTCTCGTAGGTGGTTGGACCACTGTGTGACTACTAAGGCGGCACATGACACTATTGTCACAGATGATATACTAGTTACTTCTGCTATTGTGTCAGTAAAAGTCATGTATGGTTTTACACATCGGACCACCTACCCATGTGCGTAGAGTGTAATGTAGAACTTTGCCGTAGTAAAAATAACTGTGCTCTGGTCTTATCACGTGCGACAGTCAAGCGTCATCCATCAGTGATAGGATTCATTGGGGCTGTAGAGAACTTAGTCAAATAAATTATTACTATGAATATTATAATCGTAAGCTTGAGAGTGTGAATTTCAAAATGGATGAATGTGTAAATTGTTCAGAGACCTACATATGTCTTAAGTGCGGAGATGGCTATTTTAAAATTATTGACGAGTATTCTTCTTCTTCTTAGCTGGTCGATGGCAGACACTACACTGTAGCAGCCCAGAATTTGGCCACGTTATCAGCATTATCAGCCGCTGTCATGAGGTCTTCCTGCGTGCAGACGTAGGGGCACCAGTATTATAACGATATTATAAATGTGTTACAATTAAAAACGGGTGCCATAAATAGTTCTCTGTAAAAATACACTACGCAAGCCAGTAGCCGGGTGGAATCTTCATCTAAAGAAATCGCATCAGGTTGCTCGGCTCAATTACGAGAGCTGACTTGTAGCTGGTAAGCCGTCCACGCTTGACATACATGACAAAATGATTAGCAGTAGGAAAACTTTTAGAAATAAAGTGATATATTTTGTTAGAAATGAAGACATGATTAAGATGAATATATTGGCTATCTACAAGAAGAAGAAATTCCAAACAAAGTCTGTCTGGCTCCGTGGACGGCTTGCAGGAGCCCGGAGAGATAGCCGAGTTGTTCGCGTCGAAGTTTTATAATAGACCCAATGCCTGTAGAATACCAAGGGACGAATGCTTGCCCTGGTTCTGAGTAACCAGTGGTTGTGTTCACTGTTCAGCTAAGGAGGTGCGCGGGATGAAGCGAGGCTCGTCTCCTGGCCGTGACAATCTTAGTATAGAGCATGTAATTTACGCGCGGAGGGAGTGGGGGAGGTTTTACAAGTAATATGTACTTTACAGCTTATGTGTGAAGCGTGTATGCCTTCTAGATCCTCTTATGAAGACGCTGGTTGTGCCTATAGTCAGATGCAAAACAGAAGACTTGGCCTCTTCGAAAAACGACAGGTCTATCTTTCTAGATACAGTGGTACAAAAGGTGTTTGAACGGTTATTTCAGCCCGAACTGCTGAGAAATGTAAAAATTGATGAGGCGCAGTTTGGCTTTCGTCCCGGTCTCTCAACGGATTCGGCAATCGTTAGTCTCAAGCATACGGTTGACTATTATGTCAAATGTGACACTTCAATCTATGCTTGCTTCCTGGATTTGAGCCGCGCATTTGATCTGGTAAAAATATGAAGGGGTTCCTGAGTTAAAGTCGGATTGTGGAGCTATTGGTACGAGGGCCAATCAAACTATGTGAGATGGGGCGACATGGAGTTTATGAAAATGACCTGATCGGTGATATAGATGGCCTTTGTTTCAACAACCTTATTTATGTGAATGACATGGTGCTCAGTCCATGGATCAGTTATCTTAGAAAACTGCTGTCAGTGTATGAGAGTTATGCTAACTCTCACGGCCTAAAGTACAATTTTTCGAAAAACATAAATTTTAGTTTTGAAATCTGGGAAGTGGTCCGGAGAGGATTCCAGAAGTATTTGTAAACGGATCGGTGGTTCGGGTTGTGAAAAAGTTCAGATACCTGATCCACATTGTTGCTGAGGATCTAGATATAGATATGGAGCGTGAGAAGCAAGCACTGTCGGTGTGGTGCAACATGCTCTCGCGCAATTTCATGAAGTAAAGCAAAAATGTGAAGGGCACACTTTTAAGAGCATTTTGTGAATGTTTTTACACCTGCCAATTGTGGTACTGGTACAAGAGGATGTCCTTCAGCACGTTTAGGGTGCAATGTAATGAAAATGATGCATACCGCATCCTTATGAATCATCCCAGATAAAGCAGCGCTTCGAGCATGTTTGCCGAGGCGGAAATGCCAGACTTCTTTGCTGTTATCAGGCCACATATATTTTCCCTTTGACCAGCCCCATGAAACCAAGACCCAAATTAAAACGACACTAGTAAACTTATCGTGTACCATTTTTATTTCTTTTATTTTATGACTGTTTTTGGAGGTGAATGGTGCGCGAGCCGCTAGCGTGGACATAAGTTTTCTACAGATCCCTATCCCGGATCAGGCTATTCTGATTAGCAATCTATGACACTTCCTACCTTCACAACCAATTATATACATAAAATAACTTCAATCGGTTGCTCCGTTGCGACGCAAACGTGCGCGAGCGTGGAAATGAGTTTCTCTCAGATCCCTCGGGAAATATGTCAGGATAGCCATATAGCCAGTTCTCCATTGCGTTGAAGAATATTGGTGAGCCCGCTTTCATATTCGGCATCATCGTCACTTACAATCATGTGAGATGATGCAAAGGGCTTACTAAATATAAATAAAATAACAAAAAATATATGCTAATTAGTAAATTATGTCATTTCCCACCTTCTCAACCATCTCTGTGCAAAAAACCACAACAAGCAATTGTTCCACTGCGATGTTAAAGAAAAAAACCAAAAATTTTTTTTTTCAGTTAACTCAGGAACTGCATCGGACTATGCTATTTTTACGGGATAAAAAGTAGCCTTTGTCCTTCCCCGTGGTACAGGCTGCTTGCGTGCTAAACTTCATCAAGATTGGTCAAGGTATTGGATCGTGTTTAGGTAACAAATAAACACATTTTCAAATTATAGTATTTTACATATAAGATTAAATTAGTAATTATCGGATTTTATTTTATTTTATGTTTAAAGTATTGTTTTACACAATTTTAATGGGTTTTTACCTTAATAAAGAAGTTTTTATAAATATTATTGTTATCTCTGCTAAAAGGCCCGTCCTTTGGAAGGCGTACGTGGGGATACAAATCCAATATGCAAAGGCCCCTTTGAGAAATATTAATATACAATATTATTATAAATTGCCTTTTCGTTTCTTTTACAGAGAAAAAAAACTAGTCCTGTCAACGAATGATACGGTGAATGAGAACGACATGAAATGCTTCACCGACTCCAAGACTTACACTCCAGTTTCTTTTAGATTGAAGTACGTCGATAGCACCGAAAACTTCATTTACTCTCCGGATAATGATGGCTATTACTGGTGTGTCTTAACAAACTCTAGAAAATACTACGTCACAGAATCAAACAAGGTACTTTTTATAAGAGATAAGAAGTCTTTAGTCAACTACTACGCCGTAAAGGTAAGCTTTAAAAAACTCCACCTCACGGACAATTTAAAAAACTGGAAAAATAAACTTGAAGAGTATATGTTCTACAGAACGGAGTACATAAAAGAATTTGGAGAGCTACGGATGGATAATCAGGCATCTGAACAGATTTTTAAAGAGTTCAAGGCGTCACATCCATTACTGAAGTATAAAGAGGGGGACTAGATACACAATATAACATTAAAGAGGTACATACAAAAGAAGGAGGCGCTGTTACAAGTTGAGTTAAAACCAGAGATGATGCCGATACCGCCATGGACTTGGGGTAATATGGAAGTGATATATATGAAGCCTGTTTATTACTGTAAAGAGTTGGATTCCATACCGATGTTGCCTTTGGGTGAGTTTTTGAACCATTTCTACCAATACTTATGCTAAACAGTTTTAACACTTTGAAGTATAGGCTTTCCTTTCTAACCTCATCTTTCTATGACCTTTGCAAGTTAAATAAAAGATTTTAAAATATGACCAGTTTTGATGTAAGAAAATATCCTGTACACTACAGTGTAGACAGACATTGTTTCCTGTTTTTAGCATTCATTACAAAATTTCTCGAAAACAAACAGTTTTTGTTGAATAAAACCAACTCACAAAAATCGGCGACTTTAACATCTTCCATTCTAATGGAACACATTATTTAACCGCCTCCGTGGCGTAATTGTTAGTCCACTCGCTTCACACCAGAAGGTCGCGGGTTCGATTCCCGGTGGGGTCAACTTGTAAGACTCGGTTTGGTTGGTGGTAGGGCATTTTCTAAGCCCGCCTGGCTAGCTACCACCATCTTATCTAAGTCTTACCGCCAAACATCAGTGTTAACAACATTGATGTATTCCGGCTTGAAGATAAGATAGCTAGTTCTCCGATCACGTACTTCGGCTTTTCCTATAGCTGCGAGGGGAAGTTTATTGAAAATATTTTCCCAGGCACCTCAATCACGTCCTACGTCTGTTCCTATAGATACGTGGGGAACGTTTATTGAAAATATATTCCCAGCCGCCTCAATCACGTACTCCGTCTGTTCCATATAGCTGCGTGGGAAACGTTTATTGAAAATATATTCCCAGCTGCCTCAATCACGTCCTCCGCCTGTTCCTATAGCTGCGTGGGGAACGTTTATTGAAAATATATTCCCAGCCGCCTCAATCACGTACTCCGCCTGTTCCTATAGCTGCGTGGGGAACGTTTATTGAAAATATATTCCCAGCCGCCTCAATCACGTCCTCCGTCTGTTCCTATAGCTGCGTGGGGAACGTTTATTGAAAGTATATTCCCAGCCGGCCCAATCACGTACTCCGTCTGTTCCAATAGCTGCGTGGGGAACGTTCATTGAAAATATATTCCCAGCCGCCTCAATCACGTCCTCCGTCTGTTCCTATAGCTGCGTGGGGAACGTTTATTGAAAATATATTCCCAGCCGCCTCAATCACGTACTCCGTCTGCTCCAATAGCTGCGTGGGGAACGTTCATTGAAAATATATTCCTAGCCGCCTCAATCACGTACTCCGTCTGTTCCTATAGCTGCGTGGGGAACGTTTATTGAAAATATATGCCCAGCCGCCTCAATCACGTTCTCCATCTGTTCCAATAGCTGCGTGGGGAACGTTCATTGAAAATATATTCCTAGGCACCTCAATCACATCCTCCGGCTGTTGTTATACCTGCGTGGGGGACTTCAACGAGGGCGTGCAGTGGGTGACCACCGCGGCTTCTGGCTGCACCACAACCACCAGCGAGATCCCTATCGAATTCAAGGTTGGTATAAACTCGCCCACTGTTTTGAGTTGTGGAATTTATGTCTCCTACAATTAGACTAGATTAAAAACTAATTAATTTTAGGTAAGGTAAAAACTTTTAGGTAAGTACAAGCTTTTATTTGAAAAGAGTTTCTATGCTCAAAACGCCAAATGCTCAGTGTGCCAAATTGGCCAAATGTGAATGTTTCAAATTTGAACACGTTTCCAAATAAAAAAAACCCGAAGTTTATTTTTTATCATTAAATTTATGTTATATATTTTTCTGTTAATTATATCAGCTCATATACGTCCTCACCGAGGAGCTGGAGCCTACTCTGAATTAGGGCGATCAGGCCATAGTCGACCATGTGGGCCCAGGCGGGTTGGAGACTTCACAAACAACCTTCGAGTTTCTTCGTGTGTAGGTTTCCTCACGATGTTTTCCTTCACCGTAAGAGCGTCAGATATATACATTTGAAATCTTAATTGTAAAAAACATTGATACGTGGCAGGATTACAAATCACGACCTCCCGGACATTAGGTAGCATCCCTAGCCATTAAGACTCAGAAGGTTGTCACACACGGGCAAGATACTGTAAGATATCTTTAACGTACTAGATATCTTACAATATCGCTCTTCATAGAAATCAACGTTTGTATACACACGGTGCAGATAATATATATTTGATCGTCATCTATCTGCAGATACCGAGCGATATCGTTAGATATCTGTAAGATAAAATATAAGTACAGATATTTATCTTAAGATAACATATACAGCATGATTCAAAGAGTTTTTAACCGCCTTCGTGGCGTAATGGTTAGTCCATTCACTTCACACCAGGCGGTCGCGGTTTCGATTCCCGGCGAGCTCAACTTTATAAGAATCGGTTTGGTTGGTGGCAGGGCATTTTCATAGCCCACCTGGCTAGCAACCACCATCCTATCTAAGTCTTGCCGCCAAACATCAGTGTTAACAGCATTGATGTTTTCCGGCTTGAAGATAAGATAGCCAGATCCCCCACTGCGTTGGATAATCTATGTAAGCCCACTTCCGTCTACGGCATTATCGTTACTTACCATCAGGTGAGGTGATGCCAAGGGCTTATCAATTGTGAATAAAAAAAAATCTTCGCGCGGCGCGGGTGTGTTCGGGGGTTGTCTGCGGTGAGGAGTGAGGAGCGTGTAAGTATCACGCTACTTTCGTAAAAGCAACACTTAGGTCAAATTCAAAATCAGCTTCGTTCTCTGACGAACTGTCTATATAGTAAGTCCAATTAAAACATACGCAAACTCATTTTCTTAATCAGCCTGTATAAAGCGTTTTAGGTTTAGCTCATTCAAAGACTCGTAACAGAATGTTCGGTTTTCATATATTATCGTATCTGTCCCGTGTGTGATACTGTACGATACTAAGTATAAGTTTGTTCACATAAAATATTATAGTATCTGTCCCGTGTGTGACAAACTTGATGCTCATTAGCATTCATTTAGCTCATATTGTATTATTTAATTTATTGTTATCTGCGCAAGATAATATTTTTTTGAATATTTCTTTACAAACAGTTACAACAAGTGCTGGACGGCGTAGAAAAACTCCTGCAGGGCGAGACAGTAACGGTTGCGGGCATTCAAAAAAGCTTTACTCAGGTAAGGCTGCAAATACCCTGTTATTAGTTTAAGTAATATACTTGAATGGTGAGCGCGCATCGGCTGAATGCCAATACTGTAGTCATTCATGACATGCATTACCATATAATACCATATATACGAGTACAGGGTGTAAGGGAGAAGGTTCCGAAAACTGAAAGGTGTATAAAGTTCATACTACTAAGTTATTCAGCATGCACAAAAAGTTCCGGAATGTTAAGGTAACCCGAGAAACAAAGTTCCTTTTATTTTTCCTAACGCAATGTAACGCGAAGTGTGAGTGAGCGATCGAGTCCGCCCGGCCGGGCGGCCCCGTGGTGCGGGGGTTTCACGTCGACGGCGACGCGGCGCCGCGATTGAACTCGATTGAACCCTACTAAAAAGAAAGAATAGTAAGCCATATTCCGACCCGTGCGGGACCTAATTGCCTACTGCAACGCGTATACGCAGGGCTGTGCCAATTTCTTTAGTTATGTAGGTAAGTAGATACTTAGTAATGTTTAATGTAAAAAATACATATGCAAAAAATATTTGTTCCTGATGTTACAGGTATTCAGTAAAATATTCTTTAGAATAGTTGTGAATGAATTTCTAGAATCTTCGCTGCAGATATCAAAATCTTAAATCTAATCCGATAGCAAAGTAATCGCTAGCATTCTCGTTAACAATAAACAAAACATACAAATTACCAATATCACGAATAACGATTGAGACGTCAGCATGATTGCCGCCATTTTTACTCTGACACCACACCGGCGGCATCCAGCGTGGCGGCGTGTTTCAAAATTATGCGTAGACAAGGAGTCCATTACTATTTTTTGACTTCATCCATATTCGCATGACATTGAACATGTTAGATCAAAAACTGGCCAATTTCAATTTCATTTTATTTTTACATATTTGTTGTTTTAGCGGCGATAGAAGTACACAATCTGTGAAAATTTCAACATTATACCCATTACGGTTAGCGAGAAACAGCCCGCTGCTGACAGATGGACGGACACACAGTGGAGGCTTAGTAATGGGGTCCCACCCTTTGGTTACGGAACCTTATTTATTTTTTCAGTTGGTATGTAATATTTTGTATTGAAAATCTATGAAAATTTTACAAATACAATTGCGCATCTGAAGTTGGTCGACTATTCTTTCTAAACAAAAAAATGTCTGTGACAGACAGACGGACGGACGGACATACAGACACACGAGTGATTCTATAACGGTTCCGTTTTTACCTTTTGAGGCAAGGAATTCTAAAAAGTCTAAAAGATTTTAATTTACAACTTTGGCGTGATTAATATGGCTATACCAAATCACAGCTTTCAAGTACTTACCAATAAACTTGATCAGTTACTCAAGCTTATAAAAAAAACAGATGAAATCATATTTCCGTCGGTTTCTGAAAATATTCTGAAAATTTAACAATCAATTAAATTAAAGTCCTATTTTATGAATCATGAAATTATGTTTAAAGTTACATTTACTACAAAGTTGTTCCCTTACCTGTCACCGACCCTGAAACAAACCTTATCCTGATTATTCTGCCTAAATATTCCTTGTAGTGAAGGGGTTGAACGCCAGCTCGCTGTTCTACAACGTGTAAAGCTATATAGAAGACGAAACATACCTGTACGATGAGATCCAAACCTTAGTACCTGTTGAAGATGCCTGCATTCTCAACCTAATGAGATATTCTAATAAGGCTGCCTGTATTTGAAACCCATTAGAACTGGAAACAGTAAAGGTGGAACATCTTCTGACAAATCGATGGATACTGTACACCAAATCAGCTATTGACCTCACAAGGACATCCAAGGAAATCCTTCATTATACTATTTTCGGCACATATCTGCTTACCATCGACGATAAATGTGAATACCAAATTGGAAATATCCTGAAAGGAGCGAAAAATTTTATATTCCAATCTTCCTTTGGTGAAGCTTCTGCAAAATCTGCAAATTGACATCCAACAGAACGTGAACCCTGTCAAACTAACTGAAGTTGCCCTGACTGATCTGAAAGTGCTATCTTACGCGCTGAAGAATAGTAATGTGAAAAGTGACAATGTAGTGAATACGGAAAGTGTTAGCATAGGAACCAATGTCTTATATATAATTTTAGTTATAAGTTTTATCTCTTTTAAGTATTCATTTTTGGTATAAAACTATTGCAAAGGTCGAAATCGTCCTCAGAAAGATTGTTCTTTGGACAATTTCGAACTTAAGGACGGAGGAGTTACGGAGCGTAACAAGTATGTACACTGCTTAGTATGCATAAATGCTGTGGCTACCAAAAGTGCATAGTAAGCGTCTGGAGTAGGAATAAAAAGTCAGTCTAACACCGACCAAACTACGAATGCTTCAATTAACTCTTACTAAATTTATAATTAGAAACAATACTCCCCGGGTAAATCTAATGCAATTCCAAAGTGTTGATTTTCAAAATAAGTACCTTGCTGGGAGCGTCATATCACAACTGATTTCTATTTTGTTGGTAACAATTTCTTGACAAATGAACTAAAACTTGGTAAACACGTCTGTCAACATTACACTTTACATAATATACTAAACTATATTAAATATTATTAAAATTAATTAAAAATGCTTAACTTGTAAGTACCGCCGCCCGGCAGGGTTGCCAGTCAAAAAGGAAATTGCCGAAAAAAGGAACAAGTTGCTGGACCAGTCGCACGAGGTTACTGATATGCGGCAAGTGGAATCCACCGAAATCATTCCGGTAGTCCTACCCGTGAACGGACTAATCTCAGCCGACCTTAAACGACACCTAAGGCAGCTGGAAATCCGAGGCAGACCTATAATTGCGGCAATGCAAAAAGCTGTTCTCCTCGACAATGCCCGGATAGTCCGACGCTCTTCCTTTGGCACTAAACTCCAAACGGCTGTGTTTCCGCTGGAGGTGCTCCTGCACTTCGCCTAGTGCCAAGTGAGTAAGGATGTTTAAGTGTTATATTTTAAAATAATAATAGTAACCGTAGGGATGTGACGACCTAATCGCCGCTGAGGAAGTGACTGTAGAGACTGGACAACCACTTCGTCAGTGTAGTCAGTCTGTACCCCTTGGAGTCGTTGTTGACCGTGCTGAGCTCCAGTTTGACCCCGGGTAAAAAAACAAACTTGCTATAAACGGTCATTCGTAAACATTATGATGAACAACGACAGTGAAATACAAATAGGATCGCTGCCCAGGGATGGCTGGGGCGCGTCTGGTCACGTTGATGCCAGGCGTGGCAGATAGTTAGTCGACGCACCACGACTGGCCCGACCATCTGGCCGGTCTCACCATCATCACCACCAGTCCGCTTAGTGATAATATAAGGGGAGGTGGTAGGAGCAGTCCGACCCGGATATAAAGCCCCAAGGGGTGACAACAAACCTACTCGCGCAGTTTAGTTAGTAGTTCAAGTTTATTCGAAAAAACAAGTTTAAAATTGTGCACAAATTACATAACAACGTAAATAAACAAAGCATTATTATTTATTATAACAGCTCATATACGTCCCCACCGAGGGGCTCGAACCTACCCTGAATCAGGGCGATTAGGCCTTAGTCGACCACGCGGGCCCAGTGCGGGTTGGTCGACTTCACACACAACCTTCGAGTTTCTTCGCAGGCGTGTGCAGGTTTCCTCACGATGTTTTCCTTCACCGTTAAAGCAATCGGTGAGTATATGTACGTAAGTTTTTTTGAAAAACTCATTGGTACATTGGCCGTCCAGATTTGAACCCGGTACCTCTGGTTAGATGGACCGAGTCGTTACCGGTTGAGCCACCGACGCTTTTTTATATGACCGACCGAACAAAGCATAAAACAATTCAAAGTGACTTTCCAGAAATGAAAGTAAAGTACCTTATAAACAAATCCCAACAAAGTATCACATTGTACGAACTAATTATGAAAACGTAAAATATTTAATGCAATAGCAACACTCGTCCAAAAGAAAAGCTTTTAGTGTGGTTTTTAAAAACATGAATGCGTGACTCCAATTTTAATTCAATAGGCAACTTTTTAAATAGTAATACTGCTTGATTTCTGGCGCAATAAGTGCGTTATGCTTACAACTCTAAGTTGTGGTCTTATTTTGTTCCCTCCTAGTTTCCAGCCTGGCCTGCATCTCAAATTCAGATTCATAATTCTGTCAATTATTTAATACGTCTGTCAGAAGGACTTTAGAATTTTAATGTAAAGACTGGGAATTGTTGATATTTCGATTTTTTTAAAGTGCTCCTTACAACAATCTCATGAAAAAATACGTGAAATAGTTCCTATTGCCCTTTTCTGAATAACAAATGCTCTATGTATGTTACATTTGTTCTGTATTCTGAGGCTGTACCTCAGTTTTGACTCAACTAGAGTATAATAAACCAGTATTAAGTGATCAGTTCTCAATTATAATTCATTTTTAAAGTGCGCAAAGCATAGCAAGCTGAACTTATATGGTTTTCATTTGCAGTAAGTTCACTCCTCAGTTTGATAACGAATCCACGTGGACGCCGAGAAATTTTATAACGTCTACCTGAACGAATATCTCATTAATTAATGATATATTTAAGTGTTCTTTTTTATTATTTGTAGCTAAGTTTGATCATCATATTAGCATGAGCATATGAATCAGCATATGAGTCACCGTAGGGCTCGAGCCTACATTGAATTAAAGCAAATTAAAGCGTTCGGGCCTTAGTCGACGGGCCCAGTGCGGGTTGGTCGATTTTACACACCAACCTTCGAGTTTCTTCACAGGTGTGTGCAGGTTTCCTCACGATGTTTTCCTTCACGGTAAGAGCGTCGGATAAACGTATATATGAAATCGATATTCGAAAACACATTGTTACGTGGCAGGATTCGAACCACGACCTTCCCTTACCCATCCGCCACTGATGACGCCCATAAATTTGGCCAAAGAACATTTAAAGAAAAAAATATAGAACCAAAAATGTGATGGAATATTTTAGCAAACACATCTAAGACATCTCCTTTAAGAACAGAAACAAACAAAAATTTTGGAGTAATACATTAGTCTCGCATTACGAAGATTAATTAAAGTAGATGTACTTTACATCAGTTGTCAATCAGGTTATGCCCGAAAATCAATTTCGTGAGCTGCAGTAAACTTTGGCTTAGCTGACCTTATATAGAAAATAGTATAAATCTACCTAGTGAAAAATTTTCAGGCTCGCCCTATTCTTGTGCCATGATGTGGGGATGGTGAGTTCCAAAGGTGTGGTAGTTAAGGCACTTCATAGGTTCCAGACAGCCATTCAATGGGCGCAAAATTCACCTGAGACACCTCTCTATTTCTTTTTAGTCATATCATGTTGTCTATCTGGCCCACACTTGAACAACCAAGGCCGTAGCCAGGAATTTTCTTCTTTTGGGCGAATGAAATGCCTGGCTACGGCCTTGGTTGTTTTATATTGGGGACGCTTGATAAAAAACCGTCATTGGATACAGACTCATATCAATAAACCCAGCTGTTGCGAACATTGTTGAAAATGGTTTTAGCTCCAGAGTAGTATCTTTTTGACGAAAACCCAATGCTCTTTCCGATAGGAAGTACGCATACACAGCGGGGAGGACTGTGTTGCTGACGCGCGAGGTGGTGGCTCGCGTGGTGGCGGCGTGCGAGCAGCGCGGGCGCTGCTAGATGGGCATCCTGTGTTGCGACCTCTCGCACGCCTCTGACATAGCCAACCACACCATTCTTGCGACTAACCTTCAATACAACGGAATGCGTGGCTTAGCAAATGACATTTTATGCGAGATTTTTTTGTTGTTGAATGTGAATGAATTTTTTTTTTTAGGATACTTATTTTGCAAATACTACACATACAAACTACTGTGGTTTACTGTAAATATCTTATTTTAATACATTATTATAAACTACGTTTTATTGTTCTTCCATCCTTTGCTAAAACATAAAGGTTTTGCGGGTTTGATACTCGTGAGTTGCCCATGGGATATTTTTTTTTCTAAATGGACACTTGCAACTTTAAGCGTCTGTCCTTGAGCTTCGTTTATTGTTGTTACAAATACTGCTTTCAGGGGAACTGCACTCTTTTAAACTGACGTGGCAAATCGATCGGAATCATCGAAATACAGGGAACAAAAAAAACATTTTTCCTTTTGCCATTCCAGTCAGGATTATAGTTTTTAATATATTGCGTCCCAGATGAATAATTTGTAGGCATGTACCATTATCGACATTATTGAAATCGACAATCGTGTTATCGACTGTTTATAAACATAGACAGATTTGTTTGGACTTCCATACAAACTTTCATATCCTATAAGGTCTAAATTTCAAAAACACTGGAACACAACAAGCTTTTATTTAACTTGGAATGTATGTTTGTTCGGGTGGAATCTTGCAAGTTAAATTGACCCACTTCTCGGTTTCCGATTGAGCTGAATTTTGCATGCATATGTATATCGCGTGACAATGCAATATTAAAAGTGTTTAGGTTTTTCGAAAACTATTTAGTTCTTATCAAGTGCCTCAATACAAAGTTTCATGGTTTTACCTTCGACAATGACGAACTCCCATACAAACTTTCATACCTTATTTCTACCCCTTCATGATTTTTTTTATAACAAAAGGTAGCTTATGTCCTTTTTCAAGGTCTAGTCTAGTTTTGTATTAAATTTTATTAAAATTGGTTCCGGGAATAGGCATGAGAGCGTGACTTTGTTTGGACTTCCATACGAACTTTCATCCCCATGTACCTAGGTCGAAATTTCAAAAACACTAGTACAAATATTTATTTGTTTCTTATCAAATGCCAAAGTACGAAGTTTTATGGTTTTATCTTCGAAAATGACAAACTTTTTACGAAGGCGTTTTACAGCCTTTGAGAACCCTTAAAGTAGTTAATTTATTACATAAATGATTTAATGTGGAAAAAATAAATACAATATTGATTATAATTTAATTATGATATGTTAAATATTATTTTTAATAAGTTATGTAAGCATATATTTGAAATAATATTGCATTTTTTTTAAACTGTAACAATCTGATTTAATAAAGATTATGATTATGATTAATTATTACATTCGGCGAGATGCGGCAATGATTTGTAAGACAAGAAATGGCTAGAGATGGCTGGAAGTGCATTGCCAAAGAGGCTTATATTAAGAACTGAAATCATTTATAGTGGAAGGAATTATAGTTTATAATTGAGCACCATAAGTTAAATAATTGAAGAATTAACGACTTTCAGGTCAACGAACTGCTCCAAACCCAAGAAGATATCAAGATTCCCGGCTCTCTGTTAAGCCATCTGGATGACTTGAGTACCCGTATTGACCTGAATGGTTCCAGCAACGTGAGCGTCATTCGCAGCAACATTGCACTGCTGATGGCTGATGCAGGACCCACCGCGCCTGTCAAAGGGTTTAGGGTCGCGGCGAGAGACGCAGACAAGTT
Organism: Coleophora flavipennella; assembly: GCA_947284805.1. Taxonomy (NCBI): domain Eukaryota; kingdom Metazoa; phylum Arthropoda; class Insecta; order Lepidoptera; family Coleophoridae; genus Coleophora; species Coleophora flavipennella. The sequence goes on from OX369305.1 coordinate 9,409,651, forward strand.
TACTGACAATGATTTTGAGATTATTTATAGTGAGTATTGTCGCTTATATGTCTTACGCGTATCTTACAGCTTGGTTTTCTTCTCTTACGACCAGGAAGTGGCGAGTTACTCTGAAGAATCTGGGTTGGTAAGACCCGAGTTATACAATAGTGAGTATTGTCGCTTATATGTCTTACGCGTATCTTACAGCTTGGGTTTCTTCTCTTACGACCAGGAAGTGGCGAGTTACTCTGAAGAATCTGGGTTGGTAAGACCCGAGTCATTACGTGGTTGTACTTTTCAAAATCTGACTCAATAATAGGGGTGTTATAAGTTTGCAGCTATGTCATGTCATCGCTGCTCCTAAACTCGTAGACGGATTTCAATACGGTTTTCTGTTTGAAAGCCAGATTAACCGAAATGTTTCTTAGTCATGTTTGATAGAAATCACTTCATCTCCATGAACAGCTAGTTCATGGAGATGGTCAATTGCCCACCAAAGCAGTAAGAGATAGAAGGGTAGTGTTTTAATTTTAATAATGTACACTAAGGTGTAAGGGCAAGATTTACGTGCAATAAAAAATCAATATAGCATGTAACAAAATGGCCACCGAAAGTAAAGTTGCTCCGATTTAACTGAAAATTGGTCAAGGCTTTATAATTTTACTAACTTTATCGTAGAAAGTCAGACCGACAATTTCTTGTTAAATACATACCTATTGTAACTATTACCCTATTGTAAATATATCAAAAGTTACAAACTGCAAAAAAAAAAATCCCCTAATGGCCTCTTATTTGTCCTAACAGATCACCTCGACCCGATGCAAATGACCGCAAACAATAGCGAAGCAGTAGTCTACCTGCCCGACTCCATAGCCAACTCTTCAACAAGGATCAGCTTCATGGTGTTCAGGAACGACAGGGCCTTTCAAAACAACAACAAGCACTACTTAGTCAACAGTCTGATCTTGAGCATTACAGTGAAAAACTTGTCGCTATTTGATGATGGCCAGGTAAGAAATAACCCTATCATATCAAAGTATTTATAGTTTGTTTTATAGTTATCGAATTTTAGTTTTTTCTCAATGACATATATTACTGGTTTTTTCTACATAATTATAAAGTTTCCAAATATCTTGGAAAATATACAGGGAGTAACAAAATTGATGAAGGAGCCGTTAACTGGGGCTTCTACTTATCATGCTGAATAACTTTTTCCAAGAAACCCATTGTTGATAAAAAAAAAATAGACTACATTCAAAAATGCACATATACAGTTGTTCAATCAGCTGATCGCCTTCTGTATGAATAGTTTTCATGTTTTTTGCAACATCAGCAAACTCGTAAAACAAAAGTTATCCAGTTGGATAAATAGAAGCTCCAGGTAACAAGTTTAACACAAATTTGTTACATCCTGTATAGGCGAAATGAGATAGATGCAAAGGCGAGCCATAAATACTTTAAAATCTACTGTCGAAAAAGGAAATACTCGAAATAACCTAACAATAACTTTAGGAAGCCGATAAGGAACCAGATATTATTTATTTATCAGAAACTTTCATTCCGGAAGGATCTGACAGTTACTTGCAAGTCCACAACTACAAAACAGCCTCATGCTACTGTAAAAATGGCAGAAGGAGTCGGAGAGGTGGCACGGAAATAATCATAAAGAATTACCTAACCTATAAAAAATAGACTTTGTTCAAAAGAATACCGTAGTAAAGTTAAAGCCCTTTAAGTGTTGTTGCATCGAAGTCCCCTCATATAACCTACTTACATATAGGACTCCCTACAAATAATACATGTTAAAATAATATCGAACGTAAGTCTATTCATCATAAGGTCAAATCAATGTGGCCTTCATCGCGGCTGTTACGTTGAAACCGAACGCCCAATCTTCGATTTTTACATATTTTTATTACTCTTCTACACTTTCAAATAAGTTTTAAAAATGTTCCGCTTCCATCTTCGGCAACATCGTCACTTACCACCAGGTGAGATGTTGTCAAGGGTTTACCAATTGTGAATAAAAAAAAAAAATGTGTTCAATTATAATGAAAGTTCTTAAGGTCACCCATTTTGTGTGTTGGTTTCATTCAACATTAACTATGTATTTGTTTTCGAGAAAATTTGAAATTAATGCCAAAAAAGGGTCTACAGTATATTTTTTTACATTGAAAGTGGTAATATTTTTAAAATTGTATTCAATTAAATCGTTTTTTTATTACTTTAAGTATATTGTATATTTTTTCCACAGTGATAGCTATACAGAGTCACAGTATATATATTAGTAACACAGTCTTTCAATAATTTGAATTGAATATTGTCATTTGACCTATAAGGCCTTAACAGATTAGAATCTCTACTGCATGAAGTATGCCTGAAATATAAACACAAAAAACGATGTATACTAGCAGGCGATTTCAACATAAATACGCTTCAATCAGGTAAAATAACAGATCATTATGTGGACATTGCTTAAAATTACAATTTAACCCAACACATAAAAGAACCTACACGTAAATTATCTTATATAGACCACATACTCAGCAAAACTTCAACCTTGGAAATTATTCGCTTACATTTATCTGACTATGAGACGGCTCAATTCCTGCAGTTCAATAAAAGGAGACAAACCCAAATCTTATAACATATTTCAAAGGGACTATTCAATAGAAAATGTAGCTTAATCTATTGAGTGCTTGAATAGCTTGGCTTTTGAGGAAGTTTATTTAGAGACAGACTTAAATAAAGCTTTTGAGAAGTTTCATAATTTATTTACATTATTTTATTACTTAACTATGTTTTCCTAAAACTAAAGTTAAAATTTGAAATACAAAAAAACCAAAATGGGTTACCAAGGGTCTTAGACAAAGCTTTAAAAGAAAAAGGTCACTGCGATATACTCATAACAAGGACAAAACACTACAGAAAAAACACAAATTCACACACTTTTTATCCACATTAAAACAAGTTATCATTAAACTAAAAAATATATGTAATTTTAAATATATAAAACATAGTAAAAACAAAAACCACGCTTCATATAATTAATGAACTAGGCTGTAAGAAAGACAATAAAAATGACACAGATTACATTAAACACAATATCGGAATATTAACGAATCCTACCAAGATAGCAGGAAAATTTAATGACTATTACATTGAAAGTACAAATCAAAACTAAAAAAAGACTGTAGGCATAAAAAATAGACAATAATAATCGGAATAAATATAATGTAACTGCATAATAAACATTCAGTCCGCAAAATAACTACTTGAGCGGCAAGATTTCATGATTGAGCGGCAGAAAAACATGTCTATAAGCAGCAACTCAACACTGTAGGAAGAGTGTGGTACGGGGAGTTCTAAATGGAAGCGGGAGCGAGCGAAGCGAGCTCGGACTTGCGGAGCACCCCGACTCGGATCCGTTAGTGTTAGGTTATAACTATTATAAACTATTAAATAGTTTTCCAATCCCTTGGGGAATCTTGCTAAGCACGCTACTAGTTTTCCATTACATTGGGGAATCTTTCTAAGCCCGCTGCTATCTTCGGCATCATCGTTGAATGGCTTGAACAATTTGTAATAAAAAAATTCTGTGCTTAATTTTCTTTTCTTTTTTTATATCATAATTTGTCACGTTCAGTTATTTACGATGAGGAAGTCGCTGGCAACAGCTAGTCGAATATGAAATAAAATCGAAGTAATTATACACAAGCGTCTAAAGTTCGCGCGTAACCGCCACTTTGCAGTACATTGCGTGTTCAGAGGATAACGCGGATGTTGGGTGTGGAAAACACTCAATGAATGCGATAGCATTGGGCTTTTAATTTACGTAGTTTAAAGGAGGAATAAATATAATGTAACTGCATAATCAACATTCAGTCCGCAAAATAACTACTTGAGCGGCAAGATTTCATGATTGAGCGGCAGAAAAACATGTCTATAAGCAGCAACTCAACACTGTAGGAAGAGTGTGGTACGGGGAGTTCTAAATGGAAGCGGGAGCGAGCGAAGCGAGCTCGGACTTGCGGAGCACCCCGACTCGGATCCGTTAGGTTCGGAGACTGTGCGGGGAGGCGAGCTAAGCTCGCCTCCCCGCACAGTCGTAGTGTTAGGTTTAACATGAGAACACAGAAGTAGGAGCCCCGAAGGGGCTCCGTCGACCACTCAACACTGTAGGAAGAGTGTAGTACGGGGATGTTTAAAATAATTACAGCCATCCAGAATGACATAAATTGCTGATTGATTTTGAAATGTTTGCTGACCATGAGTTGCTGACCAATTAGCTATTTCTGCTGACCGATTATATTTTTCTGCTCACAGAAATAACAATACTATGCTAACCATTTAATTGACACCCATAATAATCTGAATTCTATGTATTTGGTGCTTTTGACAGTTGATGAGGTAAGAAAAGAGGTCATGTCACTAAAAAACGAGCGAGACCTACAGTACTCGCATATGATGTGTAACATGTGACAAAATACTTCACACTAGGCTGCATGGCTATGACAACCTTAGTTTTCGAGAATTAAAAAACGATCGCATTTCCTGTTACACATTTCCGTCCCATTTCTCGTAATCACTCCCACAAATTGCAGGAAAGCGAGCGGAACCCTTAGTGCGCGAGTCCGACTTGCACTTGGTCGGTTTTTTAATGACGTTTTATCACCCGTCATAGTAGATTATTTTTTGCGCGCGCTTTCGCGACTTCCTGTTACACATTTCCGTCCCATTTCACGAAATCACACCCACAAATTACAGGAAAGCGAGAGCAAAGATGTTACACATCAATAATATAAACTCTACTGGATACATCGAAATATGCACAAAAATACTTAAAGCTTCCTTAGATTGCATCATATTAGTACTTACGTATTTAATTAACCTTTCATTTCTATCTGGATCTTTTCCAGAAATCCTTAAAATCTTTATTGTTAAGCCTTTATATAAAAAGGTGACAGAGGTCAGGTACAAAATCACCGTCTCATAACATTGATTCCATTTTTTTTCAAAATTAAAAAAAATATATATTTTAAAACGTTTAACACAATATTGCAATTAATATAGATTAAAAATTAAGATCAATTTGGCATCCAAAAACATAAGTCTACAACCTCTGCAACTTTTTCAGTAATGACTGGTATTTTAAATGGAATAAACAATAAACAGTTGACTACAGTATTAATATTTGACCTAAATAAAGCTTTTGGCTTTGCAGAATACGATTTTCTAATAAAAAGCTTAATTGGATTAAGAAGATTATCTCTTAGTTGGATTCGGTCTTACCTTTCAGAAAGAAGACAATAAGTTTCATTAACTAAACTCAACAATAATAAAAATCAGGCTATCGTTTATTATTCTGACTACAGATACAATAAATATGGAGTTCCACAAGGAAGCGTAATCGGACCCATTCTCTTCGTACTTTATATAAATGACATTCCTCATGTAACTCAGCACAAGTGCGTTCTCTTCGCTGATGACATTTCTATAGTTGTGACAACAAGAGGTAAAATTCCTGACAATAATACAATCAACAATCACGAGTCTGACATAAATAATACTATTAATGTTGTAATAAAATGGCTGGATATGAATAACTTACAGATTAATCTTTCAAAGACAAATTACATAAGTTTTTAACAACAATTCGTAATTTAGAAATAAAGTATAGAAGCATAAAAATTGATGAGATGAATAACTGTAAATTCTTTGGCCTAAAAATTGACAACCAACTTAACTGGAAACCACAACATGAAAATGTTAGTGAGAGACTCAACAGATTTGTTTACGTCCTAAAGCGCCTAAAAAGTCTAACAAAATGCCCACTGTTTTGTCTGCCTATCATGCGTGTGTATCTTTGGTACTTCGTTACGGTCTTATTAAATGGAGAAATGGGACCCACAGGAAAAGGGCCTTTATAGCACAAAAAAATGTCTAAGAGCTATAGCTGGCAAGTCATCACAAGACTCCTGCAAACCACTATTTAAGGAGCTTGGTCTGTTGCCACTACCCGCGCTTTATGTATTTGAGCTTTGCGTGTTTGTGAAGCAACATCTGCAATTACTTAAAAAAGCCATTGACAAAACCACAAGAACCCTTAGAGATCCATACAGGCTAGTTTTTAACGAAACCCCATTGACTGTAATGTATAGTCGAAATTGTGTGTGTATGAGCGTTCGAATATATAACAACTTACCAATTGAACTAAGAAAGCTAGAATCTAAAACCTTTAAGGCAAAATTGTTTAAATGGCTTGGTGACAATAATTATTATCGCGTTGTGGAATACCTCTTAGACTTAAACGAAATTGTTGATATTTGAATTTTTATAGTTTTACTCTGTGTTAAAAATTTGCATGCCTTGCACCACAGGCGAAACATGATTGCACTACAAAATTATATTTAACGTCCTACTACCATGTTTGATGCAAATAAATTATCATTTCATTTCATTTATCTGCCACAAACACTACAACAAATACAGAAATTTTGAGATACTGGAGAATAAGGAGATTTGTAAGTAGCAACCGTTATCTAAAAACTAAAAGAACACAATTTTAATAATTCAGTAACATTCACTTGAATGCACTATGTAGGTTAATTTACAAGAATGCAACACATTGATGGAAGACACTACCATAGTATTTTTTACAAAACAGGTAATTCTGTTCATCCCCAGACTGTGGACCTCCATTTGAGCCCCATCAACCAACATCTGGATCACAGCGTCAATCGCTCCTGCGTATACTGGTACTTCCGTGAGGACGGCACCGGCTACTGGTCCACGGAAGGCTGTACTTTCATCAAGTCCACTGGAGAAGGAATCCTGGACATCTGCCGATGCACGCACTTGACTCACTTCGCAGAAGTTTACGTTCAAAGATGTACCTTTTCCGATAGACATGAAGAAACATTAGAAGTGTTAACTATCATAGGCTGTTGCTTATCAATGTTTGGAATCTGTATGGTAGGAGTCACCGCCGCTGTCTTAAAACCCTGGAGAAAAGATTACAATAACAAAATCTGGCTTCAGCTATGTATAGCTATACTCCTTTTAGTTTTTAGTTTCTTGGTAAAAATTTTCATGAAATTTGATCATTACAGTATTCTATGTATGCTGGTAGGCGTAGCGCTGCACTACTCAGTTTTAGCTTCATTCTGTTGGATGTTAGTTGCAGCGGTAGTGTCATACAGGAGGTTGGTTATTGTTTTCTCTAGAGACGCTTCACATAAGCTGTTAAGGGCTTCGGCTTTCTCTTGGGGAGCTCCATGCGCTGTGGTTGTGTTGCTACTTTCGATTGACCCTCGTGCTTACGCCGGTCAGTTTGGGGAGAAGGCTCCGAGCGGGGCTTTCTGCTACCCTTCAGGTCTCGGCCTCTGGTTGGCCGTCTACGCTCCCATCACGATAATGCTACTCGTAAACTGGACTCTCTTTACTCTGATAGTGCGATCTGTATTTAATCCTAGAACGATTAGTCGACATGGCGATACAAACGAAGCAGTCAGATGCGCTTCCGTGAGCTGTTTACTAGTATTTCTTTTCGGGTTGCCATGGGTGTTCGGTCTGTTCGCTTGCAACATCGTGGCTGCCTACCTGTTTACTTTGACGGCTACGTATCAAGGGTTTGTGCTGTTTATTTTCTTCGTGCTTGGGAATAAAAAGACAAGGGACTTGTGGTTGAAGAAGTTGCAGAGCAAGCAAATGCATAGGATTTCGGTGACGTTATGGCCATATACTCACAGAAGACCAGGACTGCATAGACTGGTGGAATTTTGAGATAGATTCACGTCCAGCGGCAAACTGTAAAACTATTAAACTTTTTTTTTTTCACATAATTTTAACACCGTTGAACACGATTCTGTCCGGTTATACCCCTTACAACGCGCCCCATAATCACTTCGTTAATAATAATATCGAACGTCATTTCATTTATTTTAGGCTCAAATCAATGCGGACTTCGACGCGGCGCAGTGGTCATTTGAACCGAATTCCCGATCCTTGATTTTTACATGTTTTTTGAAGTGATAACGTCTTATAAATCGAAGAACGCTGGCTGCACTTATAAAAAAGTGTTACGTCCTCATTTGTCACGTCCCGCCTGAGCCGAGCGTACAAGCGAGAGCGTAGAACAAGCGATAGAGAGACACGATCGGCCTAAGCTTTCGGCTTGTGACACGTTATCACTTAAAATTATAGCCCGTAAACCGACTTTACAGGCAACCAGTTTTTTTTATTACTTTTGTTCAATTATTGCAGATATTTTTTTAAATTATTTTTATTCACAATGGTAAGCCCTTGGCATTGTCTCACCTGATGATAAGTGACGATGATGCCGAAGATGGAAGCGGGCTTACCAAGATTCCCCAACGCAATGGAGAACTGTCTATTTCATCTTCAAGCCGGAACACATCACACTGATGTTTGGCGGCAAGACTTAGATAAGATGGTGGTAGCTAGCCAGGCGGGCTTAGAAATTGCCCTATCACCAACCAAACCGAATCTTACAAGATGATCCCACCGAGAATCAAACCCGCGACCTCCTGGTGTGAAGCAAATGGACTAACCATTACGCCACGGAGGCGGTTAAATAATGTGTAAGTAAGGTATAAATAATGTGTTTGCTTAGAATGGAAGGTGTTAAAGTGGCCGATTTTTGTGAGTTGGTTTTATTCAACATAAACTGTTTATTTTCGAGCAATTTTGCAATGAATGCTAAAAACAGGAAACAGGGTCCACATTGTAGTCTACAGGATATTTTCTTACATCAAACTGGTCATATTTTTATATTGTATTCAAATAAATAGATCTTGCATTATTTCAATTATATTATATATTTTTCCAAAGTGGTGGCTTTACGCAGTATTTCAATAATTTGAATGGAATATTGTGATTTGATAAGAAGGCTCAAGGTCACCCAAAGGACAATGGAGCGTGCTATGCTCGGAGTTTCTCTGCGTGATCGAATCAGAAACGAGGAGATCCGTAGGAGAACCAAAGTAAACGACATAGCTCTCAGAATTGCTAAACTTAAGTGGCAGTGGGCGGGGCACATTGCTCGTAGAACAGATGATCGTTGGGGCAGTATAGTTCTCAAGTGGCGACCACGCACCGGAAAACGTAGTGTCGACAGGCCTCCCACTCGGTGGACCGATGACTTGGTGTAGGTCGCGGGAAGCCGCTGGATACGGGCAGCGCAGAACTGGTCGTCGTGGAAATCCTTGGGGGAGGCCTATGTCCAGCAGTGGACGTCCTTTGGCTGATATGATGATGATTGTGATTTGATCCATGTCAGGGCCGTAACACAAAAAGTTTAAGAGTTAGGAGAAAACTGACATTAGCAAATTTTTGAAGTATTTCTGTCTGAATTGGATGAATGTTTTTGTTTTTTTTTTGCACTTTCACTCAATTTATGGAATTTACTAATTTTGGGGTAACATTGGTTGGGGTGTTCACGGAGCTACCTGATCTGGTTATAACAATGGGGTCTTTACGGACCTACTTGATCTGGTTATAACATTAGGGTCTTTACGGACCTACCTGATCTATTTATAATATTGGGATCTTCACGGACCTGCCTGATCTGGTTATAAAATGGGGTCGTTACGGACCTGCCTGATCTGGTTCTAACATAACACCCATCTCACTTGTACCGAGGACAGTCCAGAACCAACGTATTATATATCGGGGATTAATGAAGAAGCACCTTGTACATATAGGTACTGTTAATTACCTGTAAATAATCCTTCAGTAACCTGTAAATAATCCTTCAGTAACCTGTAAATAATGCTTCAGTAATCTGTAAATAATCCACCAGTTGTAACGCAGTACGCTGTTATTAGTTTTTCTTTCATTCGACCTTTTTTTCATCTATTTGTTCTTTCACGCATGCGCTGTCATTAATGTGACTTTGGATTCGAAAATCAAAATTCTATCATCTAACTTTAACCATCTAACTTCTATGATCCAAGTTTATTTCTTTATTAAATAATAAATTTATTAACCTTGCTGCTTTCCTTTACTGCTTTTCTTTTCTCGGGTAAGATAAAATAATATTTTTGCTATTTGTGATATAAATTTAACGCGTTCTAATCCTTTTGTAATTCTTACATATTTCTTTCTAGGTCTTTATTTCACAATTAAATTCCTTTCATCTTTAAGCACGCATCTTTTTAAAAACCCTCGCCCACTACCGTATCCACTCACGAAGTCGTGCTACACAGTAACCTGTAATAATCCATCAGTAATCTGTAAATAATCCGATGATGTCGAAGATAGCAGCGGGGTTAGCAAGATTCCCCAACGGAATGGAAAACTATTATAAACTATTAAATAGTTTTCCAATACCTTGGGGAATCTTGCTAAGCACGCTGCTAGTTTTCCATTACATTGGGGAATCTTTCTAAGCCCGCTGCTATCTTCGGCATCATCGTTGAATGGCTTGAACAATTTGTAATAAAAAAATTCTGTGCTTAATTTTCTTTTCTTTTTTTATATCATAATTTGTCACGTTCAGTTATTTACGATGAGGAAGTCGCTGGCAACAGCTAGTCGAATATGAAATAAAATCGAAGTAATTATACACAAGCGTCTAAAGTTCGCGCGTAACCGCCACTTTGCAGTACATTGCGTGTTCAGAGGATAACGCGGATGTTGGGTGTGGAAAACACTCAATGAATGCGATAGCATTGGGCTTTTAATTTACGTAGTTTAAAGGAGGAATAAATATAATGTAACTGCATAATCAACATTCAGTCCGCAAAATAACTACTTGAGCGGCAAGATTTCATGATTGAGCGGCAGAAAAACATGTCTATAAGCAGCAACTCAACACTGTAGGAAGAGTGTGGTACGGGGAGTTCTAAATGGAAGCGGGAGCGAGCGAAGCGAGCTCGGACTTGCGGAGCACCCCGACTCGGATCCGTTAGGTTCGGAGACTGTGCGGGGAGGCGAGCTAAGCTCGCCTCCCCGCACAGTCGTAGTGTTAGGTTTAACATGAGAACACAGAAGTAGGAGCCCCGAAGGGGCTCCGTCGACCACTCAACACTGTAGGAAGAGTGTAGTACGGGGATGTTTAAAATAATTACAGCCATCCAGAATGACATAAATTGCTGATTGATTTTGAAATGTTTGCTGACCATGAGTTGCTGACCAATTAGCTATTTCTGCTGACCAATTAGCTATTTCTGCTCACCGATTATATTTTTCTGCTCACAGAAATAACAATACTATGCTAACCATTTAATTGACACCAGTTTAAAGGTATGTTGAACACTGCAATGTATGCTGTGAGATGAAGTAGTATAAGTAAATTTTATGAATTAAATTCGTTAGAAATTATTTTCGCGTCGCCAATATCTATATAAAGTACATAATATAATAAAACTGTAACGGGGCCGTGTTTGTACATGAAAAAATAACTGTGGTGAACATTACTAACGATATAGAGGCCAAAAAAACAATTTTTGGAATTTTATCTGTCTGTCTTAATTTTCGCGCATCACAAAAAACCTACCAGGCCGATTTTGATGTAATTTTGTAAAGTGATTCCTTGTAGCTCGGGTAAACATATATGATACTTTTTATCACGGAAAATTCAAGAGTACCCGTAGGAAAATTGAAAACCTCCACGCGGACAAAGTCGCGGGCACAGCTAGTTTATACTAAAATGCCTCGGTAGTGCATATAGATGAACATTTTCTGAAGTTACTTAACTGTGTTTTGTACTAGGTAGTATTATAGAAAAAACATCAGCGATGAATACAAGTTTTAGCTTCATAGGAAATACGCATAGGAAATAGCTTTTTCTAAGGAAAATACATCAACGAAATAAAGAAGTGATAGTTTCATTAGAAAGACGTCAACGAGACACGCATGTGGTAGCTTCATAGAAAAGATATCAACAAGAAATTAATTAGAAAAGATAAGCGAGGAAGGCAAATATAAGGTATATGCCTAGCCTCCTATTAAGCGAGCGATATTTTATTTCAAATTACACAAATCACAAGTTGAAAGTAATTAATAAACTCACTCATTTATCTTTAACAAAAATATCTTGTAAACTATATCGCATCGCTTTTTAGTGAGAATCGAGCATTATCACGTGTGTCTCGTTCAGTTCACTTCAGGAAAAGCGAATTTAGTTTGAGAAAAGTGACAGCTGCGGATGCACGTCGCGCTGCCAGAGCGCAGTGGCGGGAAAACGCTGTTGGATAAATGATTTGATAAAAACTTTTTGAAGCAGCAAAGTGTCATCGAGTGGTACTGGCTGATAAAACAAATAAAAGTGATTGTTTTTTTCTTGAAGATCTTTTGAGATTAGATTGTATGTGATATTTTTTGTGCGATAAAAGGTGGATTTGATCGTCTACAATAGTGGAAAAACTTTTCGGTAAGATTATTCATAAAGTTATACATAAAGTATCAAGAGAGATAGTAGCGTTTAATGCAATTAGCGTGAATAATTTTCGTTTCTTTACTGCTGTCATTTCCCAAGGTAAAAAGCAAAAAAAAACACAATTTGTAGTAAAATGTAATTTCAGTTACTCTAAGTTAAGGTTACTCAAAGAGATAGGTATAATGAAAAAAAAAACAAATACACGTAAAATAAAATAATCATTAATTTAAATTAGAATTTATATTTACATTTACGTCAAAGAGATAGGTAGAATGAAAACAAACAAATACACGTAAAATAAAATGAACATTAATTTAAATTAGAATTTATATTTACATTTACGTAGTTAGATTTTAATATTTTTTCTAATAAACAACTTTCTTCGTCGTAACGTATCTCGCGTAATCTACGTGAAAGTGAGTGTTCATATAAAGTGAATACTTATTAATACAGGATGTAACAAAATCTTCTACTCATCATACTGACATGTTTTTTGTAAGAGATCGCAAAAAAATGAAATTGGTATTTTTTCCAACATGTAATTCAAGTTCGATAAATAAAAATTACAGAGAACCAAATGGGTACGTGTCAAGTTCTATGCAGGTTTATTATATCATAAATATTTATTTCGGACTTCTTCAATTAATAGAGAATGTACAATAGTTTTCAGTTATTTAAAAGAAAATTTGTTACCTACGTTATGTGCTACTAATGGTGTAGTACCTTGGAAGGTTTTTACGAACCAATTATATTCTACATTACATAGGTATAATTTTAAGAGTAATCTTTGTTTGCTTGGCGGCTTGACTATTTGAACTCGCCTTTGATAGCATTCTGTGCTACAAAATCTGTCAAACAAATTTTCTTTAAGCAACTGAAAACCGTTGTAAATTTTCCATTACTTCTAAAAATGTTAAATAAATATTTCAATTTGTATTTCTGTAAATATGATCTAAGAAACCACTGTAGAACTTGGTAGTTCTACCCATTTAGATCTGGCTTTTTTGTATCAAACTTGGTTCCTTTTTTTAATGAAACACATGTATTAAAATTTGATGATATCCTATTGGCGAGTGGGTGATTGGGTTTAACGTTGTTATAGATCATCATCATTCATCACTAAAAATTAAAAAAATTAAAAATCAAAGTTGAAAAAACTAAAAACCGACTTCAAAAAGCAGGAGGTTCTATGTTCCACTGTATGTATTTTTCATGTATGTTTATAAATTTCTCTGTGAATTGAGGACTGATTTTTAAAATTCTTTTTTTATTTGAAAGAGTATACACCTGAGGTAGTCCCATTGTCACCAAGTCAGTTCTAATAATGGGATCCCAGGGAAATCGAGGGCAAATTTAAATTAAAATTTTATAGGCACGTACTACGCGTTTCACATATCATCATCATCATATCAGCTCATATACGTCCCCACCGATGGACTCGAGCCTACCCTGAATTAGGGCGATCGGGCCTTAGTCGACCACGCGGGCCCAGTGCGGGTTGGTCGACTTCACACACAACCTTCGAGTTTCTTCGCAGGCGTGTGCACGTTAGGATAGGTCGAAAGTGGCCCGAAATGGTTCGTGTAATCTAAGTCGGTGTCGCCCTTTTTCTTCCGCTAAGTTCATACTTAGCGGAAACACTGTCGTGTGTCTAGATTTGAATAATGTTAATAAAATGAATATAAACTCTTCATACACGACGATCAGCTGGTTGACCAATTTTGTGCATTTTTGCATGGAGCCTCCAAATTATTTTTGAAAATACCAGTTACCCATACGAATTTTATTACACGCTGTCTAATTGGTGCATTTAAGAGGGCGGCAAAATTTACTTATTTTGTAATACTGTAAGTCCAAAATGTTTTTTTTAAATGCAGCCTTCTCAATTCTCACCCGTCTCCTTTCATTTATATGTAACCAAGAAACAGTTGACCATCTCTGCTCTACTATAGACGCAAAAACTTGGCCTTGCGAGCCGGATCGAGTAAGGTGGAAACTTAGAGCATAAAACCATGGTTTGGTTTAATGCTTTAAGGGTGGAAAGATAAATATTTCCTACAATAAGGCTTTTTCTACTTAATCAAATCATCAGTAAAAACAACTATTTGCTTCCAAATTTTTTTTGTATTAAACAAATATGACATCACAAGTAAATTTTGAATTTTTGACAAATTAATTTTGCAATTTGGTATGATATTATTATATACATAATATATTCTATATTTTGGTTTAATAATCTTCACATTGATAATATGAAATAAATAAATCTAATCTAATCTATGGTATAATAGATAGTAAATCATCTGATTTCATTTTAAAATCATATGAATTATAAATATTGATAAAATATAAATTTGAAAACAGAAAAGTCAAACAAGTATGTAATGTTTTCAGATAATTATATTAGAAGGTATGCTACATGCTTAATAATATTTTATAATTTATTTTTGGTACTGGAAAACACCCTTATAATATTACACTATCCTATTCTATTGCTTTAACGGTAAGGGAAAACATCGTAAGGAAACCTGCACACCTGATTCCAGATGTGAATGGAGGTCGCGATGCACACGTCCATAGGTGTTAATCTAAATGCCCTATACGTGACCGCGGGAGATGCTAAGCGCAACACCAGGCAACTACCGTCTATCCCTTGAATAGCACGGTTAATTGTGTGTGCCACACGATAAGAAGAATTCTATTCTACAGTGATATAAAACGGCGCGAAGAAACAAACAAACTGTTGGCTCGGCTGCGTGATAACGAACGGTTTCCCGATAACCTTTATTGTTTCTTGTTCTCAGCAGGTGACGCGCCACGTCACTGGTCCGTGACGTTTTTATTTCCATCTCCGGTTATAACAGCGCCTACAATTCATTTAACCTATTATGGGTATTGCTTTCGTATACAGGATGATAAAAAATGTTAGGAAAAATTTCAAGTATGGCGTCTACTCATGAAACTAAATAACTCTCACCACGAAAGCAAAGTATATACACTCGAGAGCGATGAATCCGGGTCACTTAAAGAATCCTAAAAATCTCGGAAACTAAGATGGCTAGCTTAATGAAATAAATTGTGTTTAATAGACACTTTAATACCCTTTAAATGAAAGTAATAAAATTTACGAGTCACTACATTTTATTTACAAAAAAATACATAAATAAAAAAAACTGCTGATCTCGCCTTAAAAAAAAATAGGAAACATGACATTTTTGAACAACATTACGATTTACTTGTATTATAATACTTTGTATTGCCTCCTCGTGCTTCCATTGGTAAACTCATTGGTACATTGGCCGTCCGGATTTTAACCCGGGACCTCTACCTCTGGTTAGAAATACCGAGTCGTTACCGGTTGTTCCACCGACGCTCAACGTTACCACACTCTGGACACTTCATACAACGGTCCAGAAATGACATTTCATTAAAGGAATGACGGAACAAACAAAATGTCGGCGAAATCCTTTACGTTCGACAACCAAACTGTAACCAATCTGTATCAATCAGATTGACGAGGGAGTCAGGCCGGAATCTAGAGGGCGGCAGGGAGTGTCCATACTGTATGTTAGTACTAATATACTCGTATATACTTTGACGTTACGGTCTACTGTATGATAATAATATTTTTTTCACGATCTGTTACCATAAATAAAAATGAAAAAATGATTATTTTGTAAGAGTTTGTTTATGCAAATGACTTGTGTTTGGGAATCCTTTTATGTATGTAGATATTCCTAATAAAAATAAGACATGATATACGGCAAAAAATACCTGACCAAGTGCGAGTTGAACTTGCGCCCCGAGGGTTCCGTACCACTTCTCCTCTCCACATAGTACAAATATGATTCAGGGGTTCCTTTCCCTCTAATATGGTCGAGGGCTGCGATGGCTGACTCTCGCGTTATACTTGTGATCTAATGTCAAATTCAATAATTTTCATGTATTACTTTGTTTTCATGTCCTAATGACATTATTTGTTTTATCATCATATCAGTTCATATACATCCCTACCGAGGGGATCGGGTCTTCCCCCGAATTAGGGCAATCGGGCCTAAGTCGTCTACGCGGTTTCAATGCGGGTTTGTCGACTTCACACGCAACCTTCGAGTTTCTTCGCAGGCGTGTGCAGGTTTCCTCGAGATGTTTTCCTTAACCATAAGAGCGTCGAATAAACGTACATAATATTAGGATATCCACATTCGAAAACACTTCTATGTGAAAGGATTCGAAACATGACCTCCCGGACAGGAGGTAGCGGCTCTAGCGATTACACCACCGACGCTAGACGACCATTTGTTTTATATCAATAATTATTTTTACAAGCTGTAAAAATGTTAGTAAGTTTTTTTAGTTTGGAAGAAATCTTGGAAGCTAAATTAGTACCACTTACCGGTTGCCGATTGAGCTTTAACCGCCTCCGTGGCGTCATGCTTAGTCCATTCGCTTCACACCACTAGGTCGTGGGTTCGATTCCCGGCGAGGTTAACTTTGTAAGACTCGGTTCATAGCCCGCCTGGCTAGGCTATACCACCATCTTGTCTAAGTCTTACCGCCAAACATCAGTGTTAATAGCATTGATGTGTTCCGTCTTGAAGATAAGACAGCCAGATCACCATTGCGTTGGGTAATATTGGTAAGCCCGCTTTCATCTTCGGCATCTTTGTCACTTACCATCAGGTGAGATGGATGCCAAGGGCTTATCAATTGTGGATAAAAAAAGAGCAGATATTTTGTAAATACGTTAAGTTTCGAGCACAATATTTCGGCTGTTCAATTTCAAACACAGTAACTGACAATTCTCAGATTTTTGAAAATTTGCCATATAAAAAAAGTTTTGCTCGCTAAATACTGTGTTTTTAAATGGGGCAGCCGATTTGGTTGTCTAAGTGATGTCATTCTAAATCCAATATGGCGGACTGTATTTGCTAAGAGTTATTACTATTCGTATTCGAAATAATTAAAATTATTTTCAAATTAAAGCTTATACCTCAATATTTTTAGGTTTTTCGAAAATTATTTTTGTCATTACTTAGTGATTATTGATTGTTTTTAATTTTTCACGATCTTTGACATGTAATGTAATCACTATTTTATGACCAAGAAAAAAAGTGTAATATGCACCCATTTGGAATAAATATTTTGAATAAATATTTTGAATTTGTACTGAAACGGAGTTGAACGTATTTACGTTTGTATGGAAACTCGAACCTCCTGGCGGCCTTTAACCCAAATACATTGTGATGATGACTGATGTGTATACTTGCACGCGTGTCCTGTATTTTCATTAAGTTTCATTTCTTTACAGATACCACAACACAGCGGTCAGAAAGAAGGACAATTGTTTTTACATCAGAGACTGTGGGAACCTACCCTGCTGAAGAAGTCTGAACTTTATGGTTAAGGAAATAAGATGTCAGGCGACGGGGGCTACTTGTTAGAGCTAAGATTACTGAAGACTTGAAGGCGAGTACAAACGATTATGGATACCTAGAAAATGAATGTGTCCTTTTAGAGAGCAAAAAAACTGAGGTGACGCGGGCGCCACGGGTATCATAACAATAAGCAGTGTGGTTTCTTTAAATCTGTTGATTGAATCACTTAAGGTAGCACACCTATTGTCAATTAAAAATAAGTATTAATAAGTAAGTCAACTTGGTGTACCGATGATCTACTTTAGCCGCTGGATGCGGGCAGCGCAGGACCGGTCGTTGTGGAAACCCTAGTGAGGCTTTTGTCCTGTAGTGGACGTCATTCGACTTATATGATGATGATGAAGATGACAAACACTTCTATTAATCATCCTTACTAATTATTATAAAAGCGAAATTTTGTAAGTATGGATGTTTGTTACTCTTTCTCGCTACAACAGATAAACGGATCTTGATGAAATTTAGTAGGTAGACAGATTAAGACCTGGATAAACATGCTGGCAACTTTTTAAAACTTTTTTTGGCACAGCGCACCCTTGAGGACAGTCATAAAAACTATGTTTACGCGAGCGAAGCCGCTGGAAAAAGCTAGTTCATTTATAAAAATCAGGCTTCGTTAATTCTTGAAATGATAGTAAAACATTTTTCAACCTTGTTTGCTTTGCTTTGTTAAGCAGGTAGGTATTACGTAGCTACCCATATTTTCCGTTGATTTACCATAAAATATACAAAACTGCGTAAGCTAAGTTTATAACCAGAACCATCACAGCTTAGTTCAGGCAAAGCTGTACACAAAATAGATACTGAATATAATATTTATGCTTTATCGGGAATACCGTCGAGTGGATGATTGACATTGCTAACTTAATCTGTGGAACTATCACAATTTGATAAGATAATAACAATGCCTGAATCTGTCGATATTTGTCAATTTTTTGGTTTATCATTGTCTAATTTTCAGACTGATTACCAATACTAGTTCTAAGGACTGACTATAAGACTATGTACCGTGGGGGACCGTTCATAGATTGTTCATACACGGACTCTATAAGAGAAACACTTAGATTGCAAAACAATATATGCGGTCTTATTATTTGAATTGACTTGTTCAGGAAACCTGATTAACCTGAATCAATAAGCCAAATGTCATAGTACAGATTTCGTCTTTTCAGATGCATAAGATCCAGCAAAGCGCCCTTTTACCAATACTCATAACACTCCTGTCATGGGGTTGCAGTCTCGCGGAGCACCGGCATACGTGCCCTATAGGGTACACCATAGCCTACAAGAAGTACAAGAGCGATGACCCTGTCTGCTACCGACTGAAGGGTCCCGAGATATTCGCAGACAAGTTCCAGGGCTGCGCTGGAAACCTATACACAACCAAGCTGTATTACAGCCTAAATATAACAGAAACAAACGTAGTTCTATGGACTGACTATAAGAGTATGTACCGCGGGGGACCGTTCCTTGATTGGTCACACATGGAAACTATAGCAGATATACTTAAATCGTCAAATGAGGTCCATCATAACCCCAATTCGTCCGATGAAGAAGAGTGTGTCATAGTAGATCCGGTTATGAATTTCACAGCAACTATGTGTGATGAGAAACATTATAGATATTGTTTTGTTAAGCCTTTTAGGAAAGAAAATGATAAAGATAATGAAGGATGCGAAGATTTAAAAGGCGAGATCTGCGAGAGGCCCATCCAGCTGAGGCGGGTTCTGATGAATGTCACTGTTGACTTGTGAGTCGTTCGACCTCAGTTTTGAAAAGAAGAAGAAGAAGAAACGTGGCAAACTGTTACCATTAGTTATATCTAATTTACGAGTATGGTACATTTTACAATAGAAAGTTAAATAGAAAGTTTCTTCAGAACAGAGGGTGATAACTCCTGAATCTCAGGTTTCTACCTAGTTTAGGAGTTCCGTTTTATAGATCTTTGTAATTTTTTTGTTTTTTAAAATAAAATAATTATTTATTATTATATTCATAAAGTACGCTATCATTCATGGCGATCGATTGTTAACATCATTTTCGAAACAGCGCATCTAAAAGTTTTCAGTGATAGTAACCTTTATTTAAAAAAAGTGTAACATACAAAAAATAGATGGACACACGGACAGACAGACAAGGTGAAACTATAAGGAACCCTTAACTCTTAAAAAAAGTGTAACAGACAGAAAATAATAAAAAAAAAACCGGCCAAGGGCGAGTCAGACTCGCCCAAAGTCTTTTCAGAAAATAAATGTTTATTTTATAAAGCAAAATTTTATTTACACTTGGAAATAGAACATTTTGTATGAAAAATCGATGAGCTATTGACAAATCCAACTGCACATCTTAAGTTGGTCGACTATTACTCCTAAACTAATAAAACCTACATAACCGTGATAGTTTTCCTTTTAAATTGATTAAATGTCTTACTATATACAATTTTTTCAGATGTCTTAAAATAGCGGTTTAGTTTGTAGGGACGGGAGGGGAGGTGAAGGGGGGGCGGGGGGGCGGAGGACACTTAACTCGAACAAAAATTTAAAACTTAATATTTCGCAAACCAATCCCTGAATCAATGAATGGTTATAGCAACCCCACACGATAGGGTTATGTAAATAAACAAAATCACATGACGTACCATAAAAATATTTTTCCAAGATTTTATAAAACAACTTTGTCGGCCTAATAAATATGTTTAAAAAGACTTCGCGACCCTACTTTGCGCGAGTCTGACTCGCAGTTGGCCAGTTATTTCTTTATTATTTTCTGTTAAACTTTTTTAAAAGAAAGTCAATATATAATAATAGTAAAGTAAAAAAATGGAATGTGAACGAATGTATAAAACCTAAAAAAACTAGAAGTTCAATAAAATTGACAACCGAATAAAAAAAAAAACACCCAAAATTATGAAATAGTGTTTTTAAATACACGAAATTAACTAACAATAACAAATTAAAGGTAACGAAACAAATTAGGGGTCTACATTTTTTTTGAGGTTGGTTCCAGCACTTAAGAAAAGTACCTACACTTGTATTAGATTCGATAGCTTTGCTCCTCCTTTTTTGAAGTCGGTTAAAAAGAAATATTAATGGCAGGTATCTTAGTTACTCGATGTTAAAAAATTTAAAGTAAAATCAAATTTATTCTTCGTTTCTGTTACAGAGAAGGAAAACTAGTCCTGACAACGAACGACACAGTGGATGAGGATGATATAGAATGCTTCACCGACTCCAAGACTTATTATCCAGTTGATCTCAGAGTGAGGTACGACGATAATGCCAACAATTTCATTATTTCTCCGAAGAACGACGGCTATTACTGGTGTGTCCTTACAGATTCTAGAAACTACTACGTCACAGAATCAAACAAGGTACTGTTTTTAAGTGAAAAACAGTCTTTAGTCAACTACTATGCCGCGAAAATAAACTTCAAAGGTGAACACAAATACGACGATCTAGACGATTATTTGGATCACTGGCAAAAAAAGATGGAAGAATACATATTCTACAGAACTAAGTACATCAAAGTTTTTGGACAACTACATAAAGATAACCAGATTTCTGAGCAGGTTTTAAAGAAATTTAAGGAGGCAAATTCAAGGCTTAGATGTAAAGAGAGGGACTTGATACACAAGATAAGAGTGAAAAAGTATATACGAGGAAAAGAGGCGCTGTTGCATGTTCAGATAAATTCAGAGATGATGCCGGTATCGCCAGGGACGTGGGACGATATAGAAGTGATTTCTATGAAGCCAGTGTATTGCTGTAAAGGATTGGATTCAATACCGATGCTTCCTTTGGGTAAGTCTTTGAACCATTTTGCTAATATTTGTGTTTGTGTAGTATCCATGTTACCTACTGATAATTTAAATGCCTTTAAAGGCGGTTTAGATGGAGAAAGATTACTAAAGTTACTTTGTTATAAATCGTCATTTAAAGGTTTAAGGCTCTTTGGTAAGTGTATTTTCATGGTCATCATCATCACAACTTATCATAACTTATCATCAGGTTAGACTTAAGATAAAGGGCTTAATCCTATCAGTGGATAAACAAAATAATAATATAAGTGACTATAAAGATTTAAAATACAAACTTGACTAAGAACTATACACAATAGCAAATGTTATCAAATGAACAATACGATCGTTGCAAAATAACAATACGGAAACCAAGGAAAAAATCAAACACTTTGAAATTGCACTGGCGTCTTCGCATCTTACGCAGTCATCTAATTATCACATCTCATTCGCACTTAACAATAATTTCAGAGGTCAATAGGTGACGTGACACATACATACGGACAGACAAACACTGTCACTTCATAACATAAGTCTATTATAACACCTATATGTATAGCAATAAATATGTAATTAAATTATAATGATGTGACAGGTTATTAATGGATAATGACATATTAAAATAATGTACGGCCCTATGTAAATTAGTTTTTGATATTTAAATTTAAAAGCAGATTTGCAATTAACGATGGGTAGTTATTTATATCACAATGTCTTGCTTGCTTCAAATGGCAAAAGAAAACATCGTCGCGTCATTATAGCAATCCTGCATGTACCTATCCCTATGATATCAGATCAAATGACGATAAACAAATGAATTAACAAGGGCAACGAAGAAGAAAAACCGACTAACTATAGTATTATTACGTTTGTGGTTCTATTGTGAATCAAGAAATTACCTGACCTCATGTAACGTTTTGTTTTGTTTAACCATCAATTTTTATCTAATAGTTCCTTGTGTTGTGACTATCTTGTAATTATGCGAACATAATAATTATGTTTGGTTCGATTCATGAAATGTCAGCAAATTATTTTTCCACTGAAATGTAACCGACAAAATTAACAAATTACAAACAAATTTAAGAACCACCTTAAACGTTGTTATATTTTTGGTCCATGTCCCTCGGACACTCTCTTTGGGGAGGGGTAAGGGGTGGGGGCTCAAGGCAAGAGTTTGCGTGTGAGATCCTTTTTTTTAAATTCACTAGAAATGGCTTCCAGCTAACATTTAATGTAGTTCTCCGTGAATAATAACCGAAACAGGGAGTGCCGACAGAAGTTAAAACTTTTTACAGTTTTATATGTTTTGACCCTTCGAGTGTTCCTGGCGAACGACTAGGTTGACAAAGTTTTGAGCCTGCGAGTGTTCCTGGTAAGGTGTTGGTTACAGGTTACAGTGTCGCGAATCCAATGGTTTTTTCCCATCTTAAAAAAATGCACAACGCGCCTAAAGAAGTTTTCACTTCAAAAACGCTGCCTCTCACTTTTTGTGGCACTAATTGAACCTCACACCCAACTCATGCCACAGCGAATATCACGCAAGGTACCTGCTAGTTTATAAATTGTCTAATGACTGCCCTTCCAAATTCACGGGTTCTGTCAACGAAGGAAATAAGTTACAAGGAAATATGCAGAATTGTTTGAGCCACATTAATAGAATCTTCACGTCCCAAATAGCGCAGTGTCTCAAGACAAGTCTTTGACCAGTGTGTGTTGCCAGTGATGACATACGAAACTGAGACATGGTCGCTTACTATGGATAAGAAGGCTCAAGGTCACCCACAGGGCAATGGAGCGAGCTATGCTCGCAATTTCCCTACGCGATCGAATCAGAAACGAGGAGATCCGCAGGAGAACCAAAGTAACCGACATAGCTCACAGAATCGCTAAACTGAAGTGGCAGTAGGTAGGGCACATAGCTCGTAGAACAGATGGCCGTTGGGACAGTAAAGTTCTTGAGTGGCGACCACGTACCGGAAAACGTAGCGTAGGAAGGCCTCCCACGCGGTGGACCGACGACCTGGTAAATATCGCGGAAAGCCGCTGGATGCGGGCAGCGCAGGGCCGGTCGTCGTGGAAATTCTTGGGGAGGCCTTTGTCCCGCTGTGAACGTTTTTCGGCTGATCAAATCTACGAGTAGTTCCTCTTATTGTCAAACTATATAATGTACTCAATACTTCATTATAGTCCTATGTACATGCAGTATAGTCACGCCAGTTACCTACAGTTTTTATGAAGTCTTAAACTTATTTAGATCGACTTAATCTTTGCATTTTACGCGCTCACGTGAAATTGGGTATAATTCTCACCATTGTCGCGGAATGGTTGTTTGACCTCTTTTTACGGCAAAATATAGTCGAATTGACCTTGCGGCGTCCGCATCGTGTCGTCTACTTGAGGCATCTTTTCAATCATTTAGAATAATCGTAGCTGTAAAAGTTGCTTTTAAAAATTTGTATAAATATTCTGGAGCGACATGTCTTGTTCATTGACAAGAATTTCTATTAAAACTGGCCAAGTGCGAGTCGGACTCACACACTGAACGTTCCGTCTGTACCAAAAAACATTTGGGTACGAAATCCTACAAATATCATCGAGAATCGATTAGACATTGATTGGAACAGTTGGTTTCTGTCTTTTTCTTTAGGTGTAAAGAGTAAAGAAAATAACCACCCTTTTGCACGTTTTCAAAATTTTTTCGTTTCAATTAAAAATTACAATTGAATCAAACAATCCAACTGGCATATTGAAGTGTGTGTTAAACCAATCGACTAAGAAAATTAAGAGATACTAAATCTGTCTGGTTTGACTGTAGAATGTAAATCATCATCATTATTATCCTCGTATAAGCCGAAAAACGTCCAGTGCTGGACAAAAGCCAAGGTTTTTCACGACGACCGGTCCTGCGCTGCCCGCATCCATCGGTTTCCCGCGATCTTCACCAGGTCGTCGGTCCACCACGTGGGAGGCCTTCCTACGCTACGTTATCCGGTGCGCGGTTGCCACTCGAGAACCTTATTGCCCCAACGGCCATCTATTCTACGAGCTATGTACCCTGGCCATTGCCACTTCAGTTTAGCGATTCTGTGAGCTATGTCGGTTACTTTGGTTCTCCTACGGATCTCCTCGTTTCTGATTCGATCATGCAGAGAAACTCCAAGCATAGTACGCTCAATTGCCCTTTGGGTGACCTTGAAGCCTTCTTATGAGGCCCATAGTAAGCGACCAATTCTCAGTTCCGTAAGTCATCACTGGCAACACACACTGGTCAAAGAGGTTAAAGAGGTTTCTTTGATATATTTTTTCTGTTATAATAACAAACGTTAAAGAATTGTGTTTCTGTAACTGACAAAATGAAGTCATTAAATTAAAGAATCAGTTTACAAAATATCAATTTCATATCTTGTTTAATTGCTGAAGAAAATCGAGATCCTGCGACCAAAGTTTCCAATGCGTTGACTTATTAACATAGTTGAAAAAAAAATCTCCCAAACATCTAATTGCGAGCATAAAAAAGGACATAAACGGCCGTAAAAGGGCCGTACCTTTGTATTGATTTGACTAAGAAGCATACTTTTTTTACAGCTTTAAATGACCTTAGACCTAAGTATTTGCTACTAACTATAATTTGATACCTCCACGGTTCCTGAGAAAAAGGGTCTTGACAGACAGACAGACGGACAGCGAAGTAATCCTTTATGGGTTCCTTCTATCCTTATGAGGCACGGAACTCTAAAAATATTTTAAGCATCGACAACATTGAAAAAATCTTTTTTTTTCAAATTTAAATATTTGTGATTTTGCAAGATCAGGATATTTCACAAGATTATTTTTTTATTAATGACAGTTAAAGGATTATTATTATTGTATGTTTGTATGTATAAACGCTTTGTGGCACACAAGGAATAATTAAAATATGGTTTTATCGGACTAAAGTGTAAAAAGTGTTAAACCTACTCCGTGGCGTAATGGTTAGTCCATTCGCTTCACACCAGGAGGTCGCGGGTTCGATTCCCGCGGAGACAACTTTGTAAGACTCCGTTCATAGCCCGCCTGGCTAGCTACTCCCATATTATCTAAGTCTTGCCGCCAAACATCAGTGTTAACAGCATTGATGTGTTCCGGCTTCCGATAGCCAGATCCCCATTGCGTTGGGGAATCTTGGTAAGCCCGTTTATCTTCGGCATCATCGTCATTTACCATCAGGTGAGATGATGCCAAGGGCTTATCAATTGTGGATAAAAAGGCGGTCTTTTCAGGTAACTTAGTAATAAAAGTATAGACCCACTAGATTTTCCCAGCGGCTTCGCTCGCATGAACATAGTTTCTATGACTGTCTGCGAGCGTGAATAAAGTAGCATGTATTTTAATCCAGGCCCTAATCTTTCTACCTACCAAATTTCAGCCAGATACGTTAAAAAAACTTAGTTAGAAGACATTATATTAACATATTTTATTTCATAGTACATGTACGTTTATCCGACGCTTCTACGGTGAAGGAAAACATCGTAAGGAAACCTGCACACGCCTGCGAAGAAACTCGAAGGTTGTGTGTAAAGTTGACCAACCCGCACTGGGCCCGCGTGGTCGACTAAGGCCCGATCGCCCTAATTCATGGTAGGCGCGAGCCCCTCGGTGGGGACATATATGAGCTGACATGATGATTTCATAGTAAAATTCTGCTTAATCCTGCCACGCTCACACCTTGCAACCACTGTTCCACAAGTGGCGTAAATGTATGGCAGAAACATAAAACTATTAATAGGAAATTATTTTTAGCATTGATTACGTGTAGCAGCTTATCTTATTAGCTTAGAAAGGGACACAAAATCTTCCCAAGCCGTTAAAGTAGCGGATCTAAGCAGTACAGATGGAAATCATAAGAGAAATCAGTGTGGGAACAATGTTTTCCCAATAACAATCTACTTTTTTGGGTGTATTCTATGCCCAAGGTCATTCTATTTATAAGATCCCAAGCTTCGTGATTAACGAAGTGGCTTAAGTAGTAAATAAGAATGAAACCTCCCTTTTCATTTATTAAAAAACCGGCCAAGTGCGAGCCGGACTCGCGCAGAGTAGGGTTCCGGGCATAACTAAGAAACCGCGGGCGCTCGGACCAAATAAAAAACAGTCTGTGAAAGGGTAAAAGACGCAAAAAATGCATTTCGCATTTGTAATTGTTCACACTCATTTTTCATAAAAATATGAGTATAAATTCGGTTATACTCATACCTTTACAAAAAAATTGTGTGCCTTTGTCAAGCAGTGATAATGAAAGCATTAACCGGTGTGAAGTTAGCAGCTAAAAGTTAGCAGCCGTTATAAACCGACCAAAATTAAAAGTCATCGTAATAACTAAGTGAATTACTACTAAAGGAGATAACTAAACATAATATTCGTTAGATTTAGACTTTCTGATTTCCAGAATACTAGAAATAAGTCCTATAATTGGTTACTAAACAAGTTATGAACAAATAAAAAACTGTTCCTGGAAGAAAAAAATATTCAAATCTGAGTATTTACTATTATACAATTTCAGGGTCTAACAACAAAATGAAACTAGGACCGCTAGTCCAGCACAATAATTATACTACCCACAAAATCCCGTGAAAAATATAGGAAAACATATGACTCCTTTAGAAAAGTGCAAGAGGAGCGAAACATTTTTCGTAAAATGTGTTTCTGTGTTAGGCCTTATTGTTCCTAACTGTATGTAAATAAATTAACGTACTTATATTTTTCATAAGTTGTACTTATTTATTTTTTCTAGTGTGATTAAAGTAGAGTGTCCACCTCGGGAGCAAAACTGTTTTAAAGTTAAGAGACGTATCTACTTTGAATCCCTCGCTGCGTTCAGAATTCTACTTTAGCATCTTTTGCTCTTCTCTGAATTCAAAAACACTCTATCCTTTAAAATATAATTGTTTACTCCCTAGGTAAACAATCTACTATTTTTGGAGTTTACTCCTTAAGAATCGATTTGCATATATAAGGGGCCCGGTATGAGAAAAATGTGAGGAGTAAAATCTATCGATGAATGACAGCGTTACGAAAAAGTTTCGATACCAAAAAGGTCGTGTTCAATAGTAGAAATGAAGTGAGTTATAGTTTTTTTTTCAAGCGCGAGTAAACTCCAGCCGTGCGTCGGAGCTGACACACACAATTTTTTTTTTATTCTTATCATTGGTGTGTTCCGGCATGAAGATAAGATAGCCAGTTCCCCATTGCGTTGGGGAATCTTGGTAAGCCCGCTTCCATCTTCGGCAACATCGTCACTTACCACCAGGTGAGATGTTGTCAAGAGTTTACCAATTGTGCATAAAAAAAAAATCACTTCTACTTCTTAGCGCGAATACGGCTCAGACTTAGCCAGTTCATATTTTTGTTCTTGATTAGTCCCACAACCACACTACGTCACTCGCTTGTATGTAATTACTGTTTTTAAGATCTAAAAAAAAATGAAAAACTTATAAAAGTTATATGTCTTGTATGGGCACCACCTTAATTTTTATTTTTTATTAATTTTGTTATTTGACGGTAATTTACCAATAATAAAATATATTCTGTGAAAATTTCCGCTAACTACATAATATGACGGTTTCAAATATACAGCCTTTTTAGGTCGGACTGATTGAAAGACAGACAGACGGAAGAATGGACAGACGGACAGCGTAGGCTTCGTAATAGGATCCCGTTACCTGGTACAAACCAAGGTAAGGTAAACAACTATCCAAGGTAAAAAAACGCCGGCGAAATAAAGTTACAATTCAATAATAAAACGTACAATTGAAATGCAATAATAGGGGATCGGACTGCTAGTCATTTGAGTTACTTTTTGTGATCTGTCAAAAACTAAATTTTGTTCTAAAAATGTTTGAACTTGTGGGTACAAGTGACGTCACAGATTTTAAGCGTCATTGACGAACTTATTTTGTGAATTTGATCAATAAAAAACTGAAGACGTGAAGGAAAAACAAAACAAGTAAGCTTTTTTGACACTTCAAGAGGAGAGCAATTTAGGAAATCATATTTCAGATTTTATTTTTGATGCAGTCCGATCCCCTATTGAGTAATCATAATCAAACAGGACTAAAGTTAGAAAGAAATGAGTGAAAAATAAACTGATTTCATTCAAGACCTAATATTCTGATTTCAAAGAATCTATTGAGATCAGGAGATTTAGGAACTTTAAGCTGTAAATATTCCTTCAATATGCCAATCATTTTGCAGATCAAAGGCGTGAATTCCAAAAGTGAAAGACACGGAGCAATAATAATTATAAAATTAGATGTTCGAATGAGGATTGGGTGGGACACAGAGTATCTAGCTGTCCCGGCGAACTTCGTTACAGCTTACACTACCCTACCCTACCCTACCCTACACTACCTTACCCTACCCTACACTACCCTACTCTACACTACACTACCCTACCCTACCCTACCCTACCCTATCCTACCCTACACTACAATATCCTACTCTACCCTAACTACACTACACTACATTACCCTACCCTACCCTAAAACCAATTATTTTTTGACTGATATTTTTTTATTGATGAATATCGTATTTAAATACTTGTCGGAGTGTCATTGAAAACGCGACCAATACCAGCTCGAGATAAGTTTACATAGTTACACTTTGTTTGGATCAAACGTCAGGTATTAGTACCTGGGTGAAACCGGTGGTGGCGTGACGATCGCTTGTACTCGTGAGACGATCGTTTGTGGTAGCAAAGATGATGTATTAACGGAAGGCTGTTTGTGCTGCCACACTGAGTTGAGAATTAATTAGATCTGTGGAGAAGCCACATTAGCTGGACGTCAGTCTCGGAGCAGACACTTTTTGACGGAGCGTCGAGCAGAACACAAGTAGTGGTGATCTGTGAGCAAAATGGACGTGTCACGCCATCGCTGTGATCACCGCGTTTGCATCCATTGTTATCCAAGGCATCCTGTACAATTTCGATTACCAAATGATCAAGACTATTGAAGAAGGACCTCTGTGATATAGCTGCATTGTTATTTCGACGCCCAATACCGAAATAGTTAAGGACGTGAACCACGAGGCCATCCATAACCTACCCCCCCTACCCTTCGAGATCAGAAGTTGGATTGTTCCCAGCGCTCGCAACAAGTGGACAACGACGGGAAAATGTGAAAAATGATAATGGAGCAGCGAAATAAAAACCAACTGGCAACAATTCTTTGTGCTACAGAAACAGAACATGTTGCGATTGATTGAGGTTATGCAAGCACCATCGACTACATTTGCTGCAATCACACTGCCAGAATTCAACCAGAATATACCTGAAGCTAATCCACGTTCACGGTGCTCGTTTGTCGACATCTCCCTTACGGAACGACAGTTGCAATGAGGTGCAATGCTTATTTCACTTAGCAAACCGTTGAAAGGCATATGCTCCTGTGCTTCCGGAATGACTCGGAGCCAGTTTAGAAACCTGTTCCTGATGCGCTGTTTGGAAATGGGCGACAGTATGGGCTGCGCTGGCAGCAGCGGAGATCCACGCAAGCGGCGCGTGCAGCTTCAGCGAAGTGCGTGATGTACGCGGAGCTATGAAAATCCGGTGAGTCGTACCCCTTTTGTTTTGATAGTTGTGGTACGAGTACTATTACCTAATCTGTGGTGGTACCGAGTGTTCTCTCGTTAAAGAAAGTTTCGTGTATAGACTTTCGGGAGTGTGTTCAATACTAACGCACTATTGACTTTTGTAGGCAACTCTTAAGTTTACTGTACAGAACAAATATCGAGTGAGGGTAATATTGACGGGCATCGTTCAGAATGGTCATATCTTGTTATGCCAGACGAGTACGAACGATATTATGATCGTCTCAGATATTTTAAATCTCGGATTGACGGTATTCTTAAACGAGTCTGTCAATAACAAAACAGCTTGACTGTCGGTAAGGATGCGAATAGAGTAGTTAGTCCCTTACCCTTCTAGTAGTGATTGCATTAGCAGCTAAAATGATGCCTTGTGGAAAGTACTCTTTCACATGCTTTCGGATTTTTACTTGTGACACAACGTCGTGATTGAACGGAAGATTTAAAAAGAGGACTCATTGTAAATATGATGATTCATTTAGTTATCTAGTTTCGGTTATACAAACCTAAACCAAGATTGAAAGTATTGAAACCCCTTTAAGCTTTTATAATATTGAGACTGACATTTTTACATGGAGTAAAAAAAAAAAACCTTTATTAGCTTTCGTAGTATTGGGACTGATATTCTCATTGATCATAGGCCAAAGTTGTTGCCTATTTTTAATAGCTTTCGTGATGAATTTGTCGAGGGCATCCTTAATGCCCCGCTATCGTATAGACCCTATGTAGGTAGATGAGTTTCGGGGACCCCAATAAAATATTTTGTTTACCAATTGTAAAAAAAAAGAATAATAACAGGGTAGTATGCGGAGTGCAGTGGTGGACGTCTTACGGCTGATGTGATGATGATACAGGATTCATGGGCTGGAGGCTGCGAATGTCATAAGCCCCGAAGCTTTCCCTTTTTGACAGCCTTATCATGCTGGTTAAGAAAAAGGATAGAATGCAAGTGTGTTGATAACCGTGAACGAAATGACAACCTGCCTAAACGGTAATCGCTTCCTCAGATAGTTAACCACATCGATTGTCTTCATTGTTGGTCACTATTTTACCATGTCAGGCATAGCTAGTGGTTACATTAGGTTAGGTGCATTATATCCCTAATAAATCGAAATGATTGATTTTGTAATTTCGGAGTGTCTGTTCGAATACATCCATGTGTCATTCGATCTACGTAATGCCCTCTTGTGTTTAAACTCACGTTTATAAACGCTTTAGGTGCGTGGCAACGGTCAGGTGAATCTTAATACGTTTAAACGTTGGTACTCTTAGTTAAGTGTCCTTTAAAATATGCTCACTTCCTTAGAGTATAGTAATGAGATTTCATGTTACAAGTCCCTACATGATGATCATTTGGCAACAACCGAACTGTTGGTTAACCGAGTTACGAAGTACAGCCTCCTGGAGTTGCTTCTAGGTACGAGTAAAGTAGCTTAACCTCTAAATGTCATGTTTGTCGATTACACACACAGGCTGTAATTTTATCTAAGTGAAGCACGACAACATACTAGTGATAATACGGAGAGTAACGCATCCTATTACAGGAGTTGTTAATCAGCTTGCTGCTGATGTGATAATAGACATGGGCCTCCCCCATGTTGGAGCGGTTTCACCAATTGTAAAAAAAAAAAAAAAAAAAAAAACGCTACGCTTGGCGGGCTGTTTGGCGGTACAGTATAAGCGTGAAGGACGATGTTGCTTGTCCTCAAATTTTTAGTCCCTTAGTCACTTCTTGTGAAACCCTTGGGAAGAGATGGGGTGGTGTATTGCTCTGAGGCAGCGCCACTGGCTGATTTCTAGACAAAAGCTTAGTTTCACAAGTTACCTAACTTTGTGTTGTTACAAATGGAGAAGCGTTACCTACCACTTTAGATATCAAATACCGTCAGTTATTGAGGACAGACTACGTTAAATGCCCGATAGTGACAGTATTATTGACTTGGACAGAATTGATGATGGAGAGACTGAACCTCGACCATCTACTAGTGCAGATTAAGGACTTTTGTACTTGACCGTGATTTTAACGTTCACTAGTTTGTATTTTGAACCTTAGACGTAAACAATTTTTCGCAACTGGATGCCAATAGCCTCAGCCATTCGTAGACGTAGGCGTAAAACACCGAGTTGATTTTCTCGTTGCTGTGCGGCCACAACTGTGTGTGGCGTGCGTTTGGCTCGCAGGCGTATCACCGGGGAGGTGATGTTGGCAATGACCAGAAAGAGGTGATGTTTGAGATCGCCGCATGGAAGCGATAGTGTGGTTGGACACCGGAGGGAGGTGGTCCAAGAGTCGCCAGGTAGGGTGACTGTGTTTTTGGGCGGACACCTGAGAGGTTGTCTGAGAGTCGCCAGGTCGAGTGACTGTGTGTTTGGGCGGGCACCGGATGGAGGTGTCTGAGAGTCGCCAGGTTGGGTGACTGTTGTTTGTTTGGGCACCGGATGGAGGTGGCCCAGAGTTGCCAAGATGGGTGACTGTTGTGGTGATACAAAATAAGGAGCGTAACCAAACCAAGTTAGATCCCAAATACCGAGGGCCGTTCAGGGTCGTAGAGGTCTTAGAAGGTGACAGATACAAATTACAAGCTTTGAATTTGAGACGAAGTTACAAGTATGCCCATGACCGTTTACGTAGTATGTCCGAAGGTTATTTGCCTCCGGATGTTGACGATGAATCTGGTGCAGAGGCGTCTACCTTTCAATGTTAATTGTATTGACAGATCGTAACTCAATCAATTGTGTACAGTTGTAATTTTTTTCTTTATCGTTTATTTTTGTGTGTAGTACTGAAGTATTCCAACATGTTTCAGCGGTAAATGAAGAGTGCTGAATGGCGCTATATGTTTGCATGAATTGGCTGCTGCTTGTTTTGTCAGACTCGTTCTGTCATGATGTGTAGCAGGTACATTCGTGTTTTTGTAAAAAAGAAGTATCCCGTTTACCGGCTAAAACTGTTGATGGTATTCCGTCGCCTGTACTGGCGATGATGGTATTCCGTCGCCTGTATTGGTGATGATGGTGTTCCATTGCCTAGATTGGTGATGATGGTATTCCGTCGCCTGTATTGGTGATGATGGTGTTCCATTGCCTAGATTGGTGATGATGGTATTCCGTCGCCTGTATTGGTGATGATGGTGTTCCATTGCCTAGATTGGTGATGATGGTGTTCCATTGCCTAGATTGGTGATGATGGTGTTCCATTGCCTAGATTGGTGATGATGGTGTTCCACTGCCTAGATTGGTGGTGATGGTGTTCCGTCACCTGGACTGGTGATGATGACTGATTGGTATTCCGTCGCTTGGCGTTAGTGATGATGATTCTTTGTGGTGTCCCGCCACCTGGATGTGGTGATGTTCAGTTCTGGTGTTCCGTCGCTTGTGATTTGCGATGATGATTATGTTCCGTTCTATGTGCCCCTAAAAGTTGTAAATGGTTGTAAGGTTTCAAGCCTTGCAGCTGTGATTTACCTTGGAGACCTAAACTGATTTGAGATTGTTTGAGTTACGATGCTAATGCTGAGGTTTATTTAGTTTACGAGAGTTTTTTTTTTTTTTTTTTTTTTTTTTATTCACCATTGGTAAACCCTTGACAACATCTCACCTGGTGGTAAGTGACGATGTTGCCGAAGATGGAAGCGGGCTTACCAAGATTCCCCAACGCAAGTGAAAAGTTAAGTGAAATTATTTTGGTTTTTTGAGGCTGTTAAAATGTGTTGTCACCATGATTGTAGTCTTGAATTAAAGCTTCACATTATTAGCGTTGCTTTTATTCCTTGAGCTGTGGACCTTCCTAATGAAGGTCAGGATTGGCCGAACGAAATGGAATCTACTGGCTACCCTTTTCTTTTTCAGGTTAGTCACCCGAGGACGTGTGACTCGCAGGATGGCCGTGTCGGAGTGTCATTGAAAACGCGACCAATACCAGCTCGAGATAAGTTTACATAGTTACACTTTGTTTGGATCAAACGTCAGGTATTAGTACCTGGGTGAAACCGGTGGTGGCGTGACGATCGCTTGTACTCGTGAGACGATCGTTTGTGGTAGCAAAGATGATGTATTAACGGAAGGCTGTTTGTGCTGCCACACTGAGTTGAGAATTTATTAGATCTGTGGAGAAGCCACATTAGCTGGACGTCAGTCTCGGAGCAGACACTTTTTGACGGAGCGTCGAGCAGAACACAAGTAGTGGTGATCTGTGAGCAAAATGGACGTGTCACGCCATCGCTGTGATCACCGCGTTTGCATCCATTGTTATCCAAGGCATCCTGTACAATTTCGATTACCAAATGATCAAGACTATTGAAGAAGGACCTCTGTGATATAGCTGCATTGTTATTTCGACGCCCAATACCGAAATAGTTAAGGACGTGAACCACGAGGCCATCCATAACCTACCCCCCCTACCCTTCGAGATACTTATTATCCTATTTCCGACGAAGACAAATATACAAAAACACAAAAATCATAAAAAATGGTCCTGCCGTTCTTGAGTTATAAATGGTGTAACTAACACGATTTTCTTTTATATATTATACACGAGTAGATAAAGATATAGAAACGCATTGTCTTTACGGCTCGACGGATAAGTGGAGTCAAGTACTCGTATAACAGATTTAAAGACGTAGTTAAGAGGAAAGCTGGTCTAAATAATAGGTATTCAAATAAAATGTCGCTGTCTTACTCCCCCAAACCTCTCCATATACAGCAAGAAAGGGAGAACTGCAGCGCGGACCGATAATAGATACTAAAATTGACCAAAACAGCATTTCGTAGTCCCCTATTTCCTCCTCAAAAACTTGAGCAATAATAATATTTTTTTTCAAAAATCATTTCAAAACGCTTTAACTATGCCTTTATGTTTTCGTTTTATTGTTAATATGCGTATTATTTTTTGGTGACTATCTGAAAATGACGTTTCAATTGGGCAATTTTCTTAGTTTTTGAAGGCTCCTACTTCCTATTATACAGCAAGGTACATTATAAAAATAAGATTAAGGGAAAAAACAAAACATGGCCATATAGATTTTATGGAAAAAGTACGAAATTATTATACATAAAAGCTCAATTTTCACTATCCAGGGAGGAAACGGGGGACTACGTTTGTATGAAAAATAAAAAAAAGTGTGTGTGTCAGCTCCGACGCACGACTGGAGTTTACTACTTAAGTACGATTGTCTAAACAGGCACAAAACAGGGCTTGACTTTAGTTTTAAGTTTACTCTGCACAGTTTTTATAACTAATCATTCCAATTTCCGGCCTCTTTTCATAGCTGATGTGTCAGGTGTTTTAGCTCCCATTAGCAGAATTAAGGTTACTTACGAAGTTAGTGTTATATTATTTTATAGTACTTACATTGCTGTTTTTACATTTCTCAGCTCTGCATAATAAAAATCGGGGTTATTTTTAAAGAACATGATTGCGTCCACTTTGGGCAAGTTTCTGCTATCTGCTTTCACAAAATTGACACCCATGATGAAGTGGAATACCAAATTATATAAAAATCACAAATTTTAAAATCTTATCAGATCAAAAATTGTAAGACTGCAACTGATTCGATTACTGTGTTGTGACTTCATTTTAGATTTCGTAGTGACTTATATTCTTTTTGTCAGATTCAGCCAATCCTGACTGCTTTGTATCACGTGACAGAGGTGCGCACAATAGGTTGCGCGTAAAAAACGTTACGCGCAAAGAGAATATAACAAACTACGTTTTCGATCACTAGATTTTACTCCTCATATTTTTTTCATACCGGGCGCCTTATATGCAAATCGATTCTTAAGGAGTAAACTCCAAAAAATGGTGCCCGCGTTTCCTCTTAAGAAAATCAAACTGTATGAAAATTACAATATATCTGTCTCACTCTCACTGCAGCAACCTATGAAAGGGGCGGCATACCAGAGAATGTCATTTTAATTTATCAGTTTTTACGATTTATCATTGAATCAAGCTAGCTAGAGAAGCTTATAGTACTCTGTGCTAGTAGACTGCTTATTCTCACTCTCTTGTTAGTTGGGATAAATTTTCGCGCGCGATTTTTAAATGTTTCGTGGGCCGGAAATAAAACTGGGAAGGGCCCTAACAGGCCCGCCCGGGGTTGCCCATATACGCCGCACGGTATATCAAATTTACGTGTCATAGAATTTCCCTCTGGAGTATAAAATTAAACTCACTTAGGACGGTAATTATAATATATTTAGTTAAATGAAACACTACTACTCGTATACAAGTTTTAGGTGTACGACGATTCAACGAACAGGAGGAGGATCGGCCAAGTGCAAGCTCTTTTATGCAACCAACTGCACAATTGCACAGTGTTGCTGAGTTGATTCCCCAACTGCACGGTGTTGCCTTTAAGAATAAACAAAACTACTAAATCTTCTGACAAGCCATTCAAAATAATATCGTAAAATTATAAAAACCCTACACTCGAACGTCCTGACACTGTGTATGTCCCCATACACATGCCTTTATAAAAAACCCTACACTTGGCCAACAGCAAAAGTCTACTCATTTCATACTACTAATTTCATCCAACACGAATTTGAAATTGAATAACATTTTTTTTTTTTTTTTTACAGAATACAACCAAAAAATATCAAATATAGATTTATGTTATACTAGATAATATTATGAAAGTTAGTTGTCTTTGGAAATATTATACTTAATCTAATGAAATCCATATTTATGAAAATTCAAATAACTTTTCACCACAACAATATTATTTTTATACAAATAGAATTCAGTTTTTAACACTATCGGACTAATTACTATAACTTTCTAACATTTTTACGAAAATAACTAAGATACCTTATACTATTCAATCTTTGATAAATTTTACAATTAATAACAATTAAAACAAATTATTGATTGATCACTTTTAGTCCAACTTAATTGGTTTTTTTTAATATTTAAATATAGACTTTTTGGTTACTTTGATGTGACTGTATATCAATCTAGTATTAAATAAGAATACTCTACCAGGTCATGAACCGATCAATTCTCACGCCTGGTCAGAGCTCATAGACATTACATAATATTCGTGAATTCTGGCTCCTTGTCCTTGCTCTACCAGGTCATGAACCAATCAATTCTCACGCCTGGCCTTGTCAGAGCATATATTCATGAACGAACCAATCTATTCTCGCTCATAGTGTGATTTCTAGAACCGTGAACCAATCAATTCTCACGGCAAACCAATCAATCCTTGCTCTACCAGGTCATGAACCAATCAATTCTCACGCCTGGCCTTGTCAGAGCATATTCATGAACGAACCAATCTATTCTTGCTTCATATCTTTGCTTCAACTAGAATTGCCAGTCTGAAACAATTAGTATTCTGTAATAACAGCATATTTAGTCACTCTTCTGATCATTGTTACTATATTCGCTAGAATCTGAGTCATCGTCATTTAACTGTAATGCAGCTACATGAACCCACGGCATCATGCGATCAGCTGCTATCGTAGTGATGCGCTTATTAGAACAATCGCCACGGAAACCTGGTATAGACGATATTTTATATCTATCTTGACCCAAAACCTTCGTTACACGAAAAGGTCCCATATATGATGGAAGAAGTTTTTTGCTTTTTCCATCATTATTAAAAGATACCTTGGTGATTTTCACCAAATCACCCTCATTGTAAGTCCTAGCAGGACGCCTAGCCCGATCGTAACGTTCTTTTTGTTTTTCCTGTTCTGCATCTATTCTTTCCTTAACTTCGCTCCTGATCGTCGCTATGTCAATGTCCTCTCGAGTTTCTTCAGTTATTTCATTTAAATTGGCACTAATCTCGCTATTCATAGAAACACCGAACATAACCTCTGCCGGTCTTCTACTCGTTGTTTTCTGAACTGTGTTATTAAGCCCCCATTGGATCTTACCCAACTGATTATCCCAGTCTCTTTCATCATGTCTGAGATTTTGTGCCCTTAATGAATTTAGAATCGTACGGTTGTATCGCTCTACCTGACCGTTTGATTTAGGACTTGCCACAGCGTTCAAAATGTGTTTTATGCCCTTGTTGTAGCAATATTTCTTAAAGGTGTTAGATGTGTAACAACTGCCACGGTCACTTATCAAGCGGTCAGGTACCCTAAACGTATAAAATATGTCATCAAGAACGCGTATTACGTTTTGGGTATTGGTATTCCGAACAGGTTTGATGAATATAAATTTGGTGAATGCATCCACGACAACCAACAGGTAAGAGTTTCCTCTCTTTGATTTTATGAAAGGGCCGAGTTGGTCTATATGCAGGGTATGGAACGGTATATCTGCCTTGCTAATCGGGTGTAGTAAACCTTCCCTACTGTTAACATTTTTCTTAGCATAAGCGCAATCGATACACGCAGTCACATATTTCTTTACAAAACGTGTCATCTTTGGAAACCAATAATTTTTCTTTATCCTCTCCAAAGTTTTCTCTAACCCTAGATGCCCAATCTCGTCATGATTCATCCTGCATATTTGCCACCTCGCCCCTTTAGGCACTACCCATCGTACATTGTCTTTGTCTCCTTTCATACATCTAAATAACTTGTTGTCACGGATAACGTAATTTTCCTTGATGTATTGAAGATTCTTTGGATCTAAATCGTTATCGAGTATTTGTTTTATGCGCCCTAACTCGGAGTCTCCTATTTGTAAGGTGTGTAACCAGTCATCGTCTCTAATTGCCAAAACTCGCGGGCCTTGACTTTGACAAGTTGCACAGTCCTCATCGGCAACCGGGTTACGCGATAGCGCGTCTACATGTGACATCTTAACTCCTGCTCTATATTCAATGGAGCAATCGAATTCTTGTAACAATAGCCACCGGCGTGTTATTCTAGGAATGAGATCGCGCTTCATGAAGGTGGATCGTAAAGCGCTGCAATCGGAAATAATTTTGAATTCTCTGCCTAGCAAATAGACACGAAATTTCTCCAACGAGCGAATGACAGCTAACGTCTCCAATTCGTATGAGTGATAGTACTTTTCTTCCGGAGATGTTCGCCTGCTACAATATGCTACTGGACGGAAAACACCACCAACCCTACAACGTTGTAAGAGCATTCCGCCAACACCATCTTTGCTGGCGTCAGTGTGCAGCTCCGTTTCTGCGTCACGATCGTATAGTGCTAAAATTGGTCTCTCAACTAATCTTGACTTTAGCAATTGAAATGCGTCCTCATGATCCTGGTTCCACTCCCATGCGGCATCCTTTTTCAAAAGATTAAATAGCGGGGAAGCCACGTGGGCAAATTTCTTTATAAATTTACGGAAATGACTCGCAAGGCCTAAAAACTGCCTAACACTGTGAACGTTTTCTGGTCGTGGGAAATTCATAACCGATTGAATCTTCTTTTCACCCGGTCGCACTCCAGTTGCGTTAATTTCGTAACCTAAATAATCAATGCTGTCACGCAAGAAATCACATTTGGATAAATTCAGAGTCAAATTCGCCTCTTCAAATAACTTTAGAACTTCTTCAAGCCTATCTAAACACTCAGAGGCATCCCTACCAAAAATTAGCACGTCATCCATATATGCTGTGGCCTTTGTAAAGCGAGCTGATCCTAAAACCTTATTTATCATTCGCTGAAATACCGCTGGTGCATTCGCGAGTCCAAATGGCATGCGGTTGAACTCGTACAAGCCATCCGGGGTAATAAATGCTGTCAGATGTTTGCATTGTTCTGATATTGGCACCTGGTAATAACCAGATGACAAATCAAGCGTTATGAAACATGCCTGACCTGATAACCTAGCAATCTCATCTTCTATAATCGGCATTGGAAATCGTTCTTTAATTGTGACAGAATTGAGCATTCTATAGTCAACGCACATTCTAGTACTGCCATCTTTCTTTCTCACCAAAATGATAGGGCTTGCGTATTCCGATACCGATTCTCTTATGATTCCTGCGTCTTTCATTTCTCCTACCATCGATTGTACCTTATCTCGCTCGTGATGAGATAAACGATAAGGACGATAGACAATTGGACGTTGACTGTTGAGTTCTATAGTCATTTGAGTCACATCTGTGCAACCCAAATCCTTCAGATTAGTAGCAAAACAGTGATTGTGTTGTTTTAGTATACTCATCAACCTTTGTCTATCGTTCTCATCTATTGAATCTCCAACTTTTACGTCTTCCTCCTTCATTTCGCGATCGCTTTTTTCAGCAACATCTCCCGAATCTGAAATGCCTGGTGTCTGCATCACTAACCTTCTAACAAAGTCAACCTTTTCTCCTCTACTAATGACCAAGTCTTTTCGCAAATTACAGGGATGTACACATGGAAATATTGGAATATCTAGACAACCATCCTGAACTTGATAAACACCACCTGACACGATGAACTCCTGATTCGGACAACCAACCATCCCATTATTCAACATCACACATCCATTAAAATTATTATCTATCCGGGCTCTCATTGTTACAGGACCATAAATTTTGACATTTTTGGCAATTTTGACTTCTAGTTGTCGAACTTCCATTATCAAAGTCAGCTGCCGGCAATTCAGTGTCAATTTTATGGAATCGTAATGTTTTTGAGTCTTTGTAAACAATAATGTGAGGTTGCTCAGTATAGGAGTGGCCTATTAAAATCGGTTTATCCAACAAATTGTCATCGATAACTTTGCACGACACGTTTGCATTGACTCCATCAACAGTCAAATCTAAAAACAACGTTCCTAGCGATTGCACTGAATTGTTGCCAAAACCTTTCATAGTCGTAGGAACCTCATCGTAAGTTAGTCCGAGCCTTGAGACCAACGACTTTTTTACCAACGTTACTTCACTACCGAAGTCGATAAAAGCATCAACTGATACATCATTCACTTTTACGCATTTAAGAAACTTGGAATTAGGACTGCTGTGCGAGATGCACATAGTCCTAGAGGGTTCATTTTTGTTACCTACATTATCTTGCTTGAGATTACAACTTTCTGTTTTGTGACCGACCTTGTTACACTTATTACATCTAATTAAAGTTTTGGGACAAGACAGGTACGGATGACCACGTTCCTTGCAATTGAAACAAAATAAACCTTGAGTTAGATTGGGCCTACTTTGATTAGATTTAGAGTCATGAGTACTACTGGTGTGATTATCTGTTTTGTATTTCCCGTTGTTACGAACAAACGATTGTGAGTCTTTGTTATCATTAAGAATTGAAGAAGCTGATCTGGTTGTGAGCAGCAAAGCGCTAGAGCACTTGATTTTGTAGTCCTATCGGAAATACCATGGATAATACAGTCAACAGCATGTTTCCCAGTGATTTCACACTGATTCATTAAGGCTAGTTTTTCGTAATAATAAATTTCAATAGGTTCTCCAAACTTACTTTTTCTTTTGAGCATATCCTCCAAGATTTGGCCA
Source organism: Coleophora flavipennella (assembly GCA_947284805.1). Lineage (NCBI taxonomy): Eukaryota > Metazoa > Arthropoda > Insecta > Lepidoptera > Coleophoridae > Coleophora > Coleophora flavipennella. The sequence continues at coordinate 9,451,261 of OX369305.1, forward strand.
TAGTTTTGCTCACTAGGGAAGGCATTCATTAATTTTTCTTGCCATTCAGACCACGTGTATAAAATTGTATTAAGGCTTTCATACCAAACCTTGGCCAAACCCTGGAGTTCATGCATAGCAAAATGTATAGTGGTCTTGTCATCCCAGCCGTACACCGAAGCGCATTCGTTAACCTTTTTTAACCAAATATCTACACGTTGATTTTTCGCTGTCGGGTCAAAGTTTGAAAGAATATTCTTATGATCAATATTTTTCGTTAAGGAGCCGCTGGGTATTGTCGACTGGGATACAAGACCACTTTTAATCGAATTAATTATATCTATCACATCTTTAGTTGAAAAGGAAGGTGTACGTGACCTTTGTTTGGGCGGCGCGCAGTCCTCGCTTCGTTCCGCCGCAGGCGATGGCGCGGCACCACAATGATGCTCCTGGCCATGGCTGCAGCTGCTGTTGCGGCCACGCTTCCGAATGCAGCTGCGGCTGCGGATGTGTGCACGATCACGGCCGTGGCTGCGGCTACGGACGCGGCCGCGACCACGGTTGCGGCTGCGGCTACGCTCCCGAATGCATCCATGGTCGTGTTTACTGCCGTGCTGGCTGTCACGCTCCTGGCTGCGGCTGCGGTCCCGATTCCGGCTGTGGTGATGCTTTGAGCCGCGACCACCATACGGAAAAACATGGCTGTGACCACACTCCTGACAGTGCCTCGCAGTGTAGCTGCGTCGCTCGGGAGACCGGCTTCTACGTAGGCTCACGGCGTTCTCTCGATCTTGGCTATTCCCAGCTGGCGTTCTTAGACGCCGCCGCTCAGCCTCGCTGTTACCTCGGTTGCTTTTATTCTCCATCGCCTCGAAAGAGAAAACAGTACACGCGTATAAGCGAAAAAGTCACCAAAAGTTGGCAGTAGTTATCAACAATCACGTGGAACTACTTTCATAACCTCAACAGTTGAACATCAAAACGTACAATTGGTATCATGACCTTGTAGACACAATGTTGGAACCACGTGGTATCACTAACATAGCTTCAAAGAAATGATTGTACTAGCCTACATTAAATACTCATTGATAATTCACAAAATATCAATTATCTCAGAAACGGTTGATCGGAGAGCAAAAATAAGTAGTTTTTCTTCCCCTTTAGGATAACAGGATGCGTTATTTTTGCGAACACGTGGCCGTATTTTTTTTATAGAAAAGGGGGTCCACTTATGATAATTGCAAAATGTCAGGCTATTAACATAAGCAACGAGAAAATAATAATGAATCCACTGCTGTGAGTGTGTACTTACGTATCCCGCCTTCTGAAGTATAAAATTAAACTCACTTAGGACGGTAATTATAATATATTTAGTTAAATGAAACACTACTACTCGTATACAAGTTTTAGGTGTACGACGATTCAACGAACAGGAGGAGGATCGGCCAAGTGCAAGCTCTTTTATGCAACCAACTGCACAATTGCACAGTGTTGCTGAGTTGATTCCGCAACTGCACGGTGTTGCCTTTAAGAATAAACAAAACTACTAAATCTTCTGACAAGCCATTCAAAATAATATCGTAAAATTATAAAAACCCTACAGGAGGTAGTAATAAAAACTCTTTGGACTGAGATATCATTGTGGTTAAATCGAAAAGCATCGTTCTGTTTTTGTAAATGCTTTATTGTAGGACACGTAGGAATAGTTTATTGTAGGTTTTAACCGCCTCCGTAGCTCAGAGGCAAAGTTCACTGGCTTTACAGAGGAGGTCGCGGGTTCGATTCCCGGCGGGGTCAATTGTAAGACTCAGTTTGGTTGGTGGTAGGGCATTTTCTAAGCCCGCCTGGCTAGCTACCACCATCTTATCTAAGTCTTGCCGCCAAATATCAATGTTGATATCATTGGTGTGTTCCGGCATGAAGATAAGTTAGCCAGTTCCCCATTGCGTTGGGGAATTTTGGTAAGCCCGCTTCCATCTTCGGCAACATCGTCACTTACCACCAGGTGAGATGTTGTCAAGGGTTTACAAAAAAAAAAAAAGATTTTTGTTTACAATTTTGATTATTTGCAGTAAATTGAATGTCTCACTGCAATGTGTTTGGTTCATGCTCGCACGGTATCGAATTGCGCTACATCAATTAAAATACCTCAGCATCAAGCAGTCATCAATTCATAACATCAATAACAAAAAAAAAGATAGTTACTTATTCTCGTTCTGGCAATGTCTCGCACCCCTGATGTCCACGCTGATAACAACTGGCAGCTGGCGCGGGCAACTGCTCGTAATACGTATAATTACATACTGGAGGTCATAATTACAATAAAAATTTTAGATACTTTTATTAACGGGAGCCAGTGACTGACTTCTGGGTAGATAATGGTGCCGATTCGGTGTAACACGATTTAACTTATTTGACAGGACTAAACTAAATTCAAGCATTCTGTCCTTGTCTTTTCGATAAAGGAAGAAAAAGCACAGATTACTAAATAGTTACTTCGTAACAGATACATCACTCCCATACAAAAGCGTAAATACCTACGCTATAATAGCCTACAAAATCTTATTAATAATACCAGATGTTTGCAGCGAGAAGAAATGTACCATAACTACGCATACAGAGAGTTGAGATTGTTTTGTCCGCCTCGCGACCCACGTGCGAGCGCGTCATCGAGCGAATGTGCTAGGGTTGTACCTATGATGATTTTGGTAATGCATTTTTTCCCTTCCCTAATTTCCCGATTATTAAATTTTAATGTCTAAAATATCCGAAACCTCGTAAATAATTTTAACAAATAATCAAAAGGAAAACTCTTGTTTTTAAAACAGAAGAAAATCAATCAGAGTCTTTAAAATTTCCAAGACATTGCTGCCAGGCCGATCCACTATGACGTTATCAAAATTTTTTAAAAACGCTTTTTCTAATTCTTCAACAACATTCTACATAAACATTCCCCAAGGGGGCCTCATTGTATGCTTGAATTATTGTTATTTTAAGTGAAAGCTAGGTAAAAACGTAACGAAAATAGTTTTTCTGTTACTATCTACAAGTCATAACAAAAAACGGCTTGTGAATGCAAGCTATAGTTTACAAAGTAACTATTTAGTAATATTGTCTATAGTTCTTGACATTTTTTCGTTTACATTCCTTCTGGTAATAAAAGTTGGTGGCGCGCGGAGGGGGGGGGGGGGGTGTGCTTGATGGAGTTATTTCGATGACGTAAATTTTGAAACCTTGGATTTCGGTTTTAAACGGTTTATTTACAACTATAGCAGTGCCCCCCAGCTACCAAGTGGCCGGCGCATTAGTACTTCTATTATATGACACAACCTACCTTAATCACGACTATAGATGTGATTTTTCCCGGAAAAAACCCGTATGTAGGATTATTCCGAGGGAAAACCCCGATTGGAAAAATACTTGGGTTTTTTTTTTAAAAAACGCATAGAAATGTTGTGTTAGAAACGAGTAGGTACACAAATATGTAAGTATATAAGAATATGTATAGCTATATTTACTATAATTTAACTGTTATACGTATTGTATAAATAAAATAGAAAATAACTGAAGAAAGAAATGAAGACTGAACTGATCATTTGGCTGAAAGTGTAAGTGTAAAAAAATCACTTGTATTTTTCAACCTAAATACTGGCAGAATTGTCAATAATGACGTAAGCCATTGATTTATAATGATTGGTTGAAGACTTGCGGGAACGAGAGAGAAGCATACGCGGTACGCGCAGATCTAACTTGTCAGTAGTGTGGGTAATCTTGAGTTAATCACATGTTATTCTCGCTGTGTACCGCACGCACCGATGTTTGCTATCTAATATTATATCGACGACCAGTAACAAAATAAATAGATTGACAACAAATAGGGCCGTAAAGATTGCATTTATTGCATATAACTGTAATCTTCTACACAAACACAAAGATGATAACGACGAAGATGATGACCCCATATCTTCTCCTTTGGTAATGGGTAAGATCCTTGATGAGCAACCATCTACATCACAAAGAAACCAAGCAGAAATAGATTTTTTTGATATTGCACATTTATCAGATTCTAATGACAGCGACAGCATTTAAAAATATAATCTAATTTACATATTTTTTTCTTACTGGTTTATTCTCTTTCGTATTAAATAATTTTGATTATCACAATTTTGTTTAATTCTTATTTCCATACTTATGGCTGTTGCATCTAATGATAATGTGTCGAAATGCAGTGCACAGTATTTTTCACAGTGTTGCACCCCATTTCCTACAGATGAAAACAAATAATTGTTATAATAATAACAACCATGAAAGAACCCACCGTGTGGGTTTTTACCTCAGAGTAATCATGTTAATGTATACTCAAAGGTTTCTACCCAAATAAATTTCGGGTATTTTCCCATTTGGGAAATAACCTTGGAACTTTCCTATCGGGATTTTTCCCACCGCCCATCTCTAATCACGACGACGACGCTAGGTACCTACTTATGTTCTGACATTAAGTAGGTATACAGGGTTACAGGAAAAGTCGTCCTTGATCCGTTAAGGGCGTGGAGTACCCTACATTTCTGACTTATTTCACTATGAAACACCCTACCCTAAACTTAACCCTTTTCCAGATATTCGACTTTTAATTTTTTTAATTAAAATTGCCGATTTTTAGGCTACTTAATTTAATTTTGTTTATTTTATGTGTCTTATTATTATTATTATTATTATTTCATTTTAACATGTGTAATAAGATCGACGTCAATCATTAAAATCGTACATAAACCAATTGAATAGGCAGTAGTAGACAAGTAAAGTTAAGAAATTTTTAAAAAATATTAGAAAGATTATTTTTCTCTAAGGGATATCTAAAAAAAATATTACGGCAGTTGTTCGGCACATGTGTTTTAAAATATCTACGTTTCATCAGCTATCTAACGAGGTATAACAATCTAGGATTAGTATTACATTTCGTGGAAAAAAGTAGTTGGACGCTCCAGGTAGCAGTGCTCCAGGTATCGTTTTGCTCTTTTTCTCGACTTGGCTGTGATTCTGGACTATTTCATCTGATTTGAAAGAAAGAAATAGAAAGAAATAAAGTTTATTCGGCAAAAAATAAATGGAAAAATAATTACAATATTAGGTACTTAATTGAAATAAACTATACGATTTGTGACTACTGTGCTTGTTAACTAGACTCTGATTTGTACTTGTGATACGGAAATGTTGAAGATGACGTCCTTCACACCTGAGGAATATGATGATATGCTTATTTGTTACGGATACTGCGATTGTGTGTCTGCGCAAGCTCGCAACGAGTACATAACTCGCTACCCCGGTCGTCGAGTGCCGGATGAGGCCGTTTTTGACGGAGTATATCGAAGACTTCGAGAAACTGGCTCTGTTTTGAGACGAAATACAGACATGGGAAGACCACGAATTGATGACGACGAAGAACAGTACAATGAGATAGTGCAACGCTTTCGAGCGGATCCGACTACTTCCACTAATATTGTTACCCGTGATCTGGGACTTTCGCAATGGAGAGTGTGGTTTACAGTTCATACTGCTGGCCTATACCCGTACCATTACCCGCCGGTACACGCTATTGAAGAAGGAGACCCCGCGAGAAGGTTTAACCGCCTCCTTAGTTTAGATTAAGTAACTATTTAGTAATCTGTGGTTTAGAGGCAAAGTTCACTGGCTTTACACAGGAGGTCGCGGGTTCGATTCCCGGTGGGGTCACCTTGTAAGACTCGGTTTGGTTGGTGGTAGGGAATTTTCTAAGCCCGCCTGGCTAGCTACCACCATCTTATCTAAGTCTTGCCACCAAACATCAGTGTTAAAAACATTGATGTGTTCCGGCATGAAGATAAGATAGCAAGTTCTCCATTGCGTTGGGGAATCTTGGCAAGCCCGCTTCCATCTTCGGCATCATCGTCACTTACCATCTGGTGAGATGATGCCAAGGGCTTACCAATAGTGAATAATAAAAATAAAAAAATAAAAAAACTTCTGCAGATTTATGCTAAATGCTGACGTAGAAGACCTGGATTTTCTAAGAAATATCTTGTGGACAGATGAATCCAAATTTGATAAAGATGGCATAACCAACTATCACAACGCCCATTACTGGGCCACAAAAGAACTAAGGAATCCAAATAAATAAGACAAGAGTGAAGGGGTCCCAACGAAGATTTAGCGTGAATGTGTGGATGGGCATTATCTCCAATCATTTGATTGGACCTTACTTCCTCCCGGACAATTTAAATGGGGAAAGCTTCGAAAACTTCTTAAGAGGAGACTTGAGTGATTTGCTGGATGATCTGCCACTCAACTTGATCAGGGACATGTGGTTCCAACAAGATGGCTGCCCTGCCCATTTCAGGAGAAGTGTCAGAGACTGGCTGGACACAAATTATCCAAACAAATGGATAGGACGAGGTGGGCCGTTACCATGGCCAGCAAGAAGTCCGGACCTAACCCCCATGGATTTTCATGTGTGGGGGCGCATGAAAAGTCTTGTCTACAGCGAGCCAAATCCAGTTTCGTCTGTGGAAGAATTAAGAGAAAGGATTGTGGATGCAGCAAATCAAATGAGGACAACGTTGACCACGGGAGTAGTGAAGACTGGTCTCCGTAGAAGGATGCGACAATGTATTAGAAACAGAGGCGGCCATGTTGAACATGAACTGTAGAGTAAGAAAATGTTGTGTTAAAACCTGATTTAATAAATGTCATTTTATGCTTCCCTATTGTTTTATTTTACTTTTTAGGGCTAAGTATTATTTTTCAAGCGACTTCCAAAAAGGAGGAGGTTCTCAATTCGTCTGTATTTTTTTTTAATGTTTGTTACCTCATAACTTTGGGCTGGGTGAACCGATTTTTATGATTCCTTTTTTATTAGAAAGCTAAAGCTTCCCGTGTTGTCCCACTTAAATTTTATCAAAATCGTTGTAGTATTTTTTTAGAAAATTAACAAAAATCAAAACTAATAATGCAAAAATGTACTAAGTTAATCCGATGGAAGTCGGTTTTTTAACGTGTTTAGCGTTTTCAATTATCTTCTCCACTGTCACCTATAAAACTAAGTTTTTTTCAGTAAATTTAAATAAAACCCTAGATTGTTATACCTCGTTAGATAGCTGATGAAACGTAGATATTTTAAAACACATCTGCCGAACTACTGCCATAATACTTTTTTTAGATATCCCTTAGAGAATAATAAACTTTTTAATATATTTTTTTAATTTCTTAACTTTGATTTGTCTACTACTGCGTATTCAATTGATTTATGTACGATTTTAATGATTGACGTCGATCTTATTACACATGTAAAAATGCAATAATAATAATAATAATAAGACACACAAAATAAACAAAATTAAATTTAGTAGCCTAAAAATCGGCAATTTTAATTAAAAAAATTAAAAGTCGAATATCTCGAAAAGGGTTAAGTTTAGGGTAGGGTGATTCACAGTGAAATAAGTCAGAAATGATGGGTACTCCACGCCCTTAACGGATCTAGAACGACTTTTCCTGTAACCCTGTATATATTAATTGCATAAAAAAACACAAATGGAATACCTGAAATCGTTAATTTACGACGATTAACATAGTAGGTACTTACCCACCATAGTTCTAAGTTTAAGGAATAAATGATGATGATTTGTAAGGGAACGAGAAAAGGGAATTCGAAAAAAAGAAAAGATTTAATATACTATATTAATCTCTCGGCAATGAAAAAAATTACAAATTTTAATTTGTCTTTTGACTGTGACACCCATCCACTGCACAATAATTGCATGGTTTCGGCATTTCGATAGTCAGAACGGTAAATGTGACGTGCGAGCACTCAGGCAGGCGTACGGCAACCCACTGTCGGTTGTATCACAGATTACTAAATAGAAGCACAGATTACTAAATAGTTATTACTAAATATTTACTTCGTAACAGATACATCACTCCCATACAAAAGCTAAAATACCTACGCTATATTAGCCTACAAAATCTTAATAATAATATCAGCTGTTTGCAGCGAGAAGAAATGTGCCATAACTACGCATACAAAGAGTTGAGATTGTTTTGCCCGCCGCGCGACCCACGTGCGAGCGCGTCATCGAGCAAATGTGCTAGGGTTGTACCTACCTATGATCATTTTGATAATGAAACGAATGTTGTAGAAAATCAATTATTTTATATTTGTCGATCAAATATGTTTGAGTTTAATAAAATGATAGATGCATTTTTTCCCTTCCCTAAATTCCCGAGTAATAAATTTTAATGTCGAAAATATTCGAAACCTCGTAAATAATTTTAACAAATAATCAAAAGGGAAACAGGAGCAAACCGGAGAAAAATCAATCAAAGTTGGCTTTTTACTTGAGTTGAGAGAATTTCATACCTACTATTCATACAAAAACATTCCCCAAGAGGGCCTCATTGTGAGCTTGAATTATTGTTATTTTAAGTACCTAATAGCTAAGTAAAAACGTAACGAAAATAGTTTTTCTGTTACTATCTACAAGTCATACCAAGAAACGGCTTGTGAACGCAAGCTATAGTTTACGAAGTAACTATTTAGTAATCTGTGCTAAGTTCTTGAGATTTTTTCAATTACATTCGTCCTGGTAATAAAAGTCGGCGGCGCGCAGGGGGGGGGGGGGTGTGGCTTGATGGAGTTATTTCGATGACGTAATGGTACTTGACAAGTTAAACCTTGGATTTTGGTTTTAAACGGTTTAGTTACAGCTATTGAAGTGCCTCCCAGCTACCGAGTGGCCGGCGCATTAGTACTTCTATTCTATGACATACCTACCTAAATCACGACGACGACGCTAGGTACCTACTATTACGTTAGTACTAATATATATATATATATATATACTGTGCTACTATGTTCTGACATTAAGTAGGTAAATGTTAATTATATAAAAAAACACATAAATAATACCTGAAATCCTTAATTTACGACGATTAACATAGTAGGTACCTACCCACCATTGTTCTAAGTTTATGGAATAATAATAATAATAATAATTTATTCACTTTAAGAAGTCTTATCATATAAGTTTCTTAAATTATTTAGGAACATCTGGGTGTGCAGACCCTAGTATCTGTACTAGGCAGAGCCTGTGTTACAGAAACTAGTCCCTTCCCATCAAAAGAACTTATTTATTACACTTGGTGTTGACAATAAGACTTGGTGCGTTATCAGCATAAATAATAATACATTTAAAAAGAGAATAGGAGAAAAAAAAAAAAAAAACTAAGTATAGTTATTGCTAATCCAGTTAAATGGTTTGTGCGTGTGTGTTTGCGTGTGCGTGTGTGTTTGCGTGTGTGTGTGTGTGTGTGTGTGTGTGTGTGTGTGTGCGTGTGTATGTGTAAGTGTGTGCGTCTGTATGTGTGTGTGCGAGAGAGAGAGAGAGAGAGAGAGAGAGTGTTACTGTGCCTATTTCTGTACACTAAGTAGGTTTTCTGTGCCTTGGTAGTCAAGTCCTAGCAGCCATTCTTTAATTTTTCTTTTCAAAGTGTTCTTAGTGGAATCTAGAAGATCTACCTGTCTAGATACTATTATGTTGTAAATGTAGGGGGCCATAAACGCATATTGAGTCTGAGCAAAAGAAGTTTTTTGACGCGGTCTGGGAACTTTAAAAATCCTTTTAGTTTTATCTAGTTGTAAGTTTGAAATTTCAGAGTGATAGCGAGCGGATAGTGCCAATATAAACAGTTGCCTTACATTCAGCATCTTGTGCTCAGAGTACAGCTGGCGAGTCGGATACAAATATGGTTTATAAAGCATTGTTTTTAGTACGGCACGGTGTGCTCTTTCCAGCTCCAAAAGGTGCGTCTTTGCTGCACCACCCCATGAGGTTATACAGTAAGTGATGACTGATAGGCACAACATCTGATAAACCATGAGGGTGGTTTTTGGTTTTCCGACATCTCTAAGATTCCGCATAATTGGGAGAAGCTTCCTGACTCTAGCTGCTGTGGTTTCAATGTGCTTAATCCACTTCAAGTTTTCGTCAAGTATAACACCCAGGTACTTGATCGAAGTAACTTTGGCGAGAGCGGCACAGTCACAGTTTCTTCGTTGAACATGTTCAAGTTGGTTGCAGGGAAAAGTGTGAATGGGTAGAGAAGTATCAAGTTTTGGGCTACTCCGGTTCGAGATGCTAAAGCATATATATTTCGTTTTAGACACATTCAGTGTTAATAAATTACTTTCAAGCCACTGGGTAACCCTGCAGAGACCTGCTTCGGCAACTTGTTTTGCTTTCATCCAATCTTCACCATGGAATATTATGGCTGTGTCATCCGCAAATGTGAAAATACGCCCAGAAGCGACTGGCATTTTGCAGAGTGAGTTGATGTACACTAAGAAGAGCGTCGGCCCTAAAACGCTCCCCTGTGGAACCCCGTAAGTTATTTCTTTGTAGCTGCTGCTAAAACCATTTATTTTAGTGCACTGACTTCTTTTTGAGACATAGTCTTTGAACCAGTTCAATGAGACTCCTCTAATTCCAAATTCTTCGAGCTTATCCAAGAGGTTTGGCAAAGATACGGTATCGAACGCCTTCTGGAGATCGAGAAAAACACCTATGCATTTTTTACCATCATCCAGAAGGTTTGTTATATGACCTACAAGACCAAGGACCGCATCCTCAGTTGATTTTTTAGCTCTAAAGCCAAATTGGTTAGAAGCTAATAGGTTGCGATCTTCGAGATATCTGGTAAGTCGAGCACTTACTACTTTTTCAAGTATCTTGCCTAATGTACTGAGCAATGATATTGGTCTGTAGTTGGACACCGTTGACTTGTCTCCACCCTTGTGTACTGGTGTGACAACTGCCTTCTTAAAAGTAGAAGGGAATATGCCTGTTGACATGCTTAAGTTAATCAGATGAACTAAAGGAGCTAACAAATGAGCTTTAAATCGTTTTATGAAATTACATGTAATATTATCCCATCCAGGAGCACTATTACTTTTAAGGTTACTTATTATTTTATTGAGTTCGAATGGGTCAGTGGGAAAAAACATGAATGAATTGGAAGGCGCACTAGTCAAATTACATTGAGACGGATTTCTATTGCTTTTGGTAAGGGTGCCTTGTATTTGAGTTGCTAAGTTACGTCCTATAGAAGTGAAATATTCATTTGCATCATCTAAGGACTTTTGTAGGCTGGTATGCGTAGTCAGTAAATCAGTAGCTGCTTGGTTATTAGTAGGTATGTTACATATATTTTTTATGGTTTTCCAGAGATCTCTAGAGTTCCCTGCATTACGTTCTAGCTCATTTTGTAAATATTGCCTTTTTAGTTTTTTTAGTAAATTATTGCATACGTTCCTGTAGCTCAAGTATGTGATCCGGTTATCATCAGTAGGGTTTCTTTTGTATTTTCTATGGAGTTTGTCTCTTTTACGCATACTTATTACTAAACTAGGAGAGATCCACGGTTTCAGAGGTCTGCGCCTCTTGGGAATGTTTTTTTTCGTTGTGTTCCTGTCAATAATTTGATTAAAAATAGTAATAAGATATTCAGCTGCAATATTTGCGTCGGCAATATTAAAGAATTCATCCCATATTATCTGATTTAGATCCGATTGAATTTTTTCGTAGTCGTAGCTTGTCTTACATATTATGTCTCTCTTTTTGTGACATACTTTGGTTAAATATCGTAGTAGGATAGGTGAGTGATCTGTGGTAGGGCAGTCAAATACAAAACAGTGAGGCTCATAAACATTCCTTATCATAAAGTGATCCAGACACCTAGTGCCTCTGGTGGGTTTGTCAATTGCGGGAATTAAGCCATTAGCTGCTAAGATACACAAATAATCTTTAGCGTGGCATCGATCATTGCCAGATAAAAGTATGTCAAGGTTAATGTCGCCGGTTAGAATTATGCTGGTGTTTTTAGTTTTCTCCAGGAATACGCTTAGGGAGTCCAGAAATGGCTGAGGATTTGTGAAACATGGTGGCCTGTAGATTCCTACTATTAATGTGTCCATCAATTTAATCGTCATACAGTTGGCATCAGTCAAAACTACCTCCACGGATGTAATCTCATATCTTTCCCTAACGTATATAATAACTCCATCGTTTTGGTTGAATGTGTTTTTGGTATAATAACTTTGGTATCCATCGATAGTAGGCGGGATTAATACATACTGGAGCCAGCATTCGGTGAGTACTAGAACATCCATATCTAATTGAAGCCTAGTTAGAAATACCAAAAAATCATCTAAATTTTTGTTTATACTACGAATATTAATGGTGACAACATTAATGAAATCATTAGGTAACTCTTTGCTAAAGTTGGAACAAAAACCATCCGAATCCATAACCAGTGTGCATGGGATCTTATTAATTGTATCTATATCAGTATTTATTTGTTCGTTTGTTAAATCGAATTTTGTTGTTTGATGACAACACAAGTTAAATGGAAACCCTTTTTTTCAAGTAGGTAAGTACTACTATGAGCGATGATCCGTAGTGTTAAAATAAACAAATAAACAAAAGAGAAGATTAAAGGCTTTTGTTTACGGGCATGCGGGGCAGGCAGGCAGTGGCCGTCTTTGCGTCTGGAAGCAACAATGTAACCAGGTAGGTACATAAATGGATTGTATGTATACCTATTCAGGTAGGCACGTTCGATGTATTTATATGCAAAGTTGTGAGAGTGTAGAAATATGTGGGTCAAGAGGTGAGTTTGGTAGCTGTGTGTTTTTTGATATTTTTTGTGTAAAATAATTAGTTTTGTAATGTTGTAATTAATACTATATACTAAATCTAGACAATGTTTCAAACTTGCTAGGTTCGTTTGAGTACATAAAAAACAAAATATTGTAGGTATTAATGTTCGATAAGCATGGCCTAACGCATATTTATTGTTGTTGATCATATTATGCGTTGGATGACTCATGTCGTCGCAGTGGCCGCGGTGGGAGCGGGGCGCGGACGCGCGTATGTGAGTGCGCACACGCGGGTAGCAGCGATCCGCAGGCTCTAATAGATACTGCCCACAAAAGGGGCACCTACTTGGCTGGCTTGCCTGTAACAGCGGCCGCGCTGGGTTGTTTGCCGGCGGCGAGTGGGATGTCACTGGCGGCGGCGGGTGAGATTGCGACGACGCTCGCGAGAGACATAAGCTGTTCTTCATTACGGATGGGTATCGCCGCATCGCCTTGATGTTTGCGCAGAAGTACTCGTCCGTTCGCTGTCCAGCAGTATTCATATTTATGAGTTTTGGCAAATTCTCGGCACTGAAAAAAAAGGTATTTTGTGCGTGGGCTCAGTAGTTCAGACATGAAGATTGTGTTCCGCGTTCCAGTTAGTCCCAAATGGGAGGTGTTTATTTTTTTAGGATTTTTCTTATTGAATTGTCGAAGCGCTGAGATGAAGCTGCGCTTGAAGATGTCATTGTTTAGTTCGACAATAATATGCTGCGAGTCAGTTTTGCGGGTTCGTTTCCTGTATATGTTACTTATGTACTCCAGTCGGAACTCAACTTGCAGAATCTCGGTTAGTTTTTTAAAGTAATTAGTGAGATTTTCGTTTTGTAATACTGGGACATTTCTGATTTCTAAATGCTTGGATGCGATGTATTTTTGAGAATCTTCAACTAGTTGTTCGAGGTTCCTGACGTATGCGCTTAGCTTGTCGGTCTTGAGTCTGAGGTCGCTATTTTCAGTAGCCAAGTTTCGATATTGTTCTTTCATTTGGTCATAAAATGTGGCGAGGCTGTTTAGTGACGTTTCAATGTCTTTATTTGAAGCAATTAGGCTCTCGTGCTTTGTTTCTAAAGTTTCAATTTTTTTATATAGGTTCTTTATATCACTAGTTAGTTCTACCCTACAGTTAGAAATTTCCTCAAGTATTTCTCGTTTGTCAGAAGCTGCGCTAGATTTTATTTTTTCCAAAAGGCTGTTTAGTAGCGGCTTCAGCTCTTCAGTAGATATGCAGGATTGATGGGTACAAAGTTTTTCTAAATTCAAATCAACTGAATCACCGTCCCCTGAGTCTTTTGAGGTAGGTGTGTTCACCTCACCGCGGTTAGTTCGCGGCGTAGCGCATTTAATGCATTTCCATGACGCTTTGTTTTTTATTTTATTAAAGCTAGCCGTGCTTATGTTTATGCATTTGCAATGGAATGAGAGTTTGCATTCAGCGCATGTAAGTGAGTTGTCTCTAATATTGCGATCACAGCATTCCATTTTGTTAAAAGAGAAAAAATTAAATTATAATAATTTGAGGGTAGATGTAAATATAGACAACGTACCCAGCTGATCGAAGTGAATGGGAGTCGAGTCACCGAGTACCAGGGTTCCAGTTCACGGTACTTAGAAGTGTTTGATTCTGGCGTATGCATGCAGGTAAACTTGTCTGACGGGTATCTTGCGCGTGGCGCGAATTGGGCGCGCACTTGTGTGTGACCGTAACACGTTAAATTTACTTATGTGTGAATCAGTATGCGCACCTGCGACACTCCTAGACTTTTGCGTTTATGCACTCCTATTATTTCACTTCGATTTTTAGCTATCAGATTTTATATTTTAGCAGAAAAATAACAACCAAATACACGTCCGTACTAGTCGGAGGAACAGAGGAGAGGGCAATAAATGATGATAATTTGTAAAGGAATGAGAAAAGGGAATTCGAAAAAATAAAAGATTTAAAATAGGTACTATTAACTTAGGTACCTTTGTTCGTCTCTCGGCAATGAAAAAAATGTTAAATTTTCATTTGTCTTTTGACTGTGACACCCATCCACTGCACAATAATTGCGTGGTTTCGGCATTTCGATAGTCAGAGCGGTAAATGTGACGTGCGAGCACTCAGGCGGGCGTGCGTCAACCTACTGTCCGTTGTATCGTCTCCGATACGCTTAGCGGTAGGCATAAAACGTGTGGCCTTGAGCAAGTGACGGACGCCTGGAAAAAGGCAGAATGTGTAAGTGTAGGTTAGTCCTGTCAAATAAGTTAAATCGTGTTACACCGAATCGACACCAATATCAACATAAATTAACAGTCGTAATAACTCACATTAACTCGTATTAGAGTAGTTGCAATCTATATTTCACAATATTATAAAGGCGAAAGTATGGTTGATTTTTTCATGTTCTAGCCTAAATGGCTAAGCGAAATTGAATGGAATATGGAACGTAGATAGCTTAAGTATCATATGCTAAAATTTCTAACGTGCTTCATTATACGCACCGTGCGCCCTCGATAACGGTTATAAAAACTATGCCCACGCGGGCGAAGCTGCGGGCAAAAGCTAGTAAGAAATACATAGCAAGTTAGTGAACGATGGTCGTTAGTGAGCATCGGCGGCGGCTCAACCGGTAACGACTTGGTCCTCGTAACCAGAGGTCCCGGGTTCAAATCCGGATGGGCAATGTAGATACCAATGAGTTTTTCGAAACTTACGTACATATACTTACCGATTGCTTTAACGGTGAAGGAAAAACATCGTTAGGAAACCTGCATATCTGATTCCAGATGTGTATGAAGGTCGCGTTACATACTTCCGTAGGTGTAAATCTAGATGCCCTAAATGTGACCGCTGGTGATGCTAAGTGCAACACCAGGCAACCACCGTCATTTCCTTGGATAGCAAGGTTAATTGTGCCACACGATAAGAAGAAGATGTGAACGATATTCCTAGGCGCCTCAACTACGTCCTCCGGCTGTCGCACCTATACCTGCGTGGGGGACTTCAACGAGGGCGTGCAGTGGGTGACCACCGCCGCTTCTGGCTGCACCACTACCCCCAACCTCCCCGTCAGCACGGAGATCTGTGTCGAAGCCGATGTCGGCCTCAACTCGCCCACTGTGCACCTCACTGAGGTGAGTTGGATATTTTATTTTACTAGATCGACTCTCGAGATAAGTTTATTCCACATCAAAGTTCTGAGTGCGATGTTCCTTTCATTTATATAACTTAATTGTACGTTTCAAGTAATTTTACATTGTAAACCTTAGGGTTTTCCCAATACCGTTCTCCAGTCTCAGTCATGCTTTATCATTAAAATTTGTATTGCAAAAATTGCCAACAATGACTTAACAAAGATAAACAAAAGATAAAGAAATACCATGTATGTCAGTAGAGAAGGAAAAAGTACACAGAGTTGTAATAGGCTAGCGACAGTGCTAAACCTAAACAACACACCCATAGAACTGATATCGGCCGTTTATTATTTTTGGAATTAGTTTTAGAATTTATGTTGACTAAAAACGAATATTATGATGCTAGATTTTGCATAATGAGGCACAAAGTTCACCAATTAATAGGACACAAGTTTGATAGTTGTAAATAACTTCATTAGCTTTCATTCAGTTCACATATTATTGTTATTGCACAGCGATCAAGTTATTTTTTCATTTTATGTTATTCATACTTGACTATATCAATAGCTTAATGGGAAATTTTCATCAAATGTTTTGTCTAAAACCTTTCACCCACGTCAGATCATAATCATATTTCAAACCTCTAAAAACGAGGATCCTAACACCTTAACTAACACCTAACTTTGTAGAGGCAATCTGAAGTCGCAGAGCTAGATGAATCATGCGAGGATGACATCGACTACACAGATATAGACACAACAGAGGCACCTGTGGACGCTGGAGAGAACACATCTAGTCCATTGTCGTCGACGCCTAGACCACCTCCACCAACAGAGAGGCTTAAACCTAGCGAGACGGTGTCAACTGCGACACCTATAGAGGAAGTAACAGTGGTCACTTCACCACCGGAGACACCGTCTACGCCAACACCATTACCCGTAAGTAATGCTTAAAATGAAAAAGGTAATAGACTTCTCTATTTTATAAATAGCATCTAATCCATGTATAGCAACAAACAATATTAATATTGTAACTACTAATTTTGAATTGCATGTGTTGTTGTTAGCACTTACGTCAAAACAAGAGTCCATTCTTGAAGTTATAGTAATTATCACAAAAATAATTTCATGTACAAGATAATAAAAATTTGATTTTGATCTGCAGGCAGACGAACAGCTACAACAAGTTCTTGACGGCCTAGAGATACTCCTGCAGAATGGCACAGTAATGGTGGAAGACATCGAAGAAACCTTTGATCAGGTACCAAAAAAATGCGCAGTTTATTATAATATAATAATTATCGAGGATAAATCACACAAGGTCACGAGACCCCAAACTTAGATTCCCTGTATAGCTAGACACTTTAGACTTTGTATCGTTTTTATGCCGTATGCGTATGGATCAGAGTCGCCCTGCCAGTGTTTAGCTTGATGTGCTGGCCTCTGTACATTACATTAACTGTCCCGGCGAACTTCGTACTGCCTTATACTACACTACTCTACAAGGCAATACACTACACTACACTGCACTTTACTACACTAAACTACACTGCACTACACTACACTACACTGCACTACACTACACTACACTGCACTGCACTACACTACACTGCACTGCACTACACTACACTGCACTGCCACACTGGTCATTGCGCGGCGGCGACGGTGTTTATTTTCCTAAATTTATAATGTCTTCCGAATGGAATATCCGATTTAATTAATTGAAAAGGTTATCTATAGGTTACGAAACATTTTTGATTATGAAATGATTTATTTGGTTAAGGGTTAATACGATGGTATGGTTATCATTGTCTGATTTTGGTCAGTTTTTTATAATGTAAAAAGTGGTTATAGTGAAATAACTACAATAGTTGGACATATATTGTTGCGAAGTTTTTTGTAGGTACTGATATATTCTCTAATACTGTAAAACATTTTTTTGTTGTATCATCAATAGTTTCCGTAGTGTATGCGATGAAATCAATTTTTAAGCAATTTTTTTTACACTTTGGTTTGCGTTACTGAAGTTTTAGCAAGGATTTCTTATTTTTTCCAGGATTATTCTTTTATTTATATTTATATATAGCCTATGTTACTCAGCGATAATGCAGCATTCTAATGGTGTAAGAATTTTTAAAATCGGTTTAGTAGTTTTTAAGTTTATTTATTACAAACATACAAAAATACAAAGCTTTCCTCTTTATAATATTAGTATAGATAAGCAACTTTAAGTAACTACAAACGAAGGTATTAATATGGACTCAAAATGTCCGAAATAAAACATTTTTTATGTACCGAGGTACAGAGCAAAAATTTTTACTCGTCACAAAAACATTGGCCCTGGCTGGGAATCGAACTCACGACCTGCCTAGCAAGTAGGAGCGATGACCATTACGCTCCGGGGCTACTTCCGAGTTAATCCCACTTCTGGGGTAATCGCGCTTCCGGGTCAGTTTGAAAGAGTAGGTATTTTTTAAAATTTACAAATGATAATCCCTGGGCTTAGAAATTGAATAAAATAATTCGAAATACGTTAAGATAAACAAAGTTTATTTATGCTAATATTCGGTAGATGACGTTAACCACCTCTTTGGCGTAATGGTTTAGTACATTAGCTTCAGGTCGCTTCGAGGTCGCTTTTAGCAGGGTTCGATTTCCGGCAGAGTCTAATTTTATAAGACTTGGTTTTGTTGATGCTAGGGCATTTTCTAAGCGCGCCTGGCTACCTAAGATCATCTTACCTAAGTCTTGCCGCCAAACATCAATGTTTAACAGTATTGCTGTATTCCGGCTTGAAGATGAAATAGCCAGCTCCCAATTGCGTTGGGGAATCTTAGTAAGCCAGCTTCCATTTTTGGCATCATCGTCACTTACCATCAGCCATGCCAAGAGCTGACCAATTATGAATAATAATAAATAGAGTTTAAAAAAACTAAAAAACACGCTTTTAAAGTACATCAGACTAAAAAGTAAAAAAATATTCTTACTATAAGTTGAAAACAATAATTAACAAATTACTAATATTATCGTGAAAAAGTGTGGGTTGCTCGATAGACGAAAAATATGGCACAGAGCTAATAAAAGCGTGATAAAAAAGACGGATCGCAGTGTAGAGCCGAAGACGATTATATTCAGCATTTAAGCCGAATTAATTATTCGTTTTCTTTTTTTTTATTCAGTTCTGTTAGAGGCCCAGTTTTCATCACATATCATATTAACATTTTGCATTCATGGTTGAAACAATTACTGACCTCCAGGTCGACGAACTTCTTCAAACGCAAGAAGGCCTAGAGATTCCCGGCAACCTTCTGCACTTGCTGGATGAGCTGGGGACACGCATAAACCTGAACGGCTCGGGCAGTGCCAGCGCCATTCGCAGTAACATCGCGCTGCTGATGGCTGACGCAGAGCCTAATGCACCTGTCAGAGGATTAAGAATCGCAGCGAGAGACGCAGACGAGTTTACTGGCGACGCTTTTCAGATTATTTCTAGTAAGATGTGTTGAAGTATATGGGAACAGGTACAGGATGTGGTCTAGCTCAATGTTACTTGAGTGGCGGAGTCGATCAAGCAGGTTAATTGACCTAAAGCACAATCATTACCTTGATGGGTTAGACTGGTAGTGCCATTTTTCTTGACCATTTCCCTGCTTTGCAAGGCACGGTACACAGATGTGATGTTGATGGTCGGTAAGCCGTATAAGACCTATATGGCGGCTTCAAAACCTTGGGGTTTGCCCCTAGCTCTAAAACCTCCACCAACTCAGATTTGGCCCTTCTCCATTCTCCAGAATGAAGTATCCGAGTTTGGGAAGAGACCCATGCCCCAGCAGTGGGTTTGTGGTTTATGGGTTGTTAAGAAAGAAGTTCACTTTCTGTTACAAGACTCGAGTTTCTTCGCAATGACGGAAAGGGACGAGAGACTTATGTGTTTCTGGTAGGAGTTAACCGCCTCCGTGGCTTATGGTTATTCCATTTGCTTCACATCAGGAGGTCGCAGGTTCGATTCCCGGTGGGGTCAACTTGTAAGACTCGGTTTGGTTGGTGGTAGGGTATTTTCTAAGCCCGTCTGCCTAGCTACCACCATCTTAACAGTGTTATCAATATATATATTTTTTAAATCACAATTGGTAAGCCCTTGGCATCATATCACTTGATAGCAAGTGACAATGATGCCGAAGATGGAAGCGGGCTTACCAAGATATGATCATGTGTTCCGGCTTGAAGATAAGACAGCCAGTTTTCCATTGCGTTATTAAATCTTGGTAAGCACGTTTCCATCGTCGGCATCATCGTCACAAGGGCTTACCAATTATAAATAATAAAAAAAATAGTCAACCTTACATTCTACAACAATAGAGTCTTCATACAAAACCAGTAGTTCAGTATAGTGTTAGCGGCACATCGTGAAATTCAGTAATTAGCTGCAAATTGTGTTAAAAGCATGAAAATTGGAACTAATGATCATTAGGTCATATGAATAAATTTGAGCCGCAGCACCAAAAAAAAGGAGAGGAGTTTTAAAGGTTACCTTTTTTAGGGCTATTTTTAGGGACCCTATTACTAAGCCTCCGCTGTCTGTCCGTCTGTCAGCAGGCTTTCATGAACCGTAATAAATAGTTGAAACTTTCACAGAATGTGTATTTCTGTTGCCGCTATTACAAAAAATACTAAAAATTAAAACATTCGAAAAAAATGGGTGGTCTCCATACTAAGAACGTTTTTTTATAGGTCTCTAGTTGTATTTTTGATTAAGCTGTATTGTAAAAACGTTAATACACACAAGCGTTAAACTTAGTGTGATTATAGTAATACTGAAGTAAACAGAGCGTCGGTGGCGTAACGGCTAGGGCCGCAACCTCTTGTCCGGGAGGTCGTGGTTCGAATCCAGATTACACCTGTATCAATCTGGGACATGAGGGGGTGAGGTCGGAATTTAGAGGCGGCAGGGAGTGTATGATAGTACTAATATATATACTTGTACTTTGGTTAAGTGTTATGTTATGTGTTTTTGGTAAGTGATTGGGCCGATTGGATTGCAAGTGTAATTGGAAACTGTAAAAATAGGAATATAACACAAATCACCATTTATTGGTATTAACAGGTAACATCAACTCAACCCAAATGACTGCAAACGAGAGCGAGGCGGTGGTCTACCTGCCCGACTCCATAGCCAACTCCACGAGAAGGATCAGCTTCGTGGTGTTCAGGAACGACAGGGCCTTTCACAACAACCACGTGCACTACTGGGTCAACAGCCGGATCTTGAGCATCAAAGTGGAAAACTTGACACAGTTTGATGATGGCGAGGTAAGAATAAATCCAATCGAAGCTAATGAAGTTTATTTTTACAATTACTTACGTAGTAATATTTATTCTTTGCAATTACTTATTTTAAATAACTTCTTTCTTTTTATAAGAAAAATTATAATAAAGTATGGTAGGTGATCCTAACACAGACCTAGGTCTTTCTTTTTATACCGTTACTGGATAAAGGCTGTTTAAACTATAGCTACTTGTTAACTTAATTTTTGTCCTTTACCTGGACCTAGGAGAATTGTTGCTATTTTTTATAAGACATTGATATTATGAATACATATTGAAGTATATTGTTCTTCTTATCGCGTGGCACAATCAACCGTGCTATCCAAGGGAAAGTTAAAGAAATCGGTAAGTATATGTAAGTAAGTTTCAAAAACTCATTGGTACATTGGCTGTCCGGATTAGAACTCAGGACCTCTGGTTAGCAGGACCAAGTGGTTACCGGTTGAGCCACAGACGCTTTTTTAAATAACTAAGACAGAGTTTCTCTCACTCGGAACTTGAATGTCCATCATTTTGGAAAGTAGAAGTACGCGAAATGAATTAAATTGAGAGATTCGTACCACCACACCTTTCCACGACCAAAAAATCATACTAATATTATAAATGCGAAAGTTAGTGTGTGCGTGTGCATGTTTGTCACTTCTTCACTCCTAAGCGGCTTCACGGATTTGGATGAATTTTTTATAAGTAGATAAATTAGGACTTGAATTAATAAATAGGATACTTTTTATCATTTTCAACGCTAACGAAGTCGCAGACAACAACTAGTTCTGATTAAATTAAAGTACAACAATGATCGATCACTTTTCATTACTATCAAAATACATCAACGTGAGCGATAGAAAAATGTCTTTTTCATTCTGTTCGTGCTTCTTACCGTGAGTACAACTCACACTTGGCTAGTTTTAATATATTTTTTTACATTGGAATAGATACTATGATGGCACCAAGTTTCAAGATAGAGCAAATACAAAAAAATCCTTTATAACCAGTTTTCTTGCATTAACCCCATTTAACTTGCTATTTTTCAAAATTTAATTTATTGTAAGTAAATCCACCGTAATATCTTCACAGCTGATCAGAATCGCTAATGGGCGGGGCACATAGTTCGTAAAACAATAGCCGTTGGAACGTTCCCTCTCGTACATCTACTAGATTTTTTTTTTTTTTTTTATTTACAATTGGTAAACCCTTGACAACATCTCACCTGGTGGCAAGTGACGATGTTGCCGAAGATGAAAGCGGGCTTACCAAGATTCCCCAACGCAATGGGGAACTGGCTATCTTATCTTTATGCCGGAACACACCAATGATATCAACATTGATATTTTGGCGGCAAGACTTAGATAAGATGGTGGTAGCTTGCCAGGCGGGATTATAAAATGCCAGACACGCTAAAACTACCAGGTTTATGATATAGCGTCCTCCCTCACCGACAGCTAGGTCATATAATGAGGGCCGCTATTCCTGCAACACCATAAGGTGAAGACAAGGACCAGTTACGGGACAGTAAAGTTCCGCGCACTGGAAGGCGTAGCGTAGGAAGTCCTCCCACTCGGCGGACCGACGACCTTGTGAAAGTCGCTGGAAGCCACTGGATGAGGGCAACGCAGTACCGGTCGTTATGGAAATACTTGGGTAGGCCTTTGTCCAGCAGTGGACGTCTTTCCGGATGATTTGAGGAATGACGATGATGATGAAATCCGTTGTTACAACAAATATTTTGTGAAAATTTCAGCTGTGTTCCTTTTACGGTTTAAAAGTTACAGAGATATGGAGAGACGGAGTGTAGGCTTTGTAATATGGTCCCGTTATATGGTATGGAACGAAAAACGCCAAGACCTAAAAAGCTCACTACACTCATCGATCTACCATATTAATCACTATAATGAGAAATTTCGGGATACTGGGAAAAAGAGGCAGAGTTTTGTAGCTAGTTTTGTTAGAGAGTTTTGTAACTAGCGAAATTTATCTATAAGTTTCTTTAGAAACACGATTTCAGTTACACAATAATATTCACTCGAACGCACTTCATAATTCAGAAGGATAGAACGCGTTAATAAAGGTAATATGGCAGCAGTTTGTACCATTAGTATTGTACAAAACTGAGCATTGTGTTCTTCCCCAGACCGTGGACATCCATCTAAACCCCATCAACCAGGACCTGGACCGCAACGTAAGTCGCTCCTGCGCATTCTGGCACTTCTTCGAAGATGGCACCGGCTACTGGTCCCAGGAAGGCTGTACCTTCATCAGGTCCACTGTAGAGGGAGCCTTAGACACCTGCCAATGCACCCACTTGACTCACTTCGCCGAAGTTCTCGTACCGAGATCTGTCTTTTCCGAAAGGCACGAATACACTTTAGAAGTGTTGACTATCATAGGTTGTTGCTTATCCATATTTGGAATCTGCATGGTCGGAGTAACCGCCGCTGTCTTTAGACCCTGGAGAAGAGATTACAACAACAAAATTTGGCTTCAGCTATGTATGGCTGTACTCCTTTTGGTTGTTGGTTTCTTGGTAACAATTTTCTTGAGATTTGATCATTACAGTATTACATGTATGCTGGTAGGCGTAGCGCTGCACTACTCAGTTTTAGCTTCATTCTGTTGGATGTTAGTTGCAGCGGTTTTGTCATACAGGAGGTTGGTTATTGTTTTCTCTAGAGACGCTTCACATAAGCTGTTGAGGGCTTCGGCCTTCTCATGGGGAGCTCCATGCGCTGTGGTTGGGGTCCTACTTTCGATTGACCCTCGTGCTTACACCGGTCAGTTCAAGGAGAAGGCTCCGAGTGGGGCTTTTTGTTATCCTTCGGGTCTCGGCCTCTGGTTGGCCGTCTATGCTCCTATCGCGATAATGCTACTTGCAAACTGGACGCTATTTGCTTTGATAGTGCGATCTGTGTTTGCTTCCAAAAGGATCCAAAGACATGGCGGTACAAACGAAGCAGTCAGATGCGCTTCCGTGAGCTGTTTACTAGTATTTCTTTTCGGGCTGCCATGGGTGTTCGGTCTGTTCGCTTACAACATCGTGGCTGCCTACCTGTTTACTTTGACAGCTACGTATCAAGGGTTTGTTCTGTTTATCTTCTTCGTGCTTGGGAATAAAAAGACGAGGGACTTGTGGTTGAACAAGTTGAAGATCAAGCAGACGCGCAAGATTCCGGTGTCGTCATCGACGTATACACACAGAAGTACAGGTATAGGAGTTAGGGGTGAGCCTGAAGGAACGGCATCTATAGAAGCTAACTCAACAAAGCCCAGGTCGCTGGCTTCGCCTAAAAATTCTAGATTTTCGTGACAAATGCATTATAATATCCCACCAAAAAAGAGAGGGTATGAAAGCAGCTCTAATTCCTTTAGAAATTCAACATGTTAAATCTTGCCAGATTAAATTGGTTACTTTGATCGTATATCCGTATGTGCTATTTTTCTAATTTGTTATTTTACCTGTCTGAGAAATATATGGAATGTGTTTAATTTCAAGTTAAGAAGACGATGTGTTTTAAAATTTTCTATTCGTACAAAAAAAATACTTTGAAAAAGTTTATCTAGTCTTTAGGTAAATCTATGTCACTGTATTTTAAGTCCCCAGGAGGCTAGAGTTTCCATTCGAACATAAAAACTACTCGCCGGATTGAATCCAAACTTCGCAAATATATTGAGTAGACACATATCGATGTTTGTAATTAGTTTTTATCGTAGTAAATGTAAACATAACTAAACGAATGCTTAAATTAGTTTTGTACTGAAAGTTTGAAACTGCTCTTATTTTTTCCGTTTTATATTAGTAAATCGAAAACTAATTACGAACATTGACATGTGTCTACTCAATATTTTTGAAAAGGTTGGATTCAATCTTGCATGTTGTTTTTTAGCGGAACTACGTTTGTATGGAAACTCGAGCCTCCTGGGGACCCTTAATTTCACGAATTGTAAAATTGTACTAGAATGACATTAGAAATGTAAAAAGCCGATTAAAAACGTCTATTTAAAAAAAAAATTCTCTCACTGAGAAACGCTATTATAAGATACTAATATTTTTGTAATAATTTATTATTGTTTGATTCGAATATAATATTTGAAACCCATTGTAAATAAGTAATAATTAAATAAGTATAAAATAATAAAGAACAAACCTGACTAGACGTTACCAAATATTTCATTATAATTTGTTTAGATTTCATTAAATTAATTAACTGCAACATCTTAGGATTAAAATTTAAGCAAAGAGGCATTTATTTTGAAAAAGATGAATATAGTATATTAAACATTGTTAACAATTTGTTTTCTTGACCCAACAGTGAAATGCAAAGATATTTTGAGCGTTATAAGTTTTGTATTAATACTGGAGTAGTCTACAAGTAATAATATTAAAGAATGTAAGCATTCGTCCGGTCGTCGTGGAAAACCTTTGGGGAGGCCTTTGTCCATCAGTGGACGTTTTTCGGCTGATATGACGATGATGGTGATGATGATGATGTAAGTATTTCCTGTCAGCTGTCAGACCAAGCATAGTGTAAGTTTCCAGAGTTATGACTAGAAAACTGTTAGTCTCAGGTCCCTAAATCGTTTTCGTAGGTCCAATAGTTTAGAAAACACTTTGGGCAATTTTCACGAATTTGACGAGCTATCTACTATCTTAGGAACGGCACAGCTAACACAAAAATGTTGGTAGTAATCACTACTTTATTTAAAAACAATATTTTTTTGGTAATTGTATAAGTTTATTAAAAAAAACCCAGAAAAACAGAATGTCATACTTCACCAAACTGAAAGTTAACATACAAATAATGTTACAATAAACATATATATATAGGATGGATGAGGGTAGCGCAGGACCGGTCGTCGTGGAAATATTTGGGGGAGGTCTTTGTCTAGCAGTGGATGTTTTTCGGCTGATATGATGATGATGATTATGAAACACATATAATTTTATGTTTTTTTTATTATATCAGCTCATATACGTCCCCACCGAGGGGCTCGAGCCTACCCTGAATCAGGGCGATTAGGCCTTAGTCCACCACGCGGGCCCAGTGAGGAAACCTACACACACAACCTTCGAGTTTCTTCGCAGGCCTGTGCAGGTTTCCTCACGATGTTTTCCTTCACCGTTAAAGCAATCGGTAATGATATGTACGTAAGTTTTTGAAAAACTCATTGGTACATTGGCCGTCCAGACTTGAACCCGGCACCTCTGGTTAGATGGACCGAGTCGTTACCGGTTGAGCCACCGACGCTCAATTTTATATGTATAATATAAATTTTTAACCTTTTTTCTTATCATGTGGCACAATTTTTAAATGGTATAAGTAGATCTTGTTTTCTCATATAAATTTTCGCATGTTCTTAGTACAGTACAGTACGAACGAACGTGTACTAGTACACATATCAGTAGTACATTAATATAAAAATAAAAAAAAAATAAAAAAAAATAATTTAAAACTCAGACAATAGTATAGTATATATATGTAATTAACTCACTATCTGAATGGCGCAGGGCCCCCTATACCTTGCTCATTTTAATAATGTCTATCTGTATGTTTTTCAGAATTTAAAATACCACGGTAAGTAAATTGTACGGCAGCCTGCACTTAACTTTCTCGTCAATATTTTTTTCATACAAACATCGAATAAAAAAAAATAGAAATTATTTTGATCAATTCATTTTGCTCGTCCAAATATAAACTTATTCGTAATACAAGGGATGACGACAGCATCAGAAATAAATTATGAACTCATGATCACTAAATTGCCTTCCTACTTTTTCATTCATATCAGCTCATATACGTCCCCACCGAGGGGCTCGAGCCTACCCTGAATTAGGGCGATCGGGCCTTAGTCGACCACGAGGGCCCAGTGCGGGTTGGTCGACTTCACACACAACCTGCGAGTTTCTTCGCAGGCGTGTGCAGGTTTTCTCACGATGTTTTCCTTCACCGTAAGAGCGTCAGATAAACGTACATATGAAATCTAAACACATTGGTACGTGGCAGGTTCGAACCACGACCTCCCGGACAGGAGGCGGCGGCCCCAGCCATTACGCCACCGACGCCTACTCAAACTTCGGAAAACCTTACTCGTTTTGTTTTTCATCAAGTCTTCGATTTTTAACTCAAAAAATGAGTACATAAATGACGCTGCTAAACTATGACGTCACGCCTAGGTATTTCAAACATTTTTAAAACAAAATGTCGTTTTTGCCAGATGATAAAAAGTAACTCAGATGACTAGCATTCGTCATCCCCATTCAATAGCTCCAACCATTTACGAGTAAATCGCAAGTTTCAATTTCATTTGCAGGAGAACCATACAAACACGATTTTCCCAGACCAATGGCAATCGGTAAACGTAGGTACGTATGTACCAATGGGTATAAAAACATAAGCAGCTACTACGTGCTAAGTTTCATTAAAATCATAAAAGCCGTTTTTGAGAAACAAAAATACAGTTTTTGTTGTATGACAGCTACTCTTCGGTTTTGACGGTACGAAGAAATTTTTGACAATCCCTCGATGAAATAATTTAAAAATATTAAGTTCCAAATTTGGTCCCAATCGGACTAAAGATCCTAAGCCAAGCGTGACCGAAGACCCGATTTTAAAAGTTAATGAAAAAAATTCTAAAAAAGCTATAATTGGTAGGCAGGCATCACGATAATTCAGGCTTGTCAAAGACGCACAATCACCTCATTCGGGTACATAATTTACTGCTTCAGTCCCTCAAATGTATCTTGCCCTCTGACTGACGAACGTCCACTTCTGGATATAGGCCTCCCACAAGGATTTCCACGACGACCGGCTCCGCGCTGCCCGCATCCAACGGCTTCCCGCGACCGCCACCAGGTCATCGGTCCACCGAGTGGGAGGCCTGCCTACGCTACGTTTTCCGGTGCGCGGTCGCCACTAGAGAAATTTACTACCCCAACGGCCATCTGTCCTACGTTCTATGTGCCCCACCCACTGCCACTTAAGTTTAGTAATTTGAGAGCTACGTCGGTTACTTTGGTTCTTTTACGGATCTCCTAGTTTCTGATTCGATCACGCAGAGAAACTCCGAGCATAGCACGCTCCAATGCCCTTTGTGTGACCTTGAGCCTTCTCACAAGGCCCATAGTAAGCGAACATGTCTCAGTTCCGTATGTCATCCATCACTGGCAACACACACTGGTCGAAGACCTTGGTCTTAAGACACTGCGGTATCTGAGACGTGAAGATATTGCGAAGCTTTCCGATTGGTTCTACGCCCGCCGCCGGAAAATCAACAGACAATAAAGCGTCAATAAAGCTTTATTTATTAATCTATTAGTTGATAAGAGTGAGATAAAGCTAACTATGTTAATTAAAAATATGACTATGATGGCGCTATTCTCATTTAAGTATCTACACAAATCTTATCTGATTAGATTTTTAAATCTTATTATTAACCTCAATCGAAACTTTATTCTGTCCCTGCTCTGCTGGAAGATTTAAAAAAAAAAATAAGCTGTATCCTGTGTACCATAAATAATAATCTATTATACATATAATAAAACTGTTACTGGTTCGTGTCTGTAAGTACATGAAATACTTTTGGAAAATAATAACTGTGGTGGACTTTACTAACGATATAGAGGCCAAAACAACAACTTTTGGATTTTTTTCTATCTGAATGTTCGCGCATCACGCAAAAACTACCTGGCCGATTTTGATGAATTTTTGTACGGTGGTTCTTTATAGCTCGGGTTAACATATAGGATACTTTTATCCCGGAAAATTTTAAACCTCCACGTGGACGAAGTCGCATCCACAGCTAGTCTATAATTCTATAATAAAACTGTAACGGAGCCGCGTCTGTACATGAAATATTTTTGGAAAATAATAACTGTGGTGGACATTACTAACGATATAGAGGCCAAAACAACAACTTCTGGAATTTTTGTCTGTCTCTCTGTCTGTCTGTCTGTATGTTCGCGCATCACGCAAAAACTACCAGGCCGATTTTGATGAAATTTTGTATGGTGGTTCCTTATAGCCCGGGGTAACATATAGGATACTTTTTATCTCGGAAAATTGAAGAGTTCCCGTGGGAAAATCAAAAGTATTCATTTATAGAATGGCTCAACACGCAAATGTGGCTTGACCTATTACAATCTAATTATACACTTTGATACCCTATATCGCGAACTAAAACTGGGACATTGTGAATCCCAAAAAAATTAAGGGTTCCTGCAGGAATGCAAAAGATTGTATCTTTACATTGGCTCAACGTAACAATATGAAACCTTTACATTGGGATGGGGTGTTTTGACCATCGTTGTATAGTCGGGTATTCTTTATCCCGGAAAACTAAAGAGGTCCCGTAGGAAATTAGATATATCGATTCTTACAATAATAACAATAGAGTACTTTTTTCCCCATATTAGCTACATATACCACACATTATAATCATAGCAGCAGAATGTCAATAGATGGCACTGCAGGGATAATAAAACGCGCTTAAGTTGTATTAAAACATTAAAATATTATTTCATACTTTTGATTAGATTTCTTTTATGTATTTTTCAGCATACGCTACTTTACACAACTCTTACTCTGGAACTATGGCACGTAGCGATGTGTTTCATAGACGAACCGATAGGTATTTTTTACAGATTCCAATCGTGTAAAAAAATTAAAAACACAAAATACGAGTTTAGCTTATTTTAACAGGAGGCACAGATATGGAAACTTTTCTGACGGCGACTATTTGCGTGTGGCAGTTGCTCTCCGCCTGCAATATCAATATCTGTGATAGGTTCACTCAATCAATGTATTTGCGGGTCCACGGTGGAGGCAATTGGCCATCACGCACTGAGTTGCGGTCGTTGTTTGTGAAGATTCCCACGTCACCAATTCCTTAATGACCTCACTCGGAGGGTACTGGTCTCAGCCAGATAGAATTTTCCATCTTTGATGCAGCCGCCGGGCTTTAGTCGATCTGATAGCAAAAGGCCGGAGGGTTAAAACAGGTGCCATGGCAGAGAGGAACGTGCCTGCTTTGAGACGCCACTTTTTCTGCCTCACACCTCACCCGTACGGTACTGCTGCTCAATTTGCGGCGAGAAAGAAGCATAATAAGTACTCTGTCTTGGAGGAAA
This sequence comes from Coleophora flavipennella, assembly GCA_947284805.1. Taxonomy (NCBI): domain Eukaryota; kingdom Metazoa; phylum Arthropoda; class Insecta; order Lepidoptera; family Coleophoridae; genus Coleophora; species Coleophora flavipennella. Next base: position 9,481,523 of record OX369305.1, read on the forward strand.
ATTACTGCTTTGTGCCGCTGGTCTGTGAGACAACCGGCTGCTGAACCCTCAGAGGCCTTTGACTTCATTGAGGAGATTGGCCGTCGCCTTCGAGAGAGGAGACGTGACGCCCGCTCCGGGTCCTACCTGCTGCTAAGGTTGTCTGTTGTCATCCAGCGCGGCAACGAGAAGTGCGTCATGGGCTACTTTGGAGCTGATACGACACGAGGATTTGACCCATACAATATTTTTAGGAAATTTTATTATTAGATTGATATAATGATTTGAATTAGTTTTTTGATAATATAGGTATATGTGTTATTTCATCATATCAGTTTATATACGTCCCCAGGGGCTCGACCTGCCCTGAGTTAGGGCGATCAGGCCTTAGACGATCACGCGGGCCCATTGCGGGTTGATTGACTTCACACATAAGCTTCAAGTTTCTTTGCAAACGTGTGCAGGTTTCCTCACGATGTTTTTCTCACCGTAAGAGCGTCGGATAAACGTACATACGAGTATGAAATCGGTTTTCGTATAGATATTGTATAACCGTTACGCCACCGACGCTCTATATGTTATTTAAGATTTAGAAATCCTTACTTAATAATAATATTATAAATGTGAAAATGTGTTTGTTTGTTACCTATTCACACTTCAACAGCTCTACCAATCTTGATGAAATTTGGCATGCAGGTAGCCTGTATCACGGGAAATTAAATAGTCTACTTTTTATGTCTGGAAATTATACAATACAATACTCTTTGTTCGTTAAGTTATTTAAAATCGCAACGAAAAAATGGATTGGTGTGATTTTTAGCACAGAGATGAGGTGGAAAATGATATAATTTACTAATAAGTATATCCTGACATAGTTCCCGAGGGATCTACGTCGGTGGCATCGCAACGGAGCAACGGATTAAAGTGATTTTTTGTATAGAATTTGTTGAGGGGGTGGGAAGTGACAAAGACTGCTAATCCGAATAGCCCGATACAGTTCCTGAGGTACCTGGAGAAAACTCATGTCCACGTTTGCGAGCTGATTGTGGCTCGCGCACCACTCACCCTCAAAAAGAGTCATAAAAGCTATGTCCACGCGGGCGAAGCCGCGGGCAAAAGCTAGTAATTAATAAGGCCGGAACTTGTCTCCCAATACATCCATTTCTAAAGAAATTGGCATTACACTGACTTTGTGGTAAGTAGAAATAAATGAAAGTTATAGGCACCGATTAAAAAAAAATACCTCGTACGCACATGTTTTCTTAACGAAATATTATCGGAACAGTCTTTTCGACGTCCTTACAATAACGACAGGAAAAAATGTTCATTAACATATTTCAAAAATTAGCTTTTAAATATTTTAATCACGTACTTCTTGGTCTTGTACAATATTTGGATAAAACAAAATATCTGATGGAACTTGAAGTACTTTCCTATCAAATTATGCTGAAAAAAAAGTGGACAAGTTTATGTCGGTCCACGTCCGTAGTCTTTTTGAAAGTAAATGTATATTTGACTGACTCGTTGGCTCAGTGGTTACTGCTCTTGACTGCTGATCCGAGAGTTGTGGGTTCGATCCTCACCCAGGGCAAGCATTTGTGTGATGAACAGATTTGTTTGCTCTGTGTCTGGGTGTTAAATATCTATATATGTATGTATTTAAACGTATATAAGTATGTATTTATACCAGTCTGTGGTTCCCATAACACAGGGAATCCTACTTGGGGACCAGATGACCATGTGTGATTTGTCCCAGAATATTTATTATTATTATTTTAAAAATGAAGTTGCAGTTGGTATAGAACTTTTTGTATGGAAAATGTATGAAATTTTCACAAATCCAACTGCACATCTTAAGTTGGTCGATTATTACTCCTAAACTACGACAAGGTGGGTTTTACAATTTTTCTTGTAAATTAATGTATTTTACTTACTATTTCAAATACTTTTCAAATACTTTTTTTTTCTTGCTGTAGTTGTCTTAGAGAAAAACTGCTGTGACATACCGTTTAACAGTACGGACAGGCCGACAGCCATGGCGAAACTAATAAGAGTTCCTCGATTGAACCAACTTAGTTAGCTCTTAACCCTTCAAATACAAGGTGACAAAAAGTTACGTGACATACAAGTACGCCAAGTCTAATATACAAATGACCCGAACATAAGTGATTCCTATGTAAATATAATTTAAAAAATACATTCAAAAATGCGTTTTTATCAATTACAGGGTAGTTTGTCGGACAATGAAAAGCCAATTTTCACTTGCAATCAATGGTTTGTTTTAATTTTGCAGTGAAATATGAGGCTCATTCAAACTGAAAAACTAAGCATAGACAAATCAGTCTTAAAACCTTGTTTTATTTTTAAGACAACAAACATTTACATTCACAAAACAAATATGCATCTCACTAACTCTAAACACGTCTATCACAGTCAAGCGCCCGCGCAGCACTAAATTAACCCGACAGGTTGACGTTACGTAATAAAAAAAAAATATTTTAAAACCGTTTGGGTCTATAAAAAGGGTGACTTTTAATGAGTTCTTGATAACAAAAGATACACATGTACCTTTAATTACAAACAACTTTTTCAAAGAAACTTTATGTCAAATCGAAAAAAAATTGTTGGTCCTTGATCAAATCGGCAAATATGTATGAAGGACCAATTTTTTTATTAATTTGCCATGGGAAAGTTGTTTGTAATCACGAGTACCTTCATATCCTTTGCTATTAAAAGTCTTCCCATATATACACATGAACCCCAATTTTTTCTGGTCATCGCATCACGCGTGAACGGCTGGACCGATTTCGCTAATTCTTTTTTTGTTGAGTTCGTTATTGCCAGGAGAAGGTTATTATGTAGGGTAGTGTAGTGTAGTGTAGGTTAGTGTAGGGTAGGGTAGGGTAGGGTAGGGTAGTGTAGTGTAGGGTAGGGTAGGGTAGGATAGGGTAGGGTAGGTTAGTGTAGTGTAGTGTGTTGTAAGGTGGAACAAAATTCGCCTGGACAGCTGGTCGTCTATATCATTTGAGATGCTGTAAACTGGTCGTGCTAACTCGTTCAGATGTTCTTATTGTACCATTATGTGATATTCTTTATTATTCGAGTAACGTTTTATAAAGCAGTAAACTGCTTTATATAGTTACTACTACACATGCAAACTGTTTCCAGTGAGCAAAAATATTTCAATTAATAATTACACGAATTAATTAAAAATAAGAAACCTGACAAACTTAACCCCTCTTTTTTGGCCAGGCGGGTTTTACATACATTTTTATGTATCCTATGTCACTCACGGGATCAAGACAAATCTAATGACACCTCGCACTCCAAAATATCTCCACGACGACCGGTTCTGCGCTGCCCGCATCCAGCGGCTTCCCGCGACCTTCACCAGGTCATCGGTCCACCTACTATCCACTACGCTTTCCGGTGCGTGGTCGCCACTCGAGAACTATACTGCCCCAGCGGCCATCTGGTCTACGAGCAATGTGCCCCGCCCACTGCCACTTAAGTTTAGCAATTCTGAGAGCTATGTATGTATTACATACACTCGAAAAACATAACTCTCCTTTTGGCGCAGTCCGGTAAAAATATCAATAAAATACCACGATTCTTAGACCATAGGCTTAGAACACAGAGTTAAATCCAATATCTTTGGCTTAGACATAGTATTATGGCTATGCGAAAGTAAGTAATATTACATTACTGCAGCGGCCAGCTAAAGAGGCATTGAACGTGTAAATGTAGGCTACACATACCATAAGTCCATCAATGCCTATAGTTGTGGCCAAGGCTTATAAAGTACATTTTTCAAATAATGTGCGGAACTTAAAACTAAGTATTACATAGGCAGAGATTTTTATCAACGAAAAACAATATTTTTTTACGCGCCAAAGTGTTCATTTGATTCATTTAATAAACAGCTTTCTATTTGTAAGCCATTTCGAAATTTAAATAAAATCTTTGAGAAGTGACCTCCTTGATCGTCATGTTTCGGAGCAAAAGATCGTTCCATTTTCAAATTACACGTCAGATATAAGTTTACATAGTAATTTATTTGGCCGCTGAAACACGACAGATATCGATTTCCATACAAATTTTGACGGCCGCTGCTCGCATGTATTTGGCCAATACACCAATTTTGATTTACCTCGTAGAAGATTGTCAAAATAATTTTCAAATTTCCAGAGAAAATATGATTTATTGCACGCCATAAAACGATACAGGACTTATATTCAGGTTATATGCTAAACTCTATGCAGGTTATACATAGTAGAAAACAAAAATAGCCAGTTACCATGACAACGCCCTAGAATGCTTCACGCTTCGTCACTTGTTTACCGTATCCAAGGCATTGACAATCTCGGTAGTTGCTTGCCAATAACTGACGTGTCGATACGTAACAAATATCGTAAAGAAACGATGTTTTGGGGCATATCTCCAGCTCTGGACCTTCAAGAGGAGTATCTTAAATATGGTGACGAAAGTGCTTATGAGCTGAACTTTCTAGTCGTCGGTGGCAGTGACGCCAGACACATCATCAAGACGTTATCCCAGGCTTACAGACACACTAGAAGGTACATGAACATTTTCTGCATCGATGTATGCCCAGAAATCACTGCTAGGCAGCTGCTATTACTGTCTTTATCACTGGAGAAGACTTCACGATGTGGTTTGCTAGAAAAGACCAGAAGGCTCTTAGAAGTTTATGGAAACCTACTCCTTCGGCCGTCTACTTCGAGGTACCTTATTGCAAAAGCTCGTCAACTCATCGGCATGATCACCAACCCTGAATATATGAACTGTCTTCTGCCCTGTGTCTCCATAGATCAAATGAAGTACCGCGAAAGGGATTACTTGGAAAATTTGTTGAACTTTTGGACGACTGGAAATACCAATCAGTTTAATGCCAACGACTTGTGGGAACATCGCCTCCGATTAAGTCTTGGACAGAGGTACGATAACAGAGCAGGGGTATTTGACTGGGATTATCACATGCGCTTCAAAGAGATAGCTAGCCAGATCTGTTTTCAAGAATACAAGCATTTTAGAGAACATGGAGTAGCCTTCACTTGGCTGGAAACTGAGGTTTGCCGACCAAATGTCACTTTAGCAGCTGGAGTATACAAATGTGGGGACAGATACCTTCACAGGGGATACTTGGGAGACTTAGTAACCTCTCCACATATAGCTTACGGTCTCGACTGCGAAGATAAGGATATGCTGCAGTCTTCTCACGGAGTCAACTATAAACGAGCAACAGATGTAACTGAACGCAACGTGATGAGGATGCTATACGAACTAGAAAATAGAAAGAAGTTCGACGTCGAATCAATGAACTTGGACACAAAACAAAACCTGGGCATGGTTGTATTAAGCCAGTTGGATGCGAAGATTTCCGAAAGCGGTCCCGAAGCACCATTAATCCTTCGCGAAGACAGAGATACTTACATCAACGTGGACTACGGGAAGGTCCACTTTCTTTCTCTGTCAGCTTTAGACAACTACCCTCACAAGCCTCAGTTCCAAGGTCTGTTTCATGGGGTGTTTGTGGGTCACAATGCTCTAGGTCGCATCAAGTCAAGTGTATGGTCGATGGCTCGTGATGATGCTGTTGTCATTATGGAGTCCCGGAAGTATATGGCGGAGCTGAAGAGGGATGATGTTAAGGCTTTCGGGGATCAAATTCAGCAGGTGGCAGCGGCCGCACAGTGCGACAAGATAAGGCTTTTTGATCCTCAGAAGGACGATTTCGCTAAGTTTGTGATTAAGAGAAAAAGTGAGAGTGATGATATTGCTGTTTGATAAATTTTGTTTGGTTATAATTACAATCGTCGGCATCCTTTTAAACTAAATTTTATCTCGAGAATCATAATAGCTATGTACTTTTTTTTATTTACAATTGGTAAGCCCTTGGCATCATCATACCTAATGGTAAGTGACGATGATGCCGAAGATAGAAGCGGGCTCACCAATATTCCCCAACACAATGGAGAACTGGCTATCTTATCTTAAAGACGGAACACATCAATGTTGTTAACACTGATGTTTGGCGGCAAGACTTAGATAAGATGGTGGTAGCTAGCCAGGCGGACTTAGAAAAACCAAGCCGAGTCTTATAAGTTGAGCCCATCGGGAAACGAAACCGCGACCTCCTGGTGTGAAGCGAATAGACTAACCAATACGCCACGGAGGCGGTTACTGAAAACTAAAACTAAACACTTTTCGAAGTGAATAATGATGGTCGATTTTTACTAATACTAAATCGATGTCATCGATAGAAATTATTTTAGAATTATGAATTGACTATAGGTAGCTGTCGGCGAACTTCGTACCATCTTGCACTACACTAAACTACCCTACCCTACACTACCCTACCCTACCCTACACTACACTACCCTACCCTACCCTACCCTTCCCTACCCTACACTACACTACCCTACCCTACCCTGCATAAGAACCTTCTCCTGACAATAACGAACTCAACAAATCGGTCCAGCCGTTCACGCGTGACGCGATGACCAGAAAAAATAGGGGTTAATTATTTTTTTACGCATTAACAAGCTGTTGTACGCGGCTTCGTGCTCGTGGATATCGAGGGTGCGGTGTAATATACACTGTCCTGAATATTTCGAACACAACAAGAAACTGGCTAAGTGCGAGTCGGACTAGCACTCCGAGAGTTCCGTACCACCACACTCTTCACACAGCTACATAGTATAATGACAACGACACCTATTCACATTACAAACAAAAGACATCAACGCGAGCGACCAAAATATGTTTTTTTGTCATCGCGTTCGGAATCCTTAGCGCGAATACGACGCACACTTGGCCAATTTTTATTACTTTTGTTTTACTTCTATAATTACACAAAGTTTCACGCTTGTTTTTATTACCGCTATTATGATAGAGAAATACTTCTAGACCTATAAGAAACACGTTTTTTGTATGGAGAACCCCCTAATTTTAACTTTTTTAATTTTAAGTATTTGCTGTCATAGCGGCAAAATAAATACACATCATGTGAAAATTTCAACTATCTAGCTATTACGTTTTATGAAATACAGCCCACTGACAGACAGACAGACGGACAGACAGCGGAGGCAACAACAACAACCAAATCACTCCTGCCGTTCTTAAGAAATGATCTTTAATACATGCGGCAGTTGATTTTTATTTCTCTATATTTATTACCTGCAAGGAAAAAGGTTGACTGGAAGAAATTTCGAAAGGGGAAAGTCCGCTTTTGCTACTTTTTTTTACATTTCTTTTGTATATTATGCAATAGAGAGTATATAAACAAACAAATAATGTATACAGATGTAGATTAAATAGAAAATACGTTTTAGGGGGGCTTCTACTAATAAATAAATAAATAAATATTCTGGGACAAATCACACATGGTCATCTGGCCCCAAAGTAGGATTCCCTGTGTTATGGGAACCAGAGACTGATATACATACTTATATACGTTTAAACACATACATATATAGATATTTAACACCCAGACACAGAGCAAACAAATCTGCTCATCACACAAATGTTTGCCCTGGGTGGGGATCGAACCCACAACTCTCGGATCAGTAGTCAAGAGCACTAACCACTGAGCCACCGAGTCAGACTAATAAAACTGATCAATTTTTTATCTTATAAAATTGCTGACATTGCAAAAAAATGTGGACTTCTCATCAAATCATAAGTCAAGTTTTTATGGAAAGTCCAACATTTTTTTACGTTTTCATGAAAGTACCAGTTTAGTTTAATTGTAAAGGCCTTCCTCAAAAATAAGCTCTATTTACACTTCAACACCCTGTGAGTCATTACGCGCAAATGCGCATACAAAAGTATCTACAATAATCTACATGTACTTTTTCCCTTTATTTGTAGGGGTGTTACTATTATTAAGTAAAAAAGGGGGTGCGGGTGCGTCTATATAATAATGATAATAATAATTATCATCATATCAGCTCATATACGTCCCCACCTAGGGGCTCGAGCCTACTCTGAATAAGGGTGATCGGGCTCTAGTCGACCACGCGGGCCCAGTGTGGGTTGGTCGACTTCACACCCAACATTCGAGTTTATTCGCAGGCGTGAGCAGGTTTCCTCACCATGTTTTCCTTCACCGTAACGTAGGTACTTATGAAATCGAAATTCATAAACATATTGGTACGTGGTAGGATTCGAACCACGACCTACCGGACAGGACATACCGGCTATACCGCCGCCAAACATCAGTGAAACATTGATGTGTTCCGGCTTGAAGATGAAATACCCAGTTCTCCATTGCGTAGGTAAATCTTGGTAAGCCCGCTTCCATCTTCGGCATCATCGTCACTTACCATCCGGTGAGATGATGCCAAGGGCTTACCAATCTACACTAATATTATATAGAGGAAAGATTTGTATTTTTGTGTGTGTGTATGTTTGTAATGAATAAGCTCAAAAACAACTCAACCGATTTTAAAAATTCTTTCACCATTAGAATGCTACATTATTGCTGAGTAACATGGGCTATATTTATTACTTGAAAAAATAAGGGATCCTTGATAAAACTTCAGTAACGTGAACCAAGGTGTAAAAATTTGCTTAAAAAATTCTTTCATCGCATACGCTACGGAAACTATTGATGATAGAGCAACAAAATGTTCTACAATATTAGATAACATGTTAATACCTACAAAAAACTACGTGATGCTGTATATCCAACTATTGTAGTTATTTCACTATAACCACTTTTTACATTTTAAATGTTAATAAAAAACTGACCGAAATCAGACAATGATAACCATACCTTAGTATAAACCCTTATCCAAAAAAATCATTTCAGAATCAAAAATGTTTCGATACCTATAGATAACCTATTGAATTACTTAAATCGGACATTCCATTCAGAAGATATTAAGAATTTATGAAAATAAACACCGCCGCCGCGCAATGATCAGTGTGGCCCCAAGCAATGCAGCCGTAGCGTAATAATAATAATATTATAAAGAGGATGAATTTGTTTGTTTGCATTAAACCCATAAATTTATAAATTAGTTATTAAACCCCTAAATAAGTTTTCAACCGCCTCCGTGGCGTGATGGTTAGTCCATTAGCTTCACACCAGGAGGTCGCGGGTTCGATTCCCTATAGGGTCAACTTGTAAGAGTCGGTATGGTTGGTGGTAGGGCATTTTCTAAGCCCGCCTGGCTAGCTACCACCATCTTATCTAAGTCTTGCCGCCAAACATCAGTGTTAACAACATTGATGTGTTCCGGCTTGAAGATAAGATAGCCAGTTCTCCATTGCGTTGGGGAATCTTGGTAAGCCTGCTTCCATCTTCGGCATCATCGTCACTTACCATCAGGTGAGATGATGCCAAGGGCTTACCAATCTATACAGGTTGTAACAAAATAGGTGAAGGTCCCGTTAACTGGGGCTTCTATTCATAATACTGAACAACTTTTGTTCTACGACTTTGCTGAAAACGTAATTTTTTTTTACTCTTCATCAAACCGATCAGCTGAATGACCGATTTTTTGCATTTTAGTATGGAGGGCCCAATTTTTTTTTTGAGAATTGACTGGGTTTCTGTTTAATAAAGCTGTTTAGTATATCGAGTAGAACCCCCAGTTAACGGGACAAACCTACCCTGAATTAGGGCGAACGGGCCTTAGTCGACCACGCGGGCCCAGTGCGGGTTGGTCGACTTCACACACAACCTGCGAGTTTCTCCGCAGGCGTGTGCAGGTTTCCTCACGATGTTTTCCTTCACCGTAGGAGTATACATAAATATAAAAAATCAACAAAAATAAATCTAAAATAGTTTTGGTTTTAAGATATAAAGGATCAAATGATTTCAATTACTGTGCGTTATCGAGGGTTTAAAACAATTACCGAGGTTTTGGGACTGAATGGAAGGGAGAACACAAATTTGTGAAGTTGTAGAGGTTTGACCTTATCGAGACTCTAATGTATTATGTATGAGGCTAATTTTCTCATCTTCCTTGCCTTTTATATAGTACGTTTTCCTGTTTCAATGTCTTCTTTGACTGATGACTTCAAAGAGCCAAATTTGATCTCATTCCCTCACAATCTCTATTTAACTTAAAAGATATTCAATAAAACAACCAATAAAATTTGTGTTCATCTATTTTTTTTCATTAATAATATGTTACATTCATTTATTCATTTAGTAAATCATATAGCAAATATATTTACAAGGACAAAATGAAACTGAATAACGTTTCAACGTTTTTCTTTTCGTTCAAAATTCGTATTTTATATTACATAATATCACTTAACTTTAACACTTTTCTAAATCAGTAGGTCGGCAGTGGTGGATTGCGCTTGCGCGAATGAATATAGCTCTCGATATGTTATACCTTGAGCAAACTTTTATTGCGTTATTAATTATTTAAAAATATACAAAACAGACTGACAAATATAATTTCATTAATTGCTTTACAGTTACTATTTTGTTTTTGTTAATTAATTAATCTCAAATTTACAAAGTGAACAAATTAACTACTTACAAGAAAAAAAATAATTAAAAGCACTTAAAAACTTAAAGGACTTAACATTTTGATTTCATTATAAATACTTAGATGTTAAAAATCATAGGCCATCTATTGGTCTATCGCTTTTTAATGCACCATCTATTGATCTATCTGAGTACCTAAATTGTTATCGATCATCACCGCACGTCAAAAGTTATCAATATCAGTTTTAGCCAGCCTCGCTTTGCATGAAGTTTTCTTTATAGCATAGTTCAGCTTATACTGGTATTAATTCCACTGTTGTACGGTTGACTGTACTGTACATTTCAGTAACGTCTATTCCAAAGCTATGCCCATTCGCTGGCAACACAGAGCACTACCGTGAGCAATGGCGGTGTTCGGCGCCGTTCGCAATTGACGTGTTAGGCCTACGCGTACAGACCGGCCTGTGCTGTCTCGTGGCTACTGGTCATCCTAGTGCCACTCAGTATGAGTGTTGCATGTGTAAAATAACAAGTAACAAGCTGTTACAATTGGTGTGACATACATTAAAAAGTCAAATAAATTATTTTGTTTCCATTTGTAGTTCATTTATATTATGTTAATGTTTTATTTGAGCACGTTCGTATTGAGTTGTTCCTTTTAAAGCAACGTTGTTTTTGTAATTTTTTTAATCTGTTAACTCCATCATTTAAAAAAAATATAAACTTAGGTAATAAGATTTTACATTAATTCTTTATCTATGGTTTTTACCGTATGTTTCTTATCTGTTTTAAAATTAATTTGATAGCACAGGCAGGTCTGGGAGGTTTCAACGCGCACGCGACGCCTACCGGGTCTCGACACTCGCCTCCGCGAAATTAACTTCACTACGCTTCTCGTCTTGATCCTTTGAGTCAAAGTAATGTTACTCAACTCGAGTATAATTTCGAGATATGTTTCTAATTTGAGAAATATGACTTGTTATTTTGTTTAATTCAGCTTGAGTAAAGAACCTTACCTTTTTGAAACATATTATATATTATGAGGTAAAATTGGTACCTATATCAATGATTATTGATTAGACATGCGTTAATTTGCATTTAATATCGAAACTGAAGTGTATTTTCTTGATTTTGACATAATATGTTTTTCAATACAGTTGCTCGAAAAGTGGTACTTTATGTACCAGTTTACTGTGCGCATATTTGATTTTACCACACACGTTATTTTTACTTTGCCACTTTTTTAATTTCTGGATTGGAGGCACAAAACATTTCTAGCAAATTAAAAAATATAATATCCAAATAAATAGATTTTTCTTTGAGACTTTGAAAGGAGAATTTTAAAAGAGATAGGTTGTTCCTCCTAGATGCTTAGCACCTACATTTAGATTCTCTTTGGGTTATATCTTTGTGAACAAAGTAGAATTAAATATGAATGAACATAGGTACAGTATGTACAATAAGGAATTGAAACATATTTTCCAAGGAGATTTTAATGTTTAAATTAATATTATCCCAAGTCTTAGTTTAATCTATATTTATGGTAAATGAACTTCGGTTGCCGAAACCTTGTTGGTATACCCATGTATTTAGTTTTTCTGTTACGGTTGTTTTTTATTTTACTTGTTTTCTCACAACTGTATTAAAAAACATCGTATGATACAAGGGTGTCAATGGTAAATGACAAACTCATGACGATGGTAAACCCTCGCCTGCGACTCGGGCTTACAAATGTCACTCCTTTTTTATTTACTTTTTTATCACCCTTGTATCATATAAAACTATATTACAGGGTTACCTACGTGTTCTATTTTTAAATTATAAAAGTGTGAGAAATTGAGAGATTTGGCCACTTAGTTCCCCTCAATAGAAAAGTAGGGTGACAATGATTTGCGTACCCCGGAAATTTTTCCCAAAGTCAACTCCAGTCAAAAGCGAGTGTCGCACCCAGCTACAGAGTATTGCAATCACATCTACCCTGTACGTGTTTATAGTACCTATTTAGACTTACTTATAGTTATAACGAATATCTATGAGAATAATTACTTGGAGACCAGGCGCAAGGCCTCACAGCGCCAGTGAACAATGTATCTGGGTGATAACAGACGATACCAGGCTAGTCAATTTATTGAATTAATTGACCCGCTGGGTTCGCCATGATCGTAACGACAGCTGGACGCAATAACCAGACGAAATACTGATACAAAGCCACTCAATAATTAGTTAGAACACAGACTACATGAACGTTTATAATATTATAACTATAGCAGTCAAGCCCCCCATGTCTGGTTATTGGGACCGCTTCACATTGGCAGTTCCCGCTTATAGCGACACTCGATTGTCGTGACCGCGGCCACCCAGTGGGCCACACACTAATCCCATATCGTTACTGTAATTTGCTAAGAGTTACATCTGTGGCCGCGCCACCTAACCTAGCGTAAACCCGAATGAAACTATAACGTTAGTCCTAAATTGTCACAATAAAATAAATTTGAGAACTATAACATATCATTTTTAACATACGTCATTAAACGTCGGTAGTGGCATAAATTCGTTTAAATGTCAATAATAATAAATATGTATTCTGATAAAATCGAATTAACTTTTATTCACACTAAAGTTTTAGAATATGGTGTACGTTACGGGCTAGTTAGTAGACGAGATTGTCCGTGCACGGTGGGTCGAGATCGCTGACAGTGAGCAGTACACTAATGCTATTAATAGGTCGGGGAAAAAGTTTCATCGTATTTTGTAACTATAAATTTGTAACCAAATCTCTTTGCTTGTATTATTTGTACCTGGCTTGTTATAATAAAATTAAATAAGTGAACTTTCAAATGTTTAATAAAAAATAAAATTCCTGCCATTTTAAATTGTTTTTCTGTCTATGAAAATGAGTAAAAGTAAGTAGTGATGCTAAGTGCAACACCAGCACAAACTCCGTCTATCCCTTGGAATAGTACGGTTATTTGTGCCACATGATAAGAGACAGAGAGAGAGTGAAATAACGAGAAATTAGCTACATTTTGAAATTTAATTCAAAAAAGGTAAAAATGCAACACAGGAACCGCAAAAATTTATGTTGTATATGGATAGGTCCATTAGGATGCAGTATCAATCAGTAGCATAAACTTGGTTCAAGCGTTGCCAGTATGGAAATCTTAAAGTTCAAGATGCAGTTCGTTTTGTTCGCCCTGTTTGAATTTGCATACAAAATACGAAGACCCTTTTTCCCCGACACTGTTGGTTCACTTTAGAAATAAGATAACAGAATTTAACCTATGATTTCCATGCTTGGTGTTATTATTATGCACTTGTGTTATTATTAGTGAAGTCGGGCGTATTTCGGAGAGGTGATGCGATATGAGTGATATTCTCTCCGGGGACGGTATAGTGTCGCCCATGTCACAACGCTTACTTCCGGGTCTGACAAAAATCTCATTTAACTTATATTCTAAACCAATCATCTGGCAAACGATATACTAGGATAACATTTACAATTGTAGCCACGTCGGGCTCAGCCTGGCGCGTATAACATCCTCAACTAGACATGTTACATTAAAGCTTCGCTTACGAATACAGCTCAATTTGTTAATCGCCTATCTAATTTGAAAGCTAGTTTGAGCTCGTCGCAGTCGAAGCGAGCCCGACGCCGCATGCAGGACCTCGGCACCGCACAACTTACGCTACGACCCTATAACGATAAGTCTTACTTACAGTTACTTTAGACATACAACCCGCCACACCGCCGGCGCACGGCCACCGAACAGAGATAATAGAGTTATAAAGCGTTTAATGGAACAACTAATGTAATTATTAAACATTTCAACGTAACAGTTATCGCCCTTGGCGGCGAGGCGGTGACACACTCCTCCAAATCGAAACTTACATTCGATATTACTCTAAGTTTTCAAATTACATAGTTCAGTCATATCGTTTAAAATATATGTGCATTTAATACTCATAGTTCATCCATTATTTACAAGTTACGGTTTGCTAACAATAACTACGTATTCACAAGCGTGCCGATGGTTCGGACCACCGGCGATCACTATATTACTCGGGCTACGCGTGAGAAGACTGATTTGATCGTGTTCCTAGGTTTACTCTATTCGTTAACATGATTAACCCTAACTGTGCTGGGGGCTGGTGCGCGGAGTGCGGGCGCGGCGGGGGGCGGGGGGCGGGGGTCAGTGCTTGTACTCGGGTGGCTGCGGCGGTGGCGGGCCGGAACCCGGCGCGCGCGTCACGGTGGCGTCGCTGCTGCTGCTGTCGATGGGCGAAGGGAAGTACTCGCGCGGCCGCCCCGCACCCACCGCCTCCTCACTCGCCCACCGGGCTAACTGTTGTTGAGCTTGAATAAATTCATCACTAGAAAATGATAGAGAATGGGAATGGAGAGTCGCGGGGCATGTCAACTCGAAGCGGGCTTCGAGGCCTACTGGTTTAACATTTTAAGTTCGATTTGTGATGGGCGTTTGGTGTTAGGCCTCGAAGACTGCTTCAGAGCATTGGCTTTTCAATTAAATCATGTAGATTATATTATTTGGTTGCTGCGAATGCGAAAAGAATTCATGTTTACAACTCAGAATTTTCAAGCTGGTAGCACTCGCACTAGCTACCAAAATTATTTTAATTTGGGATGGAATGCATTAAACATAGGTAAGCAAACTGACACTGTCGAAGGGTTAAACACGAATAATTTTAAGTAATTTGTAATTTTCTATTGTTATTCTGTAGTATTAGATACTTTAAAAATAATTTTAATCGGTTTTAATTTTGCAATTTACACCTAATTGGGCTGCGTCCTCAATAAATACTTATTTACCTATTTCGAGTAAGTCATGCTCAGTTGATACTTTTTTTTTGGTTTTTAGTGGAACATATAGGTATATATCTACACTAATTCCACATAAAACAAATAAAACTGCGTTTATAGTTTGTTTATAATTTGCTGACAAATTATAAAATTAAATGCAGTTTTATTTGTTTTATGTGGACTTAGTGTAGATATATACCAATATGTGTAAGTCATGGTTAATTCCCGCTTACAACGTCGTGACGTTATAAACGTTACTCTTCATACAGAAATTCATACGATATTTAATGAAAACGCAGTTCAAATAACAATAAAAACACAAAAATCCATCTACCTGCACTCACCTCTCGCTGTCAGGCACGTCCCGCATCCGGTCCGGGTCAGCGGTTTCGTACAGCGCGTCGTCATCGGGCGGCGCGCGTGCGTGCGGCGAGTGCGCATGCGTGAGCAGCAGGCCTGAGCCCGCAGCTGGAGGGTACATGCCACTTGGGTGGTGCCGACCGCTGCCGCGGAAGCGTGGGTACCCGAAGCGCGAGTCTTCGGCTTCGGTGCCGGGGATACGGCCTCGGCAACGGCTAAAAAGTCATTTTTTTTTACTTAGTATTAAAAATTGACAGTTTTATCGACTATGGGTAACTACATATTAGGTCGGGGAAAAAGTTTCTTCGTATTTTGTATGCAAATTCAAACAGGGCAATATCTAAACAATAGGCATACATGTCTCATCTTAATTACCCCAAAAAAACAAATACACTTTTTTAACGTCTTGTGATTAGTGTTTGACAATAATACATTGACTACTGGTTTTCAATAATGATTTTCGAAACCTTGAAAATGAAATTCTACAAAGAAAAATAAAACACAGGTCAATTTAACTTATTTACCAGATATCATGTATACGTGCATATATTCACTGTTAGAGGTTAAATTGTCAACCCTTTTTTCGTATTTTCTGTACTGGATAACTCAGTTTTGATTTTATAGTAATGTAACTTGCAACACTGACACTAGGTCAAGTTTCCAAGGAACTTTATCGATTTTCATATAAATCTTTCATATTGGATAGGGTTGTCACAAAAACTGCTATGCAAATTTTAAATACTACTTAATGCAGTTTTTGATCAGTATCCAAAAAATATTTTCTTTAGATCTTATGTTTTGCAATTGAAATGAAACGAATGAAAAAAGTAAACATGTGGAAAATACCTAGGTAAATACCTATTCGTGTAAGTAAACCCTGAAAAAAACGTGTCAAGATGTCAAAAAGCTGTCAATGGCAACTTGACCTAACCCCAACCAACATAGCCTTCGAAAATATTTCGGCAGATTGGGCTAAAAACGGTAAAGTAGCGTATTATAATTAGTCTATGGGGCTCATAATAGAACATATTAAAATTGCACTCACTTGAGATAAACCCTTAAAGCTTTAAAGACTCAATAACCTTTATACTATCAAAATGCGTCTTTTGTACATTTGACTTCAAAACTCTATAATATTTCGTTATCCAACAGTGTTACCACATCTAAAAAAAAGAATGTTACCAATGATAATCTAAAAACTAATGAACGTCAAGTTGCCAGATTTTACGGCACTTAATTTTTATTAGTCTTGTGATGTTTTCAGAATAAATTTGGTTTTGTGACTATATTTTTATATAAATTTTCTATTTGAAACTTTTTCATTCAATCGGCAATTTTATAGGTAAAGACCTAAGTCTTTTTTGTGAATTCTCAATGATCAGGTAAACCATTATGATTTTACTTTATTTCTCCAACCATTTACCAATAAAAACCAGCTCTAAGACGCAAGTTGTACTTACGGAGGGAGCTCCCCAGGTTCAACCCTGTAATGCCTATCAGCCTCAGTCTCCGACATCCGAATGTCCTCCGACCCTGAAGGACTCATGTGCCGGCTGGAGTGGTGCTCCAGCTGCCGGATCAGATCCTCTAGGTTCCGGATCCGGATAGGCCCGCACTGAGGCGTTTCATCTTCTTCCTCGTCCCCACCGCTTGCTGGAATTTTTGAAGTTACTGGTTACAGGTATGAAGGTTTAGCATGAGTATGGATGAACTTAGCTTTACAGAAACAAACTTCGCTGCTCAACAGAAAACTTAACCTTATACTCGTAGACTACGCACTTCTTTTAAGGCGGTAATATTACAGATTTTCGTTACTTTTGACGTCATCATTACAGCTCATATACGTCCCCACCGAGGGGCTCGAGCCTACCCTGAATCAGGGCGATTAGGCCTTAGTCGACCACGCGGGCCCAGTGCGGGTTGGTCGACTTCACACACAACCTTCGAGTTTCTTCGCAGGCGTGTGCAGGTTTCCTCACGATGTTTTCCTTCACCGTTAAAGCAATCGGTTAGTATGTACGTAAGTTTTTGAAAAACTCATTGGTACATTGGCCGTCCAGATTTGAACCCGGTACCTCTGGTTAGATGGACCGAGTCGTTACCGGTTGAGCCACCGACGCTTTATCTTACTTTTATATTTTTGACGTCAATTACTCCTAAACGATAGAAAACCCAAGGTTTAAAAAAATACCCTTATTGTTGATGATGTTCCATAAAGTCAAAAGCTATTTGAAACACCATTGAGGAGTTTTGGCTCGATACAAAAAAAAAACACAAAGATAGTTACTTTAAACTCTAGTTTTGACTAATATTTTGAAGTATAAATTAAAAAAATATATACAACAATATTTTCATCTCTCCTGTTCGGATAGTTTAATTTTCATGAGTAGATAGCTGGGTGGAACATAGCTTTTCCATCCATAGGTGGATAGCATTTTCATCCCTAGGGTGTGAAGTATTTTTTTTAATTGCCAGCCACGGAGTCGAAGATAATTGAGTTTCGTCATATTATTAAATTACATTAAAATAAGAGGTTTTCGTTTATCTAAATTTAGCTAGACGATTCATAGGTTGATATTAAATCATTTTATAGTTGGTCTATTTTTTCACAATTACAGAAGATTATAATTTTAAAATCACTCCTCTATTCTGCTGCACGCCATAATGCCATGATAACATGACTCTTTTTTTCAATTTTCAGCATGGCCATCTAGATGCACGTCGTCGTGACCAACTCGATTAGGTACAATCTAGTCGGTCGTGGCAAGCAGCCATTGCGAAAAGGTTGGAAGGTTGGATATAGGTAAACTTAATTTAATATTTTATATCATATAAAAAACTCATTTCATCACAGTCGAAATGAAAAGTAGCGTGTTTAACTCGGGTAAATTGTCACGGCCGGCTAGATTGTACCTAATCGAGTTGGTCACGACGTGCATCTTGATGGCCATACCGAAACGTGAAAAAAAAAGTGCCATGTTATCATGGCAATTTGGCGGGCAGCAGAATAGAGGAATATTTTAAATGTTGATCTTCTGTAATTGTGAATAAATAGACCAACTGAAAAATGATTTTAACAAACACGTCGCATAATGTATTGCTGATTTTAGATATATGAAAACCGGGTATTTAAATTAAATTTATTAATATGACGTAACTCAATTATCTTCTACTTTGTGGCACTTAAAAAAATACTTTCCACCCTAGGGATGAAAAAGTAATATTCCACCCTGCTATCTACTAAGAAAATTAAACTTTTTGAACAGGAGAGATGAAAATATATATCTATATACACTGCTGGATAAAGAACGTCCTTCGGCTGATATGAATGAATAATAAATCTATATTTCGGATCATCAGAAGGGTTTTGGTCGTATCTAAGAAATAAACTCGTCTTTGAGAAGTTTTGGAGTGTACAATCAATATTCACACACGTTTGCAACACGAGGCTTCACGATGATTCGGATGAAAACCGAATTATTTTATAGACTGCGATGAGTTCGGCACGGGGCTGGCTTCCCAAGTTGACAGATCAGCTGCTCGATCAAAAGTGCTCGTAAAATAATTGGCGCCTCTGTCGTAGCCTCTGTAGGTAGGCTGCAATGTCTTTAATGGTTCGATAATCACAACGATTCTGATTGGCTAACAAACAAGTACCAACACTACCAACTTCCGGGTTCCGGTCTCGCACAGACCACGCCTTGGTCAAAGATGACTATTATTACTACCCTAGCTAACCGCTTGACGTTTCAAGATAAAACACACGGTGCTTCGACGCATGCATAGATGGCGCCACGTCCTTGCGCTCCGATATATACACATTAAAAGAAAATAATTATTCTTTAAATTAAAGAATTTGTAAAATCTAATGCGAGTCCGTCCGGCCGTTCTATCCAACCAATTTGCTTCTTTTTAAAAATGAACGGTATTGATGCACAGATTTGTCATGAAGCATTGGTAATAACCCCCGTAAGTCACTTGCGGCTCGCGCACCGCACACTCTATATAAGCTAATATGAGTCCGGCCAGCCGTTCTATCCAACCGATTTCCTTTATTTTAAATAAAAGGTACTGATGCACAGATATCTAATTTTCGTTCTTATCAAATATATTAAAAATAAGAAATCTAATGCGAGTCGGTCCGGCCGTTTTACCCAACTGATTCGCCTATTTTTTTTTAATTGAAAGGTATACATCAATTTGTCTTTAAACATTGGTAAAACTTTCGCCCTCCTCAGAGACATATAATAAAAAAAAGAAATCTAATACCAGTCCGTCTGGCGTCCGTCCGCCATTTAAGTTTTTTTTTTAAATTTGACAATTTGACAAATTTAAGGTATTGATGTACAGAGTTATCACTATGCTTTGCAAATAACTTAACTTTCGCGTTCTTAAGTTATACTAAAAAAAAACGATTTGTCTTCAAAATATCCTCCTTTGTTTTTGATACACAAATGCAAACGTTTGTTAAAATTGTCAACGACTTGCTGCAGCTCCCCCAACGTTATTTTTGCCCACTCTTTGGTAAGTGTTGCTTTCAAAGGATCTACACTTTTATGTTTAATGCCATAGGCCTTTGTCTCCAAGATTGACTACAAACTATAATCCATCAGGTGAGTAGAGTGGCCTCTTTTCCGAGCTTATGAATCCTGGGAAATTGTCCTTACACCAATGCTGCACAGTATGAACCCTGTGAGATGCAGCACAGTCCAGCTGGAATATGCATGGCTGGCTGTCAAAATGTTGTTAACTCCAAGAAAGAACTACGGTTTTAAGAATATCTCTTCCATATTTCTTGATTAATTTTTACAACTTTTTCTATCAATACAAATAAGGGAAGATTTGCCTGGCGAGTAAATATCTACCATCCCAAACCATAAATGCCCCGGCATTTAGCGGTAATGAATTACTGCGGCCTTACCAGGATGACTAAAAAAATATATTCTACCATTTTGATGATTAAGGGAATGTTCAATGCAAAAAAGTGTTTCATTTCCCCTTTTTTTAGTAGCGGCACGCTCCTTGATCAAACGATATCTGTCGAGGCGAACTTTTTTATTTTAATGCTCAAGAAGTTAAGCTTTATGCAGTTAGCTGCAGTCTATCCTAATTTCTTTTTGTCTCCTAAGCTCAGCTCTACAAATGTTCTCGACACTGGGTGCCTCCTCTTTCTTTCTTTTACACCCTTGTAATTTTTTACAGGTTATGTAATGTTTATCATTAAAGTTGGCAGTTAGCTCTTTGTCTCCTTAGCGGAACTATAAGTTACTTCTTGGTACTGGACACCCTTTGCTCACTTGCACTCGTACTTTTGTAGCTCTCGCAGGGCTCGGAGCTTAAATGTCATCAAAGTTGTCTGCAGATTGCCTTACCTGCTCTCTGTCTCCTAAGCTCAGCTTCATGTATCTTCTCGGCACTCGGCGCCCGCTCCCGCTTGTACTCGTACTCTTGCAGCGCGCGCAGGTCACCCGAGCCGCCCGCTGCGCCGGCGCTCGCGCGCTGCGCAGCTGCTGTTTTTAGCGCCACGATTATGTTTTCGTGGTAGCCATTTAGATCCTGGAAGTGGGGTATGAAGATCAAGAGTTAAACACACAGGAGCTATACTATAATATTTTATCTGCGAGTATCTTACGTAAAAACTTATAGTATAGCAATGTATCACACACGGGAGCTATACTATAATACATGAAAATCCAACATTCTGTTACGAGTATTTGAATGAGCTTCACCTAAAAAGTTTTATACAGGGTAATTAAGAAAATGAGTTCGCGCATTGTTGCTATTGGACTTACTAGACAGTTCGTCAGAGGACGAAGCAAACTTTGACGAAGTGACGATGATGCCGAAGATGGAAGCGGGCTTACCAAGATTCCTCAACGCAATGAGGGTTCTGGCTATCTTATCTTCAAGCCGGAACACATCAATGCTGTTAAACGCCTCCGTGTCGTAATGGTTAGTCCATTCGCTTCACACCAGGAGGCTGCGGGTTCGATTCCCGGCGGGGTCAACTTTGTAAAACTCTGTTTGATTGGTGGTAGGGGGATTTTTCATAGCACGCCTGGCTACCACCATCTTATCTAAGTCTTGCCGCCAAACATAAGTGTAAACAACATTGATGTGTTCCGGCTTGAAGATAAGATTGCCAGTTCGCCATTGCGTTGGGGAATCTTGGTAAGCCCACTTCCATCTTTGGCATCATCTTCACTTACCATGAGATGAGATGATACAAAGGGCTTACCAATTGTGAATAAAAAAAATAATAAAAAAAGATGTTTGACGGCAACACTTAGATAATATGGTGGTAGCTAGCCAGGCGGGCTATGAACAATTGAACATGCCCTGCCACCAACCAAACCGAGTCTTATAAAGTTGACCTCGAACCCGTGACCTCCTGGTGTGAAGCGAATGGACTAACCATTACGCCACGCAGGCGGTTAAAATCTCTTTTTAATCATTTTCCTTCACAGATATTTATCGTAAGAAACATCGTGAGGAAACCTGCATACGTCTGCGAAGAAACTCGAAGGTTGTATGGAAAGTCGACCAAGCTGCACTGGGCTCACGTGGTCAACTAAGTTTTCAACAGTTTTTGTCAACCGATTGCCCTAATTTAGGGTAGGCTCGAGCCCCTCGGTGGGGACGTATATGAGCTGATGTGATTAAATATCTGTGAGCTTTGCGATATCGCTCGGTATCGCTCGGTATTTGCAGATAGACGAAGATGAAATATATATTATCTGCCCCGTGTGTGTACTCTCATTGATTTTTTTGACAAGCGATATTGTAAGATATCTATTAAGTTAAAGATATCTTATGTGAATAGATGCGCGACCAGCCGAAGGTTAAGGATCTTAAAGTAGCTATAAACGAACTCAAACTCAAAAGTCTGTATTTGCTAGAATACTGCAGTACTATTAAATCTGCAAGCAGGTGTGCAAATATAAAATAAAGTTCCAAATAGAAGTCTCATTAAAAATACATTTAAATATTTATCAAATAACTGAGTACCCTGAATCTAATTGATCTTAAAATTAATGAAGTAGATAAGTAGCGATAGGATTTGTTAGAAAAAACTAGAAATTTGTGTGAATTGACATACTTAATATAATCTCAGATGGGAAAAATACATGATGTGAAGGATTTTTTTGGCCAGTCTGAGCAAATGTTTAATGTCGCTCTACCATCTGCCCGTCTAAATCGTGTATGTTGGTGTGCATATCACTTTTGTAGAACATTATACGAGTTAACGAATTTAGGAATCTTCAAAGAGAGTTTGAATAGGCACTATTTGAGCCTGTGTGATACATCCATGACAACAGTTACATTCCAGGTAAAGTGCTAAAAAAAGTGGACGATGTCACGTCCCGTAAATTTTTCATCGCGATTATTTGTTCTTGTTCTTCATCAGCAACGACATGAAACAAACACTCTACGTTCTGCCTCTTACCTTAAACTTATACTCCATATCAGCGACAGCCCCAGCCGGCTCCTGTCCATCAGACTGTGAGCCCACTTCCAGCTGCTCTGATTGAGAGTCATCTCCCCACTTATCCTTCCCATCGACTGCTCCATACCCGTGCTTCTTCAGGATACCCTTCTCTGGTAGTTTGGACATAGAGTTGGGAGCCACGTCTATGAAGGCTATGTCTTCTTCTCCTGGAAAAAAAGTTCTCCCTTAGGTTTATTGGTTTTGTATCTTTTGCAAAGTTTTATTATTTATAGTAATTCATTGTTAAATTAACCTTTACAAATTTATACATTTATAGTTCTTCATTATTTCATTACTTTTTAAGAAGGTATTCGTACGTTCGGTGAAACATTAAATATTGCTAGCTTCACTGCAAGAAGCAATTTTTGAGTATATCTTAGTTTTTATTGAAGTGAAAACTTCTTTAGCGGCGTTGTTCACTTTTTTTGTAATGGGTAAAAAATGTTAAGCTCGCGTCAGGAGACGTGACCTGATCGAAAATTCGTAAGACGGATGGAGATTAGACAGCCGGAAGTTATGGATGAAAGTTGATTTTTCTGAGATATAAACTTTTTAATGTAATATAAATTGTCATGTTTGTGTACGATAGCGCAATAAATAAATATTGTATTCTACCACATAAATGATAGTACTTTTATGCTGATAATTTAGTTACTATTTATTTATTGCTTTGGTGTGTGATGATAATGACCATCATTACATCAGCTAAAAACATTGGCCACCCCAGAGTTCGGGTAGTAGGGAAGGAGGGTTTGGTTTCGGTTGTCGATCGATTTATAAGTAACATAAAATACTTACCAGAATGTGTTGGTTCATCTTCACTGCCAGAATGGACACGTTTCATCTGTTTGTGATCTCTGAAATTTCAGTCGTATTAACAAAATTATCTATTTTTTACAAATTATTACTATTTGTTACTTTCATTTTTTTATTGAAAATTTGAGTGCGTTGACTACATCTCTCTCACCCAAGGAAAGTGACGATGTAGTCTAGGATAGTACACGCAAACTTAATAATGCCTATTCACTCTCGCCTTGAAAATTCCCAAATTGTAAGAGTCAGGAAAACCACAGAATAGGCAAGGAGTTCCACTCCATTACTGCACGCATGATAAATGAGGAAGCGTAACGCCTTGTATAGATAGGTCAAATATCAAAAACAAAGGGGTAGAAGCTCTCCCTGCGTCTCGTTCATCGAGGATGGAATGGAGCTGGGGCAATGAGAAAAAAAGAATGCCCAGCTTCATTGCAGCAGGACTCAATGAATCGACCGAATTTGAGATAAGTTGTTGATTCCACGCCAAGGAACTCAAGGTAGTCGGATATCTGAATTAATTAGCGAAAGAGAGACACGCCTGTGCTTTAGAGCCATTGAAACTTACGAGGTGGGAATTAACCTCTGAATTAACAGCTGAATCATCCTTGGAAATATGGATATAAAATTAAGGACGTAAAAATAAAAAAAAATATTTTTAACTTACGGATATCGACCGCCAGGTACACTGCCCGCCATGTGGTTCCCATGTCTGAATATCACTCTTTGGGAGTCTCCGCGGCTGCAGTACAAGAAAATGCTTTAAATTTTGTTCCCGTACCTTCTATAATAAGGTGCTTATATATTTTTTTAATTTACTACTTTCTATTTTGAAATGGTCTTGACTAATGTTAGTGAGACAAGAATTTTCTTTTCAAAAATGATAATAATTAATTAGCTAGGCTACGCTACTTAAGGTTATAAATTCTAAAAGAATTAAAAGTGATTTAGAATTGTAAATAAAAAAGCGTGTGATTTTTTGCGCAAAAATGTGTGATTGTGCTTTGTCACACTGTACTAATAATAAACATGAAATAAGACACTCAAAAACCCATAAAACAGCGAGTTCAAAACATTTGGCGCATAGAAGCATTTAGGAAACCAAGCTTAAGAAGCGAGTCATGTGAGCATCAAGAATTTCAAAACTGTGTTGGCTAAATCACGTGAAGCCTTCCACATACCTCAACAGGTTTCTGTTTGAGAAGACCAGATCCGTAAAAAAGAGGAAACAATTATTTATTCTCAGGGGCAGATAGATCCTGCTTTCAGCCATAGTATTACATTAGCTTTTATTATTTTTCATCAATATCTTTAGAGCAACATCATACATCAAATTACGAGTACAATACCGTAGCTACGATTGGTTGCTTTCGTCATTCAAGGTTAGCATAATCTAACATAATAATTGGGCTGAGGCAGTCATACATTTAATTAAAAAATTGACAAGGAGGATAAGGGCTTAAAACTGGAATTGGATAAGAACAAAACCAATTATGTTTACAGGGTGTTATACTTGCAAATCACAGCATTGAAACCTCCTTAACAGCATGAAGGGAGCTCGGAATATTAAAATACAAATACGCTGAAGATTTGTTTGGTTCACATCACGCCACGCTTTGCATCTCCACATTGCTCCCTTCAAGAGGCGTCAATAAAGCGATTTGCCTACAGTTTATAAATATATCGTACCTAAATGTGTTGTTGAATGAGTGCAACTTGCCACCATCGAGCGAGATGTCCTCCTGCGAGTTGTTGGATGTGGTGGAGCCGCCCGCGAAACTCTTCGAAACCGGCTTCTTCACGTATGGAGGGTCGTATTTCAGCGGAGTCTTTTTCCTGATGCAGGCGTGGCGTGGGAACGCACACTCAGATCAATCGATTACGTTTACAAGAATGAAAAACTATGGGCCAATAGTATCGGAATCGAGAACACCTTCAGTTTTTGGGGGTGCTTTAGTAAATTTTGATGGATGTTTTCGTTTCCGACTGTTGTCTTGGAGATCTTTGATGCAACTTTGAGTAAAAGTTGTTAGAGAGGAGCAATAGGTGATGCTTGTGACTGGAGTGTTGTTGTCATGTGAGCGTGAATCGGGGTCGTGGATGAATTATGATGGAAATGTACCTTGCCTCAGACCCAATTTGAAAATTACCCATGATTTTTTTCTGTAATGTAAATGTCCCCACTAAATGCCTACCTTTCCTATAGAATAGTTATGTGCGCGAGCGTTGTTGGTCATCTATTCCTCCTCGCCTAAGCTGTCTGATTCATCAGCAAAAAACTGGCGCTTTTGGATATCCTAGTACATATTGAGAAAATTTGGATTGAACTTTTCGTTTCATTCTTCTAAGGAATGTTGATGTTATGTTACGTCATGGGATTGTTAAAGATAGACTGATCTTAGCTTATAGTTTCAAGTTCCTTCCGGTAATGGAAACTTCGAAATCTTAGTTTGCACTTTAATAGAACCATGAGCTTTTCGAATATAACATTCATAGATAATGGTCTGATTTATAATTTACTGGAAGGATCCATCAATGGAACATTAAATGTAATATTAGGCGTTGCTAACTAGATAGAGCTGAAAGGATTTTCCGTGCATCGCACATTCGCTTCTCGTGCAAAAGTTGATAAAGTTTAGTTGTAGTTGAGTGATTGATGACGTATCAGTCGAGCAATCTATATCTTCTCCAGTTTTATTCAACTTTACTTGTTTTTGTCGCCTGTACATACCTCGATGTGGCGCAACGTTACCGGCCACATTACCGTCCACACGCAGTGATCTCGCGGTACAAAATGATTCTGTAACTTTCGCTCAAATATTAGAACGTTATCAGGGTGGGTCGCGAGTGACAACCGGTCTTATGGCATAATAATCAGGAAGATATAGACGCAAGCGCGCCGCCGGGTGCGGTCTGGGTGCCCGGCGACGCAACCTTTGACCAAAAAGGAAACGAAAACGACTCACAGTTTACATAAGCCAATGCATACATCCAAGAGCCCAGAATTTTAAGGGTTTAATCGAGAAGGTGTCTCGAGTACAACGAGGAAAGCCTTGACGGCATGCAGCGAGGCGGCCGGACGGCGCCGCCTGCCTCGGCGAGTGGCGCGCGGAGCGAGCGAGTGCGGTGCGGTGCGCGGTGCTTGCGGGCGTTCCTAGTGCCCGGCGGCGGTAAACGGTGGCAGTGGCCGGCAGCATCTCGGTGACCGGACGCGGCAGGCAGCGCGGCCCGGCCGCCGCGCGGACACAGAACCACAGATCAAATGCAGTTGCGGCGCGCCGACCGAACCGACGCGCCACCCGCCAACTAGCTCTACGACCACAACGTAAATGACAAAAACTGACCAAAATATAAAACAAAAACCAATCGCCGACGTAAATACCAACAGAAACACCAACGCTAACGTCTAAAGTAATAAACATACAAGTATATACGAAGGTGACGATTTAAATTTCTTCTTAAACTACCTTTGGTCTGTTTTCTGCTCACTAACCTTAGGCACAGGAAGAAGTTTTTGTGTACTACGACTGACCTGTAGCAGAGAGCGCTCATGGCAAATACTATGAATACCCCCCCTACCACAGACATGAGCACCGCCACGAGGAACACCGTGTTCGAGCCGTGGTAGTTCTCTGCGCCCAAAGAGAAGACAGTGAGTCGCGCGGCCGCGATCGATGACGTCAGAGTGTGGGGTGGGTCCGTGGCGTGACGTCATCGACGGCGAATGCGGCGGCGGCGTGGCCGGCGCCGGCGGGATACATATACAAGACAATATACAAGAGGTGGTCGGCAATACACATCGACACGACACGACAGGCACGAGCGACAGAGACAGTGCAACAACACCGAGTTACCGGCCGTTACCTGAAGCAGTACGCCATCCAGGCGAAACCCACGAACACGGAGAGCACGACCCCGAGTAACAATATCACCATGTTTATGGTGCTCATCTTATTTCCCGTGTGCTCACCTGCAAGAGAGGGTCCCGCACATTAGTGCGCCGGCGCCGCCCGCGCTAGCCGCGTCCTCCGACCAATGCTCCACATTCACGCACGCACACACGTACGCACGTTTAAGAATATTTTTTTTAAATCGTGTCTTGCTCATGCATATATTTTTATGCCATCTATGTATGTCCTCATCAAAAATTATCATTCATCATGAAAAAACTGAATAATATAGAATTTTTATTCCTTTTACTACTCGATGTAACTCCTGAATTGGCCAATAATTTAAACTTAAATCAAATAAGAATGAAAGATGAGTACATATCAAAATTTACCAGAAGCATTGATCGGATAATCTGGCTAGTTGTGTAACAATTAGATAACATGAACGGCTTAAGAGGGGAATACAGAAATGCTTATTAGGACACCTGAAATCATACCAAAAGTTTTAATTTATATTATAGATACGTTTATGCTATACCTAAGTCTGCCATATGTTAAAGTATTCTGTTTTGAAAGTGAAAGTAAAATTAAGTACGTCTCTCTTGCCTCTTTGTTGATAAAGTTTATAAGAATTCACCAGCATCATTTCTAATATATTTTGTGTCTATCTTCAATTAATCATTTTCCTATTACTTTCATTGAGCATTTAATCATACATATTTATTTATACGTTTATCATTACAGTCGCAACACCAAGTTTCATTGAAATTGTGTCATCTATTAAAATATTATTCGTCATTGAAGTTGTGACAAGAATTTTCTAATTCTGTACCATCTATCCTAATTCAAGTGATCCCGTTTCTCATTTACATTTTCATTTATTTATTTTTTCTATCACTCTTAACTGTAAGAGTCCACAACTGGCACCGACTCACCATACGGTGTTTCTTTCTTAGTCATGTTGTAGGCTGCTTTGGTCGAGTTGTCGGGCACGTAGAGAGTGGGCGTAGGAAGAGGCAGTGCATCCGGGTGGGAGCAATCGGGACCAGTCCAGCCACGGTGGCAGACGCACTTATTCTCATTTGAACAAATCTGAAATAAGGGGAGAAAAATTCTGTTAGTATTTACGGGTACGGGCAATGTAATAGTACTGTAGTTATTCAATACTCGTCTAAGCACTTTTTTCTCATCTTCGGAGTTAAACTTTTGAGAAATCTCTTTTCTTTTTTTATTCGCTCGATACTTATCCATAATAATATTGTGCTAGTTTAGATTTAGATTTGTTTAGGGATAATAGCGTCATATCTTGTAACAGTAAATTCAATTCTTTATATGGGAAGAAGTTGGTTCAGCAGAAGGTGTTTGCTCGCAAACAATCTCCTCCAGAAAATGACGTGCCACACTATAAGAGAGAGAGATAGAGATGACGTCGACGACCTGAGGAGCTTCGCTAAGTGTCCTGCAAACTACAAGGCTGGCCCCTATGCTAGTCTGCGAGTCGCTCCGCAAACGCAAAGCAAGTGGATGCAGCTTTAAAATTAAACTTGCTGTGTCAGATTATCACCGGCTGTCTTAAGCTAATTCTGGTACATTGATGTACCTACTTTTAGTACTTACTAATAGTAGAAATAATGACTTATCTAAGTTTATTACATCAGAGTTGAGTAACTAAGGAAATTATTTTATTCCATGGACGATAAATCCAAACAATTTTAAACACAAATAGAAAGAAGCACCTACTTAAACATAAATGAAAGCGAGTAGCTAAATGAAACAGATACCTATCAAAAGAAAAACAATTCTTGAGTATATTTGGACTTGTGTAATGAAATTTTAATATTTAGGCACCGTTAATATTGCAAACAACAAACTCGGGGAATAATTTTCATATAATACTAACATTCAACTTTGTTATATTATGAGTTGTATGTTTGATGTGAACACAAGAGTTTGGGGAACAGAAAACAATAAACAAAAGATAAAGGGTAAACCACCCCAATCTTGCTGCCTTCTATTTTATGTCAACTCCCCCTCCCTGTAACCGTAAATGAAAATAATAAGTAAGAAAAATGCTATACCGTTTTTCTAAAATTATTATAATTTCTTTCATCGTTGCTATTTTTGAAAAAAGTGATTCTTATTTTAGGTAAGGACAGGGGTCGATATAAAAGAGACAATGACAAGATAAGGGTAGACATTGCATTTTGTTGTTAAAGCGAATGGCTGGTATTGCAATGTTTTACGTTTTACTATTGTTTCATATAGCAATGATCGGTGCCTCGGTAGGTATATTTATTTTAAAGATAATCCAGTGCAGTTTTGAAAAAATACCCTTATAAATTATGAGATACGTATAGTAAATTATGAAGAAGATAGGTAGTTTCTAATTCTGAGACAAATGATACTGAGAATTTAACCAAAAACTATTCGCAAGCTTCAAAAAAATTTGTGATAGAGGCAATTCTAACAAAATCATAACACGCACAACTAATACATGACGCGATTATCAGCAGTTGGGTTGGATCTTGGTTGTTACACAATGCCTCACCAATATGCACTATTGGATATATCATTACTAATGTTATAAATGTGTTTGTTTGTTACCTTTTCACGCTTCAGCACCTCGAATAATATTCATGAAATTTAGCATGCAGGTAGCCTGTTTACTGGGAAGGACATAGGCTACTTTTTATTCCGTGAAAATATCATAATTTTTTGAAGTTCCTGAGGGAACCAAAAAAATACTCTTTTATAGTTAATTTCTTTAAAATCGCAAAGGAACAATAATTTTTTCACAGAAATGGTTGAGGAGGTGGGGAAAGACATAATTTAGGAACTGATTAGCATATCCTGACATAGTTCCGAAGGGGTCTGGGAAAATCTTATTTCCACGCTCGCGCACGTCGGCGTCGCAACGGAGCAGCAGATTAAAGTGTTTTTTTTGTATAGAATTGGTTGAGGGGGTGGGAAGTGACAGAAACTTCTAATCAGAATATAGTTCCTGAGGGATCTGAAGAAAACTCATGTTTATTCTCGACAGTCATAAAAATGATGTCCACGCGGGCAAAGCTGCAGGCAAAAGCTGGAAAAAGTTTTAAGACTGGATAGTTTGGCTGGCACGTCATTAAGATAAGAGCTCTACCTAAATTCTATTAAATATTACCTACTGTTGCTTATATCTTCGGACGAAGCGCTTCGTCATGATTACAACTTGAATCAAGGGTCGGCACTCTCCGAAACTGAGTTTGGTGTTCCGTGAAAATACGATCGCAACAAAACATAAATGTGAAAAGAAGCCAAGTTCGATTCAAAAAATTTACAGAGATCTAAATGGGTAGGTACCAAGTCCTACAGTGGTTTTTTAAGGTTCCGTACCCAAAGGGTAAAAACGGGACCCTATAACTAAGACGTCACTGTCCGTCCCTGTCTGTCACTAAGCTGTATTTCATGAACAGTTGAACATGACAGTTGAAATTTTCACAGATGATGTATTTCTGTTGCCGTTATAACACGAAATACTAAAAATTAGACAAAGTGAAAAAATAAGGGGGTATCCATACAAAAAACGTATTTTTTAAACGTTAAGACACTAGCACCATCTAGTATGATAGGAACCCTAAGTTTGAGGTTCTGACTCGCACTTGGCTTGTTTTTTAAATCATAGTTACGGCACCTTGCCAAGTTACAATATTAAGTAGCACAGGACATAACAAATATTCATATAAATAACTGAATACCGTTGTAAATTCTCTAATATTTGGAGAAGTCTATGATAAATATTGCAATTGGGGTTGCCGTAGCTATGATAAAAAAACCACTGTAGAACTTGGTACCTACCCATTTAGATCTCTATAAATTTTTTGTATTGGACTTGGCTCCCTTTTACATTTTTGTATGGTTGAGACGTCATTATATTTGTAAAGTAATAATATTTCTTTCCAGTATTGGACATATTTTACATATTTTTGGTGGTACGAAACCTTTAGTGCGCAAGCCTGACTCACTCTTAGCCGTTTTTTTCTTTTTCTTTGATACGCTCGATAATTTATTTCAATCTTAAATTGCAAGTTAAAATGTCACCTGGAATTATTTAGATGATTAGGAACCCTAATTTTGCGATTTGGAATCGCACTTGGCCAGTTTTTCTTTTTCCTATACGCTCAATAAACACACAATTGCCGGTTTTACAAATGTTTTCTTAGTATACGCCTAATAACTTATCTTGATGCCAAATATTTTGTTTGGAAGTCACCTGGAAGTGGTCTACCTAAAAGATAAAAGATAATTTATTTGTCAAGAACATGAGTAAATTAAAATACAGATGTTAGTGTTACAATAGAAGTTCTTCATGTTTGCCTTGCAGCATACAAAAACAGTTGCAGTCACACTCCATGCAATGATTAATTACATTTAAATTACAGTTTAGCTCATTTACAATTACAATTTATAAGTCTTTTTAATCTAATTTATTTCAATATTATTTTTAGTCATGTTGTCCTATACATATTAAAAATAAAAATAAAATAAAAAATGGTCATAATTTAATCTAGTCTCAGTACAAGAATAATCATAATAATTTTAAATAGGATTACATTAATTTATCTTTTAAAAATTCATTTACTGTGTAATAGCATTTTGTAGTCAATAGTTCCTTCAATCTTCTCCTAAATGGATTAACATTGCAAGTTCTTATGTCTACTGGAATTTTGTTATATATTTTTGGCGCCATGCAAAAAACACTTTTTGACAATAAAGCTGTATTGCTCCATTGTTGACAAATTTTCGTTAGATCTCGTGAGCGAAGATGACTATGATAAGCTGTAGGCTCTATATTTTTAAACAAACCAGGATTTTGTTTAACAAATACTGCTGTCTCCAGTATGTATACTGATGGAAGTGTCAATATATTAAACTTTACAAAGAAAGGTTTACAGCTATCGATGGGTTTAAGACCAAATATTGCTCGAATACATCTTTTTTGATTCCTGAAAATGGTTTCTTTTTCTGTGCAGTTACCCCAAAATATTATTCCATACCTCAAAATTGAGCCAACAAGGGCATGGTACGCCTTTAGGACAGTAGCGATATCCACTATTTGTGAAAGTTTAAGTAGGGCATAAGCGGATCCGGATAGTTTTGAGCACAGTGTTACAGCGTGTTTTACCTATTTGATGAGTAGTGGTGTTACGGAACCCTTGGTGCACTTTTACTCACACTTGACTGTTTTTAAAATTTTTCCTTTGTATACGTCCAACAACCTAACTCGATGCCAAATTTCAAGTTTCTAAGTTTATCTGCAAGTGGTCTTTATATTTTGATGAGTAGTGCTGATACGGAACGCTTGGTGCGCGAGTACGACTCACACTTGGGCATTTTTTTGAATTTCCTCTTTGTATACGTCCAATAATTTACCTTCATGTCAAATTTTCGGTTTCTTAGTCACCTGGAAGTGGTCCATAATTTTGATGAGTCAGTCAGTCAGTCAGTTATAAAAATAGCGTTTTTTGGACGTCAATATCTCAGAAATAACAAAAGATATTTTTATGAAAATTCAGATTGTAGGTGATTGAGGGAGTCTAACTAGACACACAAAATCACAAGTGTGTAGTTCAAAGATATTTTGAGTTACGGGTAGGTCGAAAGTGGCCCGAAATGGTTCCTATAATTTTTTTATAGTTCTTATAATTCGGTGTCGCCCTTTTCTTTTCGAACTTGGCTGACACACTGCCGTGTGTCTTGATAGCAAACATTTATTAATTGGTACTAGTCTAAGAGAGGAAGTGTAACGTAAGAAAAAAAAATGTTTAAAATCTATGCTTACATCAAAAAATGCCAGAGAAATTTAAGAAAAATGACTATAAATAGCAATTTTACGTCATATAAATTTTTACTTATTTGTAAATTGAAGACATATTATACTGCAATTTTTCTTATCTAAGTCATACTTTATCGCTTTGACCAATGATATGTACCAATTTTATTTAGACCCACGAAAGTTGACTACAGTTTTTTCACCGAACGCCAAAAACTAGTAAGGGGCGCCGAATCTTAAGGATAGTTCGTTATATCATTATTTTTTGATAAAATAATGAAGCTCGCCATCGTCTGATATGTACCTACTGAAAGTTTAAATTAGTCAATAAATAAACACGTACGCACGTTCAATTATTTTTCACTCAAGGGCCTACATAGGGTTGTTTAAACAAACAAAGGCCGTAAACAAATTTTCAATTTTGAGAATCGCTAGTTTAAATATTTGATAAATGTTTGGGTTGTTGTTGGGGGAGAGGCGCGATTTAACTGGTGAAAAGGGTTTTACCAGTCGACAAGACATGGTAAACTGTCTGAATCGTGCGCCGCGAATTTGATTTTACATAACTGATGATCACGCTGAACAAGTTGAAAGCAACTGACTTAAATAGCAGCAAGTATTTTTTTCTGTTTTTGTTAATTTTTGAAAAAAACCATTATCGTTGCTGAATCGTGTTCGTGGCAGCGGCAACGGCATCCTGAGCGTTGTGGCTAGCCGACCCGACTAGCGACTGCCCTATCTTGTGGCAATTGGTACGGCTGCATGTTAAGTAATTTTAATTTGTGTACATAACCTTACTAACCCTAATGTATTTATAATATTTTCTTGTACTAAACACTCTATGGATTATGTTGTCCGAAATAAATGTTTTCATTTTATTTGATTTGATTAAACCGATTTTGATAAATTTTATATGGGACCTATTTCTAAGTATATCGTATCTAACAATAAAAATAAAAATTGAAATCGGACTACTCTGTAAAAGGTTATGCGTGATCGATCAC
Source organism: Coleophora flavipennella (assembly GCA_947284805.1). Lineage (NCBI taxonomy): Eukaryota > Metazoa > Arthropoda > Insecta > Lepidoptera > Coleophoridae > Coleophora > Coleophora flavipennella. The sequence goes on from OX369305.1 coordinate 9,516,160, forward strand.
ACACTAAAAATATATATATGCGGGTTGATTTGAAAATCTCCTTTTTTGAAATCGGTTGAAAAATATGAACTGATCAGCAACTAGTTTTACTAAGCTTTTTTTAAAACATATTGAGAAAAGTCCATAAAAAAGGCAGAACAGTAAAAGTATCAAGTGCAAAAATGGGAAATATCTAACAAGGAAAAGTACCCAACTGTCCGGCTCCAATTTGATTTATTTTGATACCCACATGTTAGAGAGTCATCATCATATCAGCCGAAGGGCGTCCACTTCTGGACATAGGCCTCCCCCAAGGATCTCCACGACGACCGGTTCTGCGCTGCCCGCATCCAGCGGCTTCCCGCGACCTTCACCAGGTCATCGGTCCACCGAGTGGGAGGCCTGCCTACACTACGCTTTCCGGTGCGCGAGCGCCACTCGAGAACTTTACTACCCCATCGACCATCTGTTCTACGAGAAATGTGCCCCGCCCACTGCCACTTAAGTTTAGCAATTCTGAGAGCTATGTCGGTACGTTGGTTCTCCTACGGATCTCCTCGTTTCTGATTCGATCACGCAGAGAAACTGCGAGCATAGCACGCTCCATTGCCCTTCGGGTGACCTTGAGGCTTCTTATGAGGCCCATAGTAAGCGACCATGTCTCAGTTCCGTATGTCATCACTGGCAACACACACTGGTCGAAGACCTTGGTCTTAAGACACTGCGGTATCTGGGACGTAAAGATATTGCGAAGCTTCCCGAACGCTGCCCAGCCGAGTTGGATTTGACGATTGATCTCTTTCTCGAAGTTGGACCTACCTAACTGGACTGTTATCCCAGGTATACCTATTCGGTAACAACTTCGAGTGTAAAGCCTCCAACCTTCAGAGGAGTAGGTATGACACGGACGTTTGACATAATTTTCGTCTTGTCCATGTTCATTCTAAGACCCACTTGTTAAGAGGCTCTACTGAGGCCATCGAGCAACAATGCTAAGTCATCCATAGTCTCAGCCATGACCACGATATCGTCAGCAAATCGAAGGTGGGTGATGTACTCGCCGTTGATATTGATGCCCAGTCAACCCCAGTCCAAAAGCTTAAAAACATCTTCCAGGGTGGCGGTGAACAGTTTTGGAGATATAACGTCTCCCTGTCTCACCCCTCGCTGCAGCTGGATAGGTTCCGAGTTTTGATCCTGGAGGCGAACCGACATGGTGGCGTTTTCATACTAACTTCGATATATCGATATTCAATTTGGCACCTCTGGAGAGACTGTAACACAGCCCAAGTTTCGAACGAATCGAAGGCTTTCTCATGTTAGAGAGTAATTTATCTATATAAATAAAAATGAATCGCTAAAATTTAGCGCAAAACTCGAGACCAGCTGGACCGATTTCGCTAATTCTTTTTTGTTGAGTTGGTTATTGTCAGGAGAAGGTTCTTATGTAGGGTTGGGTAGGGTAGAGTATGGTAGGGTAGGATAGGGTAGGATAGTGTAGTGTAGGGTAGGGTAGTGTCAGGTGGAACGAAGTTCACTGGGACAGCTAGTCTAAAATAACAGACCCGTAATTTTTTAGTTGCTCAATTCAACCTATTGGGAGAAATGTCATCCAAAGTATTGAAAAGTGACTGTTACCTTTCCTTGCAAGAAACATACGAACGAATACAAGAATAACTCGTCAAGTCTATCAACATAATCACAGCCTTTTTCCAAAAGATTTGGGGTAGGCTCAAAATTTTTGTCTTCCTTTTGTTCTCATTTCGTTTACCTATTGCATTATCATATCAGCTCATACATACGTCCCCACTGAGGGGCTTGAGCCTACCCTGAACTAGGGCGATCGCGCCTTAATCGACCACGCGGGCCCAGTGCGGGTTGGTCGACATCACACACAACCTTCGAGTTTCTTCGCAGGTGTGTGCAATTTCCTCAAGATGTTTTCCTTCACCATTAGAGCGTCGGATAAACGTACGTACATATGAAATCGAAATTCTAAAACACATTGGTACGTTGCAGGATTCGAACCACGACCTCCCTGAAAGGAGGTACGAGGCAGCGGCCCTTGTCATTACGCCACCGACGCTCTTGGTTATTACATCACTACACACTATTCTACATCCTTCTTAATCCATAACTCAAACTTAAATTTAATTTATTTCATCACTTAAGTTTCGCCTTGAAAGTAAGATCGCAAGTTACAACTTGTCCTCCGTGTGTTGAGTATACATTTGCGGCTTAAACTTCCTAAAAAGGTTGAGAAAAGACCCATGCCCCAGCCCCACTGCCAACCCCAAGTTATGGATTGTCAATGAACGTATGTTAGAGCAACATCAGATTGAATTTGCGGTATAAACAAGCAATGAAACATAAGGAGAAGATATTTGATAAAATTTACGTAAACTTCTTCAATGAAAAAGCACTTTCTCTACCACATACCCACTCAAAGGATGACTAACTCGGAGAAAATACAAACAAAGTTGCAATGCGACTCCGCGTTTGGAATAAATACAAGCAGAACGCAGACATTACAAAAGAAAACTCTGAAGTGCTGCGAGAAAGCAACGAAAGCAGAGACAAACTGGCAATGGTTACATATGTCTTGCCTTTAACGTGTACATTTATTTGCAGAAACTTAGGGATGCACAGATGCAGATTATGCTAGAAAAGACTCTGAGCAAGTTTGCTAAAGTGAACGTTCTCTTAAAATAAATTGGATTCTACGGAATAGCAAATATTTCATCACGAGTTGAAGAAGATTATAGAGAATATAGAGTAGAAACATAAACGTTTTCAAAACTCGTTAAACCATACAAGATAACCATACCAGTGCTTTCAATTTGATAGTAGAAAAAGTGGTATTTTTTGTATGCAATTAAATAAATAGAGACTGCCGTATATTTTTGTAGTTTACGTTTGATGTCATCATATCAGCTCATATTCGTTCCAACCGAGGGGCTCAAGCCTACCCTGAATTAGGACGATCGGTCCTTAGTCGACCACGCGGGCCCAGTGCGGGTTGGTCGACTTCACACACAACCTGCGAGTTTCTTCGCAGGCGTGTGCAGGTTTCCTTACGATGTTTTCCTTCACCGTAAGAGCGTCGGATAAACGTACATATGAAATCTAAATTCGAAATCACATTGGTACGTGGCAGGATTCGAACCTCGTGAGGCGGCGGCCCTAGCCGTTACGCCACCGACGCTCTCTCATTACCTTTGATGTAATACACTTTCAAGGATTTTAAGGTCTCAAGATCAAAGTCTTCGATCAGTGTGTGTTGCCAGTGATGACATACGGAACTGAGAAATGGTCGCTTACTATGGGGCTCTAAGAAGGCTCAAGGTCACCCAAATGGCAATGGAGCGTGCTATGCTCAGAGTTTCTCTGCGTGATCGAATCAGAAACGAGAAGAACCGTAGGTGGACCAAAGACCCCAACATAGCTCTCAGAATTGCTAAACTTAAATGGCAGTGGACGGGGCACATAGCTCGTAGAACAGATGGCCGTTGGTGCAGTAAAGTTCTCGAGTGGCGACCGCGCACCGGAAAACGTAACGTAGGCAGGCCTCCCACTCGCTGGACCGACGACCTAGTGAAGATCGCGGTAAGCCGCTGGATGCGGGCAGCGTAGAACCGGTCGTCATGGAAATCCTTGGGGGAGACCTATGTCCTGCAGTGGACGTCCTTCGGCTGATATGATGATGAATACACTTTTAATAACTAAGCAATTGCGCCTTAATATAGGTAAAGTATTCACGAAAGCTAAGCATGTGTTCCGAGCGAAGTTTCAACGACTTTTAGTCGAGTCTTGTTCCAAACGAACCAGGGCTTCGAAAGTTTGATTTCGTTTTAATCTTTTGGTGACTCACGCAGATTCCGTGATGATAATTACAAAAGTTAAATCAGGTGGAGTACTCGTATGTTCTTTATTATGTGCACCGACAAAAGGTTTGAGCTCGAGGATTGCCGTTAATTACTTTTAAAAGTTATGATTTTATTTATTTGTGACACAGTTGTGTACTTGGATTTTCATGAAACTTTACACACATACGCCGTCGTACCTCTACTATTATAATCGAAAATAGAAACAAACATTTCTAATTTAACGTGTGAATGACTTTCTCGCTCGTTTAATAAGTCACACTCAATTTTCGTGATTCTTCATATCAGCTCATTTACGTCCCCACTTAGGGACCTGAGCCTACCTGAGCCTACCCTGGACACTTCATACAACGGGCCAGAAATGACATTTACAAAGAATGACGGAACAAACAAAATGGCGGCGAAATCCTATACGTTTGAAAACCAAACTGTAATCAATCTGGGTGACGAGGGGGTGAGGTCGCAATCTAGAGAGCGGCAGGGAGTGTCCATACTGTATGTTATATGGCGATCGAGCCTTAGTTGACCACGCGGGCCGAGTGGAATTTTCGTGATTGCTTGTTTCTATTTAATATCTTTTGTCTACATAATTTTGATGTGTTAGTTTTTTTCGATTAGCTTCTCTAATCGAATTGCCAATATAAAGTCTGTTTGCGCCCAATATTTGGTCACATCCAGACATCAATGTTCAATTCTAGCGTACAAGTACATACGACTGGAGTCGAGTGCAGAGATATTCAACCGTTCGGTCGGGCACCGCCAGTGTAACTTTGTTGGCTGCAGTGCGCTCGCTACGGGCCTGCAATCTGATTTGTGGGGGCCGAGAGTTGGCTACCCCTGCCGGATCTAGTTAAGGTATGTCTCGATGTTATGCGAAGGTGAATTTGGTCACATCGTTTAGGAACGAAGTTGCATGTAACGTCACATTGGAATGTCCGTGTTGAAAAAACTCGACCATTCCTTTTGAAAGTCTCCTGTGAATAGTTCACTTCAGTGCAATATCATCATCATCATATCAACCGAAAATCGTCCACTGCTAGTCAAAGGCCTCCCCCAAGGATTTCCACGACGACCGGTCCTGCGCTGCCCGCATCCAGCGGCTTCCCGCGATCTTCACCAGGTCGTCGCTCCACCACGTGTGAGGGCTGCCTACGCTACATTTTATTGGTGCACGTTCGCCACTCGAGAACTTTACTGCCCCAACGGCCACATGTTCTACAAGCAATATGCTACTTCAGTTTAGCGATTCTGTGAGCTAAAAAAAATCTGTGAGCGATCGTATCAGAAATGAGGAGATCCGCAGGAGAACCAAAGTAACACTATATAAAAAGATTTTAATCTCAAATAAAATTCATTTTTATATCAGCGATCAATTCGTAGGCAGATTTTTTGTCCAGGTTTGCCAGTATGGTCCATCCATTTTGAGCGAAAATATATTTTTCGTTTCAGAAATGGGATACCAAATCATTGAACGCAGTAAATTTTCAGGCCGACTCAAATTTCAGGCAGCAAACTGTGAAATATCAACCTTTTACCGCACAAAGTAAAACAGTGAATCAGGGCAAGCGGATGCGATGCACATATCCCCCCACCCCAACCCATCCCCCTTTAACCCCGCTCAACGGTTAGAAACCCGTAACCCATTTACAGCATCGTAGTTCGCGACACAAAAATTGAATAACTACTAGGGACACGGCGGCACTCAAACTATTAAAGTGCCTCGGCTCACTTTGCAGACGGTATTGTTTTAGTGGATATTTTCTTATTTATTATTTAAATTCCTTTCTGCTGAGATGCAAGTTCTTGCAGATTTTGGAATACAAAAGTGAAATTTAAACGGTTTTCTGTGTGAGCGTCGGTGGCTCAACCGGTAACGACTCGGTTACCCTAACCAGAGGTGCCGCGTTCAAATCCGGACGGCCAATGTACCAATGAGTTTTTCGAAACTTACGTATATATAAGGTCAAACAAAATTAGCTGAAACTATTTTAACTGGTGCTTCTACCGATGAAACTGAACAACTTTCCCCATGGAACCCATAGTCAAATCACAAAAAAAAAATTTGGCTATCCTATACTTACTTGATCAGCTGATCAGCCAATTTAGTATGGGAAGTTCAAATTTTTTTTTGAGATTTGACTATGGGTTTCATGGGGAATGTTGTTCAGTTTCATGGGTAGAAGCACCAGTTAAAATAGTTTCAGCTAATTTTGTTAGACCTTATATACTATTATTTATTTATTTATTTATTTATTTAATGGTGAAGGAAAACATCGTGAGGAAACCTGCATACACCTGCGAAGAAACTCGAAGGTTGTGTGTGAAGTCGAATAACTCGCACTGGGACCGCGTGGACGACTAAGGCCCGATCGCCCCAATTCAGGGTAGGCTCGAGCCCCTCGGTGGGGACGTATATGAGCTGATATGACGAAACTGTGTAACATGTTATTTGGGTGAACTTGTGGCGGTGAACTAAAAAAGTTTTACCGCCATAAGATTTCATTATTGATTAAACTTATAATTACGGAAGAATTTCTCTTATACTTGGTGACTGGTAAGACGACGGACGCATTTTTGGAGGTGACTAAGAAGACGAAACTGAACAACTTTCCACAAGGGACTAGGCATTATTTGAGTTTGCGTGTACCATCCTCGACAGCATCATCACTTACTATCTCAGGTGAGTGGCAGTCGAACGCACTCAAATTTTTAATAAAAAAAAAAGGCCAAGTGTGAGTCGAACTAGCACTCCGAGGGTTCCGTACCACCACACCTCCTCACATAACTACATAGTTTAATGACAATTATACCTATTTACATTACAAACAAAATATATCACAACGCGAGCAACAAAAGTATGCTTTTTTGTCATTCAGTTCGGACTCCTTAGCGCAAGTATGACTCACACTTGGCCGATCTTAATTAATTGTTGTGTTACAATAGATCTAAATCAAAAATACCGTTTTTACAATAGATCTAAATCAAAAATACCGTTTTTACAATAGATCTAAATCAAAAACACGTCTAAAGACTGTCAAAAGTATGTTGTATGGAGACCCTCCCTTATTTTTTCACTTTTTCTAGTTTTTAGTATTTATTGTTATAGCGGCAACACAAATATACATTCTGTGAAAATTTCAACTGTCTACCTGTTACGGTTCATGAAAGACCGCTGACAGACTGACAGACGGACAGACAGTAGAGGTTTAGTAATAGGGTCCTGTTGGTCACCCGTACGGAACCCTAAAAATATATGACTTGACTTGAGCACCTCTTCCTTTTTCGAAGTCAGTTGAAAAGTAGCGAAATTTTTAAAGAGACATTGGAGGACACTCCCCCCTTACCCGAGCACTCGTCGCGTTGGTAGGACTTGGTGTGGTCGATGGAGGGAGGTGTTGTGCAGTTCTGGTTGTAAAATCAGGTTGTCGCTTCAGGGTACCACTTGCATACCAGACCAATGTGATGACCCATTTTTAAGGATCCAAGCTATATCAATAATTAATTACACTTACCCCTTTTGCCGAACACTCGTTGTTGTTGTGATCTGAGGGGCACTTGGTGTGGTCCATGTAGGGGAAGATGGAGGTGCAGGTTTGGTTGACGCACACGAGGTTGTCACCACAGGGTGTCCCGTCACGAACCAGTCCCATTGGACCGATATCTGTGTGTAACGGCTGCCCGGTTGTCGCCCTGAAATTTGGAAAGGAAGGCACTTGAGTTTTGAAAAATAAATTTTATTATTAACAAGCCGATAATTGATCAAAATATAAGATATGCAATAATCATGAAAACAAGAGCATATTCAATACTTTTATGAATAAATTCGTAAACTGGGCCATAGAAAACATAAAAAATTTGCTAGGATATCCAGGGCCGTTTTTTTTGTTAGAGCTGTGTTATAAAATTTAATCAGGTCTAGTTAAAATTTAGATTGATTGATTTATTTTATATTTTATTTATTTACGTTACAAAATTACATGGTTTATCAAAACATTAATATGTGCAAAATGAATAGAATATCCATCCAGTCCAGACTTGGCCCATCTGATTTCTGTACTCGATACTAAGTAACCTCTTAAAATTGCACTCGTGTTTTTTTAACAACTGTATTTAATCTAGTCTAGTGAAAATTAAGATGCAAAATGAATAGAATAGGTACTAAACCAGACTTGGTGGGCAAGGGTGGTTGGAGTATGATTGCCGAGTTTAGGAAGAGAGCCGTGTCCAGCAGTGCGGACGTAATGGGTTGCTAACGATGAATAGAACAGTTAATCTAGATGATGTAGGACAGGGATGGCAAACCCTTAGGATCAACGTGCCATTTTTTCTAAGGAAGTATTTAATGAGGCCATGACGTGCCGTCAAATAATTTTTACTTAGTAGTGACTACTGGGAAAATCAACTCAAAACTCTTCATTTTCTACCAATAAAATACATTTTGCACTGATAAGTAATAAATGTTTTAGTAATACGTACTTAGCAAATTAAAGTAACATCTATGGCACGCGTGCCAGTGGTTCGCCATCCCTGATGTAGGAGATGAGTAAAAAACCAAGGCATCAAGTCAAGATACAGTAAATAGCAGACGTGTCTTGCAAACATCACAGTCTTGGGAATTTCGAAACTGTTTCACAAATGCAGGAGGTGTAACTGAACCCTTGGACCGCAGCCAAGTTGCACTCACAACACCTTACAGGATAAAACGAGACAATTTAAAAAATACATCTTTCTACACGAAGAACGTCTAAAGCTAGGAAGTAGTGATTCACTTTGTAGTTGCAGTCGTGCAAGTTTTTGCTAAACTAACATAAGTATTTATTTGTCTACTCATGGCTATTTGTATGTTTTACAAACTTCAAAAAGAGGAGTTAGGTATGTTATATATATATACAGAGTACGTATATATCTATGTATAACATTCAAAAGAATTTTCCTGCAACTCCTAACTGTTAAGGAGTTGTACCTTCCTACATCAGCTTGTCAACATGAGAATATGACTAACAGACGCAAGTATATTAATAGCTTTAGAAAACACACGATTACGTAATTAGTGCCTTTAAAATTCAAATTTTTCATTATTTTTGAAGGGTTGCCCTCGATTTCCCTGGGATCCCATCATCAGATCCTGACTTGGTAACAATGGGACCCCCTCGGGAGTATACTCTTTTAAATGAAAAAAGAATTTTGAAAATTGGTCCACAATTGACGGAAAAATAGGTGAACTTTAAATCTTAGTAATTAAAAAAAATATACAGTCGAACTTAGTACCTCCTCCTTTTTGAAGTCGGTAAAAACGAGAAAAAGGTTATTAGGTGACGGAAAAATAAGTGAACATACATAAAAAAAATATACAGTCGAACTTAGTACCTCCTCCTTTTTGAAGTCGGTAAAAACGAGAAAAAGGTTATTAGGTTAGGAGTTAGAACTCCCTTTTCCTGTCAGTCGCCTCTTTTATGTCAACCCCCTCTTAATCCGCAAATTATAAAATCATCCTGTATATGTTGTTTAGGTCAACATCGCCTTTTTTAGGAGGTCTTCTCTACTTATGAAACTTAGTAACTTTCCCCAGGGAACAAATAGTCTATTCTCAAAAAAAGAATTGCCTCTCCTTACAAAATTGGTCAACCATTGTATGAAAAGTCAATTTTTTTGCGATATAAGCAAAGTTGTTTTAGTACAAAAAAACGAGCCAAACAACAGCATGTATAATTGTTTTGAAAATCTTATTTAATCTTAGTAATAAAAAAAATGATTTGGCTATGAAAACAAAGGTTCCGGAACATAAGTTGACAAGGCATGCCTGCACTTACTTGCACTCATACTCGATGCCTTTAATGGTGATCACAGCCCTGGTGTAGAACTCGTCCATGCCGGTGACAACGGGGTTCCTGTGGCCCTGCTGACATTGTAGCGTGCCGCATTTTATGTTTCTGCAAAAACAACACAGACTTTATAAAGTATTTATAGAAAGGGATGCCAACCCATAGACACGATCGAGTTATGTTTTTTTTTTAACTATGTCCTTAACTACATTCAAACTCATGATAATCGTTTTAGTATTTTCATCATCTTCGCCATATCAGCGGAAAGACGTCTACTGCTGGACAAAGGCCTCCTCCAACGACTGGTACTGCGCTGCCCGCATCCAGCATCTTCCTTGAACTTCACCAGGTTATCTATCCACCGAGTGGAAAGCCTCCCTACGGTATGTTTTCTAATGCTCTAGGAACAGAGAAAAAAAGTAGAGAATTCCTTACGCTAACATTTTTTCCGGGAAAAAGTATCCCGGAAATCGGACCATCATTTAAATACATTAAAAATAGCTATAACGTCTATAATTGTCAATGTTAAGAAGGTATTTTCGTAAAAATGTTGCATTTTGTCTCTGTTCCTAGAAGTTAAGGTAAATATATTCTCAACCCATTCCAATCACTGATGATAATCCATTCTTTAGATTTTCATTACCTTGTATGATCGGTACAACCTAATTCAACCTAAAACGCAAACGAAATGGACAAATATTGACTAGCGTAATTTGAAAAAATTGCTTTATTGTATATACGATAATTTGAATGTAGTTTGAATTAAGACAATAAGTTTTTTTTATTGTAAATGAAAAAAAAAAAAAAAAATTGAGCATCGGTGGCGTAACGGTTCGAATCCTGCCACGTACCAATTATTTTGAATTTAGATTTCATATGTACGTTTATCCGACGCTCTTACGGTGAAAGAAAACTTCGTGAGGAAACCTGCACACGCCTGCGGAGAAACTCACAGGTTGAGTGTGAAGTCGACCAACCCGCACTGGGCCCGCGTAGTCGAATAAGGCCCGATCGCCCTAATTCAGGGTAGGCTCGAGTCCCTTGGTGGGGACGTATATGAGCTGATATGATGAAATAAAAACAATAATAATCCCATTATCTTTTTTCACCATGTAATTAAAACCTATTATTTGAGACCATTCCAATGAGCCCTTCCAATGAGCCCAAACACGATACCTCTACTGTAAGTTGGTAAGGAGTTGCGGTACCCTGAAGATTCCAGGTGATGATGTAGCATCAGTGACTGTTATCAGTACTTACAGTTATAAGCGTGCAAGTTTTCGATTTATTCCGACTAATTTATTTTTAAAGTATATGAAAATCACGTTAATAGATTAAACCGTTACATTGATAGATATGAGCCTGATTAAAGAGTTTTTAAAAGATGAGGTAACAGAACTTACTCTAGATCGCATTTGATAAAATGCCCATTGCTGTCCTTCCCACAGTTTCCCGTCACCGATCCCTTAGAGTTGTACTGCTCAAAGCACTCCTTGTCTGCTCCTGTGCTCCCAGTACCCCAAATCTTTTCACACTGAGTCGACAGCGTTGGACAGTGGCCGGAGAAGCAGTACCCCTTGTTTCCTTCGCAGGGCTCTCCGTTCTTCCGGTGGGCATCAGGTGGGCAGGTACCGGAGAGCCCTGTGCAGGTCTCCTCAAGATCGCATTCATTGCTTGCATCTCGGCAGACGACTCCGCGTTGTTTCAGCTAAAACAGATTTTTTTAAAGATAAGTGATGATGATGCCGAAAATGAAGGTGGGCTTACCAAGATTGCCCAACGCAATGGGGAACTGGCTATCTTACTTTCATGTCGGAACACGTCAATGTTGTTAGAGATTCCCCTTTCACTAACTTAACCGAGTATTACCAAGTTAGACTCCGCCTTCGTAATTAGAATCCTAGTTATTCACAAAATTTCATTAAAATGGTTAAAACCATTTTTTTGAAAAAATGAAGTATTTTTTCATTATGGTGACAATCCTAAAAGATCAAGGTAGGAGAAATTTGACAATAACAACGACTGGAAATATAAAAATAATATTACTGTAACTCAAAAATAATATTACTGTAACCCAAAAATAATATTACTGTAACCCTTATTATATCAAATACGTCCAGTAGCTTAGGCGCTAGACAACCAGCCGTACACACAGGCACACAGACAAACACCACATATCCATGTATTCATTTTTTATTTTTTTGAATATTAGTTTAAGACAATCGATTACCATCAAAATCTCACTTTCGTTATTTTGCCATCACAGTAACTTTCACTCCTTCGTCCCTCGCTCAGTCGCTCGAAAGTAATAAATAAATTGTAGGACCACGCTGTGCAGCCCGTGCATCATCATCATCATATCAGCCGAAGGACGTTAACTGTTGGACGTAGGCCTCCCCCAAGGATTTACACGACAACCGGTTCTGCGCTACTCGGATCCAGCGGCTTCCCGCGACCTTCACCAGGTCAGCCTGTGCATATATTATCTCAAAGCCTTCACAGTCTGGCGTAGTCGGGACTACACAAAATAACAATAAACATTACGCTTACGTAGTAGCAATAATAACAGTAATACAGTTTTCGAGTAATTCAGACATTTCCAAAATTGTCTATGATTTTTTGTCCACAGTTGTAAAGCCCTTAGCAGCATCGAACCTGATGGCAATTAACGATAATGCCGAAGATGTGAGCGGGCTCACCAAGATTCCCCAAGGAGATTTGGCTATCTTATCTTCAAGCCGGAACACAAGCCCAGTTACCCCTGAAATATTTTTTTTATATATTTGCATGTGATTTGTCATCAATATCCTGGCATGGAAAAAATATTTAAAATATCAATCATCATAAAAAAAATTGGGCGTTTTAACGAACAGTAGGGGAATCTGACTTAATGGTGTTATCGTTGATGTTTAGCGCCAAGACGGTGGTTTCTAGCCAGGCGGGTTTAGAAAATGTCCTTCTAACAACCAAATCGAGTTTTATAAAGTTAGACTTCGCCATGAATCGAACCCGCAACCTCCTGTTGTGATGCTAATGGACTTAAGGGGATAGTCAACCTGAAACGCGTTTCTAGTGAAACTAAGACACAGCTGGTGGCCGACTGAAAATTTGAATTTATCCATTTTATTTCGTTGTTGTAGGAAAAGCTAGGTCCGTCGAATACATCCGAAAAATACTTTTTTCTTTCAAAATCTTCCATTGCAGTACCATTTGACAGAAATTGTTTAAAGCGAAATATTCCTTGTACTTTTCTTGATACCTTAAGGCAGGAGTTATGTAATTGAACTATATATTTCATGAGTTCCACTTTGACAGAATATTGCTTACAAAGGTAATCGTAACCACCACGTCACGATGCGCAGTATTATGAATGTTATTACAGTGTAGTTACGATCAAAATTCGTACTGATTCTAATCAACTGTTATTTTGAGGTTGGTTAAAGCCTTAACCATTACGCCACGGAGGCTGTTGGATATATATACCTTGCATTAATATTTTACGTCATTGTCAATGTTTTATGTTATGTTGCTGTCATTTCTACAAATGAGCAGTTTTTTTTTAAATGGTAGAAATAACAAAAATATTAATTATGGAAAGTAGGAACTACTTGAAAACCGTTACATTGTAACTAAACATAATTTTTATTATTCTAATACATCATGTGAGCGAAGCTACCAGCCTCCGGATGTGGGCGCGCCAATTCTGGAACATACTGTGTAAAGATTGTGATATTCTTACACAGGTTATAGCCCGCTTTGTTGTTTGTACTCACCTGACACTTCTCGCAGCACTCTCCGCCCGCACACTGCGCTTCCTTAGTCAACCTGCAGGTGTATGGGTCGCAGCAGGGCTCAGAGTTCTGGCACTCAGCGATGGTCCCGCAATCACACTCCTCGCCCTCGTCCAGACGACCGTTGCCGCATTGACGGTGGATGACCAGCTGGAGGAAAATTTTATATAATATATTCTTAATTTTTAAACGACAGCTAGGTACAATAAAAGCGAAATGACAAAAGTAACAAAAATAACTTTTTACGTGCAGTACAAGTGCAGTCCTCAATAAGTTGATTCGACGTCAGATCAGAGCCTGACGTTGATCTAAGGGGTGTTCAATAAATAGTAATAATGCGATACATTCTCCTTGGAAAGAAAAAAATAAATACTAGCAGGCATAGCCCAGGCATTTGATATGATGATTACAAAAGAAGAAGTCAATTCTCTTTTGTTATTTAAAAATAGAAGTCAAATGTTTGCGTCCTGTCCAAATGTGTTCTTAAAAATGGATAAAATTGAAGTTCGCGCGATAATAAAATATCTCTGCTTGAAAAAGCAGGTAAATCAAGACTTGAGAACAAAATTAGAAGTTCATGCTCATTCTACGATTGCGCGTTGGTGTGCTGAGTTCAAGCGAGTAAGAACTTCCATTAACACTGACCCACGCACGGTACGCCGTACATCGGCAGTGACTAAACAAATGATTTAAAAAAGTTGAAAAGATGGTTTTGGCGGATCGTCGTGTTACTGTTCATTTTATAGCAGAAGAAGTGAAGAATTTGGAACGTCCTTCATATATTAACCGGACTTTGCTCCTAGTGATTTCTACCTATTTCCGTGGTTAAAAGAACATCTCAGGGGCCAGAAATTTGAAGATGATGACGCAGTAGTCGCCGCCGTACACTAGCTTATGAATAACGCATTTCTAATGTTTGTCAACTGTAGAAATAATCGAATTGCTGTGATTGTCTAATAGCGGTCGGTATATGCTAAAAACCTTAAAATTGACGTACGAATAGCCATTGGAACACATTTACTTTAGGTTAAAACTATCATTTTTACCGGTAGTTCTAAAAAAATAATTTCGGCCGGTATACGCAAAAATCGTAAATCAATGTACAGGATAGTGGTTGGAACTTTAGGTTAAAACTATAATTTTAACCGGTATTTCTTAATAATATTTCCTTGGGGGAGGGATGACGTCATATTTTTTTGTATGAGATTTGTTTTTTTTGAAGACGGTTTTAAAAGTTTATCATACTATTAATTTCTCACAACTTCTGTTCTAAAAATCCAGAAAATATTTTTAATACATACCTGCCAAATTTAGGCTTCTCCAAGCAGGAGACGGCTGATTGAATTTTTCTAAAACATGAGCCAAAAATCTCGTAATATCCTCCTACCTAAAGTATTAAAAAAAAAGTATTTTTTTTAATTGTTCAAACGATGGACCGTTCTTTGTACATTTTGAAAATACCTCTAGGATTTTTAGAAAACAAATAGCTAAAAGGTGAATGTTTTTAAGAACTACCGGTTAAAATGATTCTTATAACCTAAAATACATTTGTACCAAACGGCTATCCCGTACATGGATTTGCGGTTTTCGATTTATATTGGCTTTGTTTACCGACCACTATAAGTTAAGAGCGATACAGTAAATTGTAAATACCTTTTTTTATTTACATATACACTATTTTGATAAGCTAGATCCAACTTTCAAGGTAAAAAACGATCCCTTACAAATACGTGACCCTAAGAAGATAAAAGCGGTTGAATACAAATCGATGCGATCCCGTATTTCAAATGACCTAATCAATATTCCACGCCCGGAAACTGAACGGAATTCATACAAAAACACCCGAAAAGAAACTCAGTAACACACCTAATCAGATTTACATTACGAGTGAGACAAAAGCGTTGAAGCAACACGCGTAAGAGTCTTGTAAGATAAAAAGAGATAGACGAACACTAAAGAACAAGGGAACGGGGAATGGTTAGTAGTGGCGAGGGAAGCGGATATCCAAATTGCAGTTTTATGATAAGGATTCTTTTTAAAAAGTTTACCTTTACAGGATTGACGAAGAAATTGAAATTTGAGAAGTTTTTTGCTCTATTGGATATTCAAGGCTTGATTTGTTTGTGATCTTATATATTATTGACCCAAAAAAATATTTAAAAAACGACATTGTTTTTATAACTGAGATGAATTCTTAGTTCAAAATGAATCTTTACTTATGAAACTCAAACTCCATCTAGATAAAATATACTTTATAAGTCACTCGTCTTTCACGGCTCTAAAAGCACTGATTTGTATTCTAACCACCCCTCCTACAATGTAAACATCCGAAGCAGTAATGTCCATAATATCCGGTGCCTAGCTCCCATCACTCGTGCCTCCACAATCATCGTCCGATAAATATGTAAACGCGTCGAATCGAACCGGGAGTGAGGCCTCCGCATTATCATTTGGCAATATGTAAATTTATTCCAATAAACCGCCCGCCACGGCTCTTTCGTTATAATATATTCGCAAACGAAGAGATAATTCCGAGCTCGGCCAGTATTACCATAACTTTTATTAAAGGAGTGGGCTGCAAGGAGGTTCAATGGCGACAAACAATGCCCTCGGTTCTGATTAATTTTCGACGTGGAACCTTAGTAGATGGAGCTCTGTTTTGCATTCGTATCGTTCCCGTTTAGCTCGATGATATACTGGTCCCGCCAAGCGATGAAAGACAATAGCAGATATTTAAATGGGAAACTTTAGCTGCAGATTAAAAAGTGAGATCTCAATATCTTCGAACGACCTTTATCTACATTGTGGTCGTGGCCTAGAGTTATGCGATTTTTAAAGAATAGATTTTTATTTTTGAAATAAGAATTCATCGATCTCGTTATAGAATCTTTACAAATAAAAATTCTCTAAAATTTATACTGAAAATTTACTATTTATATCAGAAAATAGTTTCGCCTAGCAAAGCACAACCAATGGAAACTTATACCGTTGACGCAAAATTTGGCGTTTCACTGATTTTCAGTTGGGTTTTAGATATGAACCTGCCATTTGCACGTGTGGGCTTATTAGCGGGTCGTTAATTGAGTTGGCGGTTCGTTGCGGGTCATGACTCAGTAGGTTGAAGCCTCTGTGATATTGTTTCGGTTAAAATTTCATAAAACATTGAAGATTTATGAGAAGGTAGTCTTCTATTATCATTTTGTCATTATTAGCCGCAAAATCTCAAGCACTCATAAGGGATAACTTGTATTTAAGTACATAGCTCCATGGAAACTCCACGTTACACTTTTATGAACACTGGCATCTCATTTATAAAGATATTATCAATACCAACGAAGGGTGGAATGCGGAAAGGGTTAGATCATACTCTGTCTGTATATAATTATGTAGATCTATAGATATAAGCTGCTCCTCTTCTATGCATGTAATTACGTCAAACTGTATGGGTATCTACGAGATGGAGCATAGTTAGATGGCAGATATTAAATGAGCACATAGCACGACGGATCCTTGATTAAAATGATCTCACGCCTACTTCACATCGTGATATCTAATTTCAACTACGTATTGTTTTGTCTTTTGTTGTTTTAATTGTTATGATATCTCTATCTATCTTTGTAAGTTTACTAGTTTTGGTAGGTTTTACTTTTTCGTTTTATATATTGTTTACTTCCCACAATTGTCTGCATGCAACGACATATGTGTACTTATACGTCAATTAGCTGTGGTCTAATCACAGTTTTAATTGATACCTTTTTATTTTGCCTGTAAGTACCTATTGTGTTCCTTCCAATTTACAATTTACGTAATTTTATCAAAAATATTCAATCAATTTGTATGTCAGAACTTTGTTTACATACTTCCTCCGCTGACGCTTCAGTTTTTCCTAATCAGTATAAGTGCCAATGAATCCATAATGAGAGCTTAGTTTAATGGTTGTTTGTTCGTGTTTGTGACCGAATTGGGTCAACAGCAGTTTTAATGTGAACAGATCGTGGAGAACGTTAGTGGTGAAGCCATTATTACGTGTATTGAGGATTATTATGATTTAGGAGGTAACTTCCACTGCTGGGATATGGAACAGTTAGTTAAATTCTGAACATCATCTACATTAATCATAATCCGTTTATTTATAATTTGTAAATTACAAGTCAATTTAAAATTATTTGACTGCGAAATTCATTTCCACTCACGTGATACCTGTATATTACAAAATTGTAAAAATAATGGTATAGGAACCGTTAACTTAAACTTCTCATCATACTGAACTACTTTCCCCAAGGCACCCATAGTAATTTGTGAGGAAAACTTTTGGATATAGAATAACAAGTAACAGAAGCCAAAACAACAACTTTTAAAATTTTTGTCTGTCTGTCTGCGTGTTTGTACACGTGTCACGCAAAAACTACTGCATGGAATTGAATGCAATTTTCAACCGAGTTCCAAAAAGGAGGAGGTTCTCGATTCGACTGTATGTTCATTTATTGTGTGTTTGTTACGAGATATCTTCGCATGTTACGAACCGATTTTCATGATTATTTTATTTTTATGGTCCCATATAAATTTTTGTCAAAATCGGTGTAACACTTTTTTTTTTAGAAAATGAACAAAAACTAAAATTAATAATGCTCAATTGTACTAACTTGTTGCGAGGAAAATCGGTTTTTTAACGTGTACAGCGTTTCCAAATATCACCGATGTATTTAGGTCTTTTACTAGAGGTCTAACTTAAAATATAGGCTCCATTTTTACCGCATCTTATTCCCACTGTTTTACATATAATAAAATTGTATCAGGCAGATGTCTGTAAATCATAGATATTGAAGTTAACTAATCCCCCATATTTAGCAACAGAAGCCAAAATAATAAAAATTGATTTATTGTCTGTCTATGTTTGGTATATAAAGAAATAACTTACTTTTTGTTTAATTTTGGACAAAAATAAACGGTGTTTACCAACCCGTTCCAAGTCCATACTTTAAATGTCGATACTTTGATTCTAAGTTCCACGCGTACGTATTCACGGACAAAAGCTAGTTGATGTATGTACTGTTTGAAAAAAAAAAAGCGAATTGATGGGCCCGTTAGGTAAAGTTGTTCAGTATGATGAGTAGAAGCCCCAGTTAATTTTTGTTTAGAATATAAATAAGTCTATGAACTTGTTTTTTTAATTACTTTTAGTTATAGCACTTCTATTAGTTATAATAATAAGATTGTTTAATAGTTGAATTTGCTGCCATCCTGTACAAGTTTACCTGTCTTTCAATCCCTAACTTAAGGTTGCTTGGTAGAAATCGCTTAAAGCGATAAGGCCGCCTTTGCACTCTATTTTTTTTTACAAATTATAAGTCCTGTATTGTTTTTGTGGCTTGCAATAAAGAATATTTACTTACTTTACTTACTTAACGGCTTCCAATGACCAATTTTGTCACACCTGTATGTGATTAGTTTTCACCTTTTGACCTTTGACCTTTGTTCGAACAAATTTCGATCGATATTTCCGATTGAATATTATTGGATTCAATATCCGAGCGATTTTGCAATCAGATTTATCAAAATTGATGTGTTTAGGCAGGATACCATTGTGTAACTAATATCTTGCACTGTACTACCAGTATAGTATATTCAGTTTTATTTAGCAAGCTTTTCTATGTAGGCGAAAACTAAATCGGGATTGGTTCGAACAAGTTTTAACCGAAAATTTAATATGGAATTGCTTTCCAAATATTACGTCACCAATATGTTGACGAAGGTATTTATAATATAAAAAGCTAGAAGGAATCTGCCCTTCTCTCGTAATAATAAGCCAATAATAACTTGATAATATTCTTTGTGTGCAACAAAGGGTCTATTCATGTATACCTACATACTAACCTTTTTTATTTATTCAATTCACTTTGGTCAGGACTTTAAAGAACGAATAAGAAAAACAAAACCCATCATAATCTTCACAAGTTCTTGATAAGGTTCAAATATACCCGCCACAATCTCCAAGTAACTTTTTTCACCACATCCTTGCTGGGTTAAAAAAACATCACCGCACCCGTTTACCAGTTTACTTGACTAAGTAGAACCTGTCTGAACCTCAGCTCGTTGATACCACTTGTAAAAGCACGTTCTCCATGACCAGCATGAACCAGGAAACCTGTAGATCAGCCTTCGTATGGACTCACCTCATTAGGCTTGTTGAGAAGACACAACCCCTGCCCAACTCTCAGCTCATTAATGTAGTCATTCTTCGAGCAGTCGGAGAACTTGTAAGGCTGAACGTTCTCCAGGCCAACGATGGACTGAGCCATGATGCAGCCGTGCCAATCGCGACAGAAACATTGCTCCCGCCCGTCGTCGTGGCTCATTCCTGAAGGAAGAATTTTATTTTTAAATTCAAAATTGGTAAACCCGGCATCATCATCTTACCTGATGGTAAGTGCCGAGGATGCCGAAGGTGGAAGCGGGCTTACCAAGATTCCCCAACACAATGGAGAACTGGCTATCTTATCTCAAGCCGGAACAAATTAATGTTGTTATCGGTGATGTTTGGAGACAAGACTTAGATAAGATCGTTGTAGCTAGCCAGGCGGGCTTAGGAAATGCCCTACCACCAACCAAACCGAGTCTTACAAGTTGTCCCCACCTGGAATCGAACCCGCGACCTCATGGTGTGAAGTCAATGGACTTACCATTACGCCACGGACGCGGTTAATATAAGTATAAGGATAAAAGTGTTACTAAGATTTATAAGCAGACAGTTAATGTTGCTTAAAGTGTACTTTAATCAAGAAAAAACTCAAGATGAAAAACCGCCACATTGTAATTCTTTTCTTTCTTTTAACCATTTTCTTATCACGCTTTATTGGAGCTTAAAATAATTCAATTTCTAACAAAATAAATGTGTGTTTTTGATGCAATTAATATTTTATTTGCAATATCTAGGTACTAAATTATTGGGATTTAATATTTGTATTATACTGCGGCCGTCCAGAGAATGCTGATTTGACATATACTGGTTTGACGTATGTAGTGATGTGCCCATAGACATCCATAGTAAATAAATACTATGTACCTATCATATCACGTCGATTTTTGGGTTGGTAATGGGTGACGGGGGTGGAAAATAAGAAAAAATTGTGTGGCGGGAAACTAATTATTCGTCAAAACTAGCCAAATTTGTTGTATTGCGGTTGAATATTTATTATTTCCTTGCAATCGAAGTGAAAAGCAGAGTGTAAAACTCGAGAATGAAACTCATTTTACCCGTGACGTGACTATCCACCCTCGCCGTACCGGGTCGGTTTGCTAAATGGTCTCGGGTTAAATGGCTTGTTTTATGCTCTTGTTGTGCAATATACTATTGTTATTACTTAAAAATATCACTTTTATGCCTGAAACTTTTATGGTTGGTTGATTGACGCATCAAGAATTAATTGTTTATATTGTGGTAATGAATTCATAACATATCAAATTTATAGGTTGCAATTGCGTTACCAATAGTTACATGTGGTAACAACACTATTATTAAGAAAAAATGTCCATAGAACGTAAACTTTTCACTACAGTTTTATATAATTCACAAAATACACGTTCTGTTGTCCTTAATGTAAACATAAAACTAAATATGTGTTCTGTTACTATTATTAAGTAAAAAAAATGATATTTTCAGGTTTTTTAAGCTAAGAAACTAAAGATTGATTTGTTCACAATTTCGAAGATTCATCGAATGTCATTCTATTGCTGGTTTGATCTGTCAAATCAGCATTCTCTGGACGGCCGCACTATAGAGTTGATTGACGCACGGCAACGTAGCATGTTCATCGAACTAAATTATGAATTAGTTTTTAGCATTTTTAGGGCTCTGTAGTACAGCAAGGGACCCTTATAGTTTCGTCATGTTTGTCTGTCCGTCTGTCTGTCCGCGGCCTAACTCCTAGAATATAGTAGTTAAAAGCTGAAATTTGGCAAAGATATATATAATAATAACGCGGAGAGAACTGTGAAAATATCTTGGAAAAAAAACTTTTTAAGGGTATACCTAGCTTCTAGACTATAGTAGTTAAAAGCTGAAATTTGTCAAAATATATATATATATATATATATATATATATATATAATAATAATAAAGCGGAGAGAACTGTCAAAATATATTGGAAATTATTAATAATTATATTGGACTTTTTAACCTCCCCTACAAGTAAAGTGGGGATATTTATTTTTCTCGTCAAACCCAGTCGTGTGGTAAATCGTTGGTTAGAGCTTAAAAAATAGTTGTGAGTCTTCTAAGATCATTTTATAATTTGGGGTTCCGTTTTCAAAAAATATGCTTGAAAACGCTTAATTTGTTGGAGTCGTGTGTCCCCACCCCCTCACAAATAAACCGCTGTATTTGGAAATTTGAAAATTAGATATGGACGCGATAACGGCAACTACGGAACCCTATATTGCGCGGGACCCGACACGCACTTGGCCGGTTTTTTTAATTATTTGTTCTAAGTGTTTTACTAACATTAGTTTTTATGCAACTTGCTAACCAAATGGACTATGTTCTGTAATAGATAAAGAATAATAATAATAATAACAAGAGACCGACTTCATGAACCTCATTGACATTATTCTGCATCAGTGACATTGACATTTGCTCATCTTGTAAAAGATTATTTAAATTTTTGGATTTGGGAACGCTGGGTGCGAGCAGCGTGGCACCGGCCGTTGTACAAATTATTTGTCCAACAGTGGATCTATGTATTAGGTCGGGTTTTTTTTCATTAAGTTTCTTCGTATTTTGTATGCAAATTCAAACAGGGCGAACAAAACGAGCTGCATCTTGAACGTTAAGATTTCCATACTAGAAAACTTTCGAACCAATTTTGTGATACTGACTGATACTGCATTAGGTCCATAAACAGCACAAATTTTATTCACGGCCTGTGTTGCATTTTTCCCTTTTTTTTTTACATAAAATTTCAAAATGTAGCGAATTTCTCGTTCCTTTCACTCATTTTCATAGACAGAAAAAACTATTTTAACATGGCGGGAATTTTATTTTTATTTTTTATTAAAATTTCGAAAGTTTACTTATTTAATGTTATTATAACCAGCCAGGTACAAATAATACAAGCAAAGAGATTTGATTGATTACAAATTTATAGTTACAAAATACCTACAAAATACGATGAAACTTTTTCCCCGACCTATTATATTATTTAACATCATAGTAATGAGACAGTGAAGGTGCAAGAATAATAATGGTTACAGCTCAGTAAGTAGGAATATAAAAAAAAATGATAATCATTTTTGAAGTAATTATTATGAAAGGCCTAGTTGCAAAAGTCAATAGGGCCTTACCGATGTTATGTCCAATCATATGGGCCATGGTCCCAGCTAGCAGGTGAGGCTCATATGTATTGGTGTCCACAGAGATCCCCACAGACTTGGGCGTGCACATCGTGTCCGGCACTGAGATACCAGACTCGCCGCCAGGAAACGTCAACCCTCTGGAAAAAGAAGAAAAGTATTTTACTTACACTGGTCAAACCACCTCCTACGTGGCATAGTGGTTAGTCCACTTGCTTCATACTAGGGGGTCGCGGGCTCGATTCTCGGTGGAGTTTTACTTTGTAAGACTCGGTTTGGTTGGTGGTAGAACATTTTAAAATTCAACCTGACTACTACTATCTTATCTAAGTCTTGCAGCCAAACAGTATTGATTTCTTTTGGTATGAACATAAAATAGCCTGTTCCCCATTGCGTTGGGGATTATTGGTAAGCCAGCTTCCACCTTCGGCAGCATAGTCACTTACCGTCGCGGTAGGATGATGTCAAGGCTTACCAATTATGACAAAAATCCCTTTACAAACATAGTGAAATCGATTGATTAAAGAATAGGAAAGATTAGAATGTTCTGAATCAACCTGACACAACTTATCGTAATGGCCATATTTTTTTACGATTTAGAGTAAAAAGTAGTGCCGATGTACTTATCTTTAGTAGATCATTTTTATACAATATAGTTTTTTTATCCACTTTTGATAAGTCCTTGGCATCATCCCACCTGATGGTAAGTAACGAGGATGCCAAAGTCGGAAGCGGGCTTACCAAAATTCCCCAACGCAATGGGGATCTGGCTATCTTGTCTTCAAGCCGGAACACATCAATGCTGTTTACACTGATGTTTGGCGGCAAGACTTTGGTGGTAGCTAGCCAGGCGGGCTATGAAAATGCCCTACCACCAACCAAACCGAGTCATACAAAGTTTAACCCGCCGGGAATCGAACCCGCGACCTCCAGGTGTTAAGCGAATGGACTAACCATTACGCCATGAAGGCGGTTAAATACTTAACAGAGAGTGAAACTCTAGAAAAAATAAGAAACAGCTACCCAAAAATATAATAAACATTTTGTGATACTATCCAAAAGCTCACAGAAATCCGATTAATATCAAAAGCTGGATACGGGCAGCGCAGGACCAGTCGTTGTTTAAATCCTTGGGGGAGGCCTTTGTCCAACAGTGGTCGTCTTTCAGTGATACGATGATAATAACGATCTAAAAGCTTATCTTACTAAATACTGTGCATATTTCACCACATCAAACACCAGTTCGAACCAAAGTGGCACAGTAAAGCGTAGTAGCAAACTGGGGCGTAAATAATTCGACAAATCTGGGTAACAGGAAACTGCTGGCAAATTCTGAATGAAGAGCGAACAATATCGCAAGTTGTGAGTTCTCTCAACTTGCTAGTCCGAGGTAGGTAATATCTTTGTAATTTGCTGCCTCGTCGTCGTTTCCTACTTGGGGTTTTGTTAGTGAAACGTTTCAATGCTATGTTGATTCCGATCTGATCACAGTGTCGTGGAGTTCGTAATTAAAGTTTCTCATATCAAATATGGTTGTTATTGTTTGTTTTGATGTTGTGTTAAATATCTATTGTTTATTGGAGACAAATAGAAGTATAATGAGGCAATTTAAATACATATATAGATATACCTAGTAATCTGTAAGTGTTATCTTCTACAATGTACAGGAAAATGATTGAATAAATATTCAGGGACAAATAACGCGGTCACCTGGCCTCAAACTAGGATTACCTTTACAATGGCAACTATACTTACTTTAAATACATACAAACATATATAGATAACTAGCCGTTTCCCGCGGCTTCATCCGCGTGGACAATGTTTCTATGACTGTTCGAGGATGCGTAGTGCGCGAGCTGTAAGCGGCTTGCGAGCGTGAGAAACAGTAGCCTATATGTTAATCAAGGTCCTAATCCAAATTTCAGCCAGATCCGTCCATTAGTTTTTGCGTGAAAGTGTACCAAACATACATCCATACATTCTTACACACTTTTGCGTTAATAAACACCCAGGCACAGAGCAAACAAACCTTCTCATCACACGACTGTTTTGCCCTGAGTCGAAATTGAACCCGCGATCCTTAGCGTAGGTAGCAGGCAAAAGCGCCAGAATTCCACTAACGGGTCAATCAAATTACTTATAATAACGTTAAAAACCCATAGTTTACAACCCATCTTGGTCCCCAGTGCTGGGGCACGGCTCTCTGCTCAAACTCAGTGCGGCTTGCGTGGCTGGGTCGATCACGCAGGTTAACTGACCTTAAGCACGGTCATTACCTGGATGGGTTTGATTGTTTCCGTGCTTCACAAGGCACGTTAAGCCGTTGATGCCAGTTGCTATCAATACATGGCAGTCGTTAAACCGTGTCAGATGCCTTCAAGGCGGCTTGAAAAACTAATGACAGTGGGTCCTACAACCTCCACCAACCTGAACTAGGCCCCCGTGTGTGGATTACGGTCTATCTTTCATAATTATAACTTAGCCGCCTCCGTTGCGTAATGGTTAGTCCATTCACTTCACACCAGGAGGTCGCGGGTTCGATTCTTGGCTGGGTCCACTTTGTAAGACTCGGTTTGGTTGGTGGTAGGGCATTTTCATAGCCCGCCTGGCTAGATGCCACCATCTTATCTAAGTCTTGCCGCCAAACATCAGTGTTAACATCATTGATGTGTTTCGGCTTGAACATGAGATAGCCAGATCCCATCGTGTTTCCATCTTGCCTCCATCTCGCTTCCATCATCGGCATCATCGTCGATTACCATTAGGTGAGATGATGCCAAGGGATTATCAATTGTGAATAAAAAATAAATAAATATGTCATCATCATCATCATATCAGCCGAAGGACGTCCGCTGCTGGACATAGGCCTCCCCGACGACCGGTTCTGCGCTGCCCGCATCCAGCGGCTTCCCGCGACCTTCACCAGGTCATCGGTCCACCGAGTGGGAGGCCTGCCTACACTACGTTTTTCGGTGCGGGGTCGCCACTAGAGAACTTTACTGCCCCAACGGCCATCTGTTCTACGAGCTATGTGCTACGCCTACTGCCACTTAAGTTTAGCAATTCTTAGAGCTACGTCGGTTACTTTGGTTCTCCTACGAATCTTCTCGTTTCTGATTCGATCACGCAGAGAAACATAGAGATAGCATAGAGCATAGCACGCTCCATTGCCCTTTGGGTGACCTTGAGCTTTCTTAAAATAAAAGTTGCAATAGGATGCCTGCAATACATAAGGAAGGCCGAACATGTGAATCCAGACGCTCACCGCACGCTCATCACACGACAAATTCAAAACTTCCAATTCCAACAAATCAATCCTGTGTCGGAAGGAAGGTGCGTTAGCATTCGATATCGACGTGTCGATCTTCAAACACGACGCTGAAATATGACAGGATTTCCTCTGAGTGGCGGGAGTGTCGCTCTGGATCTGCTATCGCAGTCATCTCGCCCCTAATTTGTTAAAATTAGCTGCGTCAAGCGACAGACATTTTATGTGGGCGAGAATTTTACGCGGCGCAAGTGCGTGAGTCTACGTAGCGATTAATGTGTTATGGAAATTGTGATTTTCCGGGACTTGTTCGAGCGTGGTTAAATTTAATGGCCTCGTTATTTATAGAGGATTGTAAGTGTGCTTAGCTTTAGATGGAAAATTTATAATAGTTTGCGAAAGTTTAATGTTTAACTTTATGCTGGGTTGTATATTCCAATATTTTAGTTCGGATCAGATAGCTTTTAATCTCCTATCTGTTGTTAAAATTAAACTTATAGTTTTATAATTGGCTTTTGTGATTCAAGTGTTAATTATAAACCTAGCTGTTACCTGATGCTTCGCTCGCATTAAACTGGGATTTTTTTGTCTTCTTTCATTCTTTTTATGCCATCTATCAACACGTAATCCTTATCCTTACTAATATTATGTATGACTGAGAAAGGGCGTTTGTAGTGATGAGTAAAATTGGTCTTGGTCTTGCAGTCTTGGTCTTGGTCTTGCAAAAAAGCAAGACCAAGACCAATACTATCCTTAGTCTAGCAAGACCAAGACCAAGACAGAATAAACAAGAACAAGATCAATACCAAGACCGATTATGCAAGACCAAGACCAAATACGCAAGACTCAATCGAAAATTCTTACTAACGTTTTAACTACTTAATTTTTTTTAATTTATAGACAGTGAATTTATATTTTATATTTAGAAATGTTTGTCGATAAAAAACGGAATGTTGAAAAAAATTGTTGAAAAATGTTTGTTAAGACCTTATTGCAAGACCAAGACCAAAACTAAGACTAAACGTATTTCAGCAAGACCAAGACCAAGACCGAGTGAGCAAGACCAAGACCGAGACCAAGACCAAGACTAGACGAATTTGAGCAAGACCAAGACCAAGACTGAATAAGCAAGACCAAGACCAAGACCAAGACTGTCCAAGTCTTGGTCTTGTTCTTGCTTTGCTCATCACTAGCGCGTTTGTTTGTTTGTCCTTCACGTCGCAACGAATATTAAAGGCATATTTGAAAGGGTGAAAAGTGACATAGGCTACTTTTTACAAGCTTTTATTTAACTTGCAATGTATGCATTATGTTTGTTCGGGTGAAATTTTGCAAGTTAAATTTGACCCACTTCCCGGTTTCCGATTAAGCTGAAATTTTGCATGCATATTGTATATCGCGTGACAATGCAATATTAAAAGCTTGTACCTAAAAGTTTTTAGGTTTTTCGAAAATTATTATCCAGTGAATCTAGCGTAGTCCAACACTCGTTTTTAAAAAAAAATCTTTCACACGTATTGTGACGGATTCAACGTATTGTGACGGATTGACGTGATTTTTTGCACAGAGATAGTCAAGGGGATCTGACTAGTAAATTACACGGACATTTTTAAACAGAAATAGCAGAAGAAGTGACTACTAATTAACATAGGCCGACATAGTTTCCGAGGAATCCGAAGGAAACTCATCTCTACGTTCGGGAGCCGCTTGCTGACATTTATAAAAGCTATGTCGGCGTTGGAGAAACTGCGGGAAAAAGCTAGTACTTCATAAAAAAATTCAAAAACTATTTATTATATTTTTTTATCTTCTCTGAAGCAGTTAGTACCTCTAAACCATAGTTGGTTACGAAGACGTTACATCCCATCCTATTTCTCCGAGCAACTTCTACACTCCATCATTGTCTACCTCCCACTTCACCAAAACTTCCCGAACACTCTCAGCGTGACGTCACATAAATTGCAACACAACGCAGCCCCGTCTGTGTACACGGGGCGCTGCAAATATCATGTTCAGTATAAAGGTAAAGAGGATGCAAAGCGAAATTTTCGCCTCGTCGAGTCAGTTCGAAAGCAAGGCGATGACGATAAAACTTTATCGCGGACTCAGCTGGAGCGAGCATCGTTTTAAATCCATGAATCGGACTCAAGTTCATCCATTCGTTTTAGTTGCGACCGTTGGAGCGAGCAACACCCCTATAAACGTCTAGTACGTTTATAGGAGCGTTGCTCGCTTGTTTTCCGGATTAATTTAAGCGCTGTTGTTTAGCACTTACCTGCTTCGCAGGAGTGTATTTGGATACTAAGATTGCCTTTTTGTATTGTCTTTATTTTGTAAATTTTATTGATGGTTTGAAAGCTTTTATTCAACTTGCAATATTTTCATGTAGGTATGTTTGTAGTTAGTAAAGGTCAAAGCTTGCAAACGATTTGAAAGCGACTTCCAGGGGTCCGATTGAGCTAAAATTTGGAATAACGTTGACTATAGATCCTTGACTGACTGACTCGGTGGCTCAGTGGTTAGTGCCCTTGACTACTGATCCGAGGGTTGTGGGTTCGATCCCCACCCAGGGCAAGCATTTGTGTGATGAGCAGATTTGTTTGCTCTGTGTCTGGGTGTTAAATATCTATATATGTATGCATTTAAACGTTTATAAGTATGTATATCAGTCTCTAGTAACCCATAACACAGGGAATCCTACTTTGGGGCCAGATGACCATGTGTGATTTGTCCCAGAATATTTATTTTATTTATTTATTTATTTTGGTATTTTGAAGTTGATCTGATGATAAACTTCGGAGGTGGCATCAAGGCCCGTAGATCGTCTTTTATTTTCAATAGAATCGTAGGAAATACTGTGCTAGCCTTTTTTGAATTTGGATAAGTGTATTTATATTCACATTTGGCACCGTAAGCATTTGCATTTTGAGCATAAAAACTGTTTTCAAATAAATACCCAAGTACGGCAAAGCCAACAGGAAGAGTTATGAATCGTACAGGTTAAATGTATGTATGTATTGAAAGGCGGACTGCACAACCTTAAATACTGAACCGCTTTAATCAAATTAGCTGTCCTTAAATTCGTGGTGATCCACAATGTGTCATAGGCCAGAAGAAAATACACTTGAACCCAGAAAATTCTCATTTTTTTGTTTACAATTACGCATCCGACTTTAATTCATATGTATATTCACAAAATTTTCTTACAGGTCAACCTCAGTATAGTCTAATGTTATCGTGTATTCGTTAAAATATTTTAATACTTCAAACGAAACCAACCAAGTAGTACCTAAATAATGTACTTATAAATAAATAAAAACCAATGAAAAGATCACAAACAAGAACCTTTTTTTAGTTTCTTTACAAGAACGGACAATACAAAGGCATTTCTGCCATACAGTCTAGTCTGTCGTAGACTCCTTTATTTTAAAACTCTTGAAAACTACAAACATCACTGTCTTTACGTAACCACCAAGCAGTCACTTGCAAAGAGTCCTTATTACTCCCGCTTCTCACTATAAGTTAGAGAAAGAAGATTTTATACCTAGCCATCACAGTAGATCTGTGCTATCCATCTTAAATAAACACACATGAGGTTATCTATGCACGCAACCAAGGAGTTTGTTTATTGAATCCTCTCATTCTCATCCAGTAACGTGACAAAAGTCTTTGTTCTAATCCAAAATCCTAACTTTGGCCTAATCATAGCAGATTATTATCACTACCTAAAGTGAGCTTTTTAGTGGTTTCAAAATGGCAAAGTGAGAGGTATAACATAACTATATAGCAGAAGTATCTCCTTAGTAGTCTGAGAGTAGATGAGAAAATAGTACTTTTGACCTTAGTCTTAAAAAGGTATGCATTTATCGAACTTTCTAGAAAAAAAATAAAAATATAAGAGCACTTTTTCGTTGGCGGGTTCAAGCTTTTAAACTTTTATTTTGGCTTATAATCTTATATATATAAATGAAAGTCGTGTTAGTTACACCATTTATAACTCAAAAACGGCTGCGGCTGGACCAATTTTCATGATTTTTGTGTTTTTGCATTTGTCTTCGTCGGGAATAGGATAATAAGTATTAAAATATGATATTCATCAATATAAAAAAAACATCAGTCAAAAATAATTGGTTTTAGGATAGGGTGGTAGGGTAGTGTAGTGTAGGTGTAGTGTAGTTAGAGTAGGGTAGGGTAGTATAGTGCAGTGTAGGGTAGGGTATGGTAGTGTTGGGTAGGGTAGTGTAGTGTATGTAGGGCAGGGTAGTATAGGGTAGGGTAGGGTAGGGTAGGGTAGTGTAGGGTAGTGTAGTGTAGTGTAAGGTGCAACGAAGTTCGCCGGGACAGCTAGTTTTACATAAAAAAAACAATTGACCAAAATCAACCGCGATATCCAACGGATAGAGGGCGCGGCGGTTACCTGGTATTGCACTTTTGACATTATAACCAAGTTATTTTTTCTGAACGTAGTCATCATATCAGCTCATATACGTCCCCACCGAGGGGCTCGAGCCTACCCTGAATTAGGGCGATCGGGTCTTAGTCGACCACGCGGGCCTAGTGCGAACGTAGTATGTATCATTAATATTAGACGCGACCTTCAGAAAATGAAGAGTGCGACGAAGAAGAGAGAAAAAGAGATGTATCATTAATATTTCCTTTTTATTAAATAGACTTATTAAAAGTTTAAAGAAGGAATCTGATCTCCAAGATACAGATACAGAAACTAGTTTGGAGATTAGTGCACCTTATTATGTTTCCTGCTATTAATTACCACCCAAAATTTTTGTTCCTCATTTAATATATTATCTTAAAAGAAACAGGTTCTTTTTTGTCAATTATGATCTTATCTTATCCTTTTCTTTATAATATCACACCCTGGACACTTCATACAACGGGCCAGAAATAACATTTCAAAAAAAAATGACGGAATAAACAAAATGGCGGCGAAATCCTATACGTTCAACAATCAAACTGTAATCAATCTGTATCAATCTGGGTGACGAGGGGGTGAGGTCGCAATCTAGAGAGCGACAGGGAGTGTCCATACTGTATGCTAGTACTAATATATATACTTTGATAATATCATGGTATTTTGTTCCATATAGGTTCTTATCTTATTAACTTAAATTTTGTTTTTCACTGCTGATAACTTCCATTAAATACATACTCTGTAAGTTTTCTGTTTTAGGGTTCCGTACATCAAAAGGTAAAAATGGAACCATTATAGGATCACTAGTGTACATACCTGTCTGTCCGTCCGCTCGTCTGTCACAGCCAATTTGCTCCGAAAATACTGGACCGATTGAGATGAAATTTGGAACACATATGTAAGTCAGTGACTGAAATA
This sequence comes from Coleophora flavipennella, assembly GCA_947284805.1. Taxonomy (NCBI): domain Eukaryota; kingdom Metazoa; phylum Arthropoda; class Insecta; order Lepidoptera; family Coleophoridae; genus Coleophora; species Coleophora flavipennella. The sequence goes on from OX369305.1 coordinate 9,547,599, forward strand.
TGGACGTCTATCTAAATAAATGAGTTTATTTTGCCACTTTTGGGGGCTAAATTAAAAATAAATTTTTGCAAGCTGTATCGTATGACACATCAAGTTACTCTAGACTTTGGAACTTTTTGCATGCGATAACAGAAGGACTTTAGACTTTCTCAAAAGTTTCTTGTAGTTTATGCATTTAACCTGATGTACTGTGATTTTCTCAAGATTTTAAGCCAAGTAGTTTCAGAGATAAGAGGGGGGATGGTTTTCACCTATTTTACATAAAATTGTAAAAAAAATATATTTAAGATTCTCACAACAAATGTCATTTACTTGATATTTCACAAAATATAGTTTGCAAGACTTTTTTTTACTAAGTATGTACTGAGAGGTCTGGTTCTGTTCTTAAAGTTTTGGTGCGGAACCATGTTTGCGTATACTTGGCCCGTTTTATTTTACAGCAAATCAGATTGCAATAATACTCTACTTTAATTTCTAACATTGTTGTTCAACTTGAGAGTCGAGATCTTGTCGGTGCATTGGTCTCCATTGTGTTCTGTCGTTTACCAACATCTTCAACTCTTGTTACGACACGACATGGACCTTATTGTTCATCATATTGTTGAGACGAAAGAGCCTACTTTTTTTTTTTTTTTTTTTTATTAACAATTGGTAAACCCTTGACAACATCTCACCTGGTGGTAAGTGACGATGTTGCCGAAGATGGAAGCGGGCTTACCAAGATTCCCCAACGCAATGGGGAACTGGCTATCTTATCTTCATGCCGGAACACACCAATGATATCAACATTGATATTTAGCGGCAAGACTTAGATAAGATGGTGGTAGCTAGCCAGGCGGGCTTAGAAAACTACTACTTTCCAAAACACATGTAAATGAAATAAATAAATGAAAATACAATCTCAGGTTTTAGCCAGTAGACTATCACTTTTGAACTTTAGGCATTTCACATCTCTCATGGTCTATCCACATTTATTTCACATTTCTTTGCTATAACCCTCGGTCGGATAAACGTACATACGAAATCTAAATTCAAAATCACACTGGTACGTGGCAGGATCCGACGCTCTAACGGATTTGTGATTGTGATTTAAAACCACACTATGGGTTTTATTTAAAACTTTAGTATGCTACTAAAATAAAAAAATAAATAAATAATAATAAAATAAAAATATTTAAAATCTCTAACCTAATATCGGGCTTTTAAAGACCCCACGCGACCGATGGTGTCACAAAAAAAACGCGACTAACCGAGGGTTAACCGCCTCCGTGGCGTAACGGTTAGTCCACTCGCTTAGCACCAGGAGGTCGCGGTTTCGATTCCCGGTGGAGTCAAATTATAAGACTCGGTTTGGTTAGTGGTAGGGCATTTTCTAAGCTCGCCTGGCTAGCTACCACCATCTTATCTTAAGTCTTGCAGCTAAACATCAGTGTTAACATCATTGATGTGTTCCGGCTTGAAGATAAGATAACCAGTTTTACATTGAGTTGGGGAATCTTGGTAAGCCCGCTTCCATTTTCAGCATCATCGTCACTTACCATGAGGTGAGATGATGCCAAGGGCTTACCAATTATGAATTAAAAAATAAATAAATTTTGCATTGATTTTATTTCCAAGCCCTCACCCGGTATCTGGCACCATTTACATCGAATTCCAAACAAAAAGACTTCCGCTGATTCGCAGATCTGTGGATCTGTACAAGTCGACGACGCTGCATTTTCAGCATCACTCGCACCGTAAATTATTTGCAAAACGCGGTGCAAGCTAAGTTGATCTTGTTAATTTAAATTTAGAGCAGAGCTTTCTGGAATAAACCCCGAATTAAGTGCTCCGCAGTAGATTATGGAAGGCTGCAGAAATTCTACGGCATTATAAGAGGAATGCTGGGAGATGTTTTCGTTAATACCATGGGTTTATAAATTGCGGTTGTACACGATGGGTATATGAAGACTGATGTACGTATTAGAGATTTAATTAGAGAGATAAGTCTGAAAGTGAATTGGAACTCAGTAGGGGATCGGACTGCATCAAAAATAAATTCTGAAATATGATTTACTAAATTGGTCTCCTCTTGAAGTTTCAAAAAACCTTACTTGTTTTGTTTTTACATCACGTCTTCAATTTTTAATTGATCAAGTTCACAAAATAAGTCCGTCAATTAAGCTAAAAATCTATGACGTCACTTGTGGGTACTTCAAACATTTTTAGAACAAAATTCCGTTTTTGACAGATCATAAAAGATAACTCAAATGACTAGCAGTCCGATCCCCTATTGTATTTAGAAATATAACAGTATAATCATTTAATATGCAATTCAAACATGGAAAATTACTTGTTGTGAAAAAATTAAAATTTAAAAGACAAATCCGTATTTCCTAAAGCGTCTGAATCGTACATAGATAAGAAAAGCAGAAATTAGATAAAGGCATCTTAGTCATCATCATATCAGCTCATATACGTCCCACCGAGGGGCTCGAGCCTACCCTAAATTAGGGCGATCGGGTCTTATTCGACCAGACGCGGGCTCAGTGCGGGTTGGTCGACTTCACACACAACCACAACCTTCGAGTTTCTTCGCAGGCGTGTGCAGGTTTCCTCACGATGTTTTCCTTCACCGTAAGAGCGTCGGATAAATGTACATTTGAAATCGAAATCACATTGGTACGTGGCAGGATTCGAACCACGACCTCCCGGACTGGATGTAGCGGCCCTTGCCATTACGCCACCGACGAGCATCTTAGTATGTGATTATTAATCGATGACTGATAGATGAACAAATCGAGCTGAATATACAATGTAATTCTATTTGCTGCCAGTTTTTAATCAACAATCATTATAATTGCAATAAAAAGCATAATTCATTTTAGGTACGATATCTATTGAGTTAATCTTTTTAAGTACCTTTGTACTTGAGAAAGATCAGTTTCACTTAGTTATATATTTAGCCGACGTCGCCAGAAGGATGTTTCTGTTTTTCGAGTGTACTCGTATGTATGTGTGTAGAAACACTCCCTTATATGGTGAAATTTAAATATTTTATTTATCTGTTGCGAGTTGTGTTGGTTCGTGAATAAAGCATTTTCTATTCTATTCTATTCTAAATACAGGATGAAATTTTTTAACGCCACTTGGAGGGAAAGCAAAGCAGGTCGCGGGTTCGATTCCCGGCGGGGTCAATTGTAAGACTCGGTTTGGTTGGTGGTAGGGCATTTTCTAAGCCCGCCTGGCTAGCTACCACCATCTTATCTAAGTCTTGCCGCCAAATATCAATTTTCTTCATCCCTTTGTTTATAACAAAGTTGTAAAAGTGCAATATTAAACTTTTAAGTACATGTCTCGCAAAAACCAATGTTAAGTGCTGGCTATGTAGCTTAACTTATCTGGACACGGAAAATCTTTTAGAAATTTACCATTAGCAGTGTAATTGTAATTTTAATTAGCTTATATAACTACTGTTTATGTTTATATTTCTTACACTATAATTCCATGGTATATCTATTATTTACTTAATTAATATAAATAATAGTTTTTCTTTTGTTGTTTAGACTTAATTTAATATAACTTTGTAAATTATCTTTAAACTGGTTGGTTGGTAAATGTATTTTTGGCGTGACCACCACGATACGGGCTCTGCCTAGTGCGGGGTCACAAGGCATACTTTATACTGTACCGTACACTATTCTTTGGTAATAAATATATTTGTATTTGTATTTGATATCATTGGTGTGTTCCGGCATGAAGATAAGATAGCCAGTTCCCCATTGCGTTGGGGAATCTTGGTATGCCCGCTTCCATCTTCGGCAACATCGTCACTAACCACCAGGTGAGATGTTGTCAAGGGTTTACCAATTGTAAATAAAAAAAAAAATAAAAAAAAACCTCAGCTCTTAACTCGTTTACAGTTGCATAGGAATTTTGGTAAATTAGATTTTTTACATATCCCAATAAAAAAAATCTAAAGGGGTGAGATCTGGTGATCTCGCAGGCCATCTGATTGTGCCGTTTGTACCGATTCAGGTATTGAAATGGTTATTAACATAGGCAGTGGTGATTCTGCTGTTATGATTTTACCCGGTACGTTCCCGGGTGTGGCAATTTCAATTTCAACAATTTCATCCTGTACCTATATTATGAATGTCTGATATTTGTTTGCATGCTCTGAAGCCTAAACGGCTTAATGTATTCTAGAGTGCGAGGTGTCATTAGATTCGTCTTGATCCCGTGAGTGATATAGGATACATTTTTACCTGGCCGGTTAAAAAAGAGGGGTTAAGTTTTTATGCAGTCGGGTTTGTAATGTTTAATTATTAGAAAGAAGAAATATATGTACTTATTACCTATCATTCATTTATTTTTAATATTTATTTTATTTATTCGCACTTATCTTATAATACACCAAAATACAATTTCTTAAAGCTGATTATTAGGGATAGTGTATATTATGATGTACAGTAAGTAACTATTTAGTAATCTGTGGTACAGTAGGCGATCTTATTGCTAAGAGCAACCTATTCCAGACAAACATATCTATTAATTTGTTTATTTAGTAGAGGTTAACGCCCATTTGTGTAATTCAGGCAAAAATATAAGATTTACGCTCATCACTCACTGACTGAGTAGCTGACTCTGTAACGCTGTAATTTGTTTTTCGTTGGGCTCCTTAGGCGCCTTACAACTACAAGTTGTCCAGGAAATGTCTAGAACCCCTAACGTACAGACACTAAGGCAATATACGGAAGGGTTAGAGTAGGTTAGAGCACTCAAATTTGTAAAAAAAAAAAAAAAAAGGTTAGTATGTGTTACGAAAAGCGCGCGCGAATGCCTGCATTGCTTTGTTTAGTACGAGTAACAAGTTAAAATTTGATTTAATTCCACATTTCTTATCATCTTGTTTTTTTATGTATTTTCATAATTTTTGTCTGCTTAACTTGATAACAGATTCTAGATATACAATAACTTATGATACTCTTGTTTGTATAGTAGCAGTAAGTTTTCTAATACATTTAAATATCCTTACTTATATTGTAAATTCTTACTCCTTACTTATATTATAAATGTGAAAATGTTTGTTTGTTACCTTTTCACGCTTCAACACCTTAACCAATCTTGATGAAATTTGGCATGCAGGTAGCCTGTGTGACATAGGCTACTTTTTATCTCGTGAAAATAGCATAGTCCGAAGCAGTTCCTGAGGGAACTGAAAATATTCTTTTTTTTTTGTAAGTTTCTTTAACATTGCAACGGAACAATGGATTGCTGTGATCTTTTGCACAGAGATGGCTGAGGGGGTGGAAAATGACATAATTTACTAAAAAGCATATCCCGACATGGTTCCCGGGGGATCTGGGGAAAACGTATTTCCGCGCTAGCTCACGTCAGCATCGCACCGGAGCTACGGACTGAAGTGGTTTTTTTGGATAGAATTGGTTGAGGGGATGGGAAGTGACATAGACTCCTAATAAGAATAGCCCGATATCGTTCCTGAGAGATCTAAGGAAAACTTATGTTTGCGCTCGCGAGCCATTTCCGGCTCGCGCTACACTCACCCTGAAAGACAGTCATAAAAACGATGTCCACGCGGGCGAAGCCGCGGGCAAAAGCTAGTAATAAATAAATAAAATTAAACATATAGCCGGTAAATAGATACCTTTGATAGTGCCCAGTACCTGTCGGTATAAGCGAGCTAGTTTGTTTCTAAAAGATGACCTTTACTTGAAACAATAATTAAAAAGCTAGTTTGTATCTAAAATATTACCTTTACTAGAACAATAATTAAAGGGCTAGTTGGTATCTATAAGAGTACCTTTACTAGAACATTAATTAAAGAGCTACTTTGTATCTAAAGATGATCTTTACTAGAACAATAAATAAAAAGCTAATTTGTATCTAAAATAATACTAGAACAATAATTGAAGTACCTGAAAACGTAGTGTAGGCAGGCCTCCCACTCGGTAGACCGATGACCTGGTGAAGGTCGCGAGAAGGCGCTGGATGCGGGCAGCGCAGAACCGGTCGTCGTGGAAATCCTTGGGGGAGGCCTATGTCTAGCAGTGGACGTCCTTCGGCTGATATGATGAACAATAATTAAAGGGCTAGTTTGTATCTAAAAGATTACCTTTACTAGAACATTGATTAAAGAACTACTTTGTATCTGAAAGATGACTTTTAGTTGAACAATAATTAAATGACTCACGTCAATAACTGCGTGGTGTCTTTTTCAATAGCGAAGAGCTTTCTGGCAGTATAGTCGCTGAACTTAAGGATGGCTCTGGTGATGTCTTGCTTCCGGTCGATGTCGGCGCGGTCAGCTCCCTGCCAGGACTCGATGTAGACCAGGGACACACGCGTGTTGAGGGTGCGGAAGTACTGGAAGAAGATAGATGGGTGTCAGTTATAAAGATAGTCATAGTGATGATCTTTTATTCCCAAGGTTTATTTATCTATTAGCCGATGTAAACGGGTTCAGCGCCCTGCTTACACACGGCGCAGATAATATATCTGTATCTGCGTCGTGTGTGATGGTCCATTGGATTGCACCACAGATAAGAAAATTTTTTTAATTCTTCTATTCTGTGGATTGCACGGCAATTGATACTTTATCTACAGATCATAATATAACAAATTGACATGATTTTATATACCATATGAGTAGGTATTAATGTTGTTTTTACCTCTACTCGCTACCAGGGCTATCGAAGCATAGTCGAAACGTTGAGGTAAAAACAACATCAATACCTGCTCATGTGTTATATAATATTATGTCAAGTCCCGCTTTCAATTTGTCATTTTGAATAATTGTGAAAGTTTAAAGGATTATAATATGGTATCTTCACCATATGTGACAAGCTTATGACTCGATGTAGAGAGAACAGGGACACCCGCGTGTTGAGGGTGCGCAAAGACTGGAAGCGGGTAATATGTTACAAGTGGTAATGATGACACACTCTTAATTATTTTGTAGTGATTGTCATTATTTTTAGTAAACAAAAAAAAACATAGTTTAAATCTTCTCACTTTGTGGGGAGACACCTGAGCCCTAGTAATGAGGTTAATCATATATGGAAATAATCACATACGGTCAGCTGGAAAAAACACACACCGGTAGCACTCCGGGAGTGCCGGCAGAAGTGAAAACTTAACAATTCACATATACGAGTACACAACAATGTGGTTACTACACAACCACGGAGCACAAACAAAGAGGAGCTGGCCTAAGCAACTGTGCACTGTGATTTTCGTCAGGTGCCCATGTATCGAGACTCGCATTATTGGTGTGTTTTCGCATTTTTAAGAAGAAAAGGATGAAGTGTTGTGTTTTATCGTGTCGAAATTATTCAGACAGACGTTCTGATGCTATGAATGGTATCACATTTCATTTGTAAGTAATTTTATACGTAATTATTAAAATAGTTCTAGAAAATTCTCGGCTTTCAAGTATAAATTATACTTCTCGACACTAGGTGGCGTAACTTTTGTGAATAAAAAATACGAGTACGTAAAGTTCCGCATTGGTATATAGTTATAATCATACGTGGATACTGAAAATTAAAGTATACAATTAAACCTGAATACTTTTTAGTCGCCAAAACAGTACTTTAGTGATTTTTATAATTATATTGTAAACAGGCCGCCATCTATCGTCAACAAGAACAACTATTTTCAACGTACCAAATATCCAGGGCCATAATTAGATTCAAATAATTTTACCGAATAACACACGGCTATGGTCAGTAATGAAATAACATTTTCATAGCAAATATTTTCAAGTAACGAGGATCTGAGTTGTATACATACTCGTACTATTCTCCGTGACTGTTCATGAATTGAAAGAACTTCGAATGTTAAATAATCATCTTATTCATATTAAGATAATTTACCACCTAGTTAATTTTATTTCTTTTTGTTTGTTTTAGATTTCCATCCGATGATAATTTAAAACAACAATGGATCACAAAAGTGAATAGACCGGATTGGACTCCGACAAAATATACAAAGATTTGTTCTTGCCATTTTAATGATGCAGACTTCATAGTGACAAAAAAAGGCCATAAAAAATTAAAGATGGGCACTTTACCTAGTTTAAAACTGGATTTGTCGGTTGGTTTCGGTATTGTTTGTATAACCGAGTTTCAATTATTTTAGGAGAATAAGTATGTATTTTATTTTATTTTTTAAATTACAGCTTTGACCAATCACCGACTGTAAATCATATTATACTGCTGATTAAATCTTTATCAGAAAAATATATAGATATTAGTTTTAAGCATTTCGCAACCATTCAAAACGATAGGGCAACGAACCGACAACAACTAACTAAAACTGTTATTTTCGCAGGTAATTGAATTTTGTAAATAAAATTATGTTCGTAATAATAATTTGTCTATTATTTTGTGCTAGAAATTTTAAGTACGTCAGTACACATACAAAACAGTAAAAATAATAACCCTCATTTTATTCATTTATTACACAAATTTTTTAAAGCTCATAGTTCTGAGTACGTCCCATTACTTTCTACACTTATTGACATCTAGTGTGAAATAGCTGAACTACGTAGTGACATCAATATGTCGATGTTAGGTCGCTAGGCGAGTAGTTTTGCTACTAACCGGCAGATGGAAAATTGAGAAAAGCGCCCTGTGCTGCCTAAGCCACAGTATATATATTAGTACTAACCTAAGCGGAGCAGCACACTCAGGCACGGTAGAAAGAGTGGGAGATACTTGTTCCTCTCCCTTCCCCTCGATCTTATGCTTTTTCGATCAGCATCACGTGACCCTGACGCGAGTTTGGAAGTTTTTACCCATCCAACAAAAAGTGCTCAGCGCCGCTAAAGAAGTTTTCACTTCAAAAAACTATGATTAGCTGTGCCATAGAAACTATATATCTATAAATCATCACATCAGCTCATATAAACGTCCCCACCGAGAGGCTCGAACCTACCCTGAGTTAGGGCGATCGGGCCTTAGTCGACCACGTGGGCCTATTGCGAATTGGTCGACTTCACACACAACCTTCGAGTGCAGGCAAGAATCGCAGGCGTCTAAAGATTTCCTCACTATTTTTTTTCTCACGATGTATAACACTTTAAAACTTCAGGCGTTCAGGCTTAAGTAACTAATACAACTCTTTACCCAAAGATCTCTAATCGTGTGGCACAATTAACCGTTTTATCCAAGGGATAGATGGTGGTTGCCTGGTGTTGCACTTAGCATCAGCCGCGGTCACGTGTAAGGCATTTAGATTTTCACCTACGGACGTGTACAACGTGACCTTCATACACATCTGGAATCAGATGTGCAGGTTTCCTCACGATGTTTTTCCTTTACAGTTAAAGAAATTGAAGTAAGTTTCGAAAACTCATTCGTACATTGGCCGTCTGGATTTGAATCCGGGACCTCTGGTTAGGAGGACCGAGTTGTTACCGATTGAGCCACTGACGCTTCGTAGAGAGATTATTTATTTGTCCAGATGATTGGGAACCGAATCCACAATTACAAGCTATTTATCCAGTATAACACTATCTATACTAGCCCGCTATAATCAGAAACTTTCTCTAGCAATAAGTCACTTAAACTCTGAAATAAATTTTATATGCACTTGAGTGAACGTACTATCTGCATTGTGTGTAATAAATATGTAGATGAGTAGTAACAAACTTTCAACACAGCGTTCTAAAGGGTTCTCTCGGTACGGTACAAGATCTTTGCCCAAACTCCAGGACGTAACAGACATCTGACAGCCATACTTTACGCAGATAATGCCTAAACTTTGCCTACAACCCTTGCCATGTGTGCGATATACCTGCAATGCTTGTTATAGACAGTTTGGGAAACTTCAGACCCGTATAATCCGGCCAAAGTTGACTCTTAACGTATCTTTAAATTGTGATGATCAAATCAGACAAGTTTCTAGGTGGAGGCCTTAATAAATTTTCTGGTTTCGTAAGTTCTTAAGGCTTTAACGAAAATATTTATGAATTTTTCAATGTAAATATGTTTAATAATGTAAAATTATGTTTATGCATTATTGGCCGAGCGAACACGCAGTGCAAGCGAAGCGTCTCCGTTTCAGCTTGGGCAAAAATTATTATGTATGTCTGTCCGGCGGATGTCCGGCTGTTCTCCACTACAGTACCGTAACTGGTCCTTGTATTTACCTTATAGTGCAAGAATAGCGACCCTCTCTTTATGCCCATGGGTAGGTAAGTGGGGACGCTATATCATAAACGTGGTAGTCTTAGCGTATCTGGTAGATATACGAGAGGGAATGTTATCCTCTAAAGGTCGCGTTTCTCAACCGATCCTCGTGAATTTTTTGGGCAGGTTCGATAATTATATGGAATAATTTTGTCGATTCAGTTTTTGGATTTTTTCAAAACGGCAGAGCCATGAGGGTTGAAAACGTGTAACAATATCACATTTCAGCCATTTAGAAAAACTCGCAGGGTCTACAGATCACACACTCACTTCCTTTTCACTCCCCTTGGGTAGCAGAATGCTTCGCAGAAGAAGCAATCATCGGTGTTATTCGGAGTTTTTAACTCAGTACTTAGTTTACAAAGCGGCGACAAATCTACCATATATAGAATCCGACGATGTAAAAAACCTCTTATTGTATTATAATTATAATAATGTTTAGGGACAAATCTCACTCGGTCAGCTAGCTCCAAACTAGCATTCTATGTACTATGTAAATCAGAGATGATGATGATGATGATGAAATCAGAGACATATAAACCACAGACATATAAACGTGTACAACGTTTTTTAACGCGGCCGTTATATTTCTATATAAAAAACATAAAAAAAAATGAAAAAGTGTGAAAAACTCCAGGACACATATCGCACACATGGCAAGTGTTGTAGGCAACAACGCGCTGTTTTGCACACCGGCGGATTATGTATAACGGCTGCGTTAAAAAACGTTTATAATATGTCTCTGATTTCCATAGCACATGAAATCCTAGTTTGGAGCTAGATGATCGAGTGAAATTTTTCCCTAAACATTATTATAATTATAATACAATAAGAGATCACAAACCACTAGGAACAAACCGGTCGATACAAAGATTATCCACAAAATATTTCCTTAGGCCGCTATTAAGTGGATTGTCCTGGTAATCCATTTTTGGGAGGATCATTTTCCCGGTGAAAGTACTCTTAATGTGGCCGGGATGAGGCAACGGAAACGAACGGATTATCCCGAAAGCCCGAATATGTCAGCGAAGTAATTAATCTTTCGCTCAAGGAAGACTATGATCTTTTTTTTTTGTTGATGACGCCAGCGGCAGATATTGTAAGGCTTTTCTACCTTCGTTATTTTATAGTTTGTATAAGTAGATGCCAGAAATATTTTTTTGGGAACTTACAATGAGTTAAGATTCTAGAGTTAAGTTGTTCTGTGCTATTAGTAAAGTAGGTATAACTCTCTATGTTCGTCTACGTGGAATTTTGGATGCGTCTTCTGTAGAAGATTTTTGTATGGAGCGTGGTAAAGTGTTTTTTGATATAAAGGTTGTCAAATCACCTGCTTCATTTTCCTGTGTCTCCCAACATATCTTAGTAACGTGAGACTTTGGTCAAAATCACCTAGTATTTTTCGGTTTGTATTTGCATACTCTATAGCAATATTAGTTACTAGCTGTTTCCCGCGGCTTCTATGTCTTTTCGAGGATGCGCAGTGCGCGAGCCGCAAGTGGTTCTCGAGCGTGGAAAAAAGTAGCCTATGTGTTAATCCAGGTCCTAATCTGTCTGAGTACTCAATTTCAGCCAGATTCGTTGTGTAGTTTTTGCGTGAAAGAGTAACAAACATTCTTACCAACTTTCGCGTTTATTTTAGTAGTACAGGATAATTGAGTGCGAAAAGATCCGTTCAACCGTTTTAGCGTGATCGAGTTAGAAATATCCAAACTTTCACATTAATACAATTATCCCATTAACATTTGTAGAATTTGTAGGAGATGAGTGATATTTTAGAGTAGTTACCTACTGCTGATTCGTAAAATTTCTGTCTGGAATCCTCTTTCTACTTCTCTTCAACCCTCATTATGACAACCTTATTAAGCCTTAACACGATTCGCGCGAGAATCACGCGAACTTTCTCTCAAACAACGAATTACCATGCAACGGACGAAACGCCCATAATCTATAAGATATTATCAACAACTCTGTAAATATCTTCAGACAAATATACAGAACGTGTTCATATTACTGTGTTCCATATAAAGATTATCTGACGTGGCAATTGTGTCTTCGTGGGGCAGGCATGGACTCAGGACAACAAAGGGTATTTATAATAAGAGAAAACGCGGGCGCCATTTTTTCCATACAAACGTAGTCCCCTGATGCCTCCCTGGATAATGAAAATAGAGCAAAAATGTTTTTCCATCAAACCTCTATCTACCATGGCCATGCCCTTATGTTTTGTTTTTTCCCATATTCTAATTAAAATAGTAAGTAGAAGCCTTCAAAAACTGAGAAAATTGCCCAATTGAAACGTCATTTTCAGACACCCACCAAAAAATAATACACATATTAACAATAAAAATTGGAATAGCTTTTTTTAAATTATTTCTGAAAAAAATATTATAATTACTCAAGTTTTGGAGGAGGAAATAGGGGACTGCAAAATGCTGTTTTGGTCAATTTTGGTGCCTATTATAGGTCTGCGCTGCATTTCTCCCTTTCTTGCTGTTTACGGAGGGGTTTGGCAACATTTTATTTAAATACCTATTCTTTAAGAAACATTAAACTGCATGCCAAAATAATTATTTTTTAAAAATACGCACTTTGGAACAAATGTAGCCCGACATATGCAGGGTTTAGGTAAAATTGAGCAATTTTTTAAAGAAGGACTTAATTATAATCTTTTTGTTCCACAACTTTGGAGAAATCGTAATATTTTTTTGATTTCTCGTACAAATTGTCCAATCAGATGATCGTTCAAAAAGTTCAAAAGTAAAAGTTGTTTAGTTTCACGAGTAAAAGACCTTCTGATAAATATACTTATTTTATACTATACGGAGTGACTGGTAACACGATGCACACATTTCTGGAGGTGAATGAGAAGACGAAACTGAAAAACTTACCCCAAGAAACCTATACTCAATTCTTAAAAAATCTTAGACTTCTCATACAAAGTTAATTTTTAGATTAAAAAAATAATAATTCAAAACAATTTATTTCAAATAGGTGTTTACACACACTTTTAACTAGATTTCTATGAAAAGTCTTTAAAAAATTGCAAATTGACCATTGGTTTTTTTTCACTGCGCTATAATTTTTAATTACACAAAATCACAAAAGTAGTGCATCATGGACACCGAAGAACTAAGGCGTCACGTGTTTCAATTTCATACATTTTTAGACCAAAATTTCGTTTCTGTCAGATGATAAATGTTTAATGTTAATAATTAATAATAATTAATAATTAATGCACTACTTTTGTGATTTTGTGTAATTAAAAATTATAGCGCAGTGAAAAAAAAATGAATAAAATTTATCGAAATTTCAATGGGAGGCAATTTAGGGAATTACTGACTCTCACGTTATATTCGTGACCAAGTGTTGTATGTGTTAACTGGCCTACTCTTGTCACAGGCATCAAAGACAAATGCAATAATTTTAATGCTTTTGCTTACAGTTTTGCCCGCGTGGACATCGTTTTCATGACTGTCTTTGAGGGTGAGTGGTGAGCGAGCCGCAAGCGGCTCGCGAGCGTGGGCATTACTTTTCTTCAGATCCCTATCCCAGATCGGGCTATTCTGAATAGCAGTCGATGTCATTTCCCATTCCCTTAAACATCTTTGTGCAAAAAATCACAACAATCCATTGTTCCGTGCGATGTTAAATAATTAACCAAAACAGATTATTTTTTCAGTTTCAGAACTGCACCGGACTAAGCTATTTTCACTGGATAAAATTAGCCTATATCCTTTTCCGTACCATAGGCTACCTGCATGTCAAATTTAGACCGGTTAGTGTTGAAAAGGTAACAAACAAATAAACACATTTTCACATTTTTAATAATAAGTAGTATAGTATATAAGCAGATGGCCGCTGGGGCAATGAAGTTCCTGAGTGGCGACCGCGCACCGGAAAACGTAGCGTAGGCAGGCCTCCCACGAGGTGGACCATCGACCTGGTGAAGATCGCGGTAAGCTGATGAATGCGGGCAGCGCAAGACCGGTCGTCGTGGAAATCCTTGGGGGAGGCCTTTGTCCAGCAGTGAATGTTTTTCGGCTGATATGATGATGATGATAAGTAGGGATTACTTCTCGTGTCATATTGTTTTATATCCTAATGACATTATTTGTTTGATATCAATATATTTTTTTAACATTATTAACTGATGATTGTTTGTTTTTATTTTTTTAACAATCTTTGACATTATGTACTATAATTACTAATTTATAAAATTAAAAAAAACTTACTTTCGTGATTTTATAGGTGATGCGGGTGATGCAACATCTCTATTCCAAATCTAAGTAAACCATCTTTCAATAGAAATTTCCAACAATGTACACAATAACCTAACCTAAAATTAAAAAAAAAACAAATCTGATACCAATGTTTTCCGTTATTAATGTTACATTATTAATTTGTAACATGAATAACTGAAAACATTGGTAGGTATCGGAATTTTTTTATAAAGAAATGATTAATTTCAAGTTAGGATATTGTTTACATTGTTAGAAATTTCGAATAAAAGATAGTTTACCAACGCCCATTGTTGATACAAATCCATAATTATACTATTTTGTCAAGGAATTTAGGTCTACGTTTTTACCTATGAAATTTTTGACCATCGTATTTTAATGTTACGAAATTTATTTTTAATGGAAAATGTCATTCATCACACTCCCACATCTTCATCCATCTCTGTCTATCATATCTCACACAGTCGCAACTCTGAACAAACGAACACTGCAAATATAATCCGGCGAAATTACAGCCGCTGCCCGCGCCCGCATTACCCATTGTTGGTGCGACCATCTTCCCTGAACGGATATTACGGAGGCTTAGTACCGTGCAATTGGAGCAACTATGTTTATACAGGTGGATTTACATACGAAGGGAATTAAAAAAAATACCACGGTTAGTAGTTAAGAAACTAAGCTTTTCACAGGAAATTGGGCTGATTTTATGAATCATCGGTTTCTACATCGTAATGATATTTAGCTATTATGTATCACATCCTGTATAGAGTTATATTAGCCAGGGTTATCTCAATCGTAGAAAGCCGTGGCGATGATTTTGGTAACAGTATCAGCTTTACTTTTATTGATATGGTTTGGATCCGTGTTAAGCGACGCCAATTAACTTAACTAGCTTTAGCAGCGTGATAAATATTTGTGAGCCTACCAAATAGATTTTATTGTGGCCTCGGTGATTATAAGAGTCCTAAGTGAGTTTCTGCGGTTTGGATTTCTATTTAATCGGTGTAGGAGAATTACGAGAATTCAATGGCTTTATTTCTGCTATGAGTGTATGTAAGGACGATGAGTACAAAGACAATAAAGATGTTAACTCTTATTGCATAATCAAACAAATAATGAACACGGTCAGGTGAATATTGAAAAAGTTACCATTGTCAAAGTATATATATTAGTACTAACATACAGTATAGACACTCCCTGCCGCTCTCTAGATTGCCACCTCACCCCCTCATCATACAGATTGGTTACAGTTTGGTTGTCGAACGTGTAAGATTTCACCGCTATTTTGTTTGTTCCGTCATTCCCTTTTTGAAATGTCAGTTCTGACCCGTTGTATGAAGTGTCCAGGGTGTATTGTTGTAATGAACTTTACTACGTTTGCAATGTTGGCGACTTGCATAATATCCCGTATATGACTTTGGACCCTCTACTACGGCCCTATTTCTTGTTAAACATGTCTTTGTCTTTAACGAACACGAACCTCTTAAAATACTTGAAAGCTTTATATTATACTCGTACCATGACTGAAGAATTTCCTAGGGAAATAAACTATTTCTATTAGGTATCTTATATATTATGTAGGTAATAATAGACTTGCAAAATCTGCAATATTGGCGATTAAAAAAAATCGTTTAGGAACCGTTAACTAGGGGTTCTACTCATCGTACTGAACAACTTTCTCCAAGGAACCTATAGTCAATTCTCAAAAAAAAATTTGGACCCTCCATACTAAAAATGCACGAAATTGGTCGATCAGCTGATCGATTTGTACGAAGTAAATTTTTTTTTTGCGATTTCAGCAAAGTCGTAGAACAAAAGTTGTTCAGTATGCTGAGTAGAAGCCCCAGTTAACAGGACCTACACCAATTTTGCTACACCCTGTATATTATCTTGTACGAATTCAGACCGTGTACCTACTGCCATATTTCCAGTAGACTAAGGTTTGTACTGCTGGTCGAATATCATGGTCTTTCGTTCCTAATCTCTTACATGTCTAGATAATATTCTCTTCACCAACTCAAGTGAACTTTCTTGTCAGTGCTTGCGTGTCTGCATCTAATCATCATCGTTTCTTTCAACAAACATAGCTTTTTTAGGATTCCGTACCTCAAAAGGAAATTAAAGTTTCATCATCATCATTATATCAGCCGAAGGATGTCCACTGCTGGACATAGGCCTCCCCCCAGGATTTCCACGACGAGCAGTAAAAAAAAACTAAAAACCGACTTCAAATTGAAATTCACTTAAAAGTATGAAATAATATTAATATAATTAACTACTCGACATTAACCAACAATAACGGAATCAAAGGTGGGTACGAATAGGAGCTTTAATTTTTTTGAGGTTGGTATCAGTACACAGTTACTTACGTATCAAATGTTTTAGATTCGATGGTTAGCTGACACCGATCTCAATAACAATTTTTAGCCCCTAATTTAATTCGTACCCACCTTTTATCGCGTAATTGTTGGTTAATGTCGTGTATTTAAGTATAATATTATTATTTCATACTTTTGAGTGAATTTCATTTTGAAGTCGCTTTTTAGTTTTTTAAACTGTTATTTTTAATTTCTTCATTTCTATAAGCCATCTATCTAACAAAGTTAAACCCAATCACCTACTCGCCAATAGGAATCATCAAATCATAATGCATGTGTTTCATTAGCAGATACAGAGTCCTGTGGCTTCCATCATCATCTCAGCAGCATGAAAGTTAGGGAGTTAAATCTTCCAACATCAGCTCATCTGAATAACCTGAAAGAATACAACTATCGGTCTATGTGTGACCTACGTATCTAATTACGTATAATATTTAAAGAATTATCCTCAAAATCTAACTGTAAAGGAGTTATACCTTCCTTCATCAGCTCATCAACATAAGATGATGACTACCAGATGTAAATATTTTAATAGTTTTAAAAAACATATGAAAAAATATGTAATACGTGCGTATAAAATTTGAGGTTTGCCTTCGTTTTCCCAGGGATTTCCCACAATCTGCGGAGATATCGAGTAACAATCATACAAAAAAACAACAACATACAGTCGAATCGAGAACCTCCTCCGTTTTTGAAGTCGGTTGAAAACGGAACCACTATAGGATCACTCGCGTATCTGTCTGTCCATCCGTCCGTCTGTCTGTTACAGCCAATTGCTCCGAAACTACTGGACAATTGAAATTTGGCATACATATGTAAATCGGTGACCCAAAGACGGACGTATAAAGTAAATAAGTAAATTTTAAACATGGGGGCCACTTTAGGGGTGTTAATCAGATTTTTTTCAAAACAGTTTAGCAAACTATATCGTGTGACATATCAAATGAAATTATTTGTGAAAATCTTTATATATATATGTTTTTTTCTGAAATTTTAAGATAAATAGTTTTGAAGTTATTTGTGAGAAACTACAGAAAGTAAATAGTATCTCATCTGTGCTACAGGGCCTAAAATAAAATAAAAACAGAAAATAGTTGGTTATATCAGCTCATATACGTCCCCACCGAGGGGCTCGAGCCTACCCTGAATTAGGGCGATCGGGCCTTAGTCGACCACGCGGGTCCAGTGCGGGTTGGTCAACTTCACACAACCTTCGAGTTTCTTCGCAGGCGTGTGTAGGTTTCCTCACTATGTTTTCCTTCACCGTAAGAGCTTCGGATAAACATACATGTGAAATCGAAATTCCAAAACACATTGGTACGTGGCGGGATTCGAACCACGACCTCCCAGACAGGAGATAGCGGCCCTCGCCATTAAGCCACCGACACTCCTATAGATTACAGAGAAACCTATAAAATGGTAATGATATTTATAGTAACATAGGGTAATTCTCAATCAACGTACGGAAGCCTCTCCACGCGAATTTAACTCGCACTTAGCTGTTTTTTTTAATGCGTAGCTTCGATGTACTTGTTTGGTCTTTCGCACCAAATAATACAAACACTACGCACACGCCACGTCTGCTAGTAATAATTAACTTACCAAATCTGCAATGTTGGCGACTTGTATCGCGTCGTGCACGACTTCCGACCTCGTGCTGCCATTTCTTCTATCAAACATGGCTTTGTCTATGACGAGCGCAGTCTCGATGTACTTGGTGGTTTCCCGCACGTCGCGCCTGCGCCGGTTGAGCGCGCGCAGCCCCGCGTCGTGCCACCACCGCCATGCGCGGTCTTCTTTGGACTTCATGTCCCTGAAACAAAGGTGTAATATTACAAATAAGGTTGTGGTAAAATAGGTATTCCAACAGTTAGACCATGGGTACATTTAGTATTCCGTGGTACACACAGTTGGACAAAGCAGTTGGACCATGGGTCGGGAGCCGTTTTATGTTCGTGATACATATGTTCATGATAAATATCTAGTTAAGGCGACAATTTTAAAATTTTGGTTGCAGGGATCTCGATTTTTCCAAGCCATTCCAATACATAAATGAAAGTGATATTTTGTAACCTGATTCTTTATTTCAATGAGTTCATTTTGTCAGTTGCAGAAACACGATTCGTTAACATTTAGAACAGAGAAAAATATATCAAAGAAACCTCTTTAAAAAAAGAGATTTGCATTCTGCAGACAAACTAGACCTCTAAATTTTCTTAGTCAACACCTCTAAACTTCAATATGCCAGTTGGATTTTTTTAAATAAATTGTAGTAGTAAATAATTTGTAGAAACGAAAAAACAATGAAAAAGTGAAAAATTGTGATTATTTTCTTTACTCTTTTCTCGTAAAGAAAAAGACAGAGACAAGTGTTCAATGTTGAGTTATCCTCAACAACTTATCGTGCTTCGCAGTAACCACATTTAAACATGAGTAAAAAATCCAAAATGCACATTTTTTTATATGACGATGAGAGAAGAAACCTAAAGGGTATCAGAAAGTAGAAAATTTAAAAACTTAAACCCACCGACGTAATATCGCTCTTACTTGTAGATTTAACTCTAACGATAAATAATATGTGAGATTCTAAAAAAAATAACCATTTCTTTTGGCTTTGCCATAGTCGGGTTTAAATCTTGTACTACCTATATAATTTGTAACTTTTTCTAAGAGTTTTCTCCTCTTCATAATTTGACATCCCACTCGATACGATTCTCGAGACCTCCACTTTTTAGAATGTGAGTAATATCCCTCATATTCATTTTGGTTGTATAAAATGTAGCCTATGCTATCCGGGACATTTATTATATCAGCTCATATACGTCCCCACCAAGGGGCTCGAGCCTACCCTGAATCAGGGCGATTAGGCCTTAGTCGACCAAGCGGGCCCAGTGCGGGTTGGTCGACTTCACACACAACCTTGGAGTTTCTTCGCAGGCGTGTGCAGGTTTCCTCACGATGTTTTCCTTCACCGTTAAAGCAATAGGTAAGAATATGTACGTAAGTTTTTTGAAAAACTTATTGGTACATTGGCCGTCCAGATTTGAACCCGGTACCTCTGATTAGATGGACCGAGTCGTTACCGGTTGAGCCAACGACGCTTTTTTTAGCCACCGACATAATAATGAATAAAGAATCTAAGACACCTCATTCATCAAAATTTGCTAGTAGTTTATGCGCTGCGGTACGACATACGTAAACACATACTTAAGACAATAGACAATAAGATAACACCTTTTAAAATAAACCTTGTTTATTTGATTTGATTTGAAATACATTACAACTGCTAAAATCATAACTCATCGGATAAAAATATAAAGAAAAAAGGTTACCATTGGCTATCGGCAAAGGAATCCAAATTCACGATTTTACAACTTACATTAATTTAATTTTATCAGAATCTTCTTTAATCACCATCGTAGCGGCAACAATGATTTTTACGTTATCTACCAACATTGTAAAATATTCAAAGAAATTGCTAAAATACCTTCGAAAAATAATTAAAGAAATAAATTCCTAAGAATTTCCAACAAATTTTCTTCGAAGATACACAAATCAAACCTTACTTCTTCAATAACAATTCCCAATTTAATTTACTTATCCCAGATCCAGATCATTAAATTAAATCAACATTTTAATCCAATTATAAAAAGATCGAGGTCAATTACAAGATCTCAAGAAATTCCTTTACATTCGCAAACGGTAGGTATAAAATGTCCGACCAATCAGTATAAACTTCATTATCTAGAAACCCAATCTTACATTCTCAAGAGCAATTGTTGGGCGCCAACCGCCATTTTTAAAGAAATACCCTTAGCCATAGCCCTAATAAGGTGAAAGGACCAAAAGACTAACGTGCACATAAACTTGATTAGGACTACTTACCCTTCGAATTAATGGAGGGTGGACGAACAAAAAGTGACTTCGAAAGCGTTCACCGTCCGCGTATGAAAAGGCTCGCTTGGTGCCATTGAACACAGAAATCTTTTTTGAGTTTTCGCTGTTTTTAAGTTTCTGTATTAGAAAACAGGGGGAGGCCTATGTCCAGCAGTGGACTTCTTTCGGCTGATATGATGATTAGAAAACAGGACTCTGTTACTAAGTCTTCACCCCATTTTACCTGTCCGTCGTCTGTTTATCCAAGCTTTAAAAAGATATATCTTTTAATCTTTGATAAATAATTTGACTGACTCTGTGGCTCAGTGGTTAGTGCCCTTGACTACTGATCCGAGAGTCGTGGGTTCGATCCCCACCCAGGGCAAGCATTTGTGTGATGAGCAGATTTGTTTGCTCTGTGTCTGGGTGTTAAATATCTATATATGTATGTTTTTAAACGTATATAAGTATGTATATCAGTCTCTGGTAACCCATAACACAGGGAATCCTACTTTGGAGCCAGATGACCATGTGTGATATGTCCCAGAATATTTATTTATTTAATCTGGCTAAAATAATCACAGAATTTGTGGTTTAAAAAAAAATACGATGTTGTCTGTAAAGTCGGTTTACGGACGATAATTTTACGTGATAACGTGTCACAAGCCGAACGCTTGTGTGCTTTAGACCACACGACTGAAGTAAAACTTCTTCAGTTCCATGTTCAAGGAGATGTAACATACCGGCCATAGTCGGGTGAGTTAACTCTTTGGCATTTCCTCACAAAGAATTGACCGAATTAGAATACCTCTTGTAAGATCCTGGAAGCCTAGTACTTTTAATCCTTTTAACTTAACTTGACCTTGACCTTAACAGGCCCCAAGCCCCCGGCCCCATGCCCCAACCCCCAAGCCCCAAGTCCTAAGCAAGTACAAGTACAACTCTTGCTTGCACGTTTGGCTCACCGTACTGGCGTAACGGGACAATGACGTCACGTAACGGGACACTTTTTCGTGATTGCAGCCCGTGTCATCAATTTATAAGACGTTATCACGTCAAAAATAAAAAAGTGAAAAATTAAGAGGGTCTCCGAACAAGAAACCGAACAAGAAACGTGTTATCTGATCCGATAAGAGCGAGAAAACAAGATAAAACTGAACAAATTTAAAAAATGATATAGGGAATGTATGCAGACTGTAGTGGTAGTAGGCACAATGTATATTAACGTGAGTAAAATATTTTTATTTTATTGTGGGCCCTGAACAATGACCTTCTTCACACAATAAGGTCATTGGCACTGAACATTCAGCACGTTTTAAGGTATTTTAGTGATATTGCAAAATCGAGAGAAATAAACCCGTAAAAGTGTTTTCATTACCACAAAGTAAAATATTGGAAATACTACTTCCATTTTCATGATATTATGAGATAGAAGTATAACAGGAAATAATCCATGCGTTTTCATTTGACAGGTAGAAGGAACTCCGCCCTTCTTCCGCTTCCCAAGTATTTCCGAATCGCAATGTTACACTACATTTGTTCCGACAACCTACTTAAGGTTAAGGCTCCTTCGTCTCTAAAATTAGCAACTCGATTCACGATGTTTCAAACATCGAACGAAATAGCTTGGAAATAAAGTTCTTGTCAGCTCGTACTGCAACGTGGCTGTTACGTCAGTCGCTGCGAACGAATCGTTCGAAATTGTGGTTTTTAACCATTCATTCATTCATATCAGCTCATATACTTCCCCACCGAGGGGCTCGAGCCTACCCTGAATTAGGGCGATTGGGCCTTAGTCGACCACTCGGGTCCAGTGCGGGTTGGTCGACTTCACACACAACCTGCGAGTTTCATCAAATTAGCGAGTTTTTAATCATTGTAAATAAAATAAGAAGAATTTCTTAAAAGTAGGAGTACAAAATCGTTTTATATTGTTTTGTTAAGAAGTTCTTAAATTATCATAATGTTTCGATTAAAGTTGCAGACGTTCTATGGTTACAACTAGAAAAAGAGGGTGCATTTGGATTTTTTTTTATTTAGTTCTGTGTATTCAAATATAATTCGAGGAAATCAAAATCACTCCTCATCATATGCCGTAAATTACAAAACATTTTTTTTCTATAAAAAAATCCTTAATTGAAGTAAAATGTGTTTACAAAATTGGTCGTTGGCGGCGGTACAAGCCTTAAGGTGAAGTTGATGTACTGTTGGAAAAAGCACTGTAAAGCCGACACTAGTGGTTATTTTTCACCGGTAACACAAAGGAAAATTTTGAACGAATTGTACAGCTACGCTGTGTACGCTTTGTCACGTAGTCTCTATCGTCCAGCTTGTACAAAAAAAAAACATTACGCATGTATAGCGTAGGCAAACAATAATGAGAAGCATATTGATTCGTAATAAAGAAAATCGCAAACAAAAAAAAATTGGTTGTCTGTAAAATCGGTTTACGGACAATAGTTTAACGTGTAAACGTCATAACAAAACATTGATGAAATGATTGCATACTTTTATGACGAGTCAATAAGCGTAACGGGACAATGAGCGTAACGGGACAATGAGTAGAGCTTTTTCATGTGTGCAGCCGGCGTGCATCGATTTATTAGACGTTGTCACGTCAAAATATAGTTGTATGGAGGCCTGTATTTTATGAATATTGCCTGAACAACTAATATTGTCATTTGATAGAACATCAACAATAATTACTACTTGCAAAGTTTTATGAAATTCATTAGAGCCATTTTCATGATTAATTTTCTTTTTTTTATGGCGGCCATTAAATAGCAACCCAGCCAAAAGCTGCTCAGAATCCGTCGAAAAATTAGAATAACAATCTTAATTTCAAAATATGATGTCGATCGCACCATTGGTTTATATAGGGAAAGCATTACAGCAAGCGGACGGACGATCGTTTTTGCAAATAATATTATGTTCTTTTGTTCATACTAGTAGTGACAAAAAACACATTTTATATAAGAACGAACGAGATTCTCTGTCACGCGGTAAAAAAAGTGTCCGAACATAAAACCACCCCTTTTTGTTCACGGAGGTGTACTTTCGTGGTTCTCCCTCTCTTATCAACATAGCTATTTGAATATTTCTATCTTTGTTTCCTGTTAAAAATGCCCGGACGTTTTTGTAGTTTGTTTGTATAAAACTAAGTGATCTAGTTTTCTTTTATATTATTACTAGCTGTCCCGGCGAACTACGTACACGTACTACGTACACTGCCCTACCCTACCCTACCCTACACTACACTACACTACACTACCCTACCCTACCCTACACTACACTACCCTACCCTACACTACCCTAACCTACACTACCCTACCCTACATACACTACACTACACTACCCTACCCTACACTACACTACACTACCCTACACTACACTACACTACCCTACCCTACCCTACACTACCCTACCCTACCCTACATACACTACACTACACTACACTACCCTACCCTACCCAAAAAAAAAAGTGTTGGCCGATTCTCAGACCTATTCAATATGCTCACAAAATTTCATGAGAATCGGTCAAGCCGTTTCGGAGGAGTAAGGGAACGAAAACTGTGACACGAGAATTTTATATATTAGATGTGATCTACTTACCTACACGGTAAATTCAGAAATCTTTTTTTTTACGACGATGAATTCTTTCTTCACTCCCTTTGATACCTTTTCTTTCACGCTTCAACACCTTAACCAATCTTGACGTTTGGTATGGAGGTAGCCTGTGTCATGGAAAAGGACATAGGCTACTTTTTTACCCGTGAAAATAGCGTAGTCCGCTACAGTTGTTGAGAGAACTGAACAAAATACTCTTTTTTTGGTTGATTTCTTTAACATTGCAACGGAGCATCGGATTGTTGTGATTTTTTGCACAGAGATATTTGAGGGGATGGAATAATAAGCACAGCCCGAGACAGTTCCCTAGGGATCTAGGGAATACTCATATCCAGGCTGGCATGCGTCGCAACGGAGCAACGGATTGACGTGATTTTTTGCATAGAAATAGTGGAGGGGGTGGGAAGTGACATATAGGCTGCTAATCAGGATAGCCCAGTTTAGTTCTCCAGGGATCTGGAGTAAACAACTGTCTACGCTCACCCTCAAAGACAGTCATGAAAACGATGCCCACGATGACCACGGGGTGGGAAGTGACATAGTCTATATATACGTCACTATGATAGACTGCTTATAAGAATAGCCCAATATAGTTCCTTAAGGATTTGGAGAAAACTCATATCTTGGCTTGCGGCTCGCGCACCACTTACCCTCAAAGACAGTCATGAAAACGATGCCCACGATGACCACGGGGTGGGAAGTGACATAGTCTATATATACGTCACTATGATAGACTGCTAATAAGAATAGCCCAATATAGTTCCTTAAGGATTTGGAGAAAACTCATATCTTGGCTTGCGGCTCGCGCACCACTTACCCTCAAAGACAGTCATAAAAACTATGCCCACGCGTGTGAAGCCACGGGCAAAAACTAGTTAATAATAACTGTTCAAGATATATAAATTATTGAATTCAAATGTAAGACGTTGATTAAAAGATATTGAATTATCTACATTAAAATATCAATTTAGACATTTGTATGACAGTTTTGGTATCACTTATAGATATTAAATTAAACCATTACTATAATAGTAATAACAGAAGGAGCTCCTTCACCACATTATTTTTTACGGTCATATCCTAAAAGGGACGTATTTTCTGACAAAATTAGCGGAAAAGCTATCTGTTTGCTAGACATCCCGTGTGAAAAATGGTCACCCACACATCACCTTAATGTTATACCCGGAGCCTTTGTATTTCAACGGCGTGGAATTTTCACATCTGATGGGAAGTAGTAAAAAACCGAGTAATTATAAATAACTGAACTTCTAAAATTAGTCATAACTAGAGTTGAAAGTAACTGTGTAGACCTATCTATAGGTTTTTTTTAAATATCATTTTTTTTTAACCCACAACTGATAAGCCCTTGGCATCGACCCACTTGATGATAGATAAGTGACGATGATGTCGAAGATGGTAACGGGCTTACCAAGATTTACCAACGCAATGGAGAACTGGCTATCTTATTTTTATATCGGAACACAGCGAGTCTTACATAGTTACTAGTAGAACCCCCTGGTAATCGAGATGATGCCAAGGGCTTACCAATTATGAAAAAAAAAGATCTCCGAAAAAAAGAAACCTCCTGGCCTTAAGCGAATAAAATAACCATTACGCCACGGAGGTTGTTAATAATTAAGGCGGTAATATTACAGATTTTTGTTATTTTTGACGTCAATTACTCCTAAACGATGGAAAACCCAAGGTTGAAAAAAATACCCTTATTGTTGATGATGTTCCTTAAAGTCAAAAGCTATTAGAAACACGATTGAGCAGTTTAGGCTCGGTAGAAAAAAAATCCCAAAGATGGTCTACACAGTTACTCGTACTTTCAACTCTAGTTATGACTAATAATTTGATGTAAAAATTTTTAAAAAAATATGCATCTATATTTGTTATGATTATACAAAGTGAGTTATGTTATTATTTTTTATACTTTTATTGTAGTTTTCGATTAAACGAAAAACCATTGAAAAGGTGTGGTTATTTTCTTTACTCTTTACACGTAAAAAAAAAGACTGAGTTAACCTGTTCCAATCAATACCTCGCATTAAAAATAGTACTTCTAAACCTTACAAAATTACATATTTATGGTTACCTCGTTATACGAATACGATTTACCTATAAGAGAAAACATATTATAAAAAACCGGTAAAGTGCGAGTCAGAACCGCGCACAAAGGGTTGCGTACTATTATACCAGATGGCGCTAGTTTCCTCACGTTTTTTTGTATGGAGACTTTCACTTTTTCCAATTTTTTGTTATAGCGGCAACAGAAATACATCATCTTCTAGCTATTACGGTTCATGAAATACAGCCTGGTGACAGACGGACAGACAGACGGACGGACGGACAGCGGAGTCGTAGTTAATAGGGCCCCGATTTTACTGGAACCCTAAAAAGAAAGAAATAATTGACTTAAACCGGTTAGAACTTTTAAAAAATCTTAACAGCCAAAAAAGTAAAGCAATGTTTTTTTTTTATTTTAGAAAAGATGGATTTTCCATTGATCCAATCTCAATGATAAACTACCTCTGTAGCTTTCCTTTCTAAGATTACATAACTTGACGTGACGTGGACGATTCGAAAAAAACCTGGCGGATAATTTAAGAGCGGAATTAATCCCATCGGGGATTATTTTCCTCAAGATTGTGTCTGGGTATAGGGTTGTGGAAATCGTTTCTTTTTTTTTATACAGATCGATGTTCCGCATTGGAAATTAAAAGTATAAAATTATTTTTAAACTGAATTGAAAGGCGATTCTATGTGAAGTCTATCCTTGGGCTGTTTAATTTTATAGCCACTTTAGTCAAATAAAGGTTATTCAGGTAAAATATATGGGTGCGTCAAAACATTTTGAGAAAAGTTAATTGTGCATACATACAATGAAATAAAATAATACTTTAAAAAACTAAACGTAAACCGGAAACGTACACCGGAAAACGTAGCGTAGGCAGGCCTTCCACGCGGTGGACCGATGACCTGGTGAAGGTCGCGGGAAGCCGATGGATGCGGGCAGCGCAGGACCGGTCGTCGTGGAAATCCTTGGGGGAGGCCTTTGTCCAGCAGTGGACGATTTGTGGCTGATATGATGATGATGATGATGATGAAAAAACTAAAACCCGAACACAGAAAAGCATAAAAACAAGAGTTTCCCGCCTGAAATCATAGCCTTTATTTTTTTTTCCTTTCGTCTGTGGTAATAGCCGCGGTCGCAAGCCTTTATTTTTGATTACGATAGGGCTTGTGGCTTTACAAACTTTTCCGTAGGCGGGTTTTAGTTTATTTAACTTTTATTCTATTTCCATATTTTTTTTACTCATATATAGTTAGAATGACGTGCTTGTCAAGATTTTTCTTTTGATACCAAACATGATATGAATATCTATAAAAAAAGTTTTTTTTTGGTTGTTTTATTCACCTATAAAATCCGTTGTTGATTTTTTTTAAATGCTTTATATCCTATGACACGCGGAGTAATGGCACAAATCCAAAGACACCACATTTGTCAAGATCGGTTAATTAGTTACGAGGGGACAGATGAACATCCATACATACATACATACATATATACATACATACAAACATACATACATAAATACATATATAGACTGTCAAAAACATTACCCTCCTTTTTTCGCAGTCGGGTAATACAAGTACAAAGTTGTTATTGACTTTTCCTTCCTTATTGCCTACTATATCTACAGACACTCAATACTAAATCCCCGTTTACACAACTTACAAAATTGTCAACCCTACTGTTGCCCGGGGCAAGTGCGTGATTCGGGAGATTTGTCGAGTCACATCGCGTCTTGTAGCCCCTGTATATATCATGGTAAACACACCCTGTTTATGTAGGTGTAGAATTTCCAAAATAGACGTCTGTGACTTGATCAGATTTAAGCGGTGTTTTGGCGATAGTAGTATTGATAATAGCAATTCATATTACGTATTATGCAAGACTGATATGCAAGAAATATTGATAAAACACCTCTGTATCTACCCCCTTCGAGCGCCTTCCCGCCACTTTCACCTGCTCGTCGGTCCACCGAGTGGGAGGTCTGCCTACGCTACGTTTTCCGGTGCGCGGTCGCTACTCTAGAACTTTACTATCCTAACGGTCATCTCTACGAGCTATGTGCCCTACCCACTGTCACTTAATGGCCTTAAGGCGAGGCGAGGCACGTAAAGGAAAAAAAAAGATGTCTCTGTTTTTTCCTTTACGTGTAAAGAGTCAAGAAAATAACCACACTTTTGCACTTTTTAAATTAACACAAGCGACGAGAAATTCTCCCGATGCTCTCGAATGGTAGGAACACACCCTTTTAATACATTGATGACACCGACGTGATATGAACATGCAACCTTCTGATAACACCAGCTTGGTTAGTCACCACCTTCTTATCTAAATCTTGCCACCAAACATTAAGGTTAACAGCAATGATGTGCTCCGTCATGAAAATAGGATTAGCCAGTTCCCCATTGTGTTGGGGGAATTTCGGTAAGCCTGCTTCTATCTTCTTCGTTAGTCAGTTACCATCAAAGAAGAGAAGAGTCTAGGACTAAGGACTTTTCTCTTTAGTGGTTACCATCAGGTAAAAGAATGCCAAGGCTTGTCAATTAAAGATTTTAATAATCTTATCAATTAGATTCAAAATAAGAAACAGACTATATCAAAAACATTATCCCGCTTTTTGATGCAGTCGAGTAAAACTGTATTTAATGTTAATCACAGGATTAAGACGAATCTATAAATCCATCAAGCCGTCTAGGCTACAGGCTCAGCCAAAGATACATACATACATCATCATCAAATAAAATAAATAAAATAAAATATAAGCTCATATACGTCCCCACCGAGGGGCTCGAGCCCTTAGAATGAATAATTGAATTGAATTAGGGCGATCGGATCGGAAGAGCATTGTGCTTAGGTCTTCCATAGTCTCAGCCATGACCACGATATCGTCAGCGAATCGGAGGTGGGATATGTACTCGCCGTTGATATTGATGCCGAGTCCACCCCAGTCCAGAAGCTTAAAAACATCTTCCAGGGCGGCGGTGAACAGTTTCGGAGATATAACGTCTCCCTGTCTCACCCCTTGCTGCAACTGGATAGGTTTCGAGTTCTGGTCCTGGAGGCGAACCGACATGGTGGCGTTTTCATACAGACACTTCAACACCTTCGATGTATCGATGGTCAATTTGGCACCGCTGGAGAGACTGTAGCACAGCCCAGGTTTCGAATAAATCAAAGGCCTTCTCATAGGAAGACCTAAGCACAATGCTCGATGGCCTCAGTAAGGTCTCTCAACAAGTGGGTCTAAAAATTTACATGGACAAGACGAAAATAATGTTAAATGTCCGTGTCGCACCCACTCCTCTAAAGGTTGGAGACTCTACACTGGAAGTTGTTGACAAATATGTATACCTGGGACAAACAGTCCAGCTAGGTAGTTCCAACTTCAAGAAAGAGATCAATCGACGAATCCAACTCGGCTGGGCAGCGTTCGGGAAGCTTCGCAATATCTTTATGTCCCAAATACCGCAGTGTCTCAAGACTAAGGTCTTTGACCAGTGTGTGTTGCCAGTGATGACTTACGGAACTGAGACATGGTCGCTTACTATGGGCCTCATAAGAAGGCTCAAGGTCACCCAAAGGGCAATGGAGCGTGCTATGCTCGGAGTTTCTCTGCGTGATCGAATCAGAAACGAGGAGATCCGCAGGACAACTAAAGTAACCGACATAGCTTACAGAATCGCTAAACTGAAGTGGCAGTGGGCAGGGCACATAGCTCGTAGAACAGATGGCCGTTGGGACAGTAAAGTTCTCGAGTGGCGACCGCGCATCGGAAAACGTAGCGTAGGCAGGCCTCCCACGCGGTGGACCGATGACCTGGTGAAGGTCGCGGGAAGCCGATGGATGCGGGCAGCGCAGGACCGGTCGTCGTGGAAACCCTTGGGGGAGGCCTTTGTCCAGCAGTGGACGATTTGTGGCTGATATGATGAGGGCGATCGGGCCTTAGTCGACCACGCGGGCCCTGTGTGGGTTGATCGACTTCACACACAACCTTCGACTTTCTTATAAGGCGTGTGCCGGTTTCCTTACGATGTTTTTCCTTCACCGTTAAAGCAATCGGTAAGTATGTACGTACGTTTTAAAAGACCCATTGGTACATTGGCCCTCCAGATTTGAACCCGGTACCTCTGTTTAGAAGGGCCGAGTCGTTCCCGATTGAGCCACCGACGCTTTTTACCGACATACATACATCCGAATAATATTACCCTCCGTTTTGGGCAGTGGGCTAAAAAAACTCAGAACCTTTAAAATGTTTCCTCCATTTAATGACTTCTAAAATTTTTACCTTCACAAATCAATAATCCTTCAGAAGTTCCTTCATTCAATCAACTTACTGATCTTTGTTATACAATCTCACTAATTAAATTCAGTGAAATTTTTACTGATCGTCGGTCCTCGGTTAACTGGGTCATTAGTGGAGAGAAGCGAATAATTCTCGCTTCGAAACGCCACTTTGGGATTTCCAAAGGAACCGCTTTAATTCGTCGCTAGATATTGACGTGGAATGGATGATATTGAAACGGAGTTAGGGATGTACTGATACCAACTTATCGATTTGTCGCCCGGGAATCATTAAACAGAGTGCCTAAAGATATTCAGGATTACAAATTTCAACCGGGTAGGTAACTTTGACAAAAGAGTTATAAGGTGGCGCTAGACAATGAGTGACAGATTAAGAGGGCGTAAAAAGCAAAGTAAAGAGAGCGTCAGTGGCGCAATGGCAAGGGCTGCAATCTCCTTTCCGGAAGGTCGTGGTTCGAGTCCTGCCAAATATCAATGTGTTTTCGAATTTCGATTTCATATGTATGTTTAATCAACGTTCTTACGGTAAAGGAAATCATCGTGAGCAAAATGTTCACCCTCCTTGTTCTTGTGCAATTTTTAACTTGCCATCCCACTTAGAAAACACAGCAGGTGCCGCAAAAATGGAGCATTTTTTAATTTTCAATATAATAAAAAAAATTGAAAATAAAAAAATATAACAAAAAATGGCAATAGTAGTCCTTGGTTAGCTTTATAGGTATTTTATTTTTTAGTTCTTATTTTTATACGAGTTGTAATGTTAGTAAGGGTTAGTGTAAGTATGAAATTTCCGATTGTATAAAAAAGTTTAAAGATGAAAATTAATATTAAGAACAATAGTTACTAAAACAAAATTTATTTTTAAAATAGCATTAGACTATTAGAAATGTAAATGTGGTAAACATATGCTTAATGTTTAGATATTTTGAGAGCACGGTGGCTTTAACCCCATGAAATCGGGATTTTTTTTACCTGAAAAAAAAAACGCATATTATTGAGGCAAATAATACACATTTTTAATTTGAAAGCTCTAGAGTCATTGCAGCAGTTTCTTCGTTACTAATATTATATTTGGGAATACCCCTCATAAGATTTCGTCACTTTCAGGAAAATTCACGAAAATTAACCATTTTAAGAAATTGCCCCATCTGACCACTAAGAAAACGTCTTTGTTCCATTCAATGGTACTTAGCTCAGGTAATTGAAAAATGCAAGACATGCTACTAGTTACTAATAAAAGACCATAAGTAGGTAGTGCCACCATAAGGGCAATAATAAAAAAATAATAACTTTTAATTTTAAATAAAAATTGGCATTGAACTTCAAAAACTAAATCGGCAATTTCATACTTAAACCCTATTATTAATATCAATTACCTTTATACCGGGGATGACGAGGGACGGGTTATTTGAGGTACCTATTTTACGTGTTTTCATCATCATCATATCAGCCACAAATCGTCCACTGCTGGACAAAGGCCTCCCCCAAGGATTTCCACGACGACCGGTCCTGCGCTGCCCGCATCCATCGGCTTCCCGCGACCTTCACCAGGTCATCGGTCCACCGCGTGGGAGGCCTGCCTACGCTACGTTTTCCGGTGCGCGGTCGCCACTCGAGAACTTTACTGCCCCATCGGCCATCTGTTCTACGAGCTATGTGCCCTGCCCACTGCCACTTCAGTCTAGCGATTCTGTGAGCTATGTCGGTTACTTTAGTTCTCCTGCGGATCTCCTCGTTTCTGATTCGATCACGCAGAGAAACTCCGAGCATAGCACGCTCCATTGCCCTTTGGGTGACCTTGAGCCTTCTTATGAGGCCCATAGTAAGCGACCATGTCTCAGTTCCGTAAGTCATCACTGGCAACACACACTGGTCAAAGACCTTAGTCTTGAGACACTGCGGTATTTGGGACGTGAAGATATTGCGAAGCTTCCCGAACGCTGCCCAGCCGAGTTGGATTCGTCGATTGATCTCTTTCTTGAAGTTGGACCTACGTAGCTGGACTGTTTGTCCCAGGTATACATATTCGTCAACAACTTCCAGTTTAGAGTCTCCAACCTTTAGAGGAGTGGGTGCGACACGGACATTTAACATTATTTTCGTCTTGTCCATGTTCATTTTAAGACCCACTTGTTGAGAGACCTTACTGAGGCCATCGAGCATTGTGCTTAGGTCTTCCATAGTCTCAGCCATGACCACGATATCGTCAGCGAATCGGAGGTGGGATATGTACTCGCCGTTGATATTGATGCCGAGTCCACCCCAGTCCAGAAGCTTAAAAACATCTTCCAGGGCGGCGGTGAACGGTTTCGGAGATATAACGTCTCCCTGTCTCACCCCTCGCTGCAACTGGATAGGTTTCGAGTTCTGGTCCTGGAGGCGAACCGACATGGTGGCGTTTTCATACAGACACTTCAACACCTCGATGTATCGATGGTCAATTTGGCACCGCTGGAGAGACTGTAGCACAGCCCAGGTTTCGACTGAATCAAAGGCCTTCTCATAGTCCACAAACGCCAAGCATAGTGGCTGATTGTACTCTTCGGTCTTCTGTATAATCTGCCGCAGCGTATGTATGTGGTCTATGGTACTAAAGCCTTTTCGGAAACTGGCTTGTTAGGGATGCTGGAAGTCGTCAAACCTGCGTGCGAGACGATTCGTAATGACTCTCGAAAACAGCTTGTAGACATGGCTCACGTGTTTTATTTTTAGATATTATAATTAGTGTAATATTATTTTTAGTATTAATTATAATTTACATAAATAAACATGTAACTACTTAATAATAATAATATAATAAATGTAAAAATTTGAAAAAAAAACTGTAATGTTAAAGAAAACTTTGCGATTTATTTTTACAGAGGAAATTATGAGCAATCGTGTTTTGGCTACGGTCTACCCTCAGTCAGATAGTGTATTTATTATCTTACGTGTTTTAATGAGTTTCTAAACTGAGGTTGTTCTAAATAAATCATTTATGTAAATTTATCTTTTTACCCCCCTTTAAGGACCTTTATAGTGGAGAGGAAATGACAGTTAAAATTGTAAATAATTCGTAAACATATTGAAAAACATGGTATATTTTGTGTAGGGTGTAAGTCTACATTTAATGTAAATAGTTGATATGATTGATATTGATAATTTTGAGTACTGAAGGACGAGGGATGGTAAATGAAACTGTTCCGCGTCGATGCAAATTTTAGACTGATTTAATTCAGGTAAAAAATCAACTTGCACACGTATGCAAAACGTGGAGGCACTCTTAAGGTTGCGCTACATTAATACCTATTATAATTATTATGTACGTGTTTATGCAGTAGCCCGTATATTATGTTTAATTCATTTAATGATTGTGTAGGAACGGTGTGTTCCTACTCTCGAGGACAAAGGGAGATATCTCCGCCAGGCGAGGTGTTGTGCCTGGGGTCCGGCCGTGGACCAACCGTATATGGCTGGTGCTTGTATATATGCTTTATGAGCAAGGAAATGTTGATAGTGCGTTGTAGATGCCATCTATCGAGATGAAGATGCAAATTTCCATATAGTATGACCGATGGTTCAGTCTTGAGTTGAGGTATGTAGTTTTTAGTGGCGGGTGCTGCAGATGTGGATATGAATAGTATTTTATAATATTTCACAATATTTAGTGTCTTTGCTTTTTAAGAAAGAATATTTTACAACATTGTATTAACACAATTTTTTAATCTATGCTATAATCCTTTCTGAAAAAACAAAGACTTAATATTGTAAGAAATGATAAAGTAATGTTCATAATATCTGTGCGATCATCCAAGTAATTAAACAGATTATGCTATAATAATAAAGATTTTTAGGGATGATTCACATTTTTGGCCTCCATTTCCTGATTTACTGGAGGCGGCAGACATTGAAACTAGTTTTATTTTACAGAAAAGGGTAGTCCGCGCTAATCATCAACTGCAGCCCGTGAATCGCTTCCAGATATTTTATTGAAATAAACATTTTAACTGTTGCCGGTCAATTTACTTACAAAAATATCATGTAGGTTCGTAAGCATATAGATTTTTTTTCGAAAAACAGTGCAGTATACTGAGAAGTAAAATTAACTGGATATAGGTACATTTATTTTTTAAGGCTTAATAAAGTGAAAATAGTTATTTATCATACAAGGGTGGTAAAAAGGTAAATAACAAACGAGTGACATTTGTAAGCCCGAGCCGCAGGCGAGTCCATCTGTCTGCCTTTAACTGCCTTCTGTCTTTCATGAACCGTACAAAGTAGACAGTGAAATTTTCATAAAGTGTGTATTTCTATTGGTACTGTAACAAAAAAAAATCAAAGAGGCCCCAAGAGGACACAAGAAACGTGACTTTAGTACGATGGTATGTATGTGCGACTCCGACTCGCACTTAACCGGTTTTTTTAAATTTCAACATTATAAGAGTGCAAAAAAGTCCTCCAATAAAAAGTAAAACTAACTTTTACTCGAAAATGCTGCTAAGGGTGTTTTCTAAATTTATGTCTTTGACAACGACACTTATTAAATCCCAAAATATGTCATACGTATATGCGATATATCTGGGAAAAAATGAAAAATTGATAAAAAAAAAAAAATATTTTCTCCAAAATGGCAATAAGTTACTTGCGTCTATCATATAATGTGTCAGTGGCATGTGTAAGAAAACCCATAAAAAGGTACCTCCATACAAAGAGAAGAAAGAGAAGGTATGTACTCCAGTGCAGTTCAGTGTATTTTAAATCGTCACTTACCACCAGGTGAGATGTTGTCAAGGGTTTACCAATTGTAAATAAAAAATAAATAAAAAAAAAAAAGCTTTTATTTAACTTACAATGTTTTTCTGTATGTATGTATGTTTAGTTGAAATCTCGCGATCGATTTTAGAGCGATTTCCAGGGGTCCGATTGAGCTGAAATTTGGAATGAAGCCGTGTTACTTGTTACAATATATCCTTTTGGTATTTTGAAACTGATCTGATGATGAACTTTGGAGGTGGAAACAAGGTCCCAGAATCGTTTTTTATTTTTCAATCCAAACAACTAGACTCTTTAGTGAGCTTACCTTTTTTGAATGTGGAACAGTCTATTTTTTTAAATATTCATTTGAGCACTTGGCTTTTTGAGAATTAAAAGCTCTTTTCAATTAAAAGCTTGTACCTAAAAGCTATTAGGTTTTTCGAAAATTATTATTTAAATAATAAATAGTTAAATGTTGTAATGTGTTAGTGATTTATTGTTTGTATCTTCAGTATAATAAAGGAATGTAAACTATAATACTCTGAATTTAATTTCAACAGACTTGTATCTTGTAATAAATTAGAATAACAAAAAATATCCATTTTTGGAAAGTTCACAGTTTGTTAGAAACACTTTCAAGTTCAATCTTAATATTTTTGAAATGAACATTTACATAATGATTCCCGAAGGTTTCCCTATGAACAACTTAATCCAGTAATCATTAAGATATAGAAGTTGAAAAATGGGACCATTTGCCTAATATGGTATTTTACTACTAGTCATTTAATCTGTCAAAAAAGAAAATTTATCAACTGTCAAAAAAGAAAGTTTATTCTGCAATCATTCGCGTCACTGACATAGTGACGACTTAAGTGCCATAGTCTTTAATGAACTAATTTGCTGTTTTTAATAAATGTAAAATTAAAAATTGTTTAATAATTAAAATGAGCAAGTA
The DNA here is from genome assembly GCA_947284805.1 of Coleophora flavipennella. Taxonomy (NCBI): domain Eukaryota; kingdom Metazoa; phylum Arthropoda; class Insecta; order Lepidoptera; family Coleophoridae; genus Coleophora; species Coleophora flavipennella. Next base: position 9,583,985 of record OX369305.1, read on the forward strand.
TTTTTGCTATTCTAGAAGAGATGCTATTTATTGAATAGTGTTTTTTGCTATTTATTGAACATATTGAACATAGTTTCAATGACTGTCTTCGAGGGTGCGCGATGCGCGAGCCGCAAGCGGCTCACGAGCGTGTAAAACGTAGCCTATGTGTTAATCCAGGTCCTAATCTGTCTACGTACCAAATTTGATTCAGATTTTTTCAGCGGTTCAGGCTTGAAAGAGTAACAAACATCCATAGATACAAACTTTTATATAGGTAAAATTCAAATAAAAGGGTAAAATAGCCTATTGTCAAATCAGCGAAATAGCACCTTTCTAGTATCGGAAAAGGTTATTCCGGAATATCCGAGCGAGCGCTACCACTAATCTGCGAGCAAAGACTGCTGAATCTCACTTGCTAATGAGTTTCCCTTCGAACGCAGTGTCGCCGCATCGACGAAACTTTAGCGTGAGTATGATAATCTCGTCAAAAATTCTTTTCTTATTAGAAAAATAATTATCCAAAGTTATTTTAGGGTTCCGTAATTCAAAAGGGAAACCCTAATATCACTTCATTGTCCGTCCGTCTGTCTGTCCCTGGGACGCGAGTTTGGTTGGTGGTAGGGCATTTTCTAAGCTCGCCTGGCTAGCTACCACCATCTTATCTAAGTCTTACCGCCAAACATCAGTGTTAAAAAAAACATTGATGTGTTCCGGCATGAAGATAAGATAGCCAGTTCTCCATTGCGTTGGGGAATCTTGGCAAGCCCGCTTCCATCTTCGGCATCATCGTCACTTACCATCTGGTGAGATGATGCCAAGGGCTTACCAATAGAGGATAAAAAAAAAGAGGAGGTATCAAATATGGAATTAATATAAAACACTTAGAACTACCGAGTCCTTGGAGCTGTAAGAAAATCTGCCAAACCGGCAATTTTCCACCTGCTTTTCCAAGTTTGTTATTGCAAAAAAAAGTGATATAACTACAAATAATTACAATTTTTTGTATTTTCCCTTCACCTATGCTATGTTTCTTGCCAAATTTAAATAAATAAATGAATGATTTATTTATTGTATTTGATAGTTACACAAACAAAAAATAAAAAGGAGAAGAGAAGAAACGAAAAAAAAAAACAATTTAAAAGAAAAATACCTACTACTAACAACAAAGGAATAAATAATTTTCTTTAAAAAAAAGGGAATTACAAAAGCAATACAAGAGGCAATAAAGATCAGCGTAATTTTTTACCCTAAGGCAAAACGCTGTTATTCTGCTATTTCAGTTTCATAATTCTAGGTCTACGGGAAGTACCTACTCTATAGGTATTGATTTAGTTGTGAATATCAAAGTATGTGACAAAAATAGCCATAAAATAACCTTATGCTTTTACTCTGCTTGTAAAACTGGACCATTACGGTGTTAAAAGAAGGCTCTAGATCTTTTAGAATCGTATTTAGTAAATAGGATACAAACAGTACAAATAAATGGTACGAAACCAATGATTTCTCGGGTTAAAATGGGTGTGCCTCAAGGTTTCATTTTAGGAACTTTCCTTTTTTAGTTTATATTAATGATTTTCTACAAAGTTCACTTCAAAATACCAAAAAAGATCTACTGTCACCGGGAATACGGCTTCATACCAAATTTCAGCTCAATTAACCCCGGCCAATTAAAAGCTTGTCAAAACTAAGACAAGTCTTATAATCTAGATACATACCAATCAAGTACAATTGTAAAATCATGCAAACAGCTAAATCTACTTCGCTAAAATATTATTCTACTATTATTTCCGTGCCCCGACAGGTTTCATCTCAATTTTTAAATCGTAGTTAAAAGGCAAACGGGCACAAGTGACAAAACCCCGATTCCCGCCATTAGATAACCAAACACGGCAACACGGCGCCCTTGATCTGCGAATTTGGAATTTGGAAAAATCCCGTGGATAAAATCGGAATAGCACGAATTCCCACTGGTTCCAGCGAATATTAAGGTGCCCTTTTCATCAGTCGACGCCTACTACAAATTGGGTTCGACTGAATGATTTATGAGATATAAGTGCTAAAGGGAGGGTGTAGATACAATAGCGGGATCCTTCGTATAATGACCTGGTTGCTGTATCGTAAACATATCTCTTTTGGCATCGCTTTCCTCGTATGCGTCAAAGATAGCATCATTGGTAGTGAATAATAGGATCGATGGGGAAATAAAACATTTAGATGAGTAAATTTTTGCGAGATTTTGATAACCACCTCCGTGGCGTAATGGTTAAGGCTTCACATCGGGAGGTCTTAGGTTCGATTCCCGGCGGAGTCTAACTCTGACTCGGTTTTCGGCGAAAGGTCATTTTCTAAGCCCGCCTGGCTATCTAAGTCCTGCCGCCAAACATCAATATTAACTACAATAATGTGTTCCGGCTAGAAGATAAGATAGCCAGTTCCCCATTGCATTGGGGAATCATGGTAAGCCCGCTTCCATCTTCGGCATCATTGTCACTTACCATCAGATGAGATAATGCCAAGGGCTCACCAATTGTGAATAAAAAATAATAATAATTCAAAGTAACGTACAGTAACATCTGTATCAACACATTAAAAAAAAATACGTAAAAATATATCTACTATGCGGCTCCTGCGCTGCAGGTTAGCTAGATGTCAAAAGCAAACGCTGTTACTCACACGCCAAGCATGTCCAAAATCGGCCAAGTGCGAGTTTGACTCTCGTCAACCGAGGGCTTCGAACCAGCACACCTCACTACACCAGAATAATAATGAAACCTATTCATTTTAAAACAAAAGACATCAACGTAAGGGACGAAAAAATGCTGTTTTTTTTAGTATATGTGTTTTTTTTATTTAGTCCAGACTCCTTAGCGCGAGTACGACATACACTTGGCCAGTTCTTATTATTGGTTTTTGTATTTTAGGATAAGTAAGTACAAGAACTACAGCAAGTTTTATATAAACATAACAAAAAAAACCTTTAAAATACATTTAACAGATTTTTATTTGACATAAATACACACCTTAGACAAGTTAGAACATAGAAACAAAAAAAAGGTCGTCCACTCGAGAACTCTAATTCTCCAACGGCCATCTGTTCTACGAGCTATGTGCCGTGATGCCCACTGCCACTTCAGTTCAGCGATTATGCGAGCTATGTCGTAATTTGGTTCTCCTGCGGATCTCCTCATTTCAGATTCGATCGCGTAGGAAAATTCCGAGCATAGCTCGCTCCATTGCCTTTTGGGTGACCTTGAGCCTTCTCATGAGGACCGTAATAATCGACCATGTCTCAGTTCTGTAAGTCATCACTGGCAACACTGGCAACACTGTTCAAATACCTTAGTCTTGAGACACTGCGGTATTTGGGACGTGAAGATATTGCGACGCTTCCTGAAAGCTGCCCAGCCGAGTTGGATTCGTCAGTTGATCTCTTTCTTGAAGTTGGACCTACCTAGCTTTTTTAAATTGAAAATTTGAGTGCGTTTGGCTGCACTTGTTAGACTGTTTGTCCCATACATATTTGTCAACAACTTCGAGTGTAGAGTCTCCACAGACAGACAGACGTGTGGTGGTATACAATTGTACGTATAACTTTTCAACTTCTTACAGCCACTCAATCTTAGACGATATGATCCTGCCATTCTCAGTCTTCAGCTTGGTCAGTTGGCTTTGTCCAACAGACAGATCTCTCACGATCACCTTGAAGCTTTTGTTGTGCACAATTGCCTCTTTAACACAATTTATATTATACTGGCGCAAATCGCGAGTCAGGAATTTAGCGATCTGCCTGTTTAGTTACTGATACTGAGCAGCATCTTCAGAGGAATGCAAAACCAATTAGGGTCTTTCTTTCATGAGGTTGCATTTATGTACTCATTTTGTGATTTTGGTGAATTAAAAATCGAAGACTTGATGGAAAAGAAAACGAGTAAGGTTTTCCGAAGTTTAAGTAGGAGGGAAATTTTGTGATCAAGAGTTCATAATTTATTTCTGATGCTGTCGTCATCCCTATTCAAAACGTATCCACTTGCTGGGCACGGGTCTTGGGAAGGTTAGGCCAATAGGTACTCCACACCAGGCACGTAGATAAAGAAAGTCTTAGGGGCCTTCCTCACAACACGACCAGATGAAAATTCAAGACAATGTTTATTTAAATAATTATACGAGTATTTAAGCGTTTTCATTTAAAAAAAATATTGATTGACTATTTCTTAGACGTTTGTTGATGAGGTTTACTCTCTTTGCCTTGACATTAGTGCTAGACCAGTGATGCGCTCGTTTTTATTTTTTATTAACAATTGGTACGCTCTTGGCATCATCTCACCTGATGGTAAGTAAGATGCCAAAGATGGAAGCGGGCTTATCAAGATTCCCCAAACAATGGAGAACTGGCTATCTTATCTTCAAGCCGGAACACATCAATGCTGTTAACACTGATGTTTGACGGCAAGACTTAGATAAGATGGTGGTAGCTAGCCAGGTGGGCTTAGAAATTGCCCTACCACCAACCAAACCGAGTCTTACAAGTTGATCCCGCCGGGAATCAAACCCGCGAACTCCTGGTGTGAAGCGAATGGACTAACCATTACGCCACAGAGGCGGTTAAAATTCTTGTCTGGTTCAGTCGGTTCGGTTACACAGGTAGGTCTTCAACCTATTCAAAGTTGAAAAACTTATTTCGGCAGTTGCTGTGATACTGGCAACGTGGCCGATAACAACATCGCTTAGAAGAACTGTCTTAGGTTCTAATTCCCCTATTCCTAAGATGTCTAGATTATTAAATAATTGCAGTAACATAGTCGATGTACATAATGACACCGTGGCTAAATTTTACAAGGCGTTTCATGACCGTCTTTTATGTCAAAGTTAATTCATTTTTAAGCTGTCTTTACTTTTGAGCATTATTACGTGTTTGTGTGCATTTGGTGTTTACCAATAAGAGATTGTTACATTTAGTAAGTTTTTCTTTGTAACTATTAATGTAATGTATTGATGTAAACAAGACTAAAAAAAGACCTCTTCTCCATGTACCACTTGTTCGCACGAACTATAGACAAAATTCTTTCCTTATACGTGTATCTAGAAAATTTAACAGTTTATGTGATAATTTTGACCTCTTTTGCTCCAGTACCTTATCCATACGGCGAATTCTTGCTGCTGAGTTTTCGAACTGTAATTTACTCTTTCTTTAAGTTTTTGTTTTTGATGCTAGCTGTTGTTTGATTTATTTTTATTTTTGCTGTTGTTTGTTTTTTCTCTTTTCCACAATTGAATCACTACTTTACATAATATATCTTTTTTTTGTGATGCGCTTTTTTAATTTTTATTGGTGGAAACTTTTTAATGGCATTGTTTTTTATCTACTTAAGTTTGTTTATAGTATTTAATTTGTTTGTAAGTTTTCCTAAAACAAATAAATAAATAAATAAAAATAAATAAAAATAAAAACAATCATTGGTGAATCTAATAAATAAAATAAATAAAAATAAATGAAATGATAATTTATTTGCATCAAACATGGTAGTAGGATGTTTAATATAATTTTTAGTGCAATCATGTTTCGCCTGTGCAAGGCATGCAAATGTTTAACATAGATTATAATTATTTTGTCACGTAAACTTTAAAAATTCAAATGTCAATAAGTTTATTTTTGTCACAGAGGTATTCATTAACGCTATAATAATTTTTGTCAATAAGCCATTTCAACAATTTTGTCTTAAAGGTTTTCGATTCAAGCTTTCGCAGTTCAATTGGTAGGTTATTATATATTATATTAACTTTCGTGTTGGGGGAAAAATTGGGATCGTCCTGGTCACTCGCCTCGAGTGAGGTCGTAAGTTTCCTTTTTGGCTCTACGCATGACCAGTGGTAGTGCCATAATTCATATTATGATGAGAATTTTTTCTCGTCTATATTGTCGAGAAATGTCTGCGACTTTTTTGAAATCTGTAGATTAGACAATAGACAGATTTTTATTACTATACTAGCTGTCCCGGCGAACTTCGTTCCACCTTACACTACACTACACTAACCTACCCTAGACCCTACCCTACCCTACCCTACACTACACTACCGTACCCTACCCTACCCTACACTAACTACACTACACCTACACAATACTACACTACCATACTATGACACTACACTACACTACACTACCCTACCCTACCCTAAAACCATATTTTTATAAATGAATATCATATTTTAAAACTTATTATCCTATTCCGGACGAAGCCAAAAGCAAAAACACAAAAATCATAAAAATTGGTCCAGCCGTTCTTGAGTATAAATTGTGTAACTAACACGACTTTCTTTTATATATATGTATATAGATACGTCGATGCTCCGCACACTGAGGCGTAATCCGGATTGATAAAGGTTATAGGGTATTAAGGCCTCTGATACGGCTTAAGGACTTTCATCTGATAATATCAAACGCATTCAGGTAACAACCGTGTTTATGGTCAGTTACCCAGCGTGATTGGCGCGATCAAGCGTCAAATACTTTTCTTATATTAAGAGACTCACTACACCCTATTCCCGTGTTAGAATGTGAGCGTCTCTATTAAAAAATATCAATTGAACAACGCAGTCATTGAAATTGGATCAAACATAACAAAAATTTTCAATATACTTAAGTTACAAATTAAGTAGAATAATTGAAAACGTTAAACACGTATAAAAACCGACATCCATCGCAAAAACTTAGTACAATTTTGCATGATTAATTTAGGTTTTTGTTAATTTTCTATTAAAGTACTACACCGATTTTGATAAAATTTATATGGGATCACACGGAAAACAATAGCTTTCAAATTAAAAAAGAAACATTAAAATAGGTTCACTTTCATCTATACAAAAGTTCTTAGGTAACAAACATGAAAAAAATACATTGAAGACCTCCTCGTTTTTGGAAGTCGGTTGAAAACCCGTCAAAATTATCAAAAAGAATAATTTAAACGTAAAATACACACGCTTTCAAGCAGACGATAGTACTGCTTATTTATATTCAACGAAAAAGTCGAAAAGAGTAAGAAAATAAAAAAAAAACAATCCTCAAACAAGTTCTCGCAAAGGGAATTCTTTAGATCCAGTATACACTCCCCCTGAATGTACTAACTGCTTTAGTGCAAACATTAATAGCAGTCGCATATAATATTTTCAGGATTCAGAGGACCAATCTAGACACACGGCAGTGTGGCGGCCAAGTTCATAAAGCTATAAGATTTAAGAAACTTCTACAGAACTTGAATGATAATCATTTGAATCTCACTGCTTCTACGAGTATTCGTAAAGCCTTCAGCCGACTATCTTGCACGTCTTTTATACGAACTTGGCTTCCATTCACATTTCTGTGTTTGATGGGACATTAGTAACCAGGTGTCACAGTGAAGCTTCAGTAAAAGCAATTTATTGGCACACGAAAACTTTAATGGGGGTTTCAGTTTAAAGTAAGAAATAGTTAATGGAAACGCTAAACACGTTAAATATAAAAAAAAGCGAGACCTACAGTACTCGCATATGATGTGTAACAAATCACTGTTACACATTTCCGTCCCATTTCACGAAATCACTCCCACAAATTGCAGGAAAGCGAGAGCAAAGCTCATTCGTCAGATCGAATAGCGCGTGCTTTCGCGACTTCCTGTTACACATTTCCGTCCCATGTTACACATTTCCGTCCCATTTCACGAATCACTCCCACAAATTGCAGGAAAGCGAGAGCAAAAATGTTACACATCAAAAACCGGCCAATGGTGAGTCGGACTAGCGCTCGGAGAGTTCCGTACTATCACACCTCTCCACTGATGAACTATGACAATGATATCTTTTCACATTACAAACAAAAGACATCACGACAGAAATATGCTTTTTACGCCGACTGCGCTAGAAGAAGGGTCATTTTAAATTAAATTTGGACTCTTTAACGCTAGTTACATTCTCGCTTTTTGTAGTTTTACTTCAAGATTAGTACTAAAATCAAACCAATGTTTCACGCTTACTCACGTGTATTACCGTTTTTACGAAAGGGTTAAATAACAATATCTTTTAAAAACCCGTTTGCTGCTATTGTTTGTTGTTATACACATTCTGTAAAAATTTCAACTACCTACTTATTACGGTTCATGAAATAAAGCCCGATGATCGACGGACAGACGGAATGAAAGTGGAGACTCAGTAATAGGGACCCATTGGTCACCTTTTAGGTGAAGGGAACCCTAAAACCCGACATCAGTCGCAGCAACCAAGTGCATTTTATGCCTTTTTTGTTTTAGTATATTTTTTAAAAAAGTACGTAAGCGATTTTGTCAAAATTTATATAGCACCGTTCTGGAGGCATAACCTATCAATCCCTTCCCTACTAATATCCCTTCTAATATTATAAATGCGAAAGTAACTCTGTCTGTCTGTTACGCTTTCCCGCAAAAACTACTGAACGGATTTGGCTGAAATTTGGTAGGTAGACAGATTAGGACCTGGATTAAGACATAGGCTACTTTTTACCACGCTCGCGAGCCGCTTGCGGCTCGCGCACTGCGCACCCTCGAAAAGTCATAGAAACGTGGTCCACGCGGGTGCAGCCGCGGGAAACAGCTAGTTGAATATAAATTGTATAGCCACTCTGTGCATAATTTCTCGTAAAGACTTTCCTGTTTGTAGTAGTCGCACATTACTTAGAACAAAAGAAATTGATGAAAAATTTACCAATAATTTGGGTTTTTGTGGGAAGCACCCTTGGATTAAATAACTACCCATTGCAGCAGGCCTTATTAAGTCCCAGCTGTTCACAAAGTTTTATTAAAATCGTTATGGTAATTTTTGATAAAAAGTAACAAACAACGTGGATTAAGCCATGAGAAGTTATAGTAGCGTACCGAGTTTCATCAAAGTAGTTGAAGCCGTTGCTGAGTAAAAAAAAAAAATTAGTACGGTGGCAACCCTAAAAATAAAGATCGGCGAAATTTGAAAAAAGTGCTGGAGGTATAAAAGAGATATTGCTCTAACCCAAATAGTACCCAAATCCGTCCCGTAGTTTGGAAACTAGAGCACACACACATAATTTTTTATTTTTTAATGTTAGACAATCGATCCCCATCAAACTCTCAACTTCGATTTCTTTGTGCCACCACATTAAAACAATTATTGAAATCGGTTCACGATCAGCATACAGACATACGGTCATTTTGAGAAGTCAGCTTTTTGAGTTTGAAGAGAGTTAGAGTCAAAAGTTTTGAGATGTGATCGAATAAAAAATTAGGAAACCCGTAGGTGAACCATATAATCGTCATAGCCCTCAGAATCGCTAAAATTAAGTGACAGTCGACTGGCCACATAACTCGCAGAACATAATATGGCGGTTGGGGTAATAAAGTTTTCGAGTGGCAATCGCGCACCGGAAGACGTAGCGTAAGCACAGGCCTTCCACTCAGGGGAGCGATAACCTTCTGAAAGTCGCGAGAAGCCACTGGACGGAGGTAGCGCCGGACCGGTCGTTGTGGGATTAGGCCTTGGTCCAGCGGTGGACGTCTTTCAGCTGACGGGTTTCACGGATTGGTGGAGGCTGAAGGGCTACTCGCGAACTTTACTGTCAGAAGATTTACGGCTTAACGACTGCCATAAATTATCGAGTATTCGAGACAACCGGCACCAACGTCTTTACATGTTTTGCGAAGCGCGGAAGTGGTCGAGATAAATGCCACTTATAGTCAAACTCATCTATGTAATGACCGCGCTTATGGTCAGTTTTCCTGCGTGATGGACGAGATCTACGACCGCTTAATTACTGGTTGCAGGTGTTGATCAAATGCGTCCAATAAAATTAATTGATTAACGTAAGTTCCAGGTGAACTTTCAAAATGGTGCCGTGTTATAATGTTGGAACGGTCACGTCCATTGTAGAAGGTCTTTGAAAGCCACTTCTATTTCAAGTAGATCTAATTATAATTCAACCACGCTGTTGGCCGTACACAAAAAAAACTTTCCTTTTAGGCAGCCGGGTAAAAAGGGAATATTTAAACGCCACCCTCCGATAGCAGACAGAATAGATCCAACAAAACTACTTTTTGCACCTTTAATAAATATCTCGCTCTTTATTAACAAACCTTTTTCAACGAGTGCAGTCACAACTGCCAGCTGATTCACAAGAAAACACTGGAAAGTTTAATCTTAACTGAGTTTTTCACTTCTTTCCAGTAGTTCTGACTAACGGCAAGATTAATAGTGCCGACAAAGTTCACAGACATTTTTATGTTTAACACACGAATGCAAACTATATCAGCTATGAGATTTACTGCAGGGGCCGTGTCTTGTTGAGTTAAAGTTCACAAGTTGGAATTTTTCTTCAACTTTTGCTTACACTTTGCTAGAAGTAACCAAAGAGTTATTTTAACGATCTCAAGTTGTGTAAGATTTTCTAACTGTTGGATGCCAGTAGCCATTGTCATCCTGTCATGAAAGTCAATTTACTATATGATTTTAGGGTTTCGTACTAGAAATGGCCCTATCATTAAGCCTATGCTTTCGTCCGTCTTTCCATCTGTCCGACTTTTCAAAGGTGTTATCGTTTGAACCGTAACAAGTAGCCGGCAGAAATTTATGGCGGATTTAGTAACAAATAGCAATGATAAAAAACCGGTAAAGTGCGAGTCAGAACCGCACACAAAGGGTTCCGTACCATCATACTGATAGTTTTTTCACGTTTAAAAAAAAACACTTTTTTGTACGGAGACTCATTTTTTCAATTTTTTTTTTTTTTTTTTTTTATTCACAATTGGTAAAATAAATAGCAGCAATATAAATATATCATCTGTGAAAATTTCAACTGTATAGCTAATCACGGTTCATGAAATACAGCCTGGTAACAGACAGACAGGCAAACGGACGGACAGCAGAGTCTTAGTAATAGGGTCCCGTTTTTACCCTTTTGGTACGGAACCCTAAAAAATAAAAAAAAATAAAGGGATACGAAAACATTTTTCGTACATCCCTTTAATCTTAATCTCCCGTTAATCATATAGTGCAAGATCGAAATTCTTAATTCCATAGTTAAGAGAAGTGTACACGGGTGTAGACGCTAGGTTGAGCTAGCTTTAGTTAAGCTTAGCGTTAGTTAGCGCCGCCGCTGCCGTGTTTTGCCAATCAGTTATAATATGGAAGTCACTCCTATTCTACTACGTTTTCCTAGCGAAATTCTTTAATAGTGACGTCCAACTATGATGATTGATGACACATCAATAGAATGTCTGGCTACTCACTTGGTCCCAGGGTCATCACCCATCGGTAACTCGATGTACGGCGCGTGTTTCGTCCGCCGCGTCTTGGCCCGGTACTCCAGCTTGTTCGCGCACCCCTTGTTCGCTTTGGTCCGCGCCTCGAATATGACGTGTGGGTGCTTCTGCTGGAACAAACCATCATGTGTTAAGTTATCGGTCCACATTTGCCTTAAAATTGTATATTTTATACCATTACCCCTCTAAAAACTCACTTTTTTCACTAAAAACAGTGAATAAAAATCACTTTTAATGACTATTTTGGTGTTTGAATTCAGAACACACCAATTTATTCGACCTCTATCTTAATGCTATACAACCTTCTTGCGAAAAAATACTCGACAAGAAAAGAAGTAGACATACAAACTCCTTGTGAAAATAACTCCTCGAGATTTGATTGTTAGACATTTTTGATAAGGAGTTTAGCATTAGAATAAAAAGTATGATAGAGTATGAGTTTCCTCCAGCGCAGAAAGTTCTGGCCATCAACAGGAAATAAATATCGCTTCACAAGTTGGCTATCCTTATAATAATGATATGAAAATTAGTCTTAATTTTAGTAATTACTCCAATTTAATGTGCATTTTAACTAACTTAAACTTCCTATTTTCTTTATTCAATGTCTATTTTCGCTTAAATCTTTGTTTTCTCGTAATCATGGTATAAAGTATAGTATGCAACTCTTGAATAAAGCGAATTTATATCGAGGGCCATGAATTACTCGCGTCGCTCAAGATTCCAACACTTAAATCACTCGCTACGCTCGTGATTCATCTATGGCCCCTCGCTTTGAATCCGTCCTTTATTTAAAAATTGCTAAATATACTACCTACTTTTCTTTTTCTACGACCGTGTCATACATTTTGATTTATTCATTATAACTAACACTAAAGTATATTACACAGTGAGTAATTATTTGATTGCACTCGAGTGTTTTAGTAGGACGCTAAAACGCGAATGAAGCGCGCTGAGTATTGCCGTACTGGTCGGAAAGTGGTGGAAATATAGGTGTACCCACCCATAAAACAACGTTAATTGTAGATTTATCCACCCTCAAGCAGCTGAACGTATTCGGTTTTACAAGTAGTTATATGCTAATATCGAAGGACGAAGCTAGAGTAAAATGATGGACACGTTTCATAACAGGAGGTGGCGGGTTTGAATCCCAGTAGGGCCTAAACTTGTAAGACTAAGTTGGGTTGATGATAAGGTTTTCTAAGCCCGCCTGAATAGCTACCATCATCCTATTTAAGTTCTGCCGCCAAAAATCAATGAAGATAAGATAGTTAGATCCCCATTACGTTGGGAATTTCTTGGTAAACCTACTTCTATTTTCGGCAACATCGTCACTTGCCATGCAATATGCCAAGGGCTTACCAGTTGTGGATAAAGAATAAAAAAGCTATAATATTGCCACTGGGTGTCCGTGAGCAAAATTAAGTGATACTAAATTTCGATAAAAAGCTCCATCAAAAGATCGATGAAAATCAACAGAGCTATGACAAAATGTGTGACTTTTAACTATATTATTACAATGTCTGTGCTTTTAACAGAATGCTTTATGATAACACAGCTCATTTGCGCTCGTACTGTGATAGAGGGAGTTAGTACTCAAAAAATGCCAGATTTGTTGACCATTAGTAAGCATATTGTACCAAAAACGGACGGATGTAGTACAACGAGACGATTTTGTGAAGTGCCAAATGATAAAAGTGCAACTTAATTTTATTTGTTTATTGTTTATTGTACACAGTAAATGAGAAATACTTAAATTAAATACACAAGATTTACAATTGTTAAGCTTAACTCTGCAGGAGTTAAAAATATTATTTTACTAGTATGTTTATTATAAGGCCGATGCGGCGAAGCGCATCTTCTTTTTAGAACTACAGGAAGGCCAAGGAAACGTAGCGGACAGCTCCTCAGATAGAAACATGTTTAGAAAAGATATAAGTGCAACATCAAACCAACTCAGTGGAAGGATAAGGCAGTCAATCGCCCTGAATGGAGTCACCTGGTTCAGGAAAATGTTTTTTCCTTTGATATTAGCGAAGGACGGACTTTGATAAAAAGCGCCACGACTTAAAAGCTAGACTACCTGCGGGTTTCTTTTACTATTATGAAAAAGGAGTGCTAAAACATCTTCATTGTAGACAAACATTTATAGAAAACTAGATTTTTCCCGCGGCTTCACCTGCGTGGACAATGTTTCTATGACTTTTCGAGGGTTTGCAGTGCGCGAACCGCAAGCGGCTCGCGAGCGTGGAAAAAAGTAGCCTATGTGTTAATCCAGGTTCTAATCTGTCTATTTACCAAATTTTAGCTAGATCCGTTAAATAGTTTTTGCGTGAAAGAGTAACAAACATACATTCATACATCCATAAATTCTTACAAACTTTCGCGTTTATAATATTTTTTAGTAGGACATTAGTATTCTTCGAGCACATGGAACCAAGTAATCTAGCCCCAATTATACTTTTTTTGGCTTTATTGTGGCCGGGATCCGTTGGATGACATCGTGCGTTGAGCACCAAACTTATAATGTTTCAATGGCGCCCAAAATGAGACTTACATTGTAACAGTGCATTTCTTCATATAAATTATGAATCTAGGAAAATAGTAGGCAACAGACTCGGTGGCTCAGTGGTTAGTGCTCTTGACTACTGATCCAAGGGTTGTGGGTTCAATCCCCACTCAGGCCAAACATTTGTGTGATGAGCAGATTTGTCTGCTCTATGCTTGGGTGTTAAATATCTATATATGTGTGTATTTAACGTATATAAGTATTTATATCAGTCTCTGGTTCCCATAACACAGGGAATCCTACTTTGGGGCCAGATAACCATGTGTGATTGTCCCAGAATATGTATTTATTTAAATTATTGTAATTGTATTATTGTCAATTTTTAATACGACTGAATGTCAACAGAACGTTATTTTGATCACTTAATTAATTTATCCGAATTACTCACAGTCTGGTGACGATCAAATAACGGTCGCGTTTATGTCCGTTTCGTTTAAAATTTAAAACCGACAAAACAGTTTTGTGCGAAATGCGTGCCAATGTCCACTATTATTTATTTAAAATTTAATTATGTTGACGATCAGATTTAAGTGCTCCAAAATGTTAATGAGATTTAAGAGTACAATCGACTTAACAATTAACAAACAGATAATTAAAAAATGTTTAAAAAACTGGTACGTGTACTCATGAACAATGATTTCAATCATTGAACTAAATTTCATTGTAAATTGCAGCATCGCCCCCTTGGTGAATGACCATGTTTAACCTATGTTAAAAATTTCAACAGGATAAATATTACCTACAGTTTAAAAGATTCCTAAAGGTTGGACAGATAGACGGAAAGACGGACGTTGATGTCTTAGTAACATGATCCCGCTGTTATATTTTGGGTATGGAACCAAATCTGGGTATAGGAATTCTTGGGACAATCTTGGGATAACCAAGTATGGGTGTGGAAATCCTTGGGGGAGGCCTTTGTCACACCCCGGACACTCCATACAAACGAGCGAGAAATGATATACATATATATAACTGACGTATCTATAGGCAAGAATGCAGGTAGGGTTGAATCACACCGGGGGTATTGGTCACGAAATGTTTGTTAGTTATTTACTGAATGCAACAGTGTGAATACTAAACTCTTTTTTTTTCATACTTTTCGTTGTAAACAAACACCGCTCGAACAAAAAACACCACTTTCCGAATACACCATACACATTATGAGACTAAAAAACATTGTAAATGGTAACTGCGATGTGAACGTATGAATTAACACTGAAAACTGCTATTATTTTGTACATCTTTAAACACTTTTTCCATAAAATTGCGAAATTGATAAAGGATTTTGTCACAGATTAAAAATCGACATGATAGTTTTGTTGCTTTGGTGTAGAGATGGGACGAAGTGAATGACTGAATGAATGACTGGGTCATCTTTGGGCTCAACTGTTCTATAGGGTACATCGATTTGGCAGTCCGTAATAAGTCATCCAGGGTTAGGTGTCTCCGGGGATTCCGATAGGTTTCTTTTGTTTGACTGTTTATGTGGGGGTTGTTTGTGGTTCAATATAATAATTTTGTCGTATTTTATGAAAGCGGTGTTTCCTGCTTCTTTTTCTTTCTGTAGTTGGGCTTGTAGTTCTTTGCGCTTCGTTAAAATTTCGATTGGGTAGTCTTCTTTCAAGTAATATGACGTGTTTTGTAAGTAATGTTTATTTTTTTGTATTTTTAGTTTGAAGCCCAATGTGTTGAATGTTATGACTATCGGTCTAACTTTCTCGCCTTTTTTCCCCAGTCTTCTAACAGCTTCAATGTTGCTAGTATCGCATGAAATTTTTATGTATGTATTTATTATGTTTATTACCTTTCTTTCGAGTTCGTCATATGACTTTTCACTTTCTTCTACGCCAAACAAGATTACATTTCTGCGTCTCAACTGTCTTTCTAGGTTTTTTATTTTGTTTGTTTGTTCGTCTATTTTTTTCTCCAAAAGCTCGTTTTTGAGTTCTAAGTTATTGAACTTCTCGTTGAAGCTGTTGATTATTGTATATTTAATGTCTTCTTTCATCTCTAGCATGTCTTGTTTTTGTTGCTTTATATCTTGTTGCATGATAACTAACATATTTTTTATTTCCTCCATATCCGATTATGATCTTCCTAGCGCCCTCTATGAAAAAAGGTGAAGACTTCTTGCCTTAACCTCGATCGAGTTATCGAAGCGTATTGACGTTAGTTGTTGCTATCGATCGCCCTAGGACCTGGCTAGGAAGTTCTGATGAGTTATAATAGATGGCGCCTCACGATACTTTAATCGATGGTTTTAGGAATGTAGGTACATGTAATTATTTTACTCTTTTTGGTTATAATTACAAATGTTTTTTGAATAATGCACCTTTTATTGTAATTCAAGTTCCGGTTTAATAATGCACACGCTACACTAGTATTTTGCACTTTAAGAATGTTATATTTTTTGTTTCTTAACGAATTTCTATTTTTTTTTCAGATAATTTTTTAAACAATTGTATTGTTTATGCACTATATTTTTATGTTGTTCGAAGTAGTTTATACACTAGTTATGTGTTTTGTTTGTTTTACTTTGTTTTGGAGCACTAAAATGTTCTTCAGACTAACAAACAACCACCTAAGAAAAACAAAGGAAACATGAACAACTATTTAATACAAACGCCCAAATTAACCCTCGCTCAAACAGGATCAGCTAAATGCCAAAAGAACACACCACAGTACAACACATTATAGCAATCAAAATCGAACCCTCTTCCAACCCCAATCTCCCAGTACGGCCGGTCACCGAGGGAGAGTACGACCAAAACCCCCCAAAGAGAAAAAAAAAAAAAACTTTATTTGTACCCTTAACGTAATGTTCTGATCAAAAATTAATCGTGATTATTCGTGATATAATAGGTCTGTGCGAAGTTCGCCGCCTAGGAGAAAATGTATGAATGAATAATGCTCGCAATGGCGGGCGGAAGTTGGATGGACAAAGCCAAGAACAGAGAAACGTGGCATTCCTTGGGGGAGGCTTTTACCCAAACGGGATCCATACAAGAAATAAAAAATAAATAAATAATAACTAAAATTAGAATAGAACTAAATACTACAAAAACAGAAAATGATATAATATGTTAAATATATTTATTAATTTAACAATGCCTATTATGTATAATATAAATTTATTGTTGTAATAATCTGTATGGAATTAAATAAAGCTTTATTATTATTATTATTATTAATAAGTCATCTTTGGTCCTACATAAACTCACAAAACAAAGACCAAAAAGTACCTAAAAATACAATTTTTAAAAATTCATAACTCAAAAACCGCTGGTTTCCTAACCTTGAAATTTGGTATGGATGTTCAGCTAAAGCCTACCAAAAAATCGCGGACTGCCAAATCGATGTACCCTATTGTACAGTTGAGCCCAAAGATGACCCAATTTTTACCTCGCAACAACAGTTCAAAATCATTCATTCAGTCATTCACTTCGTCCCATCTCTACACCAAAGCAACAAAACTATCATGTCGATATTTTATCTGTGACAAAATCCCTTATCAATTTCGCAATTTTATGGAAAATGTGATAGAAGATGTATAAAATAATAGCAGTTTTCAGTGTAATTCATACGTCCACGTCGCAGTTACCATTTACAATGTTTTATAGTCTCTTAATGTGTATGGTGTATTCGGAATGTGTTGTTTTTTGTTCGAGCTGTGTTCGTTTACAACATAAGATAAGTATGAAAAAGAAGAGTTCAGTTGGGCCTTTACGTTCGGTAACTGGTTGGTTTTTTTTTTATTCCTGTAAACGAAATCACAGCGGCGCGCAAAGTGAATATAGTGAATAAAAGTGCTTGCGTAGCTCGTCCTTTACGTATGGTACCCAATCTACATCCAATCTGAGTGACGGGGGGGTGAGGTCAAATCTAGAGAGCGGCAGGGAGTGTCCATACTGTACGTTAGTACTAATATATATACTGTGCCTTTGTCCAGGATTGGACGTCTTTTAGCTGATATGATGATGATGGAACCCTCAATAAATAAAATAACTAACTTCTTCTTTTAAATTATCAATATTTTGACTTGATAGGTCAGAAATAAGATATATAATTATTTACGCATCTGTTATACGTATTTCTCCTATATTTACTCTTTACAATTTTCACAGATTCTCATTTAGTTTGAAATGCTACCCATTAGTTTTATCTGTTGAGGGCCGCCAGGAGGCTCGAGTTTCCATACAAACGTAGTTCCGCTTTAATACAAAAACTACATGCCGGATTGAATTCAAACTTTGCAAATATATTGAGGAGACACATATCGATGTTTGTAATTAGTTTTCGATGTACTAAATAAAACGGAAAAAAATAAGAGCAATTTCAAACTTTCAGTACAAAATTAATTTAAGCTTTCATTTAGTTACGTTAAAATTTACTACGATGAAAACTAATTACAGGCATCGATATGTGTCTACTCAATATATTTACAAAGTTTGGATTCAATCCTATTAAAACGGAACTACGTTTGTATGGAAACTGGATTCTCCTGGAGACTCTTATGGCTTCTGCATATACCGCCACCAACGAACGACCAACTTTGTAACCACTTTTTAATTCAATTAAGTGTTTTTTATCGAAAAAAATAATAGTTTTGTAATTTAAAGGATATAAGAAATGAACTAAAGAAAAGTGTATCCTAACACGCCCTTTATTTTCGAGTTGTTACCATAGAACTGCTGCAATTTAAATCGAAACATTATGATAATTTATGAACTGCTTAACAAAACAATATAAAATGATTTTGTTTTCTTACTTTGTGGAAATTATTCTTAATTTATTTATAACTAGCTGTTTCCCGCGGCTTCACCCGCGTGGACCACGTTTCTACGACTTTTCGAGGGTGCGCAGTGCGCGAGCCGCAAGCGGCTCGCGAGCGTAGTAAAAAGTAGCCTATGTCTTAATCCAGATCCTA
This sequence comes from Coleophora flavipennella, assembly GCA_947284805.1. Classification (NCBI taxonomy): domain Eukaryota; kingdom Metazoa; phylum Arthropoda; class Insecta; order Lepidoptera; family Coleophoridae; genus Coleophora; species Coleophora flavipennella. Next base: position 9,602,748 of record OX369305.1, read on the forward strand.
ATCTGTCGACCTACCAAATTTCAGCCAAATCCGTTCAGTAGTTTTTGCGTGAAAGCGTAACAAACATCCACGCTTTCACATTTATAATATTATATATTATTATTATTATATATATATATAATAATATTAAATATTAATTATTAAGGATTAAGGATTAAGGATGAATTAAAAACCACAATTTTCACACGATTCGTCCGCAGCGCTTGACATAACAGCCACGTTGCAGTACGAGCTGACAAGAACTTTATTTCCAAGCTATTTCGTTCGATGTTTGAAACATCGAGAATCGTATTCTAATTTTAGGGACGGAGGAGCCAACTCGCCAACAACGCGCGGTCATGTGTCTCAGCTTTTCCAGGCCCGTGTCGTCCGAATTCTGTTCAGTGCCTCAAGGTCTAGTGAAGGTGCAATTAAACGGAATTAAACATCCAATCACGTTCATGCTTGTCCGGAAAACGTTTCCAGAATGAAAGCTGTCGCCCCGTAGGTACTTCGATTGAAGCTTAAAGGGTTCTTTTCAATTCGAAATAGATTTTATTGCTAAGCTAGGTAGTAGGTAAGTAGGTTCCTACTTCTGAAAAGCAAAAAGAGTGAACATAAACGAATATGTCAAGAGTTAAATGAACCACAATAAAGCAACATAAAATGAACCCGAACCAATCGACCTACGAATATGATAAAATTACAATTCTCTTTCTTGAACTAAATCGAGGTCGAGCATACTGGTTGCTGACAGACATCTTATAATAGTCATTGGTAAGATTAGGTAAGTTTTTTTTATTTACAATTGGTAAGCCCTTGGGATGATGGTAAGTGACAATGAGGCCGAAGATGGAAGAGGGCTTACCAAGATTCCCCAACGCAAAGGGGATCTGGCTATCTTATCTTCAAGCCGGCTATTCTTACACATCAATTTTGTTAACACTGATGTTTGACGGCAAGACTTAGATAAAATGGTGATAGCTAGCCAGGTGGGCTATAAAAATGCCCTACCACCAACCAAATCGAGTCTTACAAAGTTGACCCCGCCGGGAATTGAACCCGCGACCTCATGGTGTGAAGCGAATATACTAACGTTCATGCCACGGAGGCGGTTTCTCAGAAAAGAGATCAAAAATAGATTTAATAGAAATTGATATTTTTCATTCAATGGTTTCTTGGCAAGCTCTTCAGGTCGTTTGACAAAGAGCTTGTCAAATTATGTATTTTTAATATATAAGGATAAATACATTAATGTAGCAACTTATTGCTTTCCGTTACTTACACGAAATTGTCTCTAAATTAACTCTTATTCAAAATTCTTGAAAATAAATAGGCGAATATTTTGCTAATATTATAAAAGAGATATTTATTATAAAGCTCGCAGGTGTGTGTGAATTCGACCAACTCGCACTGGGCCCGCGTGGTCGACTATGGCCCGATCGCCCTAATTCAGGATAGACTCGAGCCCCTCGGTGGGGACGTATTTAAGCTGATATGATGATGATGATGATTATAAACGACTGAAAGGATTTGGATGATTTTTTTCAGATAGATAGATTAAGCACCGGATGAATACAAAGACAAACCTCTTGGTTATACCCACGAAAACTATATCCACGCGGGCAAAGCCACGGGCAAAAGCTAATAGAAGCAAAACATGAAGGTATAGGAAATAAAAGGATAGTTACTTTTTGACAGTCATCATCATCATATCAGACGAAGGACGTCCACTGCTGGACATAGGCCTCCCCCTAGGATAAATAAAAATAACGAACACACCTCCTGGAGTTCATAAATCCCATACAAATGTAGTAGTTGATTCATTTGTTAACCAAACAATCGATTTTGATTACTTTTTTGAAAAGCGAAACAGGAATCCATTATTATCCAATAAACTGGTTTTCAAGGTAAATACGGAAAACTAGTTTATTGGTTAATAATGGATTACAGTTTTGTTTTTCAAAGAAGTAATGCGATACCGAAACAGATATACGTCATCCGGTTATCGATATAAAGTTATTTCAAAATAGGTTGTTTGGTTAACAAATGAATCAAATACTACGTTTGTATGAGATTGATGAACTCCAGCGGGCTAAATTTAATTTCAAATCACTTTAATTTAGTTAGTACTAATAATATTTTCAAAAATTAATCTTCCATAAAATTTCGGGTAAAAGATTTCATTAGAATCGGCCTATTCATTTTCAAGAAATTTTAATAAAAATATGTATGACATGTATGGCTCCTTAGACAGGTTGTTACAAAATTGGTCTAAAAGGTATTAAACCAGAACGTCTATCATCACACGTTGTCTCAAAAAAATCTCGCAAAAAAATGTCCTGACCACCTGACTGACCAATTTTTAGTACTTTAATACGGAGCCTCTAAATTTTATTTGACAATTGACTATGCTTTTCATGAGTAGAAGCTTCAGTTGACGGCTTCCTATTGTATTTGCGAGTGTCTATAAAAAATAATAAAAAATACTAAGTAATAAGATTCTGGGACCGACAAGAGAAGAGGACGGGGAGTGGAGGCAAAGATTTCATCAGGAGCTGGAAGACCTAGTGTCCGAACCGAACATCATCGGGGAAATAAAAGCAGCCCAAGCGGCCGCTCCCATCAGGAGATCTCTGCGCTGTCCCAATAGCGTGTATTTTTCGCACCCCAAGGCGTTGCTCCGATTAGCTTTTTAAGGCAGCTTAGCTGCCAAGGCTACAGGGGGTTGTTAGTAGGTAGTGTGGTTTTGGGCCTGTGCATGCGAAGTAAGAAAGTAAGTAAAAATAACCATTTGATATTTTAATCCATTATTGACTTTATAGATATTAAAATCACCAACTAAATTAGTTCGTCAAAGACAGTGACGTAACATGCTTTGAACCATGTCAGAACTAAATAGCGTTTTTGATGGTTGATAAAAAAACCCGGCCAAGTTCGAGTTGGACTAGCACTCCGAGGGTTCCGTACCACCAAAGCTCTCCACACAACTGCATAGTTTAATGACAATGATACCCATAGTTCGAACTCCTTAGCGCGAGTACGACTCACACTTGGTCGATTTTTATTGTTTGTTGTTTTACTTAAGTATTATTACTATAATCACACCAAGTTTCCCGCTTATATTTATTACTGTTTTTACGATAGAGCTAAGTCAAAAATACTTCTAAAGACCTATAAAAAACATGTTTTTTTTGTATAGAGATCCATATTATTTTTTCATATTTTATAATTTTTAGTATTATTTGTTATAGGGGCAACAGAAATACACATTCTGTGAAAATCTCAACTGTCTATCTATTACGATTCATAAAATACAGCCCGCTGACGGACGGATAGACGGACAGACGGACACACAGAAGAGGCTTAGTAACAGGGTCCCGTTGGTCACCCGTTGCATATACGGAACCTTAAGAAGTAACTCAAATGACTAGTAGTAAAATACCAGATTATGTTACACCCTGATAGTTAAAAAACACGGCAGCAGCAATAGCCTCTTTACTAACAGATTTTTTGTTTCCCATCTTTTTACAAGCGGGCCCCGCTCTGTGGCGGCGCTTGTGCACAAGATGGCGGCCAAAATGAAAAATGGCGCCAATTTACCAGGCAAAAGCGGCTAAATTGGATATTTCTCACGGTCGGGACCTTCTGGTTTGGAGTTCAGCATGTTTGTTTTTTTGCTGGTCAAGTATTTTTTGGGTTTGTTTCATTAGTTCTTATACATTTTAAAGAACTTCAATATTGTACCTTAGTAGATTACAACGGTGAGAGAGATAATAAACTCTAATTACTAATTGTAGTTAGTGTAGATAAAAACATTGCCGCAAGCTATTTTTTTAAATTTATTTAACAAATACACAAGAATAAAAAACACAAAAAAATCAAGTCGTCTAAATGCTACATACAATTACACAGAGAAATCCTTACTTTATGTATATAATTATTAATATAGGCGTGTGCAGGTTTCCTCAAGATGTTTTACTTCACCGTAAAAGCGTCGGATAAACGTACATATGAAATCTAAATTCAAAATCACATTGGTACTTGGCAGGATTAGAACCACGACCTCCCGGAGGGGACGGCCCTAGCCGTTACGTCATCGACGTTCAATATAAATTAATTATATAATAATAATATATTAATATAATATTATACCCGCACTGGGCCCGCGTGGTCGACTAAGGCCTAATCGCCCTGATTCAGGGTAGGCTCGAGCCCCTCGGTGGGGACGTATATGAGCTGTAATGATGATGATGATAATATTATAAATATGAAAATGTGTTTGTTTGTTTCCTTTTCACGCTTTAATACATCATACCAATCTTAACGAATTTTGGTATGGAAGTAGCCTGTGTCATGAGGAAGGACATATACTACTTTTAATCCCGTACAAATAGCATAGTCCGATATAGTTCCTGAGGTAAATGAAAAAATACTTTTTTTTGGTTGATTTCTTTAACATCGCAATTTGGTTGATTTCTTTAACATCGCAACGGAGTAACGGATTGTTGTTATTTATTGCACAGAGGGGATAGGATATGATATAGACTACTAACAAACATAGCCCGGGACAGTTCCTGAGGGGTCTAGGAAAACTGGAAATGTCCAGGCTCGCGCACGTCGGCGTCGCAACAGAGAAACGGATTGACGTAATATTTTTTTGCATAGAAATAGTGAAGAGGGTGGAAAGTCACATAAAGTGTTAATTAGAATAGCCCAATATAATTCCCGATTTAACTCCTGTCGCTTGCCGCTCGCGCACCACTCACCCTCAAAGAGAGTCATAAAAACGATGCCCACGCGGGCGAAGCCGCGGGCATAAACTAGTATATTAATAAATCAGCTATCAGTGAGTTCTAGCCACAAGTTATTCGGGTCGTTCCTTTCCCTCTAATATGTTTGAGGGGAGAGATGGCTGAATCTCGCGTTATACTCGTGACCGGGTGCTGCCCGTGTGAACTGGCCTACTGTTGTCAAAGGCAATAATGACATTCAATGATTTTAATGTATAACTTCTCGTGTCACATTGTTTTCACGTTCTAATGTCATACCTAATCTGTTTTATATCATTGATTTTGACGTCATTAACTAATGATTGTTTATTTTTCACAAATGACATGTATATAAGGTCTAACAAAATAAGCTGAAACTATTTTAACTGGTGCTTCTACCCATGAAACTGAACAACTTTCCCCATGAAACCCATAGTCAAATCTCAAAAAAAATTTTGAACTTCCCATACTAAGTTGGCTGATCAGCTGTTCGAGTTAGTATGAGAGAGCCAAATATTTTTTTGCGATTTGACTATGGGTTCCATGGGGAAAGTTGTTCAGTTTTATGGGCAAAAGCACTAGTTAAAATAGTTTCAGCTAATTTTGTTAGACCTTATATATGTATTATTACTATTTTATGACTATCAGAAAGAGTGTAATTTGCACCTATTTTGAAATCTAATCTTGGTTTTTGTGGCCATTCATATCTTGCTAGATGACAAGTAAATGGATAATTTTGGAATGAAATATCCAATAACTCGCATCAGGACTGTTTGTTAGAAACACTGAGTACACGGATCTAGACAGCGGAGGCGGCAATAAGGGCGGGGGCGCAATTAACAACTTCTAAGCATCGAAGTTATTTAACGAGAGAAGTTCGTGTTACGATCCGATCATATTATTTTATTTATTAGTTCTCGCCTGCCTCCCACTCCTCACTACACACATAGTTCTGATGAGTTCACCCAGCGACGACTTCAGTTTGATGTAATTGAAATATCTGAACTAATTGATGTTAGAACACTAGTTTACAAAATAAAATGAAAAGTTATGTCCTTCCAGTGGATTTTATGTTGTTTTCATCGTTATCATCATTATAACAGCCGAAAGATGTCCGACGAGCTGGCGAAGGTCGCGGAAAGTCGTTGGATAGGGGCAGCGCGGAACCGGTCGTCGTGGAAATCTTTGGGGGAAGCCTTTGTCCAGCAATGGACGTCTTTCGGCTGAAATATTGTTTTATTTAGCAAAAATAACTAAAGGCAAACCAGTGAGTACGCTATTATGTAGTTCAATGAGGCAAACACATTTTTTTTTAACTTTTGTCACGTCAAAGACTAAAGTTATCGTCCCATTTTATTTCAGACTATCCACAAGTTGGTTCTAAATTCATTCTAAAATTTCTAAAAGTCCCTTTCCAATACCTCTCTTCAAGTACAACAATGATATCGTTTCATTTCATACAAAAGACATCAATGAGAGCGACAGAAAAAAAATATTTTTTAATCAGTCGGGATCGTTCGCGCGATTACGACTCTTTGCCAGTTCTTATTATTTAGAATACAAAACACAATAAAGAAAAGAAAAAGTAACATAACTTTCGAAAAACCTAAAAACTTTTAAGTACAAGCTTTTAATATTGCATTGTCACACGACATACATATGCATGCAAAATTTCATCTTAATGGGACCGGGACAGATGAAACTAAATAAAAGATTCAAAAGAGCTTAATTGTAGTTTAACTTTAGGATAATTTAGTTTGTCGTTTGTATGTATTATCGACTTTTCGATAGAGCAATAAGAAAAAAACTTTTACTTATTATTTGTTAAAAATCCGCAATAATAACACACATTCTGTGAAAATTTCAACAAGCTACCAATTATGTATAAAAAGATACAGCCCTTTAAAAGTCGGACAGATAGACAGACCGTTCCATTTGTAAAAGGGTCCCATTACCTAGAGCGGAACCCTAAAAACTATATCCACCCGAATGACGCCTCGGGCTGAATTTGGTTTAAGGTTCCTTTTTTTTTTTTTTTTTTACTCGTACTATAATAATAATAATTTAATTAATTATTAATGAACTGTCATTGTTTTTTCACAAAACAAATCGATAGCCTTGTATGGAAAGTCTCATCATCATCATCATCATCGTATCAGCCAAAAAACTTCCACTGCTGGACAAAGGCCTCCCCCAATGATTTCCACGACGACCGATCCTGCGCTGCCCGCATACAGCGAACTCCCGCGATCTTCACCAAGTCGTCGGTCCACCGCGTCGGAGGCCTGCCTCCGCTACGTTTTCCGGTGTGCTGTCGCCACTTGAGAACTTTACTACCCCAACGGTCATTAGTTCTACGAGCTATGTGCCCTACCCACTGCCACTTCAGTTCAGCGATTCTGTAAGCTATGTTGGTTACTTTGGTTCTCCTGCGGATCTCCTAATTGCTGATTTGATCGCGTTGGTAAATTCTGAGTATTGGTCGCTCTATTGCCCTTTGGGTGACCTAGAGCCTTCTTATGGAAAGTCTAATTTCTTAAAAAAATATATAATAAGTTCAGAAACGCGGGTCTAAACTTTGGTTAAAAGAATTACAGATCTAAAATCAGGACCTTTTAAATATTTATTTATTTATTCTGTATACAGGTGTAAAAAAATTAGTGTAGGAGCCCCGTTAACTGGTAGTTTTACTCTTCATACTGAACAATTTACCCCAAAGAAACCATAGTCAATTCGAAAAAAAGTTTGGACCCTCCATACTAAAATGCACAAAATTTGTCAATCCGCTGATCGATTTGTATGAAGAGTAAACATTTTTTTTGCGTTTTCAGCAAAGTCGTAGAACAAAAGTTGTTCAGTATGTTGAGTAGAAGCCCCAGTTAACGGGACCTACACCAATTTTGTTACACCCTGTATATAAAAGGATGAGATATGATGTAGCCATCCATACCCATTAAAAATTTTAATAAGAAAAAAGGAGACCGTTTCTGACTGACTAACCTTTAGACGCACAGCTCAATCCACTGGACGGATCGGGCTGAAATTTGGCATAGAGATAGAAATTGTGATGTAAGCATCCGCTCAGAAAGGATATTGGAAATTCCTAGGGGAACAGCAAACTACGGAATCGGCGCGGGCGTAGCCGCGGGCAACAGCTACTTTTAGTATAAGTAAGTAAGAAAAATAAGTATTTATTCAATTAAGACGCATTAGCCCTCAATGTAAATTCCCTAGGGATTTATTTATTGAGGAATGAGTTCACCTAGTTGAATTTAAGAATAAACTTCCGAAGCTAAATAATGTTATCATATCATATTTATTCAATCCAGAAACTTGAAAAAATTATTCATGACGTAAATGACGTACAAACAAAAGTATTAAATTAATTTTTTGAGTGTATTCGCTATCAAAAAAGCTTAACTTTGTGTGTAATCATGTTCATTGAATTCAGTTTTCAAAACGACCAGAATTCTTCAGCACAAAACTATGAACGGTTAAAAGCGTACCAACAAAATTTCCAGCGCTAATTACTTGACAAATTCCAGCTTTGTGTGTTGCGACATCGTACGTGGCTCGGAGGGATTTATAGAAACGGTTTTTAGATTTCGAAGAGCTTTTTCAACAATGGAAATTTACCGCGGTTTTTAAAATTTCAGCAATCAGGACTACGGGCTGTATGCAGCAAAATATCTTTATCTGTTTCATTTTCAAAAATTGGAGGTTGCTGCCAGAGGTACAATGAATTGTAAATAAAAAAAAAAACAATCGAATCGCCTAAAGAAAAAAGGGATGAGTTCGTTTGTTTACCAAACGTTTAATGGATGACTTCAAGATGGAAACAGGTAAATGAATAGTAGGTAGATGCTCCGTATGAAACTGAACAACTTTCCCTACTGAACCTAAACGGAGCAAAAAAAACCGGCCAAGTGCGACTCAAGGTCACACAAATAGGGTTCTGCACCAAAACTTAAACTATCTTAAAGGATAACTTTTAGATGGATAGAGGCACAAAAATAGTAGATGCTATGTATGAAATTGAACAACTTTCCCCACGGAACCTAATCGGAGAAAAAATAAACCAGCCAAGTGCGACTCGGGGTAACACAAACAGGGTTCCGCACCAAAACTTTAACTACAAACAGAACAAGTACATACGAGTACTTGCTGGTAAATAGGGGTCTACTTATTCTGGACTTTAGAAATTTCATTTTTTCTGTGGGAACGGGAGGACTTTAGATTTTTTCATAGATTTTCCTGTTATCTAACCTATACTGTAATTTTTTTTTCAAGATTTTAGGCCCAGGAGTTTTGGAGAAAAGGTGGGGGGGGTGGTTATAATTTTCGCATATTTAATTAAATAACTTCAAAACTATTTATTGTAAAATTATAAAAAAAATATATTTGAGATTCTCAGAACAAACTCTTTCATTTGGTGTATCACATAGTATATTTTGATAAACTTTTTTTAATAATAAACTTTCATGTTGGCAATGGAAGAAGGTTGTTGCTAGCTAGCTCTGTGTCAAAAAGACAGCATTACTAACTGTAACATGTCTGTAACACAATCCTTTGTAAGGCGAACTGGTCAATGTTGGACTTTTCCTGTTTCTACTGTTTTTGATGTGTAACATCTTTGCTCTCGCTTTCCTGCAATTTGTGGGAGTGATTTCGTGAAATGGGACTGAAATGTGTAACATGGGACGGAAATGTGTAACAGGAAGTCGCGAAAGCGCGTAATTCTACTTTACGAGAGTCCGACTCGCACTTGGTCGGTTTTTTTCGTTACTGTCAGATCCGCCACCCAGGTACAATATCGTCATCAAATCTAACTAACCTAAAGTATTTTGTCACATGTTACACATCATATGCGAGTACTGTAGGTCTCGCTCGAATTTTTTTTACCACACGATGTGTCACAGCTTTGTGTCAGAGGAGCTCAACAAGACCTTTTTATGGACATTTATACAAAGTGCTCCAAAATAGTAGGAACTCCGTCCAAACAAATTACCCCTTTGTTCTTTTTAGCTTTGATTGTATAGGCTTTTTTACCACCTCCGTGCCGTAATAGTTAGTCCATTAGCTTCACATCAGGAGGTCGCTGGTTCGATTCCCAGCGGAGTTTATCTTTGTAAGACTCGATTTGCTTGATGGGAGGGCATTTTCTGCATGCATTTAGAAGCTGGCAATCCTGGCTAGCTACCACTATCTTATCAAAGTCTTGCTGCCAAACATCAATTGATGTGTTCCGGCTTGAAGATATCAAACAGCCAGTTCCCCATTGCGTTGGGGAATCATGGTAAACTCACTTACCATCAGGTGAGATGATGCTAAGGGATTACCAATTGAGGATAAAACAAATTCCTCGGGGACAGTTTTTCAGTTTTATGAGTAGTCAGTCTATCATTTGCTCCTTTTCCTCGACTACAGAATCAAGTATTTGTTTTATCAGCCCTAGCTCTACTATCAACGTTCATTATTCTGCAGGAAACCAAACTTTTGTAGGGCGAACGATAAATCGAGTCTTATATCTCAAACTATTCAAAATCACTTTCAACCCGCGCCCATAAAACGGGACGATATATCTTAGGCGGGGATTACGCCAAATTTACTGTGAACATAGTGGCGAGGGTCCATTGCGCGAGATTGGCGAAATGTCAATATTTGGGATCAGAAAAATAATATCTAATAACTGTTGTAAGGGTTGAACATGAAATAAATGTGTAGTAAAATAGCGGGTAAGTAGGTACGTATGGACGTAGAGGACGATACAATAAGCAGGGCGCTGGTTGAATCAAGAAAGTACACACTTTATCAACTATCGCAGTGCGTCGGAGGATAGAGTTTCTATAAATAAATAAATAAATATTCTGGGACGAATCACACATGGTCACCTGGCCCCAAAGTAGGATTCCCTGTGTCATGGGAACCAGAGACTGATATACATACTTATATACGTTTAATTACATACATATATAGATATTTAACACCCAGACACAGAGCAAACAAATCTGCTCATCACACAAATGTTTGCCCTGGGTGGGGATCGAACCCACAACTCTCGGATCAGCAGTCAAGAGCACTAGCCACTGAGCCACCCAGTCAGTCAATATCAAGTCTATACAGACGTAGTTCCGTTATAAAAATAAAATGACTTGCCGGCGCGATTCCAAACTTATCAGGTATATTACGAAGATATTTAATAATGTTGTTTGTTTCCAATATATTTTATTAGTATGTACAAAACAACACATCATCCTTAATTTTTAGACAGTAAGGTTAAAATGTATCGTATGTGACTTTCGGGATCAAGACGAATCTAACGACACTTCGCACAACAAAATCCATTAAGCCGTTTAGACTACAGGCTCAGCCAAAATAACAGACATATGTACACCCGAAATACGTTACCTTCCTTTTTGTAGAAACTAGTTTGTGCCTTTGTTCATTTGTGTTTGAATTTATTACGGTAAAAACAAATTACGGATTCCGTTATGTGCCTATTCAATTTATTTACAGTTAGGATTCGATCTGAAATGTAGATTTTGTATTAAAAAGAAAACTAGAGCTTCTTGGCGATATTTAAGATGGTAAATTATTCATAAATAGTATTTGAATTTTAAAATAAGGACCCTTTTCGGGCGCCAATTTCAAAGTTCTTGTAGTTTGTAAATGGGGTCAAGAAATGTTTTTAAAATTCAGTTCAGTTGCAAACTAAACTAGAGACTTTGACAACTGTAGACCTTTTCCGCTTCGCCATTAAATAATAAATAATCGACAAAAAATCCATATAATTATCTGCTAACCTGCTCACAAAATTTCACGAGAATCGGTTGAGTAATGCGACCTGTAACGGAGAAAAGCCGGAGAGACGCCGGACAAAACAGACGAATCATTTTTGCCCAAGCTAAAGCGGAGACGCTTCGCTCGCGCTTCGTGCTCCGCGCGATCAATTATATGCAAAATTCGTTTTAAAAACCGCTCCGCTTAACACAAATGTAACTCCTAAATCACCTAGGAGGTAGGTGGGACCTTTCCAACTGTCCCGTCCAAATGAGCACAATTCGTCATAGTGACAATGACGGAAGGGGACGGAATCGTTCGGAGGGACCACGGCGGCCTACACGTCGAAGATATAATCTCCGGTCGGTTTTGTGCCAGCCACAGCCTGCAGGCTGTATGGTTCCAACGGTATTCATAAATTCTCATCTGCCTCCACCTCTGTAGATCTTTAAGGGTCTCCAGGAGGTTCCAGTTTCCATACAAACGTAGTTACGCTAAAACTACATGCCAGAATGAATCTTAACTTTGCGAATACATTGAGTAGATACATATCGATGTTTGTAATTAGTTTTCATCGTAGTTAAGTTAAACGTAACTAAACGAAAGTTTGAAACTGCTCTTTTATTTTTTTCCGTTTTATATTGGTACACCAAAAACTAATTACAAACATCGATTTGTGTCTACTTAATATATTTTGCAAAGTTTGGATTCAATCCGGCTTGTAGTTTTTGTATGAACGCAGAACTACGTTTGTATGGAATCTCGAGCCTCCTGGGGACCCTTAGCCACGTAACATACTGTTTCATGCATGTGTTTACAACCCCAACAGATAAAAGCAAATACTATGTACCTACTTAAAACTTATAAACTCACATTACAAAGTAAGAAATCTTAACTTTCTAATTGAATATAATTGAATATAATGCGAAAGTTTCAAGTAGCTCTGGTAGCTGTTTGTTTGACATTCTTTCTCATTGCAATGTAGCAACGAAACGAACTGTTTTCACCCGACTGCCCAAAAAGGCTTTTTTTTGGTTGAGCTTCGAGAGCAAAGGGAGATATGTCCGCCAGGCGAAGTGGTATCCGGCCGTGGACCAATAGTTGATGACTGGTATCTGTATAAAATACTCAGTAGGGTGGAGTGAATTTATTTTTCTGAATTTTAAATTTCTTGGTTTCTCAAACAGTGATCCATTGTAATGGAAATGTTCATGCAAAATACCAGCTTTCTAACTTAATATCTTGAGGTGGCACATTAGGTATGAAGGTAGACAAATAAAAAAAAAGAGTTACAAATAAACATTTATTTCTGACAATAATACTGTATATTTTTTTGAATTTATATTTAAAACTACTAGTACAATTAATAACTATATTAAATTACCATAAAGATAACATTTCAATGTTCAGTATCAGAAGTTCCAGTGTCTTTTTTTTGACGGAAATACTGAGATTTGGTGTCAAAAATAGGTATTTCTTGCTTGGATTTTATTCTAGTACGAATGAATCCAGCTCTAGCATCGAGTCCACAAACAGACGCCGAAACCTCAGTTACAAGTTTGACACACCTTTCGACTGCTTGAGTGTGGCAAGGGTACTTCTCAATATGAAACAATTTACCTCCAGATGCAATTTTTGTAGTAATTTCCGAGTCGCTGTATTTCATTGTTACAGGAGGTTCCGTTATCTTCTCTTTCGCGAGTTGTCGTCAGATTCGTCTTAATCCTATGAGTGAAATAGGATGTAACGTTAATCTGCACAGAGATAGTTGACAGGGTAGACAATTGACATAATTATGTTACTTTTATCCCGCAAAAACAGAACAGACCGACATAGTTTTGAACATGTTTGTGTTCTGATGTATAAATATTAAATACGGATTGGAAAAAGCTTATTTACCATGCTCGTGCCTCGTGCACCGCGCATCCTCAAAAATAGTCGACGACATCCAGGCAGGCGAAGTAATGGGTAAAAGTTAGTTATAACAATTTTTTAAAATTATTTTTTAAAACTTCGTGAAATCCACCGGCTTATAAAATAACATCACTTTATATAAATAACAAGCTGATGCCCGCGGCTCCGCCCCCGTAGACATCGACGGTGCGCGGTGCGCGAGCCACAAGCGGATTGCGGGGCTTTTTTTATTAGAAATCATCCCTGGCATGCATATAATAATTCACCAACGTTTCATTGTAATCGGTCTAGCCGTATTTGAGTTTTAGCGAGACTAATGCACAGCAATATTAAAAAAAAATAAAACAGCTAGATAAATGGCCTATTCAAGGTGTCCACAAATACTTCATTACAGCTCATATACGTCCCCAAAGAGGGGCTCGAGCCTACCCTGTATCAGGGCGATTAGGCCTTAGTCGACCACGCGGGCCCAGTGCGGGTTGGTCGACTTCACACACAACCTTCGAGTTTCTTCGCAGGCGTGTGCAGGTTTCCTCACGATGTTTTCCTTCACCGTTAAAGCAATCGGTAAGTATGTATGTAAGTTTTTGAAAAACTCATTGGTACATTGGCCGTCCAGACTTGAACCCGGTACCTCTATGGTTAGATGGACCGAGTTGTTACCGGTTGAGCCACCGACGCTTTTTCCACAAGTAAGTACCACAAGTACTTATTGAATATAAACTGATTTAGATATAAACAGAAGTCACTGAACAGACACTATATGCCTTTAAGATTGTAGTTACAAAATCATTTCCCATACAAACTTAAAATTACTACTTCTAGAATATGGATGTTCTGATTCTAATGAAATTTTGGTACACATATGCAAGTCAAGAATTTTAAGTTTGGATTTCATTTTCAAAATAATTAATTTTTATAAAGATTTGAAAATATGAAGAATATTATGAAAACCTTAATTAACTGACTAAATTATTTAGTGACAATAATATTTTAAAAAAAATATTCACAAACTAGATTTTTGTGACTTGCTTACGTGTACAAAGTTTCATTAGAATCGACTCATCCATTTTCTAGAAGTAGTAAAATTTTGTGAATACGCTCTTAATATTGACTGAATCGGTGGCTCAGTGGTTAGTGCTCTTGACTACTGATCCAAGGGTTGTGGGTTCGATCCCCACCCAGGGCTAACATTTGTGTGATGATCAGATTTGTTTGCTCTGAGTCTGGGTGTTAAATATCTGTAAATGTATGTATTTAAACGTTTATAAGTATATATATCAGTCTCTGGTTCCCATAACACAGGGAATCCTACTTTGGGGCCAGATGACCATGTGTGATTGGTCCCAGAATATTTATTTATTTTGCTTATTCTGTTCTATATTTCGATTTTTTATATTGTTTTATAGGTAATGAATTACATTCCGTTGACGCGTATATGCGTCGCGAATGCGCAAAAAATCTCTAAATCACCGATCAAGAAAGTGTTAGCACAGATAGAGGATAGTCCAGTTGTCAGCGCGGCTGCCTGCTGGGCTGATAGTCGTGAGTTCAATCCCCACACAGGGCAAATATTTGTGTGATGAACAGGTTTTTTTGCTCTGTGACTGGGTGGTAAATATTTATCTGTGTATATATTTAGACTTATACGTATGTGTATATCAGTATCTGGTTTCTCATAGAACCAGGGACTCCTAGTTTGCGACCAGATGACCATGTGAGATTTGTCCCTGAATATATACCATAATTATGATATAGTTTTTTTTAAACTCGGCCCCAGATAATAATGATAATATAGTATATTATGCAACTAGTAAATAAAGGCTAGATTTAAAGCGAGGGCAATAGATGAATCACGAGCAAGCGAAGGATTCTAACGACTGAATCAAAACAGCAGGGAGATTCCTGATTCTAAGTATTGGAATCCTGAGCAACGCGAGTGATTTATGGCCGTCGATATAAATCCATTTTATTCAAGAGTTGCATACTATACTTTATACCATGACTACAAGAAAAAGAAACATTTACGCGAAAATAGTCATTTAATGAATAAAAAATTAAGGTTACATTAATTAAAATCCTCATTAAAATTTGAACAATTGCTAAAATCAAGAGTAATTTACTTTATGTTCGTAAAATTTAGTATTCAAAATATCGCCAATTTACTCATTTTTAAAGTTTTTATTTGAATGCCAAACTCCTTGTCGAAAATTTCAAATAATCAAATCTCGATTAGTTATATCACAGTTATATTTTCTTTGCACAAGGAGTTTGAATCGAGTATTTTCTGCGCAAGGAGGTTTGTATAGCATTGAGATGGAGGTCGAATATATTATTAGTGTGTTCTAAATTCAAACACCAAAACAGAGATTAACAGATATTTTTATCCAATGTTTTTTAGTGAAATAAAATAAGCTTTTTAGTGGGGCAATGGTATAAGGCATTGTTTTAAAAGTGTGACTAAAAGTAGTCATATACAGGTATTACAGCTAATATAATAGCTTCGAGGGATGATCGCTCGCCCGAGGTTTATTTTGAAACGATTCCTCGTATCGGTGATACGAATATTTTACAACGGCATCCCTTACGAGATGAAACGCTTTTTCTGAAAGGGCTCTAAAATCTAAATATATATTTAAAGTCGTGTAAGTTACATCATTTATAACTCAAGAACGGTTGGACCAATTTTTATATTTTTTGTGTTTTTGCATTTGTTTTCGTCCGGAATAGGATAATAAGTATTAAAATATGATATTCATCAATAAAAAATAATTGGTTTTAGGGTAGGGTGGGGCAGTGTAGTGTAGGTATAGTGTAGTTAGGGTAGGGTAGGGTAGGGTAGTGTAGTGTAGGGTAGGGTAGGGTAGTGTAAGGTAGGGTAGGGTAGTGTAGTGTAGGGGAGGGTAGGGTAGTGTAGTGTAGAGTAGGGTAGTGTAGGGTAGTGTAGGGTAGGGTAGTGTAGTGTAGGATAGGGTAGTGTAGTGTAGGATAGGGTAGTGTAGGGTAGGGTAGGGTAGGTTAATGTAGGGTAGGGTAGGGTAGGGTAGTGTAGGATAGGGTAGGGTAGTGTTGTGTAGTGTAAGGTGGAACGAAGTTCGCCGGGACAGCTAGTTGTGAATATAAATCACTCCTACAAAAGTGTGTCATACATATCTAAAAAAATATTATGGAAGGATTTATTTATGAAGTTGAAATAAAATCAACCTCAGTTTTCTTTCATCGAAATCATTTTATTGAGTTTCACATAAATCTATCCTTCATAAAAAGTGCCTCTGCTTTCTTTTAGTTTTCAAGATCATAAAAAACAGCTCTATTGATAACCATAAAAAAGTTTTTGATGAAGTATTATAATTATCCCTTAGGGAACAAAACCAAATAAATTTTACCCAGAATCCCTTTGAAACACTTTAATCCACCATTTTAAAAAGAGGTCGTTCTTTACCGGTACCACTAAAACCGGTAAAGTTGTGGTACGTATGTTTCATTTTACCGTTATTTCACCTCCATTTTGCCGTCATACCGGAGCACCTAATGCCAGATTGCACGCCGCGCCGTAAACGTTGCGCCAACACCTACAAAGATTTATGAAGAAATATTGTTCTCTCTAATATTGTATTTCGTTGAAAACTACTCGTTATAGTGCAAAATTTTAATGGCGGTCCTTGGCTCAAATGCCGACTTTTTACACGACTACCCACCAAAAAATTGTTTATTGTTTTCAGTTTTCAGGTTTAATGTATGTATGTTTCTTTATTCTACGTTATCTTCTAAACGGCTTGATGGATTTTAAAGTGCGAGGTATCGTTAGATTCGTCTTGATCTCATTAGTGACATAGGATACATTTTACCCAACTTCCCAAACAATGAGATGTAATGTTTTTATGTGGTCGAGTGTTTATTATCATTTATCATCTATCATTTAAAGGACATTGCCAGCGATTGTTTCACCTCTGAGGGACCGAGTATAGGTACTTAAAAAAATCGTAATTCTTGCCACATTTTTATACGTTCCCTTGATTCAGTCGGAATAAATTATATGCGGGGTTTGTATTTTTATTGAAATTAGGTACAAAATGATTTATGTCCTCCTTTCCTAGTAATATATTCTATTTATGTGCAGTTGTATCGTCGTACACAGACTTGCAAACCTCAACAAAAGCGAGGGACAAAGCTGTAGGTTAGACGAGGACGTATTTACAACATCACTCTTATAAAATAGTAGATCTTCTTTGCTTATAGCTTTGTCCCTGTCGATTGGTTGGGCAAAGATGAACTATTGGTAGGGTCCATATAGGCCCGTGAATGTCCGCCCCGAAAATTCATGTATATGAGTTATATCTGCACTAAACTTCGACCATGGATGGAACCAGAATCTAGACAATGTGCGAAGATTTTTAACTGTTCAGACTCATTTATAATATATAACTACTCATAGATTCTATTCAACAATGTATTTTACTGATTGCTGCTTTATATACTTCGAAACTAACCTCAAAATCAGACATATCTTAGGTCTGTACAGAAAACTCTACGAAACAAACGTCTGATTTTGATTACGTTTGAAAGTATGATATGACTACTCTATTGTGTCTAGTTTTGGATGTCATACAAATTCATAGACTCCGCAACGGATCTCCATAGAAAAATGAGCAATCTTCTTTATTACTACAGAGAGGTTGTAGCCATCATAGTTGGAGTTTTGTTTGTAATTAAAGTATTTTTATTAACTTTTTGATATACGTTAACCTATTTGTATCGGTCATCGCTTAAAGGCATGTCTCGCTACTACGGCGTAGACGCAGAAAAAGTCTACCCGTCGTAGCGCAATCGACAATGTAGCTCAAAGTTAATTAATTTCTTTTTTTAGACATTGCTATCAATTTCTAAGTTATGTAAGGATTTCTAAAACGATTTTGACGCATGTTTATAAGTAATTACGAAAGAAACTATTTGTTGTTACTGTTTATCTAAAAGTTACGTAAAATGTATTATGTTTTTGAGGAGAGAATGTGTCATTCATAAACCTTTGAACAACTTTTTTTACAACTTTACTGAAATCAAAAGCTGGTTATTAAAATTGTATGGGAAGTCTAAAATTTCTTACGATTGCAGCCAAGTCGTAGAACAAAAGTACGTAGTACGTAGAAGAAAAAAAAATTCGAGCGAGACCTACAGTAACATGTGACAAAATACTTTATAAAAGGACGGCAAAGATACGGCAGACTAGGCTGTATGGTCATAGATACCTTTGCCTTTTCCGCGCTTTTAAAGCCTGAAAAAAGGACGGCAAAGATACGGCAGACTAGGCTGTATGGTCATAGATACCTTTGCCTTTTCCGCGCTTTTAAAGCCTGAAAAAAGGACGGCAAAGATACGGCAGACTAGGCTGTATGGTCATAGATACCTTTGCCTTTTCCGCGCTTTTAAAGCCTGAAAAAAGGACGGCAAAGATACGGCAGACTAGGCTGTATGGTCATAGATACCTTTGCCTTTTCCGCGCTTTTAAAGCCTGAAAAAAGGACGGCAAAGATACGGCAGACTAGGCTGTATGGTCATAGATACCTTTGCCTTTTCCGCGCTTTTAAAGCCTGAAAAAACGCGACTCCCTGGGACACATTTCCGTCCCATGAGACACTTTTCCGTCCCATTTCACGAAATCACTCCCACAAATTGCAGGAAAGCGAGAGCAAAGATGTTACACATCAAAAAATGCTTTATTTTTACATAAAATCCTGTACATGGTTTGTCCTATCTATAAATCTTATCTTTTTGTGTATAAGCGTCACAACTTTTAAATCGTGAGACCTAAACCACCCATCGTCCACAGTTTCACTAACTCCCATATCTCAAGATCAAGACTGTTTTTCAAAAATGGAAGTTTTCGAAGTTCACCCTGAAATCCTCCTCAAATGTTTGATTTATCGCTTTACGATAGAGAGGTAGACAGAACTTGCTTGGCTTGGGTAACCGCGAGGACTTCCTAAATTTGCCAGCTCCCTAATTTTACCCGCAAAGGGGGCGTTGTGGGCGTTCGGTGCTTCGGGCGAGAAACTTTCCAATATGATGTATTGCCCTAACTCAGATAATTCAACTCGATATGAGCTGAACTGCTAATTGTACCATTCGTCATTGTTGCCAGGATTAACTCAGATTGTGAGTTACATTTGGGTTAGGTAAGAATGGGGAGTTTTGAAGTAAATTGAATGTAGACTCTTTATTACACAATATAAAAAAAACGTTAAAGTGCGAGTCAGAATCGCACACAAAGGGTTCCGTACCAACATACTAGATGGCTCTAGTTTCTTTACGTTTAAAAAAATATGTCAGAACCAGAGATTTGTTACCATAAATGGGTTATGCACTAACAAACAACATTTTAAAATGGAAGCCATTTACACACACAATGTTATAGGTAGTTCGCTTCCATTGCACCGAATGCTACAAAAAAAAAAAGAGATGCCAATTGGCATCTTTTTTTTGCTTCACTTTTTGGATACACGTAACCTATCTACCTCCCCTTATATATAGCATATCTCTGGTCAGAACTAAATAGCGTTTTTGATGGTTGATTTATATTTTTTTTAAAACCGGCAAAGTGCGAGTCGGACTAGCACTTCGACGGTTCCGTACCACCACAGCTCTCCAGTGAACTGCATAGTTTAATGACATTGATACCTATTTACAAACAACATACATTGTCATTAAGTTCGGACTCCTTAGCGTGAGTACGACTCACACTTGGTCGAAATTTTATTATTTGTTGTTTTACTTCAGTATATTAGTGCTATAATCACACCAAGTTTCCCGCTGATATGTATTACTGTTTTTACGATAGGGCTAAGTCAAAAATACTTAGACCTGTAAAAACATGTTTTTTGTATAGAGACCCCTCTTATTTTTTCTATTTTTCATCTTCTTTATCACCTCACCTACATACAATAATACATACGGCGTTTATAATATTAGTAAGGACTATTGGTAAGCCCTTGGTATCACCTCACCTACATACAAACTTTCGCGTTTATAATATTAGTAAGGACTATTGGTAAACCCTTGGTATCACCTCACCTACATACAAACTTTCGCGTTTATAATATTAGTAAGGACTATTGGTAAGCCCTTGGTATCACCTCACCTACATACAAACTTTCGCGTTTATAATATTAGTAAGGACTATTGGTAAACCCTTGGTATCACCTCACCTACATACAAACTTTCGCGTTTATAATATTAGTAAGGACTATTGGTAAGCCCTTGGCACCACCTTACCTACATACAAACTTTCACGTTTATAATATTAGTAAAGACTATTGGTAAGCCCTTGGCATCAACTCACCTACATACAAACTTTCACGTTTATAATATTAGTAAAGACTATTGGTAAGCCCTTGGCACCACCTTACCTACATACAAACTTTCGCGTTTATAATATTAGTAAAGACTATTGGTAAGCCCTTGGCATCAACTCACCTACATACAAACTTTCACGTTTATAATATTTGTAAGGACTATTGGTATGCCCTTAGAATCACCTCACCTACATACACTTTCGCGTTTATAATATTAGTAAGGACTATTGGTAAGCCCTGGGCATCGCCTCACCTGATGCTAAGTGACGATGTTAACCCGGCGAGGATGTGGAGGGGTCATTTTGACCCTGTCAATTTTTAATCGAGTGTAGTTTTTTTTCCCGCGGTCATAGGACGTTGGACGTCTCAGTAGCTGTTGCTAAGAGACCCGCCCACACGTTAAACACAGCTTTTTAGTCGGCCGCCGCCTGCGAACAGAGTCGCACATGCGCAAAGTCAAAAAGATTAAATATCACCCTACCAAAAGCAGTACAATCCAGCCTTTAGCAGTGTCTTCATACAGTTCAGTATTTTTAAACCTTTGCTAAAACTAATGTAATAAAAACATTTTGTATTATTACATGTGCTTTTTTTTTGCAAAATCCATACAATATTACCCAAATAATAGAGTCAACTTGAATTCTTTGTTGAAAAATATAAATATAGTCATTAAAAATGCAATAAAATACAGGGTCAAATATACCCTCCACAACCGCCACGTAACTTTTTTCACCACATCATTTTTCACAGATGTAAGTGGACCTTGTCTTTGGCTTTCTTATCATTTTCTTGATAGAGGATATAAACTAGGAACATGGCAGACGACAGACGTCACCGGTAAAGTTCAATAAAACGATTTTTAGAGTTCCACACCTAGTAAGGGGACCCTATGACTAAACCTACGCCGCGTCGTCTTTCTGTCCGTCGTAATAGTCAGCTGAAATTTTATCTGAATTTGTGTTATTATAGGGGATTTACTTACATATAATAATAATTAAAAAAGAAAGAATCAAAGGATTCCCCACACAAGAAATATACTAAATGATTATTTAAAGGTTTTTTTGTTTTTTCTCTACCTTGAAAACGGTAATACATATAAGCATAAACTTTGGTGTTAGTATAGTACCAATAGTAGGCCCGATCGCCCTAATTCAGGGTAGGCTCGAGCCCCTCGGTGGAGACATATATGAGCTGATATGATGATGATGATAGTACTGATCCTAAAATAAAACAAGAAATAATAAAATCCGACCAAGTGTGAGTCGTATTGTCGTACTCGTTAGGAGAGGTGTGGTGTGCGAAACCCTCGGTGCGGTAGTCCGACTGGCACTTGATCAGTTTTTTTTAATACTTTATATAATTCCAGGAGTGCCAACCGAAGTGAAAACGATTTTAAGTTTTATAAGTTTTGACCCTGTGAGTGTTCCTAGTAAGGTGTCGGTGATGGTGTCGCGAGTTTAATGGTTTTTTTCCCCATCTCATATTACAGTTTTATAAGTTTTGACCCTACGAGTATTCCTGGTAAGGTGTCGGTGACGGTGTCGCGAGTTCAATGATTTTTCCCATCTCAAAAATGCTACAGGTTTAGCATAAGTTGTAACTTTCAATTTAAAGTAATCCTAACTCTAATTACATGCGCTCAATGCGCTATACAATTCCAGGTTAATTCCTTAAATAAAAGAAATACAACCTACAAATAGCTTCATCCCTATCCTCCGCGGCTGTCCAGGATGTAATTTATAATTTTCCCGTCCTCTATCTAATTTACGGGGCTTTTATCAGCAGTTTAAAGGGCGCCATATTTTCGTGTTTATTTACGTGGCTGTTCTACTAGCAACACCGTCTTGGTGTTGCCAACCTGAGCACAAAAGTTTTAGTATAAATCATTTGTTTATTTTTCATGGTATTGTTCCCATAAAATTGGCAAACGCGAAAGTCTGTTGTTTATGAGATTTAAGTTACTGCTTTGTTTGAGAAAATAATGACAGTTAAAATGAGTTTAAGCTATCAATTGTGAATAGATTAACGATAGACTCCACGATGGAACACTTAGTTCCGAATACTTCGTATTCACTCTCACTTCGAAGATCCCCAAAAATTATATCGCGGATATTCGCGATATTGAAGTTTCTTTCTAAGTACGTGCGCACTCAATATTACAAAGGTAGCCTCTACTTTAGATTCCGATCAAATTTTAGCTAACAGCAATGTATATAATATATTAGTATTAACATACAGTATGGACACTCTCTGCCGCTTTTTAGATTCCTATCTCACCCCCTCGTCATCCATATTGAGATAGATTGGTTATAGTTTGGATCACGAACATATAGGACTTCGCCGTGATTTTGTTTGATCCGTCATTTGTTTTTAGAAATGCCATTTCACGACCGAGCTACCCTACTCGAGCCTACCCTGAATTAGGGCGATCGGGCCTTAGTCGACCACGCAGGCCCAGTGCGGGTTGATCGACTTCACACAGAACCTTCGAGTATCTTTCGCAGGCGTGTGCAGGTTTCCTCACGATGTTTTTCCTTCACCGTAAGAGCGTCGGATAAACCTACATATGAAATCGAAATTCGAAAACAAATTGGTATGTGGCAGGATTAGAACCACGACCTCCCGGACAGGAGGTACCAGCCCTCGCCATTAAGCCACCGACGCTCGTTATTCAACTCCGACAAGGTTTTTCAGTAAGTACCTACCTAGAGTAAATGATTTGTTAAAATATCACTACATGAAATGATACAGGTCCATTAAAATTAATTTAAACCTCGATTGCGATCGATAAGGCAAAGTGGTAAAGGCGGAGAGAGATCTGCGCGAGATCCAAGCTAGCGACTGGCGAGAAACCGCATAAGACCGGGACCAACCGGGACTAGTGGCGAGTTTTCGTATCGGAGGCCAACTCATTTTGGTTCGTTGAGCCGCCGAAGTAAGTATGTTAGTAGATTGGGAATGATAATTACACATTTTTATGTATCTTTATAAGAGCGTCCGGGAGGTTGTGGTTCGAGTTCTGCCACGTACCAATGTGTTTTTACGTTTTACGTTTATCCGACGCTCTTAAGGTGAAGGAAAACATCGTGAGGACACCTGCACACATCTTTGAAGAAACTAGAAGGTTGTGTGTGAAGTTGAACAACCCGCACTGGGCCCGCGTGGTCGACTAAGGCCCGATCGCCCTATCAATCAATCAATCCATCAAAATAATTTATTTTAATAGGTGTTTACACACACTTTTAAATAGTCGAAAAAAACTTATTAAATATTACAAATAATGACATGATTCAGATTACAGTCTCAGGTAATGGTATTTGTTATAGAATCAACATATATAAATGTCATTTACATAATCTATTATTTTATAATATCCTCTAGAGCACAAGGATTTTTTCAGTTTAGGGTAGGCTCGAGCCCCTCGGTGGGGACGTATA
This sequence comes from Coleophora flavipennella, assembly GCA_947284805.1. Taxonomy (NCBI): domain Eukaryota; kingdom Metazoa; phylum Arthropoda; class Insecta; order Lepidoptera; family Coleophoridae; genus Coleophora; species Coleophora flavipennella. The sequence goes on from OX369305.1 coordinate 9,626,979, forward strand.
TATGAGCTGATGTGATGATATATATCTTTATTTGGCTCTTAAGATACTGATCCAAATAGGACGGTTGAATAAATTCAGATTAATAGAAATTATAATATTCATATGACACAAAAACGATAATATCATAGACCATAGTATGACGACGATACGAGAAAGAAAACAATGTCACCCAAATGTAATATGACAAAACAATTATTTAGATATACATAGTTCCTACCGAGATTTGGCTCGACGACTTCCAATATATTCATGATTATGGTCGGTACGAAAGAAAATCAATAACAACGGAACTCCAATAACAAATTCAATCGGACATCCAGTTTTATATATGTACTCGTATTTTATTTGCGTTATTTATTACATATTGCAATAATAATGATATATCATCTTTGGTAAACTACAATGACCTCTGACTGTATAAATCATAATCCATTATCCTTATGCTATCCTTGTTGGTACACAAAAGGTGTTCATAAATATTGGTCTCACTAAAATTGTTCTATGTGACTAGTCACAATAATTTAGTTTTAACGATGAAGAAATAAAAAAAAAACTGCGACGGGAGATATTACGCGTAGGTCATCTTTGTTATACGACTAGTAGTAATAGCTCATCTTTGGCAATACTATACAACAAATACCGCTCTCTTCTACACATACTGTTATGGCGCTGGCCAATATACGTGTCGTACCATCATCATATCAGCCGAAGGAGGTCCACTGCTGGACATAGGCCTCCCCCAAGGATCTCCACGACGACCGGTTCTGCGCTGCCCGCATCCAGCGGCTTCTCGCGACCTTCACCAGGTCATCGGTCCACCGAGTGGGAGGCCTGCCTACACTACGCTTTCCGGTGCGTGGTCGCCACTCAAGAACTTTACTGCCCCAACGGCCATCTGTTCTACGAGCAATGTGCCCCGCCCGCTGCCACTTAAGTTTGTACTTTTGTTTGTCGTACCAATTCAAGTCTATTTCTCATTATCCTGAATTCCATAACAACGTCCTACTTCAAAATATCCATCCACAATACAGATACCAATAAATTCTTAGAAGCAACAGAATACCTTGCCATGTTAGTTAGTTGGGAAAAATCTTGGTAGCTAAATTAGAACCACTTTCCGGTTTCCGACTGAGGTGAAATTTTTACATACACTTTACGTTTGGAGCATTCTGAATCCAATATAGCTGACTCCTAAAGATGGCGCACCAGTTATATTTATGCACCACCTTGACATGGGTTTCAAACGAAAGGGTTTGCTGAGAAGAATACTAAATTATTAAAGATATTTTCTAATTATAGCTTAAACCAATTTTTTTTTGTGGGTTTTTCGAAAATTATTTACCAGTATTTTCTCTTTAAGAGTTATCAGTCACAAGGCCTTGTTGCAGACGCAAAGCATCTTTTCGTTGCAGTACAAGCAATTAGGTATCATTTAGGCCTACATCAAAAATCTTGATAGATATTCTCGGAATTAGAGTAGAAATTATTTGGAATTACAACCAAGTACATACACACAAAATGAATACCGCAGTAACTCAAGATTAAAGATTGATTGACCCAGTGTGTGTTGTCAGTGATGACAAAGTGAGAAATGGTCTCTTACTAAGAGGCTCATAAGAAATCTCGAGGTCACAAAAGGGCAGTAAAATTCTCGAGTGGTGACCGCGCACCGGAAGACGTGACGTAGGCATGCCTCTCACTCGGTAGACCGACCACCTAGTGAAGGATCCGGGAAGCCGCTGGATGCGGGTGGCGCGGGACCTTTCGTGGAGGAAATCCTTGGGTTAACTATGGCATTTGACCAGCAGTGGAAGCCTTTCGGTTGATATTATGATGATGACACTTAAACAATAAATTCAACCGCCTCCGCGGCATAATGGTCAGTAAATTTGCTACACACCAGGAGGTCACGGGTTCGATTCCCGGTGGAGTCAACTTGTAAGACCCGGTTTGGTTGGTGGTAAGGCATTTTCTAAGCCCGCCTGGCTAGCTACCACCATCTAAGTCTTGTCGCCAAACGTCATTGTTGTGTTCCGGCTTGAAGATAAGATAGCCAGTTCTCCATTGCGTTGGAGAATGTTGGTAAGCCCGTTTCCATCTTCGTCATCATCGTCACTTTCCATCAGGTGAGATGATGCCAAGGGCTTACCAATTGAGATTAAAAAAATGACACACAAAGAAAATCTCTTTGATGTACAATCATAGTATGCAACCAAAATTGGAACAACGTTTCAATGTCGCCATGAAGACTTTACATTTTATGTATAAACCTTTTTATGGCGATAACTTACTCCATCTCCCTTTCAATTGATGATAAAACCACTAAGATTATTCTTATTTAATGGTGCGATATTAATATGTTTTGTCATGTCTAGTGACCCAGTTATTAAGAAGATGTATGAGTCTGTATTCAATCTCTCGTACGCAGTTTTTCCTTTCATTTTCTGTGGGCGGCGAGATAATCCGTCATACGTATTTTCAATATTCCATTCCAAATCTGGCTTTATGAGGTTTTCTTGTACGGGTGCTTAATTAATTATTTCTTTTGGATATATATAAAAGAAGAAATGGAAAATAACTCTCCCCGGAGAATAACCTAAACCTGTTTAGAACCAAAGGGTACATTGACTTTAATCTTGTCCCGCTAACGCTGGTACTGTTACCACTTACTTGCGGTTAACCGTACTTAAGTAATTTCGCGGTTTTAATACCTAGTTGCAGAATCGGTCATCGTAGAAATCCTTGGAGGTGGCCTATGTCCAGCATTGGACGTCCTTCGGCTGATATAATCTCTTATCGTGTTGCACAATTAACCGTGCTATCAAAGGAATAGAAGGCGTTTGCCTGGTGTTGCACTTAGCATCACTTGCGGTCACGTGTAGGGAATTTAGATTTACACATACGGACGTGTGCAACGCGATCTTCATATACATATGGAATCAGATGTGCAGGTTTCCTCACGATGTTTTCCTTCACCGTTAAAACAATCGGTAAGTAAATGTACGTAAGTTTCGAAAAACTTAGTGGTACATTGGCCGTACGGATCTGAACCCGGGACCTCTGGTTAGGAGGACCAAGTCATTACCGGTTGAGCTACCGACGCTATGATATGATGAATACCTACTGGAAAAAGTCAGATTGAAAAACTTATGTTCACCACTAGCCCTAATAAAACCTCCACCAATCCGACTTGGCCATCGCGTGTGGAATATGGCCTAACCTTCCTGAGTTTGGGAAAAGGAACGTGCCCCAGCAGTGGGAACGTTTATGGGTTATCAAAATACTAGCTGGTTAAGTTAACATGGCGCTCGTCGGGATGACACCTTCCATCAATATCAATTATCAATTTATTGCTTATAGGTTTACATTAATAAAGTGGTAAAGAATAAAATTACTTTACTCAAACACGCTGTAAAGTTTTCGAGTGGCGACCGCGCACCGGAAAACGTAGCGTAGGTAGGCCTTCCACTCGGTGGACCGATGACCTGGTGAAGGTCGCGGGAAGCCGGTGGAAGCGAGCAGCGTAGAGCCGGTCGTCGTGGAAATCTTTGGGGGAGGCCTATGTACAGCAGTAGACGGACTTCGGCTGATATGATGATGATGATGACTCAAATACCCTGTGTAATATTCGCTTTACATTCTTAAAAAAAAGATATGAAATACGTGATCGTCAAAAATTAAAAAACAAAACTAATTCCCGGCTCGTTCACAATCCGGGAAATGTGTATGTAATTTTATTCATTTCTAGTAGCAATTTTTTTAGTTGCAACAATTTCATAACACACTGAGAGGCAAAGAACACAAATCTTATACAGCCAAGTGACAACACCATAGTCTAATAAATAAAAACTCCTTGGTTTGAGGTTCGCTGCTTTTTTTTTCAAATTTTGAACGGACCGGCGGGCGGCAGCAAGGCCATGGCGGGTTAAAAAAGTTATACCGCGGATAAATCAAAAGTGTGCGTCAATGCATTCCCTAGTCTTTGGTCACGGTTTTAAATGTCGAGTGTACGTATTTTACAGGGAAGTGAGCGTGCCTACAGCTCCGGTACCACACCGGATATGTGGGAGCCAGCTTCTCTTGCGTCCCGAGCGGGGATCGAACCGCCACCAGCGAAAGCCGCGGGAGGTGAGCGCGCCTACAGCTCCAGGACCAACCTGGACAGTAGGTAGTGGTTCTCTTCCACGAGGCACTCGCCTTGCAGAGTACCGGGACAAGGTCTTGGCGGCAAGACCTACCGTAACTGGTCCTTGTCTTCACCTCATGGTGTTCGCAGGAATAGCGGCCCCCACTGTTATGCCCTAGGGTAGGTAAGTGGGGACGCTATATCATAAACCTGGTAGTCTAGCGTATTTGGTAGATATACGAGAGGGAATTGTACGTATTTTACTACAAATTATATAAATTATTTTTAAAATTTTCTTACTCGTACTTTGTTTAAGTAAAGCACTATACAAGACTCGACCGGAACAGCAATTTTGCTAGATTCATATTATTAAAGGCCTCATCTGCGGTTTGGTCTTCAAACTTCATCCAGCAATCGATTACTTTCCTGACCTCGTCAGTGATATAACAATTATTCGTCATAACCTACTTTTTGAGTACTTATGTAACTATTACATTTTCAATTATATTATCCGTTCATAAAAATATGTAAGGACTATCTTGTACATAATTTCTGTTCATCGCTCCTCCACCGAATGCCATGTTAACTAAACCGACTAGTAAATGCTTAAAGGCTAGTTTACTACTAGTAGCAATAGAATAACAGAATGTATCGAGCGAGATCCATTTAGGCATCGAGCTACGAAAACTTTTGAAAACAAAAAGTCCCAAATCAAAAACTAAGATACAACAAACACAAGCGGGCCAGTTCTACTAGTACTTAAACCTCACGTAAACCTGCGCTCAATTGTTCGCCTAATAAAAGCGAATTAAAGTTATTCCGAAAGCGTATGCAGCGTTTAGCAGTTGAGTGCAAATTAGTTTAGTTTGGCCGGGCCTGCGCAGGCGGCGGCGAGTAGCTGTGTGACGGCAATGAACGCCGAGATCAAACTTTCGGGCCACATAACACAGAGAAGGCGGTGTTTCAGAATTGCAGATAAGACTAAAATTGATAAATAAATGCACAATGTTTTAAGTACACATGACCTATGCTAACATTCTTCTTGACCTTTTTCAAGCGAATTCCAAAAAGGAGGAGGTTCTCAATTCTACTGTATGTTTTTTTTATGTGTTACCTCAGAACTTTTGACTGGGTGAACCGATTTTGATGATTCTTTTTTAATTCAAAAGCTAGTGCTTACCGTGTGGTCCCATATAAATTTTATCAAAATCGGTGTAGTACTTTATTAGAAAATTAACAAAAATCAAAAATAATAATGCAAAATTGTTCGAAGTTGTTGCGATGGAAGTCGGTTTTTTAACGTGTTTAGCGTTTTCAATTATGTAACAAGAAGAGTATACTGTATATTCAAAAGAAGAGTGAGATAAAAAAAAAAAAAAACTATTGTAGTAAGTGGGGTGTGAGTCAGCTGATGCTCTCCTACCCTGTAGTAATTCTGCGTTTACGACTCCTACAAACAACTTTCATCATCATTTCAGCTCATATACGTCCCCACCGTGGGCCTCAAGCCTACCCTGAATTAGGGCGATCGGGCCTCAGTCGACCACGCGGGCCCAGTGCGTGTTGGTTGACGTTACACACAAACTGCCAGTTTTTCCACTGGCAGGTTTCCTCACGACGTTTTACTTCACCGTTGGAGCATCGCTGGCGTAACGGCTAGGGCCGCCGCCTCTTCGGGAGGACGTGGTTCGAATTCTGCCACATAACAATGTGATTTCGAATTTAGATTTAATATACACGTTTATACGACAAACAACTTTAGATTATAACAACTACTACCCGTACTTAACTAGCGGCAATCTCACTAACTCCAAGGACACCTTCATCGTTTCGATCTAGGTGCTGCCATATGCTGCTCTCCAAAACTCGAGAACTCTAACAAGGCATCTTTTATGCAACGACCACAACAGATACAGGTTTCACCAATATTCACAAAGTTCTGAAGTGTAATTCAATTTGTGTATTACTTACACTTTAGTGTATTACTCGGATATCGAGGCAACAGGCAGGGTTACTTTTGCATGGAAGGGGTCACGTATGGCTGCTTACAATCATCATCATACAACACGGATGTTATTAGTATTTATTTTTTTGGAAACTAGGTTACATAATGTAGTAAATCATACGTCCCCACCGAGGGGCTCGAGCCAACCCTGAAATAGGGCGATCGGGTCTTAGTCGACCACGCGGGCCCAGTGCGGGTTGGTTGACTTCACACACAACCTTCGAATTTCTTCACAGGCGTGTGCGGGTTTCCTCACGATGTTTTTCTTCACCGTAAGAGCGTCGGATAAACGTACATACTCGTATGAAATCAAAATTCGAAAACACATTGGTACGTTGCAGGATTTGAACCACGACCTCCCGGAGAGGAGGTAGCGGCCCTTGCCATTACGCCACTAGTAAATAGCATGGGATATTACATTAGTGTGACAATCCTTGAAGGTTACGATCGAATGGCTCGTATACCGTTTATCCCGCTGGCATCTGGTAGTGCACCCCTTTGAGCCGCTGTTTATAGCCTGAGTAAAAATTTGATCATAGCATAAGTCAGGATACTCCACCATTAAAGGCGTAAACAAACCGTTGCGCAGAAAAAACAAAATGCAACCAAATCTATTAGAATCGACAGGCAGCCTTACTCCTGAAATGTTCCGGACCTTTGATTGTTCGGTAAAAAAGATTTTTGCGTCCAGGATCACATTGAACGAAGTAAAAATAAAGTATCTAATATCAATACGAATAGTAGTCAAAACGTGAAAGAAAAAAATATAATTTTCGAAAAACCCAAAAACTTTTAGATACAAGCTTTTGATATTGCATTGTCACGTGATATACACATGCATACAAAAGTTCAGCTTAATCGGGAAGTGGGTCAAATTTAATTTGAAAGATTTCACCCGAACAAACATATTATTATATACATTGCTAGTTAATTAAAAACTTGTAAAAATGACAATGACTTCAAATAGTTTTGCAAAAAAGATATTGAAAGGTCATTAAATAATTCTTCTGTGTTTTGCATACTATTTCTATTGGTTTCTAAAGCTTCCAATGAATTCAGTTTGCAGCCTTTTTGTCATTTTCGGAGGATTGCAACATTCGTTTCTTTATCAAACCAGTAGTTTCGTTTAGATGTTCTGCTAAAGTGGACGTTGTGGTTTCATTCCGCAGACTGGTACGTAGAAGTGAAAAAAACATAATCTAATATGAGTTGTATAATGTTCCACCTAATGTCGACCTAGCCATACCACTCAGAAAACAGGTTCACATTTTCCTGTACGAAAAGATTTTATTTAGAATTAGCACACCCTGGAAACTTCATACAACGGGCCAGAAATGACATTTCAAAAAAGGGATGACGGAACAAACAAAATGGCGGCGAAATCCTATACGTTCGACAACCAAACTGTAACTAATCTGTATCAATCTGGGTGACGAGGGGGTGAGGTCGCAATCTAGAGAGCGGCAGGAAGTGTCCATACTGTATGTTAGTACTAATATATATACTTTGATAAAAGTATCTATACTTTTCTTTATCGCTTGTTTGCGTCGCCTCTGTGCCTTTGCTGCTCTATGGCCAGTGGATAGTCTCGGAGTGGACGGAGGCTAATCTGAAATGCATGCAAGAACTATTTGCAGTGTTAAGTACATGCCAGACTAGTTAGCAGTTCGGTTTTGTTTCTGCCCCTGTTGTTTGTGAATTTCTCAGTAGCCCGTACACAGACAGTCGGTGCGAAAAGTGTTGAGGTGAGTTGGATTCCGTAATTGATAAACTTTTCTGCATGTTTAATGATTTACGAGAGTAGAGGCGTCACAATGAGAAGTAGGTTCGTGTAATTAGTTTCTCGGAATGAATTTAACAATTTTATTCTGCCTTACAAAGACTGACTCGGTGGCTCATTGGTTAGTGCTCTTGACTACTGATCCGAGGGTTGTGGGTTCCCCACCCAGAGCAAGCATTTGTGTGATGGGTAGATTTGTTTGCTCTGTGTCTGGGTGTTAAATATCTATATATTATGTATCTTTTTAAACGTATATAAGTATGTATATCAGTCTCTGGTTCCTATAACACAGGGATTCCTACTTTGGGGCCAGATGACCATGTGTGATTTGTCCCAGAATATTTATTATTTACTTTCATTTTTGTGGTGAATGTACTCAATGTTGTAGTATTTCAAGATTTTTCGAGTTGTAATTTTTAAGTGTTCTCTTATTTTGCAGCCGAGCAGAGAGATGGGTGATTTGAATAATAAAAAAGGGATCTTGGGAAAAGTTGCCTACGTTATTTGTAGAAATAACTAACTAACTATAGCTAACTGTAGCAATGTCGTTAGATAACACTTTACATAATGAGTTGATCAGAATTCTGGCCTAACATAAGTAATCCTGTTTTACTTTTTTCGCCCTCTTCGTAAACAGAAAACACCATTCAAGGAAACTTAATCTGGTACAAAATTAGCAAATAAAAAACCTATTAAGACGTTTGCGTTTTCTCCCGCTGCCCCTCTCCCCCCCCCCCCCCCCAATCTCCCGCTCTCAAGCACGTAGGCGGAATGGAGTCCAAGATATCAAGTTTCAATTAGCGTGCGTATAATGGATTCCAACGTTTTTAAGGTTCCGTAATGGTTTAAGGGACCAGTAGGACTCTCTTACTTAGCCAACGTCGTTTGTCCGTCCATTTGTCCGATCTTTCGAACCTATATTTAGAATAATAATAGATAGCCGGTGGAAATTTTCACAGAATATTTGTCATTAATTGCGGCGGATATTGTAATAAATTACAAAAAAAATATTGAAAAGTAGAAGTAGAGGAAGACCCTAAACAATAAATGTGTTTTATGATCATTTTTAGGGCTCCATACCCAAAGGGTAAAAACGGGACCCTATTACTAAGACTCCGCTGTCCGTCCGTCCGTCTGTCAACAGGCTGTATTTCATAAATCACGATAGCTAGATAGTTAAAATTTTCACTGATGATGTATTTCTGTTGCCGCTATAACAACAAATACTAAAAATTAAAAAAAAGTTAGTCTCCATACAAAAAAACGTGTTTTTTTTAAACGCGAAGAGTCTAGCGCCATCGAGTATGATGGTATGGAATCATTTGTGTGTGGTTCAGACTCGCACTTGGCTACATTTTGATAAAATTTATATGGGACCACACGGGAAGCACTAGCTTTCAAATAAAAAAAGAATCATAAAAATTGGTTCACCCAGTCAAAAGTTATGAGGTAACACACAATAAAAAAAACTTACAGACGAATTGAGAACCTCCTCCTTTTTGGAAGTCGCTTGAAAATCGACCAAGTGAGAGTCGGAATGGCGCTAAGGATGTGGCCTGACGGAATTTTATATTCCAAACTTTTATTTTAAATAGGTGTTTATACACATTTTTAAATAGTTAAAAACCTTTAATGACTATTACAAATAGTATCAACATTCAGGTTTATTTCTTAAAGTAATGGTATATGCTGAAGTATCAATACATATCCATATAGCATTGTCATTTACATAATATATTATTTTAAGTATCCTCTAGAACACAGGCAGGAACAGAGTCTTGAATTTAATCTCTGGCAAACTTACCTATTTTCATTTTCTTTATGGTAGAATCTTAAATAATGGCCCACAAATGACTTTTTAACTTTACTCTCTCTCGAATAGGCTATATTCATTTTGTTTACATTTCTTAAATTGTAAATATGACTGTCACTGTTTTTAAGAAACAAATGAAAATACTTATGAACGTACATGATGTGAATTGACTAGCAACAGTTAAAATCTTGACTTATTTATACTCACTGGATTCCATGTTATAGCTCAAAGTGCTAGATTAAAATAGTTTCTTTATCTGCCGCATGAACCTACAGTAAGATCCTTTATGATATTATATGTGCTATGGAAGTAACTAAAATATATATTATTATAAAAATTAGATAGCTATCTTATTTTCTAAACGGCATAAGCTAATGAACTGATTCCCGCTGAACTTTCAGTGTGTGGTCCCCATTGAAGTTAAACATCCAGAGTTATACCAAGGTACAACAAAGTATTTAAAAATTTCATTTTATATATTTTCTAATATTATAAACGCGAAAGTTTGTATGCATGGATATATGGATGTTTGCTACTCATTCACGACACAACAGATAAAGTATTCTGGACGAAATTTAGTAGGTAGACTGATTAGGATTTGGATTAAAATATAGGCTCCTTTTTTGCCGGCTAGCTATAGGCTACCGGTTGCAGCTCGTGCACTGCGCACCCTCGAAGACAGTTATAGAAACTATGTTCACGCGAGCGAAGCCGCTGGCAAAAGCTAGTATCTAATACTTCACTAGTGTTGACTATCGAATGAAATGACAACACAAACAAACCTAGTGGAACCTACAGAACCCTCACTCGCAAGTCCGAATCGCTCTTGGCCAAATTTTTGTCTATGAAAATAAGAAACGAATTGGATAATGTACGCGACTGTTCTGTTTGCTTGAGCAGTAAGATCCGTGGCTCCGTGCTAATGATGGTTGTCTCATTGAGTCAACTGGCATAAAGAAAATCATTTTTTTTGTATGAAAATTTAAACTATTTTAACACGTTTTTATTTTAATAAACTATATTGTTATTTTTTTAATGATTTTTTAAAAAGTTCGCACATTCGACGTCACAGGCTCGCACACTATGAAAAAAACATCGGCAAATAGCATATTGGACCACGCATAATGTAGGGTTCGGTAAAATTGTTAGAACGCACATATACTCGTAAATACCAAGCCTTCACCGTCTGCAAAGTCAGGCATACATAATTATATTTAAAATAATTATAACATTTAATTAGTACTCGGTTGACTAGGCTTTATTAAGTCTTAGTTACTTACAAAGTACCAAAGTAAAATGAAGCAACAAATAAAAAAAAACTGAACAAGTAAGCATACATAATACATTAAAAATAAACATTACGTTTACTTAGTAGCAACGACTAAAGGTATGTAAGCGAAAAAATATATTTAGGTTTGTGTGGAAGGTACTTTAATCAGATTTACTTTGATCTGACTGACTCGGTGGCTCAGTGGTTAGTGCTCTTGACTACTGATCCGAGAGTTGTGGGTTCGATCCCCACCCAGGGCAAACATTTGTGTGATGAGCAGATTTGTTTGCTCTGTGTCTGGGTGATAAATATCTCTATATGTATGTATTTAAACGTATTCAAGTATGTATATCAGTCTCTGGTTCCCATAACACAGGGAATCCTACTTTGGGGCGAGATGACTATGTGTGATTTGTCCCAGAATATTTTTTTAATTTCTTTATTTTTTTTTTATTTTCCCAGAAATGTACTACTCGGTTTAGTAGGCTTTAAAGTCATAGTCGAAGCGTCGGTGGCTCAACAGGTAATGACTCGGTCCTCCTAACCAGAGGTGCCGGGTTCAAATCCGGACGGCCAATGTACCAATGTATTTTTCGAAACTTACGTACATATACTCACCGATTGATTTAACGGTGAAGGAAAACATCGTGAGGAAACCCGCACACACCTGCGAAGAAACTCGAAGGTTGTGTGTGAAGTCGACCAACCCGCACTGGGCCCGCGTGGTTGACTGAGGCCCGACCGCCCTTATTCAGGGTATGCTCGAGCCCCTCGGTAGGGACGTATATGAGTGGATATGATGATTAAGTCCCAGTTACTTACAAAGTACCAATAAAGTACCAATCCTAAAATAAAGCAACAAACAATGAAAACTGGATATAAAACATTACGTAACATAACAAACTTTAATATATTATGTAGTTTCAAAGTGACACTGGCTTAAAGATAATTGAAGGTTGTCTTTACTTAGTATATAACAGAAGCGTAGGATATCTCTAGTGCGCCCCATAGAAACGAAGTTTTACAATTTTGTCTCGTCCTCAAAACTAATATTAGTGTTTGTGGTTTGTCGGATTTCCGTAAAATATGCATTTTCAAAGTGACACACGCTTAAAAGCTGTCTTTGAGACTCTTTGAGACTGCATTACTTTGAAACTGCATATTTATACGGAAATCTGACAAACCACAAACACATATATTAGTTTCTAGAACGTGTTTTACACAAATGCTTCCCCCAGGGATTTCCACGTGGACAGGTCCTGCGCTGCCCACATTCAGCGGCTACCCGCGAACTTCACCAGGTCTTCGGTCCACTGTGTGGGAGGCCTGCCTACGCTATGTTTTCCATAGCACGATCAACACTCTAGAACTTTACTACCCAACGTGAGACTGGACAGGTGCGATAAGTGCCGGGATGTGAACGAGCCGACAGCTCCGGCACCACACAGGAGATGCTGAAGATGTGGGAGCTGGCTTTTTTGTCGTCCCTAGCTGGTATGGAACCGCCAGCAGCCAAAGCCGCGAAAGGTAAGCGTGCCTACAGCTCTCTTGTAGAGGACCAGGACAGGCGTCTTGGCGGAAGACCTACCGCAGTTGGTCCTTGCCTTAGTGATGTTGACAGGAATAGCGGCCCCCACTTTATACCCAGAGTAAGTAAGTGAGGACGCTATATCATAAACCTGGTAGTTAGCGTGTCTGGTCAATGTACGAGAGGGCTTGCACTAACGGCCATCTGTTCTACGAGCTATGCGCTCTGCTCACTGCCACTTAAGTGAACATGTTTGCAAATTTTTTAATAATTTTGATTGATTAATATTCAAATAACTTCTCCTTAACTTGTTTTGTATGGAACGTGCTAGGGATTCACTCCCTTAATTATGCCAAAGCTAAGTACGTATACACAAGCTTAAATATTTCACATTAAAATTTTTAATTTCGTATAAACGTAAAACATAAGCAATTTTTTTATGGTTCCTTACCCCAAAAGGAAAAAAAGGAACCCTAATAGGATAATTTTGTCTGTCTGTCCGTCTGCGTGTCTGTCAAGACCCTTTATCTCGGAAACCTATGGAGGTATCGAGTTGAAATTAAAACCATATACTACGCTCTACAGTCCCTTAATGCTGCGAAAAAATCAAACTTATAAGTTAACGTACTTAAAGATACGGCTGTTTATGCCGTTGGCCTAGAACTATAAAATTTGGCAAGTAATACCGTCTTATACCAAAAGTATAGGGAAAAATGTAACACTATACATTTGTGTAATTAAATCATAAAAAATATAGTATTTGTAACGTAACCGTGCCGATTCGGATGACGCCCCGCTAAAAGGTTATTTAAAGTGGGTACGTAATCAATTATGCAAGGAACGGCGGTTCAAATTTTGAATTGAGGGGAAACATGGGGTATCGTATTAAAGGGCACCATTGGTACAGGCTTAAACAGATTTTTATGATATACAGTTTTCGGTTTATTATTCTTAAGGTTCCTTATTCATTGATGTGGTAGTACGGAACCCTCGGTGAACGAGTACGAGTCGTATTGGCCAGTTTTTTTATTCATCATTTTGTTAAGATTTTAGCATCGTCCTACCGGCTGGTAAGTGATTTCTCTGATTAGTATTAAAATTAATTTGAATATAACAAATTTGCGTAATCAAAATTTGCCATGAGAACCAAATAAAATACTAAATCGGCGCACCCCTTTCTCCACCCACGCGGAAAAGTCACTTCAGCTGACCTGTTGCCAATTAGCCGTGCTCGTGATTATTGCTCGACTTCTGTCAGGCTGCGCACTAAGGGGCCGGCTTCAGCTGTGCAGGGGGCCCCGTTATAACTAAGGGGCCCCGTGAACTCCGAACAAGAGCGTTTACTGGGTAACACTTACAATAGAGCTTCATAAGTGTATTTTTGTAATTGAGTTCTACGCCAAAGAACTTAAGGTGGTCGAATATCTGAATGAATTCATTTCAGAAAGTTGGAGTCAAGATGAAAGCGAAAAAGAGACACGCCTGTGTAGAGGCATTAAATTTAACGAGGTTGGTATCACCCCAATCAGACACTGCATGAAGCGATAAGTTCATGCACTCTATCATGGCATCTCTCATATACAACGTCTCAGCGCTGTCAGCTCATGCACTGGATAGATAAGTATCTTTCCACAACTGGGTTATCGTCTGCATACTTAATAACACCTGATGTCAGCAGATCGTTATTAAGTAGCAAAAATAGAGTAACGGAAAGAAAAGATCCCTTCACTGCTTGTTCCAGTGCACAGTCGCCAATCGAGAACTTTACTGTTCCAAATGCCATCTGTTCTACGGGCAAAGTGCTCGACTCACTATCACTTTAGTAAAATGATTCTGTGAGCTATGTCGGTTACTTGTGTTCTTCTATGGATCTCCTCATTTCTGATTCGATCGCGTTAGGAAACTCCGAGCATAGCATGCTCCATTGCTCGATGGTCTATTCTTCTTATTCCTGATGTAATACATCTTTACTGCTCCTACTTCCGCTTTAAGTGACCCAGTCCGTTACTTCAAGACAACCGCAGGAACTAGGGACTTATTACTTACCATACCTGATCGAAATATTTAGGGCTCCCTTCACTCATCACATTTACTCAATAATAAGCTAAGGGCCCACATGGGAATCTCTAACGAGGACCCCAAAATCTCTTTTTCCAAGTCCGTCCTGTCGTTCTCTAGGGGGGCTGTAATTAGGTAACGTTCCCGGAAGGTTGGACGAAAAGGGAACACGGTTACCTGGACACGTGTACATTTCAGGATCAAAATAGAAATATCGTTTTTTTGTACGCGGATAATGTAGTAAAAGTATAAGTGTTAAGACGAGAAATCAAAAATCAACAGGTAGGTAATTTCCCTCGAAGACATAACGTCGAACTCGGATGTTAAGTGACGATGATTCCGACTATAGAAGGTAAGGCAATACTTCCACATAACGGGACCATGTCTGGATTGATGTAGGTTGTAGGGTTAGTGCAGCCCCACCCCCCACTATAGGAAATTTTCAAGCCAGCCTATATTAACTTCCGACATGACTTAGCGGTGAAGTTGTAAAGGCCCCCACGCCCAACAACAAGCTAGTCATTTCGAAAGAAAAATGAATGAAAATTAATTTTTAACACTTGCTACATGTCATCAAATTTTATCAAATATAGTAAATAGTACAGAAGTAATGCATAAAGTATAGTCAAGTCAATAGTCATTTCATCAAATTTAAATTATATTAAATAAATTTATCATAAAAATAGAAACGACTATATTAACGACTGCTATCTAGTTTTGGAAGCCAGCACAACTACGAACTTGCCTATAGCTAATGACTTCTATATTAAATCTGTGCCTATAGCAAAGCGCGGCAATGACGAGTAAAATGCCACTAACAGTTATTACCGTGCTCAAGGTCCAGTTAAAAGGCATAATCAACGCGACCACGAAATTAACTGACACACGAGTGTTTTTTTTTTAATCAGAGTGCGTTTTACTGCAACTCACCTGATGGGAAATGATGATGCAGTCGAGAATGGTACACGCAAACTCAAATAATGGCTATTCACTCTTGCCTTGAAGATCTCCAAAATATAGGAATCGAGAAACACTGACGCATTCATATGCTTGGAAAAGCGGTAGGTACTGAAATAACGCAAAACTGAACTATTTCAATCACGGCTAATACAAAGCTGGTTAGCAATAACTCACAAAGTAAAACATCGCTCGCGCAGCTCTGATTAAAAACGAATGAATCCGAGCTGGCTATCTCCCTAATTTATTTGCCACCTAAATTAACGGCGGCCATGTTTGTCACGAGGAACTGGGTATATACAAACTATTTTCAGCGGTGCTTTATTAGTTTTCGGCCAGTATCTACTTCATTTATGCGAGCATTGATGGGTTCCGGCTTAAAGATAAGATAGCCAGATCCCCATTGCGTTGGGGGGAATCTTGGTAAGCCCGCTTCCATCTTCGGTATCATCGTCTCTCACCATCAGGTGAGCTGATGCCAAAGGCTCATCAATTGTGGAATTTTTTTTTTAACGTAGAACGTCTTTTATTTGGCTTTTCAATACGGTAACCCCGCTGAAATATTTTTTACGAATTTAGTGGCTTTTAGGGTTTCGTACTCAAAGGGTAAAAACGGGCAATGACGAAAACATACTATTACTGAGACTTCGCTGTTAGTCTGTCTGTCCGTCCTTCCGTCTGTTACCAGCATGCATTTCATGAACCGTGATAGCTAGACAGTTGAAATTTTCACAGATTATGTATTTCTGTTGCCGCTATAACAACAAATACTAAAAAACAGAATAAAATAAATATCTAAGGGGGCTCCCATATACCAAAGGTGATTTTTATAATCAGCAACAGGTAGAAGTTTGAAATATTCACAAAATATTAAGTGATATATTCAATTGAAAAATAAATAATTAAATTAAAATAAATATTTAAGGGGGGCTCCCATACAACAAACGTGATTTTTTTAATCGTTTTTGGTCGATATTGGTAAAACGGCAACAGGTAGACACCAAAAATATTCACAGAATATTTAGTTATATATTCACTTTGAAAATAAATCACATCACATCAGCTAATATATACGTCCCCACCGAGAGGCTCGAGCCTACCCTGAATTAGGGTGACCGGACTTTAGTCGGCCACGCGGGCCCAGTACCAGCATGTATTTCATGAACCGTGATAGCTAGACAGTTGAAATTTTCACAGATGATGTATTTCTGTTGCCGCTATAACAGCAAATACTAAAAAATAGAATAAAGTAAATATTTAAGGGGGCTCCCATACACCAAAGGTGATTTTTATAAACAGCAACAGGCAGAAGTTTGAAATATTAAATAATTAAATTAAATGCCGGTGCGGGTTGGTTAACTTCACACACAACCTTCGAGTTTCTTCGCAGATGTGTGCAGGTTTCCTCACGATGTTTTCCTTCACCGTAAAAGCGTCAGTGGCGCAACGGCAAGGGCCGCTACTTCCTATCCGGGAGGTCGTGGATCGAGTCCTGCCACGTACCAATGTGTTTTCTAATTTCGATCTCTTCATCATTGCAGCTCATATACGTCCCCACCGAGGGGCTCGAGCCTACCCTGAATCAGGGCGACTAGGCCTTAGTTCTCTTAGATCTCTTATGTACGTTTAAAAATAAATAATTAAAATCGAAATAAAACAAATAATTAAGGGAGGGCTCCCATACAAAAAAAGAGGTTTTTGCTCGATATTGATAATGGCAAATAAATTAAGACGCATTAAACATTTACAAAACATTAAGTTGTATCATTCATTTTATAAATAAATAATCAAGTTAAAATAAAATTAATATTTAAGGGGGGGCTCCCATACAACAAACGTGATTTTTATAGAGAATGGTACGGAACCCTTCGTGCGACTCGTACTTGTCCTGTTCTTTTTTTAACTTTATTCGCAAACTGCATAGACTTAATAAATAAATAGAATACCATTTTAAAGAACAAATTTAAAATGGCAGAACAAACTGTGAGAATAAACACAGTTTGTTCACGGAGTAAGACGCGCTGTGACATTTTGACAAAATGTCACCGTTTCGTGACAGATGCGTTTAATAGGTTTCACATTTGATGTATGGTATGTAATTGCTGTTACAATCTGATAGCACTGAATTTATTCGGGAAGAAGTCTGACTTTTTATGAATGCCAATTTTTACTTACTCAATAAAAAAAGGTGTAACATTTTTATATTTTATCAGTCGTTTTACTGTATTCTAGAGTCAATTTTAAATGAATTTTAAAACGTACTTTATTGCACATCCCCTATGTTCAATAATAAACGATACGACAAAATAACAAAAAGGTTTTGCAGTTTTAACATTACAATCTGTATTATAAAAGGAAAAGGTGACTGACTGGTATATCAACACACATCCAAAACCACTGAACTGATTTCGCTAAAATTTGGAATACAGATAGAAATTAGGACGTGACCATCCGCTAACATAGGATTTTATGAAATTTCCACGGGAACGGCAAAAACGGGATCTGCGCGGGCGAAGCCGCGGGCACCCACTAGTTATATATAACATATTAAGTACCTGAAGACATTTGAAGCGATCGTATCTCAGTGCTACTTGCGTGGTTGGGTCAATCACGCAGGTTAACTTACCTTACCTTACCTGTGAAGTTTACTGTTATCGGCATTTATCTCGACAGTTAACGCGATTTGCAAGCCACGTTAAGTCGTTGGTGCCGGTTGCTATTACTAGATGGCAGTCGTTAAGGCGAGTCAGATGCCTTGGGCTTGAAAAACCCCTAAAAGCTCCACTAACCAGAACCTGGCCCCTGTATGTGGAAAGTGGCCTAACTTTTCCGAGTTTTGGAATAGGCCGTGCCCCAGAGGTGGCGTCTTACTCCAAATTCTGTGAGAACAAACAGCTGTTGTAAATTATGCAAATGAAATGTTTTTGTTTTTTTAGACTTTAACTTTAAAAAAAGATCAATAGAGCGTAGTTTTAAGATTTCATATTTACCAAAATAAGTTATTATTGAACAAGAAGTTTCTTACAAAAAAACAGTTGAATTGTCAACCAATAACCCTCAATCGCACTTGAATTAACTTCAAAAGTCCGACCATAGAGTTATAGCCACAAAAAATGTCAAATCAAGTCCCTTAACAACTAATGGAGCTTTCACACCAACAGGATATAATCCCAATAGGCCCTCAACCCTTCACAAAGACGTATTAAGGCCCATTCACACGTCCAAGGGGAATGTTGCGATTAATCTTGTGCGTTATAGAATAGGGTTTCTCGTTCAAATATTTGTTGTTGCTAGTTGGTTCAAATATATTAACGCCTCTGGGTACAAGCCCTTTTGAGACAATCTTCATTTTTGGACTTCATTTATTTTTTGATTTGTAATGCTAGTGCCAGTGCATTACAAATCTTCTGTGGAGTTCTTGACAGTATTTGCAGCAGCTTCATTCTAAGTTGGAACACCCGGTCACAGTAGGGTCTATAAAACTGCACCCAGTGTAAGTCGGGTCTTCACGTCCTCCTTCATTTTATTTTCTTTGCGAATTAATTTATCCAGATCTCCGACCATCTTGAGCTCCTTGGCGTAGCTTTAACATCCGATCTGAATTACGGCATATACATCCAAGGCAAAAATGACTGCCAAAAAGCTTGGTATCCTCTCGAAGGTAAGACTTTACTTCACACCAGAATAGCTTCTAATATTAACCAAGCTCAAGTTCGGTCATGTATGGAGTACTGCTCTCACTTATGGGATGGATCCGCTCGTTACCAGCTAGATACCTTGGATTCTATCGACCGACGCGCTAGGAGACTCATTGGTGACGAGGAACTTGTATAAACAGGCTCCAAAGCATCGAGCATCGCCCTAAAGTCACCTGTCTATCGGTGTTCTACAGGATTCATTTCGGAGAGTGTGCCCTGGATCTTTACGACCTCATTCCCCCTCTCCATTTTAACATCGAACGACCAGGCGCGGAGGCCGATTCCACCCCGTTGTCGTTAATGTTCCACCTTTACGCACGAAGCGTTTTGCTTCTTCGTTCATTATGCGAACGGCCAAAAAGTGGAATTCCCTGCCAGCGTCTGTCTTCCCCGATTCGTATATTTTGGAATCTTCAAGACGAGAGTCAATATACACTATTTGAGCTTGCATGTTTCATCCTCGGCTGTATCGGCACTTACTATCAGGTGAGGTGCAGCCAAACGCACTCAAATCTTTAATAATAATAAAAAAAGAATCAACTAACTAATAGGTTTTTCCAAATAAAAGTTGGAATTAAAGATATCTGTTTGTGTGTATGACATCCACTAGTATATTTTTTTCTTATTTTGCTAATGTTTGCTAAGTCTTGCTAAATATTTTTTCATACAAGACATAAGTACACAACTATAATGTTCTTTCTACGAACAAATCTAATCTTAACTTTCTAACACTAATTTCAAACTGTCCCTCAACCATTTCCAGTTTAAACCAATCTATTCCCGCTTCCAATACAATTACAGGCTCAGTCCAACCCGCCTTCACTTCCCGATCACGTACTAATGCATCGCAATCCGTCTGTCAGGGTCGTTGCAACCAACGCCTCGCCAAGGGTTAAGTTGCAATAGACACCGACTTTACTATGGGCTACGTCGTCGCTTAGTATGGGCATCGTAAGAAGGTTCAAGTTCACTTGAAGGGCAATTGAACGTGCTTTGCTCGGAGTTTCTCTGCGTAATCGAATCAGAAACGAGAAGAACCGTAAGAGACATAGCTCTCAGAATTGTTAAACTTAAGTGGCAGTGGGCGGGGCACATAGCTCGTAGAACAGATGGCCTTTGGAACAGTGAAGTTCTTGAGTGACGACCGCGCACCGGAAACCGTAGCATAGGCAGGCCTCCCACTCGGTAGATCGATGACCTGGTGAAGGTCGCGGGAAGCCGCTGGATGCGGGCAGCGCGGAACCCGTCGTCGTGGAAATCCTTTTTGAAGGCCTATGTCCAATAGAAGACGTCCTTCGACTTGATGACGTCAGCGTACCACCCTGCATTAACTTTCCGATTATGTTTTACTATATCACAATATGCCTGACAGATTTGCAACGAGATGAGAATTAAGTTGCAAGGAGCATCAGCCAAGTGACGTCATACATCGTTGAAATCTGTCTTCACTTCCTGACCACGTACAAATGCATCTAAATCTATCTGCCGCTAAAAGTAACGTTACCGTCAAAACCGGCCTTTACTTCCAGATCACCTAGGCCCGTTGCTTCAAGCCTCGACAGCAGATTGAAGTTGCAACGGATACTGACTAACGTCGTTATGCAATTCTGCATTAATTAGTTAATTACAACCTTATTTATTGAAATTTTGTTCATCAGGCCCGTTTTACTGAGGCTTGAGCAAGATACATAATTATTATAATAGAGCCTGACAAAACTATACATCGATCGATTGGGTTAGTTGAAGAAACTTGTTTAGTTTATTTACTTTATAATAGTTGAAAAAAACACATCTTGTACAGAAATAAAAACAAACCGATTGTGGTCAAATGCACACGTTTTTTATTAGCATTGGATCCTGATATGAAACAGTTCCTTGTCGGTGTCCGTTGCAACTGGTCTAATCTCAGTGCTAGATGCAACTAGCTCTGTCTGTCCGTAGTTTGTATGTATGTTTCAATGCGCTTCGAGGCAATGCAAGAAC
Source organism: Coleophora flavipennella (assembly GCA_947284805.1). Taxonomy (NCBI): domain Eukaryota; kingdom Metazoa; phylum Arthropoda; class Insecta; order Lepidoptera; family Coleophoridae; genus Coleophora; species Coleophora flavipennella. Next base: position 9,648,197 of record OX369305.1, read on the forward strand.
GATGTATTATTTATTTATTTATCTTTGCTGAAAGGAGTCTGAATTCCGCTCTGAAATGGAATTTTTAGATGTTTGGTTAGCAATAGGGATTTGATTTTACAGTAGGTGGGTTTTTTTATGTATTGTTTGTGTGATACAGGATTGAACAATGCAAGAGTATCAGACATGATATGATATTTGTTCACTCATGCTATAGTTTTAGGATAAAGTACATAGGTACAGAAGTAGTGTCTCAGGTGGCTAAGTCTAGTTTCAATGTCAATATTAGGTTGGTTCCCACGCGGTGGACCGACGACCTGGTGAAGATCGCGGGAAGCCGATGGATGCGGGCTGCGCAGGACCGGTAGTCGTGGAAAACCTTGGGGGACGACTTTGACCAACAGTGGACGTTTTCGGCTGATATGATAATGATTAGGTTATACCATCACAGTAGAGTCGTGTCCTTATCGCTTTTGGAGAGGTTAGATAATATAGCCAATACCTACATTATAACTTGAGAAATATACCTAGCAGGACTTAATAACAACAAATGTTCATAAAATAAATCTATAATCTATAATCTATAATCTATAATAATATAATAAAACTGTAACGGGGCCGCGTCTGTACATGAAATATTTTTGGAAAATAATAACTGTGGTGGACATTACTAACGATATAGAGGCCAAAACAACAACTTTTGGAATTTTTGTCTGTCTGTCTGTCTGTCTGTCTGTCTGTATGTTCGCGCATCACGCAAAAACTACCAGGCCGATTTTGATGAAATTTTGTATGGTGGTACCTTATAGCCCGGGGTAACATATAGGATACTTTTTATCCCGAAAAATTGAACAGTTCCCGTGGGAAAATCAAAAGTATTTATTTATAGAATGGCTCACCACGCAAATGTGGCTTGACCTATTACAATCTAATTATACACTTTGATACCCTATATCGCGAACTAAAACTGGGACATTGTGAATCCCAAAAAAATTAAGGGTTCCTGCAGGGATGCAAAAAATTGTATCTTTAGAATGGCTCAACGTAACAATATGAAACCTTTACATTGGGATGGGGTGTTTTGACCATCATTGTATAGTCGGGTATTCTTTATCCTGGAAAACTAAATAGGTCCCGTGGGAAGTTAGATCTATCGATTCTTACAATAATAACAATAGAGTACTTTTTTCCCCATATTAGCTACACATACCACACATTATAATCATAGCAGCAGAATGTCAATAGATGGCACTGCAGGGATAATAAAACGCGCTCAAGTTGTATTAAAACATTAAAATATTATTTAAATACTTTTGATTAGATTTCTTTTATGTATTTTTAAGTATACGTTACTTTACACAACTCTAACTCTGGAACTATGGCACGTAGCGATGTGTTTCATAGACGAACCGATAGGTATTTTTTTACAGATTCCAATCGTGTAAAAAAATTAAAAACACATAAATGGGAACTCTTCTCACGGCGACTATTTGCGTGTGGCAGTTGCTCTCCGCCTGCAATATCAATATCTGTGAAAGGTTCACTCAATCAATGTATTTGCGGGTCCATGGTGGAGGCAATTGGTCATCACGCACTGAGTTGCGGTCTTTGTTTGTGAAGATTCCCACGTCACCAATTCCTGAATGACCTCATTCGGAAGGTACTGGTCTCGGCCAGATGGAATATTCCATCTTTGATGCAGCCGCCGGGCTTTAGTCGATCTGATGGCAAAAGGCCGGAGGGTTTAAACAGGTGCCATAGCAGAGACGCCTGCTTTGGGACGCCACTTTTTCTGCCTCACACCTCACCCGTACGGTACTGCTGCATTGAGCAGCGAGAAATAAGCATAATAAGTACTCGGTCTTGGAGGCAAATTACTGCTTTGTGCCACTGGTCTGTGAGACAACCGGCTTCTGAACCCTTAGAGGCCTTTGCCTTCATTAAGGGGATTGGCCGCCGCCTTCGAGAGAGGAGACGTGACGCCCGCTCTGGGTAATACCTGCTGCTAAGGTTGTCTATTGCCATCCAGCGCGGAAACGAGAAGTGCGTCATGGGCTCCTTTGGAGCTGATACGACTCGAGGAATTGACCCATATTAATATTTTTAGGAAATTTTATTACTAGATTGATATAATGATTTGAATTAGTTTTTTGATAATAGTGTATATGTGTTATTTCATCATATCAGTTTATATACGTCCCCACCAAAGGGGCTCGACCTGCCCTGAGTTAGAGCGATCAGGCCTTAGACGATCACGCGGGCCCATTGCGGGTTGATTGACTTCACACATACAGCGTTTACAGGTTTCCTCACGATGTTTTTCTCACCGTAAGAGCGTCGGATAAACGTACATACGAGTATGAAATCGATATTCGTATAGATATTGGTAAGTGACAGGATTCGAACCACGGCCTTCCGGACAGGAGGTAGTGGCCCTAACCGTTACGCCACCGACGCTCTATATGTTATTTAAGATTTAGAAATCCTTACTTAATATTATAAATGTGAAAATGTGTTTGTTTGTTTGTTACCTATTCACACTTCAACACCTCTACCAATCTTGATGATTGCCATGCAGGTAGCCTGTATCACTGGGAATGAAATAGTCTACTTTTTATCTCTGGAAATTTGATTTGATCGTGTGATTTTTAGCACAGAGATGAGGTGGAAAATGATATAATTTACTATAAGTATATCCTGACATAGTTCCCGAGGGATCTGGGGACAACTGTTTTCTACGCTCGCGTACGTGGGTGGCGTCGCAACGGAGCAACGGATTAAAATGATTTTTTGTATAGAATTTATTGAGGGGGTGGAAAGTGACAAAGACTGCTAATCCGAATAGCCCGATATAGTTCCTGAGGTACCTGGAGAAAAGTCATGTCCACGCTTGCGAGCTGATTGCGGCTCGCGCACCACTCACCCTCAAAAAGAGTAATAAAAGCTATGTCCACGCGGGCGAAGCCGTGGGCAAAAGCTAGTATTGAATAAAGTTTTAAACTCAATTTGGAGACCTTTCAATCCATAATTGTCCCCACAGCTGAAGCACGGGTATCTTGCAAAACTCAAGAAGGTTAAGCCATACTACACACACGGAGGCCAGGATCCCACAAATCCCACGCAATCTAATAGTAGCAACAGGAACCAACGCCTTAACGATTCGGTCGAGATAAATGCCATCAACAGTCAAGACCATCCAGCTAAGGACTGTTCCTCAGGTCAGTTGACCTGCGTGATCGACCTAACCACACAAGTAGCACTGAGCTACGACCGCTTCGAATGTCTTTAGGTACTTACTTAATATTTTTATATATAATATAATATCTGTTCGTAGTTTGTTTAAATGTGCTTCGAGGCAATGCAAAAAGGGTGTTTTATTTATTTATTTATTTATTTTATCTGAAAGGAATATGAAACATTTTTGTAATATTTTGTTTTATAGTTTATTACTAACAATAGAAGGGTTTTTAACAAAGTACGTACTAATATTCATTCAAAATTGACTCTAGAATACAGAAAAACTACTGAAAAATATATCTATCCTCAAAAATTGCTAAACCTTCTTTTATTTAGTAAGTGAAAATCGGCATTTATAAAAATATCGACTTCTTCCCGAATAAATCCAGTACTATCAGATTGTAACAGCAATTACATACCATACATCAAATGTGAAACCTATTAAACGCATCTGTCACGAAACGGTGACATTTTGTCAGAATGTCACACAGCGCGTCTTACTCCGTGATCGACCGATTGCTCCGCTACCTGATTCAGCATTCCGTGCTCACATATTCCCACCGTCGTGCATGTGTGACATGTTATTGTCACGTCCGCGTTTCAGTTGAGAAGCAGCTTAAACGACGATGTCGATGTTAAAGCTAAATGTGCAAAACTTTTCAAGCACACTTTAAAATGGATACGTATTCGATGAACTTGCATTTAGATTCAGCGGCAGAACTACTCACAGCTATCCTTACTTAATATTATTAATGTGAATATGTGTTTGTTTGTTTGTTACCTTTTCACGCTTCAACGCCTTGACCAATCTTAATGAAATTTGGCATGCAGGTAGCCTGTGTAACAAGGAAGGACATTAGGCTACTTTTTATCCCGTGAAAATAGCATAGCCCGATGCATTTCCCGAAGGAACTGAAAATATACTCTTTTTTGTTAATTTCTTTAACATCGCAACGGAACGATGGATTGTTGTGATTTTTTGCACCGAGATGGTTGAGGGGGTGGGAAATGACACGATTTACTAATAAACATATCCTGACATAGTTCCCGAGGGATCTGGAGAAAATTCATGTCCAAGCTCGCGAGCCGCTTGCGGCTCCCGCACCCTCTAAGTCAGTTACAAAAACGATATCCACGCGAGCGAAGCCGCGGGCAAAAGCTAGTTCATATTAAAACATACTTATATTCCAGTAAATCCAAGCCAAGCCTTATAGTCCAGTAAATCTACGAATATTTGTATGGAGCAGATGGTATTGAATGTACTTTTGAGTATATACAGGGTGTAACAAAATTGGTGTAGGTCCCGTTAACTGTGACTTCTACTCTTCATACTGAACAACTTTTAATCTATGACTGTTGTAAGTTCAAAATTGTTTTAAACTCTTCATACAAACCATCAGGGATTGACTATGCGATCCTAGTGGAAAGTTGTTCAGTATGATGAGTAGAACTCCCAGTTGATGGGACCTACACCAATTTTGTTACACCTGCATATAAAAGGAAACGGTGACTGACTAACTGACTGATCTATCAACGCACAGCTCAAAATACTGGACGGTTCGGGCTGAAATTTGGCATACAGATAGCAATTATGATGTAAGCTTCCGTTGATAAAGGATTTTGGTAAATTTCTACGGGAACGGTACTAAACGAAGCCGCGGGAAAAAGCTGGCTTAGAATATTATTAGCTAACAAATTAAAATTGTCAAAATTCCCAGATAAATAAATGGTAACTACTAATTAATTCGTTACGCAAAAAAATTCTGCTAAAGCGTGAACAAAAAATTTAAAACTCGTTATTTATTTTAGTTATTTTTTTAATAAAAAGTTTGAGTGAGTTTGAATACATTTTACATTTAAAAATAATAACAAAAAATTAACAATAGTTTATTTTCACCAAACGTATTACAGATTGATCCTTGTGGGAGGCCTATGTCCAGCAGTGGACGTCCTTTGGCTGAGCCCTCCATTTAGGCACGGAAGTACCTGTGTTAGAGGATCTCGCTCCTCCCTTACATAAGCTATGGTATATTAATAATCCCTGGTCAAGATCGATATTTAATTAGTTTCGGTATTTCGGTTTATTATTATAATTTTATTATTATAACAGCTCATATACGTCCCCACCGAGGGGCTCGAGCCTACCCTGAATCAGGGCGATTAGGCCTTAGTCGACCACGCGGGCCCAGTGCGGGTTGGTCGACTTCACACACAACCTTCGAATTTCTTCGCAGGCGTGTGCAGGTTTCCTCACGCGATGTTTTCCTTCACCGTTAAAGCAATTGGTAAGTATATGTACGTAAGTTTTTGAAAAACTCATTGGTACATTGGCCGCCCAGATTTGAACCCGGTACCTCTGGTTAGAAGGACCGAGTCGTTACCGGTTGAGCCACCGACGCTTTTATTATTGAAAAAAAAAACGGTTTATTATTGAAAAAAAAAACAACCTAGTGCGAGTCAGACTCGCTCATACCACCGTAATCTAATCTAACCGTAATATTTTCAAAAAATAAATAAAAATGGTAAAAAAAAAACAATTTATTTTTGCAGTAAAATAACATTTTGTATGAAAATTGTATGAACTTTTTAATTACAAATCTAATTGCACATCGCTAGTTGGTCGACTATTACTCCGAAACTAGGAAAGCCTACTTATCCGTGATAGTATTCCTTATAAATTGATTTTTTGTCCTACTATTATATATTTACAATTTTTTAAGATGTCCTAAAATAGCGGTATATAATTTGTCCCAGTATATAATATATAGTTTGACTGTAACAAAAATCACCAGTTTAAAGCATAATATTGCGCAAACGTATCCCTGAATCACATGTGTTTGTCAAAATAGTTCTCACGCACCCTCAATATTTTTGAAAAGTCCTATCCAACGACACCCCACACCGTGGGATAGACGAATACGGGCTTACGGATCCCTAAAAAGCTACTTTGAGTATTTCTCAGGTTCGAAAGCTCATGTACACTACACCACCTTACACTACCCTACCTAAGAACCTTCTCCTGACAATAAAAAGAATTAGCGAAATCGGTCCAGACGTTCACGCGTGATGCGATGACCAGAAGAAATAAGGGTTTGAGTATTTCTCAGGTTCGAAAGCTCATATACTATTATAGTGAGAAATACTTAAACCCTTATTTCTTCTGGTCATCGCATCACGCGTGAACGTCTGGACCGATTTCGCTAATTCTTTTTATTGTCAGAAGAAGGTTCTTAGGTAGGGTAGTGTAAGGTGGTGTAGTGTAGTGTATAGTGTAGTGCAGTGTAGGGTAGTGTAGGATAGGGTAGGGTAGTGTAGTGAAGTGCAGTGTAGGGTAGTGTAGTGTAGGGTAGGGTAAGGTAGTGTAGTCTAGTGTAGTGTAGGGTAGTATAGTGTAGGGTAGGGTAGGGGAGGGTAGGGTTAGTGCAAGGTGGAACTAAGTTATCCGGGACAGCTAGTTAATAATAATAATTGTATTATTTCAAAACCATTTATCTAAGATGTCTATAATGCAACCTGAAAAAAATTATTTACTGGACTATTACAGAAATGGAATAAAAATAAACCGGTAAAGTGCGAGTCAGAACCGCGCACAAGGTTCCGTACCATCATACTAGATAACGCTAGTTTCTTCACGTTTAAAAAAACTCGGTTTTTGTATAGAAACCTTCACTTTTTAAATTTTTTTTAGTATTTGGTGTTACAGCTGCAACAGAAATTACATTATGTGTAAAAATTTCAACTGTCTAGTTGTCACGGTTCATGAATTACAGCCTGGTGACAGACGGACGGACGGACAGCGAAGTCTTAGTAATAGGGTCCCGTTTTTACCCTTTCGGTACGGAACCCTAAAAACAATTGTTATTCGTTTAAAATCTAGCATTTCCAATTCCCATTAAGTTATATTTCTCCCAGGGCTCCTCAGTAAAACATAATGGCCTTCTCATGTTATACCAGAGGTAGCCGTATTTATGATATTGTTACACGTATCTTCCGAATATTCCCCAACGCATTGCCCTACCTTTTAATAAAATTACCTACACATTTCAAAAATGGATCGCGCAATAATCAAATAGAACCTTTTCGCAAGCATCGTATTTCACTGTCTCCTAAAGATACAGGTCCTCCGATACAGCCCTTAATGGCCCAGATATGGGCGCGGACCATCCACGCGGGCCATTAGGATGTGTGGTAGATATCTGTTTTGGGGCTATTTGGGACTATTTTGGTTGCGCTCTGTCGTTTACGCAATCTAAAGAAAGAATAATTGCTGATAATATTTGAAAGGTTTCGTAGTTTATTTTCAAAAGTATTCATCTATTCTCCTTGTTATCGATTCTTTATCGTAAAGCATTATTTTTTTGTCATGGGCACGTTAGCCGTAATATGGGCACTGGTAGCCATAATATAGGCACTGTTACCTGTAATATAGGCACTTTTAGTCGTAATATCTCACTATAACTCACGCTCACGTGAAGGGCTTAGCCTACCTTTAAGGTAGTAGTACTATTTGTAGCTGTATGTTGAGGCGCAGCTAAAACGATGCGGCGTACTTTATTTCAGCCGAATGACAATCCGGCTGAACGTGATTGCGCCGCATTACAAAACGCTGCTGTTTTACAATTCGGCATTATTAAGCGCGCTGTTTTGCAAAACGGTGGACTCTACAATACGGTTTTCATAGTCTTTATTAAAAAAATACCGGCCTAATGCGAGTCGGACTCGCGCACGAATGGTTCCGTACCATTATCTATATAAATCACGTTTGTTTTATGGGAGCCCCCCTTAAATATTAATTTTATTTTAATTTAATTATTTATTTTAAACTGAATATATATATTATATTTAATCGTCTATCTGGTGCTGATATCAATATCGAGCAAAAACGAGCAAAAAAATCACGTTTGTTGTATAGGAGCCCCCTAAAATATTTATTTTATTCTGTTTTTTAGTATTTATTGTGATAGCGGCAACAGAAATACATTATCTGTGAAAAATTAAACTGTCTAACGCGGTTCATGAAATACAGCCTGGTGACAGACGGACAGCGAACTCTCAGTAATAGGCTACCGTTTATACCCTTTGGGTACGGAACCCTAAAAACTTCCTCTATTTGAGACCCGAAAATGGATCTCATCCTCAAAATTGGAATCTATGGATCAGAGAAAAAATGGATGGCGTTTAAGAGCAGCATTTCGTGCGATGTCGCAGATGAGATGCGCGGGCGGGGGGAGCATTTTTTTTATCACTTCATTGTATAGAAAACGAAAAAGCTTTTAAAGCAGTCAAAAATATACTATTTATCTAATAAATAAGTAAATAGGTAATGTAGGTATTTTATAAGGGCTTGGACTAACGACATTTCGAGTTAAAATTGCTCTTTGTATTAATAAATGAAAATGTTGCATGTGATGACATTAAAACATTTTTTATATAAAACAACATGATGTCCTTTATCTTCATGCGATGTTCTTTATTTCATCATCATCCAGCCGAAAGGCATCCACTGCTGGACAAAAGCCTCCCCCAAGGATTTCCACGACAACGGGTTCTGCGGCGCTACCTGCATCCAGCGGCTTCCCGTGACCTCCACCAGGTCGTCGGTCCACCGCATATTCTGCCTTAGACCTGAGGCCTGCTTACGCTACGTCCCCTCGGTTCGCGGTCGCCACTAAAGAACTTTACTGTCCTTTATTTTATCTAAAACATAAAACAGAAGCTGGCAACCCACGATAATTATGAGTATACCAGAGTTTTTGGTCCGATTTGTGGTGAACGCATCATAGTTTTATCTAATTATTTTTGCATTGTTTTCTGCTAGTATTTTGTTCAATAAGTAGTGCGTTTTGAAGAAAACCGTCTGGTACACGTGATAGATAATAAGAAAACAAAATGAAGGAGGACGTGAAAACCCAACTTGCACTGGGTGCAGTTTTATAAACGCCCAACTGAGACCGGGTGTTCCACGTCAAAATTGTAATGCACCGGCACTAGCATTAAATCAAAAAAGAAATGAAGATGAATAAAGAAATGAATATGAAGAAGTCCGTCTTGCTTGTACCCAGAGACGATAATATATTCTTGAAAAAATTAGAGTATAAGATATGCTAAGCCGAGACCAATCACACTGACCTGCCCTTAGCAATAGAATTTATTGACGCGCGGTGTTAATAGCCAGTGTAGTTAGTTATTAAATGTAGTAGGGCTTTAGTCTAGAACCTAGTTACAAAGATTATTCTAGAACAACAATTTCATTATAGAGCATTCAATATTATCCCTAGCTTTACTCTATTGAGGTCTACATACATATCTAATGGTAATTCCAAACAAGGACTTCGTTCATGCAAATCAGTCCCGTTCTGTCCCAATGTCCAGTCCAGTTGTCCACATTATACAGGCCGGACTATCATGGGATTATACGACGGGATATGTATTAAACTTAGTAGGTAAGATTAATCCCCATTGCGTTGGGGAATCTTGGTAAGCCCGCTTCCATCTTCGGCAACATCGTCACTTACCACCAGGTGAGATGTTGTCAAGGGTTTACCAATTGTGAATAAAAAAAAAAAAAAAAAAAAAAATTGTATTTTTTAAAATATATATTTTTTAAAGTAAATTGTACAGCAACACTGCACCAGAGCGCGTCAAAACTAGTACTAAAATTAGTAGCAGTTACTTAGATTAAGAATCATATTAATTTATAAAGAAAATCGCAACCAAAAATTGTCCCACCTTTTTTAAAAATCGGTGGAAAAAACGTACAGTCGAGTTCAGAACGCAAAACGTTTTTTATAGTCGGTTAGAAAGAATACACGATGTATCACAACTATCACAGTAACGTAATATTAGAATAGCGCGGGTCTCATTCCATACCTCAAAAGTAAAAAAATTGAACCCTTATAGGATAACTTGTGTGGCTGTCTGGTCCGTCCGTCTGTTACGACTGATTTGCTCCGTAACTATTACCGTTAGTACCGATTGAATTGCAATTTGGCATACATACTTTCCAGAATTCTCATGTCCACTAATTAAATTTCAAAATAGATGCCATTGAAGTGGCTTGCTCGGAGAAGTAAAACTGATAGCAGATTATGAAATGACTGAGTCTAATATGAATATTATTACAAAGTTAATAGGTAATCAAACGTAATTCACAACACACTTGAGTTGCGCAGGCAGATGTGGACTGTTTGTGAGGTCTGATATTGCAGCGCATCAACACGACTCGGAGTGACGTCAGAGCGTGATGCGTTTAAGACCAGGCTCCCAAAATAAGTGCATTTTTACTAGAATATTTTGAGTCAGCCGCAAGCTTTAAACCTTTTTCTTTGATACGGCTAATACAAAAACACGATTTATTAGTTTTCGCTCGACAGTTTTTATTTTGAAAAACTATGTAGTTTTGAGAGATTATTAGATATTTCTCCTAGATTACATAAGTGAGGCACATGAAATAAATACCGACAGTAAGAGAATAGAGGTATTGAGAAAACGACTAAAATGAAATTTTCCTAGAATGTTTACTAAGCTTGCAATAAACGAAAATGTGCATTCTTATCTAAGTCTTGCCGCCAAATATCAATGTTGATATCATTGGTGTGTTCCGGCATTAAGATAAGATAGCCAGTTCCCCATTGCGTTGGGGAATCTTGGTAAGCCCGCTTCCATCTTCGGCAACATCGTCACTTACCACCAATTGAGATGCTGTCAAGGGTTCACCAATTCTGAATAAAAAAATCAAAAAAAAATCACGCCCAAAGTAAAGGACGTAAGTCGCGTTAAGACACTCACGCGAAATTCAACTGTAAAGCTGATTTCATAAGGTTAAATATTAGGTTGTTCGCCAGTGCCGCGCTGGGAGCCTGTTCTTAAGGTTGCAGCGTTTCATGAGCGGAGCGGAATAGGTAGCGGAGTGCCGCTACATCATTTTCGTAATTAACGTCCCAAAAAACCATAAAAACGACACTCATATTGATATTTAAACATTTCAGCCCCATCGCACCCCAACAGGGATGATGGTATTTCTCGTTCACCACGTTGAACTTTAAAATCGTTGTTAATTTAGTAATCAGCGACCCAATAAACCATACGAACGATAGCCGTGTTGATTTTCAGTCTTTGTCACCCCATTTCCCCCTTTTAGGGGTTAAATTCTTTAAAAAACCTGAACCACCAGGTGAGATGTTGTCAAGGGTTTACCAATTGTGAATAAAAAAAAAACCATACATGTATCTCTCACACACACACACACACACAAACACAAACAATTGCTCGTTTATCGATAGGAGTACTCCTGTGAAGTCTCGAATAAAATAGTCTTAATAAGATCTCCCATGGTTTTTTTTTTTTTTTTTTATTTACAATTAGTAAACCCTTGACAACATCTCACCTGGTGGTAAGTGACGATGTTGCCGAAGATGGAAGCGGGCCTACCAAGATTCCCCAACGCAATGGAGAACTGGCTATCTTATCTTCATGCTTGCATCATGCTTCATGCATGCAGCTTCATGGATTAATTCTGTTCGATCTTATTATTCCTGAGGATTAGTGTTCCGTCTAGATTGTAATATAATCTTCAGTTGAATTAAATACAAGTTTATTGATAAGGTCAAAGCTTTATCGAAAACAAACTGTCGGAAACTTGAGACCAATCTGAAACTCAATTCAGGGTAAAAGTTAGGTTGTAAAATATATAATGTTATCTCTCTGCGCCCGCCCTAGGCTGACTGGTTTGCTCCACTAGAGAGCCAAAAACATTTTTTTTTATCCACAATTGATAAGCCCATGGCATCATCTCACCTCATGCTAAGTGACGATGATGCCGAAGATGGAAGCAGGCTTATCAAGATTCCCTAACGCATTCCCATCTGGCTATCTTATCTTCAAGCCGGAACTCATTAATGCTGTTAACGCTGATGTCTGGCGGCAAGACTTAGATAAGATGGTGATAACTAGCAAGGCGGGCTTAGAAAATGCCCTACCACAAACCAAACCGAGTCTTACAAATTTGACCCCGCCGGGAATCGAACCCGCGACCTCCTGGTGTAAAGCGAATTGACTAACCATTACACCACGGAGGCGGTTAAATAAAACCGATTGTCAAACTAAATAATACTAGTTTAATTAAAGTTAACAACTTTAACAAAATTAACAGTTAGCGACTCGTTCTCCAGAGCTTCCGAGATCGAACCCAGGGCATATAGTAATTATTTTTATTAAAAAAAAACAGGCGTGCTTACTTGTACTTACCGATTGCTTAAAAGGTAAAAGAAAACATCGTGAGGAAACCGGCACATCTGATAAACAGATGTGTAATCGGAATTCTGTATACATTATGTTGTGTGTGTTACACAATATGTCCATTTGTGTTAATAAAAAAACCTACCAAGGTGACCTCAGCAGATTTAAGAGTAAGGTAAAAGCCGGGTGAATTTTTGTGCAACAGTAGGCAAACGCGGTCTATCCCTTGGAATAACACGATTTACTATGCAATATTATAAGACAAAGATGGGCCTTGCTAGCATTGGTCTGCAACCTGCCAACGACAAGAAAAAATTAAGCCCGTCAGGCGCAAGTAGGTTCAATTTGCAAATGCGGCGACGGTATCGGCTGGTTGATACTTTGGGTTCAGAGAGTAAGGCTGAAAGGGTGACGCAGGTTCTGGGTAGCCCTCCAATGATGATAAGAGAAGAAAGATGTTATAATTAGTACATTACTGCAGCGGCCAGCAAAAGAGGCATTAATGGACGAACGTGTAAACATACGTAAGTAACGTTGCCTCCACATACGTTTGTCCATCAATGCCTAGTTGTTGCCAAGGCTTGTACAGTACTTTTGTCAAATAATGCGCGGAAATTAAAACTACACTACTACTTTTTAAATCAATGACGAATAACGAAAAACAATATTTTTTTCATGCACCAAAGTGTTCATTTGTTTTTTTTTTTAAATAACCAGCTTACTATTTGCAAGCCAGTTCGAAATTTAAATAAATATAAGTTACCTCCATGGTTGCCATATTTCGGAGTAAAAAGTCGTCCCATTTTCAAATTACATGACAGATATAAGTTTACTTAGTAATTTATTTGACTGTTAAAACACTATAGATATGGATTTTCATGTAACTTTTGCCGGCCGCTGCTCGCATGTAATTGACCAGTATAGAAATTTAGATTTATCTCGAAGAACTTCTCAAAATAAAGCTCAAATTTCCAAGCATGTTTGGAGAAAATAATATTTATGTGTCGGACCGTAGTAGAGTAAACCCCACGGCTCAAATACGACGAGCTGTAAATAACCGGAATCTGTAATTTTCAGATCATAAAACGCACCAGATTACTTAATTATATAATTCGCATTCTATGACAGTAGGTACTTACACAATTTTAGAGGTGTATAGCGTTTCTGGGGAATTCCTGTTCTAAGTCAGTTTTAGTAGAAATCACAGAAATGTAAAATTAAAAGATAATTTTCACTTGAAAATATCTCATTTTGGTTTTGTGGATTTATCGCGATTTTTCTCATTAAAACATTTAAACCCAAAACGATTTTTAAAATTTATTGTGGCAAAACGGAAGGCAGAAAGTAGCTACTGTGTATAAATATCTGTAAAACGAGAGGGGGAATAACAGATTTTTTGTCGATCCTTTTAAAACCGTTTTAATCCCTTCCCTTTTTTTTTAAGTTGCAAGGGAAACTTGAAATAATAATTACCTACCAATAACTTACAATGGAATGTGGTCTAGAGCTTTAACAGAGTGGCAACCAAGACCTAGGCAATGATCAGTATTCAGACCAGCTGCCTGGTAGTCAGGTGACATCTACCATTGCCAGGCGATGCTGGGTGACACTGTCGAGGGACCGAGACAAGTGGCGTGCACAAGAAGAGGCCAGCAGTGGGCTAATGTGGGCTGACCAGATGTAAGGCTTCATCATAAGGATTATCTTTTGCTAAATTACATAGTATCAGAAATAAAAGGAAGACCATTAATTTTAACATTTTTAATTCATTCATAAAATCATCATTAAATATCGAATTAAAAATGTTAAAATTCATGGGCTGCCTTGTATTTGTGACACAATGTTATTTAGCAAAAAATAATCCTTATGATGAATTCTTTCGATCGGTATGATAAAACTACAGGGTAATTTTTTTTCTCGTGTAGCGGGTTCGATTCCCAGTTCAACCATGTAATTATTAGAAAATCTATGAATGCAGTTTAAATTATTTTTTAAATTAAAATAATGTATTGGCGACCACGCACCGGAAAGCGTAGTGTAGGCAGGCCTCCCACTCGGTGGACCGATGACCTGGTGAAGGTCGCGGGAAGCCGCTGGATGCGGGCAGCGCAGAACCGGTCGTCGTGGAGATCCTTGGGGGAGGCCTATGTCCAGCAGTGGACTTCCTTAGGCTGATATGATATATGATGATATATTCTTTCAGTAAAATTATCAATCTACAATAATCAAGGTACTTTCCCTCCACGTGGCATAGCCGTGGGACACTCTGTATAGTATGTATTTTAGGTACAAGACGCTTAAGGCTTAAACCGCCGCCAACGAGCAACTTTGTCACCACTTTTCACTTCAATTAAGGATTTTTTTATCGAAGAAAAAATGGTTTCGTAATTTATAGGATATGAGGAGTGATTTTGATTTCCTCGAATCCTATTTTAATACAAAGAACTAAAGAAAAAATATTCGAATATTTCCTTTTTTTTCTAGTTGTAACCATAGAATTGCTGCAATTTTAATCGAAACATTATGATAATTCATGAACTTCTTAACAAAACGAAATGAAACGATTTTGTTATCTTACTTTTTAGAAATTCTTCTTATTTTATTTATAATTAATTAAATACCTAAATTAGCAAACGATTCGTCAGCAGCGATTGACGTAACAGCCACGTTGCAGTACGAGCTGACAAGAACTTTATTTCCAATCTATTTCATTCGATGTTTGAAATATCTTGTATCGAGTTGCTAATTTTAGGGACGGAGGAGCCTTAAACGGTACAGGCGAGGTAGGATAGTGACAAAAAGAGTTAAAAGTGAAGGTATTCCGTTTAAAACTTTAACCATACTTCATCTTGCAAAAATTTCCAAGTTTCTTTAGTGCAGCGCAGATCCGCAAATACGGCTCAATCTCCCCATAACCGCTGCATACTTATCCACTCCATCAATCACCATATTTTTCAACATCATAAATGCAATTTGAGCTTGAACTATGGTTATAAATGATTCGCTACTTCCAACTTGAGATATATAGCTCTGTCGTAGATCACCGTCCCGTAGAATAGATCCACCGATAGTGTTTTATGCATGGATTCAATAGCTTTCTTGCAATTTATAGAGGGTTATAACTCTAGTGTGGAGATCTAGACCTACGTAAGGTATTAACTTTGGACTTTCCGCATTATCTAGTCTTTGAAGGTGAGGCTGGCTTCATGCCAGGCGGAATTTTCAGTAAAAAATCGAGTCAAGAATGAAAACCTTTTTATTCAGTGTACAGTGGCACAAAGTGTTACCTACGGATGGACAGAATAACTATACAATCCGAGCAATTTAGATATTTTCCACACAAAGTTCGTAAATCGACTGATCAGTTTTATAACTGACTAGCTGTTGCCCGCGGCATCACCCGCGTGGACATCGTTTTCATGACTGTCTTTGTGGGTGAACAGTGCGCGTGGCTGGCAAGCGTGGACATGAGTTTTGTCCAGATCCCTCAGGAACTATATCGGGCTATTCTGATTAGCAGTCTATGTCACTCCCCACCCCCTCAATTAATTCTATACAAAAAATCCTTCAATCCGTTGCTCCGTTGCGACGCCGATGTGCGCGACCGTGGAAATGAGTTTTCCCCAGATCCCTCGGGAACTATATCAGGATATGCTAATTAGTAAATTATATCATTTTCCTCCTCGTCAACTATCTCTGTGCAAAAAATCACAACAAAAATAGTATTTTTTTAGTTCCCTAAGGAACTGCATACCACTATTCTATTTTCACGGAATAAAAGTAGCCTATGTAAGGACAGAGGCTACTTTGGTCTGTGTTACTGGGAGGGCCCAGTGACACAGGCTACCTGCATGCCAAATTTCATCAAGATTGGTCGGGGTGTGAGAAGCGTGAAAACAAACAAACACATTTTCATAATTATAATATTATAAGTAAGGATTAAAGAATTTTTGATAAGTCCAAAAATTATCGCTGATACAAACATATATATGCCAATTTTGTATAAAGACGTTTTTCTTTAATAAACCGTAGATTCCAAGTGCGAGTCATACTAGCACTCCGAGGGTTCCGTACCACCACACCTCTCCACACAACTACATAGTATAATGTCAATGATACATATTCACATTTAAAACAAAAGTGCGATAAAAATGTGCTTTTTTTGTCATTCAGATCACTAACATTGGCCAATTTTTATTATTTTTTGTTTTACTTTAGTCTTAGTGCTATGATCACACTAAATTTTACGCTTGTATGTATTACAGAGCTAAATCAAAAATACTTCTAAAGACCTATAAAAAACAAGTTTTTTGTATGGAGACCACAGTTATTTTTCACTTTTTCTAATTTTTAGTATTAGTCGCTATAGCGGCAACAGGAATACACATTCTGTTAAAATTTCAACTGTCTACCTATTACATGTAATACAGCCCGATCACACACGGACAGACAGACAGACAGCGGAAGCTTAGTACTAGGGTCCCGTTGGTCACCCTTTGGTTGTACGGAACCCTAAAAAGTGGTAAAAATCATACAAAATAGATTAGTTCGGTCTCCCAACAACCCTCAATAGGTTTTGAAACACAACCACATTATGAACAAGGAAAAACAAACAATACAACGTGATGGTGTATTTCCAATGCAACTTTGAGTTTGAGGACAATTATTTATTTTAATTATTTCAAAAAATCAAAACTCCAATTTACTAAGTTTAATTTAAATTCGTAGTAATGTAAAAGCGTCGGTGGCTCAACCGGTAACGACTCGGTCCATCTAACCAGAGGTACCGGGTTCAAATCTGGACGGCCAATGTACCAATGAGTTTTTCAAAAACTTACGTACATACTTACCGATTGCTTTAACGGTGAAGGAAAACATCGTGAGGAAACCTGCACACGCCTGCGAAGAAACTCGAAGGTTGTGTGTGAAGTCGACCAACCCGCACTGGGCCCGCGTGGTCGACTAAGGCCTAATCGCCCTGATTCAGGGTAGGCTCGAGCCCCTCGGTGGGGACGTATATGAGCTGTAATGATGAATTTAAATTAAAAATTTGAGTGCGTTTGGCTACATTTCACCTATTGGTAAGTATCAATGCAGCTGAGGATATAACACGCAAGCTCAATTACTGCCTATTCACAATTGCCTTGAAGATTCCTAAATTATACGACTCGGAGAAAACAGACAACAAAAATGGTTTTGATTCAGTCCAAACGCCTTAGCGCGAGTACGACTCACACTTAGCCGGTTCATACTACTTATTTAATGTTTTACTTTAGGATTAGTTTTTATTATAATTACACCAAGTTGCTTTTATGTATAACTGTTTTACGTTAGAGTGTAACGCGGCAACGCGTTGCTGTTATTTGTTCTTCTTCCTTTCGATCTATTTCATCTATTTCTCATGCGCTGGAACATAACAATCCATGTATCACATTTTGAAAGCAAAGTGTGACACATGTGATTCAAAATCAAAATTCTTTCCATGATTCAATATATTTTTTACAACTAAACTTAGTTTATGAAATAATTCTTTTAAATCTGATTCTTTTTAAAGACGCATCTGTGGTCTTAAATTTCTATAATAAATTACTGTGTGCAGGGGTATTTTAACCCACGTCTTGCCTACCGTACCTAACTACCACCATCGTGCTACAATAGCAATAAAAAAACTACAAAAAATACGTTTCTTGTGTTTTTCACTTTTTGATTATTATCCCCCATAATAACACATATTTTATACAAAAATTCTGCCAGCTACCTATTACGGTTGCAAAGATACATCCGTTTAAAGTATGGACAGACAGACTGACGGACAGCGTAAGGCTTAGTAATAGGGTCCTGTTACCGTAGGGTACGTAAAATAAAAAAAAATATCAATATAGTTTGCAACGACTTTGATGAAACTTAGCTAGTAGGTAGTCACTTTTAATAGTTCAACCAAGTGACAGTACTAGTTAGCTATTCTGGCAAAATTCGGTAAATAGGTAATTTGTAAGCCCCGATACAATTTAAGTATGCTCGCGAGAAAGTCAAAGTAGCCTATGTGTTAATCCAGGTCCTAATCTGCCTACGTGCCAAATTTCAGCCAGATCCATTGAGTAGTTTTTGCGTGAAAGAGTAACAATCATACACCCATACATACTTACAAACTTTCGCTTTTATAATATTAGTAGGATTATAATATTAGTAGAAAGTAGGATAGGATGGTAGCAAATGTCCAAATCCGCTCAGTAGTTTAGGCGCTCAACAGCACCGGACACAAACACACACACACAGAAACTTTATTTTCAAATTTTGGCCTCTGTTATTGTAATCCAATCGATTCCCATCAATAACCTCACTTATATAGATTTCGTAATTGAGTATTAAAAAAATCTGGAAAACTTAATACTACTCAGCCGTTTTAATATGGTTAGGTACTTGAAAAAGTAAATAACTATTATTACTAAACAATATTTTATCACAAGGCTAAGCTCTAACCTAATGTGTCGTTTGTTAACATAATGAGTCTCATGAAATCGTGCACACATTTTATTTTTCATGTACAACTTTTATAGAAGTTAAGTTAGGAATACACCGCCACCGTATCCGGCGGGCGCACCAAAGACACCCATTTAGGTGAAGTATTGTCGCACGGCTTGTTATTAGGTAGGTAGGGAGTGGGTTCCATAAATGATGCCGTGCGTGTTAAATAATTTAATGATATAATATAATGTAAGATACAAGATAAGACCTGAAAATAACATACAAATTATAAAAACGTTAGAACACTGAAATTTTAAATATAAATCACAAACGTATAAAAACATAAATTATTCTTACCCGTAATGGGTCTTTTAGAAAATATTAGAGTATGAATTTATTAGATTTATTGTGATGAGAGCTAATGATCGAGTGTTGTTTTTTAAGGAGATTGTCAGATGGTTTGACAGCGCAGGCGCGGAAAAGAAGAAATAGATGGATGAATAAAGATCGAATGAAAGGAGATTAAATAACTGCGCACCACGCTACAGTACCGGGGGGGGGCCGGTTGAAAAAAAAGTCTAAGGCTTTTTTTTCTTAAAATTTTAAATGATATGAAGAAAAATTCAGTACAAATGTGTAAATAAATATTTTGAAATAATTTTGTTGTTTATCCTAAAAATATAAACGAAAAAATGATCTGGATGAAAAAATATACATAGTAAAATTAAGTCAAAGTGTAGAGTAAAGAGGAAATAATAGATATAATAAATTAGATGGATGAAGCGAAAGTTAATTTGGAGTAAGCAAATGAAATTAAGATGAGTATATACAGTAAGACAGTTCCAAAATTCATTCTACCTATTAAAAATCTATCATACATCACCTTCCAAAGTCGTAATCCATTTCTGGATTGATGACTATATCACAAGAGAGAAAGCTTATATATATATAAAAAGCGTTTCTCAAGGAACTGGCTTATGAATAGTGTAGGCTTAATTAAAGGGTTAGTCACCAACCGCTAACTTGAAAAATAGCATAAGGCTTCTTTAACGTGTTGCTAAAAACCGCACGTTGATAATTATTTACAAGTAAGTACCTTAAAGAGGTAGGGCGCAACGAAATTGCGATGCGTGAAACGCAAAAAAAAAAAAATAAACGTCATGTCCACTCAGACTTACAGACGTAACTAATTAATTAAATAGTTAATATATATGACAAAGTCATAAATTAAGAAAGAGAACAATAATTGAAGAAAATTTAAGTCATCAATTAAAATTAATTGACTTAGGTAGTTAAAGTTAGTTAGTTACGATATTGGCCTATTTAATGAGTTATCATCCGCTCTGAAAGGTAAGATAAAATAATACATAAAAAAAAACTAAACTGAAATGACAATTGTCGTATGAAATGAAATCAAAAAGTTAATGAGGTGAGTAAAAAGCTTGAAATATTTGAGTATGTATTTACTCAGTATGTCCCTATGTAGAGATCGGTTTAAGGTCTTTTATGTGCCACCGGCCCAAAGGTTTATGATTTAAATCTGACAAATCATAAATCAGTGGCGAAATTTTGTGTGTAATTAAGCATTTAATAAATTTAGGGGCTAATTTAGCAGAAAAATGTTTGTCGGAAGAGCTAAGTGGGTAATTACGCTTCCAAACTATGTCATCTATATTAAATTCCATGTATTGACGATGCTTGTCGTAAAGTTTGGCGTTAACTTGGTGCGATTTAAAAAGTCGTGATTGTACTTGTGAAAATACTGGAATTAAATGTCCCAAATTTTCTGCGTAAATATCGCGAGGAGCAAAAATAAGGTCATCAGTACTGTCTTTTATCTGAATAAATTGAACCACAAGTAACTAATTCACGGCCAAAAACGAGGAAAGAAGGGGTAAATTTAGTTGTTTCGTTAACTGATGAGTTAATGGCGAATTGAATATGGTTCAAATGTAAGTCCCAAGTACGGTGGTCGTCGTCAACAAAGGAAGCTATCGCTGTAATTATAGTTTTGTTGTATCGTTCGACAGGGTTTACTTGAGGGCAGTAGAGTGGGTTGTAATGAATGTGAGGTATTTTGTATGTATTAAATAAGTCTTTGAGTTCATTACTTATCATTTGGGGGCCATTGTCAAGTATTATGGTTTCCGGTATACCATAATTCATGAAAACTAAGTTTTCAAGGATATGTTTGATGATAGAAGATGTTGCTCTCTTAATGGGGTAAATAAGGCAATATTTAGAGAAACAACAAGTAACGACTAATATATATCTATTTAATTTACGAGTTAAGGGTAAGGGACCAATTAAATCAATAGCGATTGTCTGAAAAGGTCGTGAGCAATTTTTGGGCTTGCCCATTAAACCGATGATGTTTTGATTTTGATGTTTGTAGGCTAGACAAGTATCACATTTAGAGATGAAAAATGCTACGTCTTTGTACATACCAGGCCAATAATAATTAAGTTTTAGACGATGGTAAGTTTTGAATATACCGAAGTGAGCTGCAGTGGGTGAGCTATGATTTTCTGAGATAATTGACTCTCTGAATTCTAATGGAATTACAAGTTTCCAGTTGTATTCAGAATTTAACTCAGAAACAGCGCGACCATATTGAAATAATTTATTATTTTTAATAATGTAATCTGGAGTCGAACTCGGATTAATTTTACACTTGTCAAATATAGTGTTGTACCAAGTATCTTTAGACTTTTCAAATTTTGTATTAATAGCATTAAGATGAGCGATACGAGATAACTGATCGGGTACCACATGTTCAGAGCCACTTTTATGTTTTATTTCAAAATTAAACATAGAGAGACGGATGCACCATCGTGCTAGTCGACCTGTAGGGTTATCGAGACGTAAAAACCATTGTAAAGAAGAGTGGTCAGTGTATATTATAAATTTTTTACCATTGTCTAGGTAACAACGCCAATGTTCTAAGGACGTAATCACACTTAGTAACTCACGTTCAGTAATTGAATAGTTCTTTTGAGCATTTGTTAAGGATTTGCTCATGTAAGCTATAGGTTTTTCGATACCATCGAAATCTTGGGTAAGCATTGCTCCTATACCGTAGGCTGATGCATCACAATGTACAGCAAATGGTTTGTTAAAATCAGGACAGGCGAGTATTGGGGTACTAACCAACGCTTGTTTAATAGCTTTGAAAGCTTCATCGGCTTCGGCGGACCATTTAAAAGGTGGAGCTTTCTTTTTAGTAGATGTAAGTTTATTGAGTGGAGCTGATAAAGTACTAAGATTAGGAACAAAACGTCTATACCAACCGGCAGTTCCAAGAAATCTTTTAACATCTTTAACAGTTTTAGGGGTTTGTATATTCAAAATTGCTTGAACCTTAGAAGGGTCAGTATGTAAGCCGTCTTGGTTTACTATGTAACCTAAATATTTGAGTTCATTTCTAAAGAAGGAACATTTAGGGAAGTTAACAGTTATGTTAGCCTGAGAAAGTTTAGAGATTAATTTCGTCAGTAATTCGACGTGCTGTTCGAATGTTGGTGTAGCTATTACAATATCATCTAAGTAACAAAAGATATTGTTATCCAGCATAAGGTCTGATAGAAGATTATCTAAAAATCTTTGCTGAGTTGCAGGTGCGTTAGTTAAACCGAATGGCATTACCTTAAATTGATACATTCCACGTCCAGGAACATGAAAGCCGTTTTAGGACGGTCTTCTTTTCTTAATGGAATTTCCCAAAACGCTTTGGCTATGTCAATTGAGGATAAATATTTACAATCTTTTAAATTATCTAAAATATCTGAAATCAAAGGTAATTTGTAAGCATCTTTACGAGTTATGCTATTTAATTTTCGGCTATCCACGCAGAAGCGCCATGTGCCATCTTTTTTAGGAGTTACAATGACAGGACTAAGCCATGGGCTTTCGCAAGGCTCAATTACATCTAGTTTAAGCATTTCATCGACCTCTGTTTTTAGTGCTTTTTGTTTTTCGGGCGATAAACGGTAGCATCGCTGACGAATGGGAGGGTGGTCACCGGTATCGATATGATGTTCAGCAAGGTGAGTTTTTCCTAAAGGTTTAATTACGGTAGAAATTTGTTTGAACTTTTCTATTATTAAATTAGATAATTCTTGTTGCGTTTTAGTTAAATTCTCATAAGTGTGAAGGTTAGTAGAAGTTGAATGAACTAGAAAGTTGTCATTTTGTGAGCTAAATTGATTATTAATGTTGCGAAGTACGCTGGGAGCAATGTTAAATGTTTTCCAGAAATCAATGCCAAGAATTAAAGATTCTTGAATATCTGGAATTACGTGGGCAGTAATTATGGAAAATTTATTATTGTAAATTACCGGAAGTAAAATAGTTCCGATAGATTTGATTGGTTGACCGTTAGCTACGGTACCTAAGATACGTTGGTCCTTCCGTAGTGAGAGACCTGACCTTAGTAAAATTTTGTGTGAGTCCTTACCAAGTATGGTAATGGAACTACCACTATCTAATAAACCGTTTAAAATAAGATTATTAACTTTAATATTTATGGTCGAATTGAATCTTGTTTGTTTTCAAAAAGGAGAGTATTCACATTATTTGAGTTAAAAAAAAGTTTTATATAGTTAAGCCAATCAGTCCAATCTTTTTGATCATAATTAATTGAATATTTAATGTGTTTAATCTCCTTCTTTATTAGTTTTTTGAATTCGACTTATGACAGTTAGGGCAATGGGGAAATGTGACGTCTTTTAAGCCACATCTATAACAAACTTTTTGTGTATTTTTACACACAGCAAGGAGATGTGAATTTGTTCTACATCTTGGACAGGCGAAGGTAGTTAATTTTTGGGGTATTGGTTGGTTTTTTACTGCATAGATAGTTTTATTAAATGGGTATTCGGGTATATGTGGTGTAGTTTGATTGTAGTACGTTGTAGTAGTGTGAGATGGTTGTTCGAATGAGGTTGATGGTTGAGAAAATTTCGAGTTATAGTAGGTGGATTGATTATTGAGATTTAAAAGGTTTTCCGTAAATTTACATGATTCGATTAATGAATCGAGAGAAATTAGGTCGGTTTGTGAGATGCGTAAGTTAAATTCTGGTCTGATGTTTCGTAATATTATTTCTATTTTTTCTTTTTCAGAAATTTTTTCGTGTAATTTAGAAAATAAAGATTCCATGTGAGATATATAGATAATAACTCTCTCATTAGGGTTTTGTTTGCGATTATCGATTTGTTTTTTAAGTAAATAATCATGATTACTTATTTCAAAATCTTTTATTAAAAAGGTTCGTAATGTTTGCCAATCTGTTATGGTCTCTTTCTTTGCTCTGAACCAATCTAGAGCGATTCCTGAAAGAAGGTCAAAAATATGTTTGAAAAGTGTGCTCTCTGGTATGTTACGAACAGAAGCAAACTCTTCTATTCTTTGTATAAAATCTCTTGGGCAGCTATCGCCTTTGAACTTGAAGCGTTTGAGGTCGCTAGTGTATTTGTGCTCTCCAATAGAAATTAATTTTTGCGTTAGAGCATCAAAGTAAGAAAGGGGAGGTATGTTGTTGTAAGAAATGGTAGGTGTGCTGTTTATTACAGATTCTGTTGAGTGATATACAGATTGTTGGGGTGTGTTGATAAGCGTGCTGTATCTGTTTTTTAGTTCTGTAAATTCACTGGATAGTGAATTTAGTGTAGATAGTTGTTCTATTGTCAAGTCTTGGTTTATGTCGATCAGGCATATTCTTTTTTGAATATGTGAAATGTATGCTGGAATCTTGTTTTTACGCATTGGATAAGTATTTATGCAAGATTCCATTATTTTCAAACATTTAGTAATGTCCGTCATATCTGTAGTGAAGTCATTCGGACTGGTATCTGTAGGTGTGGGACAGTCAGGTAAGACTAAAAGGTTATTTAATTGAGTACGGAGCTCCTCTGCCGTTTGAGTGGCGTTTGGATTTTGTCCTCTCAATCTTAATTCATAAATCACTTCTGGTTTGTTCAGTTCATTAGTATCCATGTTTATGAAACTGTGTTAAAATATTTTTTAATAATTGATAAAAATGTAAAATATTATAAGCAAAATCTTTTTTGTCTTAAAGAGGTAGGTATAGACAATTTATGGAAATGATCCAAACTTTTTGATCCTATTTGTTTGTTTTGAAAGTTATGTCAAGCAATATTGTTAGTAAACAAAAAGAAATAATATTTTTGTTATGAAATGGAATGAAAACTAATAATTGTGTCGAAAGTACATGTAAAATATAATGTGGTATTATCTATGATAATAATGAAATGGCTTACTATGATATGCACATGAATGTGGTGATTTTGTGAAATTGATACTCTGTTTTACAAAATCAAATAATTTAAAAATTAACGGAATTAAAATAAAGGAAGAAGGTAAGGCTCGGAGATGGTGCTGCTCACGTCGTTGGTAGGTGCAAGGATGAAGACTGGTGACGAAGTTAGGGCTCGGAGATCTTGCGGAGATGTAGTTGTTCAGGTTAATAATGTTTTAAAAAAAACTTACAGATCTCCGGTTTATTTATGAATCTTATTTTTATGGATCTTCGGTTTAAAATTACCACGTTGAGGCGCCAGTGTCGCACGGCTTGTTATTAGGTAGGTAGGGAGTGTATGTATGTAGGTATGGTTCACAGCAAGGGTATTTATATTTTTGTTTGAACGGATATTACGACAGTTACAAGTAACAGAAAACTTTGCCGACAATTGAATTGTTAATGTTGTTTTTAAGTGGAATCATTTGTTTGTCGCCCGCCGCCGTCCGGTTTAACGAAACTCCAGAAGTTAGTTCATCGAAATAATTCTCAAGTTTTCCTATTTCGTGTTTTGGAAGAACTGAAATGATTTGTAATGTTTTTCAATAAATAATTCTTTGCAACAGTCAACTTTGATTTAACCGGTGTAGGGCCGAACTTTAATTTTACCATCATTAATTCATTACTTAATGTTTATTTTGTGTCTAATGTTGTAACAAAAACTGCATTAAAATAATGGTAAAACATTTTATTATTAAGGCGCTCTGACATTGTCTTCAGGCCTTTAAAGTAACGGGCATCTTTTAGAGGTATACAAATTAAAAGACCGGACAAGTGCGAGTCGGACTCGCTCACCGAGGGTTCCGTACCACCACAACTCTTGATAAGGAACCATAAAAACAAACGAAAACTATACATCATAAAGATAATTAAAAATCTGTTTAATCTTGTGCCAATGAAGCCCTTTGATACAATATTTCCACGTGACACGGCAAACTCAATTCAAAATTTGGACCAGCGTTCCTTGCATAATTGATTACGTACTTTAAATAAATACTGTATTTTTTATGCTTTAGTTACAAATGTATAGTTTTAAGATGTTTCCCTGTACCTACTTGTAGTACAAGACAGTATTATTTGCCAAATTTCATAGTTGCTTCTATGTATAACTGTTGTCAACGGTAAATACCATATAAATTATGTTTGTGCTGGGTGGTGGCGCATCAGGAGCCGGGTCGTTCCTTTCCCTCTAATATGGTTGATGGAAGCGATGGCTGACTCTCGCGTTATACTCGTGACCGGGTGCTGCCCGTGTGAACTGGCCTACTCTTGTCAATTGTCAATTCCATGATTTTTATGTATCACTTTTCGAATCATATTGTTTTCATGTTCTAATGACATAATCTGGTTTAGTTCAAAGATCGAATTTTGACGTTATTACCTAATGATTGTTAATTTCTTGATTTTTCACAACTGACATTATATTATTATTTTATGTACGAAAGAGTGTAATTTTCACCTATTTTGAATAAACACCTTGAGACTTGAATCTTGAATCTTCCCTTGAGAGTGTCGAATATACGTTTTTTGCGGCATAAACAGACATATCTTTTTTAAGTCAAATGAGAAGTTTGATTTTCGCAGCTTCAAGGGATTGTAGATTATGGTATATGGCTTAAATTTCAACTTGATACCTTCACGTGTTCTCAAGATAAAGGGTCTTGACAGACAGACGAACGAACAACAATGTGATCCTATAAGGGTTCCGTTTTTTCCTTTTGAGGTACGGAAACCTAAAAAAAACACGTTAAAATAATGATAATGGCCCTGGTGTTGGCTTTATTTGATATATATTTCTATGTCTTTTGGTGTTTAAACGTAATTTCGGGCATATTTAAGGGTACTACGGCTAGCTCACATGAAGCGCAATCGAGAGGTCTTCGACCACTTTATCGAGCAACCGGGCCGTATGTACGAGTATATCGACATTAACGCACTGAATGTTTAATTTCTGTGGTTTATCAGCATAGACTAAGGACTTCACATAATTCCAAAGAAAGTAATCCATGGTGTGAGATCATACGATCGCGAAGGGCACTTCACAGTTCCATTACGCGAAATTATGCGCTATATTATTAATAATTTATTGTTTTCCGCAATAAATTGATGATTAGCGTTGGCAGGCCGCTCAGTCGGTAGACCGACGACCTGGTGAAGGTCGCGGGAAGCCGCTAGGCCCGTAGCGCAGGACCGCTCATTGGGGGGAGGCATTTGTCTAGCAGTGGATGTCTTTCGGTTTATATGACGATAAAAAGAGGGTAAAATCGATAAAAAAAATTGAGTACCTCCCCTACCTGTAATTAAATCATAGAAATCATATAAAAATTACATGTTTTATATTCATGGTGAAATACTAAAACGTACTGATAACAAATCAACTGTAAACTGTGAAATAGACAGTCACTACAGTGTCTAGAAATAGTGTTGCCAACTTAAAAACCAAATCATGCACTTGTATACTTTTAAAATTTAAATAACGCCAAAAGTTGACTTTTTTTTAATAGGAAGCAAATATTTTTTAACATAATATGTTTACATAATTATAAGTCGCTCCTCGTAAAGTAATCCTACATATTATGTGAGATTACTTTGCGAGGAGATCCGCAGGAGAATTAAAGTAACCGACATAGCTCACAGAATCACTAAACTGAGGTGGCAATGGGCAGGGCACATAGCTCGTAGAACAGATGACCGTTGGGGCAGTAAAGTTCTCGAGTGGTGACCGTGCACCGGAAAACGTAGCGTAGGCAGGCCTCCCACGCGGTGGAACGACGACCTGGCGAAGATCGCGGGAAGCCGATGGATGCGGGCAGCGCAGGATCGGTCATCGTGGAAATCCTTGGGAGATCCTTTGTCTAGCAGTGGACGTTTTTCGGATGACATGATGATGATGAAACATATGTAATATCTGTTAGCATCCTTTTCGTTATCTTCCCATCTCTCCTTGAATAGACACATCCGCGTGTTTGCTCACCAAAAGTCACGGCAGCACGTTTCCTGATACACCTGGTGCCCAACGCGTCGACAACTTGATAGCTCCTGCGAACTCCTGATTAGGGCGTTGGACCAGAGATGATATACTAGTTGTTGGACTCGGTCGACTGTTTTCTGGGCCAGTTGCGCTTAAACTTAGCGGACGTGAGGGCGACTTATGAACGAACTTGGCAAGGAATTTTATCTATAGACTTGAGAAGCTTTTTCTCTTGGTCACTAGGATTAACCGCCTCCGTGGCGTTAATGGTTAGTCCATTCGCTTCACACCAGGAGGTCGCGGGTTCGATTCCCGGTGGGGTCAACTTGTAAGACTCGGTTTGGTTGGTGTTAGGGCATTTTGTAAGCCCACCTGGCTAGCTACCACCATCTTATCTAAGTCTTGCCGCCAAACATCAGTGTTAACAACATTGATGTGTTCCGACATGAAGATAAGATAGCCAGTTCTCCATTGCGTTGAGGAGTCCCGTTAAGCCCGCTTCCATCTTCAGCATCATCATCACTTATCATCAGGTGAGATGATGCCAAGGACTTACCACTGATTTAAAATAAATAGTACAGCAGCAGTGCATACACTTTCTTGCGGTAACGAACGCCAAAGCTGCTAAAAGTGGTAGCAGCTTCCTTTGTGGCGTAATGGCTAGGGCCGTTACCTCCTGTCTAGGTTTGAATGGTATGAATTATGGTTTGAATACTGCCACGTACCAATGTAATTTCGTGATTTACATATACTCGTACGTTTATCCGACGCTCTTACAATTAAGGAAAACATCGTTAGGAAACTTGCACACGCCTGCGAAGAAAGTCGAAGGTTGTGTGTGAAGTTGATCAACCCGCACTATGCCCGCGTGGTCGGATCACCCTAATTCAGGGTAGACTGGAGCCCCTCGGTGAGGACGTATATGAGCTGATATGATGAAAGACGATATATACCTATATAAATCTATATTCTGTACTATTCTCTATAAATAATTTTGTTATTGTACAATAAAGCAAATTGAATTGATTGATTGAACTACTAGCCAATCACTAGCTATCGTGCAGAGGTCACACTGGCTCATCCTAAGTTTTTGTCTCATACTCCGTATTGTCATTTACCCCTCAATTCCTGTAGAGAATAATCACGACCTACCCGACCTAGTCCATTCCCTACAGGGGATTACCCCTAACGAATGTTTCCAGAGCAACCAACACTGCCCCGTAATAGAACAATAAAAAATAGTTAATACCCATTTGCAAAGCTTCATCAAAATCGTTAGTCATTTTTGAAATATTGTATTTTTTTATTTTTTGTTGTATGGCAGCAACCCCTAAATGGCCAGAATCGTTCGAAAATTTCGTGTTAATCGGACCATTGATTTAGCCGCTAGGAAAAGTGACGCACGGACCGATGAATGGACGGACAGACCGACGAACGTTTTTTGCTAACAAAGCGAGAGGAGTCGCTTCAGTCAAAGTATACATATTAGTACTAACATACAAAATGGACACTCCCTGTCGCTGTTTACAGTTTGGTTGTCGAACGTATAGGATTTCGCAGCCATTTTGTTTGTTCCGTCATTCATTTTATGAAATGTCATTTCTGGCCCGTTATATAAAGTGTCCAGGGTGTGCTTCAGTAGAAGTATAGTTGGATGGTTGGCTGGCACATCCAATTGCTTTCAATTTATGGTACGTATTTTCAGGTTTCAAGCATTTTCACCTGTTTTTGTAACACCGTGTTACGTGACCCTTCATTCTTTACAAGTTCACCCTCAGCAGGTCTACATCCGGATTATGAGGCATGCGTCACACCCGCGACGTGTCGATTTTAAGTGCAAAACGTGATGAGTTAATGGAATGAAAACATTTTTTTTGGCTCTGGCTTCATGTTTATCGGCAAAAATAATATTTTGGAAGCCTTATTTTTTTTTTAATAGATTGATGATTTGGGGGAGGGTAATGGCAAAATAAATCAATAATATTTGGTTTAGATAAATTATCGTTGCGTAGAGGAAGGTATAACCTTGTATTTTTTTAACTTATTAAAGTCTACCGGGTGCCTGTAATCCTCATGCCTGGTGATTCTACTCATGAAACTGAACAGCTTTTTATAAAAAAAAACTGACCAATTAACACTTAAAATATTCAGCCTTCTACTTCATCACAGAGTTTCAATGGGCCCCTCTTCAACGAAACTGTAATCCCCGAATGAATCTAAATTTAGCAGGTGCCGCAGTAACGAACGCCAACTTATTATGATAATTCCTTCGATAAATTTAATTTATTCGGATCCTTGACAATTTGTTTGCGGGACCGACTTGGCATAATAATTATTATGCATTTGTTTCAAGTTCGCCCTTCGCCTCCGTCTGTTCCCGGCTTATTCCGACTTTAATTAGTTTTGATGATTAACAATTTAATTCCTTACAGATTTGAAAATCTTATTTAGTCTCATTTGTGTTGTGAGATATGCCAGTACTCTACACTGATTTTATTATTTACCTGTTAAATTAAGTATTTTCGTATTCATCGAGGTCATCATCATCACCATATCAACTGAAGGACGTTCACTGCTGGACAAAAGCCTCCCTCAAGGGTTTCCACGACGACCGGTTCTGCGCTGCCCACATCCAGCAGCTTCCCGCGACTTTCACTAGGTCATCGGTCCACCGGGTGGGAGGCCTACCTATGCTACGTTTTCCGGTGCGCGGTCGCCACTCAAGAACTTTACTACCCCAACAGCCATCCTGTTCTACGAGTTATGTGCCCCGCCAACTGCCAATGAAGTTAAGCAATTCTGAGAGCTATGTCGGTTACTTTGATTCTCCTACGGATCTCCTCGTGTCTGATTTGTCACGTACAGAAACTTCGAGCATAGCAAGCTCCATTCCCCTTTGGGTGACCTTGAACCTTCTAAGCGACTACGTCTTAGTTTCGTATGTCATCACTGGCAACATACACTGGTTGAAGACCTTGGTCTTAAAACACTGCGGTTTTGGGACGTGAAGATATTGCGAAGCTTCCCGAACGCTGTCGAGCCGAAAGGTTTCATCAAGGCGTTTTTTAAATATCATAAAATTTAAAACTGTACATCAATCCAATACACGTTATTAATATAGTCGGCATAATGGCCGAAAATAATAAATTTCATATTACCTAGGCTAGTTGTTAATGATTATAACGCTCAGCTCACCATAGCACTGTCAAACTAACTCACTTTAATAACATACTCTATACTTAGTATTACTAATTCAACCTTAATGTCAAGTGTCAGTCGCGAGCACCACTGTATCATAATCTACAAATTTAACCACCTTAACTTTCTTATATAGGGTTATCACACAAAAATTGAAATTTCTGACAGAATGCTTGTCTAATAAAAAAAGTCCTGACATTTTTGTCACACACGTATGCAGACTGAGACAGTTTAATAGTCATCGTCAGCAGTGGTTTTTTTGCATGGTGGAGAATCGTTAGATAAAAACAATTTCATTGGTTTGCAGGATGGAGAATCGTTAAAATGAAACTATTTCGATGATTTGCATGATGGAAAATCGTTACAATGAAATAATTTCGTTGGTTTGCATGATGGAGAATCGTTAAAATGAAAAAATTCCGTTGGTTTGAATGATAGAGAATCGTTAGAATGAAACAATTTCGTTGGTTTGAATGATAGAGAATGGTTAGAATGAAACTAATTCATTTTTTGCATGATGGAGAAACGATAGAATGAAACAATTTCGTTTGTTTGCATGATAGAGAATCGTTGGAATGGAAAAATTTCGTTGGCTTGCATGATGGAGAATTGTTAGAATAAAACAATTTCGTTGGTTTGCATGATGGAGAATCGTTAGAATGAAACGATTTCGTTTTTACTTTCGAGCCACGAAAACCAAAAGAAGTTAGGTAATGGAAAAAAAATCGAAGTTAAAATTTTGATGGGAATCAATTGTCTTACACTAATAGAGTCTAAAAACCTAAAAAATAAAATAAAGTGCGATTGTATATGTGTGTCTGTGCGTCCGTTCCAAAGTTCACAGTTGGAACCCTAACATGAGTCTCAAAACTCTGATATGCCAGTTCAAACATTGACATTTGATAACCCTACTCGCGCCTCGTATCAAACATCCTGTGATAGGTACCCGAATCTAATTCCCCACTCAAATTAAATAGCGTTGGGATTTCATAATACCGGGCCGGGGATCGGGATTGAATTAGCCTGGTGGCAATACGTGCGTTTTGCCTGCGTTGAGGTGTGTTTGGTGTATTCTTTTCCATTACTGGACATTGAATTTTAATATATTAAAAAAGCGTCGGTGGCTCAACCGGTAACGACTCGGTACATCTAACCAGAGGTACCGGGTTCAAATCTGGACGGCCAATGTACCAATGAGTTTTTCAAAAACTTACGTACATATACTTACCGATTGCTTTAACGGTGAAGGAAAACATCGTGAGGAAACCTACACACGCCTGCGAAGAAACTCGAAGGTTGTGTGTGAAGTCGACCAACCCGCACTGGGCCCGCGTGGTCGACTAAGGCCTAATCGCCCTGATTCAGGGTATGCTCGAGCCCCTCGGTGGGGACGTATATGAGCTGTAATGATGATATTAAAAAAAGTAAATTTTACTTTTGTGTAGGTAATTCCAGATTCCAAAATATCTATTTTAAATACATGTTTACGCACACTTTTTAATTTGAATGAATGAATGAATGAATAATTGAATTTAATCTCTGGCAAACTAGTTCGTTGCGTTGAGGTGTGTTTGGCGTATTCTATTTCATTACTGGACATTTACTTTTGTATAGGTAATTCCAAATTCCAAAATATTTATTTTAAAATATACATGTTTAGCACACTTTTTAATTATGTATGTTTGTTATTTAATCACGCCGGAACTACTAAGTAAATCTGGATGAAATTTGGCGGGTAGATAGATTAGGACCTGAATTAACATATAAGTTATTTTTTTCCCAAATTTCTTAAGTTAAATCTCTCTTTTTTGTTAATATCTATTACGTCACAATGAAGCGAAGGATTGACATGCAATTTTGGACGTAGATAGTTGTGGGGTTAGAAAGTGACACATACTACTAATTAGCATAGCCCGACATAGTTCCTGAAGTATCTAGAGAAAACTCAATTTCCACGCTCACCCTCAAAGACACTCATAGAAACTATGTTCACGCGAGCGAAGCCGCGGGCAAAAGCTACTGTTTTATCAATGCTTTAAAGAAACCTGACTCAACGTTTTCTGGAAATCGAATAAAATCACTTTTTTTACCGCAACGCAAAGCCCACCTGGAGAACAATTGATTAGTACCATCAATTCGCGTTTTGGCCCACGCGGCGCTAGAGATAAGCATAATCCATTTTCCATTGCCCCCAAACCGGTTTCTATGTTTTGGTCCTTCGACCGGATGTTGCCGTGACGTGAATTTATTCCGCTTGACTCCCGGCTGAATCCCCAGGTTCATTACAGAGAGTGCAGGCTTCCGCCCGGCTCCGGGCCTATTTTGTTTCAAAACCAATTTATTTAATGCCTGAAACGGGAAGGTATCGGTTACCGATGGTTTTTTTCTGTTACTTTTCGTGGACGACTATGAGAGGATGCAAATTAGCACCATGGTCGGTGATAAATGAGAATGTGATATACAGGTGTAATAAAATTGGTGTAGGACCAACAGGGGCAGAAGCCAATGTAACAGCATCATACTGAACAGCTTTTACCAAGAGCCCCATAGTAAATTGGCATCGTTCAGTTTTTGTAAGGCATGTAAACAAAAAAAAAACATTTGAAGATATATCCCCATTGCGTTGGGTAAACTTGGTTAACCCGCTTCCATCTTCGGCAACATCGTCACTTACCACCAGGTGAGATGTTGTCAAGGGTTAACCAACTGTAAATAAATAAATATCCATTTCATACTGTATAAAAAAAAGTTTAAAAAAACTTAAAACCGACTTCAAGTTCACTCAAAAGTATGAAATAATATTATAATACTTAAATACACAACATTAACCAACAATAACGAAATCAAAGGTGGGTACGAATTAAATTAGAGGCTTACAATTTTTTTTGAGGTCGGTGTCAGCAAACCATCGAATCTAAACCATTTAATACATAAGTAACTGTGTGCTGGTACCGACCTCAAAAAAAATTTAAGCCCCTAATTTAATTCGTACCCGCCTTTGATTTCGTTATTGTTGGTTAATGTTGTTTATTTAAGTATAATAATATTATTTCATACTTTTGAGTGAATTTGAAGTCGGTTTTAAGTTTTTTTTGACTTTTTTTATTTTCTTTATTTTTAGTGGTAATGCTATCTATCTAGCAACGTTAAATCCAATCACCTATACTTAACAATAGGAATTATCAAATCTTAAATACATGTGTTTAAATAACAGATACAGAGTCCTGTGGCTTCCATCATCATCTCAGCAGCATGAAAGTTAAGGAGTTAAGTCGTCCATCATCAGCTCATCTGAATAACCTGAAGGAATACAACTATCGGTCTATGCATACCTACGTATGTATCTATGTATAACATTAAAAATAATTTTCCTGCAACTCCTAACCGTTAAGGAGTTGTACCTTCTTACATCAGCTTATCAACATGAGAATATGACTAACAGACGCAAGTATTTTAATAGCTTTAGAAAACATATGAATAACGTAATTAGTGCCTTTAAAATTCAAATTTTTCATTATTTTTGAAGGGTTGCCCTCGATTTCCCTGGGATCCCATCATCAGCAGATCCTGACTTGGTGACAATGGGACCCCCTCGGGAGTATACTCTTTCGAATGAAAAAAGAATTTTGAAAATCGGTCCACAATTGACGGAAAAATCGGTGAACATACTGTGTGTGAACATACCAATATTAAATATATCAGTTGATTAGCTTTTGTATCGAAAGTCCTAATTTTGAAGATTTCCGCAAAGTTATAGAGTAAAAGTTGTTCTGTTTCATGAGTAGAATATTCTCATCAAATGATTGATCTCTTTTACCTCATCGTCATCGTATCAGCCGAAAGACTTCTAGTGCTGGATAAAGGCCTCTCCCCAAAGATTTCCACAACAACCAGTCCTGCACTGCTCGCCTCCAGCGGCTTCCCGGAACCTTCACCAGGTCGTCGGTCCACCGATCGGGAGGCCTACGTTACGTCTTCCGGTGCGAAACATTTGCTGCCCCAAAGGCCCTCTGTTTTACGAGCTATGTGCCCTGCTCACAGCCACCTAAGTTTAATTCTAAGAGCTATGTCGGTTACTTGTTTAAAATATTTTACCTAACGCCCCTGTATCTTTGTACAAACAATGTATTAGATAAAGTTATAGACAATATATTTTTTTGGTAAATGTCCTTTAGAAAGAACAACTCAATAACCAATCCAAAATTCCATTTTAGGTGATTTCATTTTATTTGACTCGGTTTATAGCAATGAAATGTAAATCTGTAGGTATTCTGCATACTGGAGATTAAAACCATTTTCAAAAGAACACATTTAACCGGTGTTTTTTTTACAAAGATTTCTTCAACTTTTCCCGTGCAATAAAATTTAACAAAAAGGATTCAGAAACAGTGTATCATTTAATTAGTTAAAAGAAAGAGAAAAATATTTTATCATCTCCGTGCCTTCGCTTATTTTCTTGGGTACATTTAATTTCCTGTTTTGGAAATCGAATTTCCTTTTTCTCTAAACAATGTAACATCGTAAAAAATACAGTAGTCATTACTCATTTTTCGGTAAAAATAAAAATCTCATTCAATAAAGGAAGACGCAGCTGCTTTCTTACAATTATAAAAAAAATAAAAGTAAAGCCAAGAAGATTTTTTTTAACTGAACAGTACACGGAGTAGGATACCGTTATGGGAATTAATTTTTTTCATGGCAACACAGGCCAGGAAACGATACGCAACGCAACGCAAATCCCTGTGTCCCATGGCAATTATCTCAAATTTGAACACAATGTTGACTTTTATTTCTCGCGTTCAGTGTTGATGCTAAAAACTTCAATCTCATGGCTTGTATAATATTATAAAATATTATAAAAATTTTGTGTTAGTAACACGATGTTCTGATATGATGTATTGTCTTTCTTAATGTTTAGAAGGAAAACATTCCGACTTGTAGCATTTTCAGACATCATAATCACATACTGCCGTGGTCTGTTAAGACTGCGTTGCGAGCCACGGTAATTATGGCCGAAAGCGCAGAGTAGCGTAGTTCAAGGCCATCACAGCGTGGCGTGGTTAGCATTGCAGCCCTGTTTTTTTTTTAAATTAGGTAAATGATACATGTTGCGCCTATGCGAGCTCCTTTCTGTGAGTAAGATACAGCCTAATTCTAAATAAAATCTTTTGTATAGGAAGTTGTGAACCTGTTTTCTGAGTAGTATGGCAAGGCCGACTTTGCGCAAAGAAGTTTGTGAAAGTAATGACCAAATTACTGCGAGCGTTGTGGTAGTAAGGTGCGTCATAACAGTTGCCCCATTTACTACTGGTAGTAAGGTCTGGTAGTAAGGTGGGAAATGAACGGCATTTTTGTGTAAAAAGGTTTTATTGAGGACTTAATTTCATTGCGAAACAGCGACCATGAGAACCATAATAATAAATGTATATAATTAATAATATATTTATTTTATTATTATAACAGCTCATACGTCCCCACCGAGGGGCTCGAGCCTACCCTGAATCAGGGCGATTAGGCCTTAGTCGACCACGCGGGCCCAGTGCGGGTTGGTCGACTTCACACACAACCTTCGAGTTTCTTCGCAGGCGTGTGCAGGTTTCCTCACGATGTTTTTCCTTCACCGTTAAAGCAATCGGTAATGATATGTACGTAAGTTTTTGAAAAGCTCATTGGTACATTGGCCGTCCAGATTTGACCCGGTACCTCTGGTTAGATGGACCGAGTCGTTACCGGTTGAGCCACCGACGATTTTTAATTAATAATATAATATATTAATTTAAAAAAAAAGCGTCGGTGGCCTAATCGCCCTGATTCAGGGTAGGCTAAAGCCCCTCGGTGGGGACGTATATGAGCTGATATAATAATTAATTTAAATAATAATATAATATAATAATAACTTTTTTTTCAAATATAATAAATTTTTTCTTCGATAACTTTCTTATAAGTTAATTGTGTTTGGTATAATATATAGGCGCATCCACTAACTACCTATCTTAATTTATCTAAGGTTAATGAGATCTTACAGCATGTAACATATCAATGGAAACAACAGAACTGTGACCTGTCCTTAAGAGGAAACACGGTCTAAAGAATAGGTGTTTGAATAAAATGTTGCTGTCTCCCTCTCCCAAATCTGTCCGTATACAGCAAGAAAGGGAGAACTGCAGCGCAGACCGATAATAAGCACTAAAATTGACCAAAACAGCTTTTCGTAGTACCTTTCCTCCTCCAAAACTTGAGTAGTATATTTTTTAAATAATAAAAAAAAACGGTTGTCTGTAAAGTCGGTTTACTGACGATAGTTGAACGTGACAACGTCATAAGAAAAAAGCCTTAAACGGAACGCCTCACGGAACGCCTCAGAGCGAGGTAACGACGCATTTTTCGGAACGACTCAGAGCGAGGTAACGACGCATGGTAACGACGCATTTTTTCGTGCGTGCAGCCGGCTCCATCGAATTATAAGACGTTATCACGTCAAAAAAAAGCTTTATCTATGTTATGTTTTCATTCTATTGTTAATATGTGTATTATTTTTTGGTGGGTGTCTGAAAATGTCGTTTTAATTATAAATAGAATATGGGGAAAAATAAATCATATGGGCACGGCCATGGTACATTTGGTTTGATGGAAAAAACATTTTTGCTATGTTGTCATTATCCAGGGAGGAAACAGGGGGACTACGTTTGTATGGAAAAAATGGCGCCCGCGTTTCCTCTTAAATCCAAGTATAAGTCAGACTATACCTACCTTTTACAATGATAACTTTTACAATTATTCTCGCTTAAATTTTTGTGCGGATTGTGGCGCATCGGGAGCAGGGTCGTTCCTTTCCCTCTAATATAGTTGATGGGAGCGATGGCTGACTCTCGCGTTATACTCGTGACCGGGTGCTGTCCGTGTGAACTGGCCTACTCTTGTCAAAGGCATTACTGACATTCAATGATTTTCATGTACAACTTTTTGTATATTATTGTTTTCATGTTCTAATGACATAATCTGGTATATTTCAAGGATTGAATTTTGACGTTATTAACTAATGATTGTTTATTTTTTGTGTTTTTTTACAAATCATTATGTTATTAATATTTTATTTTAGAAAGAGTGTAATTTACACCTATTTTGAATAAATACATTGAATCTTGAAAAAACTATTAATATTAATCAAAAACATTAACGAGGGTGAAGAAATATATATTTTTTATTAAGTTCTGGATCCTTAGCGCGAGTGCGACTTATTCTTTAGGATTTGTACTAAACCTAACACTAAGCTTGACGCTTGTACTCGTATCTATAACCGTTTCTACAATACACTACAAAAAACGTTTCATTCAATAAAAATATGAAATATAATTTTGCCGTCATTTTCAAATTGTTTTTTCTGTCTACGGAAACGAGTGAAAGTAACAAAGACATTCGCTTCATTTGGAAATTTTATTTTAAAAAAAGGTAAAAATGCAACACGGGCCGCGAGTAAAATTTGTGTTTATTGACCTAATGCAGTAAGTAAGTAGCACCAACTTAGTTCAATGAAAGCATATATATTAGTACTAACATACAATATGGACACTCCCTGTCACTCTCTAGATGGCGACCTCACCTCCTCGTCACCAAGATTGATACAGATTGGTTACGTTTGGTTGTCGAACGTATAGGATTTAGCCGCCATTTTGTCTGTTACGTCATTCCTTTTTTGAAATGTCATTTCTGGCCGGTTTTATGACGTGTCCAGGGTGTGGTTCAATCGTTTCCAGTCTGGCAATTTTAACGTTCAAGATACAGCTCGCTCTGGTCGCCCTATTTGAATTTGCATACAAAAACTGAAGAAACTTTTTTCACGACTATTATACTGCGGTCTCTAAGCACGCACACTTCTTTTAAAACCAACCAAGTGCGAGTTGGACTCGAACAAAAAAGGATTCCATAGTCTTTAAAAAAAAATGTTTATTTTGAAAGTACAAAATTATTTTTACAGTTGGTAATAGACTGTTTTACATGGAAAATTTATGAACTTTTTCAAATCCAACTACATTGTCATATTAAGTTAAAAAGTAGAAAATACAAAACAGATCTAATATATTTTAAAAATATTGACTTTGTTGCAATATCTCAGTAAAGTGACGCTTATTAATAAATTGAAAAGACCCACAACTATCAGGTAACCTTTTTATCTTAAGTTATTTGAATAAGTAACTTTATCAAGAACCCTTTTCAAGCTACAATAATTAGAAGTGTTAATTACCTACGAACCTGTTTCAGACTCCACTGTATCAAACGGTACAAATCATTTAGAGACAAAGGTTTCAAACAATAGTCTTATCTACACACAGATGTATAGGCTCCTTGTACTCTTTGATGTAAGAACAAAAGCGCAGGGAGGAGGTCTAAGTATAGTGGTAGGGCTATACTGAATCTTTAATAAATAATTGATAGATTAATCTGTGGGCGGGTGGGACGGAAAACTGTCCCGGTAGCCTAATAGTAAGTAATCGTGTTTTTTTTTTAATAAAAGCAATTAAAAGTTTTCAGTAACTGCTGACTAAAAAAATTTTTGATGACTTTCACTGTGTTTTTTTTTGTTTTTATAGATCTACCAAACTAAACATCTTTCTTATTATTTAAAACGTAACAGATTGCAATATTTTATACGCCGTACAATATAAAAAGTTGATGTGAAATCTGCCACGGATAACAATGAGGCTCTAAGGTCTGCTAGCTTATTCAAATTTTGAATACGGCGAGGCAAAAAACGAAGCAATCTACTAAGTTTTTTAAGCTAGCAGACCTAAGAGACTCATTGTTGTCAGTGACAGACATTCAAATAGACATAAACTCTTGTTGTTTTAACCACCACGCGAACTATGCTTCTCCATCTAGTGATGCTGTTAAGAACTACTAAAAACTTATTCTCTTCTTTTAATGCTATTTTTCCGTTTAAAAAATAAATTAATAAATAGCATTTCTTCTAAAATGGCAACACTTGCTCATTTGAAGTATTAAACAATTTTTTATTTTATACTAGCCATATTTTATACAGCTACGCCCGCGTTGTTTTCGATTTTCCTGTGGGAATAAGACGTTTTCCCGGGGTAAAAAGTAGCATGTGTCCTATTCCAGAACTTAACTTATATGTGTGGCAAGTTTCATCCCGATCCGTCCAGTGGTTGAAGCGTAAAGGGTAACAAACATCCATACATATTAGTAGGATTTATTAAAAACAGCATATTAGTTCGTCAAAGACTATGGCACTTAACACGTCACTATGTCAGTAACGCAAATAATTGCAGGACAAACTTTTGTTTTGGACAGTTTGATAAAAAGTTACACAAATGACTAGTAGTAAAATACCGTATAATAAGGACTTACTTTGCAACAAATTAAGTGATGCTGAAGTAACTTTATTACAATTATTATTCAGCGAATCAACGACGTTAACACAAATGAAAATTAAAAGAAAAATACAGGTTTTCCACTAAAACGATGAAACTCAGCTGAAATAACTTAGTGGCCGCAACTGTGCAAGACTGAGAGCAGTTTAAAATTCAGCGCATTGAATTATTCATTCTATCAACATTACAGCGCTGGTTAGGGCGCTTTCATATTGACTGACACAGACGTGAACGTCGACATTGAAGTCTAAAAGATACATTTCCATAAACTATGAAGCTTTGGCCTGATTCCCACGTTACACAAACAAAGCCGTTACTGATTTAGATTCGTATCCTTGAATCAACTATACAGATTTAACAAGCGCAAAACGACATGATAGACCAAGTATGTCCGATGTGGTTAAATTTAATGGTGATGTATAAGTAAAAGTGATATTCATTTTATTTATTTACACTTATAGTACACCAAAAACAATTTTGTAAAGCTAATACATAGGGATATTGTTTTTAATGTATAGTAGGCGGTCTCATTGCTA
The DNA here is from genome assembly GCA_947284805.1 of Coleophora flavipennella. Taxonomy (NCBI): domain Eukaryota; kingdom Metazoa; phylum Arthropoda; class Insecta; order Lepidoptera; family Coleophoridae; genus Coleophora; species Coleophora flavipennella. The sequence continues at coordinate 9,689,528 of OX369305.1, forward strand.
AAAGCAATCTCTTCCAGCCAACCTTTATATGACATCGTGAATTATAATTGAAAAGTAAAAAATTACACGTTTTTTATACATTGGTTGATTTAAGAACACAATTTAATATAAAGAGTGCGTCTTTTAATGAAAAACAAAGATACAAAAAGGATCTTGTACAAAACCGTTCAACAAGAACCAATAAATTGAAATTTATTCAGAGTAAGTACCATACTTAGTTTCCCTGATTTGATCATAAATTGTGCTTTGAATATATCCCTTATTGTTTTGCGATTAAGTCACTTGTTCAGCAGCCACACTACCTAGCCGATTAAATAGAACAATGAAGGGCAAATTCGTTAAAACCCACTACTTTACGTATTTTGCCAGTTCTCTTAAAATTAAATGTCATCTAAATAATTTTAGTAAAACCCAATAACTTTTTCAATTTGAAAATAGTTTAAATTATTTCATATTCTTTTTAGCAAACTCTTTATTCACATCATGGGGTGCATAAAAAACAACTGGCCTGCCATTTTTGGGAGACCACCATATTGGATTTAGAATGACGTCGCTGAGCTAACCATGCATTGTGCTCCAAACTTAACGTGTATGTAAAATTGAATCGGCAAACGGATAGTGGTTCTTATTTAACCTTTAAAAAGCAATTACTTCCTCAGGCACTGCGCTGATACTCCTTATCGCCACCGCCTATGTGAACAATCATATCTCAAAAGTCAGACCTTGTGTTCATGAACGGTTTTTTGGTATGGCTTCTTGTAACCTATGCATCTCTCCTATGCATCTATTAACGAAACAAACATTTTATGCCCAACCAATCGGGTTAATAGCTATAAGTCGTTCCGCATATGTTTGACTCGACAAATGTGCACTTTACAGGCAAAATGTGTTATAGCTTAAATGGCTATCAATATATTTTTTTAAAATAACCATGAATCTAAAGGCAACATGATACCAGTTTTTGATGTACCAATCTTGTATTTTTTAGGTAATCTCGAATGAAATTTAAAGTGACGCTCACACGGCGCTTAATTAATGCCCGCACCAGACGGTTTCGTTAAAAAATATTGAAACCATAGATAAAAAAAACTCATGACTCATTAGAGAAGGGAATACAGCAAAAAGGCACAATTTTGATACGTAATAAAAATAAGCTTGTAATAAAAATACCTACGTTATTGTAAAACCGCCCTTACAAAAGTCTACAAATTTATCTTATTTACTTTTCTTAGCAGCTACTTACTTCTTTGCAGTCGTGAGTCGAAGTTTGAGGCAAGAAATTGAATAACATACCTTTTTAAGTTCCTATGCTATAGTCTTTCTATTTTCATGTGGCACAATTAACCGTGGTATCCAAGGAATAGACGGCGGTTGCCTGGTTTTGCACTTAACATCACCCGCGGTCACGTGTAGGGCATTTAGATTTACACCTTCGGACGTGTGCAACGTGACCTGCATATACCTACATCTGGAATCAGATGTCCAGGTTTCCTCACGACGTTTTCTTTCACCGTTAAAGCAAGCGGTAAGTATATGTACGTAAGTTTCGAAAAACTCATAGGTACATTGAATCCAGGAAATCTGGTTAGGAGGACCAAGTCGTTACCAGTTGAGCCACCGACGCTTTTTTATGCAATAGTAATAAGTACAGTTTTAACTCGTTTTGTAGTGACGGTGACACAGAGATTAAATGAACTGAATATTTATTTAAAAGAGGGAATTTCTCAGAATAATAAGTACGATCGGGTCATAGTCCACCACGCAGGCCCAGTGCGGGTTAGTCGACTTCACACACAACCTTCGAGTTTCTTCGCAGGCGTGTGCAAGTTTCCTCACGATGTTTTCCTTCACCGTAAGAGTGAAATCTAAACTAGAAATCACATTCAGGGTTCGCCCTAATTCAGGGTAGGCTCGAGGCCCTCAGTGGGAACGTATATGTGCTGATATGATGAATAAGTACGTAGGTAATAGGTGTTTGACTGATTTTTCTGAAATATTAGTGTATATTATAAATACATGTCACCCAAAAAACTATTTAAAATATTAGTTACAATTTTATAGAAAACCTCTAAGACGAAAGTTATCTACTTTCCCACATTTTTTAGGGTTCCGTGTTCCGTACCCCAAAAGGGAAAAATACCCCTTATATGATCACGTCGTTGTCCCTCTGTCGGTCTGCTTTTCTGTCTGTCTGTCTAGTCCCTTTTCGCAGGAGCACTTTAAATTAAGTACCAAATTTAAATTAAGGGAACTGATGAAATACTCTTTTTTGGTTAATTTCTGTAACATCGCAACAGAACAATGGATAGTTGTGGTTTTTTGCACTAAGATGGCTGAGGAGGTAGGAAATAACATACTTTAATAATTAGCATATTCTGACATAGTTCCCGAGGGATCTGGGTAAAACTCATTTCCACGCTCGCGCACGTCGGCGTCGCAACGGAGCAATGGATTAAAGTGATTTTTTGTATTGAATTGGTTGAGTGGGTGGAAAGTAACATACGAGTATACTGCTAATCAGAATAGCCCGATATAGTTCCTGATGGATCTGGAGAAAACTCATGTCAACACTCTTAGCCGCATGCCGCTCGTGCTCCACTCACCCTCAAAGACAGTCATAAAAACGATGTCGTATAATCCGTCTTAATTAGGAAACGCTAAACGCAACTATGTTAAATAACAATAACATAAAAATCCGTCTAAATATCTTTTCAAACTCCACATAATTTGTATATATTTTTTGAACATTAAAATGTTTATAGAAAGCTATCCGTACAATATAGACGTATGCCATAGCTGTTTTTTTTTGTAGTCCTAGTAAAGAGGAACAATTACATAATACATTATTTTGTTAAACTTCAAAAGAATAAGACAGCATTTTCGATTAAAGCTCTCAGTCGGCTTTGATAAGCGTTAACATACTATGTGCACTTTGCCGAACAAGCCCCGACTCAGCATAATTCTGCAATATATATATATATATATATATATATATCTACATAGTGTAAAACAAAGTCGCTTCCTGTTATCTGTACCTCTACGGATTTCAATACAGATTTAACCAGTTAGAGTGATTGAAGAGAAAGGTTTATACATATACATAGTTTAACATTGTTTTGTGTTAATTCGTTGAAATATGAGGATAATTGTTCAAGATGTCGGAATAAATCATAGCAGGAGCAGCACTATCTGGCTTAACCACTGAGTCAGCCAAGTTTACTACAAAACTTAGCTGATCAGAATAAGTACACAACCCAAGGGTCTAAGCCCAGGACCAAACAGACTAGACCACTTACTCATGTCGCAAACTCCAAAGACATTAACTACCGCAACTTACACGAGACGTCACGGAAACAGCTGATCCGTGAAACGAGTAGTCCTGCAGAACTTCCGGCTAGTTCCGCTAAGAACAGCTTAGAATGCAAACTGGATAGAGCCAAGGTTTAGATTATCTATGATACAAGTGGACATAGTATTATAACTGAGATAACCTTGAAATTACAGTCCATTCACATCAGCCGAAGGACGTTCGCTGCTGGACATAGGCCTCACCCAAGGATTCCGCAACCAGCGGCTTCCCGCGACCTTCACCAGCTTAAATTCGATCCGCCGAGTGGAAGGCCTGCCTACGCTTCATTTTCCGGGGCGCGGTCGTCACTCGAGAACTTTACTGCGTCAACGGCCATATGTTCTTTTCCATCATAGCTAGCTACATCATAGTTTTATTTTCAACAACGCAATAAATTTGAGAAATAAATTATTTAAGAGATAATCTTTTTTTTGTTTAATTTATAATCGTTTTTAAAAAACAGCGTATAAAAATCATGCATCAATAGTTAGGGTTAGTTTTTGTACGAAATCTGGTAACAGTTAACGTTCAGTAACATCAAAAACTGGCCAATCTAGTGATAGTAACCGGCACCAATGGCTTTGCGTGACTTCTGAAGTACAAAAACGGTCGAAAATAATGCCACTAACAGTGTAACCCATCCAGGTAAATTAACCTGCGTGATCGACCCAACCACGCCAGTCCCACTGAACTACAACCCTTCTTGATGTAATAAAACATTTTCTTGATATTTTTTTAATTGTTCATTTAGAAGGTGATATAATGTGATAATGTGGACCAACGACCTGGTGAAGATCCCGGGAGGCCGATGGATGCGGGCGGCGCAGGACCGGTCGTCGTGGAAATCCTTGGGGGAGGCCTTTGTCCAGCAGTGGACGATTTGTGGCTGATATGATGATAATGTGATAAGTGATTTATTTAATAGAAAGTAGCTAACGCTGCCGCTGCAAACATACTGACAGGTCCAAAATAAATTAGAAAACAATACTCATTAACTAGCATTTCTTTTAGCACAACACAATAATCTATTTTTACTTTCAAGCGACGAAGGAGTGGAAAAGGTATTGTGATAGCAAAAAAAAATAAGTTGAGATTTTGATGGCGATAGATTGTCTTACATTAAGATTTAAGAGTTTAATATACAAAAAATAACTGTAAAATGTGTGCATGAGTGTGTGTGTCTACACGTCCGTCCGGTGCTCTAGTTCCCAAACTACTGGACGGATTTAGGAGAAATTCAGGTAAGGGAAATGTTATTTTTATCTACAGGCATTTATTTTTTTAATTTTTCCCTATCTTGATTTTTTAGGGTTGCCACCATAGTAAAAATCACAAATTATTTTTATACTCAAAAATAGTCCCAACGATTTTGATGAAACTTGGTATGTTGCTATAACTGTAAATTGTTGCTATAACTGTTTGACTAAATAATTGAGGCGTCGATGTTGATTTTTTTATTTGATAAAAAATAACTTAAATATTTTTTTATTTGATAAAAAAATAACTTAAATGCTAGTAGTTAAATAGAGAGTTAAAGAAAGTTTCGAGGACTATGGAACAAATCTTGTGCCGGTAATCGCGCCGGAAATCTAGCCTTAGATGGACCGAGTCGTTACCGGTTGAGCCACCGACGCTTTTTCTACTTGCACCATCTAACCAGAGGTACCGGGTTCAAATCTGGACGGCCAATGTACCAATGAGTTTTTCAAAAAAAACTTACGTACATATACTTACCGATTGCTTTAAAGGTGAAGGAAAACATCGTGAGGAAACCTGCACACGCCTGCGGAGAAACTCGCAGGTTGTGTGTGAAGTCGACCAACCCGCATTGGGCCCGCGTGGTCGACTAAGGCCTAATCGCCCTGATTCAGGGTAGGCTCGAGCCCCTCGGTGGGGACGTATATGAGCTGTTATAATAAAAAAAATAAAAATAAAAACTAGCCTTATCCACCGGAACACAGCAGGCTGCTCGGCAGCAGCAGGCTACAATTACTCTATACTGAAGTCCTACGCCTATGATAATAACGCCAGAGCGGACATCACTAGCAACGGACACGCGCTTCTGAGCCACCTTACCTAAATGTATGAAGCGTCCCAATTTGTGACTGGAATCTTGGGCTCGACCACAGATGAGGTACGAGTACTAGCTCGACCTCCCCCGTCTCATTCTTTGGCCCCCGCAGGATAACCCTGTCTAGACATCTCCGTTGGACGACTGTGTGTATTCTTTAGAGTGTGGCCAGGCATAAATTCACACCCAGAGCACTAAGCAGGTCTCTAAATTTATCAACATTCATTCATTAGTCACAAATTTATTTCAACAAGACACTATTAGCATTATTTGTAAGTAGTTAGCACTATCATCAGCCGAAAGACGTCTACTGCTGGCCAAAGGCCTCCCCCAAGTATTTCCACAACTGGTTCTCGCATCCAGCGGTTTCCCGCGAACTTCACCAGGTCGTCGGTCCACCGAGTGGGAGGCCTGCCTATGCTACGTTTTGCGGTGAGCGGTTGCCATCGAGAACTTTACTGTTACAACAGTCATCTGTTTGATTATATCTGATTTTTTTGGCAGACAACTCTTCTACAATTTACTTGACTATCCCATAAAAAAATGTTATTCTTCGTATTGCGGATTTGCATTATTTTTACTAGGGTTGCCAGGTGTTTAAACTAAAAAGCCGGACATACCTGCCAGTTTAGCCAGACTCCCTAAATTATTAAAGCACGCTTAGACACGACTAAATCAATCAGTCATGTTTACTGGCCTTTAGACGAAGTCCTAATCGGACTACGAAACGCCGCCATAGTCACATATAGGTATACGACAGTGTAGTGCTCACCCGAATGTCCAGGTGACGGTTAAATCATGAAACCTAAAAAGCCTGACAAGGCCGGACAGGCTGGACACTATCTAATTTGGCTGGACACGCATCCAAAAAGACTAACCCTAATTATAACAAAAGAGCCAAAAAAGCGACAGAAAATCTCAATTTATCCTTCTGAACGACAGAAACTTAAACTTTTGTAGTTTAACTAATGCTCGCGTCCAAACAGTACGTACGTCAAGAGAGCTCAAATATTCCAACGTGCGTGCTCCAAGATTTAACAGTGGGAGTATCCTTACTAATTTATAGATGTGAAAATGTGTAATGTGTGAGTCCTTCTTAACGCTTCAACACCTCAACCAGTCTTGACGAAATTTAAGATGGAGGTAGCCTGTGTCACGGGGAAGGACATACGTTACTTTATATCCCGCAAAAATAGTAGAGTCGGGTTAAGTTCCTGAGGGAACTGAAAAAAAATCTTTTTTTTTTAGTTGATTTCCTTAACATCGCAACTGAGCAACGGATTGTTGTGATTTTTTACTCACATATGATTGATGGGATAGGAAATGATATAGACTACTAAAAAGCGAAGCCCAAGATAGTTTCCGAGGGAGCTAGGAAAAGTCATTTACAGTCATAAAAATGATGTCCATGCGAGCCAAGGCACGGGTAAAAGCTAGTTAAAATGATTTAACAGGTATCTAATCTGAACGACAAACGTGGTACTTAAAAAATCTTTAAGTTCACAAAAAATAGAAGTAATTGCAAGAAAGTTGCTATATTTTACTAAGGTACCTTCCTATTTTGTTTATGATGTTTTATTATTTTTATTACACATATGGATTTATGAGCTCAGATCAAAAATAAAAGGTAGATTTAGTGTTAGCGCTTTGAAAACGGGGTGTACAAAACTCTGCTCCAATCACGACGGAGCAGAGATTTGCCACAGGTTTTGCTTTCAGTCACGCGTTGGCAGACTTACCGTCTAGATGCCGAAACCTTCTGGGACATGTTATGAAAACAATTTAAATAAAAGAGGTTGGTATAATAATAAAAAAAATAAAAAGCCCTTCCCGGTGCTCCGTGCCAAAATGTATTTTTTTTTATTGAAATAAAAAGAAAATTTTATAAATCATAATATATTGTGTAAATTTAAATCATTATTATTGTTATAATATGTCATTTACTTGATTTATTTATGATTAGAATATAAGAATTTTATATTTTTATATTTGGTTTCTTCAAAATGTATTCCCGTCTTTCGCATACCGATGCGCCTTAAACAAGTCAGAACTTGTCTAAGCGAAGTCTGACTATAAGACGAAGAATCTGACATATTGTTATCTCTTTCTGACGTATGAACCTATCAAAATTACAGTGAAGGATAGGACCTATCACGTGTCGAAACACCAGGTAATAATACAATAATTACTCCGCTTTAGTATAGCCTTAACTTCCTAAATTTTGGGAAGGATCCAGTTCCCCAGTAGTGGGGACGTTTATGGGTTGTTAGCGAATCATATTTTTAGTCTCCATGTTCTCATTACTAGAAACACCCTTAATTTTATAGGAGGAGCTCAGATAAAAGTAGTGTTTTCATAAACGACTATAACATTGTTACACAAGAGTGCCCCAGTAGTGGGACGTTTATGGGTTGTTAACGATTCATAATTGTAGCCGCCATGTTCTCATCACTAGAAACACCCTTAATTTTATAGGAGGAGCTCAGATAAAAGTAGTGTTTTCATAAACGACTATAACATTGTTACACAAGAGTGCCCCAGTAGTGGGACGTTTATGGGTTGTTAACGATTCATAATTGTAGCCGCCATGTTCTCATCACTAGAAACACCCTTAATTTTGTAGGAGGAGCTCAGATAAAAGTAGTGCTCACATAAACGACTATAACATTGTTACACAAGAGTGCCCCAGTAGTGGGACGTTTATGGGTTGTTAACGATTCATAATTGTAGCCGCCATGTTCTCATCACTAGAAACACCCTTAATTTTATAGGAGGAGCTCAAATAAAAGTAGTGCTCACATAAACTACTACTTATAACATTGTTACATTGTTGTTATTGTTTATGGGTTGTTAACGATTCATAATTGTAGCCGCCATGTTCTTATCACTAGAAACACCCTTAATTTTATAGGAGGAGCTCAGATAAAAGTAGTGCTCACATAAACTACTATCACATTGTTACACAAGAGTGCCCCAGTAGTGGGGACGTTTATGGGTTGTTAACGATTCATAATTGTAGCCGCCATGTTCTCAACCCTAGAAACACCCTTCATTTTATAGGAGGAGCTCAAATAAAAGTAGTGCTCACATAAACGACTATAACATTGTTACCCAAGAGTGCCCCAGTAGTGGGGACGTTTATGGGTTGTTAACGAGTTATAAATGTAGCCGCCATGTTCTCATCACTAGAAACACCCTTAATTTTGTAGGAGGAGCTCAGATAAAAGTAGTGCTCACATAAACGACTATAACATTGTTACACAAGACCGTAGGCTTAGCCTGACAATTTGTTAACATCTCAAGTCGACGAGGGTGTCCGCTATGGCTTGGGGCCACGAAAAAAGCGGTTTATAATTAAAGCAAGATTTTACGAAGCTGAAAATTAACGTACCTAAAACAAAGCAAAAATCCAACGAGCAAAGCATAACAAGTAATCTATAGAGACAGCTAGGAGCTCAAGTAAAAAGCTTGTAATAAACTTGTTACTGACATTCTACTTGTATTGGGCCTTTTAAATACCTAAAAAATAGGGGTATCTATACAAAGATCAATTTAGTATGACAAGTCTATAATGTTTTTGATAATTATGGTGCTTGGGTTATCAGCAGATCAATTTAGTATGACAAGTCCATAATGTTTTTGATAATTATGGTGCTTGGTACAAAATTGGTGTAGGTCCCGTTAACTGGGGCTTCTACTCATCATACTGAACAACATTTGTTCTACAATACTCAGTTTTTTTACTCTTCATACAAATCAATCAGTTAATCGACCGATTTTGTGTATTTTAGTATGGATGGTCCAAATTTTTTTGAGAATTGACTAAACAAAACAACAAAATTGGTGTAGGTCCCGTTAACTGGGGCTTCTACTCATCATACTGAACAACTTTTGTTCTACAATACTCAGTTTTTTTATTCTTCATACAAATCAATCAGCTAATCGACCGATTTTGTGTATTTTAGTATGGATGGTCCAAATTTTTTTTGAGAATTGACTACCTATAGGTTCCTTGGAGAAATTTGTTCAGTATGACGAGTAGAACCCCCAGTTAACGGGTCCTATACCAATATTGTTTCATCCTGTATAATTTCATAAAACACTTTGTAATATTCTTAGCCACAATAAAAGAAATCATATTTCAGAAGAACCATATAGGTATTAATAAAAAAAATAATTTACTTGCCACTTTCTACTACTCAAGAAAACTGGTCAATCTCCACTGCACATAAATGTTAGAATAATACCTATTAATTCAATTAATTTCAACGGGAATGACATAAAAAAATAATCCTTTTCGGAATCCCTAACTCGAGTCCGTCTCAAACTTGACCAGTTTTTTTATTTGTTGTTTCTAATTTAGGGTTTACACTATAATCCTGTTAATATTTTTACGGTAGAGCAAAAAACAGTTAGAAAACTTTCTTGTACTTCTTGAACTTCCATCGATTTTAAAAAATGGCTTGCTAAGGAAATCTTCACATTTCTATACATTTTGTTAATTCGTTCAGGAACCTTCTTATTTTTTCATTTTTATAATTTACTAGCTGTCCCGGCGAACTTCGTTCCACCTTACACTACACTAAACTAAACTACCCTACCCTAAACTACCCTACCCTACCCTACACTACCCTAACCTACCCTAAAACCAATTATTTTTGACTGATAATATATTTTATTGATGAATATCATATTTTAATACTTATTATCCTATTCCGGACGAAGACAAATGCAAAAACATAAAAATTGGTCCAGCCGTTCTTGAGTTATAAATGGTGTAACTAACACGACTTTCTTTTATATATATATATAGATTATCTTAGTGAATTCGCCATTATAACACACATTCTATGAAAATTTAAGCTGGCGTAGGCTTCATAATGTTACAAACGACAATTAGAGAACATAACACCCGCTACCCGCCACTTCTTTGGCCACTCTTCAAGTGTCAATTAACCCCAGGCTTACTGGTCACGACAACTATCGTCACCACGCATTAGACGGGTCAGCTGAGTACAGCCGTTTCAAGCGCTTTTGCCGCTTCAGGGGAAGATTACTAGTGGTCCAATGACTTGTTCTACACTTGAGATAATTAAAAAATCTAAGAAGTCAAATGGTTATTAAATTATTTCCTGTTATAGTTCGTTCGCTGAATTAGCTGCACCCGTGATAAATGTCAAACACTCCGTCAAAGGGGCCGCTCTGAGTTCAATTGCGGCGCCGACAATGTCAGCCGACAACGCTGGCGGCGCGGTAGGCGGTGCGATTGAACTTAGGGCGGCCCCTTCAATGGAGTGTTTGACGCGAGCCGTCAAAGGTGCAGCTGATTCAGCAAACGCACTTTAAATAAGGGTTGTTCGGGGAGGGAAGTTGTTGGGTATATGTTTAGAAGCCCAGACAACGGCTCCTACACAAATATCTTATGACTGTAAAAAAATACCTTTTTTTAGTTTTTATGTAAGACTTTTGTTGGTTATTGCAAAAAAAACCGGACAAAAGCGAGTTAAACTCGCGTGGAGAAAGTTTCGTACGTTGATTGAGAAATTTACTTTGTCACTGTAAATACCATAGACTTCTTTAAAGTTTTTCTGTGATCTTAGAGAACTATTTTTTGCATTTTTTTTAATTTTAGGCACAGTAACTTCGGAATGGTTAATTTTCACCTGTTTTCATAAATAAAATTATAATAGTTTATTTAGAGATTCTCATCACAACAAACTCTTTCAGCCCTTTTGATATGTTGACACGATGTTTTTTTTTTCTACTTTATTCCCCAAAAGTGCCCCCGTGTTTTAAATTATTATTATTCACGTCACAAGTTTGTCTTTGGGTCACCAAATTACATATGTTTACTAAATTTTCAACTTAATCGGTCAAGTAGTTTAGGAGAAAATTAGTTGTGACAGACAGACAGATAGACATGCGAGTGATCCTATAATGGTTCCGTTTTTCCCTTGTTTGGGCTAGAAGGTGAGTTTTTTTTTCGAGTGTATGTATGTATGTTTATTTCTTTGGCACGCCCTGTAGCCTAAACGGCTTGATGGATTTTGGAGCTCAAGGTATCGTTATATTTGTCTTGATCCCGTGAGTGATATTATATCACCTATAATAGCGCGGATGAGATACTAGTTACTTCGTAAATAATAAGTTAAATTTTTACCCGACTGACCAAAAAAAGGTTATTTACGCTCGCACCTTGGCACGCTCTGTAGCCTAAACGGCTTGATGGATTTTGGAGTGCGAGGAATCGTTATATTTGTCTTGATCCCGTGAGTGATATTATATCACCTATAATAAAGCAGATGAGATACTAGTTACTTCGTTAATAATAAGTTAAATTTTTACCCGACTGACCAAAAAAAAGGTTATTTACGCTCGCACCTTGGCACGCTCTGTAGTCCAAACGACTTGATGGATTTTGGAGTGCGAGGTGTTGTTAGATTCTTTTTAATCATGTAAGTGACATAAGATATTTTTAACCGACTTCAAAAAAAGGAGAAGGTTTTTCAATTCGACCGTCTATATTTACATATTTTTTTATGTGTGTTCGCGGATAACTTCGTCGTTTATGAACCGATTTTAATGATTTTTTTTTGTTGGAAAGGAGATATCCCAAAGGTGGTACCATGATAAGGAAACCAGGATCTGATGATGGCATCCCAGAGAAATCAAGGGGAACCTCAGTTTCCTGTTTGAAGTCGGGTTTTTTTGTTCAAAATTTTTACCTAACTGGCCAAAAAATAAGGGTAAAATTTTTATATAGTCGGGGTTTTTAATTTTTAATTAATTCCTAAAATTATTCTATAAAAAAAATGTTAAATTATGACTAGTTCAATGTGAGTCTACATGCAAGCTACAAATTCTTCAAAGCACCAACCTCATTCAAAATGTTAACTTTTTACGATTCTTGCCAACTCTGGAGAGTCGTAGCTCTGTTGGGATTACTATGAAAACTCTCGCAGATTTATTTAGTGTAGAACCGACTTTTATTGGACATTTATGTTACCTACATCGAATGCATTGTAAAAGTACCTACATGTAGTACCGTTTTCCGTACAGTTTGAACGGTTCAAAATATACTATAACCTTCTAAAGGTCAGATAGATGGAGCGATGAACGGATGGACAGCGTAATAGGGTCTTGTGATAAAACCTCTTGAGAGAGTTTAAAGTAAGGTCTTCGTATTTTGATTGCTTTAAATCCTAATCCTTACTAATATTATAAATGTGAAAATGTGTTTGTTTGTTACCTTTTTTCGCTTCAACACCTTAACCAATCTTGATGAAATTGGGCATGCAGGTAGCCTGTAGGAAGGACATAGGCTACTTTTTATCCCGTGAAAATAGCATAGTTCGATGAACTGCATAGGGAACTAAAAATATACTCCTTTTAGGGTTCCGTCTAAAAAAAACGGAACCCTTATAGAATCACTCGTGCATCTGTCTGTCTGTCCGTCCCGTCTATCGCAGCCAATTTTCTCCGTATCTACTGGACCAAATCAGGTAAATTTTGGTAGGATGATGTTATGCTATGACCCAAACACATATGTGCATAGAAAATAAATATTTTTTAAAAAATTAGAGTCATTTTTGGGGGACAAATTAGGAAATTTTAAAAAAAGTTTTGCAAACCTTACTGTGCCAATATATTAAATGAAAGGACTCGTTATGAAGACAAAAACTGACCATTCCCCCCCCCCCCCGATCTCCAAAACTACTGAGCCTAAAATTTTGAAAAAATACTAAATATAGTTCATTGCTTGTAGATTACGAGATTATGAGAATTCTATCAATTGAAAATAAAGCGGTAAACTCAATATAATACGTTCACTTACGGAAAAAGTGAACAAAACACTATTAGAAAGTGCTAGTAGTAGTGAACTCGCATCTTACTGTGAGGATTTCAAATGTGATATTTTGTATTTGACTTTGGTATTGTACGGAACCCTCACCACGCGAACTCGCAATTGGCCGGTTATTTTTGGTTAGTTTCTATAACTTATTGCAACGAAACAATGTATTGCTGTGATTTTTTGCACAGAGATGGCTGAGGGGGTTGGAAATGTCATATTTTACTAATTAGCATATCCTGACATGGTTCCCGAGGGATTTGGGAAAAACTCATTTCCACGCTCCCGCACGTCAGCGTCGTAACGGAGCTACGGACCGAAGTGAGGGGGTGGGAAGTGACATAGATTTCTAATCAGAATATCCCGAAATCGTTCCTGAAGGATTTGAGGAAAACTCATGTCCACGCACCACTCACCCTAAAAGACAGTCATAAAAACAATGTCCACGCGGGTCAAGCCGCGGGAAAAAGCTAGTAATATTATAAATATGAAAGTTTGTATGTATGGATGTATGTATGGATGTCTGTTACTCTTTCACTCTTCCATCACTGGACGGATCAGGATGAAACTTGGCACACATATAGGTTAGGTCCTGGAATAGGATAAAGGCTACTTTTTACCCCAGAAAAATTTTATATTCCCACGGGAAGTCGAAAACAACGCGGGCGTAGCCGCAGGCGGATGGCTAGTAGACTATATTTTATTCCAGGTCCTCATCTGTCTATCTACCAAATTTCATCCAGATATGTTCAGTAGTTTTTGCTTGAAAAAGTAACAAACATCCATACATACAAACTTTCACATTTATAATATTATAAATAGGATAAAGATATTTCAGTTACTTTGTAATAAATGTAATAAAGTAACAGACATAGCTTACCGAATCACTAAACTGATGTGGCAGTTGACATGGCAAAGAGCTCGTAGAACAGATGGCCGTTGGGGTAGTAACGTTCTCGAATGGCGACCGTGCACCGGAAAACGTAGCGTATGCTGGCCTCCAACGCGGTGGACCGACGACGTGGTGAAAATCGCGGGAAGCCGCTGGATGCGGGTAGCACAGGATGGGTCGTCGTGGAACTTGTGGAAGGTCTATATACAGCAGTAGACGTCTTTCGGATGATAAGATGAAGGATATTTCGGTTTCCCTATTCGTCCGGGATCTCTTTTTAGAGTTCCGTACCCAAAGGGTAAAAACGGGACCCTATTACTGAGAGTTCGCTGTCCGTCTGTCTGTCTGTTACCAGGCTGTATTTCATGAACCGTGATCTATCTGCAGTTGAATTTTTCACAGATGATGAACTATATTTCTGTTGCCGCTCTAACAACAAATACTAAAAAACAGAATAAAATAAATATTTAAGGGGGCTCCCATACAACAAACGTGATTTGTTTGCTCGTTTTTGCGCGATAATGATAGATAACGGCAACGCTTGAAATATTCACAGAATATTTACTTATATATTCGCTTTATAATAAATAAATAAATTAAAATAAAACAAATCTTTAGGGGGGGCTCCCGTACAACACACGTGATTTTTTTTGCTCGTTTTTGCTGGATATTGAGTTGTATTATTCACTTTAAAAATAAATTCTAAGTAAATTAAAATAAAATTAATATATTCCTTCCCTAAAACAAACTTGATTTTTATAGATAATGGAACGGAACCCTTCGTGCGCGAGTCCGACTCGCACTTGTTTTAGTTTCGTACGCGACTTCGTGAACCGATTTTTTTAATATAATTACTAAGCTACAAGTAGCTTTATCATAATGTTTTTTCCTATCAATGAGGTAATAATAATTGGTAGGTAAGCCATTATAATAATTATTATTCATTTATTCTCAGGTAACTTTGTACTAACGGTACAGACCTATAGATTTATAAAAACTAATAAAAATAACATAACATCGATACTGTAAATATAATGCATTATAGGTATGTAAGTGTCTAAGTAAACCTTAATAAAATAGCAATATAGCAAAATAACTTAAATCAAAATACAATCTAGCCGAGATCCTAATAAGTAATTTAAATTTATCCTAAACTGCTAATGTTAAAGTAATACTAAGAAGTCTGGCACTGTTCTTATTGTCCCTAGTTACTTAAGGGGCAGACTCTAATTAATAAGCCTCCGCTGTCTGTCCTTTTTTTTTATTCACAATTGGTAAACCCTTGACAACATCTTACCTGATGGTAAGATGAGGTTCTGTCAAAAGGCTATATTTTACGCACCGTAATAGGTAGATAGTAAAATTTTCACAGAATGTGTATTTCTTTTGCCGCTATAACAACAAAAAAAAATTAAATGTGAAAAATAAGGGAAAAAATATCTTCATACAAAAAACGTATTTTTGATTTAGCTCTATCGCTAAAACGCTCAAAACTTGGTGTAAATATAGAATTGATACTGAAATAAAACAACAAATAATACAAATTGGCTAAGTGTGAGTCGTACTCACGCCAAGGATTCCGAACTGAATGACAAAAAAATCATATTTTTGTCGCTCGCGTTGATGTTATTTGTTTGTAATTTGAATAGGTATCATTACTATGTAATTATGTGGAGAGGTGTGGTGTTACGGAACCCTCGGAGTCCTAGTCTGGCTCGCACTTGGATGGTTTTTTGTAGCACTCACTATACTGCACTACGCATCACTGACACGTCACATAACTAATTTCAAAGATTTTGTCCTTTTCAGTGTTCTCACTTAAGGCGCAATGGTACTTAAAAATCTGTCTTTGTGTTTTTCTTAACGCGTAAAAAGGGAAGAAAATAACCACACTTTTGCACTTTTTTGATGTTTTCGTTTTCATCATATTTATCCTTAATAAAAATCCATTCGATGTTTTCCCTTTAGTCACCTATGAACTTTATTTCAGTAAATAATTCATATTATCAAATTACTTATTTTAAGAATAAAACCGAAAATAGACGATAAAATGGCTCGAAAAGAGGCACCTTTGCGAAATTATTCTATCGAGCCAACTTTATTAAATCGTGTTTCCAGTCGATATAGTCCCTAGTAACTATTCTCAATGATAACAATATGTTTTTCTAGATTTTAAATTTACTGTTAACTACTTCAAAAATTAATTCTGAAAAAAAAAATTAAGTGGATTTTAGGTACCACTGGGCCTTAAAGAATTATGTAAAATCAGTTTCAATAAGTGCCTCTATAATGAATTTCCGGCGCTAAGTTCTCGAGACCTGCTCCTGCTTGAATATGTAACTAGAAGTTTCTACGTCCATGAATCTCGTAGAACCTTCGTGAGCAGAACTTGGAATCACGTATGTAATGTAGTTGCTCCAACTTGTCTTCAGACTGCATACCTGTACCAACTTACACTCGACAACAACCCATAACTTCTCTGCTGCTAAAGCACAGGTCTTTTTCCAAGCTCGGGAAGTTGAGGGAGGTCATAAAGCCATACTCCACACACGGGGGCCGGAGTGGTGGAGGTTCTAAAAGGGAGCGGGGTCGTTCCTTTCCCCTCTAATATGGTCGAGGGGAGCGACGGCTGACTCTCGCTTTGTACTCGTGAACGTGTGCTGTCTGTGTGAACTGGCCTACTTTTGTCAAAGGAGTTAACGACAAATTCGATAATTTCATTTATTACTTCTCGTGTCATATTGTTTTCATGTCCAAATGACATTACATGTTTTATATCAATGTTTTTATTGACATTATTAACTAATGATTGCTTGTTTTTATTTTTTTTACAATCTGACATTATGTAATGTAATCGCTACCTTATGACCATCAGGAAGAGTGTAAAATGCGCCTTTTTTTTTTTATTCTCTATTGGTAAGCCTATTTTGAATAAACTTTTTTAAATCTTGTAGGGTTAGTGGCAGACCTCACTGTATGTTTTTTTTGCTAATTGGCTAAAGAATCGTCAGTAAATTAACCTTATTACAAAAATAAAGTGTACAGCCTCCCTGAGCATACTTTCTTGCGTATCAATCACCGTCTAGTATACAGAGATCAACATTAAAGTACGCTTATTTCGTAGCAAAGAAAAGTGGTGTAGATTAGATTAGATTGGATCATTTATTTCATGTTACCAATTACATATTTATTAAAAATAAAAAATGTCAAAGTGTAAAATAATCGTCAAAATTCATAAAATCAATGTCACAATATAAATAAGGTGTCAAAACAAAGTTAATAGAAGACAAAATAAAATAAAATAGGATGTCAAAACAAAATAGTAATATCGTGTATCAGACTTAATGAAAAACATACACATAATTTTGGTGTGTGTGGGAGGTCACATTTTTTTCTGAAAACTTCTCTGTGAGTAGTCTTTATTAAATTCAAGCAGCTTACAAAGTTTCATAAAAACCGTCAGTCATTTTTGAAAAAAATATACAGAATCTAGACACGTGTGAGAAGTACCTTATTTCAATTTTTCTAGGAATGAAAAACCTAAACTTAATAATGTAATAGTATGTAGAAAGTTGTAGTAACGTACACAGGTTCATTAAAATATTTAAGCCATTTTAGAAAAAAAAATGTTGGTTTGCTACCTAAAAAAATCAACATAAGAAAATTTTGAAAAAAAAAAATGGCTGGCGATATAAAAGTATTACTGCCCTTACCCAAATTGTAATTAATTCAGTTCATTTAATAAGGCGCTTGAGCACCGGACGAACGCACATACACACAAACACACGCGCACACATTCATACGTACATTTGCCATCACAAATTCCTCACTCCTTCGCTACTGTTGACTTCTTAGTCGCTCGAAAGTAAAAAGCGATACCTAAGATGTATTTAATATTCGTAGCTCTTTTATAAAGCTACATCACAGTATTATGGGGCTTTAATCATCACAGTCTTATAAACGGTTTGTGTCAAATTTGAGTAATTGTATCACAAGCCCTTCTAACTTGCTACGTTATTCTAATAATGAGATTTCTCAACGGAAAAGTGAATTATATATAATCATAAACACTAATCATTTTCGTAACACCGCTAACAAGATGTTAAAAAGATGCAAACTCGAAAATTAACGCGTTTGACGTCATAACTACATTACAATTACGTCACGCCCATTTAATGAATCCCGTGTGACGGTTACGGAATTATACAATTCACGTCGTGATGTAATAAACGTTAATTTGGCGTTATTTTGGGGAATTTACCGTGATTCGAGGGAATTTGCGGCTAACTTTGATTCATGAGGTTTTAAGTGGTAAATAAGCGAGCGACAAAAGATCGGTTAATCAAAGGTTTAGGCGAAATCAAGTCTAAGTTGGGATTCGCGATAAAGGTGTTAAGGGTGATTTATAGTTTTTGCTTTTTAGTTTTTATGCTGTTGCAATATTTTATGTGAAAGTAGATTGGGATTTAAACGCATGGGAGACGTAAAAAGGTTTGGTAGCGGAAATTCTTAATGGTCTTAAAAGTCTCCATCAGTGCTGGAAATATCATCATATCAGCCGAAGGACGTCCACTGTTGGACAAAGGCCTCCCCTAAGGATTTTCACGACGACCGGTCCTACGCTGCCTGCACCCAGCCGCTTCCTGCGACCTTCACCAGGGCGTCCGTCCACCGTACGCTACGTCTTCCAGTGCTACGGCCATCTGTTCTACGAGCTATGTGCCACTTCTGTGAGCTCTGTCGGTTATCTGGGTCAGCGAAAAATGTCGTGGCTACCATTGGTAGGTATTGTGTATCTATCTATTTAATTTAATAGATATCAACAATACACGATTTAGTGGCTAGAAAAACTGTTAAATGGATTCAAATGAACATACCCTAACCAAAGTTTAAATATTAGTACTAACATACAGTATGGACACTCCCTGCCGCTCTCTAGATTGCGACCTAACCCCCTCGTCACCTAGGTTGATACAGATTGGTTATAATTTGGTTCTCGAACTTAAATAATTTCGCCGTGATTTCGTTTGCATCGTCATTTGTTTTTAGAAATATCATTTCTCGCCCGTTGTATGAAGTGTTCGGGGTGTGCCCTAACTTTATTTCCGTTTAATTAACTAAGTACCTAGTTAACGCAGCATTTTGCCAACAATCCATACACAATGAGTTACAAATCATCACAAATTAATACCTCTAGATCAAACTCAAATATGTAGGTCACTGGTAACAATGGTGGACACACAACCCTTGGTAATCCGTCTGTCCGTCTGTCAGTCCGTTCGTTCTCGTCGTGGCTTTAGTCGCTGAGGACATAATCCGTCCTCTGTCATTTGAGCAGCGTACATTTTGAGAAACACCCTTTATAGAATTGAGATGGTAAACCTTATTGTTAGAGCTAAATAAAATAGTCATTTTTAGGGTTCCCTACCCAAAGGGTAAAAACGGGACCCTATTACATTTACTTCTACTATGCTGTTACTGAGACTTCGCTGTCTGTCCGTCCGTCTGTCACCAGGCTGTATTTCATGAACCGTGATAGCTTGACAGTAAAAATTTTCACAGATGATGTATTTCTGTTGCCGCTATAACAAAATATACTAAAAAAAAGAGGCTCCCATACAAAAAATTTGATTGTTTTGCTCGTTTTTGCTCGATATTGATAACGGCAACAGATATACGCTTAAAATATTCACAAAATATTTAGTTATTTAGTCACTTTAAAAATAAATAATTAAATAAAAATAATACAAATATTGAAGGGGGCTCACATACAACAAACGTGTTTTTTTTTGCTCGTTTTTGCTCGATATTGATAACGGCAAGAGGTAGACGCTTGAAATATTCACTGAATACTGAAATGTATTATTCACTCTAAAAGTAAATAATTAAATTAATATAAAATAAATATTTTAGGTAGGCTTTCATACGATAAACGTGATTTTTATAAATAACTAGCTGTTTCCCGCGGCTTCACCCGCGTGGAAAACGTTTCTATAACTTTTCGAAGGTACGCAGTGCGCGAGCCGCAAGCGGCTCGCGAGCGTGGAGACTCAGGTAGCCTATGTCGTTTCTCAGGGTCTAAAGATTGTCTGTGCCAAATTTCATCAAAATCGGTTGAGAGGTTTAAGCGGGAAAGCGTAACAGGCAGACAGACAGAGTTACTTACGCATTTATAATATTAGTAGGGAAGTAGGGATGATACGGAAACTGGTATATAATCAGAAATTTCTATGCTGATAAAGACGCAGATTTTTTATTTTTTATCAGGTGTTGTATGTCCCCTAATTCACCTAGAAAATATCATATCTACGGTAAGCAAGAGCAGAAACCCATCTCTATCTGAATATACCCTTTTCAATGCAAAATTGATTATATTATGACTACTTGTCATTTGAATGTTACTTTTTATCAACTATAAAAACGTCACTTTGTTCTAAAACTGTCTGAAATTGTTTATGTTACTGGCGTAACGTAGCGTGAATAGAAAAGTAGCGTAGGCAGGCCTCCCACTCGGTGGACCGACGACCTGGTGAAGATCTCGGGAAGCCTCTGAATGCGGGCAGCGCAGGACCAGTCGTCGTCGTGGAAATTCTTGGGGAAGCCTTTGTCCAGCAGTGGAGGTTTTTCCGGCTGATATGATGATGATGATGACTGGCATGTGACGTCATTGCGTCGTCAGATGAACAAATTTAGTGATTTTAATAACAATAAAATTAAAAATGGATTGAAATAACGTATGAATTTTATATGAGAAATGCTATTTATTGAATAATATTTTATTATTTATTTTTAACTAACTGTATCCCGCGGCTTCACCCGCATGGATAAAGTTTCTATGACTTTTTCAGGGTTTGCAGTGGAAAAAAGTAGCCTATGTGTTAATCCCGGTCTAGGTCCTAATCTTTCTGTCTACATACCAAATTTCCGCTAGATCCGTTCAGTAGTTTTTGCGTGAAAGAGTAACAAACATACATCCATACATTCTTTAGTTAGGACACTGTTAAATAGCCTAGTAACAAATTTACAATTACAGGTAAAACCGGGATGTGGGCTAAGCAAAGACTTTCAATTGACGATTAATCTTACCCCTTTTAACCCACTTTGACCCCCTAGGCTTTTGTCCGGGGAATCCCCGCCAGCTTTTGTTCCCAACTGCTGGACTGAAAGATAAGAGTCCATTGTTTACAACTGGGTTTTAGATGCAACTCATAATGGATTTAGTTTGATACATTGCGACTTATCATAAGAGGCTTATGGGGGTTGGTTTGATATGTATCCTTACGAAATATTATAAATTTGAAAATGTGTTTATTTATTTGTTGCCTCTTCACGCTTCAACAACTCAACCAATCTTGACGAAATTTGTCATGTAGGTAGCCTGTGTCACTGGGAAGGACATAGGCTACTTTTTATCAGGTGATAATAGCATAGTCCGATACAGTTCCACTTTTGGTTAATTTCTTTAACATCACAATGGAGCAACGGGTCGTAGTATTTTTTTACACAGAAATGGTTGAGGAGGTGGGATATATCATAAACAAAGCCGCTTGCAACTCGTGCATCTCCCACCCTCAAAGACAGTCATAAAAAAAGATGTCCACGCAAGCGAAACCACGGGCAAAAGCAGTTTAATATACATGGGAGTTAAAGATTTTTAAGGGGTCGTCCACGACACTTTAATGAAAACAACAAGATCGAGATTTACGGTCCCGGGGTCGAAATTTTACGACCATTTAAAAAAAAATATTATTAGTAAGCCCTTTAACATAAAGTTTTCGTTCACGGAGACGTACTTGCGCGGTTCTTCCTCTCTGTCTAACATAGCTTTTTACAGACAAACATGGCGAAACTATGAGGGTTCCTTGTTGAGTCCGGAACCCTCATAGTTTCGCCATGTTTGTCTGTCTGTCGTCCGTCAGAGATTATTAGTTCTAGAAAGCTGTTATTTGGCATGGGTATATATGTTAATCACGCCGTCAAAGTGATACATTAAAATCCTTAAAAAAAATATTTTTTTGGGTACTCCCCTACATATAAAGAGGGGGTGATTTTTTTTTAGTTGACTTACCCAATCGTGTGGTATATCGTTGAATAGGTCGTTAGGAAATTAATTATTTTTTTATTTTTTTTATTATTTTTTTTTAGGTATGTTACGGTTAGCAAAAACTATTTTTCGATTCAGGGATCGGTTTGTGAAATATTAAGCTTCAATATGCTAATTTATGTTAGAGTCAAGTGTCCCCTTCCCCATACCAGCTAAACCACTATTTATGGCCTTCTGAAAAAAATTGCAAATAGTAGTACATACAGGGTGTCCCGCGATAAAGTGCAACCCCGAAAGAGGGTAAAACTAGATCCAAAAAAAAATTAGTTAATTTAGAAAAAAAAAAAAATGATTGCAGATTAAAGATTTGAATTTTTACAAGGACCTTAATGTGCAAAAATATCAATTTCTTCCAAAGTAATAAATCGATTTCATTGAAATAACAAAAAGTATTACGACAAATACTTAGCAAAGAGAATAAAGTAGCAAATAGCTTGTAAAAAGTAGCTATCATGAATTGAACTTGACTTTTTGTAATGAAAATGCATTTTAATGAGCTGTTTTTTTCAATGAAATCTTAATTTATTACAATTTTGCCCATATTACTAGAAAATTTTATGGCTTACTATTGTTCTTTATCATATTAGCTTTCAAACCACTGATTACGTCACCACTCAGGTAGAGACTCTTTTTTATTATTGTTGTACCAGTTCAGTCGCCGGGCTTAATAAAAAAATGGTCAGTGTTCTACTTCAAAAGTTCTTAGCTAGCTTGTTTTTCGAGTTAAAGCGCAGATATTTTTTTTAAAGCTAATATGATAAAGAACAATAGTAAGCCATAAAATTTTCTAGTATTATGGGCAAAATTGTAATAAATGTGCAAAAATATCAATTTTAAGCTGTTTCTAAGCTTTAATCTCTTTGCCAAGTATTTGTCGTAATACTTTTTGTTATTTCAACGAAATCGACCTATTACTTTGGAAGAAATTGATATTTTTGCACATTAGAGTCCTTGTAAAAATTAAAATCTTAAATCTGCAATTTTTTTTTTAAATTAACTGTTTTTTTGACGATAATTTTTGAACTAGTTTCACCCTCTTTCGGGGTTGCACTTTATCGCAGGACACCCTGTATAATCAATTTAAAAGGAAAACTATCACGGCTATGTAGACTTTCTT
This sequence comes from Coleophora flavipennella, assembly GCA_947284805.1. Classification (NCBI taxonomy): domain Eukaryota; kingdom Metazoa; phylum Arthropoda; class Insecta; order Lepidoptera; family Coleophoridae; genus Coleophora; species Coleophora flavipennella. The sequence continues at coordinate 9,712,910 of OX369305.1, forward strand.
AATTTAGTAGTAATAGTGACCAACTTAAGGTATGCAGTTTGGATTTGAAAATAGTTTTTAGATTTTCCATGCAAATTGTTCTATTACCAACTGAAAATATAATTTTGTTTTTTAAAATGAACATTTATTTTTTGAAAAGACTACGGAACCCTACTTTGAGCGAGTCCGATTTGCACTTTGCCGGTTTTTAGGGTTTTTTAATATTTCTATCCTTGTTTCCGGTCAAACAACTGACCGGATGTTTTTTCAAGTTTGTTATGTGCGAAACCGGGGATCTAGTTGTTTTATATGTGATCTGAGCCCCGACCTAGTACTTAGTATTTCTATGGCCCCAAACCAATAGTTTAAATGTGCTTTTTGACAAGTTTAAAAATAAATTTTAATCATTATTATTATCATCATATCAGCCAAAAGACGTCTTCCTAACGGATTTTCACAACGACCGGTCCCGCGCTGCCCGTATCCAGCGGTTTCTCGCGACCGACACTAGGTCGTCGGTCCATAGAGTGGGAAAATTATTTGAAATTTACCGACATTTACAATTTGACTAGTTCACCTGTAAGCTTACTTTCCGTATATGAGATCCTTGCCATGTACTTAGAAACAATCCACTTACCATTACAGCATCCACAGCCAGCCATGAGATTGATTTCAGAAACATCCACTTTCCAAAACAGATTAAGGCTAATACTACCGGCAACGACCAACTTTGTAACCATTTTTTAATTCAATTAAGGTATTTTATCAAAAAAAAATAGTTTTGTTATACAGGAGCAGGAGTGATTTTGATTTCTTCAAATTCTATTTACACAGAACTAAAGAAAAAATGTCCTTATTTAACTTTTTGATGTGTAACATCTTTGCTCTCGCTTTCCTGCAATTTGTGGGAGTGATTTCGTGAAATGGGACGGAAATGTGTAACATGGGACTACTTTACGAGAGTCCGACTCGCACTTGGTCGGTTTTTTCGTTACTGTCAGATCCGCCACCCAGGTACAATATCGTCATCAAATCTAACTAACCTAAAGTATTTTGTCACATGTTACACATCATATGCGAGTACTGTAGGTCTCGCTCGAATCTTTTTTCTTGTTGTAACCAGAGAAGAAACATTAGGATAATTTATGATATATTTTTTTTACAATTTGGAAATTCTCATTTTATTCATAATGAGTTAACAATGGGGGATCGGACTGCATCAAAAATAAAATCTGAAATATGATTTCCTAAATTGCTCTCCTCTTGAAGTTTCAAAAACCCTAGTTGTTTTGATATTCCATTATGTATTTAATTGTTAATTGATCAAATTCACAAAATAAGGTCGTCAATGACGCTTAAAATATATGACGTCACTTGTGGGTATTTCAAACATTTTTAGAATAAAATTTCGTTTTTGAAAGATCATAAAAAGTAACTCAAATGACTAGCAGTCCGATCCCCTATTACAATATTTGTACGATTCGTCTGCAGCGTTTGACGTAACAGCCACGTTGCAGTACCAGCTGACAAGAACTTTATTTCCAAGCTATTTCATTCGATCTTTGAAATATCGTGAATCGATTTGCTAATTTTAGGGATGGAGAAACCCTAAACGCACGGCGTATTTTAGACGAGCCTTTTAAATAACGCTGTGTCCGGTGCACGACTAGTACAATACAAAAAAAAAATTACATTCTTCCCCCTTTAAAGTTTTAGATCATACATCACCATAATGTTTCATTTCAGCGGAGTGGTTATAGACGCAGGCGCAGTTTTTATTTTTACTACTTTTTTAAATCCATATTGTTTAAAGAAATCAATGCCATTCCCTCATGATAAATCTAAAAGTAAACTCCTGATAGGGTTGCGAGCACTGCAAGAGCAAGTCTGAACTTGTTTCCAAGCCAAGAGTTTCATTCCTGACCCTATTAGCCTATATTCATAGCCAACATAGTAATCAATGATCAAATTTCAATATCATTAAGGCTCCAAATACCACTCACTGTTACTAGCAAGCGATACAAGGAGCAATTCGGGCTAATTATATTACATCCGCAATTCACCCGGGAATATTACATTGTAATTAAGTGCTCGTAATGAACGTAGAACAAAAGCGTATGTGTTTTTTGGTCATAGTGTTGTTTGATCACAAGTCGAGTATTTTTTTTAGCTAGTCGATAAAGTTTTGGCGATAACACGTTCAGCATAATTCGTGGCCCTCGTTATGTCGCTAGTCGTCACCAAAGGTTTTTCCGGACTCGTAGGGCTATTCAGTAAATTCCGCACGTTACGTCAAAATAAGCCTCGAATTCATTCTCACTTCACATGTCACGTAAGCTAGGCGGAATTATGTCAGCTAAAATGAGACGTCAAAAAATAGTGTCTACCCTATTCAGTCGATTCTAATAATTCTGCAATTGATTAAAGATCTATGGTGCATTGAAAATTTATTTTCTGGGTTTTAATGCATAGTTATACAAAAAATAACATTGTTAAAATACATTTTAAGCATAAATCGATTGAACGAAAACGCTGTACTTTATCTGAAAATTTGACATTACATGGCAGTACTTGTTTATTATCTACAAGGGTTGTCTGTCAAATTGTAACGTTTTTTTTTTGCTTACAGGTTATACAATGGGAGTTAGCAATATGGTAAACAGTCGTAGTGTGCGGTGTGTCAATGAGGAGTTTTTCAGCTCTACGTAGGTACGAGGTATTTTATCACATACCGCAAGTTTTGGGCGGTGAGCCTACATCACGAGGACACTTTTTTAATAAAATTACTTACTAGGACCAATAAACACGTGACAAAACAACACTTTTTCTAACACACTAGTCCAAACAAAGTGACGTTCGCGACGTCATCAACGTTGAGTTTCAGCTAATGAGGGAATAATAGGATACAATTTGATTAATCGTAAACGATTCCAAGGGTTCATTCTTCTCTTTGTATGAGAGTTACTACACTGAGTAAGCAAAAAATATATCCCATGTCTCAATAACAAACAATAATCTTAAATCTTCTGCGAGGCCTAAGCTGCAGCATTTGGTGATGGATAATGCCAAGATACAAGATCTGACACTGACTTTAAGATCTCACGAGGATCTAAATAGGTCGCTGACTGTAACTCGGTCAGCGAAATTCTTATGAGAGTATTCACAAAATTGTTTCCCATACAATAACTACTTCTTGAAATGTAGGGACCGATTCTAATGAAACTTAATACACATAAGCAATCATGAAAATCTAGTTTGTGAATTCTTACTAATATTATAAATGTGAAAATGTGTTTGTTTATTTGTTTGTTTGTTACCTTTTCACGCTTTAACACCTTGACCAATCTTGATGAAAATTGACATGCAGGTGTCACGGTGAAGGACATAGGCTACTTTTTATCACGTAAAATAGCATAGTCCGATGCAGTTCCTGAGAGAACTAAAAAAAATACTCTGTATTGGCTAATTTCTTTAAAATCGCAACGGAACAATGGATTTTTGTGATTTTTTGCAAAGATGGTTAAAGAGTGTCGTAGATTGCTAATCACAATAGCCCAATCTGGGATAGAGATCTGGAGAAAATCTATTTTCATGCTCGCGAGCCGCTTGCGGCTCGCGCACCACTCACTCTCAGAGGCAGCCATAAAAACGATGTCCAGGCGGGCGAAGCGCGGGAAAAAGCTAGTAAATTATATTTTCAATAAAATAATAGAGATTTAAGCTTTTCATAGTCTTAATCTTAGTCTTCATTCATTCATTCATTCATTACAGCTCATACACGTCCCCACCGAGGGGCTCGAGCCTACCCTGAATCAGGGCGATTAGGCCTTAGTCGACCACGCGGGCCCAGTGCGGGTTGGTCGACTTCACACACAACCTTCGAGTTTCTTCGCAGGCGTGTGCAGGATTCCTCACGATGTTTTCCTTCACCGTTAAAGCAATCGGTAAGTAAGTACGTAAGTTTTTGAAAAACTCATTGGTACATTGGCCGTCCAGATTTGAACCCGGTACCACTGGTTAGATGGACCGAGTCGTTACCGGTTGAGCCACCGACGCTTCTTAGTCGAATCTTAGTCTAGCGAATCTTAAAATTCGAAAATCTTTTTTTAATTTAAGTATTTCGAAAATAAAATCTATTTACAAACTAAAATTTCGTGACTTTCTTATGTGTATTAAGTTTTATTAGAATCGGCCCATCCATTTTAAATAAGTATAGTAAATTTAAGTTTGTATGGGAAACGATTTTGTGAATACGCTCCTAAGTACTCGTAATTGTTTGGGTGTCTTTATTTAGATAAGATGTTTATTTCGGCAAGGAAAAATATGGAAAAAAAGCAAAACTCCAACCACCCTCAGCCCTATTGACATAAACACTTTTTTCCGCTAAATTTATTTGTTTATCATCCCGTTCGTCTGTTTGCACGCATTTTGATGGTGCTCACCGTAGCCATAAAAACATTTTATGTTCCCCAACTTAATTAAGCTAAAGTAAGGGTAAAAATATTGCTTCGTTGGCTGTCTAAACGCTTGTATATACGGTCGCCGCGGGTTTTGCAGTAAACCGACCTGTGTTATGTGATAACGACCTAATAATTTGACATGGAATTTGTGACGTTATAACGACGTGTGTGATTATGACGTATTTGTTAGATGTTTTTTGGTGTCGTGTAACTGTTTATTTGCAATTTTTTTCTGTTTCAAATTATTGCTCCGCCACTTAACTTATTCTATAGCTGTTTCCTTACCTATAAGTTGCCTGAAAGAAATTGCTACCTAGCAATAAGGTCGCCTATTGTATAGGCTTTCTTCTATATTGTCATTTCTTTTTTTATACTGTGATGCAATTGCATTGTATTAAATGATCTTGTAGTACATGTAGAGCAAACAATACGCATGTGTGAATAAAATGAGAAAATTTGTGATTTTCCCATAAATTTAGGCCATACCTTTAATTTCTTTCTTTGCACTACATTCGAATAATTTTCAATACCGTGCAAGATGCCATATAGTTTGGGACCTACGCTGATAAAAGTATCCCGATTCCTACAGACCTTGGTACACCGTGCTACAAATTAGATCTTACTCTAAGAAGATATGATACTTCATTTCGATGTAGCTATAATAATCCTGAAGTTCAAACAAGAATTAGCGAATTTCCCTTCGCTGAAACTTATTATTATACTTTGCGAGAAAAGAAGCATGCACACTGACCGAAAGATCGCCCCCGTAGAAGGGATGTATGACGAATGTCTCGTTGCCGATGTGGATGACGCCGGATACTCCATTGCATGTGTGGAAGGCTGCGCTTGCGCCGGGGTAGTCCTTCACCGTGCCGTGATAGTAGCAGTGCTCGATTTCCTGTTGGCGAAAAATAAATAACGTGTAAGTAGGGGTTTACATGTCATCAAACTATGACATACTTTTTATCAGGTTTCCGTCTGTAGATGATATTAATATGATGATTCTAATGGCGGCGAGATCCTATACGTTTGACAACCAAACTATAACCAATCTGTATCAATATGGGTGACGAGTGGGTGAGGTCGCAATCTAGAGAGCGGCAGCGAGTGTCCATACTGTATGTTAGTAGTAATATATATACTTTTCCCTAACTGAAGTCGTTCCTTTCAAAATTTCAGTCTATTATAAAAGTACTTAAATTTTAAATAAAAAAAAAATACCACTTTCCACTTGAGATGGTCATAAAGTGATAAACAGAGAGACAACAATAGATGTCTGGAGAGACCCTTCTAGAGAGTTTATACTCGAACAGTAAAGTTCAATAAAACAAAATAAAGCTGTTGTCTGATTGAAATTTCACAAACATAGTTTAGTATTCTCATTGAGACACTAAAATATTATTACAGGAGTGATTTTACCTAAACTGTTATTTCTAAATTTGAAAGCGTTCGAAATTCGGAAGCACTCAACCATAATAAAATCGTTACAGCTAACCACCTAAATTCGGGTTGGTCATACTAAAAAATTGTGGGGAATCCAATAAAGCAGCAGAGGGTGCAATTTTGCTCGGCAAGACCACCTAATTTGTCATTCACAAGTATCGCCCTTTAAAAGCGAGTAGAGGAAAAAATGGTTCACTTGGGGCCACGAAGTTTTTATAAGGTTGATTAATATCAGAGACATACTGGTATAACATTTTTTATTTTCCGCGATTTAGACGTGACTTTTAAAGAGCAATTAAAAGTAAGACTGCTATAACTTTTTCAGCTATTTCAATGAATTAAATAATGGTGTCGCTACTTTGCGCCATTAACAAATGTTTTAAGACATTCATATTAGTATAAGAAAAAAATGCGTGCCAGCTCTGACGCGCGACTGGAGTTTATTCATCAGTTTTTGGGCGTTTTTCATGTAAAGTTTTGTCGTCCCTGACCTTACAGGAGGGACGCTTCTGGCTTCGTCCTACGCAGAGCTTGACCTCCGGCCTCACTAAAAATTAGGCGTTGTAGCCCTGAAGCCTTAACCTTTAGGTGGTATGGCCATGGAGCCATAGCCTTGGAGAAAATGATACTATCATGAAACGTGACACTAAAACATGATACCTTTTCTTGACACACTCGCACACCGAGGGATGCCGAGGGTTTCGTACCACCACACAATATGTGTATTGTAATGTGTGTTTGTGTAACCAAAAAAACGTTCTATTTATTTTGTTGGATCCTAAACGCAACTTCTTCTTCTTCTATCGTGTCGATGAGAACAAATCATATCTTTACTGTCCAGTTTGTGGCCACCTTGACCTTAGCTCCTCCTGCGTGCAGGTGTTAGGGCACATTGGACATACAATCGGATGGGCCATGGTTTCTTGAGGACCTCACCTGAATACAGAATATGATGTCTTTAACACACAACAAAGACATCATATTCTATGTACCTTACAGTTCGGGTACTTAAACAACACGTAAGAAAATGCGCCGACATGAATTAAAACTGTATCTGGTTCACATTTGCACGTCTCTGTTCTCCCTATTCCACCTATAAAATAAAGTTCACTGCTCGGAGGAATAAGAACTCGTGTAACCTTTACAAACGATAGACTTTTGTCAAAAAATTTTGGTCTAACAGGTATAATGTTTATATATTACCCCATTTCATAAGGTCGTATCGCGCAGAAAGTCAAACTGGATTGAACTCAAGCAGAATTAGGACATCACACTAATATTACAAAAGCCGAAAATTTGTGAGTGTGTATGTTTGTTACTTCTTCACGCAAAAACTACTTAACTGATCTGACTGAAATTTAGTTGGTAGACAGATTAGGACCTGAATTAACACATAGGCTACTTTTTCTCACACTCGCGAGCCACTTGCGGCTCGCTCATTGCGCACCCTCGAAAAGTCATAAAAACGTTGTCCACGAAGCCGCGGGAAACAGGTAGTTATTCATATTTTTCAATGTTTTCTTGATGTGAAACATCTAATGCGTAATATGTCTAAGTAATATGCCGTTGTGTTGAGTATGAAAGAGCCAAGAAGAAACCACGTAAACCACTTTTTTACGACTTTCTTTGAGGGTTGACAGTGCACGACCCGCTGAAATGAGTTTTCTCCAGATTCCTCAGAAGCTACATCAGGCTATGCTAATAAAAAATATTAGTCTTTCCGCCCCAGATGTATGAAAAATCGGGCCTAAAAAAATTCTATTTAATTACAACTATCATATAAAAGCCATGCAATATTCCAGAATAAAAATTAGCCAAGGTGTTAATCCAGTACTTGATCTATATTTTTATCTGTATTTATCGCTATCAAATAAACTCAATTTCTGTCTTTTCTATCTACCTACTAAGTTTCAGATGAATCCGTTTAGACGTCTAGGTGTGAAAGCAGAACATAATTTTCATATTTAAATTTTAAAAAATCGTGCATTTTACCGGTTTAAAATTAGCCTTTGTGTAAATCCAGAACTTAGATCAAGTTCTGGATTTACACAAAGGCTAATTTTATCCCGGTAAAATGAATTATTTTTTAAAAATTTTGTAAATCCAGAACTTGGTCTATCCTTGATCTATATTCGCACTGGTCAAAGTATTTTTTTTTATTCACAATTGGTAAACCCCTGACAACATCTCACAATACAATAATATAATACAATACATTGAAACTTTCATTATTTGTTAGTAAATCCGCTATAATCTTAGGCAAGTTAAGAATATAACTATCTTAACAGCCAAAAGACCTCACTGCTAGACAAAGGCCTCCTTGGGATTTATTCGCTCCTGAGGGACACATTTACATGAAACTATTACTAACTATTTAGTAATCTGTGCTATTACATAATTAGTTCCGAATCCGTGCATTTCTACACTTTCTACTTTCTTCAAGGCGAGAGTGAATAAGCATTATTTGAGTTTGCGTGTACCATCCTCTTCACATCGTCACTTACCATCAGGTGAGATATAGTCAAAGGCACTCAAATTTTTAATAAAAAAAAGGTAGATTTTGGCTTCTGTTGCTCTAAATAAGATTAGTTTTTCTTCAATTTCTAAAATGTAAAGTCATCGTAACAGTACAATTTTAATATTTAGAGATTTTTGCCGTGCAAAAAATATAATTATGTATAATTCTAGCTTTTGCCCGCGGCTTCGCCCGCGTGGTCATGGTTTTTATGGCTGTCTTTGAGGGTGAGTGTTGCGCGAGCCGCAAGCGGCTTGCGAGCGTGGACATGAGTTTTCTCTAGATAGCTCGGGAACTATGTCCTGATAAACTAAATAGTAAATTATGTCATTTTCCACCCCCTCAACCATCTCTGCGCAAAAAATCACAACAATCCATGATTGTTCCGTTGTAAGTGGGGACGCTATATCATAAACCTGGTAGTTTAGCGTATCTGGTAGATATACGAGAGGGCAATGTTCCGTTGTGATGTTAAAGAAATATAACAAAAAAAAAGAGTATTTTTTCAGTTCCCCCAGGAACTGCATCAGACTATGCTATTTTCAGGATAAAAAGTAGCCTATGTCCTTCCCCGTGACACAAGATACCTGCATGCCAAATTTCATTAAGATTGGTCAAGGCGTTGAAGCGTCAAAAGGTTACAATAAAACACATTTTCACATTTATAATATTAGTAAGGATTTCCTCTATGCAGCGAGGGGTGAGACAGGGAAAAGCAATATCTCAGAAACTGGTGTCCGCCGTCCTGGAAGATGTTTTAAAGCTTTTTCGCTTATTCGCTGACGATATCGTGGTCATGGCTGAGACTATGGACTACCTAGGTACAATGCTCGATGGTCTTCGTAGAATGTACGAGACGAAAACTATGTCAAACTGCCGTGTCGCACCTACTCCTCTGAAGGTTGGAGGCTCTACACTCGAAGTTGTTGCCAAATATTTGTACCTGGGATAAACAGTACAGTTAGGAGGCCCAACTTCGAGAAAGAGATCAATCTTCGAATCCAACTCGGCTGGGCAGCGTTCGGGAAGCTTCGCAATATCCTCACGTCCCAAATACCGCAGTGTCTTAAGACGAAGTTTTCGACCAATGATTACATACGGAACTGAGACATGGTCGCTTACTATGGACCTCATAAGAAGGCTCAAGGTCACCCAAAGGGCAATGGAGCGTGCTGTGCTCAGAGTTTCTCTGCGTGATCGAATCAGAAACGAAGAGATCCGTAGGAGAACCAAAGTAACCGATATAATGTAGCTCTCAGAATTGCTAAACTTAAGTGGCCCGCCCGCACATAGCTCGTAGAGCAGATGGTCGTTGGGGCAGTGAAGTTCTCGAGTGGCGACCGCGCACCAAAAAATGTAGCGTAGGAAAGACTCCCACACGGTGGACTGATGACCTGGTGAAGGTCGCGGGAAGCCGCTGGATGCGGGTGGCGCGGAGCCGGTCGTCGTGGAGATCCTTGGTGGGAGGCCAATGTCCAGCAGTGGACGTTCTTCGGCTGATGTGATGATGATTATTCTTATTTTTTTTTGTTGTATGCAATAAGGATTTTGGATTCAATGAAAAAAAAAACATTTAATTATATATATTTTTTCAATTATTGCTACGAAGACGGTTCAATTTCATCAATATGGCCTGAAGATCAATCGTACGAATTGGTAATTACGAGTGCTTGCTACACAATTTGCAGTTTTTTTTGTCGTACCGCTAATACATATAATTGAAAACGCTAAACACGTTAAAAAACCGACTTCCATCGCAACAAATTAGTACATTTTTGCATTATTATTTTTGGTTTTTGTTAATTTTCTACTATAGTACTACACCGATTTTGATAAAATTTATATGGGACCACACGGGAAGCACTAGCTTTCAAATAAAAAAAGAATTATAAAAATTGGTTTACCCAGTCAAAAGTTCTGAGGTAACAAACATAAAAAAAAAAAAAAAACATACAGACGAATTGAGAACCTCCTCCTTTTTGGAAGTCGCTTGAAAATATGTTTTTTTCCGCTAAAGAGCTCAATAAACCCGAACCCAGTAATTTTCTTGCGTGAATGAGATAGTAAATTAGGGTACAGCTATTGTTGTCGTTTGCGTGTTGACGAGGTACTGACTTACTATTTTTCAACCGACTAAAATAAAAGGAACATGTATATTTTATCTTTGAAGTTTGTCCCATATAAATTATATCAGAATCGGTTCAGTACTTCTTTATAAAATTAACAAAAACAAATTGTAGGTGCTGTGATTGGAGTTGGTTGTTTTGATAGTTTTTAGTGTTGTCAATTGTAAAGTTAGCTGTTTAGTATAATAATTAGGTTGGTAAATGCTCGAAAAGTATTTCTCTTGCTTAAATATATAGTTGGCAAAACCGTAAATAATTTTATCTATTCTCATATTGTAAAGTTCGAATTATATTCTTCAAAAATAATTTATATTGGCATAATTTATATACACAATACCGAAAAAATAATGAAAAACACTTGTTACATTATTACTCTAACAAAATAATGTTATAAAGTATTTTTTTCCAATAAAATACAAGTTAATCCAAAAAGTAAATATCACCAATGAAGTTTCATATCAATTATTATTGTTATTAGAAGGCACATGCGGTTGGCGCCTTTTTTACAGCATTACAAAAAGTTTTCATTCCAATTTTTACTTTTCTGTGACAGCGCCCGCTTTAATGCATGCGCGGTGATGTGCTTGGTTTTGGCGCCATTCATTGAATACGTTTTGTTGTAGTTACTAAATTTCGTGGATATTTTCATTCATGCTTAAAAATATCTAAAATCAGTGAAAGCATTGTTTTTACCTGTCTGTGACAGCGTCCGCTTCAGCGCAAGCGCGGTGATGTGCTGCGATTTGACGCTATGACACGTTTTGTTGTAGGTACTAAATTTCTTAAGATTTTTTTTCTTACTCTTTTAACTTTGTTCTTTAGTTGATTCAATCCCAATGGGTGAGATTAGATAAAGTAGTGTATGAAACTTTACATAACTAGGTATTATAACACTCGTATTATGCAACAGTTTCATAAACTACTATTATTGTATTTCAATGAAGGAAAAAATATTAGTTTCAATGTAATCGTTGAACAGAGGACTAAAACTGTATGATAACGAACGAAAGAATCCGTTTCCTAATTGTTATTTTTTTAATTATACTTGTCTTTATCTCACCTGATGGTAACTTAGGATGATACCGTAGATGGGAGCGGACTTACCAAGATTCCCCAACGTAAGGGGGAACTGGCAATCTTAATATCTTCATGCCAGAACACATCAATGCTGTTCACATTGATTTTTGGCGGCAAGCCTTAGATAAGGTGGTGTAGCTAGCTAGCCAGGCGAGATTAGAAAAAGCCCTTCCACCAACCAAACCGAGTTATATTTAATAATTTTAAACAAAAAAAACCGACTTCAAACGCACTAGTCGCCAATACGATTTTCGAAGGTTCTCTTCGATTTCTTTCGGAAGCCATCATCAGATCCTAGTTTCGTCATCATGGTACCACCCTTGAGATATCTTCTTTCCAACAAAAAAATAAATATCGAAATCTGTTCATAAACGACAAAGTTATCCGCGAACACACATAAAAAAAAAATATATACTGTCGAATTGAGAAACCTCCTCCTTTTTTTGAAGTCGGTTAAAAAGTTAGACTCCACCGGTGATGGATCCTGCGACCCACTAATGTAAAGCTAATGAACTAACTATTGAGCAAGCCATGGAGGCGATTAATTGCGTACTGTTAGTAAAATACGTATTATTTGGCAATAAAAACCTACAAATAAACATGTTTGTGTTTGTTACTAAAGTTTGTTATATTAACATATCAAACATAATTTTAGCAGGATTATTATTGAATCCTTTGATCCTCGACACTATCATGGCAAGGTTGGTTCCGCATAATTAATTATTAATGTTGACGCATCATGACAATGCACACGTCAGCATGTCAGTCTGTCTGACGGCCGGTCGGTGAGGAATTTGTAACATATTACATGTATACTATTCAGTAATAAATAATATCTAAAATAAAAGTTTGCTCAATAGCCCAAATTAGATAATTTGAAACAAAAATGACGAATATTTCTAACGAAGGACCTTACCTGACAAAATTAAGAAGGTTCAAGCTTTTCTTTTAACAAAAATAACGCTTTTTCTATGGCCTCTTTTTGAAAGCCAGTCCCGTAATTAGGTGCCTTCTTTTTACGTTTTATTTTGAAATGAAACGAATGGACTGGATCATCTCAAGAAATCGGAAAGGCTTCGTTCTTCCATTCGTTCACTGACTTGAATGGGTACCATAATGAAATATAGGTAAGGTATGACATAAATTCAATCGTCCTTTGAAAAGCGGAGAGTGGAGGTATGTGGATAGGCAATAAATAAGGCTTTTTAACGAAAAAAAGCTTTATAACGTATATACCTTCGTAGTATAACAGAAAACAGTGACGCATTGAAAAAAAAAACTCTTTTCGAACTCACGCACAGAGGGATCCATACCAAAAAAAAAAGTTCTATACAGCGCCATCTAAAGATATAAAAAGGAAACTAATTGCTGTTATCGTATTGCTACATAAATCAACTATGTAGAAGATTCTAATAGATCCTCCTTGATGTCGCTAGTTTCCTGCAAAAAATCTCTTTTCTTGTATGGCAGCCCCTTTAATTTTTTTTTATTATTTGTTGGTAGTGGTAAGAAAATACACACTGTGATAATTTCAATTGTCTACCTATTACGATTAATAAAATACATCACGCTGACAAAACGGACAGAGAGATGGACAGATGGTCAGCAGAGGCTTAATTAAAGGGTCCTGTTGGCCAGCCTTTGGATGTACGGCACCCTAAAATGGATCTGTCTAACGACTGTACCTATAAAAAGCAGAGTTTTTAAAATCTTTTTCATGACTCTAATAGTATTTTATATTTTTTAAAACGCGGCCTCCACTTCGGGATCAAAATTTTACGACAGTGTTTTCAATGTTTTTTCAACAGTGCGCGTGCATAAACTCTATATAAGTAAACAAGTATGTTTTTTGTGAAAGAAGCTGAAGACCCACCAAATAGAAAATGGGAGTTATCACTGCTTAACCAACCCTTGAGAGCTATGTGCCGGCTATCTCGCCCCACTCGCCGGAACTACGGCAGGCTACGGCGAAGCTGCCTATGGGACCAGTTGGACCTTACTTAAAAGATCCACAAGTAAAGTCAGACACAGACGTACAATTACATTTATTATTTGTTTTTTTTTTGTAGTTTTTATTTCGTATACTTTATTAGTATAGGGATTTAACTTTATTTTTAATAATTATCTTTGAATACCTTTAACGTATAAAATATATTTATTTGACGCGTAATAATATTGAATTACCAATAAATGAGTTACGAGTTACATCATTATAAGTTACTATTATAGTTTCCTTGGCTCGGTGACAACCCTTAAGAAAAGTCTATTAATTAAACGAGCACTATTGCTCCTTGATTGGCATCAAACAGAGCCGGTAATGAAAAACGTGACGACTACACCGCCAGCGAGCACCGCTGGAGTTCGCTGAAGTTCGCCGCAGTTCGCCGAACTTGCCCGAAGGTGAACCAGAAGAATAAGAATTCGTAAGCTAAAATTGAAAGCTTTTTACTTTCGAGCAAACGAGCGCAACGTAAAAAAGTATCGTACTTTAAATAAAAAAATCGTGTTTGTAAAAAACCTCCGTTCGTCCAACCGTTGTGCTTTCTCAAGCGGATGAGCCTATAGTCGGAATTGAGATTAAATTGTAAAAGCAATATTTTGACTACAAAAAAAAGAGAAAAATCTTAAAAATGGTTTGATCGATTTTGATGTAACTTTGCACAGTGCAATTAAGTATTATAAATTTAATATCAAGTGGCAATATTTGTTATACTGGCAAACATTTTCAAAGGCAGGCTAGCTTAATATAATGGCAATATTTGTTTGCAATTTTCCTTGTGAATTATTCTGATTCTTATTGCTTGCCTACTATGCTATGAAAGGAATTCCCTGCCAGTTTTAGTAGCTTTGACGTGCTGTTAACTGTACGTTTTTGCAAGAAAGTATATACAGAGTAGCTGAATAACTTATTTTGTCTAGAAATTGGCTACTGCACGTCACTGCCTGTAAGAATCTGTAACTCCAGTGTGCACCAGAGGAGTTATCAGATACTTTATCATTCCTTGAGAGTTAAAATGGTATTACTGTCACGGGCAACTAGATAAGCCCAGTTACTATGAATAATGGCCGGTCTGTTTTCATAATGGCCACATCAAATGTGAAATGTAATAAAAACGGTATGATTAATCACTTTTCCCGGTCAGTATCGATAATAACACCCTTGGTCTAAGTAATAAATGAAAAATGTTGAAGGTGTGGGTCAAAATGGAGGTCAAGATGAGGACAAGATGGGGTCTTTGGCTGTTGATTCGGTTAGGTTAGATTGTATTAGGTGACGAGGAGCGAAGCGAAGAGCTTTTAGGTGTGATACGACACACAAAGCGCCAGTCGAGAGAGCGAAGCGAGCGTGCCGCGGCAGCGGCCAATAAAGCGCAAAAACCAACTTCTCCCAAATTATTCATACTGCTCAGTCCATGTGATAAGTTTAAGCCGTATAAAGACTTGATTTACCAAATGGACTACGGGTATTCAGTTATTATTAATATTAGACCTGTCAAAGTGATAAATTTATTAATTTGATTTACGCTCTTCGTCATTATTCATAATTAGCGTTCTGTATTAATGAAGTTGCCCGTAACATAATCACAGTGTGACAATTCATAGGGTTGTCGAACGCCTTTGATGTATGCGTCAGAGGTGATATCACAAGGTGCTAGTCACTGGCCACCGCTTCACTGAACTGAATTGTATGAATTGTCCCGAGTAGCTGAACCACGGTGACTAGGACAAATGGGTCTCTACCTCCCTCGTCTCGTCCCTCTGCCTCCGCACGATTGTCCTGTATAGACGTCTCTATTGGATGACTGTATGGATCCATTAGTTAGACTGTGGTATACCTATACCTCGCATGCCGTTTATCGCACTAGCTATTTCACCCCACCCGCTGACGGTCAGGAATGTTTCAGTAATAACCGTTAAACACTATTATGTATAGTGTCGAATTGAATTGAATCGTTTCACTAATCATCTCTTACTTCTTCATCGGCTCATCAATTTGGAGGATCGCTACCGCAAGTGAGGTCTTTCCATTGGTTGAAGGCGCTGTAAATTGCCCTCTGGATGTTATCGTCCAAAGTTTTCTATACAGCGTCTACCCATTCGGAAGGTGTTATTTCCCTGGCGCGTTTGCCCTCCGTATGGCCCAGGATGATATGTTGCTCCAGGATATGCTTTGCAGACCGCATAATTTCTCGAAGAAGTGAAGGTACCTTTGTTGGCAGATTGTTGATACACAAAATAAACCATATTAATTATGTACTGGGTGGCGCATTGTGGATACATGCCTGTTTTTTTATTCTTTTTTTATTCATAATTGATAAGCCCCTGGCATCATCTCACCTGGCATCATCTCAAAAAAATATTTTGCAGCTCACTACTCTTGCAACGACCGATCGTAACGTATTGCAGAGTTTTCTGCGGCTTTATAGCAAAAACTTACAAAAAACAAGGGAACTCGCCATAAGTGATAACCAGCAGACAGCAGTTAAGGTATTGAAGTACTTACTTACTCTTTTAAGGTGATTGCTCTCCACTCCAATATAGCCCGAAAACACTTTTTTGTTTTTTTATGGCTCTAGACAGCGTCGGTGGCATAACGGCTAGGGCCGGCCGCCATTACCTGTCCGGGAGGTCGTGGTTCGAATCCTGCCACGTACCAGTGTGATTTCGAATTAAGATTTCATATGTACGTTTATCTGACGTCCTTACGGTGAAGGAAACATCGTGAGGAAACCTGCACACACCTGCGAAGAAACTCGCAGGTTGTGTGTGAAGTCAATCAACTCGCAATGGGCCCGCAAATACGAAAAAAAAGAATATTAGATGGAGCCATTTAAGCTAAAAACAACCTTAAAAACTCGGGCCATATGCTTGAGCAATATTCAGTAAAAAACAGTCAGGTGGATTGTCGTAGGTACTACGCCGTAGTAATTTCGTAACCACTGATAATGGCTAGCCGTAAAACATTCACCAGTTGGATCTTGACCCTCGTATGTAGAGCAAACAAATGTGGAAAAAACCTGTGCCAGAGTATATATATTAGTACTAACATAGAGTATGGACACTCCCTGCCGCTCTCTAGATTGCGTCCTCACCCCCTCGTTACTCAGATTGATACAGATTGGTTACAGTTTGGTTGACAAACGTATAGGATTTTATTTGTTACGTCATTTGTTTTTTGAAATGTCATTTTTGGCCCGTTGTATGAAGTGTCCAGGGTGTGTAACTGTGCATGTGCCTCAGGATGGGGACGCTATGGGATGTTTACGACGACTGCGCCCGTCGTAGGTGTGTGCGGCTGATATAGAAACTATTTTCATCTTGCAGAAAAGAGCTATCCGTGCAATCTATCAGATGCAATCACGTGAGTCGTTAAAAATAAATTCAAAGAAATCAATATTTTAACTGTTGCTAGTCAATTTGTATATGAAAATATTATGTACGTTCGTGAAAATTTACATTTATTACCTAAAAGCAGTGACAGGCATAATCTAAATTTAAGAAATGTAAATAAAATAGATATAGCCTTTTCGAGACTAAGTAAAGTTAAAAAGTCATTTGTGGGGCAGTGTATAAGATTCTACAATAAAATTGCAGAAAATGTAACTAGTTTGTCAGAGAACAAATTCAAGACTCATGTCAAAAAATGCTTGTGCTCTAGAGGATATTATAAAATAATAGATTAAGTAAATGACAAAGATATATGAGTATATGTTGATTCTATAACAAATACCATTACCTGAGACTGTAATCTGTATCATGACATTATGTAATAGACAAAAAGTATTTTTTTGTTTTTTTGACTATTTAAAAGTGTGTGTAAGCACCTATTCAAAAATAAATTATTTTGATTGATTGATCGGTAGTGACTACGAACGACCAGATTCAAAGTTTATGACTTTCGCTGCTGCATAGTGTTTTTACGAGTATTAAACTTGAAATCACTTTTTCATAATTTTTACGTTTTGCTATAAGAAACGCATACACAATGGACTCGAAAGCGTCTGAATTCTGATTAATCTGATTCATGCTAGTACGCGTTCAGTGCCAATAACAAAATAATAATTTAATTCATAAAAATAATGTAATAAATTGTACAGCCACTACTTTACTTTCTCGCGAAGCCTTAGCCGTCTGTCATAGACGAGCATAACCCAATCTAAAATAAACATTATACTTGCTTATTAGCAAAGAATAAATCGTCATCAGACTTCATGAACAATTATTTTGGGTTTGTATGGGAGGTGCCTTACTCAGATTTTTCCTGGAGTAATGTGGTACCCATTTCAGTAGGCCTTATTATTTGCCTTGTTATTTATATCCCAGCTATTTTCAAAGTTTCATTAAAATCGTTGAGGCCATTTATCAGTAAAAAAATAATAAGTGTTTTTTTTACTTTGGTGGCAACCCTAAAAAATTAAGAAAAGGAAAACTGGAATAAAAAAACGCCTAGGAGATATAAATTTTTTTTTTTCGTAACCCAAATTTCACCCAATCCGTCCATTAGTTTGGGAACTAGAGTACCGGACGGACGTACACACAAACACACACAAATTTAGTGTAAAACAATCGATCCCCATCAAAATCTCAACCTCTACTTTTTTGCCATCACAATACCTTCTAAAAGTAAAAATCGATGCATCCGGAAATGAAGGACTGACTACACCCATATTCTTTACGCCCTTCACTGTTATCTGTTCCCCGGGTTCATTCGCTGGGCGAATACAATGGAAAATAATATCTGTTCTCTAAACTGTGCTGGGTAGTGGGTTGGAAACCGATCGAGGGGTTGTCTCACGAAATGGCAGGCGATGGGTGGCATTTAGTCTGTTTGTGGATACAATGGTTTAGTTTGTGACCAAGTTATACTATTTTCTTCACTTTCGATCTAATTTTAATATTCACCTCTTTTCTCTTTTTTCTCTTTGACAACCTTTGTTTGACCTAGGATCTGGTGAAGATCGAGGGAAGCCGATGGATGTGGGCGGCGCAGATCCGGTAGTCATGGAAATCTTTGGGGGAGGCCTTTGTCCAGCAGTGGACGTTTTTCGGCTGATATGATGATGATGAACCTTTGTTTAATCCAAATTTTAAATATTTTAATTTCAATTTTCCATTACCGATTGTGACTTTGTTGTTATAGTTTTTTGACTCATTTTTGATTCCTACACTAATTCTGACTTGTATTTTTCTACATTTTTTAATTTATCATTATTTTTTATATAGTAAGTGTAGTGTTACAGTTATAAACTATTCAACAGTTCTAACAACATAACGATAGACGCAGTTTTATATACTATTTTCAACCTCAAACCAAGCTCCTTAGAGTACGTACAAAAACAACCCAAATGGGTTGTTGGACAGGTGAGCGATGTTCGTTAAACATCCCAAGATGGCCGTTTGACACTAGAAGGGTTATGAGAGCGCCGATCGCCCGATCGTCTTGTAAATTATTTTCTTGATTTAGAAAGGAAAATATATTGAAAAGTACGTCGGATCATCTATTCTATAGTTTATAATATGGTAAATTATGTTATAAAACAAAAACATAGACATACATTGAATACTGTAGTTAATTTCAACTAAACTGTTATAGTGGCCACTTCATTTTAGGGTTCCGCACACCAAACGGATGACCAACGGGACCCTATTACTAAGCCTCCGCTGTAAAGTGATGTCTTTTGTTTGTAATGTGAATAGGTATCGTTGTCATTATACTATGTAGTTGTGTGGAGAGGTGTGGAGGTACGGAACTCTCGGAGTTCTAGTCTGACTCGCAATTCACTGGTTTTTAGGGTTCCGTACCCAAAGGTTAAAAACGGGACCCTATTACTAAGCCTCCGCTGTAAAGTGATGTCTTTTGTTTGTAACGTGAATACGTATCATTGTCATTATACTATGTAGTTGTGTGGAAAGGTGTGAAGGTACGGAACCCTCGGAGTTCTAGTCTGACTCGCAATTCACTGGTTTTTAGGGTTCCGTACCCAAAGGTTAAAAACGGGACCCTATTACTAAGCCTCCGCTGTAAAGTGATGTCTTTTGTTTGTAACGTGAATACGTATCATTGTCATTATACTATGTAGTTGTGTGGAAAGGTGTGAAGGTACGGAACCCTCGGAGTTCTAGTCTGACTCGCAATTCACTGGTTTTTAGGGTTCCGTACCCAAAGGTTAAAAACGGGACCCTATTACTAAGCCTCCGCTGTAAAGTGATGTCTTTTGTTTGTAACGTGAATACGTATCATTGTCATTATGCTATGTAGTTGTGTGGAAAGGTGTGAAGGTACGGAACCCTCGGAGTTCTAGTCTGACTCGCAATTCACTGGTTTTTAGGGTTCCGTACCCAAAGGTTAAAAACGGGACCCTATTACTAAGCCTCCGCTGTAAAGTGATGTCTTTTGTTTGTAACGTGAATACGTATCATTGTCATTATGCTATGTAGTTGTGTGGAAAGGTGTGAAGGTACGGAACCCTCGGAGTTCTAGTCTGACTCGCAATTCACTGGTTTTTAGGGTTCCGTACCCAAAGGTTAAAAACGGGACCCTATTACTAAGCCTCCGCTGTAAAGTAATGTCTTTTGTTTGTAACGTGAATACGTATCATTGTCATTATTCTATGTAGTTGTGTGGAAAGGTGTGAAGGTACGGAACCCTCGGAGTTCTAGTCTGACTCGCAATTCACTGGTTTTTAGGGTTCCGTACCCAAAGGTTAAAAACGGGACCCTATTACTAAGCCTCCGCTGTAAAGTGATGTCTTTTGTTTGTAACGTGAATACGTATCATTGTCATTATGCTATGTAGTTGTGTGGAAAGGTGTGAAGGTACGGAACCCTCGGAGTTCTAGTCTGACTCGCAATTCACTGGTTTTTAGGGTTCCGTACCCAAAGGTTAAAAACGGGACCCTATTACTAAGCCTCCGCTGTAAAGTGATGTCTTTTGTTTGTAACGTGAATACGTATCATTGTCATTATACTATGTAGTTGTGTGGAAAGGTGTGAAGGTACGGAACCCTCGGAGTTCTAGTCTGACTCGCAATTCACTGGTTTTTAGGGTTCCGTACCCAAAGGTTAAAAACGGGACCCTATTACTAAGCCTCCGCTGTAAAGTGATGTCTTTTGTTTGTAACGTGAATACGTATCATTGTCATTATGCTATGTAGTTGTGTGGAAAGGTGTGAAGGTACGGAACCCTCGGAGTTCTAGTCTGACTCGCAATTCACTGGTTTTTAGGGTTCCGTACCCAAAGGTTAAAAACGGGACCCTATTACTAAGCCTCCGCTGTAAAGTGATGTCTTTTGTTTGTAATGTGAATAGGTATCGTTGTCATTATACTATGTAGTTGTGTGGAGAGGTGTGGAGGTACGGAACCCTCGGAGTGCTAGTCTGACTCGCAATTCACTGGTTTTTAGGGTTCCGTACCCAAAGGTTAAAAACGGGACCCTATTACTAAGACTTCGCTGTAAAGTGATGTCTTTTGTTTGTAATGTAAATACGTATCATTGTCATTATACTATGTAGTTGTGTGGAGAGGTGTGAAGGTACGGAACCCTCGGAGTTCTAGTCTGACTCGCAATTCACTGGTTTTTAGGGTTCCGTACCCAAAGGTTAAAAACGGGACCCTATTACTAAGCCTCCGCTGTAAAGTGATGTCTTTTGTTTGTAATGTGAATAGGTATCGTTGTCATTATACTATGTAGTTGTGTGGAGAGGTGTGGAGGTACGGAACCCTCGGAGTGCTAGTCTGACTCGCAATTCACTGGTTTTTAGGGTTCCGTACCCAAAGGTTAAAAACGGGACCCTATTACTAAGACTTCGCTGTAAAGTGATGTCTTTTGTTTGTAATGTGAATACGTATCATTGTCATTATACTATGTAGTTGTGTGGAAAGGTGTGAAGGTACGGAACCCTCGGAGTTCTAGTCTGACTCGCAATTCACTGGTTTTTAGGGTTCCGTACCCAAAGGTTAAAAACGGGACCCTATTACTAAGCCTCCGCTGTAAAGTGATGTCTTTTGTTTGTAACGTGAATACGTATCATTGTCATTATACTATGTAGTTGTGTGGAAAGGTGTGAAGGTACGGAACCCTCGGAGTTCTAGTCTGACTCGCAATTCACTGGTTTTTAGAGGTTCCGTACCCAAAGGTTAAAAACGGGACCCTATTACTAAGACTTCGCTGTCCGTCCGTCCGTCTGTCACCAGTCTGTATTTCATGAACCGTGATAGCTAGACAGTCAACATTTTTACAGATAATGTATTTCTTTTGCCGCTATAACAACAAATACTAAAAATTAGAAAAAGTTTTACAATATTCCTCCGGCGTACAAAAGTGATTATCATTATGATTATTTGTTGCACTCTCGTTTCTAAATTAAGATCGTATGCACGAAATCGTTTCCCATACATACTTAAAATGAGTATCTTCTTCTGAGTAAATTTGACGATTCTAATGAAACTTTATACACATTATAAAGTTTCATTAGAATCGGCTCATCTATTTTCAAGAATTAGTAATTTTAAGTTTGTACGAGAAACGATTTTGTGAATATGCTTTGAAGATAATGACATAAAACGTGATGGCGGCGCTAGTGGACGGTTGGCGTATTTCAACGGATCCTGCTTTTCCTCCTCAATCTTAAGGATTTTTATCACATATTCTACCTACGAGCGTCAGCGTGAGGTAGGAGGTCTCGCAGATGCTCCAAGTGCCCAGTGTTCAGGGAGTAACGGTTACGAAATTGTTGGTTTTACCCATATACAAAAAAATATATACAGCCGAATTGAAAACCTTCTCCTTTTTGGAAGTCGGTTGAAAATTATAATTGTTTGCGGGTCTGCCTACCTTCAAGAGCGTTTTACATTTTGAGGACGATAATTTTGCCACAAAATATACTGCCACTTGATAGAACATCAAATAACTATTGCTACATACTTGAAGAGTTAAATTAAAATCCTTAGAACCATTACTGTGATTTTTTAGAAGTTTTTTGTTGTATGGCAGCTACTCTTAAATTGCAACTCAGCCAGAAGCTGCTCGAAACCTTCTTATTAGCTCATAAACGACCCCACCGAGGGGCTCGAGCCTACCCTGAATTAGGGTGATCGGGCCTTAGTCGACCACGCGGGCCCAGTGCGGGTTTGTCGACTTCATACACAAACTTCGGTTTCTTCGCAGGCGTGTGCAGGTTTCCTCACGATGTTTTTTTCTTCACCGTAAGCACAGCCGTAAGAGCGTCGGATAAACGTACATATGAAATCGAAATTCGAAATCACATTGGTACGTGGCAGGATTAGAACCACGGCCTCCCGGACAGGAGGTAGCGACCGTAACCGTTACGCCAGCGACGCTCGTAACTCGAAATCTATCGACAAATTATTTTTAAACTATTAATTTCAAAATTTGAATAAATAAAAGGAAAGCATGGACGACATTACTTTCTTGCGCTCCGCTGCAAGTCCAAAAAAGGTTGGATTCAGCGGATATTTTATAAAAATAATTATTTTTCATGCGCAAACAAACACCCAAAGGTAATTGGATTTGAAAGGTGTGAATTAAAACTAATTTGTATTTTTAATTTGTTTTTCAGAAAAATAAACATCCGGTCACCACTCTGTTTGCTCACCTAATTAATGAGCCCGAAAAAAAATTTTTTTTAGTAACTTAAATTATTTTTGCAGACTTTGGCTTGCTAATTAAATCAGTAATCTTTTTATGCCAGTTTGCTATGCGCAAAATTGGTTCTGTATATCACCAAAGATACAGAATCTCTTCAAACTTTTGAAATAATAGTTTTAAAAAGATAAGTTATCTTTGTTAAGAAAGGAGATAAAACAAAATGTGTCAGAAGGAGATAGAATGCTGTCGCATGAAGCGCGGCAAAGTATCCCCACAAATGTTATAAATGTGAAATTGTGTTTATTTGTTATCTTTTCACGCTTCAACACCTTAACCAATCTTGATGAAATTTGACATGCAGGTAGCCTTTATCACGGAAAAGGACATAGGCTACCTTTTATCCCGTGAAAATAGCACAGTCCGGTGGAGTTCCTGAGGGATTGAAAAAATACTCTTTACTTGGTTAATTTCTTTAACATCGCAACGGAACAATGGATTGTTGTAATTTTTTTGCAAAGAGATGGTTGAGGGGTCTTTTGTGAAAAGAATTGCTAGAATGGTTGAGAAGTGACATAGACTGCTAATCAGAATAGCCTGACATAGTTCCTGAAGGGTCTGAAGAAAACTTATGTCCACACTCGCGAGCCGCCGCACCACTCACCCTCAAAGACAGTCTTAAAAACTATGTACACGCGGGCGAAGCCGCGGGCAAAAGCTAGTATAGTATATTAACACTAAGCGCCAGCGAATTTTTTCTTATCTGCGGTACTATCATCCAGTGTGGACACTCTCTGCCTCTCCTAATGTTTTTCAAAGGCTTTTTTAATTTTGCTTTATCGTAAAAATGTTATACATTTTTTTTTTTTTTTTTTATTTACCAATTTTAAAACAATATACAAAAAAAATTATCATCTAGCACCATTAAACCTGAATGGTTTGTAAAGGACATAGGCAAAACATATTGTGCTTACAGTACTCATACTAAAACATAAGAAAAAAAATAAAAATACTGGCCAAGTGGAGTTGCACTCACGTGTAAGTTTCAAAAAACTCTTTGGTGCATTGGCCGTCCGGATTTGAACCCGAGACCTCTGGTTAGGAGGATCGAGTCGTTACCGTTTGAGCTTTTAACAGAACAGAATAGATGATAAGAAGTAACTGATCTAATTAATGATATAATAATTGGTGCTCTTAATATCTGTAAAATGGGCAAACTTTAGTCACGCACGTCGTTTGGTAGGGTTTGTTAAACCAACATATTACGATCACCCATTTTACGTAGGTACTTGAGTTATTTTAACTTTTTGTTAATTAAGGCTCCTCCGTCCCTAAAATTAGCAATTTGATTCACGACGTTTCAAACATCGAACGAAATAGCTCGGATATAAAGTTATAGTCAGTTCGTACGTGGCTGTTACGTCAATCGTTGTGGACGTATCGTGCAAAAATTGTGGTTTTTAATTTATTGTAAATAAAATAAGAAGAATTTCCAATAAGTAAGAAAACATAATCATTTTATATTGTTTTTAAAAGAAGTTCATAAATTATTATAATGTTTCGATCAAAATTGCAGCAGTTCTATGGTTACAACTAGAAAAAAAAGGATGCATTAGGATATTTTTTTCTTTAGTTCGTGTATTAAAATACAATTCTTGGAAATCAAAATCACTCCTCATGTCCTGTAAATAACAAAACTTTTTTTTTTCGATAAATAAATCCTCAATTAAAGTAAAAAGTTGTTACAAAGTTGGTCGTTGCCGGCGCTATTAATAAGCTTTTAAACAAACCGGTTACATTTTCATTTGTCAGTAAAGATAACTTAATAAATCGTGTAGATTTTTCGAAACATACCAATATATTAAGCTGATGATATCTTAAATGTCGGACATCTGTCAGCCGCACGAAAGGGAGTCACTTAAACAAATAAAAGGGTTCAACCTCTAAATGAGAAAAAATAAGCTGGAAACTAGTGTACACCTTCATTTTGGCGTTGTTGTTGTTGTTGTTGTCTAAGTTGTTGTTGTTGTCTAAGTCTCGTAACGAGGTCAATTGTCACATAAAATCGGTTTTTCACGATTATCTAGGTTTCTTTAGCCCCAATGATAAGATAATGATATGATATCCTAAGATACATTTATTATAAAAAACTGGCTAAGTGTGAGTCAGAACCAAACACATAAGTTTTCGTACCATCATACTAGATGGCGCTAGTTTCATGTTTCAAAAACCATCATACTAGATGGCGCTAGTTTCTCCATGAAAAAAAAAAAAGTTTTTCGTATGGATATCCCCCCTTATTTTTAGGCTTAGTAAATAGGGTCCCGTTTTTACGTGAGTACGGAACTTTAAAAAATGTAGAGTTTTGAGACAACTTTTAAAACACCAGAATGAAGGTGTATACGTGTTTTAAGCTTATTGTTTCTCATATCGAGTTGGAATCCTTAATATGAGTGTATTTTAGAGATAATATAGTTTTGTTTATTACTTCATAAAAGCGTCGGTGGCTCAACCGGTAACGATTCGGTCCATCTAACCAGAGGTACCGGGTTCAAATCTGGACGGCCAATGTACCAATGAGTTTTTTAAAAATTTACGTACATACTTACCGATTTCTTTAACGGTGAAGGAAAACATCGTGAGGAAACCTGCACATGCCTGCGAAGAAACTCGAAGGTTGTGTGTGAAGTCGACCAACCCGCACTGGGCCCGCGTGGTCGACTAAGGCCTAATCGCCCTGATTCAGGGTAGGCTCGAGCCCCTCGGTGGGGACGTATATGAGCTGTTATAATAATATTACTTCATGCTTTTCGTCAACGAACTCTCTGAAATAGAATCCCAACTTGTAATTACTTTGATCGTTGTGACAAACTTTGCGTGATGGTTTCCTAACTTCGAACTTGTCATACCGGGCCTTTTGAACACGTTTACAATTCTGGCGTCCCCGCTACTGGCGCACGGGCCCTCCCCGAACTCGGGAAGGCTCAGCCATACTCCACACACCGGGGCCAAGTCCAAGTCGGTGGAAGTTGTAGCCCTATTGGCGAACCTTACAACTTTCAGAATTTTTTCAGCCACTTAAAACACTTTTGACACGGTTAACGACTGCCACCTAGTGATAGCAACTGGCACAACCTTGGCTTAACCCTTCGCATACGAGGTGACATAAAGTTACGTGTCATACAAGGTGGGGTCTAAATGACCCGAACAAAAAAAAAAAATGCGTTTTTATCAATTTAGAGGATAGTTAAAACGACAATGAAAAGCCAATTCTCACTTGCAAGTTGGGGTCTAAAAGACCCCACCTTGTATGCGAAGGGTTAACGTGCTTTGTGAGGAAACGGTTTAGATAAATGCCACTAATGATCGTCTGCTTATGGTCGTTAACCTGCGTGATCAACGCGAACACGCAAATCGCACACGACCCCTTCTGAAAACAAATTTTACCTGTTTACCTCCGTTAATGATAATACGTAACGGAGTTTTTGGACTTAACTGATTTACTTTATAATAAGGAGTGAAACCTGCACACGCCTGCAAAGAAAATCGCAGGTTGTGTGTGAAGTCGACTAACCCGCACTGGGCCCGCGTGGTCGACTAAGGCCCGATCGCCCTAATTCAGGGTAGGTTCGAGCCCCTTGGTGGGGACGTATACGAGCTGATATGGTGAAGGAGTGAATTAATAAACAAGTGAATGATTTTTTCGTGAGTCTCACCCTAACCTTGTAATTTTTATTTAAAAAAAAATCTCGACGTTTTATTAAAACTTCATCCAAATGTATGGAAAGTTTTATAGTTTTTTCCCCTAAATTATATTTGCAAATATTTTCTATACAAAAACGCTCTAAATTTACAATTTTTAGATGAGACAGACAAGATTGTATTATTCAACCAAGCATGATGGCGTAGGAGAAAATTATACTTGCATGTGACAGATATGAAATTACAACGCGCCGCCCGCAGCCGCCGCGTTGAATTCAGTTTTGCCGCTTCGTTAAATAAAACAAAACATTTTAATTTTCGTTTACCGTCTTTACCTGATACTGTTATATTTGTCGGAGGGTCATTGAAAACGCGACCAATACCAGCTCGAGATAAGTTTACATAGTTACACTTTGTTTGGATCAAACGTCAGGTATTAGTACCTGGGTGAAAACGGTGGTGGCGTGACGATCGCTTGTACTCGTGAGACGATCGTTTGTGGTAGCAAAGATGATGTATTAACGGAAGGCTGTTTGTGCTGCCACACTGAGTTGAGAATTTATGAGATCTGTGGAGAAGCCAGATTAGCTGGACGTCAGTCTCGGAGCAGACACTTTTTGACGGAGCGTCGAGCAGAACACATGCAGTGGTGATCTGTGAGAAAAATGGACGTGTCACGCCATCGCTGTGATCACCGCGTTTGCATCCATTGTTATCCAAGGCATCCTGTACAATTTCGATTACCAAATGATCAAGACTATTGAAGAAGGACCTCTGTGATATAGCTGCATTGTTATTTCGACACCTACAACCGAAATAGTTAAGGAGTGAACCACGAGGCCATCCATAACCTAACCATCACCCCCCTCTCCGTCGACATCAGAAGTTGGATAGTTCCCTGCGCTCGCAACAAGTGGACAACGACGGGAAAATGTGAAAATTGATGATGGAGCAGCGAAATAAAAACCACTGGCAACAATTCTTCGTGCTACAGAACCAGAACATGCTGCGATTGATTGAGGTTATGCAAGCACCATCGACTACATCTGCTGCAATCATATTGCCAGCATTCAACCGGAATATACCGGAAGCTAATCCACGTGCACGGCGCTCAACTGTCGATATCTCCCTTACGGAACGACCATTGGAATGAGGTGACAGCGTGGGCTGTGCTGGCAGCAGCGGAGATCCACGCAAGCGGCGCGTGCAGCTTCAGCGAAGTGCGTGATGTACGCGGAGCTACGAAAATCCGGTGAGTCGTACCCCTTTTGTTTTGATAGTGGAAGTAGTACGTACGTGGTACTAGTACTATTACCTAATCTGTGGTGGTACTGAGTGTTCACTCGTTAAAGAAAGTTTCGTGTATAGACTTTCGGGAGTGTGTTCAATACTAACGCACTATTGACTTTTGTAGGCAACTCTTAAGTTTACTGTACAGAACAAATATCGAGTGAGGGTAATATTGACGGGCATTGTTCAGAATGGTCATATCTTGTTATGCCAGACGAGTACGAACGATATTATGATCGATTCAGATATTTTAAATCTATGATTGACGGTATTCTTAAACGAGTCTGTCAATAACAAAACAGCTTTACTGTCGGTAAGGATGCGAATAGAGTAGTTAGTCCCTTACCCTTCTAGTAGTGATTGCATTAGCAGCTAAAATGATGCCTAGTGGAAAGTACTCTTTCACATGCTTTCGGATTTTTACTTGTGACACAACGTCGTGATTGAACGGAAGATTTTGAACGAGGACTCATTGTAAATATGACGATTCATTTAGCTAACTAGAGTTTCGGTTAAACAAACTTAAACCAGAATTGAAAGTATTGAAACCCCTTTAAGCTTTCATAATATTGAGACTGACATCTTTACATGGAGTGAAAAAGCCTTATTAGATTTCGTAGTATTGGGACTGATATTGTCATTGAGCATAGGCCAAAGTTGTTGCCTATTTTTAGTAGCTTTCGTGATGAATTTGTCGAGGGCATCCTTAATGCCCCGCTATCGTATAGACCCTATGTAGGTATATGAGTTTCGGGGACCCCAATAAAATAGTTTGTTTACCAATTGTAAAAAAAAGAGAATAATAACAGGGTAGTATGCGGAGTGCAGTGGTGGACGTCTTACGGCTGATGTGATGATGATACAGGATTCATGGGCTGGAGGCTGCGAATGTCGTAAGCCCCGAAGCTTTCCCTTTTTGACGGCCTTATCATGCTGGTAAAGAAAAAGGTTAGCATAGAACGCAAGTGTGAGTAGAACGGGAGTGGTTTACTCGAGTTCTTAATCACATAGCCATGTTTAAAAGAAAGATGATAATTTCATTAGGCTTTAAGTATGGGTATTTAAAATGTATAATGCACATGTAGGTATAAAGACAAACTGTATGTAACTGCCTATTCCCTTAGTTTTAGACATATAGGTAACTCGTATAGGATTCAAGGTGTGTTGAAATAGTCGTTCGAGGTGCGCACGACGCAACCACCGGTACTGACAGAATATCAGCGTTGTGGACACAATCCACAACATTATGCTGAGTCAGCGCCGTTTCATTGGCAGTACTTATCGTTCGTCCTGTTTGTGTTTCACTTAGTTTTTTAATTTTGCTTTATTACGTCTTTTATTTTAATCTTGTTCTTTGTGTCAAATTCTTTGTGTTAAACTGTCAATGAATAAATGATTTATCTATCTATCTATCTATCAAGTGTTGATAACCGTAAAAAAAAAATGACAACATGCCTGAACGGAAATTGTTTCCTCTGATAGATTAGCACATCGATTGACTTCATATGTGGTCACTATTTCACCACGTCAGGCATAGCTAGTGGTTACATCAGGTGCATTCTTTACCTATTAAATCGAAATGACTGATTTTTTAACCTCTGTTCAAATACGTCCACGTGTCATTCGATCTACGTAATGCCCCCTTGTATTTGAACTTACGTTCATAAACGCTTTAGGCGCGTGGCAACGGTCAGGTGAATCTTAGTACGTTTAAACGTTGGTACTCTTAGTTAAGTGTCCTTTAAAATATGCTCACTTCCTTAGAGTATAGTAATGAGATTTCAATGTTACAAGTCCTTCCATGATGATCATTTGGCAGCAACCAAACTGTTGGGTTAACCGAGTTACGAGGTACAGCCTCCTGGAGTTGCTTCTAGGTACGAGTAAAGTAGCCTAACCTCTAAATGTCATGTTTGTCGATTACACACACAGGCTGTAATTTTATCTAAGTGAAGCACGACAACATACTAGTGATAATACGGAGAGTAACGCATCCTATTACAGGAGTTGTTAATCAGCTTGCTGCTGATGTGATAATAGACATGGGCCTCCCCCATGTTGGAGCGGTTTTACCAATTGTAAAAAAAAAATAAACGCTACACTTGGCGGTTAGTTTGGCGGTACAGTATAGGCGTGATGGACGGTGCTGCTCATCCTCAGTTTTTTTTTGGTCACTTAGTCACTTCTAGTGGAGCCCTTGGGAAGAGATGGGTGGTGTATTGCTCTGAGGCAGCGCCACTGGCTGATTTCTAGACAAAAGCTTAGTTTCACAAGTTACCTAACTTTGTGTTGTTACAAATGGAGAAGCGTTACCTACCACTTTAGATATCAAATACCGTCAGTTATTGAGGACAGACTACGTTAAATGCCCGATAGTGACAGTATTATTGACTTGGACAGAATTGATGATGGAGAGACTGAACCTCGACCATCTACTAGTGCAGAGTAAGGACTTTTGTACTTGACCGTGATTTTAACGTTCACTAGTTTGTATTTTGAACCTTAGACGTAAACATTTTTTCGCAACTGGATGCCAATAGCCTCAGCCATTCGTAGACGTAGGCGTAAAACACCGAGTTATTTTCTCGTTGCTGTGCGGCCACAACTGTGTGTGGCGTGCGTTTGGCTCGCAGGCGTATCACCGGGGAGGTGATGTTGGCAATGACCAGAAAGAGGTGATGTTTGAGATCGCCGCATGGAAGCGATAGTGTGGTTGGACACCGGAGGGAGGTGGTCCAAGAGTCGCCAGGTAGGGTGACTGTGTTTTTGGGCGGACACCTGAGAGGTTGTCTGAGAGTCGCCAGGTCGAGTGACTGTGTGTTTGGGCGGGCACCGGATGGAGGTGTCTGAGAGTCGCCAGGTTGGGTGACTGTTGTTTGTTTGGGCACCGGATGGAGGTGGCCCAGAGTTGCCAAGATGGGTGACTGTTGTGGTGATACAAAATAAGGAGCGTAACCAAACCAAGTTAGATCCCAAATACCGAGGGCCGTTCAGGGTCGTAGAGGTCTTAGAAGGTGACAGATACAAATTACAAGCTTTGAATTTGAGACGAAGTTACAAGTATGCCCATGACCGTTTACGTAGTATGTCCAAAGGTTATTTGCCTCCGGATGTTGACGATGAATCTGGTGCAGAGGCGTCTACCTTTC
Source organism: Coleophora flavipennella (assembly GCA_947284805.1). Taxonomy (NCBI): domain Eukaryota; kingdom Metazoa; phylum Arthropoda; class Insecta; order Lepidoptera; family Coleophoridae; genus Coleophora; species Coleophora flavipennella. The sequence continues at coordinate 9,744,257 of OX369305.1, forward strand.
AATGTTAATTGTATTGACAGATCGTAACTCAATCAATTGTGTACAGTTGTAATTTTTTTCTTTATCGTTTATTTTTGTGTGTAGTACTGAAGTATTCCAACATGTTTCAGCGGTAAATGAAGAGTGCTGAATGGCGCTATATGTTTGCATGAATTGGCTGCTGCTTGTTTTGTCAGACTCGTTCTGTCATGATGTGTAGCAGGTACATTCGTGTTTTTGTAAAAAAGAAGTATCCCGTTTGCCGGCTAAAACTGTTGATGGTATTCCGTCGCCTGTACTGGCGATGATGGTATTCCGTCGCCTGTATTGGTGATGATGGTGTTCCATTGCCTGTATTGGTGATGATGGTGTTCCATTGCCTAGATTGGTGATGATGGTATTCCGTCGCCTGTATTGGTGATGATGGTGTTCCATTGCCTGTATTGGTGATGATGGTGTTCCATTGCCTGGACTGGTGATGATGGTGTTCCACTGCCTAGATTGGTGGTGATGGTGTTCCGTCACCTGGACTGGTGATGATGACTGATTGGTATTCCGTCGCTTGGCGTTAGTGATGATGATTCTTTGTGGTGTCCCGCCACCCGGATGTGGTGATGTTTAGTTCCGGTGTTCCGTCGCTTGTGATTTGCGATGATGATTATGTTCCGTTCTATGTGCCCCTAAAAGTTGTAAATGGTTGTAAGGTTTCAAGCCTTGCAGCTGTGATTTACCTTGGAGACCTAAACTGATTTGAGATTGTTTGAGTTACGATGCTAATGCTGAGGTTCATTTAGTTTACGAGAGTGAAATTATTTTGGTTTTTTTGAGGCTGTTAAAATGTGTTGTCACCATGATTGTAGTCTCGAATTAAAGCTTCACATTATTAGCGTTGCTTTTATTCCTTGAGCTGTGGACCTTCCTAATGAAGGTCAGGATTGGCCGAACGAAATGGAATCTACTGGCTACCCTTTTCTTTTTCAGGTTAGTCACCCGAGGACGTGTGACTCGCAGGATGGCCGTGTCGGAGGGTCATTGAAAACGCGACCAATACCAGCTCGAGATAAGTTTACATAGTTACACTTTGTTTGGATCAAACGTCAGGTATTAGTACCTGGGTGAAAACGGTGGTGGCGTGACGATCGCTTGTACTCGTGAGACGATCGTTTGTGGTAGCAAAGATGATGTATTAACGGAAGGCTGTTTGTGCTGCCACACTGAGTTGAGAATTTATGAGATCTGTGGAGAAGCCAGATTAGCTGGACGTCAGTCTCGGAGCAGACACTTTTTGACGGAGCGTCGAGCAGAACACATGCAGTGGTGATCTGTGAGAAAAATGGACGTGTCACGCCATCGCTGTGATCACCGCGTTTGCATCCATTGTTATCCAAGGCATCCTGTACAATTTCGATTACCAAATGATCAAGACTATTGAAGAAGGACCTCTGTGATATAGCTGCATTGTTATTTCGACACCTACAACCGAAATAGTTAAGGAGTGAACCACGAGGCCATCCATAACCTAACCATCACCCCCCTCTCCGTCGACATATTAAATAGCGTATTAATGGGCTAATCATAATAATAGTAATATTTTAGTTGCTTAACGTACTTAACGACCCATCTTTTTGTTTTTATCGTTTAATTATGACAATCATATCAAAAATACTGATTGCACATCAAATTACCTATCCTTCTCAACTGAACTAGAATTAAGCGAGCGATAATAGGATCGGTCAGGTTCGATTAATTATACCGTCGAGGAGCTTAATAAAACAGTTTTGCTTAAACCAGATAAACGCTATACTTGTAGGTAAATAGTGATGAGCAACGAACCTTAATAGTTGCTTAATTTGAGGGAAGTATTTTTCTGTGCAATCAGTAATTTTGGAGGAAATTGGGATTATTTTACTAAACAAAGAGTAGTTTTCTTTATTTGCGTTTTTGATGCTACCCATACTAATATCTCGAATACCAGATAGACGTCACGTTTTATAGCATCTACTAGCTTTGCCCACGGCTCAGCCCGTCCGCCCGTATTTTGATATGCTTATACTGAATTAAGCAAAATATAAGCAGATTTCCGTCATCGTATTGAAAATAAATCGGATTGTATTCAAAAGAAGCGGTCTTAGCTCAGTGCAGCTTGTGTAGCTGCGTCGATCACGCAGGTTAATTAACCATAAGCGTGGTCATTACCTGGATGGATGGGTTTGTCAGTTAGTGCTATTAATCTCGACTGAAGCTGCGACTTTTCATTCAGTCTACATATAGGTAGGTTAGCTTGATTCTTAATTGTCCTGCTCATTCTTCAGTTTTTTGTTACGGGGAAAAAAATATGCGATAAAAATCCGATGAATTGCGATGAATGACAGCGGTGTGACGACAATACGTGCCGTGAGCGGGTTAATGTACAGAAATACCTTAAAACATCATTATCCGTGAGCGGATACGTGTGCAGACAAGTGGTTAACCGATTTCAACAAATTTTTAGGGTTCCGTGCCCAAAGGTAAAAAACGGGACCCTATTACTAAGACTTCGCTGTCCGTCCGTTTGTCTGTCTGTCTATCTGTCCGTCTGTCACCAGGCTGTATTTCATGAACCGTGATAGCTAGACAGTTAAAATTTTCACAGATTATGTATTTCTTTTGTCGCTATAACAAAAGATACAAAAAAATTGAGTGAAAAAATCTCCATAGACAAAAGGTGTTTTTTTAAACGTGAAGAAACTAGCGCCATCTAGTATGATGGTACGGAACCCTATGTGTGTGGTTCTGACTCGTACTTGGCCGGTTTTTGATGGTTTGTCAGTCAGAACAAAAGCTACGTTTATAGGCATTTGTTTTTTCATTCAAGTTAAAAGTTAAATTTTATTGTCGTTTACGTGTTTTGCATACAAAACTGATTTTGGCCATTATTTGTTTATATAGAATCTACAATTAAAAAAAAAGACGAGTGGCACTCGGGGACTGCCGCGGTAAAGCTATTGCATAGAATTTTTTATCAACTTTTGCAATTATAATTATTTATTTATTTTTTATTTATGCAGTATTTACCAGTACCATATAGTCCTTAAGGCGCGGGATGTTTATGTAATAAATTAACACTAAGAAAGTTTATCATCATCATCATCCTTCTCATCATCATCATCCTCATCCTCATCATTGATCCTCATCATCATCATCATTGATCCTCATCGTCATCATTGATCCTCATCATCATCATGATGAATAGATAGATGGCACTGTAAGTTTTTTAGAACTCAATATTTTTTTTTTTTTGAGGTGTCAGGTTTTACTTTCGAAACGAAATTTCTTGATTCGGTCCCCTCAAAACCCGCGATAAAAGCTATACAATAGCTTCAAAACGAAACCTACAAACTTAGCTTTTGTTCTGACTGACAACCTATCAAAAATTGGTCAAAATCGGTTAACTTTTAAGAGATGAAAATCACTTTCGCCGTTTGTATCAAAAGTCGAAATCCGTGGGTTCACAGTCCTCTTAAGCTAGATACTGTGTAAGAGGTTCTATAAGCAGCTTCAAAATGTAAAGTCTGATAGGCCAATAACCCCACAACCTCCTTCAGTCTAGGCTTGGCCCCCGTGTGTAGAGTATGGCCTAACTTACCCAAGATTTCAAGATGTTTATTAAAATTAGGTGCAAATCACTCTCATATGACATTTGTGAAAAACACCTAACCCAACCACTCCGGGAGTGCCGACAGAAGTGAAAACTTTTAAGTTTTATAAGTTTTGACCCTCCGAGTATTCCTGGCGAACGACTAGGTTGACAAAATATTGACTCTGCGAGTGTTCCTGGTACGGTGTCGCGAGTCCATTGGTTTTTCCCATCTCAAAAATGCCCTACGAGCCTAAAAAAAACTTTTTACAGTTTTATAAGTTTTGACTCTCCGAGTATTCCTGGCGAACGACTAGGTTGAAAAAATTTTCACTCTGCGTTCCTGGTAAGGTTCCATCTCAAAAATGCCCAACGAGCATGAAGAAGTTTTGACTTAAAAAGAAAACAATCATTAGTTAATAACGTCAAAATACAACATTGGTATAAAACAAATTATGTCAATAGCACATGAATACAATATGACACGAGAAGATAAACATTAAAATCATTGAATGACATTGAAGCCTTTAAATAGTTCACGCGGACAGCACCCGGTCACGAGTATAACGCGAGAGTCAGCCATCGACTCAACCATATTAGAAGTAAAGAAACGACCCGGCTCCCGATGCGCCACCAAGTTCGGAAAAGACCCGAAACTTAAGCAGGGGGGGGGACGTTACAGGTTGTTAATGTACACCCAAAAGATCTGGAGTTACAATCCTTGGGCCCGCTCACTCGTAACTTCCACCCGATGAGCTGCGCTATCGTCTATTATTTGAATGCCGATACAGTTTTACGGCCATCGTTTAGGCAAAGTATATATATTAGTACTAACGTAGTTTAGGCTAATAGTACAACGGGGGATTGCGTATCGGGGTTGGTTTTTACTTAAACGGTGTCAAAAGTGACCCTATTACCCAACACTATGACCACAATGTACGTCGGTGGCGTAACGATTAGAGCCGCTACCTCCGGTCTTGGTGCAAATGTGCGAATCCTGGCACGTACCAATATGTTTTAAAATTTCGATTGCATGTATAGGTCGAGTATACAAAAACAGTAGAAAGCGTTGTGATCGATCCATTTTATGACTCATAGATACTGACCTGGTGCAAAAGCTAACCGCCTCCGTGGCGTAATGCTTAGTCCATTCGCTTCACAACAGGGGACGCTGTTTCGATTCCCGGCGGTATCAACTTTGAAAGACTCGGTTTGGTTGATGGTAGGGCATTTTCATAGCCCGCCTGGCTAGCTACCACCATATTATCTAAGTTTTGCCACCAAAACATCAGCGTTAACAGCATTGATGTGTTCCGGCTTAAAGATTTAAGATGGCCAGATCCCCATTGCGTTGGAGAATCTTGGTAAACCCACTTCCATCTTCGGCATCATCGTCACTTACTATAATGCCTAAGTGGTTATCAATTGTGGATTCAAAATTCAATATATTTATTCAAAATAGGTGCAAATTAAACTCTTTCTAATAGTCATAAAGTAATATTAACAATGTCATTTGTGAAGAATCAAGAAATAAACAATAACAAGTTAATAACGTCAAAACTCAATCGTTGATATAAACCAGATTTTGTCATTAGAACATGAAAAAAATATGACACGAAAAGTTATACATTAAATCATTGATAGTCTTTAATGCCTTTAAGGAGTAGGCCAGTTCACACGGACAGCACCCAGTCACGAGTATAACGCGAGAGTCAGCCATATCGCTCCCATCAACCATATAAGAGGGAAAGGAACGACCCGGCTCCCGATGCGCCACCATCCGCGCAAACATTTAAGCAAGCATAAAAAAATGGTTTTCTGTAATTTGTCTATGCAACCCTATAAGGTTTCATCGTGTCCTGTTCACAGGTTGGCGGAGCTAGAGCCTTCATGCCATGCCAAGCCAAGCTTGTGAAGTTTAATTAAAGTCCGACACTAAGACTTGGCTTCTCACTCTAATTGCGTTGCGTTTCGTTTTTCCGTTTCGTTTCTCCCTGTCTGAAAATTCAACGTCTTTATGAGTTAAGTGGAGCTTTTTAATGAGCTATCTTCGGACAGGTTAAAAGACAGCGGCAAATATCAACTAAGTAAAGTCCTGCTAAATCGGTAATGCTCACTCAAAAAAAATATTACAAAATCTTTATTGGGATTCTGGTAGAATGAGTAGATCTGGTAAACTTATCTGGGAGACAAGACAGTGTCAAAGCCTAGCCCAGCTCTTTGTGTTTAAAAATAAAATCTGTACATCTTGAACTCTCGTGGCACACCCCGGACACTCCATACAAACGAGCGAGAAATGATATACATATATATAACTGACGTATCTATAGGCAAGAATGCAGGTAGGGTTAAATCACACCGGCGGTATTGGTCACGAAATGTTTGTTAGTTATTTACTGAATGCAACAGTGTGAATCTTTTTTTTTTCATACTTTTCGTTGTAAACAAACACCGCTCGAACAAAAAACACCACTTTCCGAATACACCATACACATTATTAGACTAAAAAACATTGTAAATGGTAACTGCGATGTGAACGTATGAATTAACACTGAAAACTGCTATTATTTTGTACATCTTTAAACACTTTTTCCATAAAATTGCGAAATTGATAAAGGATTTTGTCACAGATTAAAAATCGACATGATAGTTTTGTTGCTTTGGTGTAGAGATGGGACGAAGTGAATGACTGAATGAATGATTTTGAACTGTTGTTGCGAGGTAAAAATTGGGTCATCTTTGGGCTCAACTGTTCTATAGGGTACATCGATTTGGCAGTCAGCGATTTTTTGGTAAGAGATAGGCTTTAGCTGAACATCCATACCAAATTTCAAGGTTAGGAAACCAGCGGTTTTTGAGTTATGATTTTTTTTTATTGTATTTTTAGGTACTCTTTGGTCTTTGTTTTGTGAGTTTATGTAGGACCAAAGATGACTTATTACTGATTGTATAATTTGATTCCAAAGATTCATAATATGGGGTCCGCGAAGCCGGAAAAGCACGCGGGGCCGACTTGAGGGCGGGCAAACTTGGGGGTGACAAATCGAAAACTAGGGGGTAATCCTTTTTGTTAGGTAGTCTTTGACCGAGAAATCGCTACCGCTTATTAAAAAAAAGGTCATCTACTTCTATGACTTCTTCGGGATCCGAGGGGAATGTGGGAGTATCAGGGCGGGGAAAGCACGCGGGGCCGACTTGAGGGCAGACAAACTTGGGGGTATTAAATCGAAAACCAGGGGGTAATCTGTTAAGGTCAAGGTCAATCAGTTAAGGTCATTTCAAGGTCAAGGTGTAAGCCAATTTGATCACCAAGATTCATAATATGGGGTCCAGGGGGCCCAGCCGAAGGGGATGTGGGAGTATCAGGGCGGGGAAAGCACGTGGGGCCCGGACCCCTAACGGGGGCGTAGCCCCCGCCACCCATTTAAAACCCCCAACAAAGGATCCGAGGGGGATGTGGGAGTATCAGGGCGGGGAAAGCACGCGGGGCCCGGACCCCTAACGGGGGCGTAGGCCCCGCCACCCATTTAAAGCTCCAACAAACCTTCGGGATCCGAAGGGGATGTGGGAGTATCAGGGCGGGGAAAGCACGCGGGGCCCGGACCCCTAACGGGGGCGTAGCCCCTGCCACCCATTTAAAATCCCCAACAAACCTTCGGGATCCGAGGGGGATGTGGGAGTATCAGGGCGGGGAAAGCACGCGGGGCTGACAAACTCGGGGCTCCTACTTCTGCATTCTCATGTTAAACCTAACACTACGACTGTACGGGGAGGCAAGCTAAGCTCGCCTCCCCGCACAGTCTCCGAACCTAACGGATCCGAGTCGGGGTGCTCCGAAAGTCCGAGCTCGCTTCGCTCGCTCCCGCTTCTATTTAGCACTCCCCGTACCTCACTCCCCGTACCTCACTCGCGGACCCCATATTATGAATCTTTGGGATCAAATTGACTTAGACCTTGACCTTGAAATGACCTTAACTGATTGACCTTGACCTTAACAGATTACCCCCTGGTTTTCGATTTAATACCCCCAAGTTTGTCTGCCCTCAAGTCGGCCCCGCGTGCTTTCCCCGCCCTGATACTCCCACATCCCCCTCGGATCCCGAAGGTTTGTTGGGGGTTTTTACTCCATATTATGAATCTTAGGAATCAAATTATACAATCAGTAATATGTCATCTTTGGTCCTACATAAACTCACAAAACAAAGACCAAAGAGTACCTTAAAATACAATTTTCAAAAATTCATAACTCAAAAACCGCTGGTTTCCTAACTTTGAAATTTGGTATGGATATTCAGCTTAAGCCTATCTCTTACCAAAAAATCGCGGACTGCCAAATCGATGTACCCTATTGTACAGTTGAGCCCAAGATGACCCAATTTTTACCTCGCAACAACAGTTCAAAATCATTCATTCAGTCATTCACTTCGTCTCATCTCTACACCAAAGCAACAAAACTATCATTTCGATTTTTAATCTGTGACAAAATCCTTTATCAATTTCGCAATTTTATGGAAAATGTGAGATGTATAAAATAATAGCAGTTTTCAGTGTTAATTCATACGTCCTCGTCGCAGTTACCATTTCTGGTTGGTTTTTATGCTTGTGAACGAAATCACAGCGGCGCGCAAAGTGAATATAGTGAATAAAAGTGCTTGCGTAGCTCGTCCTTTACGTTTGGTACCCAATCTACACCCAATCTGAGTGACGGGGGGGTGAGGTTGAATCTAGAGAGCGGCAGGGAGTGTCCATACTGTACGTTAGTACTAATATATATACTGTGCTCGTGGTCATGATGATGGTGAGGCCTGAGCGGTGGTTACCGTGTTCGTTGGCTACGAAGCTCTCGCGATGTGCCTGTCGTTGTACGTGGTTGAGAATGTCAAGTCTCCAGCTAGCTATTTTGGCAGTGTTTTGTGTACACAAGAATAAGGTATTTTCCAACATTCGACCCGCACTGGGCCCGCGTGGTCGACTGAGGCCCGATCGACCTTTATCAGAGTAGGCTCAAGCCCCTCGATGGGGACGTATATGAGCTGTAATTATGAGTACCTAGGCAGAGTTTTTTTATTAATTACAGTTTTTGAATTCACGCGCCAAAATGTTCTTTTTTTTATTCCTTTCTATTTGCAAGCCAGTTCGAAATTTAAATAAAACCTTTGATAAGTTACCTCCTTAGTTGCCATGTTTCGGAGTAAAAGATCGTTCCATTTTTAAATTACACGACAGATACGAGTTTACATAGTAATTTATTTGAACGCTAAAACACGTCAGATATGGATATTCATACAACTTTTGCCGGCCACAGCTCGCATGTATTTGGCCAGTAAAGCAATTTCGATTTATCTCGAAGAAGGTTGTCAAAATAATGCTCAAATTTCCAAGCAAGTTTGAGGAAAATATATTATTCAGCAAATAACATTACTAAATATAATTGAAAACGCTAAACCCGTTAAAAAACCGACTTCCATCGCAACAACTTAGTACATTTTTGCATTATTATTTTTGGTTTTTGTTATTTTTTTAATAAAGTACTACATCGATTTTGATAAAATATATATGAAACTATACGGGAAGCAAATAAAAAAATAATAATAAAAATCGGTTCACCCAGTCCGTTCCGAGGTAACACCAAAAAAAACATACAGTCGAATTGAGAACCTCCTCCTTTTTGGAAATCGGTTGAAAATATCTAAATACCTCACTTGTTTTTATTTTAAATTTGTTTGACCCTGAAAGTGTTTATGGTAAGGTGGCGGTTACGGTAACAGTGTCGGTAACGGTGACTGTCTCCCGAGCGCCCTCATTCAGGGTAGTCTCGAGCCCCTCAGTGAAGACGTATATGAGCTGTAATGATGATTTTAAATTTATGCAAATCACAAAGTAAGTTCGTTAAAATAATACATAGGTATCTATGACGTCATATTAATGTTACACAAATAATTTTAAAACAAAATAACGTTTTTTACAGATGATTAAAAGTAACTGATTTGACTTAGTGGAGAATACCCTTTATTGTCTAGATTAACATTAAAAGGTAACAAACAAACAAAGAAACACCTTTTCATATTCATAATGTTAGTAAGGATATTCTGACATTACATTATATACTATAAAAAGTAAAGTTTGTATGTGGAGGAAAATATTCATAACTACTCATCCGATTAAAAAAATCTTTCACCAAATAGTTCGAATAAAATTTCAGGATGGACATAGGCTAAAAAAAATGCCTACTATCCACCGGGGCGAAGCCGCGGGCAGTAGCTAGTGATATTATGTAACCTACTGAAAAGGCTGTTCAGTTCAATATGAAATGCGGATTATCTAACGAACCGAAAGTTTTCGGATTATACTAATCCCTAGAAACCCCCCGTCGGGAGTGCCTACTGTTGGAGTTTTACGGAATTATCGAAAAACAATATGGACCTTGATCTAAGGGCTTGCGCACACGATACGGCAACAACTAATGTCCCCAAAAAAACGTGGTTAAATTATATTAAAAAAAACGAGACCTACAGTACTCGCATATGATGTGTAACATGTGACAAAATACTTATGAAATTAATTATTTATCGGGTCGTACATTCACGGGCCGACCCTTCGAATAGTAGTATGTTATCTTTGCCTTTGCCATCACACTAGGCTGCATGGCTATGACAACCTTAGTTTTCGAGAATTAAAAAACGTTCGCATTTCCTGTTACACATTTCCGTCCCATTTCACGAAATCACTCCCACAAATTGCAGGAAAGCGAGAGCAAAGATGTTACACATCAAAAATCTAAAAACCCCGCTCAGTCTCGATATCCACGGTGGTAAGTCGCGGCCAACATGTAGTTCAAAAATGTAGTTAAAACAAAAAATACATTGTAATTACTTGCGGAGGAACTACAACTTCGAACTACTTAATCCGGTATTGAGTTCTGATTATTTGAGTTACTTTTTATCAACTACTGGCTGTTTCTCGCGGCTTCATCCGCGTGGACAACGTTTCTATGACTTTTCGAGGGTGCGCAGTGCGTGAGACGCTAGCGGCTCGCGAGAGTGGCAAATGTAGCCTATGTGTTAATCAAGGTCATAATCTGTCTACCTACCAAATTTCAGCCAGATCCGATCAGTAGTTTTTGGCGTGAAAGAGTAACAAATATATATCCATACATTCTTACAAAACTTTGCGTTTATAATATTAGTAGGAAGTAGGATATAAAATTACATTTCGTTATGAAATTGTTCGTGTTAGCAAGTGACGTCATTGTCTTTAAGAACTCATTTAGTTTTATTATTAAATAGGTCTTTGAAAATATTAAGCTATTTAATAAGAAGTGCTGCTACTCGTAAGTACCGGATCGGGTGGCTATATGAACGTCTCGGGTAAAATGGCTTTTATATGCTCTTGTTTTACAATCTCCTATTTGTAATAATTATACTTTTTATACTGTCAAATGTACTGTACAGTTTGGGCCGATTCACACTGGTTGATGATGAATCTAGACTGAGCCAACTTTTATAATTCAGAAACTATGGAAACTCTGTATACCCACATACAAGGAAAAAAACAATCGATTGAAGTTAGAACGGTTAAATTGGAAAAACCGATGCTTGCACCGGCACCTGTAGAAAAGTCTCGTACACCTCATGTCAAGTTGCCACGTATTGAGTTGCCAAAATTAGACAGCAGTAAAAATCTTCGTCGGTGGCTCAACCGGTAACGACTCGGTCCATCTAACCAGAGGTACCGGGTTCAAATCTGGGCGGCCAATGTACCAATGAGTTTTTCAAAAACTTACGTACATATCATTACCGATTGCTTTAACGGTGAAGGAAAACATCGTGAGGAAACCTGCACAGGCCTGCAAAGAAACTTGAAGGTTGTGTGTGAAGTCGACCAACCCGCACTGGGCCCGCGTGGTCGACTAAGGCCTAATCACCCTGATTCAGGGTAGGCTCGAGCCCCTCGGTGGGGACATATATGAGCTGATATAATAATAATAAAATAAAAAAAATCTTGGACATAGGCCTCCCCCAAGGATTTCCACGACGACTCTGCGCTACCCTCACGAGGACGTCTTTCGGCTGATATGATGATGATGATGAAAAAATCTTGGCATTTGTTCTATGTGTGTTTTAATAACACAGTACAAAATAAATCTGAGTTAACAAACTGCGAAAGAGATGACGGAAAAAGCGCGTGAATGTATCGAAGGCATTACAACAACGGGAGATAATTACGATCTAATTTATTCAACACTTGTAGTTAAATACCAAGATGTACGTTCCTTAGGTTCTGTCTATTTAAACTAAATATTGAATAAAAAAAACGGAACAGATGACATTTCGTTTGAGTTACTCTTTGTTTACGAGCAAGTAGCTACACCTGCATGACGTGCTGTAACTTGGCAACTACCTACTTGAAAGGATAGCCTAAAACCTTGTTTAATACCTAATTTACATGTTTGTTTTTTGCCCTGATGTCGGTAACTTGGTTCAGATGTGCGTGCTAAATAATAGGTCTTTGCCTATGAAATTGCCAATTTTTATTATTGACCTTATGGTGACACTACTTATGGTCTTTTATTAGTAATTAGTGGCATGTCTTTCATGTTGCAATCCCCTAAGCTATGTGCCATTGAATGGAACAAAGGCGTTTTCTTAATGGTCAGATGGGGCAATTTTTTAGACTAATTAATTTTCTTGAATTTTCCTGAAAGTGACGAAATCTTATGCTAGTTATTCTCAAATATGACATTAGTAACGAAGAAACTGCTGCGATAACGAGGGCTTTAAAATTAAAAATATGTATTTTTTGCATCAATAAAGGCGATTTTTTCAGATGAAAAACCCGACTTCATGTGGTTAAAGCCACCGTGCTCTCAAAATATCTAAATAATTTTTTACCACCATTTAATTTCTAATAGTCTAATGCTATTTTAAAAGTAATTTAATTTAGTTTTAATAACTACTCGTATTGTTCATTTTAAAAAAGCGTCGGTGGCTCAACCGGTAACGACTCGGTCCATCTAACCAGAGGTACCGGGTTCAAATCTGGACGGCCAATGTACCAATGAGTTTTTCAAAAACTTACGTACATACTTACCGATTGCTTTAACGGTGAAGGAAAACATCGTGAGGAAACCTGCACACGCCTGCGAAGAAACTCGAAGGTTGTGTGTGAAGTCGACCAACCCGCACTGGGCCCGCGTGGCCGACTAAGGCCTAATCGCCCTGATTCAGGGTAGGCTCGAGCCCCTCGGTGGGGACGTATATGAGCTGTAATGATGATTGTTCATAATATTAATTTTCTCTATAAACTTTTTGATGTGTAACATCTTTGCTCTCGCTTTCCTGCAATTTGTGGGAGTGATTTCGTGAAATGGGACGGAAATGTGTCCCATGGGACGGAAATGTGTCCCAGGGAGTCGCGTTTTTTCAGGCTTTAAAAGCGCGGAAAAGGCAAAGGTATCTATGACCATACAGCCTAGTCTGCCGTATCTTTGCCGTCCTTTTTTCAGGCTTTAAAAGCGCGGAAAAGGCAAAGGTATCTATGACCATACAGCCTAGTCTGCCGTATCTTTGCCGTCCTTTTATAAAGTATTTTGTCACATGTTACACATCATATGCGAGTACTGTAGGTCTCGCTCGAATTTTTTTTATACAATCGGCAATTTCATAGGTAAAGACCTAATATTTGCACCTTGTGCGCGAGCCTTAACACCGGGCAGCCGCTTAATCTTAATCTGCCAGACTTTCAACTTTCCAAGTAAAATTTCGTTCAAAACTCAATTAAAATCGTCTCAGCACTTTAATTGTCTAACTGATGAGTTGGGCCTAAGTTAGCGATATCCATCCACAATATACTCGTAAGGCCAGTCGTAAGGCTACTGATAAATGAGGTTGTATAGGCTTTAAAGTAACGTCAATAAGGTTCAAATTGTCAGCGCAAGGTATCCAACGCCTTTCAGTCAGATTCAGGTACAGAATAGATGTTTATAAAAATGTTGCATAATATCTGGTTATGCGTAGTTTCATACACTACTATTCTAATCTCATACATTGGGATTGGAAATACTAAAAAAAGATCAAAGTTAAAAGAGTATAAAAAAAATACCACGAAATTCAGTACAACAAAACGTATGAAAGGTGCTGAAACCCAGCACATCACCGCGCATGCGCTAAAGCGTGTGTTGTCATAAACTAGCAGGTGAAAATTGGACTCAAATAGTATATTATGCAACTAGTGAATAAAGGACGGATTTAAAGCGAGGGCCATAGATGAACCACGAGCAAGTGAAGGGTTCTAATGACTGAATCACGGCCGTAGGGAGTAAGTCATGATTCAAGTATTAGAACCCTGAGCGACGCGAGTGATTCATGGCCCTCGATATAAATCCGTTTTATTCAAGAGTTGCATACTATACTTTATACCATGACTACGAGAAAAAGAAAAATTTAAGCAAAAATAGATATTTTAATGAAGAAAAAAGGAATATTAAATTGATTAAAATGTTCATTAAAATTGAAAAATATACTAAAATAAAGAAACATTTTCTTTGTGTTTGTACAACTTATAGTATTCAAAATAGCGCCAATTTACTAATGAAATGACAGCAAAGAACACAAAACAGTTTTTATTCTAACACTCAAATCTCGAGGAGATATTTGCGTAAGGAGTTTGTATGTCAAATATTCTTTGGATTAGAAGTTTGTATCGAGTATTTTTTACGTAAGAAGGTTGTAGCCGAAAAGGAGGTCGAATATTATATAGTGTGTTCAAATTCAAACACCAAAATAGTGATTAAAAGATCTTTTTAGAGGAGCTTTCACTTGCTCGTGATTCATCTATGGCCCTCGCTTTAAATCCGTCCTTTATTCACTAGTTACATAATATACTATTATAACATTATTTTGTTACAGAAAAAGTGTTTTAATATTATGATTCTATTTTTTAATTTCGGTATGGCGGTGTTCATAAAGTATATTAATATAAACTCGCTTTGAAGTTGAGAATTCGAACTTTACGATATGAGAGTAGATGAAAGTCATTTTTTGGTTTTAAGTAAATATTTTTTTTGTTAGAACTCAAAATTTCACTATAAAAGTAGGTATTCAGATAACATTTCTATTGGTCCGAGGCTGATATTACAACAAAAACCTTTTTCTTTAAATCAAGTTTTTAAGAAGAGTTATTTCTTTCACTTGTTAAACTTACAAGTATTTGTAACAAATGGTTTGTTTATGGTATAAATAAAAAGTAGTATAATCAACATTCACTATTTAAAAATTTACTCAATACAAAATTAACAGTTAAGTAATATTCATAACTCCCCACTCAACCGTAACCAATAGAATGATCCCTTAATACCACGAGCCTTATAAGCACAAGTATAGATAGAAATATATATTTTAGTGTAGCAACCCCTGATGCGCTGAAAGCGGTGGGATACCGGGGATTTGTCATGAAAGAATGCACGGGGAGGCGGAGCGGCGGGCGGCGGTGTTCGTGTTGGGGTGAAATAGTTTTGATAACAGGTTTTGGGGCCAAAACTTTCAGACAAGAATAATTATACAACTGGTAAGTGTATAAGTCCCATTAAAAAAAATACGCTTTAAAGTTTAAAAAATAAAAAGTAATGAATTAAAAAGGTAGAATTCAGGATTTTCAAAACAAATAATAACTCCACACAAAAATAAACAGTGAGGATTTATGGCATAGTTTTTATAGGTATTTTAAAGGTCATAATGCATCTAAATAAATGTACGACTAATAACTTTTCTTTTTTAATCATGAAAAATATGTAACATGTCAAAAGCCTATAACATCAAAAATCGGTTTCTTTAGCACCTTTCATTTTAATTGAAAACATATATTTTTTTAAACTTTTTTGATAAGTAGTGAAGAAAAGTAATAAAAACATGTAAAAATCTAAAATTGGCCGTTCGGTTTCAACGTAACAGCCGCGTTGAAGCCCGCATTGATTTGAACTTAAATCAATAGACTTACGTTCATATATTATTTAAACACGTATCAAGGTGCTTGGATTGAGTCATCTTAAAGCCCTAATGATTTTTACCCGCCTCCTTGGCGTTATGGTTATTCCATTAGCTGCACACTGGTTGCGGGTTCCAGCGGAGACAGGCCTGTTGCACTCTGCGCTGTAGCACAGTATTGCAATAAGCCATATTGTAATTCTGTGGCTGTAGGTATGAAAATGTTAAAAATGTACCTACGCCGCGCTATACGCCGCGCCAAGCCGCGCGGCCCCTTGCAAGGTGCAAATTCAGTAGTCAGAAAAGATAGGAGTTACGCGATAGAAAGAGAGGCAACTTGTAGGTGAATATAACTGTAGATAATTAGCGCTGTGCGACCTGAGTTTGCACTTTATTGTGTCGTAGCAAGAGTCGCCATTCATTCAAATGATTTCGCGGAGATAACCTTTTACGTAGTAAATAGTTTTCATTCTTTGGCGGAGTCTAACTTTGTAAGGCGTGGTTTTGTTTATGGAAGGACATTTTCTAGGTCCACCTGGCTAGCTAGCACCATCTAAGTCTTTCCTCTAAACATCAATGTAACATTGATGTATTCGAGCTTGAGATATGAGTTGAGTTTACCATTGCGTGGGGAAATCTTGGTAGGCGCGCTTACATTCGGCATCATCGTCATAAGGTGAGATGATACCAAGGGCTTAACAATTGTAGGTAAAAAATATATAAAAAAAGGACGTATGTATAAAGAGCTTCAGCAGAAATGGTAAAGTTACTTTCAAGGTCACAGAACATCTCACACCTGTACTTACAAGCAACAATTTTGTTCTATCCAAAGCATAGAGGGACTTTAATATTCGCATATTTTGTGAGACCAACAAAAGTCGCAATATAGAATACACTTCAAATGTATAAAAGATATCGGTTCTAAGAATACACTTCAAATGTATAAAAGATATCGGTTCTAAGAATACACTTCAAATGTATAAAAGATATAGGTTCTAAGAAAAGCGTCCTAATCTATTTGCATTCTGATAACGTACAAATTTGGTTTGGGACTAAAGCTCTATAAATGGGAGATGATTTGCATCTTATAGTAACTGGCGTGGACACATAAGTACCTACCTTACTGCTTACCTAAAAACTAAAAGTAAAAAAAAAACGACTTCAAAAAGAATTTCACTCAAAAGTGTGAAATAATATTGTTAAATATAAATTTAAAAAATCAACCAACAATAGCGAAATGAAAGATAAGTGCGAGTCAAATTAGGGGCCAAAATTTTTACTAGTTACCAATTAAACGTTTTAGATTCGATGGCTTTGCGGGCACTGACCTCAAAAAAATTTTGGCCCCTAATTTGATTCGTATCTATGTTCGATTTCGTTATTGTTGGGTAATTTTGTAAATTTATACATAAAAATATTATTTAATACTTTTAAGTGAATTTCTTTTTTAAGTCCATTTTTTTTTGGAGTTTACTCCTTAAGAATCGATTTGCATATAAGGCGCCCGGTATGAAAAAAAATATGAGGAGTAAAATCTAGTGATCGAAAACGTACTTTGTTATATTCTCTTTGCGCGTTACGTTTTTACGCGCAACCTATTGTGCGCACCTCTGTCACGTGATACAAAACAGTTAGGATTGGCTGAATCTAAGAAGACGTTCTGTCATTGTTGCAGTCTTAAGGCGTGTCTCCTGCGCCCGCTTTTTTGAAACATTACACAGAAAACATGAAACAAAATAAACATTTGTTTTCAAACTCAAGCCGTCTCCTGCTACAGGGAAATGTTTCTGAAACAAAAAATGTGCACGACACGGCAGTTGTAGACAAATGAAACAAATCCTTCCTCTCTCCACCCGCGTGGGGAGTATTGTACTGTATCAGTGTATCTGTGTATTGTTTTGCAAAACAGGTCGGAGGAGACGCGCCTTTACGATTATTTATGATTATAAAATATTTATCTAATTATAAATATACTGAAAATTTGTGAAATTTTACAATCTCCATCGTATAATTTGGTATTCCACTCCATCATGGATGTCAATTTTGTGAAAGCAGAGAGCAGAAACTTGCCCAAAGTGTACGCAATCAAGGATTGAAATGTTCTTCAAAAATAACCCCGATTTTTATTCTGCAGAGCTGAGAAATGTAAAAACAGCAATGTAAGTACTATAAAATAATATAACACTACCTGCGTAAGTAACCTTAATCCTGCGAAGGCAAAATAATGGTCTTTCTTTCAATTGTAGTTTTTTAGGTTATAAAGAATAAATTTTGTTTACAGTAAGTAAAAACCAATGTAAGAGCCCTTTATGGTATGACCTAAGATATGCTCGTATAACCGCATCCAAAGCATATTAGGTTAGTTGCTGCCAATCACCAGATGGATCATTAGTAGCTGCGATCATGGGAGCTAAAACACCTGACACATCAGCTAAGAAAAGAGGCCGGAAATTGGAATCATCCGTCAGTTATAAAAACTGTGCAGAGTAAACTTAATACCAAAGTCAAGCCCTAGTTTTGTGCCTGTTTAGACAATCGTACTTATGAAGTAAACTCCAGTCGTGCGTCGGAGCTGACACACACACTTTTTTTTAAAACTTTTATTTTCATTTATTCATTTTTAGCGATAATGCTATCTATCTAACAACGTTACACCCAATCACCCACTCGCCAATAGGAATCATCAAATCATAATGAATGTGTTTCATTGACTGATGTCAGCAGCATGAAAGTTAAGGAGTCAAACCTTCCATCATCAGATCACCTAAATAACCTGAAAGAATACAACTATCGGTCTATACGTACCTACGTATCTACGTATAATATTTAAAGAATTTTCCTCAAATTAATAACCGTTCAGGAGTTGTACCTTCCATCATCAGCTCATCAACATGAAATGATGACGTGAGCAACGGATCATCCGCTGGTTGGTAACTACATGACTGTATGTTTCGCAAAAATGTATGAACAGCATTAGGAGCAGCGCATAATGAAGCTCTTGTTTTAGCGGAGGTCCTTAGACTTTACTTTTTACTTCTCTTAATCCAAAAAAAGATTTCTCATAATATTGTTTTACAAAAGCCACTTCAAACACGTAAAAATATGGTAGCTGCATGAACGATAAGTCAGTTCGCGCGGAGCCACGTCGGCAAGAGCCCCAACAAACAACATAAGATCAAACTTATTTTTATATCAATGAGAATTATAATAAAGTTTTTTTTTATATATAATACACAAAAAAAGGCTTTTAAAATTTGTTATCTTAATTAACCCTTTTCTACTTCAAAATTTAAAAAGTTCTATCAGGCGTTACTTTAAAACTTTTTTTGTTAAAGTGTCTGTTTAGCTAAAGTAAGTAATTAAAAGTTCTTCCTTGAACACCACACCGACTTTGCTGATAGCTTAATAAGGATCCAATTATTATATCAGCTCATATATGTCCCCATCGAGGGGCTCGAGCCTACCCTGAATCAGGGCGATTAGGCCTTAGTCGACCACGCGGGCCCAGTGCGGGTTGGTCGACTTCACACACAACCTTCGAGTTTCTTCGCAGGCGTGTGCGGGTTTCCTCACGATGTTTTCCTTCACCGTTAAAGCAATCGGTAATTATATGTACTGAAACGCTAACTGGGCATATTTACTTTTATTTGCTTAGTTACGTAATGGACTTCCAAAAAATCTCTGGCATATTTTGTTTTGAGTTTATGATACTTGGTAAAATAACATTCTGTAGAATGTACTGTTAAGTTTTTTCGTGAATCAAATAGAGATTTTTTACAAAAATCAAGTTTTAGTGAAACAGTATTGAGGAAAATGATCCATTACGTAACGAAATTCAAGGAGCTGTAAAATTAGAACTATGCTGGATTATCAATATATATTATAACCATAATCTTAAAGTAGCACTAATCTCTCATTATAACACCAAATAATATATTAAACCCCGTTTATTTAATTGTAATTAGCCTAATTTAGTCCATTACGTCATTTTCGTGTCTTTTGTCGTCTTAATTTTTTCTTTAATCCATTGTAAATATGAGTTTTCTCTCCAATTTATACATTTAAAGAAAAGTATAGCTGTTTAGCTATATTTTAAATGTAACATCTTTTAATTTATTTCAATTGAAATCAAAATATTTAAATTTTCTCAAACCATAATAATGGGACAGTTTCGTAATAGGAATTATCATGTTATGTAATGGACATGTAAAGGCATGTCTAAACGACTAGAAGAAATGGTTACTGCAACAAAATAGTAAAACAACTTTTTGCACTGAACTGTTTTATTACTAGTGAGACCACCGAAACGATTACTTAGTTACCCGTATTCGTTAACTGTATAATTATACCTTCTAAGTAAAAGATATTTTACACATGAAAACATGAAAAATAGGATACATTAATATGATATGGTAGCCATGTTAATACAGGCCCTAATCCAAAGCTATTCAGCCGTTGAGGTGTGAAGAAGTAACAAGCACACACACCACACACACACACACACATACGCACAAATCAAATCACATCGAAATCGTAAATTTTGTAAAAAAATTGGCTAATCAGTTGGTCGATTTGCATGAGAAGTCAATTTTTTTGCGATTTGGCAATGGGTTCCTTGGGGAAAGTTGTTCAGTATTACGAGTAGAAGCACTGACAAAAATATCCGCATCTAATAAAGTTGCATGTAATATACCATGTTTTGATCTAGATATATTTTTTGGAAAAACATAACCTCTTTTTCAAAGTCGGTTATTGCAATAGGAACTAGTCTTTATAGTTCCATTACGTCACTTTTTTTGTCCACTAATACATAACGTTCTGTAATGGACGTGACGTATTACGCCGGTAAGTATTTCATTCTAGATATTTAGTTTGTTTTTAACACTAATGGATAGGATATAGCAAGTTCACTAATGAAATAGTTAATTACGCATTATGCGAAATGACTAAGAATTATAAAACAAACATTACCTTTGTTTCGCAGCAAACGTAGTAGACAGAATTTTTTGACCACTGAAAAACTGTCTTACCCACATCGCGTTTTAAGAGCAACTGACACTGTATTCAAATGATGGCGGCTTCCAGAGACAAAATAATGTTGCTATTTATTAAAATCCAAAATGCTTTTGGTTTTTTTTGCGGCGTAGTATGAAAAATGAGGCCGTTACGGGTGATGGACAGTCCACTGTACCAAATTTTGAAGACAACACAATATTATTGTTTAATCGGGTTTTTACTTTAAACGAAGGTTAATAAGGTTTGCAATTGAATGCCAATGTATAAAATCTTTCGAATGACTTAATAAGTTCTCAGCAAAGAGCACGCATTGATATTATTATAGCTTTGCGAACTTGAGAAGATTTGATGGGACATGCTAAAAACGCACATTTTGAGTGTATTTATTTACATTATTTACTAGAAAATAATGTTATTCTACGGTTTCGTACGCTTTTCCTACACAAAAATAGATACTTAAGTGTAAAATACCGTTTCCAAGCCACCAGAAACATCAATGGCTTTGGTATAGCCGCTCAAAGTTAGAGGACAAGGCGTTTTAGCCCTAAGCAAAAAAAAAAAAATATGCCCAACTATCGTTTCGAGCCGATCTCTTTTGTCGCGTTTCATAATTAAATTATTTTTTGATGTCGTTGCTCTATGGTATTTGAATTTGAAAATTGTTGTTATTTTTTGACAAGAAAAACAAAAGGTTGACCGTGATCCCGTCTACAGATGCGAATTTAATTTTTTTTTGATAAATTGTTTTATAAGTCGTTATTGAGGCCCACAATTTTATTCTGTGGTAAGTAATTTGTATAAGGAAACCGCTTTGCGTGTATTTTTTGGTTCTGCGGCGAATTACATTGTTATATCTCCGTAGGGTTTCATCCAGCCCCTACGAGGTTGACGTCCCCGAAGTTTTACAATAAAGGATTAATCCCGGGATGGAGCAGTGCTGATCACCAGCCACTCCTTTCTACTGCCCGCCCAGCTGCTCGCCATAAGGGAAGTGAATTTATTTTATCTTTTATCCCGAGCGACTCTCTGACTCTCTGACCTTTCCGCCGACCTAGAAGATTTCCTGTTTCCAGTTTCTGACCATTAGTTATTTATTTTAAATTTTAAAAGTGTTTTGTATCTGATACATATTTTGTTAAAAAGATAGGGTAATTCAGATCAAACTGAAATTTTAAACTTAGTAACTTATTTAAGTACCAAAGGGACGGTGACGATCGTTGCCTGCCGGCATACTATAAAATAACCATTTTATATACAGATAAAATTGTAACCTTAAATTTATTTCCGTAAATTCTCCATAAATATATTAGGTCATTGTTTTTAATTGTCTACACGGTCAACCATTGTATATTGTTCATATTGTTGGTCATATTGTTTATTGTTCCTTCTTTTTAGGAAAAAATCATAAAATATATTTATTCTAATTTACCCCATAATATTTTTTTCTTCAAACTCCATTTAGGCCTGAACCTCTAAATCTTACGTATCATATGTGGCAAACTCCGTTAGGGTTTTTATCCCCAGTTCCCATTATTTTTGTCACATATTTATGGCGCCCGAACTAATGTTTTTATCCCCTTTTCTGCCTTTAATCTTTCCTTAACGAACCCGTTTTTTTGTCGTTCGTGGGTGTATCCGTTTTCCGGATACTATGGTTCAAGTTTTAATACCTCAAGACCCCCTTACTTAATTTAATCGTGCAGTTTTCTTGGAAACGTGTGGTTTTTTGTTTGTATGCACGGTATTTTTTTTCTTCTCTTCACACGGGTCGTTTTTTCCCGGCTTAATGGCATTATACCTCTTTCGGATAATTGCTTACGTGTTGTTGAGTTGTTTTTGCCTGTGTATTCCCTTACGATTCCAAGAGAATTTTTATTTAAGTAGTCAATGGCCAGACTCTAGATTTCTTTCAATCGAAAGTCGGGACAGACTTACTTTTTAGTTCACGATTATTTAACCTTGGTTTAAGGAAAAAATCTTTAAAGGTTACTGTTTGGAATATTTTTACGCGTTGCTTTGCGAGGTACTCCTTAAATTTTTGGCGTACCCTGTTCACTTTTATGTGACAACGTTTCTGTATTCCGCAGTATTGTTTAGATTTCTTGAGGTCTTATAACAATTTCCCATTTTTCAAATTTCTTTCATTAATCTTGCCCTTGTCTTACCTCAAATGGCCTATTTTTCGGTAGAGTTGTCCCTTTAGACTCTTGCGTATCGCGTTTCAGACTTCCGGTGTTAATTTTATCCGTGAGTCGGATTTTCACGCATCCGCCTTTACCGTTTTTGTCCACATTTTCGCTGGCGTAACCGACTATGTTTCGCAAGTTTTTTCAGTTTTTGACAACCCTACTGGTCTTTAATGTTTTACTAGTTCTGGGGTTTTTTCCCTCGAGATGTGTTAAGCTTGACAGCCCTACTTGCCTATTGTGCGGAGTGCTCCTTTTTTCCTTCTTCGTTCTCTCTTTATACTATCTAGTTTTAATTAGTTGTTTAGTTATGCTCTTTCGGCATTAGTTGACTATTTTAGGCTGTGCATAGCGATCCCTTAACACTAGTGTGTTGTTGGGGTTATTAAGTTGGTTCACTTCTAGATGGAGTTTTTGCCGTTTGTATGTGTACGTTCGTGTATAAATGTCAATTTCTACCAGCTTCAAGTAAACGTTCGTAGTTAACTAGTTACTTAGAGAGTTTTTATTTTTTTCTTCTTCAGGGCTGTCCAACGTCTATAGGGTTGTCCAAATTTCAAAATTTTTTGGACTTCTCGCCTTTTTTTGTGAGTTTGTGGGTATTTTGAAACGCTAACTATCGTTTCGAGCCGATCTCTTTTGTCGCGTTTCATAATTAAATTATTTTTTGATGTCGTTGCTCTATGGTATTTGAATTTGAAAATTGTTGTTATTTTTTGACAAGAAAAACAAAAGGTTGACCGTGATCCCGTCTACAGATGCGAATTTAATTTTTTTTTGATAAATTGTTTTATAAGTCGTTATTGAGGCCCACAATTTTATTCTGTGGGAAGTAATTTGTATAAGGAAACCGCTTTGCGTGTATTTTTGGTTCTGCGGCGAATTACATTGTTATATCTCCGTAGGGTTTCATCCAGCCCCTACGAGGTTGACGTCCCCGAAGTTTTACAATAAAGGATTAATCCCGGGATGGAGCAGTGCTGATCACCAGCCACTCCTTTCTACTGCCCGCCCAGCTGCTCGCCATAAGGGAAGTGAATTTATTTTATCTTTTATCCCGAGCGACTCTCTGACTCTCTGACCTTTCCGCCGACCTAGAAGATTTCCTGTTTCCAGTTTCTGACCATTAGTTATTTATTTTAAATTTTAAAAGTGTTTTGTATCTGATACATATTTTGTTAAAAAGATAGGGTAATTCAGATCAAACTGAAATTTTAAACTTAGTAACTTATTTAAGTACCAAAGGGACGGTGACGATCGTTGCCTGCCGGCATACTATAAAATAACCATTTTATATACAGATAAAATTGTAACCTTAAATTTATTTCCGTAAATTCTCCATAAATATATTAGGTCATTGTTTTTAATTGTCTACACGGTCAACCATTGTATATTGTTCATATTGTTGGTCATATTGTTTATTGTTCCTTCTTTTTAGGAAAAAATCATAAAATATATTTATTCTAATTTACCCCATAATATTTTTTTCTTCAAACTCCATTTAGGCCTGAACCTCTAAATCTTACGTATCATATGTGGCAAACTCCGTTAGGGTTTTTATCCCCAGTTCCCATTATTTTTGTCACAGTACGTAAGTTTTTGAAAAACTCATTGGTACATTGGCCGTCCAGATTTGAACCCGGTACCCGTGGTTAGATGGACCGAGTCGTTACCGGTTGAGCCACTGACGCTTTTTAAATCCAATACCATTTCAAAAATGACCTGAATTGATTTTTTTAATACAGTTGCTTGAAAAGTGGTAGTTTATGTGCCCAGTTAACTGTGCGCAAAAATGATTTTACCGCACACGTGCATTTTACTTTGCTACTTTTTAATTTATAGAAAAATGATAATAACCAAAGATTCAGAATCTTTTTTCATACTTTTGAAAGAGAAAGGCTGCCTACATTACGCTAGTTGGTTAGATACTCCTTGGGGTATATCTTTATGAACAAAGGATAATATAGATACCACGGTGGCCTGTGTCAGCAGGAGATAGATTCATGTCATGACGCATGAAGCGCCTACGAGTAGGTCACACTAAGGAATATGTCATCTTTGCCCAGGAGGTTTCTTGCTTATAATATTATCCAAAGCCTTATGGTAATCTATTTATGGTTATATTAAAAAAAACTTACAAATGTGTTTGTGCGTATATGTTTTGCGCCTTGTTTACCTAGTTGTGTCTAGCTAAACAAGGCATAATTTTCGTAAAACTGAATTGAGTTGTTTCGGTTGTGAATAAGAATTTAATTAAAGAATAGTTAATATAATATGTGTGATAAAAAATATACCTAAATGTAGAGGAAAAATAAAGTGAGATTACACCAACGGACATTTAAAATGAGCCACAAGTAGCGAAAATGAACTTTGGTTGCCAAAACCTTGATAGATAACCTAACCTCGTATTTATTTTGTTGTTCCGTTACGGTTCTTTTTTTTAAACGTGTTTCTCACAACTGTATTGAAAACTTCGGACAAACTCGTGACGATGGTAAGCCCTCGCGCCTGCGGCTCGGGCTTAAAAATGTCATTCGTTGGTTATTTGCCTTTTTACCACCCTTGTATCAATAAAAAACTTTTTTTTTTCAACAATATGAATTAGTATGGAATTACATAACAAACTGAAGTGTCATTTATTCTGGCTGTTTCTTTCTTTCATAAAAGTTCACTATAATTATCAAGTACATTTGGCTTTATTTTATACTAGATTTTGCTTGCGGCTTCGCTTGCATGGGCATCGTTTTAAGGGTTCAGTAGTCAAAAAGGAACCCTTATAGTTTGGGCATGTCTGTCTGTCTGTCCATCTATCCGCGGAATACCTCAGAGACTATTAGTCTAAAAAGCTGTAATTTGACATGCGTTTACTCATTAACCACGCCGACAATAGGACATAAAATCAATTTCAAAGGAAAACTATCACGGCTAAGTAGACTTTCTTAGTTTATGAGTAATAGTCGACCAACTTAAGACATGCAGTTGGATTCGTAAAAAATCATAGATTTTCCCTACAAAATGGTCTTATACCAACTGCAAAAACAATTTTGTTTTTTAAAATATACATTTATTTTTTGAAGAGACTACTATGCGCGAGTCCGACTCAATCAACGTCCGTCTTAATCACTTCCCCTCAACTATTTCTATGCAAAAAATTCGTCATCCCGATGCTCCGTTGCGACGCCCACGAGGTTACGCGAGCCTGGAAATAAGTTTTACTTAGATTCCCTGGGAACTATCTCGGGCCATTTTAATAAGTAGTCTGTGTGAGTTTTCCATAGATCCTCCGGGATCTATCTCGGGATATGATAATAAGAAGTATATTCATTTCTCGCCCTTTTAACCATCTCCGTGCAAAAAATCACAACATTCCTTTGCTCTGTTGCGTTGTTAAAGAAATCAATCAAAATAGTGTTTTTTTTAAGTTCCTACAGGAGCTGTACCAGAATACACTATTTTCACGGGCTAAAAAACCTTATACGGATTATAACGAACATTTAAAAAAAAATTTGCCAAATCGGTTTAGTGGTTTAAATGCGCTTAAGTACTAACGAACAACATTTATTTTTACAAGCTTTTATTGAACTTGCAATGTATGTAGGTACTTATGTTTGTCTGGGTGAAATCTTGCAAGTTAAATTTGGCTCTTTTCACGATTTCCGATTTAGCTGAAATTTTGCATGCATATGTGTATTGCGTGACAATACAATATTAAATGCTTGTACCTAAAAGTTTTTAGGTTTTTCGAAAATTATTACATAACTAAATTGGATATACATATAAAGCCACACAGTTAGACGGATTATTTTTCGAAAGTTTCCTGTTATACAAAATTGGTAAGCCCTTGGCATTATCTCCCGTGATGATAAGTGACGATGATGCCGGAGATGGAAGAGGGCTTACCAAGATTGCTCAACGCAATGGGGAACTGGTTATCATAAATACTTCCGGAACACATCGATGCTTCAACATTAAGGTATGGCGAAAAAACCTACATAAGATAGTGGTTGCTGTCCAGGCGGGCTTAAAATGTCCTACTGCCAACCAAACCGAGTCTTACAAAGTTAGAATCCACTGGAAATCGAACACGCGACCTCCTGGTGTAAATCATGAAGACTAACCACTACCATCCTGGACACTTCATACAATGGGCCAGAAATGACATTCCAAAAAATGAATGACGGAACAAACGAAATAGCGGCGAAATCGTTCGACAACCAAACTGTAACTAATCTGTATCAATCTGGGTGACGAGGGGGTGAGGTCGCAATCTAGAGAGCGGCAGGGAGTGTCCATACAGTACTAATACTATACTATATACTTTGCAACTACGCTACGAAGACGGCTAATCTTTTCTGATTCCCAGTACAGGGAGGTAGGCTTAAAATTAAGACTATAGCCTGTTTTAAATTCGTTCCACGCACAGAATGAATTCCTAACGGCGCGGCGCGGCGGTGCTGTCAGACTTTCTCTTAAACATTGATAAATAAGACCTGCCTGTTCGCTCCGCTTTTATTAAAATTTAAGTACGGATTCCAAATGGAAAGATGAAACGGCTGGTATTGCCTGTTTGGATTGGAAACTCCTTTTTTCTCTTTTTTTTTGCCAGCGCCGAGTTTTGCGATTAGTCGTAATGAAACACGTTTTAGCTTCTGGTTCATTGTTGACTCGTTTTGGATTTGTTTTTGTTTTTTTATTTCCTTGCCAGTAATAATTTATGCTACAGTGGTCCACACATTAGGATAAGCCTGTATCAACCTATTTGCATAATAATGTGGGGACCGTGAGTTAGAAACTCTGAGGTTAGAAACAAAACGAAATGAGAAACTTATTGAATAACTTTAGGAATAATTAATGCATAAATTCTTAACTCCTATTTTTTGGCCAGCTGGGTGATAATAGCTGTGGGTCTGTACTCACGGAATTAAGACGAAATTAAAGACAGCTCACACTCGGAAATCCATCAAGCCGTTTAGGCTACATAGCGTGCCCAATAAATAAATAACCTGTTTCTTTGGCTAGTTGGGTAAAAATATATCCTATGAGTGAATGAGTGAGTGAGTGAGTGAGTAAGTGATCACGGGATCAACACAAATCTAACGACACCGCGAACTTTAATATCCAGCAAGCTGTTTAGGTTACAGGGCGTGCCAAAAAATAAATATACATACATAAACTCGAAAAACATAACCCAGCCAGGTAAAAAGATAATTAATATTATGGATAAAAAATTAAATAAATATTTAATAGTAATTTTAATCCTATGATTATGTTTTGTGTGGTTGTAGCTCAGAGCAATTTGCGTGGTTGGACCTGGATGGGTTTGAATATAAGTGGCATTTGTCTCGACCGTTTCCGTGCTTCACAAAGCTATGATGGCAGTTGTTAAGCCGTGTTCGAGTCGACTTTTTCTGCTGGACGAAGTATCTTTAGAATCGTCGCGTCGCGTCTATTTAATTTAAATGAGCAATTCTGTATATATAATCTGGATCTCGAAAAAGGCTCCAAAGATTTGCTTGAAATATTGTATACGAGGATTTTTGGGGGCGAACCACTAACGGGCGTTGCTCCATAACGCAACCGAATATTTGGTCAGTTTTTGCATCATTGTCATGAGCTCAACTAGTACTTTCATTTTATATCTTACTCAGCCATTTCCTTTATCGTTTTTTCTTTGCTTACAATAGCTAGTTTTTCTCAGGCGCTATAAGTATATAACGCAACTACTTTGCGCAGGCAGACCGACATACTTAAAATCAGAGGGTTGCCATTTGTCCTCTGAACATAAGTTTATCCATTTCCATTATAGTTACCAAATTTGTCGTCACCGCCTAGTATAAACCGTTTGACGCGAGCTGGCAGCGTAGAGCGGCATTTATAAGAGGTGCAGCTAATTAAATGAACGAACTTTATACAACTGGAGGTAATTCGGACTTAACCCTCGTGTGTGGAGTATGGTGGACAGCTCCTCCGGTAAAAAGATGTTCTGAAGCGTCATATGAAAGGATGCAACATAGAACCCTCTCAATGGGGGAGTTTTTTTATTTTATTCGCAATTGGTAAGCCCTTGGCATCATCTCACCCGAACGTTTGTCAGCAGCACGGCCAGAATGGCGCAGGATTGTGAATAGGCAAGTGCGCGAGTTTAAGGATCAGCGTAAAGCTGACCTTGATACCAAACGCGACCAGTTAAAGGCCCGACCATTTCATACAATTACGAGGGTCCCTCTGTGCGCGAGGTGTTTCTATGCGAAGATTGGCTACATAAACCATCTTCGAGCGCACGCGAGGCAAACCGACTAGGAGTCGGTTTGCCTCGCGTGCGCGTATTTTAATTTAATTCATGGTCTACCTTTCCCGAGTTTTGGAAGATACCCTTGTCCCAGTAGTTATGGGTTGTTCTACATTTTTGTGATTAAATTAATTTTACGTAGTGGCAAAAGGTAATAGAGATATGAATATTATAACGATAGCCAGTGTAAGCTTTGTTTGCAAATATTTTTCGAAACAAAACATCAAAACCATTAATTCCATGCATCCTACAGTAGCAACGTTGTTTTGTTGCATTAAAGCTGGCGGGAAAGTTTGGAAATAAATTTTTAAGACGGCGGCAGTGCAGCGACCGTGGCGTCGTGTCCAGAACGTAGTTTTAAAAAACTGGTCAAGTGCGTGTCAGAACCGCACACATAGGGTTCCGTACCATCATACTAGATGGCATTAGTTTCTTTATGTATAAAAAAACTAGTTTTTTTGTATGGAGACCCCCCTAAATTATTCACTTTTTCTAATTTTTAAAATTTGTTCTTATAGCGGCAACAGAAATACATCATCTGTGAAAGTTTCAACTGTCTAGCTATCACGGTTCATGAAATACAGCCTGGTGACAGACGGACGGACAGAGAAGTCTTAGTAATAGGGTCCCGTTTTTACAAATAATCTGTCAAATATGTAGTTTCAGTGCCGTATTGCAGGACTTAGGTAAATGTTATTGATGTTACAGTACCATGTTTTTCGTAAAAGCCGAACTTACGAGTATACTCAGATTTTTTTAAGTATTTTTGAAAAAAAAAAACCACAAACTGGATGTTGATGCGGGGGTTGAGTATGCTGTATATTTTTTGGTAGTTAGCACCTACCTCCAAGAATTTTAGGCAACCTTAAGAATGGGAAGATATAATAAAGAGTTGGGGAGGAGCTTACCACACCACGTTGCAATCAGGCCAGGGCATCCAAGATGACGCAGCAAGGCTTGTAAAGGCGCGGAGCACATTCACTTAACTTTTAATTTAATTGGTTTCTAGTTCACCAGTACAGCTGTATAATCATAAATGCACATACAATTTTAACGCTCAATTCAAATGAAAATGGAGGAGTATGCCTTGACATATCGGGCATGCAGAATCGGAGCGTCTATTTAGCGCGGCGGCGCGGCGTTGAGAAAAAGCACACTGTTGCATTGGGTCGGCAGAGGATGCGCAGGAGTTTTTAAGAGCCGAAACATCTTCGTAGTTCGACGATCTTATACGAGCGCAGGCATTTCACAGTGGTGTGAAAAGGATGGAAGGTAGCGGAAAAATGATGAGAAAAATGGATAAGGATAGGGAATCCATCTCAAGGCAGCCAACGTAACAGAGGCTCAACTACTGGATATGAAAAAACCCCGCTCCCAGTATTCTAACTAACAAATTTTCCAAGGAACTGATACTGAATAAACAAATAATTTTCAACTAACTTATAAAATTTTTAGGCGCAGGCTTTAATATTGCATTATCACGCGATATACATGCAAAATTTCAGCTCAATCGGAAACCAGGAAGTGGGGCAAATTTAACTTGCAAAATTCCACCCGAAAAAACATACATACATCGCAAATTAAATAAAACTTGTAAAAAAAGTCGAACTTTATCTCCAAAATACTATGTGTGAGGTGTTCTTGAAACCTATTGATTTAATTCTAAAAATTCATTCAGATTCTCCCCGTGACAAACTTTTGAGTTTGTGTTTCTTATTCCTTTATCTTATGTTAGTAGAAGCATAATCTGCCCACGGGGTCGTTAATATTGACTCATTTCAGATTTTTCTCAAAAGTACGCTTTTCAGACTAAATATCTGAAAAATAATCATATCTACGCTTTCATTAAGATAATATAGGAACGGCATACGTAGCTATAAAATCGGTGTAAGTTCTGTGCATATATGGGTTAAGGGAAAATCTTAGACCCATCTCTGTCAGATCAGATTGTATACGATTAAAATAGATACACTGCTGACAGAAATCTTACTACGAAAAAATGTTTTCTAAAACAAATAAAAGTTTTATTGGAAATATCTTTTGAAAGGGTCTTAAATGGTCATACAACTAATAAATATGCATTGTATGTATTTTGTTACTTTTATATTATTTTGTTTTTTTAAGTTCATGAAGCGTTGGGAAGAGATAACTAAACAGTTTTTTCTATCGAGTGAAGTAATTCTAAGACGTATTTCCGACTCGACAGTGTCGTCAAGTCGGTACAGTCAAGGTCAAAAATATAGATACACTAGCTGTCCCGGCGAACTCCGTACCGCCTTACATTACATTACACTGCCCTGCCCTACCCTACACTACCCTACACTACACTACACTACCCTACCCTACACTACCCTACCCTACATACACTACACTACACTACCCTACCCTACACTACACTACCCTACCCTACACTACCCTACCCTACCCTATCCTATCTCTCAAGTTGGATCGAACTGCACATGGTGTGCGAATTTTATTATAATCGGTTAAGTGGTTTAGGAGTCCATTGAGGACAAACATTGTGACACGAGATTTATATATATTAAGATAAGATTAAAAGCATCAAAAATATCGTCGTCGTGGAAATCCTTGGGGGAGGCCTATGTCCAGCACTGGACGTCTTTCGGCTGATATGATGATAGTGATTGACTCGTAGACTATGACACAATATTCTATTGTGACTATGACAAAGACTTACCTGTCGGACGTCACTTTCGGCACCGTTGGCTAGGTATTGGGTTTGTCGAAGATTTGGTGCTAGCAGTTGCCTGTCGACAAAAGAAATAATATGGTGTAAATAATGTTCGCTATTTATTTTGTTAGGTCAGGTATTTTATAAAATACTAGTGGACATCGTTTTTGCCAACAAATTCTTATTCGCTTTATGCCTATCCCGTGGGAATGAAAAGTAATCCGGCCTTATTCCTTGCCTCTATCGTATGGGGCCTCCCACTCGGTGGACCGACGACCTGGTGAAGGCCGCGCGAAGCCGCTGAAGAAATCCTTGCGGGAGGCTTTTGTACAACAGTGGACGTCCTTCGGCTGATATGATGATACTTGAGGAGGAGAAACCTCATTTACGGCTCTAATACGATTTGTTACCTACGTGGTAATTTTTGTTTGTTTTAAAGTGTTTCGTTTCAAAATAACGACGACATATTGATTTGCATTGATCCTTCAGATAACATTATAACCTTAGACGTTATCTGAATATATTTTTTGTAATAAACATCAAAGTTTTTTTTTTCGGAAACCTTACAGACAAAATAAAAAAAAAAACTATAAACTTAAATGGACAAAACCAATACCATTAAAAAGTTTTCTGACTATTTAAAAGTTTGAGTAAATATTCTTGATATGATAAATTCTTTTGCAAACCAAATTTATTCCAAACACGCGCGAAGGACAAATCCAAATTATTTCCCGGCAATCTGGCGAGTGCGGGGAAAACCCGCTGTCAAACGCAGCCGCCACTGGCCACCTTGAACCAACATGGGGGAAATTATGCAGTAAACAATATTTTAACACAAGATATTAAGCTAAAGAGAATTTGAACTCGATATTTTTGTGATTTTTAGGGTTCCGTACAACAACAAAAAACGGAACCCTTATAGGATCACTCGTGCGTCTGTCTGTCTGTCTGTCCGTCTGTCACAACCAATGTGCTCCGAATCTACTGGGCCAAATCAGGGGAAATTTGGTAGGATGGTGTAAAAATCGGGGGAAAAATTAGGATTTTTTTAAAAATAAGTTTTGCAAACCTTATTGTGTCAAAAATCATATGAAAGGGCTTTCTCAAATATGTTTTTGTTATTAATGTAAAATAAACAGTATTGATTTCATACATGAAAGAAGACGAAAATTGACCATTACCTAACCTTAATCTCCGAAACTACTGAGCCTATTAAAAAAAAAACAAAATATTACTTGTAGATTACAGCAAAACCTATAAGGATTCTATCAATTGAAAATAAAGTGGTAAACTCAGTATAATTCGTTCACTTACGGAAAATAGTTCACTAAAACACCACTAGATAGCGCTAGTAGTATTTTTCAGTTACCCTCATACAGCGAGTCCAATTCACATTTGGCCGGTTTTTATTCTTTCTATGATTTCTAGATCATTTTACGAGGTTATACTTATTTCTAACAAACAAATTTATTTTCTCAAACATGCGCCAAAAATATAAAAATAAAAAACACAAAATATGATATTTAGGTGCGTACAGAGCAACTACCCCATTCAAACTGAATGAAATGGTGTCTCTTTTAAATATGGAACAAATAAACACTACAAATGAATACCAATTTTGCTGAAGACAAGGCGGTAAGGCCAATGAGCTTTAGCCTGCCCTAAAAAGGCGAAACAAAGTAATTAAATCTTTTGTTTGTAGTTACGTGCGAAGTTTCTTTAGCTATGATCTTACTGTGATTCAGAATACACTTATCCACGTCATTTAATTTATATTTTGTTATTTCCCTGCATTTTTTTAAGAAAAGCTCTATCAGCCTTTTTTTTAATTCAAAATTGGTAAACCCTTGACAATATCTCACCTGGTGGTAAGTGAAGATGTTGCCGAAGATGGAAGCGGGCTTACCAAGATTCCCCAACGCAATGGGGAACTGGCTATCTTATCTTCATGCCGGAACACACCAATGATATCAACATTGATATTTGGCGGCAAGACTTAGATAAGATGGTGGTAGCTAGCCAGGCGGGCTTAGAAAATGCCCTACCACCAACCAAACCGAGTCTTACAATTGACCCCGCCGGGAATCGAACCCGCGACCTCCTGTGTAAAGCCAGTGGACTTTGCCTCTGAGCTACGAAGGCGGTTACTGAGCTACGAAGGCGGCTAGGCCTACACGGAGATGGCAATTTCAGGTCTCGTATAAATAAAAACCCTGAAAGCTAGAGGCAAAGCTCGGGCTTCGGACTCATACCCGGCCATTCATGCTTTCATTATTACTTCAAAATGTACTTATTGATAAATATGGTCGGCGGTTGCCTGGTATTACACTTAGCATCACCCGCGGTCACGTGAAGGGCATTTAGATTAAAACCTACGCACTTGTGCAAAGCGAACTTCATACACATCTGGAATCAGATGTGTAGGTTTCCTCACGATGTTTTTCTTCACCGTTAAAGCAATCGGTAAGTATATGTACGTAAGTTTCGAAAACTCATTATTACATTGGCGGTCCGGATTTGAACCCGGGACCTGTTTAGGAGGACCGAGTCTTTACCGGTTGAGCTACCGACGCTTCCTACGCTACTTAGTTTGTTAACAAAATAAAATAAACCGTTAATTCCTTCGGTACACATGGGGGGGGGGGGGGGTGGGGGAAGGGGGCGCCTCTATTTTAAATAGCGTAAAGTAAATACCCATGATACGTTGCTCATTTCTATGTAGGTGTAGAACAAACAACAAACAAGTATGAAGCATTAAGCGCCCTTCACACGTGGTGGCCCAGAGCTTGCCTGGCTTTTAAATTCGTAAGCCGTTAAAGCCCTTTCACACGACACGTTTGGCGCAAAATTTAACCCGTGAACCATTATTTTGGTCGAAAAGCCATTGTTATTAAAGTTGATGTGTGAAATGATGTATGCGATGTTTTGTGCCTGTTGACACGTGAAAAATGCTTGTTTCTCTATAGTTGGGTTTGAAGGATATATTTTTATTGACTTGTTTCATATAAAAGATATTTGGTTTTATCATTTTGTACATAACGTCTCGTACTTATAATTTTACATCAATAAACGCGATGTTTATTCCACTTTTTCGCCTAAAGGGCTAAACGTCATCAAGAAGCTGCTTGTGGCTCGCAAACCGTGCAACTTCGATAACTGTCAAGAAATAAAATAATAGATTACTTATCCACCCAGGCAAAGCTGTGAGCAAAAGATAGGTTATTTATAAAGTCTATTGACCTTGACCTCCGCTTTATACCACAACCACAGTCTCGAGAATCCATACAATCGTCCACTTCGTGTAAACAGAGCAATCGTGCGGGGTCCGAGAGGCGAGACGGGGGAGATTGAGCCCAAATTGTCATCGTCCTCGTTGTTCAGTCACTCGGGACAATTTATTAGCACCGCCAGCGCAGTTTTATAATTGTATAATACCAATATGTTTTCCTAGAATTTAAATTTACTCCATAAATGAATTCTAAAAAATAAAGAAGAGTACGTGTTCTCTCAGTATTATTACGTCTCACTGTACTGTAACCTTCATCATCATATCAGCTCATGTACGTACCCACCGAGGGGCTCGAGCCTACCTTGAATTAGGGTGATGGGGCCTTAGTCGACCACGCGGGCCCAGTGCGGGTTGGTCGACATCACAAACAACCTTACAGTTTCTTTAGAAGACTTGTGCGGGTTTTCCTCACGATGTTTTCCTTCACCGTAAGAGCGTCGAATAAACGTCATATAAAATCGAAATTCAAAAACACATTGGTACGTGGCAGGATTCGAACCACGACCTCCCGGACAGGAGGTAGTGTCCCTTGCCATTAAGAAAGCGCACCCTGGACACTTCATGCAACGGGCCAGAAATGACATTTCAAAAAGGAATGACGGGACAAACAAAATGGCTGCGAAATCCTATACGTTCGACAACCAATCTGTATCAATTTGGGTGACGAGGGGGTGAGATCGCAATATAGAGAGCGGCAGGGAGTGTCCATACTGTGTGTTAGTACTAATATAATATATACTTTGACGAAAGTCTCTTCACTTCTCCATCGGCCGCGCGGCAGTCAGTCCTGAGGACGACCGTCGCATGATTTGACTCTCCCCTCCTGAAGTATTAGGTGAGGATAGTCACCGGTGCGGTAAAATGATAGTTATTTTAATTATTCCGAAGTAGTTTTTAAGTTTTTACAAACATAGGCTAAGTCTCGATTGTTACTAACACATGTTATGGATTTTTGTGTTCCGACATAAACTTTATTTATTTATTTATTACGCCACCGACGCTCCTGTAACTGGAAACTTAGTAGCGTGAAATATTGTAGTAAATTTTCAACCAAATTCCAAAAAGGAGTTGGTTCACAATCGACTGTATGTTTTTTTTGTGTATTTGTTACGCGATATCTTTGCAGACTGTAAACCGATTTTCTTTCTTTTTTTGTCTGATAGTGTATACTTCCTAAGTTGTTCCTATATTAATTTTCATAAAGTCAGTGCAGTACTTTATTAGAAAATTAACAAAAACCAATAATAATAATACAAGATTGAACTAAGTTGTTGTGATCGAAGTCGGTTTTTTTGACGTGTTCAGTGTTTCCGATTATATCTAAGCGAGAAAAAGTTAATCAGGTATTGGGAAAAATAAAAATATATGCTTTATATATAGCCTTTACTACAATTTTAAAACAAACTTAATTTAAAAAAACTTTGTATTTTACTTTTATCTTTAACTAGCTGTCCCGGCGAACTTCGTTCCACCTTACAATTCACTACACTACCATACCCTACACTACCCTACCCTACCTAACACTACCCTACCCTACCCTACACTACACTACCCTACCCTACTCTACCCTGACTACACTACACTACACTACCCTACCCTACCCTAACACCAATTATTTTTTGACTAATATTTTTTTTGACGTGACAACGTCTTATAATTCGATAGAGCTGGCTGCACGCACGAAAAAACATGACTCATGCGTCGTTACCTCGCTCTGAGGCGTTCCGTCATGCGTCGTTACCTCGCTCTGAGGCGTTCCGTGTAAGTCTTGAAGTGCAAGCGAGAGCGCGAACGAGCGACAAAGATTGACGTGACAACGTCTTATAATTCGATAGAGCTGGCTGCACGCACGAAAAAACATGACTCATGCGTCGTTACCTCGCTCTGAGGCGTTCCGTCATGCGTCGTTACCTCGCTCTGAGGCGTTCCGTGTAAGTCTTGAAGTGCAAGCGAGAGCGCGAACGAGCGACAAAGAAGCACAATCGGCCTTTACGTTCGGCAGCGTTCGACATCCGTCTCTCTCCTACTTGAGTGAGCGATGTGTCTGTGTGAACAGCTGCTATACTATAGTACATCTACATGTTTTGATCGAGTATCAAGTGCAGTGAAAAGTGAATGTGTTGTTCTTCTTTATAACAACGATAATTACAGCGATAAAGGTAATGATTCTTTCGATATTAATTATATATTCAGTGATATATTGTCGAATATTCGTGCTTTCATCATTAAAATGAATAGCATCGGTCCGCTAGTGCAGCGATTATAGGTTATGCTATAATTGACAAAATTAAAACAATAAGTTAACAGAACTATTTCACGATGAGTAAAAAATTGATGACTTTACTATTCAATCGAAATAATTATCGAGTGTTATTATGATTTAAAAAAATTAAAACATAAATATTAAATCTTCCATATATCACAACAACGTGTCTCAAATGACAGGTTGGACCAGCCATCCGTCAAAGGGAACATTTTCTCCTATATTAAACACATTGAGGCGGGCTTTTTAAAAACTAGATTTACGAAAATTTTAATGTTTCCAAATTTTAAATTTTAAATGTAAGATTTATAAACAATAATTTAATGATTGTTTATTCTTATAATGAATTATTTAAAAATATTACTTTTTTATAACAAATTACAATTAAACTTGCAAAAATAATTAAGTAACTAATTGAAAAAAATTAATTATATTATTAAAATAATGTTTATTAAAATAATATTAATAAAATAATTAAGTAACTAATTGAAAAAATTTAATTATATTATTAAAATAATATTTCCAAATTTTAAATTTTAAATGTAAGATTTATAAACAATAATTTAATGATTGTTTATTCTTATAATGGATTATATAAAAATATTACTTTTTTATAACAAATTACAATTAAATTTGCAAAAATAATTAAGTAACTAATTGAAAAAAATTAATTTTATTATTAAAATAATAAAATCAAAATTTTAATTTTAACAATTGATTAGAAATTTAAACAATCAATTTTATTCAAGTATTTTGTTGTATTTTTATTGACGTGATAACGTCTTAATATAATTCGATGGAGCCGGCTGCACGCACGAAAAAATGTGTCGTTACCTCGCTCTGAGGCGTTCCGTGAGGCGTTCCGTTGAAGTTCCGTTAAGGCTTGAAGTGCAAGCGAGAGCGTGCAACGAGCGACAAAGAGGCACAATTGGCCTCCGCGTTCGGCAGCGTTCGACATCTGTCTCTCTCCTACTTGAGTGAGCGATGCGTCCGCGTGGACAGCTGCTATACAATACATTTACATGTTCTCGTCAAGTATGAAGTGCAGTGAAAAGTGAATGTGGTGTCAATTGTTTATAGCAATGATAATGAAATATATATTTTTTAAAGGCATAATAAACATTCAGTCCGCAAGATAACTACTTGAGCAGCAAGATTTCATGATTGAGCGGCAGAAAAACATGTCTATAAGCAGCAACTCAACACTGTAGGAAGAGTGTGGTACGGGGAGTTCTAAATGGAAGCGGGAGCGAGCGAAGCGAGCTCGGACTTGCGGAGCACCCCGACTCGGATCCGTTAGGTTCGGAGACTGTGCGGGGAGGCGAGCTAAGCTCGCCTCCCCGCACAGTCGTAGTGTTAGGTTTAACATGAGAACACAGAAGTAGGAGCCCCGAAGGGGCTCCGTCGACCACTCAACACTGTAGGAAGAGTGTAGTACGGGGATGTTTAAAATAATTACAGCCATCCAGAATGACATAAATTGCTGATTGATTTTGAAATGTTTGCTGACCATAAGTTGCTGACCAATTAGCTATTTATGCTGACCGATTAGCTATTTCTGCTGACCGATTATATTTTTCTGCTCACAGACTGATGGAATGGTTTCATAATATCGAAAGAATCATTACCTTTATCGCCGCAATTATCATTGGGTGTCAATTAAATGGTTAGCATAGTATTGTACTATGCTAACCATTTAATTGACACCCAATGATAATTGCGGCGATAAAGGTAATGATTCTTTCGATATTATGAAACCATTCCATCAGTATTTTCTTATGACGTTGTCACGTTCAACTATCGTCAGTAAACCGACTTTACAGACAACCGTTTTTTACCGATGAATATCATATATTAATACTTATTATCCTATTCCGGACGAAGACAAAAGCAAAAACACAAAAATCATAAAAATTGGTCCAGCCGTTCTTGAGTAACTAACACGACTTTCTTTTATATATAGAAATATAAATTACGCGTTGAATGACTTTAAAATAATCTCATACCTACATATCTACAATACCGAAGTCATCCACTCCATGCGAACAAACTTTTTCCACCGCTGCGCTGTCTCGTTTCCAAACATTTTGCGAGCGAT
Source organism: Coleophora flavipennella (assembly GCA_947284805.1). NCBI lineage: Eukaryota > Metazoa > Arthropoda > Insecta > Lepidoptera > Coleophoridae > Coleophora > Coleophora flavipennella. The sequence goes on from OX369305.1 coordinate 9,783,666, forward strand.
TTGAGTCCGTAGGTGGACCGTCCGTAAAAGTTTCTGTACTCGGACAGTTTCTTGCTGAAGACAGATGAGCGGGTAAAGTTTCTCTTTTTTTTTCCTCATGTGATTGGTCGTTAGTCTTGCTGTTGGCGAATCCTGAACTGATTTGAAGATGCGATAGATGGGTTGTTTAAAATACAGAAATGTATTCTACAAGTAGATTTCTACCACGTTAAATTGCACTCAGTTGGATTTTTACCCAAATGCGCCAGATTTATAGGGTTATTTATTAACACTTATCATCATATCAGCTCATACACGTCCCCACCGATGAGCTCGAGCCTACCCTGAATTAGGGCGATCAGGCCTTAGTCGACCACGCGGGCCCAGTGCGGGTTTGTCGACTTCACACACAACCTGCGAGTTTCCACGACCTCCCGGATAGGAGGCAGCGGCCCTAGCTATTAACACTTATAGTACACCAAAATACAAATTCAAGCTAATACTTAAGGATAGTGTAAATGTTTAAAAAGCGTCGGTGGCTCAACCGGTAACGACTCGGTCCATCTAACCAGAGGTACCGGGTTAAAATCTGGACGGCCAATGTACCAATGAGTTTTTCAAAAAAAACTTACGTACATACTTACCGATTGCTTTAACGTTGAATGAAAACATCGTGAGGAAACCTGCACACGCCTGCGAAGAAACTCGAAGGTTGTGTGTGAAGTCGACCAACCCGCACTGGGCCCACGTGGTCGACTAAGGCCTAATCGCCCTGATTCAGGGTAGGCTCGAGCCCCTCGGTGGGGACGTATATGAGCTGTAATGATGAGTGTAAATGTTATACAGTGGACGGTTTTATTGCTAACCTTTTAATTTTTTCGAGTGTGTGTAAATGTATATAAGTTTATTTATTTGGCATGTTTAGCTAAACGGTTTGATGGGTTTTGAAGTACGAGGTGTCGTTAGATTTGTCTTGATCCCTTAAGTGATATAGGATGCATTTTTTCCCGACTGTCCAAATAAAAGGTATTAAGTTTCTATGAAATTGGGTTTTTAACTTTTAATTAATTCGTTTCGTTATTATAAATAATAATGGACCTGGCACACGAGGTTACTGATATGAGGCGAATGGAATCCACCGAAATCATCCCCGTAGTCCTATCCGTGAACGGGCTAATAACAGCCGACCTTGAACGTCACCTAAGACGGCTGGATCTCCGAGGCAGACCAATAATTGCAGCAATGCAGAAAGCAGTCCTCCTCGATAATGCCCGGATAGTTCGACGCTTTCTCTCCCCGTCGCACTGAACTCCAGCTGACTGTGCTTCCGCTGGAGGTGCTCCTGCCACTTTGCCTCGTGCCAAGTGAGCAGAGTAGCTTAGGTTTATATATTGAGATGCTAATAATAAAAATGTTTCTACCAATGTAGTTACTTAAAACTGAGGTGAGTGTAATAAAGAGTATATACAAACAAATATTCGGATAAAACAAAAGTTTTAAGTTTTCTTTTATTTCAATTTAGTTTTTATTATCAGTATAAAGACCGGCACTGCTGAACAAGAACCTCCCACAAGGATCTTCACAACGAACGGTACTGGGCTGCATCTAGCGACTTCCCGCGACCATCACCAGGTCGTCGGTCCACCGAGTGGGAGGCCTGCCTACTCCACTCGAAAACTTTACTGCCCCAGTGCCCGGTCCACCGAGTGGGAGGCCTGGCTACACCACTCGAGAACTTTACTGCCCCAGTGCCCGTTCGTTTTACAAGATATGTGACCCGCCCACAGCTGAACAATTCCGTGAGCTTTGTCAAATGTTTTGTTTTTTTATATTGCAGCGTCTTGTGCAGCACTGTTATGCTGCAATATATTTTATGAATAAATGAAATTTAAAAAAATTGGTCTAGTGCGAGTCAGAACCGCGCACATAGGGTTACGTACCATCATACTAGATGGCGCCAGTTTCTTCATGTTTAATAAAAACACGTTTTTTGTATGGAAACCCCCCTTATTTTTTAAATTTTTCTTATTTTTAGTACTATTTGTTGTTATAGCGGCAACAGAAATACATCATCTGTGAAAATTTCACTGTCTAGCTATAACGGTTCATGAAATACAGCCTGGTGACAGACAGACAGACGGACAGTGAAGTCTTAGTATAGGGTCTCGTTTTTACCCTTTGGGTACGGAACGCCAAAAATAAATTGAAATTACCTACTTTGATTATCTTTTTTTACCTGTTTTTTAATCTGCAGCAAGCGCACACATGGACCTTTTGAAACCACTATACAAAGATCCTTTCCCATGTAGGCACTCAGTTAATTTAACATTAAATTAAAACCTTTTGTAATACCCGAAAAATCCGGCGTTAACACTCTGCTAAACCAACTTTGAAACACGTCCGTTTAATAAACCCGTGTTGAAGTTTTTGTTGGATCGGCCCCAGATGTCGGGGGAAGTCTTTTTGCTGCCTCCGCAACTGGGTTTATGTGCCTATGTCGATTGCAAAAATATTGGAGAATTATTTCTCGCCATGAGCACAAAAGCAGAGAATATAATTATTGTTCTACAGAAGCAAAGTATACATATGAGTACAAACATACAGTATGGACACTCCCTGCCGCTCTCTAGATTGCGACCTCACCCCCTCGTCACCCAGATTGATACAGATTGGTTAAACATAGTTGCGTTGGATTTCGCCGTGATTTTGTTTGCACCGTCATTTGTTTTTAAAAATGTCATTTCACGACCGTTGTATGAAGTGTCCGGGGTGTGACAGAAGGAAGGAGTTTTGGTATTACTAGTATTACACCTCCTTTTAATCTACACTTATATTATATAAAAGAGGTAAAGTTTGCAAGCCTGTGACTTTGTTTGTAGGAAGCAATCTCTGGAACTACTGCACCGATTTTGAAAACTATTTTACCAGTAGAAAGCTACATTATTCTTGAGTGATATAAGCTATATCTACGCTCGCGAGCCGCTTCACTCACCCTCAAAGACAGTCGTTAAAACTATGCCCACGCGAGCGAAGCCACGGGCAAAAGCCAGTGTGTTATAAAGTGCTGCTCGTTGGTAAGCGCATCACTTGAGAACGGCTAGACGGATTTGGCAATTTTTTTTAGGAAAAAAAGGAAAATTGGAAAAGCTGTCCGGTAAATGGGGGAATTGGGAAAAAACTAGAAGTGTTTTTCTATGGTACAAACATAAAAATGATATCCATCTTGGCGAAGCTACGAACAAAGTCTAGGAGGTTCTCAAATCAAAAGAGGGCTTTTTGCGTGGGGGGTTAAAATTAGTAATGTAATATAATAAATTAAATCACAATCATCAAATTAATCTATAAATAAAATTGAAGATTATACAACCCTCTTCTCAGATTTTGCGAAAATTCTCGCAAACAATATTTTTATTTATTTTGTATTGTTACGAATAAAATAGGTATTGCCTTCTTCCTAGAATAACAAGCATTCACAAACAAATTCCTTGAAATTCCTGTTGTTGTTGTGGGAATAAATAAATTGTAATGCGGCAACGCGTTGCTGATATTCTTTCTTCTTTCATTCGATCTATTTCATCTATTTCTCATGCGCTGGCACAAAACAATCCATGTGTCACATTTTAAAATAAAGTGTGACACATGTGTTTACAAAATCAAAATTCCAACATTGTACATATTTTTCACTATTAAACTTTCTATATAATAGTAGTTTATTAAACTGTTACATAATAAGGGTTCTTAAAATACACGAGTGTTTTAAGACCAAATTATGTGCAGTTTCATAAACTACTTTATCTAATCTCGTACATTGGGATTGAATCAACTAAAATACAAAGATCAAAGTTAAGAGTAAGAAAAAAATCCCACGAAATTCAGTAAGTACCTACAACAAAACGTGTCATAGCGCAGAATCCCAGCGCATCACCGCGCTTGCACTGAACCGGACGGTGTCACAGACAGGTAAAAACAATGCTTTCACTAATCTCAGACATTTTTAAACAAGAGTGTTATAAGTTTGACGTATGTATCTGTGTATCTGTCTATGGCATCGTAGTTTTAAAACGAATGGACCGATTTTGATACGGTTTTTTGTTTGAAAGCTGATGTGATCGAGCTGGATCTTAGCTATAATTTATAGAGACCGGTTCTGCGTTTCCCGCATCCGACGGCTTCCGACCTTCAGCAGGTCATAGGTCCACCGAGTGGGAGGCCTGCCTACAATATGTTTTCCGGTGCGAGGTCACCACTCGAGAAATTTACTGCCCCAACGGCCATCTGTTCTACGAGCAATGTGCCCCGCCCACTAAAGTATAGCAATTATGAGAGCTATGTTGGTTACTTTGGTTCTCCTACGGATTCGATCGATACGTTTCTGATTCGATCACGCAGAGAAACTTCGAGCATAGCACGCTCCATTGCCCTTTGGGTGGCCTTGAGTCTTTTTATGAGTGACTTTGAACTGAATCTACAGCATCTCCTGGAATCTGTTTGTAAGATAACCAACTCCTCACAAACTTACACCAGATGAATCGTATTTGGGCTCATTGGAATGTATAGTCTTGATGAATAGGAACATTTTAATGTTTTTCCTTTCACTATCCCACAATCATCTTAATATATTATATCTTAATATATATAAATCTTCTTAATATATATAAATCTCGTGTCACAATGTTTGTCCCCAATGGACTCCTAAACCACTTAACCGATTATAATAAAATTCGCACACCATGTGCAGTTCGATCCAACTTGAGAGATAGGATAGGGTAGGGTAGGGTAGTGTAGGGTAGGGTAGGGTAGTGTAGTGTAGGGTAGTGTAGAGTAGTGTAGGGTAGGGTAGTGTAGTGTAGTGTATGTAGGGTAGGGTAGGGTAGTGTAGGGTAGGGTAGTGTAGTGTAGTGTAGGGTAGTGTAGGGTAGGGCAGGGCAGTGTAATGTAATGTAAGGCGGTACGAAGTTCGCCGGGACAGCTAGTAATATATATAAATCTCGTGTCACAATGTTTGTCCCCAATGGACTCCTAAACCACTTAACCGATTATAATAAAATACGCACACCATGTGCAGTTCGATCCAACTTGAGAGATAGGATAGGGTAGGGTAGGGTAGTGTAGGGTAGGGTAGTGTAGGGTAGGGTAGTGTAGGGTAGGGTAGGGTAGGGTAGTGTAGGGTAGTGTAGAGTAGTGTAGGGTAGGGTAGTGTAGTGTAGTGTATGTAGGGTAGGGTAGGGTAGTGTAGGGTAGGGTAGTGTAGTGTAGTGTAGGGTAGTGTAATGTAATGTAAGGCGGTACGAAGTTCGCCGGGACAGCTAGTCTATTATATAAAAATGAATCGCAAAATGTGTTGGTAAGCGCATAACTCGAGAACGGCTGGACCGATTTGGCTAATTATTTTTTTGTCGAGTTCGTTATTGTCAGGAGAAGGTTCTTATGTAGGGTAGGGTAGTGTAGGGTAGGGTAGGGTAGGGTAGGGTAGTGTAGTGTAGTGTAGGGTAGGGTAGTGTAGGGTAGGGTAGGGTAGTGTAGGGTAGTGTAGGGTAGGGTAGTGTAGTGTAGGGTAGTGTAGTGTAGGGTAGGGTAGTGTAGTGTAGGGTAGTGTAGTGTAGGGTAGTGTAGTGTAGGGTAGTGTAGTGTAGTGTATGTAGGGTAGGGTAGGGTAGTGTAGGGTAGGGTAGGGTAGTGTAGTGTAGGGTAGTGTAGAGTAGAGTAGTTATTGAATAGGTTTTAGATAGAACATGGTAACCTTGACCTGATGATACAGCATCTCCTGGTATCTGCAGGATACCCAACTCCTTACCAACTTACAGCAGAGGTATCGTGTTTGTGATACGTTAAGTTTTAAAAAAAAGCATGTAATAAAACTTAAATTACAAATTTAAAAAAACCCACGACAGCAAAAAAACATCTAAAAAGTAGAAAATAATATGTTTTGGCCTTTTAAGTTTAATATAAGTAGTTACATTTTGATCTAAGAGTTGTCGCATAAGGGACCAGTAAGTAAATGAAAAAATAATAATAATACAACTGTTCTACTTTTGTACGTCAACTTAGAAGTTTGATTTTTTCATAGCAACAAGGTAGACCAGAGTATATTTTTTTAAATTTCAAATAGATAGATACCTGCACGTGTTCTCGAGATAAAGGGTCTTGACAGACAGACAGACAGACAACAAAGTGCTCCTATAGGGGTTCCGTTTTTTTTCCTTTTGAGGGACGGAATTCTGAAAAGCGACTTCAAACAGGAAACTAAGGTTCCCCTCAATTTCTCTGGGATACCATCATCAGATCGTGGTTCCTTATCATGGTACCACTATTGGGATATCTCCTTTCCAACAAAAAAATAATCATCAAAATCGGTTCATAAATGACGAAGTAAGCCCGCTTCCATCTTCGGCAACATCGTTACTTACCACCAGGTGAGATGTTGTCAAGGGTTTACCAATTTTGAATAAAAAAAAAAAAGAAGTTATCCGCGAACACACATAAAAAAAATATATACGGTCGAATTGAGAAACCTAAAAACTGGATAAAATAGATATACCTACGTATTGAATTATTTAAAAATATCTCATTACTGATAACTCGCGAAACAGAAGTTATGTAATAAAAACTGTATGATGGTAGTAGTAAGGTACGTTTTATGAAAGAACTTGCATTCATACTTTTAATGCTCTGCAATTGAAATAATGACCAAGAAACGAGATAACGTAAGTAAGTATTAAACTTGCACATACAACACTGACCGTTCTGCGCGGAAGAAATTCAAGTATAAAAAAAATGGAATAATCCTCTATATATAACCCGCGTAGTTATAGAAACAATCTGTAAATCTGTAAATAAATCTGTTTCCCGTAGAGTCAGCGAAATAGATTGTAAAGTGTAAACTATATTTTTATTGACATTCATTCATTTTATAAATCTAACAGCTTACCATAAAAAACCGGCCAAGTGCGAGTTGAACTCGCGTGGAGAGGGTTCCATACAATGCCAAAGTCAAATACAAATTATCACATTTTAAATCCTCACAGAGTTAGACGCGAGTTAACTACTACTAGCGCAATCTAGTGGTGTTTTGCTGAACTATTTACCCTAAGTGGACGTATTATAATGAATAGTTTTGATTTTATTCATGAAAGAAGACGAAAACAGACCATTCCTCGCCTCTGATCTCCGAAACTACTGAGCCTAAAACTTTGAAAAAAATACAAAATATAGTTCATTGCTTATAGATTACAGGAAAACCTATAAGAATTATATCAATTGAAAATAAAGTGGTAAACTCAATATAAAATAATAACAAAAAAATATTTGAGATCCTCATAACGAGCCCTTTCATTCTGATGACACAGTAAGGTTTGCATAACTTTTTAAAAATTTCCTTATTTGTCTCCCAAAAATGACCCTTAATTAAAAAAAAAATATTTATTTACTTTGCACATCTGTGTTTGGGTCATAGGATTACATCATTTTACCAATTTTCACCTGATTCGGTCGAATTCGGAGAAAATTTGCTGTGACAGACGGACGGCCAGACAGACAGACGCACGAGTTATCCAATAAGGGTTCCGTTTTTTTTCATACGGAACCCTAAAAACTCAGCAAAAATAAGAAATAAATGTAAATAATAACAAAACACAAAAACAAAATAAATAACAATCGAAACAAAGCAAATCGAGAGAGCGTGAGTGCTTATCCAGACTGACTTGACACCGCGCTGTGTGAGTATAGACAGACATATGTGTAAGCGAGATAACATGACCACCGGCAGCCATTTACCGATTGTTTCTTTAACTTCGCGGCTAATAGCAGAAATTTTTACAAAAAGATAAAATAAAAACAGACCAAGATCGAGTCGGCCTCGTACAATTAAGGATCCCCCAGGAGGCTTGAATTTCCATACAAACGTAGTTCCGCCAGGCCTATCGCACTCCACCCTGTAGGCATGAAAATGTACCTACGCTGAGCTCTATTCGCCGCGCGGCCTCCTGCAGGAGGCAAATCAGGTAGTCAGAAGAGATAAGAGTTACGCGATAGGAAGAGAGGTAACTTGTAGGTGCATATAACTGTAGGTAATTGGCGTTGTGCGAACCTGAATTGCAATTTATTGTGTTGTACCTATCAAGATTCGCCATTTATTTAAATGGTTTTGAGGAGTGAAACTTCCACAATAGTAAATATTCTTTATTTTTTAGTTCTGCTCTAATACAAAAACTATATGCCGGATTGAATTCAAACTTTGCGAATATATGAAATAGTCCGCCTCCGTAGCTCAGAGGCAAAGTTCACTGGCTTTACACAGGGTTCGATTCCTGGCGGGGTCAATTTTAAGACTCGGTTTGGTTGGTGGTAAGGCATTTTCTAAGCCCGCCTGGCTAGCTACCACCATCTTATCTAAGTCTTGGCGCTAAATATCAATGTTGATATCATTGGTGTGTTCCGGCATGAAGATAAGATAGCCAGTTCCCCATTGCGTTGAGGAATCTTGGTAAGCCCGCTTCCATCTTCGGCAACATCGTCACTTACCACCAGGTGAGATGTTTTCAAGGGTTTACCAAATGTGAATAAAAAAATATAAAAAAGACACATATCGAATATCTATGTTTGTAATTAGTATTCGATGTACTAAAATAAACAAAATGGCGGCGAAATCCTGTGCGTTCGACAACCAAACTGTAACCAATCTATCAATCTGGGTGACGAGGGGGTGAGGTCGCAATCTAGAGAGTGGCAGGGAGTGTCCATACTGTATGTTAGTACTAATATATATACTTTGATAAGGGTTTCGTACCGAAAATCTAAGGGCAGATTAAGCCCGAGTTCTTTTATTCAGCTCTCCAGTTCGTTGAACGCAGACTGTTGCATGCAGCCCAACACACTTTTTGTCCATAAATTTTTAGTTTCGCCTCGTAAGCGAGGCAATAATTATTTAGCGTGAATCACGCAGATGAAAAATAACTTTCGCAAAATCTAAAAGTTTTAGGTACAAGTTTGTATTGCATTGTCACACGATATAAATTTCAGCTTAATCGGAAACCGGGAAGTGGGTCTTTAACTTGCAAGATTTCATTTCAGACACCGATACAGGTGAAACTAAATAAAAGCTTGAAATAGAGGTGGATCAGAATGAAGTGTAGTATGCAGACGTGTGGGAATAGTTAGAATTTTAAGGATATTATATATAATATATTTGTTTAATTAAATAAATTAAAAAAAAATATTTTTTTTTATTTTATTTAATTATAAAGCAAATTAATGACGCGTCGGTGCCTCAACCGGTAACGAGTCGCGTCGTCCTAACCAGAGGTGCCGGGTTCAAATCCGGACGGCCAATGTACCAATGAGTTTTTCGAAACTTACGTACATATACTCACCTATTGCTTTAACGGTGAAGAAAAAAATCGTGAGGAAACCTGCGAAGAAACTCGAAGGTTGTGTGTGAAGTCGACCAACCCGCACTGGGCCCGCGTAGTCGACTATGGCCCGATCGCCCTAATTCAGGGTAGGCTCGAGCCCCTCGGTGGGGACGTATATGACCTGATATAATGAAAGCAAATTAATATTCTACGAAATAAGTTTTACAATGGATAAAGTAGAAGAAAAACACAAATGAATTAATAGAAAATAACACAGAAAACAAGAAATTAAGCTGTTTGTTTTACGGGTTTTTGTTTTGGATAATAAAAAAAACCTATAAAGCAAATAAGAACAATAATTTAAAAACTGGCAGCGCCCATTTTTATGCGTTATGTACGAGTATGTGTTGATGTTGTTTAATGTATTCGTGGAATGTGAAAGTATTATGTGTGTGTTAAGAGTGTATTTACGTAGTCGTGTTAAAATTAATTTCATGAATTGTTTGTTTCTAAGGAAAAATATAATAGCAATAATAAAAATCCGCCAAGTGCGAGTCAGACTAGTACATACCACCACACCTCTCCGCACAATTACATATAGTATAATGACAATGATTTTTGATCCTTATTTCATCACTATTTGGTAAAGCGGCAACAGAAATACACTATTACGGTTCATGAAATAAAGCCCGCTGATGGATGGACAGACGGACAGACAGCGGAGGCTTAGTAATAGGGTTTCGTTGGTCATCCGTTGGGTGTACGAAACCCTAAAAATGTATAACTTAAGAGTTTGCAAAAAGTTTCCACGAGTCTATACAATTGCCTATGTAATGTGATAAGTTATTACGAACGTAGTTCGTGTGAGTTTGGCCAGCGTACAAGCAGCAAGTATTTTTGACGTGACAACGTCTAATAAATCGATGGAAGCTGCCTGCACGCACGAAAAAGGATGACTCATTGTCCTGTTACGCTCATTGTCCTGTTACGTTATGACGTTTTCACGTTAAACTATCGTCCGTAAACCGACTGTACAGACAACCATTTTTGACGTGGTAACGTCTAATAAATCGATGGATGCCGGCTGCACACACGAAAAAGGTTGACTCATTGTCCCGTTACGTTATGACGTTGTCACGTTAAACTATCGTCCGTAAACCTACTTTACAGACAACCAGTTTTTTTTATTTATTTTGTTTTCTTAAAAACCGAGACATCATGTTCCGCTCGCTCTGCGACAGATATTTCTAGTCTGTTGTCACATAAGTCTACTGATTATCACATAAGTCTACTGGTTGTCACATAACTCTACTGGTTGGCACATAAGTCTACTGGTTGTCACATAAGTCTATTGGTTGTCACTAAGTCTACTGGTTGTCACATAAGTCTACTGGTTGTCACAGAAGTCCACTGGTTGTAACATAAGTCTACTGGTTGCCACATAAGTCTACTGATTGTCACATAAGTCTACTGGTTTTCACATAAGCCTACTGGTTGTCACACAAGTCTACTGGTTGTCACATAAGTCTACTGGTTATCACATAAGTCTACTGGTTGTCACATAAGTCCACTGGTTGTCACATAATTCTACTAGATGCCAAACAAGTCTACGGGGTGTCTGAGTGTATCGGTTACTTGAGTTCTTCGGCAAGGTACTTTATTCCGGATTTTATCCGAGCATGGATCTGTAGATCCGTGTTAAATTGTTTTACTGTCACTATTCACAATAAGTCTACTGGTTGTCACATAAGTCTAATGGTTGTCTGAGTGTTCCAGTTACTCGAGTTCTTCGGTAAGGTACTTTATTCCGGATTTTATCCCATATAGAAACCCCGAGCATGGATCCGTAGATCCATGAGAAATCGTTTTACTGTCACTACTCACGTTTTGATTACAAGGTCGTTAATTACTTAACGGCAGAAGGCACTGATTGAATACATCGTCTGTAGCATACTGTAGTGTTGGCGATGCGAAGATATAAAATAGTTTCCGTAATAGTAGCTAACCTACCTAGCTGTTTCCTCCACTTATCTAAACCACTATTTTCTACTGCTCGAAATCTTATTACCTAAGGTGTTTGTAAAATGAAGTGATACCTCGTTGTCTTGAAATAAATTCATTGTTTTATATTTCTGAAGAAAATCTGTCTATCTTAAAATCTCCGGTAACACCTGGCAACCCTGACATAGACATTACGAGTAAAGAAGTTTTTTTTGGCGGGATTTGTGGTGATCACGTTTGCAGTTTTACTTTAGTGTTTTCGCATTGTTTTCTGGTAAAATTTGCTTCAAAAAGTGGTGTGTTTTGGACTTAAATGTCTGGTGCACGTGAGCAATGTTGAGAACGAGAAAATAAAAAGAAGGAGAACATCAACACTTGGCTTGTACTGTGTGCAGTTTTATAGACTACACCCGGGTCCTCCTTAGAATGGAGTCGCTGCAGATGTTGTCAAGAACTTCACAGATGATTTGTAATGCACCGCCACCAGCATTACAAATCAAATTAGAAATGATGATTATCAATTTGAAGACTGTCTCAAAAGGGCTCATACCCATAGACATAAATATATTATAAAACTATACTAAATTAAAAAACCACTATTTTCGCACGATTTGTCCGCAACGATTGACGTAACAGCCACGTTGCAGTACGAGCTGACAAGAACTTTATTTTCAAGATAATTTGTTCGATGTTTGAAACATCGTGAATCGAGTTACTAATTTTAGAGACTCTAAAGAAACGCTGTAGCGCCTACAAATGTATTTTTTAATACAATCCTTTGAAGTACAGGTTTCATGAATACCATACCAATTTAGGCAACACTGATCACAAAACACTGATCTTAGCATTAAAAGTAAGAAACCTGCTTAATTTAAACAGCTGTCAATGTAAACTTATACCTTTGTCTCTAAATTTTTGTTTTATTGTTAATATGCGTATTTATTTTCGTATTAAGTTTGTGAAAATGACGTTGTAATTAGGAAATTTTCTTAATTTTTGAAGGCTCCTACTTTATATTTTAATTAAAATATGGGAAAAAACAAAACATTGCAAATTGCTCTTATGTCACTATCCAGGGAGGAAACAGGGGGACTACATCTGTATGGAGAAAATGGCGCCCGCGTTTCCTCCTTTCATAATTATATTTTCACTACAACTTGTATTTCTTCGAGGGAAACGACATACTTGATTAAACTTTTAGTGACGATTGACTAGTGACAAGTACTTCAATATTCATAATCGTCTATCATTCTTCTATTAAAAACCTTTTCTTGCATACAAATATTGACGACCGCCTTTCATTGCCCATTCCACTGCATAATATATCCAAGCTAAGGGCACCTACCACCACACAGTACAATATTCGTAATCCAAAACTCTAGACCGTTAATCACTACAACTTCAGTCGAGCGTTTAAACAACCCGGGCTAATTAATACGCGGAACCGGTTTTAGCGGAATAACCAGTTTTGCCGAGAATAACCGGTTATAACAGGTACGTATTCGGTGTAACGGCGTTTATTGCCGTTCGTTTTGGTACCGCTGCTGCCATGATTCGGTCGTTTGAGATTCTCAAAACAAAATGCATGTCTCAATTTGGAAATTGAAGTTGGTTTTGGACTTGGGAACATTTTGCCTTGTAAGTACGTGTAACGCTTTGTAATGGCAAAATGTATAAAGAGGACTGATAATATAATTTGATCAGGTGCCGGTAGCGAAAAAAATACACAAGATCACCCAAAGGTTCCATATGCGATTGAATCAGAAATAAGGAGATCTGTAGGAGAACCAAATAAAATAACATAGCTCATGGAATCGCTACACTAAGTGGCAATGAGCAGGGCACATAGATCGTAGAGCAGATGGCTGTAGGGGTAGTAAAGTTCTCGAATAGCGATCGTGCACCGGAAGACGTAGCGAAGGCAGGCCTCCCACACGGTGGACCGACGACTTGATGAAGATAGCGGGAAGCTGCTGTCTGCGGGCAGCGCAGGACCGGTCGTCGTGAAAATCCTTAGGGGAGGCCTTTAACCAGCAGTGGACGTCTTTCGGCTGATATAATGATGATGATCCCCACTGCTGCTTTTGTGTGTGTACTCTCCTCGTACTCCTAGGGTAGTGTATGGTAGTGTAGGGTAGGGTAGTGTAGGGTAGGGTAGTGTAGGGTAGGGTAGGTTAGTGTAGTGTAGTGTAAGGTGAAACGAAATTCGCCGGGATAGCTAGTATATTATAAAAGAAAGTGTACAAAACTCAGAAACGATTCCCGGTAAGATCAAGAAAGTTATATGGTGTGGCAGCTCTCTATTCCCCATCCGTGAAGAAGGCTCCCATTTTACACGAAGGGCGTGCTTTTGAAGATATATTGACTAGGAGTTTCGTCTTCTAGAAATTCTAGAACAGCCCTGATTATCTGAGAGTATTCGAGAGCATTCCCTAACAACATCCCAGATCTGGAACAGTTTGGACAATTCGAAGCCTTTTTGTGTGGGTGAAGCTACTACCTGAGAGAAGCCGGGTACTCCAGCTAGTATTCTTGTAAATAGTTAGAACATATAAACTTAAATAGAGTCAGCACCTTAAAGTACTTATTAATAACTTGTTTAGCGTCTAAACTTAAGGGTCCCCCAGAGGATCGAGTTCCATACAAACGTATCCATATGCCGGATTGGATCCAAAATTTGCAAATACATTGGATAAACACATATCGATGTTCGTAATTAGTTTTCGATGTACTGATATAAAACGGCAAAAAAATAAGAGCAGTTTCAAACTATCAGTATAGTTATGTTTTGCAAAGTTTGGATTTAATACGGCATGTAGTTTTTGTATTAAAGCGGAACTACGTTTTTATGGTAACTCGAGCCTCCTGGGGAGCCTTAGGGCTCCGTGACTGTACAGGCGGACTAGTACTTAATTGCAAACCTCGTAAACAGTGATTCTACGCATGGAGCTGAACAACTTTTATTCTAAAAAGCGAAATCTTTTTCTATTTCTTTTTTCTTCTTTCGTGTTCAAAGTTTAATAAAACAAGATATGCATTTATTTAGAGCTCAAATAAACAGGTATAATAAATGCATGAAAAGATTAAAACTACTCATCTTAAAAAAGCTTTCGAAGTACAACTCGAGTGCAATGGGCAAAGAAAATGGCCGTGCTCAGCTTGAATGGTTTTGTTTAATGTAAGACTTTAAGTTCAGAACTACGTTATTGATAATCCTTACACGTCATGAAAATAGAAACCTTTTTTTAATAACTTAAACTTATGATAAGTAGTACAATTAGGTAGTACAAAAGGTGGGTACATAGTACCTACTGTTAAATAAAAAGCTTTACATATTTTGGTGAATGTTTGCACATTTAAAAAGCATATTCTTGAAAAAGATAAAAGATTAATAACTTGTGTTTCAAGACTTATCTGATCCAAATTTACATTGCTTAGCCAAAGCCACAATTTACAAGTCATAGTATGTAGTGGTTTATGCAACTGTTATGTAATGACAGGTCTTAAAACATGAGTGTATTGGAACGAAATGAGGCGAAGCCGAACTTCGTTATAGAATCACTCGAGTGTTTTAAGACCTTATTGCAACAGTTGCATACATTATTTTATCTACATACAAAGTATAAGTACTCTAAGATGGATTCAGAAGCCGTAGGGAAATGACCTGCATTGCTACTAGTGCTACTTGTAAAATATCTATAGACTATAGATATTAAAATAATGCAATAATAATAAATTTAAACAAATACAGATTATTTGTTGTAATAGTTGTAATTGACATTTACATTAGAACAATGGTATATGTATATTTATTGTAATAGTTGTAATTGACATTTACATTGGAACAATGGTATATGTATATTTATTGTAATAGTTGTAATTGACATTTACATTGGAACAACGGTATATGTATATTTAATGTAATAGTTGTAATTGACATTTACATTGGAACAATGGTATATGTATATTTATTGTAATAGTTGTAATTGATATTTACATTGGAACAATGGTATATGTATATTTAATGTAATAGTTGTAATTGAAATTTACATTGGAACAATGGTATATGTATATTTAATGGTCCTGGTTGTATTGTAGTAGGAGGATCTTGGTTGAGACCCACTTGAGTTTTGACAGCTGTTCCAAATTTAAACTCATAACGTTTCAAAAATCGATACCGTAATAACATTAACGTACAGATTTTACTTGACCTGGTGAAGGTCGCGGGAAGCCGCTTGATGCGGGAAGCGCAGAACTGGTCGTCGTGGAGATCCTTGGGGAAGGCCTATGTCCAGCACAGTGGACGTCCTTCGGCTGATATGATGACAAATTTTACTTATTACCACAGACAAGAAAGTTCTCATAGTAAAATTGGTTGTCATATTTCTGCTCATTGCCTACGGATTTTGAACGCATTTTAGAAGACTTATGATATGTGTATAGATAAACCATATTGTAGTTTTATTTCAATAAACAAGAGGATAACAAATAGTAGGTAATTATTTGAGTAACAAGATAAATAGTATCAAAGTCTAGTAACCAGATTAAGTAATGTGGGTAAGTAGATAATATGTGATTTTGTTATAAGTATACAGATGGATGGACGGACAGGCAGATGCATTAGTGATCTTATAAGCCTTAGAAGATCACTAATGCCTCTGCCTGTCTTTTCGTCTGTCTATTACATCCTATTTGCCTCAAATCTATTGGAGGAAAATAAAGGATGGATGGATGGATGCGGGCAGCGCACTACCGGTCGTCGTGGAAATCCTTAGTTGAGGCCTATGTCCAGCAGTAGACGTCCTTCGGCTGATATGATGATGCTTGAAGGAGAAATAATTCAACTTGGTGCATATGTGGAGTTTTATGACCCAATCATAGACGTAGAGCGTGAATGAACTAGTTTTGATTTTACGCGTTAATTTTGGGACACAAAACAGAAATTTAAAAAATAAGTGCCAGTGTCGTATCAAATAAAAGGAGTAATTTTAAAAACGTACATATGTTTCTATAATTTTAAAATGCATAGAGTTTAAAAGATGTTAAGAAAAACTTTTGAAAATCGAGCATTGCCTAAGTCCCTCTTAATCTCTGAAATTAATGAGTCTAAAATAGTGAAAAAAAACAAGGGAATAAAGGTCCTTTCTAAGTTTGCAGTAAAACATTAGTCTTTACGGTAAACAAAATGGTACGTAATCTTCTCCACGCGAGTTCAAATCACACTTGACCGGGTTTTCTAATTTATTAAACTAAAACTATGTACCTGTTTGAGAAACTCACAACCTGAAACGTATTACTTGATATTGTAAAATAGCTCTCTAATTTGTTCCGTTTAAAGTCCAAATTTCTCCTCAGCCTCGTCAACCACGACGTCACCCAGACGAATCACTTACTAACCAACGTCTCGGGTGACAGTAACAAGCTAATTTACGTTGATACTGTACAAACGCTCGTCACGCGTTGTTTGCCAACCGTACACCGCTATTTATTATAGCTGAGGCTGAGACTGGTATGTTTGTGTTAAGGGTGTTCTTTAGTGATGATTAAACGGCGGACAAAGTTACAAACAAACCGAAATAATCTTGAAAGTTATTTTTAACAGACTTCAAAATAGGAGGGGGTTTCTCAATGCGACCGTATATATATAATATTTTTTTATTGAGTGTTCGCGGATAACTTCATCGTTTATGAACCGATTTTGATTATTCTTTTTTTGTTTAAAAGGAGGTATCCCAAGGGTGGTACCATGATAATAAACCAGGATCTGACGATGGCGTCCCAGAGAAATCGAGGGAAACTTAGTTTCCTGTTTGAAGTCGGTTTTTTTTTTGTTCAAAATTATGTAATCCATTACATTGTAGCGTAGATATGAACAGTGTGTTATTATTATAAAGCTTTGCCCTCGGCTTCGTCCATTAACAGCCTTTCTATGGCTGTCTTTGAGGGTGAGTTGAATGGAGTTTTGAACTATGTCGGGCTATGCAAATAAGTAGTCTATGTCATTTCCTACCAACTCCACTAACTCTGCAAAAAATCACGTAAATCCATTGATGCTCCGTCGAGACGTACGCGAGCGTAGAAATAAGTTTTTTACAGTTCCATCGAGAACAATATCAGGTTGAGCTATTTAGTAATCTATTTAACTTCCAACTCTCTCCACTATCTCTGTGCAAAAAATCACGAGAATCCGTTGTTGCTTCGAGATTTTGAGATTTTTTGCACACAGATGGTTGAGGGAGTGGCAAATGACGTAGACTGCTAATCAGAATAGCACTTTGATACCAGACACCTCTTTTCTTTGTTATTAATTATGTGTGTTGAGTTCTATATGCGGTGTGTGACCATACATCCCGTTTCGAAAGGGCTTGTCCATTTATTTCGCACTCAGTCCCACTCAGTGTCCCCGAGAAAAGCTTCGGGACGCCCAAATGTCCCGTTTTCAGTTAAAATTGGAAAAAGGGACAACATTCGAAACCGCCCTCGATCCGTTCCTGGTCTACAATTGAGTGCATACCGTATGCCTACGCTACTACGTCATCCGATACGCGGTCGCCAGTCGAGAACTTTACTGCCCCAATACGTTAATCTGTTGTACGAGATATGTGCCCGCCCATTGCCACTTAAGTTCAGAGCTTCTGTGAGCTACGTCAGTTACCTATTCTTCAATAAACGTTGGCAACATAATATCTGTTTTTTATTGTTACAAATTATCGGTTTCGACGTAGTTTTAAAAATACCCGTTTTGGGTTTTTTTTTTAAATGGTCACTTATGCCAGCATGGCTGTACAATTTATTTCCTCATAGGGGGAACATCAGGCCATTCTCCTATCGAAGGCCAAGTGCATATGCTGGGGTTGTAGTACCTAAAAGCTGCCAGAGATGTTTCATTACCATGTCAATCGTAATTCGTAATTATTTATTTGTAATATTCATAACACGTCATTAGCACAAAACAAAAAATAAGGAAATACTAACATAGAATAGAAAACATTTTGTATATGTCTTTAGGTTTAATGGTGCTAGATAATTAATTGATTTGTATTTTGTATTGATATTGGTAAATAAAAAAAAAGAAAAGGTATTCACAATAAATTCGTTTAAACACTTTTAGAACACACGACTGAAATAAAACGTAATCACCGTTCGCGTAACGCATTCACCAGCTTACTCCCCAAGTCAAGCGTGCTGTTCGCCTCGGCCAATCACCCCTTTCGTAACTCTAAAAAACACAGTTCGCGTAACGCAGTCACTAGCTTACTCCCTAAGTCAAGCGTGCGTAAAGAAGTTTTGCTTTTAAAATATGCGATTATCAACGTCAGCATAAGAATTATAAAATGATTCATTTTTGGCTGTCATTGAAACCGATACCACTTACGAAGAAAGATCTATTTTCAACCGACTTCTAAAAAGGAGATGGTTCTCAATTCAACTGTATGTTTTTGTGTGTGTGTTACGCGACTTACGCGATATCTTCGCAGTTTGTGAACCGATTTTCATGATTCTTTTTTTAATCGATAGATTATGCTTTCTAATCAGTCCTATATAAATTTCATCAAAATTGGTGTAGTACTTTAAAATAATAATAATAATGAAATACTGTACTAAGTGGTTGCGATGGAAGTCAGTTTTTAACGTGTTCAGTATTTCCAAATCATGGTTTTGAGGGGATTTTTTTATTTTTTAAATCATTATTATCGTATTAGACGTAAGATCCTTCAAGGTAATAACGACGAGTGTAGGTAGAGGTTAACAGCCTATAAACGTCCCCACTGTCACAGTATTACGATATGGCTTACAGTAGCGCAACGCCTTTGATGTCGCACGATGCGCCACTGGCGTAGATACTAGCCCATACTAGCCTGTAGTCAGCCCTAAACTCGCGGAGTTTGCCAGGCTGTGCCCCTCCGCCCGCTGCCCCGCAAGTACCCTTCCGTTGCTCTGCGTAATGGCTCTTTTACACGGAGACAATAGCCAAGACAATCCAGTAAGCCAGGACAATTATTGTATAAGACAATAGGACAGGACAATTGAAAAATGCTATGTCGTTCATATGTAGGCCTATGAGTCCAGTCAGTAAATCCAATTGGTGGATTTTCTCCATTTAGACGATATTTTTTTATTGTCTTACTGTCCTGGCTTAATGGATTGTCTCGTCTATTGTCCTCGTGTAAAAGGGCCATTAGTACATTCGTTGCGCTACTGTAAGCCGCAATATTGTAATACTGTGCCACTATTAAGGCGCGTGTCTCTTCCCAAACTTGGGAAGGTTGGCCATGCTCCACGTACGTCTGAGCTGGCCATCTAGTGATAGCAACCGGCTTCAACGGTTTATGTGCCTTGTGAACCACCAAACGCTCGAGAAACATGCAACTAACAGTTAAATCCATACCGAGCTTCAGGTCCGTTATCCTACGTGATCGACCCAACAACGTATGTTCCTGAGTGTATGTAGGTAGTAACTTGAATAAAAAAAAACAAGCGAGCCTTACAGTAGTCGCATATTATGTGTTACATCTGACATAAGTAAAAACCTAACGACTGGCCTATCGGTCCCCAGCCTCGTATTATGCGGCATATCCATGTTTTCTTAGCGCTCGTGACTGAAAGAAAAATAAGACGGCATAGCCAAGTTTCTTTAGCACTCTTGGCTGAAAAAAACATTGAGGCGGCATGTCCATGTTTCCTTATCCGTTGTGACTGATAAAAGCCAAGGCGGCATGGCCATTTATTCTTACCCTTCGTGACTAAAATAAAAGTAAGGTGGCATGGAAATGTTCCTTAGAATACATGGCTAAAAAAAAAATTAAGGCAGCATGTCCAAGTTTCCTTAGCCTTCGTGACTAAAAAAAAACTTACTTCCTTTTACACACTTCCGTTCCTTTTCAACACACATCAGAAATTACACATCAACAATAGGTAACAGTTCCCAGTTGATGTATGGAAACACCTAGCAGTCATTTTGTTGGAACTGCCATGACGGGCAAAACTAACTTATAAAGTAATTCGATGAGCTTAACTATATTTCCTTTCACTTAAGGGCTTAGCAAACACAGGGTGTTGTGAAGTTTGGCAACTAAACAAACCAGAAACTAATTTAGCAGGTAATGGGTTAAGTTTTGCCGAGATGTTACATTAATTTTTAGGTTGAAGGCACTTGAAATTTATTTAATGGTAAGAGGAACTAGTGGGAGGGGACTACAGGGGGTTTGCTTTTAATTAGAATGCATCATCATCATCATTACAGCTCATATACGTCCCCACCGAGGGGCTCGAGCCTACCCTAAATCAGGGCGATTAGGCCTTAGTCGACCACGCGGGCCCAGTGCGGGTTGGTCGACTTCACACACAACCTTCGAGTTTCTTCGCAGGCGTGTGCAGGTTTCCTCACGATGTTTTCCTTCACCGTTAAAGCAATCGGTAAGTATGTACGTAAGTTTTTGAAAAACTCATTGGTACATTGGCCGTCCAGATTTGAACCCGGTACCTCTGGTTAGATGGACCGAGTCGTTACCGGTTGAGCCACCGACGCTTTTAGTCGTTACCGGTTGAGCCACCGACGCTTTTTTAGAATGCATACTTCCTTACTAATAGTAAATATTTTTTGATAGACCTATAAATTTTTAGGTACCGGAACCGGAAACCGGGAAGTGGGTAAAATTTTAACTTGCGAGATTCCACCCAAACAAACATACATACATTGCAAGTTAAATAAAAGCTTGTAAATGTGTGTAATTAATTATTGTTGTGGTAATAACATAGATTTCACGCTTCCACACCTCAACCAATCTTGACGAAATTTGGCAAAAGGTAGCCTGACATTCTTTTTATCCATCAAAATAGCATAGTCTGATACAGTTCCTGAGGGACCTAAAATAAAGACTTTTTTTGGTTAATTTGTTTACATTGCAACAACAGAGCAACGTGTCTTGTGATTTTTTGCAAAGTGATGATTGAAGAGATGAGAATTACATAGACAACTAATTAGCATAGCCCAATATAATTCCCGAGGAATCTGGAAAAAACTCTTTTCTAGTCCAGTCAATCTAAGAACATTTTTATTGAGTAGGTATTTCTAAGAGTCGTAAAAACATGTGGTCACGAAGTTGCCACAAATGCATAAAAAAATATTAACACTATTATTTCCAATACAATTTAATAAGGTGTCTTCAATGCAATCTCAAATCTTTGATTTACTAGACCACAATAGAATTAATATTAATTAAGAGCGTCGGTGGCGTAATGGCTAGGGCCGCCGCCTCCTGTCCGGGAGGTCGTGGTTCGAAGCTGCCACGTACCAATGTGACTTGGAATTTAGATTTCATAATATGTACTTTTATCCGACGCTCTTACGGTGAAGGAAAACATCTTTTTATTTTTTTCGATATGTGTATATGTATCGAGTTGAAATTGAAACCATATAATTTGGTCTACAGTCGCTTGAAGCTGTGAAAAAAATAAACTTCTAAGTTAACGCAAAAAAAAGATTTAGCTGTTTATGCCGCAAATAACGTATATTTCGACACTCTCAAGGGATTCAAAATTTAAAGGGTATTTTCCGTTGATCTAGAACTACGAAATTTGGCGAGTAATACCGTCTTATACTACAAGTATAGGGAAAATCTAAAAACTATACATTTTTAATTAATTCATAAAAAATATAGTCTTTATATAAAGTACATAATCAATTATGCAAGGAACGGCAGGCGGTCCAAATTTTTTATTGAGTTAACCGTGCCATGTGGGGTATCGTATGAAAGGGCCTTATTAGTTATAAAATTTGTGGAGGGGGGAAATGATATGGAGTGCTTATTAGAATATCCTGATATAATTCCCGAGGGATCTGGAGCTAGCTGCTCACTACGCTCGCGAGCCGCTTGCGGTTCGCGCACCACTCACTCACATAGACAGTATAAAAATTGTGCCTATGCGAGCGAAGCCGCGGGCAAAAGCTAGTAAATTATAAATAATCAAAACTGTTCTACGGTCCCGAGCCATGCTAGGTGAAACATTTAGGCAGTTACAGACCTACACTTATTTGGGATTATATGATTTACACCGACGCGGTAATAAGATCTTAGGAATAATTGTGGAAGAACCATACAACCAGAGGAAATCTCAATCCCGAATCTAGGCCCAACATTGAAAAAGGCTCATCATCATCATTATATCATCTGTAAGACGTCCACTGCTGGACAAAGGCCTGCCTCAAATATTTCCAAATCGACCGATCCAGCGCTGCCCGCATCCATTGGCTTCCGAGATCTTCACCAGGACGTCGGTCCACCGTGTGAGAGGACTGCCTACATCTTCCGGTGTGCAGTCGCCACTCGTGAACTTTACGCCCCAAATAGCCGTTTGTTATACGAGCTATGTAATGCCCATTGCTACTCTAGTTAATTTTAGCGATTCTGAGAGCTATGTCGGTTATCGTTGTTGCCTTACGGATCGTCGAATTTAATTTTGTAATTCGATAGCGTAGGCAAAAAGGCCCGAACGAACAAGGCTTCGTAAAAAATACATCTGCTGCCTACGTGCTGCCAAATTAGTCCCATATAAATTTTATCAAAATTGGTGTAGTATTTTTTGAGAAAATTGAACAAAAGCCAAAAATAGTAATGCGAATTTGTACTTAGTTGTTGCGATGGAGGTCGGTTTTCGTTTCCAATTATTTACTATCCTAACTAAAAGCTCCCTTTAGATTAGATTTTAATATTTACTTTTCGTAATAGCCTAAATGGGACAAACTAATTGAATCACAACTGAAAACGGTAAAATTTAATTTGGACTCGAAAGGTGGGTGCGTAACTACCACCTCATTTGGTGCGAGGACGAAACACGACCGCAGGCTTGATTTGCAGAAATAACTTCACCTAACTATCTACTGTCAAAGACGGAATTCGAATGATTAAAATAAAGGTTTATTTTAAGGTGCGTACAGTTTATAATTGATTACACATGAAAAGGATTGACAAAATACTTTGAAGATGGCGGTAGCCATTACAAATTAGGTAGGTTTGGTCTCTGGGAGCGTTTTAAATATAATGGATGAGCAAAAATATTCGTCTTCTTTATGCAAAAGGAAACCGTGACTGACTGACCGATAGATCATCAATCTACAGCTCATACCACTGAACGGATCGGGCTGAAATTTGTCATACAGATAGCAATTATGACGTAGGCATCAGCTAAGAAAGGACTTTGGGAGATTGGGAACGGCAAAAATAGGAATCTGTACGGGCAACGCCGCTGGGCATCCGCTAATGCTTTATAAAAGACAAGCTGTGCCCGCAACTTCGACCGCGTGGAGGTTTTGAATTTTCCCACGGGAACTCTTGAATTATCCTATATATTAACCCGGGCTATAAGGAACCACCATACATAATTCCATCAAAATCGGCCTGGTAGTTACGCGTGATGCGCTAACATACATACAGACAGACAGACAAAAATTCCGAAAGTTGTGGTTTCGGCCTCTATATTGTCAGTAATGTCCACCAAAGTTATTATTTTCCAAATATATTTCATGTACAGACACGGCCCCGTTACAGTTTTATTATATGTAGTTCCAGAGATTACTTACTACAAACAAACTTATAAACTTTGCCTCTTTGTAATATTATTGTAGGTTAAGTACCTACCATATCTTTATTTATTACACATATGCTCAGCTATTTACAGCTTACTCCTTACTAAATATATTTGTAAAATACGGGCACCTTGACATATTTAACTCTTATCATTATTGCTTACACCTGATTCAAGCACAATGAACATACTAGGCACACAGTTGTACCTATTTAGTTTTACAACGATGTAATTTGTTCGTTCTTGTACCTCTACTTTTAAAATAACATTTTTATTGTTTCTATTTTAATTTATTTAATTTATTTTTAACATGTTGTAAAGAGCGTGCGTTCGTTCGCCGAACCGGTTTCTGGCAGAATAACAGGGCTACACAGTATACTGCAGCATATGCTGAGTCAGTATCGTTTTGGTGCACAGTACAGCTATTTTTTATAGTTTATTTCTATCGTTTGTAAATTGTACCTGGAAGTTGTTGTACTGTGCTCTAAATGAAAGTTTTTCTATTCTATTCTATTCTATTCTATATATACATAAAATATACCTTTTAACAATTAAACTATTGAAAATTACGAGTATCTACACTTTAAATGTGGCGGCGTTAATAAATATTTGGGTATAAATCACACAGGTTTATCTTGCCCTAAATAAGGATTACCTACATAACATACCTAAATAAAGTAGAGATTAAACCTGTTAAACCGGACAATGTTTACCCTGGATGAGAATCAAACTCACGACCCTCGGCCGGGCAGGCACGAGCGCTGACCCAGACCACAGAGTAAGTCGGGTCTTTGCTGATACAAGTCTTCGCGACAGAACCACATCAAAGTACTTCCTTATAAGTAATATCATCTCAAGGGTCTTCGGTAGGAAATTGAATCTAAAGGGTTGAAGAAGGTCATGGCGGTCGCCGCCTTAGTGACATTATAGTTAGTCCATTCGCTTCACACCAGGAGGTCACGGGTTCTATTCTCGGCGTCAGACTACGTCAAAACTCAGACGACTTTGTTAGACTAGGTTTGGTTGGTGTTAGGACATTTTCTAAGCCCGCCAGGATAGCACACCCCGGACACTTCATACAACGGGCGAGAAATGATATTTCAAAAATCTAATGACGGAAAGACAAAATTACGGCGAAATCCTATACGTTCGAGAACCAAACGGTAACCAATCTGCATCAAGCTGGTTGACGAGGAGTTGAGGTCGCAATCTAGAGACCGGCAGGGAGTGTCCATACTGTAAGTGAGTACTAATATATAATATATATAGTTTGCTATTACCACCACCCTATAAAAATGATGTTCCGGCTCATCTTCATAGATAAGATTGCGTTGGGGAACCTTAGTAAGCCCGCTACAATGTTTGGAATCATCGCCACTTATCATCAGGTGACATGATACCAAGAGCTTAAGAATTGTGATTAAAAAAAACTATCACGGACAAAAACACGGCCACTATCACTAACACTACACACAAAGCCATCATTCAAACTGCTCTTATAACGGTTACCCGACTTCACCGCCTTAATAGCAAAACATTATATTGAAATACATCCGCGGGGATGCCCATACAGGTGTACGGAGCCCCGAATCACGCGAGCACACGTACCCGTGATATATGGGCGACCCACTCAGATTTGATTTACTGTCCCTTACGTAATACGATATAGCATATAATTTTCTCTGAGCATGGGCCATTTCTCCCTATTTACTGAGGGAATACCTGCTTATGACGAAGCACGATTATGACGATGCAAGAATATATTTTTTGGAGAGTGAAGAAAAATAAAGTCAAACTTGAAACAAAAAATGAGGACATTAATTTTATAAGAAAGCTTTCTAGGAAAGTGTAAATAACCACCTCCGTGGCGTAACGGCACACCCTGGACACTTCATACAACTGGCCTGAAATGACATTTCAAAAAAGGAATGACGTAACAAACAAAATGGCGGCGAAAGCCTATACGTTCGATAACCAAACTGTAACTAATCTGTAACAATCTGGGTGAGGTCGCATTCTAGAGAGCGGCAGGAAGTGTCCATACTGTGTGTTAGTACTAATTTTTATATACTTTGGTAATGGTAAGTCCATTCGCTTCACACCAGGAGGTCATGGGTTCGATTCCCGGCAACTTTTTAAGACTCGGTTTGGTTGGTGGTAGGGCATTTTCATAGCCCGCCTGGCCTAGCTACCACCATCTTATATAAGTCTTGCCGTCAAACATCAAAGTTAACAGCATTGATTTGTTCCGGCTTGAAGATAAAAAAGCCAGATCCCCATTGCGTTAGGGAATCTCGCTTTCATCTTTGGCATGATCGTCACTTACCATCAGGTGAGATGATGCCAAGGGCTTACCAATAGTGAATAATAAAAAAAACATAAATTTTACCAAAATCGGTTTAGTAATTTTTTAGAAAATTAAACAAAAACCAAAAATAATAATGCAAAATTGTACTTAGTTGTTGCGATGGATCCGTAGTTTGGGCGCTAGAACAATGGAGGGACGCACAGACACATACTTTTTTTTAGTCTCTTGCTGTAAGACAATCTATTTTGTCCAAATCAAAATAGCAATTTCTATTTTTGTTTCCATCACAATACCTTCTACAGTTCTTTGTCACTCTCTAACGCTCCTCCTCAATCGCTCAAAATTAAAAATTAACACGTTAACAGTCGCCGAAACACGAAACACGCCATAATATGTCCAAGAGTCCATAATATATGTGTGAGCCCGTAAAGTAACATAGGGCTCGTGTGCCTCATAGGGTATACGAACTCGGCGGAACCGCTCCCCGTGTACCACATACGGTACACTGGACTGTAACGTATTAAGGATGGCTTCCAGTACCTACCTATTGCAGAAAATTTTCTCTTTTTTTATTCACAATTGATAAGCCTTATCTCACCTGATGGTTAAGAGACGATGATGCCGAAGATGGAAGCGGGCTTACCAAGATTCCCCAACGCAATGGGGATCTGGGTATCTTATCTTCAAGCCGGAACACATCAGTGCTGTTAAACTTATATGAGAAGGTGGTAGCTAGCCAGGCGGGCTATGAAAATGCCCTACCACCAACCAAACCGAGTCTTACAATTACTATAAACTTTTTTGCACGCCATTTCCTTTGCCGATTCAAAAACAAGTACCGGAGCATGCGGTCTGTGGCTTTAGCTTCGAGAATCCGCAAGCCACGTCACAGTTATGACGTAATAACGCAACTTATAACATGTTGACGTCAAGTTGACGGGAGCAGTGTAATAGTTTTAGTTGGCGGGTTAACCACGCGGATACGGTGGGGTACGACAACTGATGCGTATACTTTCTATTTGGGACACCCTGTGGATTAAACGAAAGTTTTCTCTAAGAGATTAATAGCACAAATATACAAACTTCTTACATATAAGTAACCAATACGACTGTACGTCTGTCGTCTGATACCTTTATATGACTTTATCCACTTTTGTCAACTTATACTTTCTAGCTTATATTGTGGTTATATATGTGACGAACCGGAAACCTCTTGTAGCACGACTTCGTAGGTAGGTACGGTAGTGGGCGTGGGTTTTAAAAAAGATACGTGCTTACAGATGAAAGGAATTTAATCGTGAAATAAAGACCTATAAAGAAATATTAAGAATTACAAAAGGATTAGAACACGTTAAATTTATATCACAAATAGCAAAAATATATTTTTGTTATACCCGAGCAGGGTCTTTAAAGAAAGCAGCAGGTTAATAAATTAATAATAATTATTTTAAAAAGAAATAAACTTGGATAATAAAAGTTAGGTGATTAAAGTTGGATGATTGAATTTTGATTTTTTAATCAAAAGTCACATAGATGACAAACAAATAGATGAAATTAGGAAAAGGTCGAATGAAAGAAGGTCGAATGAAAGAAGAACGAATAACAGCGTACCGCGATACACTCTTAGGTAGTGTAGAATGACCTGAGACATAAGGTGTTGAGTTGAATAAATACTATCCTTTAAAATGTCCAGACTATGGCCCTGTGTGTCAAGTGTGGGCCAGATGACCATGTGTGATTTGTCCGAGAATATTTATTTATTTATTTATTTTATTATTTATTTTAACTATCATGATGGACTACGAACTGTACGATAGATGATTTTAGTTCATATTTTTTATTTTTTATAGATTAAAACTTAAGCTAATAAAACTTCCACTACTAGTTACTGATAATTTAGTTCAAATAAAAATTAGATATTAAGTAGGTAAGTATAATATAAGACTATGAGTGAACTTAAAAAAATATAAAAGAATTCAATAAACATATTGGCTATGCTTTGTCCATCTGAACTCGATTTGTCATATTCTTGTTAGTTTTAGGAATGCTACTGTTTCTTTTTAGGATTTCTACTGTAACTTTTTACGATCGCTACTGTTACTTTTTAGAATTGCTACTGTTACTTTTTAGAATTGTTATTGTTAGTTTTTAGGATTGCTACTGTTACTTTTTAGAATTGCTATTGTTAGTTTTTAGGATTGCTACTTTTACTTTTTAGGAATGCTATTGTTAGTTTTAAGGTTTGCTAATGTACTTTTTTAGGATGGCTATTGTTAGTTTTTAGGATAGCTACTGTTACTTTTTAGGAATGCTGCTGTTACTTTTTACGATTGCTACTGATAATTTTTAAGATTGCTATTGTTAGTTTTTAGGATTCCTACTGTTACTTTTTAGAATGTTGCTGTTACTTTTTTATTTTTTTTAAAGGACCAAAAATATTTAGAATTTAATCTCATATTATTCGCAGCTCTCGATATAAATGTTTCATACAACTCTAATTCAATGTCTTAGTTACATATTTTAATCCCAACATTTCTTAAATATGATTTTATTTTAATTATTTTTTGTAATAGCGGTAAAGAATTCAGTAAAAAAAATAACTGTTTACATACTAAATTTAGCTTAATGACAGATATACGGACAGCGGAGGCTTAGTAATAGGGGCCCGGTGGTACTCTTTTGGTAAGAAACCCCTAAAAATAACAAGCTGTTTAAAAGCCAAATACACTAATATTGTGCGTGTGCAATTCCAATAATATACACATAGGGGTCTAATTTATAAATTCCTTTTTTCACCCGACTGCCTAAAAGGAGTGCAATGTTTTTCGATTGTATGTATGCATATCTGTTTCTTGGCTCGTAGCTTAAACGGCTTGATGAATTTTGGAGTGCGATGTGTCGTTAAATTCTCGACTGCCTTAAAAAGTAGGATTATGTTTTAATGCAGTCGGGTCATTGAGGTCTGCTATTGAAACGATAACCACTATAATGTTCAAGAATGTAGCTTTAAATTTTCTAATGACTTCCTATTCCATTTTGATCCTCGAAGCTTAAGAGCATAGCTGAAAGCTTGTTCGTTAGATAATAGGCTACACTTAAGTGCAGTTAATTGGTTTTAGTTACAAGCTATGATCGCGACTTTATTATAACCTCTCTCTCTCTCTCCCTCTCTCTTATCATGTGGCACAATTAACCGTGCTATCCAAGGGATAGAACGGCGGTTGCCTGGTATTGCATTTAGCATCACCCGCAGTCACGTGTAGGTCATTTAGATTTACACTTACGGACGTGTGCAATGCGACCTTCATACATATCTGGAATCAGATGTACAGGTTTCCTCACGATATTTTCCTTCACCGTTAAAGCAATCAGTAAGTATGTTTACGTAAGTTTCGAAAAACTCATTGGTACATTGGCCGTCTGGATTTAAACCCGGGACCTCTAGTTAGAAGGACCGAGTGGTTACCGGTTGAGCCTCCGACGCGACGCTTATAATTATAACCACTGATTAGGTAACATTTACATCCTTTAGAGTACAGATTCTATACGAAAGTACAAATTGATTATATCCACTGATCAATTCATAACACTATTTTCCGCTTTTCGCCATTATCAAAGTCACCGTGAATTCATTTATGAAAAGTGTGAGATGTGGGTGAGGCAATCACAAGAAATAAAACGGTTGCCTTTAAAGTTGGTTTACAGACGATAATTTTACGTTATAACAAGTATCCGTCCAAGTGTCTGTCCGATTTCCAGTCCAAGTCCCCGTCCATGTCCCCTTTTGTGTCTCCTCACAGAGAATCGACCGCATTGGAACACCTCTTGTAAGCTCCTGGAAGCCTAGTACTTTTAACTCACTTGTTTGACGATTCGTCCGTCCGTGAATTTCAAGAACTATAAATAAAACTAGCTGTCCCGGCGAACTTCGTACCACCTTACATTACACTACACTACCCTAACCTAGCCTACACTACCCTACACTGTACTAAACCACACTACACTGATGATGATGATGATGGTCCTAGCCGTTTTCGACTACAGCGACCGCAGAGTTGTCCGGCTCAGCTGCAAGCGTCCCGCTGCTCCGCCTTCTCGTGCGCCCGCATATGGCTGTTGTAGCCAATCTTCGCTCGGAACGTGCGGTCACACTTGGGGCACGTCATGACACCGTTGCTGTAATTGTAGTGGATAGCCGCAGGTGGTCGAGCTTTTATTTCATCCCTTTTGGTGTTATATTGTGTTTTGCGCGTGTCTTCAAAGGAGGCTACGTTGTTTAGGCACCATTTAGGGCGATCTTCGGCTAGCGCTTCCCAGTCCAGGTGATTCAGCTTGCACCTTTTCATATGCCTTTTCAACACGTCTTTGTACCGCAAGAGTTGTCCGCCTTGCTTACGTTTACACTATACTACACTACACTACACCACACTACTCGTTCACTACACTACACTGCACTACCCTACATAAGAACCTTCTCCTGACAAACAATAAAGAACTCGACAAAAAAAGAATTAGCGAAATCGGTTCAGCCGTTCACGCGTGATGCGATGACCAGAATAAATAGGGGTTCATTTTTATATAGATAGATTAAACTACAACTAAAACATATCTCACAGTTGGAACACCTCTTGTTAGCTCCTGGAAGCCTTGTACTTTTAATCTATTGACACATTGTTGTTAGGCATAAAAAACGCCTCTTTAGTATGACGGTCTCACAGAGAATCGACCGCATTG
This sequence comes from Coleophora flavipennella, assembly GCA_947284805.1. Taxonomy (NCBI): domain Eukaryota; kingdom Metazoa; phylum Arthropoda; class Insecta; order Lepidoptera; family Coleophoridae; genus Coleophora; species Coleophora flavipennella. The sequence continues at coordinate 9,814,623 of OX369305.1, forward strand.
GAACACCTGTTGTAAGCTCCTGGAAGCCTAGTACTTTTAATCCATTGACACACTTGTTTGACGGATCGTCTGTCCGTCCGTCCGTCCGTCCAAGTCCAAGTTCACGTTCAAGTTCAATTTCAAGTCCAAGTCCAAGTACAAATACAAGTACTTGTACAAGTACAAGTACAACTCTCGCTTGCACGTTCGGTTCAGACATAACGTGACAATGACGTCACACGGGCGTAACGTGACAATGATCACACTGGCGTAACGTGACAATAACGTCACAGTTTTTCGTGTATGCAGCCCGTGTCATCAATTTATAAGACGTTATCACGTCAAAAAATGTTTCACGTTCAGGCGTATGTCATACGAGAACTGATTCAATAGTAACGTTTATTTTACGTTAACCTAAATCAGAATAGTATACTGCTTTGGAATGAGAAATTAAATCGAGTTATGTGGAATCGATTGCACAAGCCTCACTGTGGTGATTGCAGGCCCGGAATCAGAAAGGGGTGCAAGAAATCGGGACCCAAAAAATCCTCACTTTTATATTATAAATGTGAAAATGTGTTTGTTTGTTTGTAACCTTTTTACGCTTGCTTCAACGCCTAGACCAATCTTGGTGAAATTTTTCATGCATGTAGCCTGTGTCACTGGAAAGGACATAGGCTACTTTTTATCCTGTGAAAATAGCATAGTCCAATTTAGTTCCTGAGGAAACTGAAAAAAAAATCTTACATCTTCAATCAATTTCTTTAACATCGCAAAGGAACAATGGATTGCTGTGATTTTATGCACAGATATGGTTGGCGGGTGTGAAATGACATAATTTACTTATGAGCATATCCTGACAAAGATCTACTAATAAAACTTATTTCCACGCTCGCGCATGTAGGCGTCGCAACGGAGCAACGGATTGAAGTTTTTTTTTTATAGAATTGGTAGAGGGGGTGAAAAGTGTCATAGACTGCGAATCAGGATAGCCCGATATAGTTCCTGAGAGATCTGGAGAAAACTCATGTTCACCACTTACCTGCAAAGACAGTAACGAAACCATAAAACCATCCACAATCAACTTTAACAAAAAAACTTAAACCACGCATACGAAGCCGCGTGCAAAAGCTACTAAGTTTATATTTAATCTAAAATGAAAATGAATAGTCAGAGACGTGCCATAAAGAAACTGTGTAGTAATGGTAACTGTCTGCTAAAGGTCAGTTACAAAAATGAACATTTGCACTTAAATCTGCCGTTTAACACTAATGGGTTGTCAGTTCAACTCAAACATTTTTGACACTAATGAAGACTTTAAACTAAATGGAAGTTTGTGCAACTCGGAGTAAGTACGCCAGCGGAATGTTCAAATCTCACCCACACCTTATAAATGGTTTAAGGCTTATACCGCCGCGAACGACCAACTTTGTAACCACTGTTTACTTCAATTAAGGATTTTTTTATCGAAGAAAGAAATGTTTTATAATTTACAGGATATGAGAAGTGATTTTAATTTCCTCGAATTCTATAAAATACACAGGACTAAAGATAACAATATCCTAATACACCCTTTTTTTCAACTTTTACCCATAGAACTGCTGCAATTTTAATCGAAACATTATGTTAATTTATGAACTTCTTAAAAAAAAACAATATAAAATGATTTTGTGTTCTTACTTTTTAGAAAATCTTCTTATTTTATTTATAATGAATTAAAAACCACAATTTACGCACAATTCGTCCGCAGCGATTGACGTAATAGCCACGATGCAGAACGAACGGACAAGATTTTTATTTTCAAGCTGTTTCGTTCGATGTTTGAAACATCGTGAGTCGAGTTGCTAATTTTAGGGATGTAGGAGTTTTAAACGACAGCTCGCCGAAATCTTCGTGCTGCGATACAACTCCATAGCTTTTATACCGATATAGCTTAGCTCATATAATTAGCAAGTTGAAGGGCCATGGGCATGCCATATAGCTAGCAGAAGCGATAATCACTACTGGGGAAGGAAGCTTAGTATCTCGAGTGGTGACCGCGGATCTAAAGACTTGGTGTTACGGGCTAATATTGAATAGTTGAACAGTGACTGACTCGGTGGCTCAGTGGTTAGTGCTCTTGACTACTGATCCGAGAGTCGTGGGTTCAATGTTGTTGCACTGTGTCTGGGTGTTAAATATCTATTTAAGTATGTATTTAAATGTATATAAGGTCTAACAAAATTAACTGAAACTATTTTAACTATTTTAACGGCTTCTACCCATGAAACTGAACAACTTTCCCCATAGAACAAGTCAAATTAAAAAAAATGAACTTCCCATACTAAGTTGGCTGATCAGCTGATCGAGTTAGCATGGGAGATTCATTTTTTTTGCGATTTCACTATGGGTTCCATGGGGAAAGTTTTTCAGTTTCATGGGTAGAAGGACCAGTTAAAACAGTTTCAGCTAATTTTGTAAGAATAAGTATGTATATCAGTTTCTGGTTCCCATAACACTGGGAATCCTACTTTGGGGCCAGATGACCATGTGTGATTTGTCCCAGAATATTTATTTATTTATTTATTTATATAACTAACTACTCATATTTTTCATTAATATAAATACTATTAGTTAATTACGTTGTTTGACAATGTTGATTGTTGTTTTATTCTTTAGGATTATTATTATTATTACAACAAGTTTCACGCTTGTATGTATTACTGTTTTACAAAATTCCTATAAATCACGTTTCTTGTATGGGGACTCTCTTTTATTGGTGAATCCCCATAATAACATATATTTAAAAAAAATGTCAGCCACCTTTATATTACGGTTCTAAAGATACGGCTTTTAAAAGGTAGACAGACGGACTGCGTTGGCTTAGTTAATATATGGTCACTTTAACTGGTACTGAAACCTAAATAAACCCAAAATTATGCCTTTTATAAATTCACAATTGGTAAGCCCTTGTGTCATTATCTGTCTATAAAGTAAAATAAAAACAAAAAAATTAAGTATTCTAGAAAGATCGCGCTAAGACCCGGAGCCTACTTCAGCTCTGTATAACATTATACAGCATGTGTTTGCCAATTGCAAACAAACTGAACGCATTTTACGTTCCGTAAACGAATTCCGAACAAATACTTAATGCGGTTTAATTTCGCGCTACACACGGAGGAAATAGCGAACGAAACGTAACTGAGTGGAATTAATTTAAAATTTGCACTGCAAGGCGTGCCGGATGTAAATAATTGTGGATTGGTAAAGAAAAATGTACAGGATGTTTTTTATTCGCTGACAAATGGTAACTCATAAAACTGAACATCTTTTTCCAAGGAACCCATACAACCGGCGAAAAAAGTAAGACTATACAAATTTTGCAAGCCGACTGATCATTATTTCATCATCATCATATCAGCCGAATGAATCATTTGTTTAATATGCGGGCAGCGCAGGGCCGGTTGTCGTGGAAATCCTTGGGGGAGGCCTTTGTCCAGCAGTGGACGATTTTCGGCTGAACATTGTATATTTATATTTTTTGGATATAAAAGTAGGTAACTTGTATTGAAAACTTGCTTATGAAGTCGCAAGATTAATTTCGTTACATTGTTTTAAGCTTTCCCTATCAAAACACTGCCGTAACTTAAATTTTAATTAAATCCCTGTAGAAGTTTTTCAGTTTTACGAGTAGATACTGAGTTTAATCCACAGGGAAAATTGATCAGTTTTACGAGTAGATACGGAATTGAGTCAATAGAGGTAGGTGTTAAGTTTTACGAGTAGATACGGAGTTTAATCCTTAGGAAAATTTGTTCAGTATTACGAGATACGGAGTTTAGTTCATAGAAATTGATCAGTTTTACGAGTAGATACGGAATTGAGTCAATAGAGGTAGGTGTTAAGTTTTACGAGTAGATACGGAGTTTAATCCTTAGGCAAATTTGTTCAGTATTACGAGATACGGAGTTTAGTTCATAGAAATTGATCAGTTTTACGAGTAGATACGGAATTGAATCAACAGAGATAGGTGTTCAGTTTTACGAGTAGATACGGAGTTTAATCCTTAGGAAAAGTTGATCAGTTTTACGAGTAGATACGGAGTTTAGTTCATATGAAAAATTGATCAGTTTTACGAGTAGATACGGAATTGAATCAACAAAGATAGGTGTTCAGTTTTACGAGTAGATACGGAGTTTCATCCATAAGAAAAGTTGTTCAGTTTTACGACAAGATGTTAATTTTACTCCATAGGGAAAGCTGTTCACTTTTATGTTTAGATACTGAGTTTAATCCACATAGAAATTTGTTCTGTTTTACAAAAATATAGTTTAATTCTAAGGTATTACGAGTAGATATTGAGTTTCATACATAGGGTAAGATGTTCAGTTTTACGACAAGATACGGATTTGATTCATATGGAAAGTTGTTCAGTTTTACAAATAGATACTTAGTTTAATCCTCAGGGAAAAGTTGTTCATTTTTACGAGTAGATACGTAGTTTAAATTGGGCTAAAGATTTTAAGGAAATAAAAGAAATTGTACAGCAGTAGTGCACATACTTTATCACGAAAATGTACAGACAACACAACTACTAAAACTGACACTAAAAATAGCGGTGGTAGCTTAAACTTCCACCAACCCCTACTTTTTGTTGTATGGCAGCTTTACTTTTTTTTATTTGTAATTGGTAAGCCCTTGCCATCATCTGAACTAATGGTAAGTGACGATGATGCCAAAGATGGAAGCGGGCTTACCAAGATACCCCAACCCAATGGAAAACCGGCTATCTGATTTCAAGCTGGAACACATCAATGTTGTTAACACTTTTTTGGCGGCAAGACTTAGATAAAATGGTGGTAGCTAGCCAGGCGGGCTTAGAAAATGCCCTACCACCAACCAAACCGAATCTTACAAGTTGACTCCACCGGAAATCGAACCCGCGACCTCCTGGTGTGAAGCGAATGGACTAACCGTTACGCCACTACCCCTTAACACTACATCCACCGCCATCAGTACTAGCTGAACTTCTAAAAAATCGAAATCAGCAGCTCAAAGTCAAAGCGTAGCCAGTGACGTGCGTCCCTGGCTAATACCTATGGAGGTACAATGCTGACTAGTAATTTTGGCGGCAAATCCCTTTACAAGCCTAACCGCAGAGAGCTGCGAATGACGAGATTGGTGCAACTGACAGGAGACTGAAGGTGCCCACAGACTAATGACATTACGTGCACGTTCCACCTCAGAATGAGGCGGCTGCAAATGCTGTCAAGAACTCCAGAGAAGATTTGTAATGCACCGGCACTAACATTTCAAATCAAACTAAGAAATGAAGATAAAAATGAAGACAGTATCAAAAGGGCTTGTACCCAGAGACGTTAATATAGTGTAAAAAAATTGGTTTCACGTAACAAGTCCCCTGGTACTAATATATAGGGTGACTTTTAATTAGTTCTTGATAGCAAAGGATATGAATATACTCGTGATTATAAACAACTTTCCCAAAGAAACTATATGTCAAATATGAAAAGAAAATTTGGTCCTTCATACATTTTTGCCGATTTGATAATTTGTTAAGTACCGAGGACCTAAAATTTTTTTCTGATTCGACATATAGTTTCTTTGGGAAAGTTGTTTGTAATCACGAGTACATTCATATCCTTTGCTATCAAGAACTAATTTAAGGTCACCCTATATATTATACTCATAATATATTTATTTTCTACACTATGATAAACGTACATTGCAGTTTGCAGTACAGTATAGGCTAGTAAAATAGCTTAAATTGGTTTCATATCAAAATCTCCAGTACTGACATGTTAAGTTCGTTATCTCCTAATAATTTAGTATAGTCGAACAGATGGCCGTTGGGACAGTGAAGTGCTCGAGTGGTGACCGCGCACCGGAACACGTAGCGTAGGCAGGCCTCCCGTTTGGTAGACCGATGAAGGTAACCTGATGAAGGTAGCCTGCTGAATGCGGGCAGCGCAAGAGCGGTCGTTGTGGAAATTCTTGGGGGAGGCCTTTATCCAACAGTCGACGTCTATTGGCTGATATGATGACGATGATGAATTGAGTATGATAGGTCCAGTTTATTTTTGTGCTTGGTGTAAAATAGGTAATATTTAGAGCATATTTTTAAGGGGGATTTTACTCATGAAACTAAGTAAATTTTGTTCTGCAGCTTTGCGAAAGAAGTGAAAAAAAATTGGCGTACTAGTTGATCGATTTGTATGAGATTTTTTTGCAATTCCAGCAAATTTGTAGAACAAAAATTGTTCGATTTTTTGAGTTAAAGTGCGAACTTGAGAAAATATTCTTCTTTTACCTAGCACCTGTATACATATACGTGAGTTATCAGGGGACAACAAAAGTATCAATAGGCATGTACAATATGTAGATGAAATCTGTATACATATACGTGAGTTATCATGGGACAATATTGCTTTACATAGGCATGTACGATACGTAAATGAAATCTGTATACATATACGTGAGTTAACAAGGGACAGTATATGTATAATATGTAGGCAGGCACGATATGCACACGAAATTTCCAGTCCTCTTAAAACTTAAAGAAAAATGAAGGAACCTACGTATCTAAGCTTTTAACCCACTTACTACGGAAATAACTATTTTTTATAATGGAATGTGATTTGTAATCGTTCTACTAGCTTAGAAAAAAAATATAAAAAAATAAAATTTCCGTTGTTATACCAGCTGGTAGGCGTATCTGCGTTAACTTCATCATATCAACCGAATGACGACCACTGCTGGACAAAGGTCTTCTTAAACGATTTTCACAACGACTGTTCCTACGCTACCCGCATCCAGTGACTTCCAGCGACCTTCTGGGGGTTTTCGGTCACCAACCTGGCTAGGCCACTTTTAACTTAGACCAACACAATAACCCAGTAGGGCGCAACATAATCCAATCCGCACCGATTTTGCGGTCCACTGCGCTTGTCACCGCACACCTGTGCCTCCAAGGATCCTAGTGGTCCAACCAAATAGTTCTTGGTTCGTTGACCGCCTCTAAATGGCACTGAAATGGATAACTTTGATTACCGAATGCATGAACGGTCAAAAGCTGGCTTTAGTTTGCAAGGCATTGACTCAACTGAAATGAATCAAGTTTGACAAGGTCGCTTCCCGTACTATTATTCATAATAATTTATTTGCCATATACATAGAGCAAGAACTCCGCCTTTTCATGTCATTGTATATTTTGCTAGTTATAAGTTTTTCATTTTTGTAAATTTGGTGTGCAATAAAAGTTATTTATGATACAAGGGTGGTAAAAAGGTCAATAACAAACGAGTGACATTTGTGAGCCCGAGCCGCAGGCGAGGGTCTACCATCGTCACGAGTTAGTTATTTCCTTTTACACCCATGTATCATACGAAGCTTTTTAATACAGTTGTGAGAAAATAGATAAAATAAAAAAACGACCGTGACAGAAAAACAAAATACATGGGTAGGTAGGTACATACCTATCAAGTTTTTTAGCAACCAAAGTTCATTTTACGCGACTTGTGGCTTATTCTAAATGTCCGGGGAGTAATCTCACTTTGTTTTTTCTTATACATACACATAAGTATATTTTTTATTACATTTAAATTAACTATTCTTAATTTTATTAGTTTTCACAACTAAAACATCTCAATTCAGTTTTACGAAAATTGCGACATATTTTAGCTAGGCACGTACGCATGCGTAAGTTTTTTTTACTATCATAAATAGACTACCAATAAGGCTTGGGATACTTAACCTCTTTGGAAAAGATAACATATTCCTTGGTGTAACCGGTTCCACTTCATAATTTTTTTTTTTATTTACTTTACAAAGATATAACCCAAAGAGAATCTAATTAATGGTTAATGGTACTAACCCCACGGAGGAAATACCTCTCTTTTAAAATTCTCCTTTCAAAAGTCTTAAAGTAGATTGTGTATCTTTGGTTATTATATTTTTTTATTTGCTAGAAATGTCTTGTTCCTCCGAGCTAGAAATTAAAAAAAGTGGTAAAGTAAAAGCACGTGTGCGGTAAAATCAATTTTGCGCACACTTGACTGGCACATAAAGGACGACTTTTCAAGCAACTGTATTAAAAAGGATATTTATCTTTATCTTATGGTATAGAAAGAACTCATGTTTCATAACACAAACTTTTGGTTTCATCATATCAGCCGACGGTCGTCCACTGCTGGACATAGGCCTCCCCCAAGAATTTCCATGACGACCGGTTCTGCGCTGCCCTCGTCCAGCAGCTTACCGTGGCCTTCACCAGGTCATCAGTCCACCGAATGGGAGGCCTACCTACGCTACGTTTTCCGGTGCTCATGTTATTATAGCTATTGTTAAAAATAGCATGGAAAATTATTTAAATCTTAGTCCGAAGTAATCCAAAAACACAAAATAACGTCGATCTTTCTTTTTTCTATTTGTTTTGTTAAGTTGTTTAGGTTTGTAAAGGTTATTTTGCTAGAGGTCGGGAGCCGGGTCGTTCCTTTCTCTCTAAAATGGTCGAGGGGAGCGATAGCCTACTCTCCCGTTATACTGGTGACCGGGTGCTGTCAGTGTGAAGTGGCCTACGCTTCTCAAAGACATTTGTGACATATTCAATAATTTTTAGTGTTTCGTTTCGTGTTTTAAGGTAAAAACTAGCGCCATCTAGTATGATGGTACGGAACCCTATGTGTGCGGTTCTGACTCGCACTTGGCCGGTTTTTAACTTGTCATGTCGTATTGTTTTCATGTCCTCATGAAATCATTTGAATTATTTTATTTTGACATCATTAACTAATAACTTAAAAATTTTCATAAATGACAATAAATAAATATTCTGGGACAACTCACACATGGTCATCTGGCCCCAAAGTAGGATTCCCTGTGTTATGGGTTACCAGAGACTGATATACATACTTATATACGTTTAAATACATACATATATAGCTGACCTTGATATCAAACGCGACCAGTTAAAGGCCCGACCACCTGCGACCATTTCATACATTTACGAGGGTGGCATACTTAAATGCCCTCAGTGCGCGAGGAGTTTCGCTGCGAAGATTGGCCACATAAACCATCTTCGAGCGCACGCGCGGCAAACCGACTAGGAGTCGAAGTGGTCGCCATAACCGAAATCGGTCGGATAGATCATTATCATCATCATCATCATATAGATATAATTTAACACCCAGACACAGAGCAAATAAATCTGCTCGTCACACAAGTGCTTGCCCTGGGTGGGGATCGAACCCACGACTCTCGGATCAGTAGTCAAGGGCACTAACCACTGAGCCACAGAGTCAGTCTATCAGTAACAATATGTATAGGTATATATAATTACTATTTAATAGCCATCAAAAAGAGTGTAATACAAAACTATTTTAAATAAACAGTTTGAAATCTTGAATTGAGTCGAGCCCAGAGGATTTGAACCACTTAATAATCAGTGCGAAAAAGTGCTCACTTTGAAGATGAGAGTTGATGAGAGATAAATGAAAATATATCTGAAAAGTTTCACATATGAGTTCCGTGCACAGGTGGGCAAGTGCACAAGTGGACATGTGCAGGTCGGGCTCGCGCACCGAGCGTTCCGTGTACCACCACAAAATTGATTTGTGTTGATATTTATAAAACAAATATATAAATATTTATAAATTTAATTTTGTAGTTAAAAAAAATTGTAATAAAAAAGAACCCGCACTAGACCCGCGTGGTCGACTAAGGCTCGACCACCTTAATTCACGGTAGGCTCGAGCCTCTCGGTGGGGTCGTATATGAGCTGATATAGTCAATCAAGCCTATCGAGGTAATGACCGTTCTTAAGGTCTGTTAACCTGCATGATCGACCCAACCTCGCAAATCACACTGCGTTACGACCGCTTGTCAGACTAACTTAAAGAAGGTAAGTAATTTAGAGAACCTCAAAAGCACATCCCATTTCCAATGTAATGCTAAATGTAGCAACTCCATCCTTACTATAATATTATAAATGTGACAATGTGTTTGTTTGTTACCTTTTCACGCTTCTACACTTCAACCAATTTTTACAAAATTTGACATGCACGTAGCCTGTCTCACGTGGAAGGACATAGGCTACTTTTTATCCCGGGAAAAAAAGCATACTCCGATGCGGTTCCTGAGAGAACTAAAAAAATACTTTTTTGGTTAATTTCTTTTACATCGCAACATAACAATGGATTGTTGTGATTTTTTGCACAGACCCAGGAAACGAGATAATTTACTAATTAACCTTAAAGACAGTCATAAAAACGATGTTCACGCGGGAGAAGCCGCGGGAAAAAGCTTGTAAGTTAATAAGATATAAAGGAACAATGTACAAACATTACAAACCCATATATTTAAGTTAACAACTCTTGCCAGCCCATTTCGTAGGGTTAAGCAATTAAAAGTTGAAGGTAACTTTTGGATGGAGCCCTAAAGCAGAGAGAGACAAAACATACTATGCACATAGATAATGAAAAGGATGAAAGACCAATATGATTATCGTTGATGTTAGTTCAGTTTGTTGCAAACAACAATGCGATAAAGTTGTTTAACAACAACGTTGAAAATATAAAAAAAATAGATAATAAACGGAGAAAATATCAGCGAATTAGTAGTGTAAGGTTATTAATTGAAATAAAAACTGAGCAGTTTTTTTTATTAGGTACCTATATGTATCAAGTCAGGGTAGTCTCGAGCCCCTCGGTGGGGACGTATATGAGCTGATATGATGATGTGTATTTAAAATATTTCTGATTGCAGCTCCTAATTTTTTTTGTCAGTTAAGTTTATCTAGTTAAAATGTTTTAAGTTGCTTATTTATTTGTCTTTATTGTAATACTAGCTGTTTCCCGCGGCTTCACCCGCGTGGACCACGTTTCTATGACTTTTCGAGGATGCGCAGTGCGCGAGCCGCAAGCGGCTCGCGAGCGTGGTAAAAAGTAGCCTATGTCTTAATCCAGGTCCTAATCTGTCTACCTACCAAATTTCAGCCAAATCCGTTCAGTAGTTTTTGCGGGAAAGCGTAACAGACAGACAGAGTTACTTTCGCCTTTATAATATTAGTAGGGACTAGCTGTTTCCCGCGGCTTCACCCGCGTGGACCACGTTCCTATGACTTTTCGAGGGTGCGCAGTGCGCGAGCCGCAAGCGGCTCGCGAGCGTGGTAAAAAGTAGCCTATGTCTTAAGCCAGGTCCTAATCTGTCTACCTACCAAATTTCAGCCAAATCCGTTCAGTAGTTTTTGCGGGAAAGCGTAACAGACAGACAGAGTTACTTTCGCATTTATAATATTAGTAGGGATTATACCATGCTTTCTTATAACATAAAGTTATCTGGAAGAGATTGCTCTTAGAAATAAGACCGAAAGTAAATCAGTTGTATTCTGTTTTAATTTTATATACTTAGCGGTCCCCCTACGTGACGACTCTTGGATTAAAATATTACCACATTCACACAGATAGTTTCCGGGATGAATCACGATATTGGGACACGAATTCTAGTCCATTTTTTTTTTCTATCCCTTGTTTGATGCTGCAATGAAATGTGTTATAGTTTTAATTTTTTTCCCTACTATCGTCTTGGTATCCTTAATTCTTAGGAGGGTAATATTTTTAGACTATAATAATATTATGTACCTATTTAAATCTGTTTCTGCGGCTGAGCCTGCAGCCTAAACGGATTAATGGATTTTGGAACGCTAGGTGTCGTTACATTCGTCTTGACCCTGAAAATGACATAGGATAAATTTTTAAGCAGTCGGATTTTTAACTGTTTATAAATCGGTAAGGTTGTTTATTTAACCCTTTACTATATGTAATGCAAGTTATTTATACTGTACAGTATTACCACAATATTACAATATATCGGCGTACAGTAGCGCAACGAATGTACTTACGCAGAGCAACGATAGGGTACTTGTGGGGCAGCGGGCGGCGGGGCACAGCCTGGCAAACTCCGTGAGTTTGCCAGGCTGACTACAGGCTAGTACCTACGCTGGTGGCCCATCGTGCGACATTAAAGGCGTAGGGTTACTGTAAGCCATATCGTAATACTGTCCTTTTTGTATTATAGTTTTAAGCCAAAATTATTTTGCTTTAATAAATAAGTTACATCGGCACTATGTGTAGTAGGTCGTATTTTAAAATAATTGAAAAATTAAAAAGTGATTCATCTCTAAAATGAAATATTCAAATTGGATAGGTATTCACATGAGGCAATTATGCAAATCCTCGCGATAAAAAGCGATATAATCGCGTGTCGCGATCGGAACGTCCGATTTTGCGCGACACGAGTGGAAAATTAAATTAATGGACACGATTTGCATTTAAGGCGAGTGAAGTTCTTGTGGGAATTTTTGGAAATCGTAAGTTATTTTCATTGGTCGTGTACTATCTCTATTAATAGTCGCCTTTATTAAGGCTAGGGCATAACCTCCTGTCCGGAAGGTCGTGCTTCATATCCTGCCACGTACCAATGTGTTTTTGAATTTCGATTTCAATCCGACGTTCATCCGACGCTCTTTCGGTGAAGGAAAACATCGCGAGGAAATCTGCACAACCTGCAAAAAACTCGAAGGTTGTGTCTGAAGTCAACCAACCCGCATTGGGCCCGCGTGTTCAACTTAGGCCCGGTCGCTCTAATTCATGGCAGGCTGGAGCTCCTTGGTGGGGACGTATATGATGACGCTGATATGATGATAGTGTTGCCTGTAGGCTCGCTATGTGCTTGACAATGCCTCAGTTATTTTTTTTTATATAATTGCATGTGCTTTGTTATAATTTTGTAGTACAGGCAATCCATGCTTGGGGCCAAATGACAGTGTGTGATTTGTCCCTGACTATTATTCATATTACACATTTTTGTCCCCATCAAAATAAGTTTTTTTTTGTTAGAAGTTTGAGTGCGTTAGGCTGCATCTCACCTGATGGTAACTGCCCATGCAGCCGGGGATGCAACACGCAAGCTCAAATAGTGCCTATTCACTTTCGTTTTGAAGATTCCAAAATTATACGAATCGGTTATACACACGCCAGCAGCGAATTCCACCCCAGTTCGATTTAAAAAAATACTTGTCGCACATTTGTCGCTCACTGCCAAAAGTAAAAAGGGCTTCTGCTCATCATTCTGATAAACTTTTCCCAATAAACCTGATTAGGTTAAACCTTAAGATTTAAATACGAAAAAAAACTTAACACTCCGGGAGTGCCGACAGAAGTAAAAACTTTTTACAGTTTAATAAGTTTCGGCCCTCACAGTATTCCTGGTACGCTGTTGGTTAAATTATGTATATTACTGTGGCAAGTTCAATGGTTTTTTTCCCCATCTGAAAAAATGCCTAACGCGCCTATAAAAGTTTACACTTAAAAATCATTTCCCCTCCTTTTTAGAAAATCGGGTATAAAATTTAACTTCCTATTCTAAACTGGCCAATTAGCTGATCGATATGTTTGAGTTTTTTTTTGCGATTAGTCCGTTAGAAAAATTGATGAGAATCTCGGGCCCCGTATAAACATCATGTGATCTTCATACATATAACACAAAAATATATACCTATACAAAAACAAAAGACACCTCCCCTTAACGTCTCTTGAAGCGCGCCGTCCAACTTTAACAATCGGCTCTGCCAGGCCCGCACTCAGTAATGGGCCGGACATCGATTCCGCTCGATGACCCCCCCCCCGCAACTTAATTAAGCGACGTAAAACTCGCACCCATAAATGTGCAGTAAATTACCCGCGTGTGAGTAACGATGTTGAATTCGGACTATTGTTTTTGAAAAATTAAACGATTCGTAAATAAAATAATTTTAAATAATTAAGTTATTTGTAATTGTAAAGTTTTTGATAAAGTAAAATTGACTCACGCAGAGAAACTCCCAACATAGCTCGCTCCATTACCTTTTGGGTTCTTATGAAGCCCATAGTAAGTGACCATGTCTCAGTTTCTAGCTCGTAGAACAGATGGGCGTTGGGGTAGTAAAGTTCTCGAGTGGCAACTGCGCACCGGAAAACAAAGCGAAGGGAGGCCTCCCACTCGGTAAACTAATGACCTGGTGAAGGTCGCAGGGAAGTCGCTGGATGCGCGCAGCGCAGGACCGGTCATCGTGGAAGTCCTTAGGGGAGGCCTTTGTCCAACAGTGAACATCTTTTGTCTGAGTTATTGATGATGATGATGATAAAAATTGACTCTTGTTTCTGCACTTTCAATTAGTATATGTAGTTTAGTAAGTTTAGGGGAGCCTCCCCACTTGGTGGACCGAGACTCTGGTGAAGGTCGTAGGGAAGTCGCTGGATGCGCAGGGCCGGTCTTAGTAAAAATCCTTGAAGGGGGCCATTGTACAGCAGAGAACGTCTTTAGGCTGATTATATATTATGATGATAGGATTAAGGTTATTACATTTTTAATTTAATTTATTTCTGTGCACTTTCACCACATTTATGTTGCGATATTCCATGCAATGCATAAAAATTAGGAAATACCTCTTTTTTATTTCTAAATGCGGTTTTTCTTTTACACTATTGTGATGCCAAAAAATGGGAAAAAATATTCTCAAATAAAATTTGGACTGCATTTAAAATCGATCTATTGGATTGTTAGTTTACCTATATAAATAGTCCAATGTGTTTGAGGTTTTTTTTTATATTTTTGGCATCCGTATTGTGTATTATTAAAACCACTGATTCAGGCGTACTTCATCAAAACCACACGTTGTAACACCGTGTCATAGTAAAAAGAAAGATAGTGAGTTATCTTCATACAATGGTACATCGCGTGGTTTGTATGTGTAAGCGTCTGTAGGCTTGCATGCACACTACAATAATAAAAACTAGTTTTTTCCTGTTTTATTTTTATTTTTTTTATTCACAATTGGTAAACCCTTGACAACATCTCCTGGTGGTAAGTGACGATGTTGCCGAAGTTTTATTATTGTAGTGTGCGTGCGTGCGTGCCTACTGACGCGCACACATTAAAACCGCGCGATGTACCATTGTATGAAGATAACCTACTATTATTTCTTTTCACTATGACCGTGTATTGGTATTGTGGGGGAGGGGAAAGATACTCGTATAAATCAAAGACTAAATTTTATCCGTACTACGTCGTAGCGCTCGTAGCAAGCGTAGCTACCAGGTAGCTAAACTTTGCATCAGCTACGTTGAACATTATAAATACATTTATACATACAGCCACGCTTTGCATACTTTCTCGCGTAAACTTCAAAATCATACTAATATAATAAATGTAAAAGTTTGTATATATGGATGTTTGTTACTCTTTCACGCAAAACCTACTGAACGTATCTGGCTAAAATTTGGTACGGAGATAGATTAGGACCTGGATTAACATATAGGCTATTTTTCTTTACGCTTGTTGGCCGCTTATGGCATTATAGAAACTATGTTCACGCGAGCGAAGGCAAAAGCTAGTCAAAAATGTTCTTACCACGTAGCAAAGGAAAGAGGTGTATCGGACTTGTTGAAAGTCAACAAAAAAATCTGGGTTTGTATTGGAGGTACCTTAGAATATTCATGGAATATTGAAGCGTCGGTGGCTCAACCGGTAACGACTCGGTCCATCTAACCAGAGGTACCGGGTTCAAATCTGGACGGCCAATGTACCAATGAGTTTTTCAAAAAACTTACGTATATACTTACCGATTGCTTTAACGGTGAAGGAAAACATCGTGAGAAAACCTGCATACGCCTGCGAAGAAACTCGAAGGTTGTGTGTGAAGTCGACCAACCCGCACTGGGCCCGCGTGGTCGACTAAGGCTTAATCGCCCTGATTCAGGGTAGGCTCGAGCCCCTCGGTGGGGACGTATATGAGCTGTAATGATGATTGAACTGTATAGTAGATCTTATTTAACTCGAAAAGTTTTAATGAAATTAGAAAAATATATCATTTTAAGAACAAATAATATGTATTTGTTTACTTTATTTCGAATTTTCCTAGAATATGAACTTTACACCATTTGACCATTTTTGATAAAAAAGTGATTTTTAATATGGTGGCTTTTCTAAAAAAAAGTCAAAATAGGAAAAAAAATAAAAACAGTGGGAGACACAAATAATATTGCCCTTACCTGACTATTACTTCAATCCGTTTTGTAGTTAAGGCAATAGAGCACTAAACACACACACGCACACACACACACACACACACACTCACACTCACACACACACACACACTCGCACGTCTCCACGCTTATAGTTTGTAGTATAAGCACTTGAACACCAGAATAGAATAGACGCATACACTCCAAAATCCATCAAGTCTCTATGGCTACAGGCTCAGCCCTGTTTCTTTAAACATACATACATACATAAATACACCAAAAACACATTACCCTCTTTCTTCGGCAGTTGGGTAAAAATATGTCCTCGCCTCTAATTCTTGAACACTTCTCGCAACGTGGGCTATAAAAATTGCTTACCACCAACCAAACCGAGTCTTAAAAAGTTGTTCCGCCGGGAACCGAACCCGCGAACTCCTGGTGTGAAGCGAACGGACTAACCATAACGCCACAGAGGCGGTCAAAACCTGCTAATAAAGTAGCACCTTGTATTGATGGAGAAGCGTAAACGAGTTTGGGTGATTTGTCTTTGTCTCCATTGTTCTTCGAGTCCTCATCAATTTTAAACATAGGTATTTCCATATCATAAATGGGGATTATAATAATTGCGCAGTGTGCAATACACATTCCATAATATGGCCATCCGTCATCACTCCGCAAATGAATATGTTTTCACTGACGGCTCTCAATAAGCGTAATGGTACCTACTGATTAATCATTTTAAATTGATCACGATGGCGTTATAAGAATTGTATTTTCATTTAAAAAATACCATTTTTTTAACAATACCAATTCAACAAATATTTATTAGTAACAAATTAATTAGTCCTAAAAATAATATGACACTAATTATAAATTACACATAAAACAAAATGTAAAACCTAATAAACTAAAATAAAATACCTCAAATGGAACACCTAAAATCACACCTTAAATAAATTGTGGTGTCATATTGGTATTTAAGAAAAAAACCGGTTATATGCGAGTCGGAAATGCAAGCCAAGGGTTTTGTACGACTACACCTATTAACGCGAGTACCTACAACAATGATCATCATCATCATATCAGCCGAACATCGTCCACTGCTGGACAAAGGCCTCCCCGAAGGATTTCCGCGACGACAGGCCCTGTGCTGGCCGCAACCAGTGGCTTCCCGCGATCTTCACCAGGTCGTCGGTCCACCGCGCGGGAGGCCTGCCTGCGCTACGTTTTCCGGTGCGCGGTCGTCACTGGATAACTTTACTGCCACAACGGCCATATGTTCTACGAGCTATGTGCAGTGGGCAGGGCACAAAAATTATATGATGTTTTATTTCAACGCTTTTGCTGTTGATTCTGAACTACTAGTCCCATCAAATAAGAAACCTATGGTCCCCAAAAAAATTGTTACACCTCTCAAACGAATCCTATGGGTACCAATGTATTATTATTAGATATGTTGTGAAAATCTGTTAAGAACCACAAGCAAAATCCCTGTATGAAATATCGGATACTAGTAAAACAGACGTGGTCGCAGATCACGCAGGTTAACTGATCTGAAGCGCGTTGATTACCTGGATGGGTTAGACTGGTAAAGATTTTTTTTCGACCATCCTGGCCTTGCGAACTAGCAAGCTCGTTGGTCCATTGGTGCCGGTTGCTATCACTAGATGGCAGTCGTCAAGCCGTATCAGATGACTACAGGTGGCTTGAAAACTACTTTCAGTGGGGTTCACCAACCCTTGGCCCCCGTATGTGGAGTATAGTCTAGTTAGCCTGGAAGGTTTTTCCAAGTTTGGGAAGAGACCCGTGCCCCAGCAGCGAGGAGTTTGGGGGTATGTGGAGTAAAGCGTAGTTAGCCTGAAAGGTTTTCCCAAGTTTGGGAAGAGTACCGTGCCGTAGCAGCGGGGAGTTTGGGGGTTGTTAAGCCCCGTATGTGGAGTATAGTTTAGTTAGCCTGGAAGGTTTTCCCAAGTTTGGGAAGAGATCCGTGCCCCAGCAGCGCGGAGTTTGGGGGTTGTGAACCTCCGTATGTCGAGTATAGTCTAGTTAGCCTGAAAGGTTTTTCCAAGTTTGGGAAGAGTACCGTGCCGCAGTAGCGGGGAGTTTGGGGGTTGTGAACCTCCGTATGTGGAGTATAGTTTAGTTAGCCTGAAAGGTTTTTCCAAGTTTGGGAAGAGTACCGTGCCGCAGTAGCGGGGAGTTTGGGGGTTGTTAAGCCCCGTATGTGGAGTATAGTTTAGTTAGCCTGGAAGGTTTTCCCAACTTTGGGAAGAGATCCGTGCCCCAGCAGCGCGGAGTTGGGGGTTGTGAACCTCCGTATGTGGAGTATAGTCTAGTTAGCCTGGAAGGTTTTACCAAAATTGTGAAGAGACCCGTGCCCTATCAGCGGGGAGTTTGGGGGTTGTGAACGAACGATCAAAAAAAAACCTAAGTAGTCTCTATCTTGGAATATTTCTCTAAGATAGATACTATACTAGATACTACTTAGGTTTTTTTTGATATAATTATTTGATATTATATGAGACTACTTAGGAGTTGTTTCGTGTAACACATCAAATAGAATCTGACCCAAGGCCAATCGTCAGTAAATAAATGATCATCTACAGAAATATCACAATTTAGAGCATTTTCAAGATAAATGATTGAAAATCAACAGAGACTATATATATTTTTTTTAGTTACCTACAAATTGAAATCGAAATACTAGTGCCTGTTAATACAAAGCTGTGTTTAAAATAAAAAAATATACCTACAAGGTTTGAAAAAAAAAACTTTTCTATATTATTACTGGTCTCTTTTTATCTTTTTAAACTTAGTAAAAGTCAGCTTTTATTTTATTTTTCTCTTCATTTCAAACCATCCCTTTAAATTCATAAATATTTCTGATCTTAATAGTGTTTTATTACCCCCCTTTCTTTTCAATTTATAAAAAAAATGAAAAAAAATGAGGCGCAGGTGCCAGCGGGTTAAGATTATCAACTTATTTATTTGATTCTGTACTTCAAGTACCTACCTACCTCCGCTACGATGGAATACCGCATACCTAATAAAAGGTTAAACCTGTCGCCATTTTTTACAACAACAGGATAATGTCTCCACAAAAAGAGGATGTTGTTTCCGCAAGAAAAAGAGGAAGATAAAAATAAACGGGAAATTTTCGAACGAAAACAAACGATGTCTCTCAAACGGACCATCGATTTGGCGGCCATCTTGTCTATGACGTCACTCATCACTCCCTCGGGACGGGACCGATTGAAAAACAATACAGCCTTTGATATCGGAGCGATCTTTTGAAATAAGTACGTTGTATTGTTATATTGTTCTAAAATTGGCGTTGGATCCGGTAACTGCGGATACGATACTGAGTAAATCTTTTCAGGTGATCACCACCTCCGTGGCGTAATGGTAAGACCATTAGCTTCACATCAGGAGGTCGCAGGTTCGATTCCCGGCGGAGTTTAACGTTCTTTTGCAGATCAAGTTTAACGATTGTATGTTTTGTTGTATGTATTACCGTTTTTACAATAAATCAAAATCAACTTTAAAAAAGCACGTGTTTTTTAAGGGGACTCCTCTTAATTTTTAATCATTTTTTTTATTCATTAGCAAATTCGCCGTGAAATTAAATATTCTGTGAATGTTTTAGCTAGTTAACTGTTATGGGTCAAATGATGCAGTCCTTCACAAGTCGGACAGACAGGCAGACGGACAGACAGACGGCTAAGATAGGCTTAGTAATAGGGTCCAATAACGCAACTTGACAGAAAATCAGTAATAATTACTATTTGCAAAGTTTCATCAAAATCGTTGGACCCTTTTCTGAGAATTTGCATTTTTCAGTTTTTGTAGTATATAGCAGCTACATTTAAATGGCAGCCCAGCAAAAAAATTTTGAAAAATTATCGTAAAACTCGTAATTTCTAAATTTTATGTCATCAGACCATTAGTTTAGCCCCTACAGAAAGCGTGACGGACGGGTGGACGGACCAACGCACTGACAGACAGATGTACGGACATTTTGTGAAAAATATTGCGGGTATTTCGCTGACTGCTAAGGTACAGGCTTTTTCTAGCCTAGTTTAGTAGCCAGAGTTCTAATAAGTAGATCTAAGATGTACAACTAGAATTAAAACTTTGTTTTCTAACTTGTAAACTTTTTTTTGTAAAATAAATTTATTTATATTATTTAATATATTTTAGAATATACGAGTATAACAATGAGAACAACTTTAAAAGCATAAAAGCTCTGACCAACAAATCATTGCAACTCTATTTCTTTTCATCCAGTATCACAACATAATATTTTTCAGCGCAACACTCGTAATACATGACAGACGACACTATAAACGTTGTTTATGATGTAATTTTTACAATAAAAATAATTACCCTCATATTTTTTGTGAAAAACAAGACTGTCCTACCCATTACGGTGAAACGATAACGTTTTTATGTATTTTCCTCCAAATGGAAGGTTTTTTGGATAAGTGTGCACCGGGCAAAGTTGCAAAGTGTGCAAAGTTATCAGACAAAGTTATCAACAACATAAAAAAAATAAAAAATATATACGGTCGAATTAAAACCTCCTCCTTTTTTTGAAGTCGGTTAAAAATAGTTGAAACCACCGGAACTGAATATGTATTAGAAAATATTGAAAAAATATAGAAAAACCGGTATAGTGCGAGTCAGAATCGCGCACAAAGGGTTCTATACTGCTAGATGGCGCTAGTTTTTTCACGTTTCAAAAAGAAACAATTTTTTTGTATTGAGACTTTCACTTTTTTCTATTTTTTAGTATTTATTGTTATCATGGCAACAGTAATACATCATCTGTGAAAATTTCAACTGTCTAGCTATCAACGGTTGCTAAAATACAACCTGGAGACAGACGAACAGACAGACAGACAGACGGCCGGACAGCGGAGTCTTATTAATAGAGTCCCGTTTTTACCCTTTGAGTGCGGAACTCTAAAAATGGACAGAATCGATGATCGGAATGGGAATTGAATTCAATGACAGTGTGACAATTTTAAAAAACCAACAAAATAATAAAAAGTAAAAAGTGTCAAAAAAGATGATATAAAAACAAGTTGAACGTAATAAATAACTAAAGAGATTGACTTCGTCACAAGTGTGTGTTCCCGGGATGTGGTATAGAAATAGTAGTTATAAATAGTAAGGTTATAACCCTTGTTATATAAAGGGTTAAGTAGGGCGTTATGTAAAAAGAAACATTTCTGAAAGGCCTGTCTCATGGAACTGCAAGACTTTGTACTACAGCTTTGCTGAATCAGCCAAAAAGTTGGAATTTGCATAACATCGATCAGAAAATTATGATAAGAGGATTCATTTTTTTAAGCTTTCAGAAAAATTGTAATTAGTACTAGAATCAGTTATAGTTGTTTAAGTAGTTTTATCCTGTGTGGTGAGTTTTTGAAATGAAAACTTCTTTAGGCGCGTTGGGCATTTTTTGAGATGGGAAAAAACCATTGAACTTGTGACACCGACACCGACACCTTACCAGGAACACTCGCAGGGTCAAAGCTTTGTCAACCTAGTCCTTCGCCAGAAACACTAGTAGGGTCGAAACTTATAAAACTTTAAAAAGTTTTAACTTCTGTCGACACTCCTGGAGTGGTTAGGTTTTTTTTTGTATAGTCCGACTATTTTTTTTTTGTACCTAATACTTTACTAGCACACATTAAATTTAAAAAGGGCTTTTTAATCGTGATTCTACATATTATTTTTTGAGGAACCTAAAATCGAACGCTGAACACCTTTTTACTCCTTTCAAATATTTAAATAAATAAAACAATAAGTTCCTATTTATAGTTGACCTGTAAAATCATGTTTTCAGGGGTCAAAAGTCAAACGTTCAAATTTCAAAGGCTTAGCAATCTAATAATTACTTGGAAGCTTTCTGAGCCGCTTGTTGGATTCCTATTTAAATACTACAGGGAATAACCACACCCCGAACACTTCATACAACGGGCGAGAAATGACATTTCTAAACACAAATGACGAAACAAATGAAATCACGGCGTAATCCTATAGGTTCGAGAACCAATCTATCACCAATCTGTATCAATCTGGGTTACGAGGGTGCGAGGTCGCAATCTAGAGAGCGGCAGGGAGTGTCCATGCTGTATGTTAGTACTAATATGTATACTTTGGTATAACATAAAGGTGCAGTGATACTTTAGGGTGGGCTTGTACTCATCAAACTAAACAACTTATATTATACAACTTTGCTGAAATCGCGAAGTTTTTTTTTTGGATTTTTCCATACAAAACCGGCCATACAGCTGACTGATTCGTATGAAAAAATTACAAAAAAATATTAGCGATTTTAGCAATGTCGTAGAACAAAGGTTCTTCAGTTTGATGAGTAAAAGCCCACCTGAAAGCACCTTAATGTTAGGTTACATTGGTGTCGATTCGGTGTCACACGACTAACTTATTTGACACGATTAAACTAAATTTACGCATTCTGTTTTTTACTTTCTGTATCGAAAAGACAAGGATAGAATGCTTAAATTTAGTTTAGTCCTGTCAAATAAGTTAAATCGTGTTACACCGAATCGACACCAATGTGTATATTATTGAATTTCAAAGATTTTTTGTTAACAATTATAACTAATGGATGTAAAGCTTAGTTATAGCAGGCCTGTCGCACTCCGCGCTGTAGGCATGAAAATGTACCTACGCCAAAGTAAATACATAAGTACTAACGCCTACACTGTGCGGCCCCCTGAATGGGGCAAATTCAGTAGTCAGAAGAGATAAGACTTACGCGATAGAAAGAGAGGCAACTTGTAGGTGAATATAACTGTAGGTAATTAGCGCTGTGCGACTTGAATTTGCACTTTATTGTGTCGTAGTGAGAGTCGCCATTCATTCAAACGATTTTGCGGAGTTAACCTTCTTTTACGTAGTAAATAGTCTTTATTTTTTGGTGCTAGTCATTTATTAGTAAAGGATAATTCATTTAAAAGTCAAGAAATAATAGTAAGTATAAAATTATATTAATATACATTTAAGTACTCGTACATCACACAAAGCAAAAAAATATGCATAAAATTTTATTATTTTTCTTCAAGAAAATAAACAAAAATAATAAAAAAGAGTTATTTATAATTTATAAAGTTAACAAAGCTATTTTCGTATCATCCGCCTTCGGCATCATCACCACTTATCATCAGGTGAGATAATGCCAAGGGCTTACCAATTGTGAATAAAAAAAAAACATCTCCAAAACGTCTCCGATGTGGTTAAAACAAGTTTTAGACCCAAAAAAGATTTCTCGCCGCCCTTAGGCTAAGGGGCGGTGGTAACATCGTAAATAACCTACCTCTGTATCCGGGACAACTTGAATTATGTTGTACCTCTGACGGCTTAAGCCGAACCTCCCATTTTTGTCCTAAAGAGTTGTAAGCTAAGACTTAAAACTGTTTGATTGGGTCTTAAAAGATGCGAAAGCTATTTAAAAATCGAAATTCTAATTCGACTAAAGACGCGATGCCATTGGCGGCATTTTTTTAATGAGAAAACTTTGATTGTTAAGGTTTTATGTCTTTTTCTTCATAAACTCTTTTTAATTTTTAAATTCAGACATCTGCTATATAAACATAATGCGATACTCATTTTGATATTTAACATCTATCCTTTCGCTTTCCTGCAATCTTTGGGAGTAATTTATGTAGGAGTGATTTCGTGGCAAAAGGCGGAACTGTGTAACATGAAATACGTTTTTTCAGTTACGAAAGCTAAGGAAATATGGCCAAACCACCTAATGCGAGGCCGGAAGGCCCATAGGCTTTTGACTTATCAGATGTTACACATCATACTGCGACTACTGTAAGGCTAGCTCGTTTTTTATTACTATTGAAAGAAAAACACTTTTTCGTATTATATGGGGACTCCCCTTAATTTTTTACCTTTTTTCAATTTTTATTATTTGTTGTTATAGAGGCTTAGAAATAGGGTCATGGAACCGTAAAAAAAACGATTTTCAAATGCAATATGTGCAAAATTTTTACCTACATTTATTAACAGTTCTTTTAACCCACTTACCCCTGTTTTTTTAATATTGCATAATGCTTTGTTATCAATGTCCTGACTTAAAAAAAATATTTAAAAAAAATTAGGATGTGAATCTGCGTTAATTTGATTTTAATTTATATTAATACCTTAAGAGCATGAAGGTTAAAAAAGTTTTGGGCGCTCTATTAACGCACATTTTCTTTTCCTTCATTTTTATTCGCTTGTTTGTTCTATGGTGCTGTTTTGCTAGAAAAATAAATGAATTATCTATCTATCTATCTACAAGAAAAATTCGACATCTCGCACTCCAAAGTTTATCAAACCGTTTAGGCTCCAGGCTCTTCCAAAAAAATTGAATTATGATTCAATATTCAAGGTATTTATTCAAAATAGGTGCAAATTACACTCTTTCTGATAGTCATAAAATAATAATAACATTATTTCATTTGTGAAAAATCAAGAACTAAACAATCGTTACTTAATAACGTCAAAATTCAATCCTTCAAATAAACCACATTATGTCATTAGAACATGAAAGCAATATGACACGAAAAGTAAAACATAAAAATCATTGAATGTCATTAATGCCTTTTACAAGAGTAGCCAGGTACATAGGTTGGTAATTCGCTCACTCAGTGAAATAAAAACTACACAATTTACATTTTTAAACCACAGTAAAAGTATCTAAGTCTTACTTTAAATGAACTACTCAGATATTTAACAGAACCCTTTTTTTTATTAACGATTTAATTATTTATCATAATGTACGTACTGCTTAAAAGATCAGTTTATTACTGTATTAAAACAACTCAAATAAAACACCTAATATACCTAAAACGAAACACCTTTAATACCTAAAATAACACCTAAAAATTTTTTTATACAGTAAGTAACTAAATTATAAAAAAAATATTTTTAGCATAATTTGTATTTATGTATTTGTTTATTTCACAGTTTCTTGTACACATAAATATGACAAACAAACATTAAACAAAATAAAAACATACAAAAAGTACAGCTTATATCTATAAGCAACTTCTTCCAGCAGACCTTGGAAAGACAAAGCTACAAAAGAATGGCAGAAAACGTGTACTTAACAAAGACAATGATTTTGAAAAACAGAAATTTTGATAACTTATTCCTAAATAGTAAACAAATAGAAATTTAACATAATTACGAATAACACTTATTTAAAAGTACATAAATCCTACGTACGAAATAAAACAATAGTTAAGAATAAAAAAATGTACTTCTTATGTAAGTTAATAAAAATAAAAATAAATGTGAATATAAATAAATTATAAAACAAATAAGTATAGCTAAGTTTAGGAAAAGACAAGAAGTGTTCTTTTAATTTAGATTTAAAAGAATACAGAATCCCTCCGGACGACCTCGTCTACTTTCCTATAGAATCTGACTATCGCGAGTCTCGTGTGGAAGAGAGTTCGACAACCTAACGGCAAGCATTGAGAAAGAATAAGAATAGAAGTCAGTGAAGGTAGAGCATTAATAGGTAATATGTTGACAACTCATACACGGTGTTTGCACTTTGCATAATGTTATGTTTCACGATATAGGCTTTGCCTATTGTGGAGTAACGTGCTATAATCGTGTATGGAAATCGAGTCTCGTCAAACTTTTTATTGTATTTTTATGAGGTATTAAAATGTAAGAAGTGTTTGAAGATATTTCATTATACATATCTAACATTTTCTTAATAAAAAAACGGCCCCTAGTCCCCGGCGGCCCCGCTATTCCTGGCTCCGGTAGCGGTCAAGGTAACGGCGGGCCATGGGGTGCGAAGAATCCCCGGCAGATGCCAGGCTACCAAAACAAAAGACGGAACTGAGACATGGTCGCTTACTATGGGCCTCATAAGAAGGCTCAAGGTCACCCAAAGGGCAATGGAGCGTGCTATGCTCGGAGTTTCTCTGCGTGATCGAATCAGAAACGAGGAGATCCGTAAGAGAACCAAAGTAACCGACATAGCTCTCAGAATTGCTAAACTTAAGTGGCAGTGGGCGGGGCACATTGCTCGTAGAACAGATGGCCGTTGGGGCAGTAAAGTTCTCGAGTGGTGACCACGCACCGGAAAGCGTAGTGTAGGCAGGCCTCCCACTCGGTGGACCGATGAACTGGTGAAGGTCGCGGGAAGCCGCTGGATGCGGGCAGCGCAGAACCAGGTCGTCGTGGAGATCCTTGGGGGAGGCCTATGTCCAGCAGTGGACTTCCTTCGGCTGATATGATGATCTAACACGTAACACAGACAGTAAACTCCTTCTATCATGGGGATGTTGGTGACTGGATAAGATAAATTATATTGGTAACACTTGTTACAACTCAACCATTAAGATTTTATCCTACTAATATTATAAACGCAAAAGTTTGTATGTATGAATGTTTGTTACTCTTTCACGCAAAAACTACTTAACGTATCTGACTGAAATTTAGTAAGTAGACAGATTAGGAGTTTGATTAACATGTAGGCTACTTAGTCAGGAAGACAGTCTTAGAAACTATGTTCACGCGAGCGAAGGCACTGGCAAAATCTACTTATTAATAATCTGAGCTTAAAATATAAATTTTATTTTAAAGTAAAATCAAATTAATTAATACTTAAAATGATTAAATATACTTAATAATGCAGGTACATAAAAACAAAACAACAATAATAGAGTAACCATCGTCGTTATTACGAAATAAAATTATAACAGGTATTGGCAACTCAAGGAATTCCTTAAACTCGTAAAATCGTTTTTGAGTAGCCACTCTTTGATACGAGTATTAAACGAGTGTATGGAAGGTGCACCCCTGACAGAGTCCGGCAGCCTGTTGTAGGTGGGGAGTAGGCACACGGACCGCTCCGACTTACTGAGCTTGTGTGGCACCGTGACCAACTTTGTGGGAGTTACTTCGGAGATTGAACTTAGTATTGATACCTTTTCTTTTAAATAAGTGTAGGTTAGTGTGTGTGAACACTGCGACTTCTTTTATGAAAAAGCAATAAAATGGAAGAATTTTAAATTCAGTGTAATCTTCTTCTTCTTCTTTGCGTGTCGATGACAAATTAAATCATTCCGGCCCAGAACTTAGCCACTTCGACTGCACTTTTTGTGGCGTCCATTAAGTCCTGCTGCGAACAGGTGACAGGGCAGGCAGGACAGGAAACTAAATGAGCCATGGACTGCACCGCTCCACACACACAGTCCAAATTTGGGTTTTCCGAGAGTCCCCACCTGAACATGTTCTCCTTGCTCCGGCCGACCTGAGTCCGAAGTCGATTTAAAGACTTCCAGATCGGCCATGGTAATACATGTCCAGCCGGTAGACTCTCAGAAAGCGGGACAAAGGGATCAGGAAGCGGTGTAATATTTATTAATTATTATATTAATGGTCGACTAAGGCCTAATCGCCCTGATTCAGGGTAGGCTCGAGCCCCTCGGTGGGGACGTATATGAGCTGTAATGATGATGATGATATTAATTCAGTGTAATATTCGCTGGCAGATACTGGAATGCCCGCCATTGTCCGTCGTACAGCTCGTTTCTGCTTAACGAATACTCGGTTTCTGTCTCTATCGACAGAGCGTGCCCATAGTTCCGTTTAAGTAGCAGCTCGTGACGACTTCACTGGTCACAGTGTTCACGGGCGGGGGCGCAGCGCGAAGCTATGCTCGCGCTATGAGCATTTTGCCACCCTCGGCAAATAATGTGTAATATATTATAAACCATGCACTCGCCAAGGTCAAGCCCCCAGTAGCTGCTCCTCTGTTCTTTACCTTTTTTGTCCTTTTTAAGTTGGATGAACATCAGTGCGCGGGTGACCGCGAGAGGAAAGTGTTGTTACTTGCCAGGACCACAAAAAAATTACTGTGGAACGAGCACTGTTCGTATATTTTCAGGACTTCATCACATCAGCTCATATATACTAACCCCACCGAGGGTCTCAAGCCTACCCTGGTTTAGGGCGATTTTCAGGACTTATTTTAACTAAAATATGTGCCGAAAGTAATGGAAATATATAAACACGCCATTAAATTAAAGATTTAAACAAAAACTTATGCACATACATAAAGATGATCAAAAATCAGCAATTTTTCCAAAGATCTTGTCAAGTGCTGTTTTTCTTCTAGTTTTTATATTTAATTAAATAAATATTACTGTTTTGTATAGTACATGATTGATATTTATTCTTCTAAAACATTTATGAGTTTTTTGAAACCATTGTGTGCAAAAAAAGCATTTTAACATAGGCGGCAATATGCTCCCCACGCGACCATGCACGTTTCACGGTAAGGCGCGACTACTCTAGGGTTAACGGTTGTTCCGCCGCGAACGACCAACTTTGTTATCACTATTTACTTCAATTAAGGATTTTTTTATCAAAAAAAATGTTTTGTAATTTACAGGATATGAGGAGTGATTTTGATTTCCTCTAATTCTATTTTAATACACAGAAATAATTTAAAAAATACCTAAAATTAAGGGAGTTTTGCTCTTGCCTACGACGTACCGATTCACTTAGAATCTAGTTACCACAGTTACGTCTTATCTATGATTGTAATGTATAATTACGAGACTGTCGATGCCACAGACAAACTTATCATTCAGTTTTGTGGGTCTAATGTTTACCTATGTACTCATTTTTTCGATTAATAAATAAAAAAAATAAATAATAATAAATAATGCACCCTTTTTTTTGTAGTTATAACAATAGAACTGCTGCAAGTTTCATCGAAACATTATGATAATTTATGAACTTCTTAGTCGACCACGCGGGCCCAGTACGGGTTGGCCGACTTCACACAAAACCTGCGAGTTTCTTCGCAAGCGAAAGGCGTTAGGGCCCCATCGCCCTAATTCAAGATAGGCTCGAGCCCCTCGGTGATGACGTATATGAGCTGATATGATGATGAACTTCTTAAAAAAACAATATAAAATTATTTTGTTTCCTTACTTTTTAAAAATTGTTCTTATTTTATTTATAATGAATTAAAAACCACAATTTTCGCACGACTCGTCCGCAGCGCTTGACATAACAGCCACGTTGCAGTACGGGCTGACAAGAACTTTATTTCCAAGCAATTTCGTTTTGTCACATCGTGAATTGAGTTGCTAATTTTAGGGACAGAGGAGCCTTAATTATGATCCTATGTAAGTTTTTAGAACGAAGTGCGGGTAGAGTGAATTAGTAGAATCGTGAACATGGAATTTTAATGGCGTTTACGCGTTTCGTTCAACCACAATATAGAAAAGTAACAGTATTTAAACTCGGCAGTGTCCTTGAAATCATAACCTACAACTGCGTGAACACGCTATCGGGCCTAGGGCTGTCTGGTCTTGGGTTATTATTTTTTTAACTTATTTATTTATGCTCAGAGTTCATCTACGTGATTTAATGATAGCTCGTAGAACGGACTGCCTTTGGGGTAGTAAAGTTCTAGAGTGACGAACGTGCATTAGAAGACGACGCTTAGGGTAGGTCTTCCACTTGTTAAATCGATAAAGTGGTGATGATTATTGCAGGAAGCCCCAGTGGCGGGCAGCGTAGAACAGGTCGTTGTGGAAATCGTTGGGGAGGCCTATAATGTTCAGAAGTGGTCGTCTTTCAGTTGATATGACGATGATGATGGAAAAACAGCACACCAAATACGTTTTTTTGCGCTTGATATGCTTTCGTGCTCCTGCACGCGATTTTCCAATTCAAAGCTCAAATCCTCAGTCCTAAGCTTTGCTGGAACGAACCAGGCTACGATGGCGTCGGTAACGTTTGGTGCAAGTATATGAAAAACACGACTTTTTGAATGAATAATATTCTCTTTCTCTTATCGTATGACACAATTAACCTTCCCGGGTTCCTTAAGTGTTCCTTAGGGAATTCGTTGTTTCGAGGTTTAGAGCTTTGTCCATTGGCGAGTGTAGCAAGCCTTTCGTAGAACCGTTTAAGAACACATATCGACAAGAAATCCTTTTCTACAATGGTGCCTCGAATGTTTGAGTTCCTTCCAAAAGATAAAAAAAATATATTTTGAAACGTTTCGAATGTTGCGAGGGGTGGGGGGCAATAGCAAGTAAATAGAGACCATTCTAAAAGATAAATAATCATCAATTAGTTTAAAAAACTAAAAAACACGCTTTTAGTAAGCACGTTAAGTTATCTTGGATGTCCGCCATATTGGATTTAAGTCACGTGACTATTTTTTTCGTATTCCTGACAGCAAACCCTTTCATTTGATACCCATATCATAGAGGTGGATTTCAAACAGCCAGTCCGCCATCTTGGGGAGGCCGCCATATTGGATTTGTAATGACGTTTCTTAGCTAGTCATGTATTGTCGTCAGAATTCAGAGCGTGTGCAAAATTTCATCCCAATCGAAGACCGGCAAGTGGGTCAAATTAAGATTCCAAGATTTTCTTACATACATAGTTACAAGTGAAGCTAATAAAAGCGTGTTAAAAAAATAACGAATTTTTGAAACGTCTCGGATGTTGCAAAATAAAAAGCAAGTAAATAAAGAATAAAAGACTTCATATAGCATCTGAACCTAACGTATTTTTTTAACTACATTTGATAAGCCCTTGGCATCATCTCACCTGATGGTAAGTAACGATGTTGCCGAAGATTGAAAGCGGGTTTATCAAGATTCCTAAACGCATTGGGGAACTGGCAATTTTTCTTTTCTCCATGCATGGAACACATCCATGCTGTTAACATTGATGTCTGGCGGCATGACTTAGATAAGATAGTGGTAGCTAATTATAAACCAAATCGAGTCTTACAAAGTTAGACCCGCCGGGGATCAAACACGCGACCTTCAGGTGTAATGCGAATGGACTAATCATTACGCCACGGAAGCGGGTAAAATTACATAAATTTTATATAAAATAAGTACAATAATGTGTTTCCGTTTTAATCTCTCTTTTTTTTGTTTTATCTTGAAATAATAATGTGTTGTTAACTTGCAGACTATTTTCTGAAAATCATACGGTAAAATGTAATTATTATACGTAACTGAAAAATGTAATGTTAAATTAATTAAACCACACACCATTCTCTACATGTTCACTTAAGGAAATTTTGAAAACTTGATGCAGACGATCCTTGAAAAGACCACGGGCTATTTGGATTATTCGTTAGAACTATAGGTACAATCCTTTAGTTCATTTACCTGAATAGGTCCTACCTAGGAAAGTATATTTATTAGTACTAATATACAGTATGGACACTCCCTGCTGCTCTCTAGATTCCGACCTAACCCCTTCGTCACCCAGGTTGACAGAGATTGGTTATAGTTAGGTTCTCGAACGTACTAGATTTCGCCGAGATTTTGTTTGCTCCGTCATTTGTTTTTAGTTAATTCATTTCACGACCGTTGTATGCAGTGTCCGGGGTGTGCTACTAGGGTAGACTACAATGACTACTTATACTTAATGTAATGATTAGTTCCTATCGTTGCTGTGAAAAATTTTAATTAGTAAATAAATATATAACCATAAGAATACACGTACAGAGGCCAGCACATCAAGCTCATAGTGCGATACTGATCTATACGCAAACGGCATAAGAACAGTACAAAGTGCAAAGTGTATAGCTTATGAGGAAACGCGGGCAAAATTTTTCCATACAAACGTAGTCCTCTGTTTCCTGTTTCCTCGTAGATAATGACAATATAGCAAAAAAACAATTTTTTCCATAAATTTTATATCTACCATGACCATGCCCCTATGTTTTGTTTTTTCCGATATTTTATTTATAATAGGAAGTAGGAGCTTTTAAAAACTGAGAAAATTTCCCAATAGAAACGTCATGTTCAGACACCCACCAAAAAAAAAATACGCATATTAACTATAAAATGAAAACATAGAGGTATAGGTAAAGCGTTATTTAATTATTTTTGAAAAAATATTATTATTGCTCAAGTTTTGGAGGAGGAAATAGGAGACTACGAAATTCTATGCCTATTATCGGTCTGCGCTGCAGTTATCCCTTTCTTGCTGCATACGGGGAGACAGCTACATTTTATTCAAATATCTATTCTTCTTCTTCGACCGTGTTTCCTCTTAATCTGCTGGCCTTTGTACACTTATCTGCTGCTTCTTAGTCTAATTTCCAAGATGATAATTTCGACAATGTTTTCACTTCATAACGTAACAGCTACCTCGTTACCCCTGCACCACGCGGCTGCACGTAGACCGCTCGCACGGTCGGCTTGCCGACAACTTCATTAAAAGCGTGCACAAACGAGAAACAACCAAAGCGTTGCAAACACACGAGAGTACTCTTTGTGCGCCAATCAAATTTTCTGTCGTGTGAAAACATTGTTTTTCAGGGTTCCGCATGAAGCTAGTGAAAAGGTGATTCCCACAACATCTGTTCACCAGAGCATTACATCGCTCGTCAATAGGGTTTTTTTTTTACTTTCAATACTCAATACATTTATTGCATTCAGTATTGTAAAAGAAGGTCATACACAATGGTGGCCAGTAACACAAGAGAAAAAAAAAACAAAATCACTAAGAATTTCATCTTCATCACCATTCAATATTGTTATTTTATCAACGATAGTAGGTCACCACCATTCCATTGCGCCGTGTCACTATTTCTGGCCAGCAAATTTGCGTAAAAAATGGCACTAGTTTCTTACAGATTAAAATCTAGAGACATTTTCTAGAGAAAGATTTTCTACACAAGTTACTCTACCTAACTGACGACGTGTGATCTCTAACAATCTGGTTTAAATAAAATCTATAATAAAAGTGCAGAACCCTTGTTCTACTCATGCAAACTTACACTTACTTGTTTTTATTGGAGCTACGCCGTAAAAGTACGGACTTTTTTGTATTTGTTGTTGTTGTTTTTAAAGGTGTTGTGTTATGTGTTATATCCCTGAATTATTGTTGTGTGCTCTGTTTGCTTCGCTTCATAACTCGTTTTAATTCGAAACTGTATTATGTAACACTATGAAACAGTATTTTTTATGTTTTCTAAGTTTGCTAAGTTGGAGAAATTAAAAAAAATGTATGTAGGACATCTACTGGGGGTTTCTTCAATGTAATTGATTTGCGTCTTGACCACCTACTTAGTGTTTCCAAAGTACGGTGCTAAAGAATGGAACTTATACCAAAGTATATATATTAGTAGTAACATAACAGTATCGACACTCCCTGCCGCTCTCCAGATTGCGACCTCACCCCTTCGTCACCCATATTGATACAGATTGGTTACAGTTTGGTTCTCGAACGTATGGGATTTACCGTGATTTTGTTTGCTCCGTCATTTGTTTTTAGAAATGTCATTTCACAACCGTTTGTATGCAGTGTCCGGGGTGGGCTTATACTTTGGGCGGTATTTAATTAGTTGCGCAGTTACGCTAGGCGAATAAATAACCCTATTTGGGCAGCAACATAATAACGATACATACGAAACATTCAGCATACATACAAAACAGATGAAAACTAAGTGAAGATTATTCGGAATTTCTTTAAACAAAATTTTGATTCAATATTTCTTTATTAATTTCGATAGAAAAACATAAATTAATCTTTTTAATCTCCAGTTCAAATTGAAATAACTCTTTATTGTACATCAAAATCCAAATGCAAAATTTCATACCTTTTCAGGTTTCTACTGAAATACCTATCAAACTTCTCAGAAATTTAGGAAGCTGTTTTATCATTTAACGATTTTTTTTCCTAAAAAAGGAAGAGTTTTGACTTTTTCACACTACAAAACACGTGCAGACACCGGATCCAAAGATTAAGTCGTAACATGGGATAGGTTGTAAAAAGAAGGTGTTTTTCGCCCGGGTCGTTCATACGCCAATGTTCTGAATGTTCCGGAGCATCCTCGGCCTTCGTAAGAAAGTGATATTTTGATTCATGGTGCGAACGTTTTCAATCTGGCGATTATCGAACTGCCGAACGTGATGCGAGTGCAAAAGATTTACGAGAGATTATAAAAGAAAGCTTTGCAGTTTTTCTTCAAGGAGCCGTATGTTAAATCAGACAAAAAAACAATGTAACGTAGAGTTACGCAGAATTTTTCGTTTCAAAAATGGAAATAGAATGGGTACCAAATAGGTATTGAAAAAAACAGAGCTGTATTACGTTGAAAATGATTATTTTTGTATTGCATCGCCGCAAAGTCGCCTGTCTATCGGTGTTCTACAGGATTCATTTCGGAGAGTGTGCCCTGGAGCTTCACAACCTCATTCCCCCCTCTCCATTTCATCATCGGACGACCAGAAGCGGAGGGCGGTTCCATCCCTTTGTCGTCAATGTTCCACCTTTACGCACGAAGTGTTTTGCGTCTTCGTTCATCATGCGAACGGCCAAGGAGTGGAATTCCCTTCCGGCGTCTGTATTCCCCGATTCGTACAATTTAGGAATCTTCAAGACGAGAGTGAATAGGCACTAATTGAGCTTGCGTGTCACATCCTCGGCTGCATCGGCACTTACCATCAGGTGAGGTGCAGCCAAACGCAATCAAATTTTTAATAATAAAAAAAAACCTTTAAATCATTTCTAAAAAGTTTAAATAAATGAACAATTGATAGGAAAACCTAAAAACTATTTATAGTTAATTCGATTTTAAACTGTAAAAATTAAATAAAAAAATAATTAAAATAAATGAAAGTATTTCATTTCACAATCGTCAATTAGATTAAGACTGTTGTTATTTATAGTGTTTGAGCCTGTCACATCATAAGTTTAGGAATTCTAAAAATCATAAAAAATAACCAGTTAAAATAGTTAATTAAAAAATATATCAAAAAGTACCTTACATTTTGAACCATGTCAACCATATTATACTAGTATTATAAACACGAAAGTTTTGGTGTTTGCTTGAGCATCACGGAAAAACGGCTGAACCTATCTTGATAAAATTTGGCACACAAGTAGCAAAACACGACGGAGAATATAATTGGAAGTGTTATTCAGTATTAATGCATATATTTCAAGAGATTTGAATAAAGCTGATTTTGAGATGATAGATTCGACAGCCAAGGCGGTAAACGTTAATATTACTCGCTCGTGAACCCAATGCCATGACATGGCGCGAAGACGCATGCATTAGCACGAAGCCGCGCGTCGACTTTGACGTTACACTACGCGTTCTTCGCCCGCAACGTCAATTAATTTTAATACCAGAACATAATCAGTCATACAGTCACTATTCTTAATTTTGGTGGTTGGCTGCACAATTAGATAAACAATTAAATTAAATTCTCCATTGCGTTGGGGAATCTTGGTAAGCCCGCTTTCATCTTCGGCATCATCGTCACTTACCATCAGGTGAGATGATGCCAAGAGCTTACCAATTAAGAATAAAAAAAAAAATCTGTAGTCAAATAATTTCAAAAACCTAAAAATTTTAGGTACACATTTTAATTTGACAAGAATTTTAATTATTCTTCTCAGCAAACCCTTCATTTGATACCCATATCATAGGAGTGCATAAAAAAAAATTGATCCGCCATATTGGATATAGAATGACGTCACTTAGCTAACCATGCATTGTTCTCCGAACATAACGAGTTTCTAGCTCAATCGGGAACCAGGAGGTGGTTCTTACTTAACTTCCAAGATTTCAAGACAGACAAAGTAACTAACACGGCTAGCTTCTTCTTATCGTGTGGCACAGTTAACCGTGCTATCCAAGGGACAGACGGCGGTTAACTGGTGTTGCCAGGCTAGCTGTAAAGCTTATAATAAAAATTATTATTTGTTTAGGAATCACGTCTCTTGATAAAATCCGTAAACAATAAAGTATGTTGTTCTTCTGAACTTCTACATGATATTAAATAGACATGAACTGATGAAATATCCGATTGCATTTGGAATTATGCGATGATTGCCGACAGACATTAAGATATAATTGAAAACGCTAAACTCGTTAAAAAACCGACTTTCATCGCAACAACTTAGTACAGTTTTGCATTATTATTTTTGGTTTTCATTAAATTTCTAATAAAGTAAAAAACCGATTTAGCTAAAATTTGTATGGAATCACACGGGAAGCACTAGCTTATACAAAAAGAATCATCAAAATCAATTGACACAGTCAAAAGTTCTGAGGTAACAAATATAAAAAAAAATACAGTCGAATTGAGAACCTCCTCCTTTTTGGAAGTCGGTTGAAATAGACACACAGTTTAGAGCTCACCAATTAAGAATAACAAAACAAAAAATTAACAACTCAGCATTACGGCATACCACTTATACCTCTATCAATTTGGGTCTTCACCGTATAACGACACGAGTTGTTAAAGTATTAATTATCCCCCTAACAGAAGCTTAAAGTTCTTCAACTAGATATTGAAACACGACTACCACGTTGAATAACAGATTTAGTGGACTTTGCGTTGACCAAATTTCCAATTTGTTTTAAACTTTGTAAACGATTAATATTGAAGCCTTTAGTAGGAAGCGTGTGCTACTGTTATTAAGTGTTGTTTGTGTGTTAGTGTTATTTTGTAAAGTGCCGAAAGTTATTTTAAACAGTCTACTAGTCACGTGAAATTAGAATCCTTACTAGTCTATATTATAAAAATGAATCGCAAAATGTGTTGGTAAGCGCATAACTCGAGAACGGCTGGACCGATTTGGCTAAACCTTTTTTTTGTCGAGTTCGTTATTGTCAGGAGAAGGTTCTTATGTAGGGTAGGGTAGGGTAGGGTAGGATAGGGTAGGGTAGGGTAGGGTAGGGTAGGGTAGGGTAGTGTAGTGTAGTGTAGAGTAGGGTAGTGTAGGGTAGTGTAGTGTAGGGTAGGGTAGGGTAGGGTAGTGTAGGGTAGGGTAGGATAGTGTAGGGTAGGGTAGGGTAGTGTAGTGTAGGGTAGTGTAGGGTAGTGTAGTGTAGTGTATGTAGGGTAGGGTAGGGTAGGGTAGTGTAGGGTAGGGTAGGGTAGTGTAGTGTAGGGTAGTGTAGAGTAGTGTAGTGTAGGGTAGGGTAGTGTAGGGTAGGGTAGTGTAGTGTATGTAGGGTAGGGTAGGGTAGTGTAGGGTAGGGTAGTGTAGGGTAGGGTAGGGTAGGGTAGGGTAGGGCAGTGTAATGTAATGTAAGGCGGTACGTAGTTCGCCGGGACAGCTAGTCTATAATATAAAAATTAATCGCAAAATGTATTGGTAAGCGCATAACTCGAGAACGGCTGGACCGATTTCGTTAATTCTTTTTTTGTCGAGTTCGTTATTGTCAGGAGAAGGTTCTTATGTAGGGTAGGGTAGGGTAGGGTAGTGTGGTGTAGTGTAGTGTAGGGTAGGGTAGTGTAGGGTAGGGTAGGGTAGTGTAGGGTAGGGTAGGGTAGTGTAGGGTAGGGTAGGGTAGTGTAGGGTAGGGTAGGGTAGTGTAGTGTAGTGTAGGGTAGTGTAGTGTAGTGTATGTAGGGTAGGGTAGGGTAGTGTAGTGTAGGGTAGGGTAGGGTAGGGTAGGGTAGGGTAGTGTAGAGTAGGGTAGTGTAGGGTAGGGTAGTGTAGAGTAGTGTAGAGTAGTGTAGAGTAGTGTAGAGTAGTGTAGAGTAGTGTAGTGTAGGGTAGGGTAGTGTAGTGTAGTGTATGTAGGGTAGGGTAGGGTAGGGTAGTGTAGGGTAGGGTAGTGTAGGGTAGGGTAGGGTAGGGTAGGGCAGTGTAATGTAATGTAAGGCGGTACGTAGTTCGCCGGGACAGCTAGTCTATAATATAAAAATGAATCGCAAAATGTATTGGTAAGCGCATAACTCGAGAACGGCTGGACCGATTTTGTTAATTCTTTTTTTGTCGAGTTCGTTATTGTCAGGAGAAGGTTCTTATGTAGGGTATGGTAGCGTAGGGTAGGGTAGGGTAGTGTAGTGTAGTGTAGTGTAGTGTAGGGTAGGGTAGTGTAGGGTAGGGTAGGGTAGTGTAGGGTAGGGTGGGGTAGTGTAGGGTAGGGTAGTGTAGTGTAGTGTAATGTAGGGTAGTGTAGTGTAGTGTATGTAGGGTAGGGTAGTGTAGGGTAGGGTAGTGTAGGATAGTGTAGGGTAGGGTAGTGTAGTTTAGGGTAGAGTAGTGTAGTTTAGGGTAGGAAATTATAGGGTAGAGTAGTGTAGAGTAGGGTAGTGTAGGGTAGGGTAGTGTAGGGTAGGGTAGTGTAGGGTAGGGTAGTGTAGGGTAGGGTTGGGTAGTGTAGTGTAGGGTAGTGTAGTATAGTGTAGTGTATGTAGGGTAGAGTAGTGTAGGGTAGGGTAGTGTAGGGTAGGGTAGTGTAGTGAAGTGTAGGGTAGGGTAGGGTAGGGCAGTGTAATGTACTGTAAGGCGGTACGTAGTTCGCCGGGACAGCTAGTATTAATATTATAAATGTGAAAATGTGTTTGTTTGTTACCTTTTCACGCTTCAATGCCTTGATCAATCTTAATGAAATTTGACATGCAGGTAGCATGTGACACGTGGAAGGACATAGACTACTTTTTATCCCGTGAAAATAGCGTAGCCCAATACAGTTCCTGAGGGAACTGAAAATATTCTCTTTTTTTGATTAATTTCTACGGAACAATGGATTTTGTGATTTTTTGCACAGAGAGGTTGAGGGGGTGAGAAATTACATGATTTACTAATAAGCATATCCTGACATATTTCCCGATGGATCTGGAGAAAATTTAAGTTCCACGCTCGCGAGCCGCTTGCGGCTCGCGCACGGCGCACCCTCGCAGACAGTCATAAAAACGATGTCCACGCGGGCGAAGCCGCGGGCAAAAGCTAGTAATATTATAAATGTGAAAATGTGTTTGTTTGTTTGTTACCTTTTCACGCTTAAACGCCTTGACCAATCTTAATAAATTTGGTAATTTTTTTTAACATCGCAACGGAACAATAGATTGTTGTGATCTTTTGCACAGAGATAGTTGAGGGGGTGACATGATTTACTAATAAGCATATCCTGATATAGTTCCCGAGGGATCTGGAAAAAAATCATGTCCACGCTCGCACCGCGCACCCTCCAGTCATTACAACGATGTCTACTCAGGCGAAGCCGCGTGCAAAAGCTAGTAACTTAATAATGCCTATGCCGCTGTCACTTAAGGTCATGGAAAAGGATAGAATCACTAATGGCCAGATCAAGCATTAAGGCACACATACACACACAATACACTTACGCACATACTATCTCAGTGTTGATGTAGATAGATTTATAAATGTTTTTATACATATTTACAGTTTTTTCTACCCATAGATTTGTTTTTCTGTAAATTGTATCTCTATAGGTAGTCGTAGAATTGGGTATAGTTACGTGAGAGAGGGGCCACCTGGCACAGGTTTAGCCCTAGCAATGTAAGTATTATTATTTTGTGAACTATAATGTTACGTATTATATACTTTTCAATATTGGGTTATGCTAACCTAATGATAGAGTTAGTAAAGTACTCACGTGTTGAGCTCGAGGTCCAGTCTGAACTTGTGGTTGAAAGCTTTGATAAGGAGTGATGTCCTGTGAAAGTGCTTGCCAGTCTGAAACAAGCAGAAATTCAGATTACTCGGCATCTTGTACCATTTGTACAGTCACGGAATTCACATGTTTGGCAGATTTAAGTCCCTTTAACACGTAAACAGTCCAGTGTACCGTATGTGGTACACGGGGAGCGGTTCCACCAAGTTTGTGTACCTTATGAGGTACACGAGCCCTGTGTTACTCTAAGCGCTCACACATATGGACATCTAGCGTGTTTCAGAACACTTGTATGGGGACTGTTAATGTTTTAATTTTGCCGGATTATGGAATTAGTTTTCTATGTTTCATCCACTTTCCATCTGATAGATATCATCATATCAGCCGAAGGACGTCCACTGCTGGACATAGGCCTCCCCAAAGGATCTCCACGATGACCGGTTCTGCGCTGCACGCATCCAGCGGCTTCCCGCGACTTCACCAGGTCGTCGGTCCACCGAGTGGGAGGCCTGCCTACACTACGCTTTCCGGTGCGTGGTCGCCACTCGAGAGCTTTACTACCCCAACGGCCATCTGTTCTACGAGCAATGTGCCCCGCCCACTGCCACTTAGAAATATAATTAATGATATAAGTAACGTCAAAGAAGATCGGAAGTTAATGAAAAAGTTTCCAAATCGATGTAGTTTCTTCTTGATAAGTATAAAAAATATTTAAAAAATCTGATAGATCTTCAAAATAAAGTGTGACAACTGTTATTAAAAAAATTTTGGTACTTATAACTCGGCAAAATGAAAGTTTCGTGAATGTGCTCAACAATTAAATTCCGTAAATGTACATACTACGAAAATCAACATCTTCATGTTAGCCGAAAGACTTCCACTTCTGGACAAAGGCCTTTATACTCGTCTTGGGATTAGGTTTGTCTTACACTAGAGTCTAAAAGACTAAAAAGTTTAAAATAATATTCTGGGACAAATCACACATGGTCATCTGGCCCCAAAGTAGGATTCCCTGTGTTATGGGTTACCAGAGACTGATATACATACTTATATACGTTTAAATACATACGTATATAGATATTTAACACCCAGACACAGAGCAAACAAATCTGCTCATCACACAAATGCTTGCCCTGGGTGGGGATCGAACCCACAACTCTCGGATCAGTAGTCAAGGGCACTAACCACTGAGCCACCGAGTCAGTCAAAGTATATATTACATGTGGTATGTGTGTACAATTTGGGTTTGAGAAATATTATTTTAATAACTCCAGGTTGTTTTTAATTTGTCGTAATCATCACCGTAAAAAAAACACTTTTTATCATCATCATATCATAGGCAAGACATCCACAGCTTGACAAAGGCCTACTTCTATAACGATAGGTTATAAAAAACACATAATATATTAATATATTAACTAATATTTTACTTATGAAAATGTCTACGGTTTTTTAAATCTACAATTGGTAAGCCCTTGACATCATCTCACCTGATGGTAAGTGACGATGGTGCCAAAAATGGAAGCGAGCTTACCATGATTTTCCAACGCAATGGGGAACTGGCTATCTTATATTCAAGCCGGAACACATTAATGATGTTAAAATCGATGCTTGCCAGCGTGACATAGATAAGATAGTGGTAGCTAGCCAGGTGAGCTTAAAAAAAGCCTTCCACCAACTGAGTCATATAAAGTTAGACTCCACCGGGAATTGAACCTGCGACGTCCTGATGAGAAGCTAATGAACTTGACCACTATGCCACGGAGGCGATGAAACTT
Organism: Coleophora flavipennella; assembly: GCA_947284805.1. Lineage (NCBI taxonomy): Eukaryota > Metazoa > Arthropoda > Insecta > Lepidoptera > Coleophoridae > Coleophora > Coleophora flavipennella. Next base: position 9,855,872 of record OX369305.1, read on the forward strand.
TATGCGTAACTATAACTTTACGTGGTTTACCATACAGGGAATCGTAATTCCATGAAAAAATCAAAGCAAAGTACCTTCCATAAAACGCAGGTAGTTTTTTTTCTCCAAAATGGATGTAATGATTTTGATGAATCTTTTTACATTACTAAAGTTTTTTGTTCCAAAAAAAATAGCTAAATATACGCATTGGCCTTTGTTAATTTAAAAAAAAAGTGCTACACCGATTTTGATTACATTTTTAAGAGACTAACCTGGCAGCATATCCTACAGAATGAAATCAGTTCACAATCTGCGAAAATATCGCATAACAAACATACAAAAAACACTCGAATTGAGAACGTCCTATCTTCATAATAGTTCGTGTGTATTTTCAGCATTTTCAAACGTGCCTAAAAATAAGGGTAACGATTGATTGACTAACGTTGGCCACAACACACATAAAAAAAACACATAAACAAACTAGGGAAACTCGGGGGAGGCATTAGCGCCGGAAACACGGTCGAATCCCACCCTGGATGGACATAGAAACCATTTCAGATGAAAACACGCAAACATTTGATACCTACCTACCTATTGTTATGTAGGTACACCTGCGGACAAAGAACGAGGTAGGATTTTTAGTTTTTAGTTTTGACGCATTTTTTTCACAACAGTTACATTAAGAAGCTTTCAGGATCGTTATATGAATGTTACGAACATTATGAATGTTACGAAAGTTATGAATGTTACGAACAACGTCATCATAATAGCCGAAGGACGTCCACTACTGCAGTATGTCCGCGTGTGTTTTTTTTTGCACGACAGTTACATTAAGAAGCTTTCAGGATCGTTATATGAATGTTACGAACGTTATGAATGTACGAAAGTTATGAATGTTACGAACAACGTCATCATAATAGCCGAAGGACGTCCACTACTGCAGTATGTCCGCGTGTGTTTTTTTTGCACGACAGTTACATTAAGAAGCTTTCAGGATCGTTATATGAATGTTACGAACGTTATGAATGTGCGAAAGTTATGAATGTTACGAGCAACGTCATCATAATAGCCGAAGGACGTCCACTACTGCAGTATGTCCGCGTGTGTTTTTTTTGCGCGACAGTTACATTAAGAAGCTTTCAGGATCGTTATATGAATGTTACGAACGTTATGAATGTACGAAAGTTATGAATGTTACGAACAACGTCATCATAATAGCCGAAGGACGTCCACTACTACAGTATGTCCGCGTGTGTTTTTTTTTGCACGACAGTTACATTAAGAATGTAAGAATGTGAATGGATCGTTATATGAATGTTACGAACGTTATGAATGTACGAAAGTTATGAATGTTACGAAAGTTATGAATGTTACGAACGTTAAGAATGTTACGAACAACGTCATTATATCACCCGAAGGACGTCCACTGCTGCGGACATAGGCCTCCCCCAAGGATTTCCACGACGACCAGTTCTGCGCTACCCGCATCCATCTTCACCAGATCATCGGTCCACGGAGTGGGAGACCTGCCTATGCTACGTTTTCCGGTGCGCGGTCGCTACTCGAGAACTTTACAAACAACGTAACTACGCATAAATATGTACGATTTAATTTCTTGATACTTCGATGATGTTGGTATTCACTTACCATCAGGTGATATTATACGGTCGTAGCTCTTTGCGATTTGCGTGGTTGGGTCGATCGATACGGTTAACTGACCTGAAGTGCGATCATTACCTGGATGGGTTTGACTGCCAGTGGCATTTTACACGACCGTTTCCATGCTTCGCGAGGCAAGTTAAGTCGTTGATGCCGGTAGCTTTCACTAGATGGCAGTCGTTAAGCCGTGTCAGATACCTTATAGTTGGCTTAAAAACCTTTTGACAGGTGAGGTTCGCTGCTAGCCCTACAACATAATATATTAACAAGGACTTGGTCTGCGTGTGTGGAGTATGGCTTAAGCTTCCTGAGTTTGGATAAAGGCTCGTGCCCCAGTAGTGGGGACGTTAATGGTACACCCCGGACACTGCATACAACGGTCGTGAAATGACAATTCTAAAAACAAAGGACGGAGCCAAACAAAATCATGGCGAAACCCCATACGTTCGAGAACCAAAATATAAACAATCTTTTTCAATCTGGGTGACGAGGGGGTGAGGTCGGAATCTAGAGAGCGGCAGGGAGTGTCTCCATGCTATATGTTATATCTATTATTCTATTATATATATAAAAGAAAGTCATGTTAGTTACACCATTTATAACTCTAGAACGGCTGGACCAATTTTTATGTTTTTTTTTCTTTTTGCATTTGTCTTCGTCCGGAATAGGATAATAAGTATTAAAAATAAGATTTTCATCAATAAAAAAGAAACTATCAATCAAAAAATAATTGGTTTTAGGGTACGGTAGGGTAGTGTAGTGTAGTGGTAGGTGTAGTTTAGATAGGGTAGGGTAGGTTAGGGTAGTGTAGTGTAGGGTAAGGTAGTGTAGTGTAGGTTGTGTAGTGTAGTGTAGGGTAGGGTAGTGAAGGATAGGGTAGTGTAGGGTAGGGTAGAGTAGTGTAGTTTAAGGTGAAACGAAGTTCGCCGGGACAGCTAGTATACTTTATATACTTTGTTTAAGGATTAAATTGATAATGAGATGATATCAAAGGCTCACCAATTTGTTTATAAAACTATATAACAAAGCTGTAATTTTGGTATGCAAGTAAAGTTAATTTGCTCTATTAGCTGCACCTTTGACGGATCGCGTCAAACATTCCGTCAACGGAGTCGCCCTAAGTTCAATCGCGCCACCCGCCGCGCTGCAGACTCAGGGCGACCCCTTTGACGAAATTTGTTAAAGGTGCAGCTAATGCAGAAAACGAACTATAAAAAGTATAACAGCTACTCGTACATAGTAATAACTATAAAATGTTTACTTTAGTAATCGCCACGTCTCAACATTTATTGTTCGTACCCTGTAACCCTCCAAGCGCATCGCAATGATAAATAATGCTGGAAATTGCAATTTCGGTGCAGCGTGGGGTATCACGGCGGATCCCGTACAAGGTGGGAAGTGACAGATGCAATTAATTTGGTTGAGTGCTCATTCGTCTTGCGCTCGCGTCGTTTTTTAGACGTTGCGATCCGCTTTGCGGAGGTGTGCTGCGAGTGGTATGATTTATAACAAAGACTGTGTGACAATCTAATTGGCTTTTTATTTGCAGGTAGGTAATTTTACCCAATTTGATGGACTTAATGTAATTGAGCTATTTAGGGTTTCTTGACTCACAAGGAAAAAAAGTGAATTAAAAAAATTAAAAACCCAACTGCGTGAAAAGTTAACTTAAAATAAAAACTTTAAAAAGTCATGGAAACCGAGATGCATTTTTTTTTATTAAAAATTTGAGTGCGTTTGGCTGCTGGTAAGCACTTACCTGATGGTATTAACTATTAACTATTATTAGCCCATTAACTAGTTGTCCCTAAACCTATCTGCAGAGAGTACTATCCTAGTCGCCCCGTCGCCAGTTGAAGTAGAGACTATCTGCTCCACAACCTCACAACAATCTCATGTAGTCGGCGGCAATGAACACAATACCCTCCTTTCTGTCGCGCAACCGGGTAAAGACACTCTTATAGGATCACTTCGTTGTATCTGTCTGTCTGACTTTCTGGCTGTCTGTCTGTCGCACAGAGGAGTATTTGTATAAAAAAACCGGAGAAAATTATTTATTGATTTTAAACAAATGGAGGAAAAATGAGAAACAACTTTTAATGACTGTATTTTTTATATTAATAACATTTATTGCCCGACAAAATGCGACACAGAACTAAAAATTTCTTAGAGTAAAGTTATTAATCAAAATAAACGTATCGTATACATGTCCGAAAAAATCATTCATGATCTTGTCAATTCAATATAAAAGTAGTAGGTATTTTAAAATACAGAACATTCCTTTTAATTTCGTAATTAAATAAAGTTATTATAGCAAGAAATGAGAAATATTCACAAAATACTCAAAACACCAAACAAATATTTCAAAGCGCTAAGAACAAAGACGTGCAGTTTATCCAATGCCTGTATTCCGACTGACCGTGCGACGGAGGAGAGCGCGACATGTGCTATTTACGAGTATGTCTAGTGAGTGATTCACTATTTTGGAATTACAAAATGTACGGTCTGTAGACTCTACTTAACAATTTATAAAATTGACTTTTGCCCGGTTTTTTGATGTGTAACATCTTTGCTCTCGCTTTCCTGCAATTTGTGGGAGTGATTTCGTGAAATGGGACGGAAATGTGTAACAGGAAATGCGAACGTTTTTTAATTCTCGAAAACTAAGGTTGTCATAGCCATGCCGCCTAGTGTGATGGCAAAGGCAAAGATGACATACTACTATTCGAAGGGTCGGCCCGTGAATGTACGACACGATAATTAATTAATTTCATAAGTATTTTGTCACATGTTACACATCATATGCGAGTACTGTAGGTCTCGTTTTTTTAATACAAATACTCCTATGTGTGTCGGTCTGTCTATTTGTCAGTCTGTAATACCCTTTTTCTTAGGAACCTGTGGAGATATCAAGTTGAAATTAACATCAAGTACTAAGGTTTACGGTCCTTTGAAGCTGTGAAGAAATCAAGTTTCTATGTGAACATTGTTGTTATTATTTTTGACATTAGATAATGATCACAATATATTTCCATGTAATTCTTCACGATACGGGCTTTGTCTAGTGTGGAGATCGAGTGTTTATATAATATGTTCTTGTATTACTTTCGTTTAACAAATTCATTTGAAATCTGTATTTGAAAGTCATATTCTTCAGTTGTAACAATCATTCTTAGGACCCATGTAGTAACGTGTCTCATTTCATGTTTGTTCCCAACGTGCGCCTATCATCTTGGCCGCTAGTGTAAGTGGTCTCTTGCATTAGTACATAGTAATATATTACCGCTAAGTGCTTGCTGCTGACTAGCCTCTTGTGAAAATCCAGACATTCACGATTGTTTGCGTTTCCCCCAAGGTCAGGCCAGGAAAAGAGATGTTTCCTAAAATCGGAGGGTAAAATCGAGTACTTACCTAGTTGCTTTATTTTTAACATTGAAAATGTTTTTAAGCTATTGTATAGCTTTTATCGCGGGCTTTGTGGGGACCGAATCAAGAAATTTCGTAACGAAAATAAAACCTGACACCCCAATATATATATTGAGTTCGAACATTTTAGAACAAAATTTCGTCTTTGACAGAGGATAAAAAGTTATTTAGATTAGTTATTATCATCCCTATTATATTTAATTTGGTTTCTATGTCCCTGTAAACTATTTTCTAACAGTCTGCAACAGTTTTAATGCCTGGCTTTGACGTTGACACGAAATTGCATTTCCCCTGCAAAGGTACAAGTTTTAATAAATGTCTTAACAACGGCGCAATATTTATCGCACAGACGATAAACGAAAGGTCAAAATGGAGCTCTGCCCGCTAGAAGATATCGACAGGATCCAAATGAAATGTCAGTATTACGGCTGCGCGGATTGAAAAGTTTTTTTTAATTAAAAAATTTGAGTTGGTTTGACTGCAACTCACCTGATGGTAAGAGAGTTTGAAGCCTGAGAATTATCATCTCAAAAGGGATGACGAATGCTAGTCATCTGATTTACTTTTTATCATTTGTCAAAATGTTTGAAATACCTAGGCGTGACGTCACAGTTTTGCAGCGTCATTTATGTACTCATTTTGTGATTTTGATTAATTAAAAATCAAAGACTTGATGAAAAACAAACCAAGTAAGATTTTCCGAAGTTTAAGTAGGAGGGCAATTTAGTGATCAAGAGTTCATAATTTATTTCTGATGCTGTCGTCATTCCTATTGTGATATCACTTTTTTATTTACGACTAGCTGTCCCGGCGAACTTCGTACCAATTAATTGTGCCACGCGATAAGAGGAAGAATTTATTAATTTAAATTTAAATTCGACAACACGTAAATTGAAATCCTCGCCTAATTATTTATATCTATATGTTAACCAGGGTTCTAAATTCGTTTAGTTTACTTTAGCCCTGTCAATAACCTTACAGAGGTGCCGTGAGATAAGGGTTACTAATTTAATATACAATCGCCGAGGGTAAATTAGTGTGTGGCCCTTTTGGCGACCGGCCAAGGGTGTGCCTAACACTGCAGATCAAAGCCCCACCCTGAATTTAGAACGCCCACTTATCTGATGGAAATATAATATAAGCACATCTTGGACACTTCATACAACGGGCCAGAAATGACATTTCAAAAAAGGAATGACGGAACAAACAAATTGGCGGCGAAATCCTATACGTTCGACAACCAAACTGTTACCAAACTGTATCAATCTGGGTGACGAGGGGGTGAGGTCAGAATCTAGAGAACGGCAGGGAGTGTCTATACTGTATGTTAGTACTAATATATATACTTTGATATAGGTTAAGAAAAACATAGGGAAAAAGGAAGTTTAATCGATGCTCGTAACTAAATGAAGTGAAAATTATACACAACTAGCTGTTTCCCGCGGCTTTACCCGCGTGGTTAACGTTTCTATGACTTTTCGAGGGTGCGCAGTGCGCGAGCCAAGCGTGGAAAAAAGTAGACTATGTGTTAATAAAGGTCCTGATTAACACATAGGCTACTATTATACCAAATTTCAGCCAGATCCGTTTAGTAGTTTTTGCGTGAAAGAGTAACAAACTTACATCCATACATTATTAAAAACTTCGCGTTTATAATATTAGTAGGTTATAGAATATTCAATTACAGGATGTCCCAAAAATGGTGTCTAGTGGAAGCCCAGAGATAAATACTTCTAGGGGTATAGGAATCACCCCCATAGTGGCTTGGTCTGTCGAAAATACTTTTTTTTCGGAGAATACGATTTTTTTAATTAATTTCAATAGCGTTGTTTAAAAAACCTGCCAAGTGCGAGTCAGAACCGCACACAAAGCGTTCCGTACCGTCATACTAGATGGCGCTAGTACAAAGGGTTCCGTACCATCTTACTAGATGGCGCTAGTACAAAGGGTTCCGTACCATCTTACTAGATGGCGATAGTACAAAGGGTTCCGTACCATCTTACTAGATGGCGCTAATAAAAAGGGTTCCGTACCATCTTACTAGATGGCGCTATTACAATGGGTTCCGTACCATACCATCATACTAGATGGCGCTAGTTTCTTAATGTTTTAAAAAAACAAGTTTTTGTATAGAGACCCCTTTATTTTTTCACTTTTTCAAATTTTTAGTATTCGTTGTTATAGCAGCAACAGAAATGCATCATCTGTGAAAATTTCAACTGTCTAGATAGCTAGACAGCCTGGTGACAAACGGACAGACAAACAGACAGACATACGGACGGACAGCGAAATCTTAGTAATAGGGTCCCGTTTTTACCCTTTGGATACCGAACCCTAAAAAGGACAGTTTCAAAACAAACTTTTTGTTTGTTTTTTTCTGAGTGTGTGTGGTACTATCTATATACTTATAATAAATCTGTAAAGGGGCCGTGTCTGTACATGCAATATTTTTGTAAAATAATAACTGTGGTAGACATGACTAACGATATAGAGGCCAAAACAACAACTTTTTGTTTTTTTATCTGTCTGTCTGTATGTTCGCGCATCACGCAAAAACTACTAGGCCGATTTTGATGAATTTTTTTATGGTGGATCCTTATAGCCAGGGTTAACATATGGGATACTTTTATCTCGGAAATTCAAGAGTTCCCGTGAGAAAATTCATAACCTCCACATGGACCAAATCGCGGGCGCCAGCTAGTTGTGAGTATATTTTTATTATTCCATTTTTGAAATTGTAACTTTTTAATTTTGTTAAGGTTAACTTGGAACGGTGTACTTTTTATAATATCCATGTTCGTCAATTTCGGCTAAAGCGACTGCTGTCGACTCTAAAGACGAGTTGCGTTACAAAAAAAGGTACAGACCAAGGTTAGACTCAAAATATACAGAAAATGTTCTGGTATTATACGAATTAAGTCAAATCTCCCGAATGAACGTTAAATGAAAGGACACTTAAAAGTCAATTCAAAGAATACATTTATAAGAGAGTGAACGGATAACGTTAACCTTACAATTACCTCTACATTATGTTATACAATGGCTATTTCACAACTTTGGACTCAATTCACGGAGCAGCCTGTTTTCGGTCAGACTCAGAACGGCCAGATCCTAAAATGTCATGAAGGACGCGAAATACCCCAAAGTAATAAATTACTTTGTTTTTGACGTGATAACGTCTTATAATTCGATAGAGCTGGCTGCACGCACGAAAAAACATGACTCATGCGTCGTTACCTCGCTCTGAGGCGTTCCGTCATGCGTCGTTACCTCTCTCTGAGGCGTTCCGTGTAAGTCTTGAAGTGCAAGCGAGAGCGCGAACGAGCGACAAAGAAGCACAATCGGCCTTTACGTTCGGCAGCGTTCGACATCCGTCTCTCTCCTACTTGAGTGAGCGATGTGTCTGTGTGAACAGCTGCTATACTATAGTACATCTACATGTTTTGATCGAGTATCAAGTGCAGTGAAAAGTGAATGTGTTGTTCATGTTTATAACAACGATAATTACAGCGATAAAGGTAATGATTCTTTCGATATTAATTATATATTATTCAGTGATATATTGTCGAATATTCGTGCTTTCATCATTAAAATGAATAGCATCGGTCCGCTAGTGCAGCGATTATAGGTTATGCTATAATTGACAAAATTAAAACAATAAGTTAACAGAACTATTTCACGATGAGTAAAAAATCGATGACTTTACTATTCAATCGAAATAATTATCGAGTGTTATTATGATTTAAAAAAATTAAAACATAAATATTAAATCTTCCATATATCACAACAACGTGTCTGAAATGACAGGTTGGACCAGCCATCCGTCAAAGGGAACATTTTCTCCTATATTAAACACATTGAGGCGGGCTTTTTAAAAACTAGATTTACGAAAATTTTAATGTTTCCAAATTTTAAATTTTAAATGTAAGATTTATAAACAATAATTTAATGATTGTTTATTCTTATAATGAATTATTTAAAAATATTACTTTTTTATAACAAATTACAATTAAACTTGCAAAAATAATTAAGTAACTAATTGAAAAAAATTAATTATATTATTAAAATAATGTTTATTAAAATAATATTAATAAAATAATTAAGTAACTAATTGAAAAAATTTAATTATATTATTAAAATAATATTTCCAAATTTTAAATTTTAAATGTAAGACTTATAAACAATAATTTAATGATTGTTTATTCTTATAATGAATTATATAAAAATATTACTTTTTTATAACAAATTACAATTAAATTTGCAAAAATAATTAAGTAACTAATTGAAAAAAATTAATTATATTATTAAAATAATAAAATCAAAATTTTAATTTTAACAATTGATTAGAAATTTAAACAATACATTTTATTCAAGTATTTTGTTGTATTTTTATTGACGTGATAACGTCTTATAATTCGATGGAGCCGGCTGCACGCACGAAAAAATGCGTCGTTACCTCGCTCTGAGGCGTTCCGTGTGGCGTTCCGTTTAAGGCTTGAAGTGCAAGCGAGAGCGTGCAACGAGCGACAAAGAGGCACAATTGGCCTCCGCGTTCGGCAGCGTTCGACATCTGTCTCTCTCCTACTTGAGTGAGCGATGCGTCCGCGTGGACAGCTGCTATACAATACATTTACATGTTCTCGTCAAGTATGAAGTGCAGTGAAAAGTGAATGTGGTGTCAATTGTTTATAGCAATGATAATTGCGGCGATAAAGGTAATGATTCTTTCGATATTATGAAACCATTCCATCAGTATTTTCTTATGACGTTGTCACGTTCAACTATCGTCAGTAAACCGACTTTACAGACAACCGATTTTTTTGCAGTAAAACTTCTTTACGCACGCTTCACGATTCCCCAATGCAATGGATACTGTTAAGTTTTTTAAAATATGGTTACATAGATTCGCACACTACGAGTATCTTAGGCTTGGTACTCGCACGCCTATTGTTTTGAAAAAAAATAGCGTTAAGATCCTAGAAAGTTTATCTCCTTAACTCTTACAAACTATGCTTAGCAGCCTGCTTTGGCTGATATAATGATAAATATCATGAGTATCATCACATCAGCCAAAGGTATTCCACTGCTGATCACAGGCCTCCCTCAATGTTTTGCCGTAATCGCCATGCCAAGGTTGGCGATCATAATGTGCAGTGTGGTGGCAAGGGTACTTTGCCAAAGGAAAGGAAGCTGCTGCCCATTCTCTGGTTCATGTTCCTTAGTCGACTCTTACGAAGATGGGCTTATCCTAAGGCCGCACTCCAGGCTAATTTTCAACCGATTTCCAGATAAGATTCTCATTTCAACTGTATGTTTTTTTTGTGTGTGTTTGTTACGCGATATCTTCATAGATTGTAAACCAATTATCATATTTTTTTTATTATTCCATAGATTATGCTTGTGAGTTGGTCCCATTTACATTTTATAAAAATCCTTGTTTTTTTTTCATTCATTCATATCAGCTCATATTCGTACCTACCGAGGAGCTCGAGCCTACCCTAAAAATCCGTGTATTGCTTAAAAAAAAAGAAACCAAAAGAATAATGCAGAATTGTACTAAGTTGTTGTGATGGAAGTCGGTTTTTTAACGTATGTAGCATTTCTAATTATACTGCGGCCGTCCAGAGAATGCTGATTTGACATATGCTAGTTTGACGTATGTAGTGATGTGCCCATAGACATCCATAGTAAATAAATACTATGTACCTATCATATCATGTAGATGTAACATATAACGAAATAAAATAGACATTTCCAAAATAGTCATCATCATATCAGCTCATATACGTCCCCACCGAGGGGCTCGAGCCTACCCTGAATTAGGGCCATCGGGCCTTAGTCGACCACGCGGGCCCAGTAACGTTGGTCGACTTCACACACAACCTGCGAGTTTCTCCGCAGGCGTGTGCAGGTTTCCTCACGATGTTTTCCTTCACCGTTAAAGTATCGTAAAGATCGTATGTACTCCAAAATAGTGGAATAATATATTTACAAATTTATGAACCGTCGTTTTTTGGGTTGGTATTGGGTGAAGGGGGTGGAAAATAAGAAAAATTGTGTGGCGGGAAACTAATTATTCGTTAAAACTAGCCAAATTTTTTGTATTGCGGTTGAATATTTATTATTTCCTTGCAATCGAAGTGAAAAGCAGAGTGTAAAACTCGAGCATGAAACTCATTTTACCCTCGCCGTACCGGGTCGGTTTGCTAAATGATCTCGGGTTAAATGGCTTGTTTTATGCTCTTGTTGTGCAATATACTATTGTTATTACTTAAAAATATCACTTTTATGCCTGAAACTTTTATGGTTGGTTGATTGACGCATCAAGAATTAATTGTTTATATTTGGTAATTCATTCATAACATTTTTAACAAATTTATAGGTTACAATTACGTTATCAATAGTTACATGTGGTAATATCACTATTATTAAGAAGAAACGACCATAGAACGTAAACTTTTCACTAACGATTTATAATATAATTTACAAAATACAAGTTCTGTTGTCCTTAATGTAAACATAAAACTAAATATGTGTTCTATTACTATTATTAAGTAAAAAAAATGATTTTTTCATGTTTTACAAGCTAAGGAACGAAAGATTGATTTGTTTACAATTTCGAAGATTCATCGAATGTTACATTCTATCGCTGGCTTAAAGTGTCAAATCAGCATTCTCTGGACGGCCGCACTATAATACATTTTAATTTTTTTTTTGCAAGAAAAACATCATGGAAGTGTCCATAATTTTAAAAACAACAATTCTTAATATGAAATAATTTACCGAACTTGACATTATGCGTATCTGACAATCCACGTGTGAACCGTTAATTTAAGTGGGGTCCCGTATTCCGGGTATCTTTTTAATTAGGGAAAGAGGTTCCGCACAAGTTTCCCGCGCATATTGTTGTGGCGGACGGGGCTGGTGGAAAAACTGGCCGGGCTTGCGGTTTGGATCCGTGCCGTGTAGGCACCCAAATATGTCAACTGAAGATTAGGTTTATAAACAGGTTTAACAAAAATGGTGAAGGACTCGGGGATTCTACTCGTCATAGTAAAATCTTTTTTCCAAGAAACCTACGGTCATTTAAAAAAAACTGTTAATATTTATTTTATTTACACTTAAAGTACACCAAAATACAATGTCTTTAAGCTATAGTTAGGGATAGTGTATATTATGTATAATTTACAGTAGGCGGTATTTTTGCTAACATCAATCTCTTCCAGACAACCTTTCAATACTAATTACCGTAATAAAATAACTACAAGAATTAATTAAAAATCAAAAACCCGACTGCATAAAAACTTAACCCATCTTTTTGGGCTGGTCAGGTAAAAATATATGTCTCTCACGTGATTATGACAAATCTATCGACACATAGCACTTTAAAACCCATCAAGCTGTTTATAGGCTACAGAGTGTGCCAAAGAAATAAATATATAAACATACATACATACATAAAAAGCGTCAAAGGCTCAACCGGTAACGACTCGGTCCTCCTAACCAGAGGTGCCGGGTTCAAATCCGGACGGCCAATGTAAAAGAAATAAATAAATAAACATACATACATACATAAAAAGCGTCAAAGGCTCAACCGGTAACGACTCGGTCCTCCTAACCAGAGGTGCCGGGTTCAAATCAGGACGGCCAATGTACCAATGAGTTTTTCTAAACTTACGTACATATACTCACCGATTGCTTTAACGGTGAAGAAAAAAATTGTGAGGAAACCTGCATACACCTGCAAAGAAACTCGGAGGTTGTGCGTGAATCGACCAACCCGCACTGGGCCCGCGTGGTCTACTAAGGCCTGATCGCCCTAATTCAGGGTAGGCTCGAGCCCCTCGGCGTGACCTTATATGAGCTGATATGATGATACATACATACATATATACATACATACATACATACACACAATCTTTTAAAAAATGACATAAGACTTCGGGGATTAGGCCCTTCACAATGCAGCGTACAATGAAAATGAGATCCCGTACCAAAAAACACAGACATAAAGTTAGTTTCGAAAGATGGCTTTTAAACAATGCTCCGTAACGTTGAATTGGAAAAAAATCGTATTCTCCGACGAAAAATCATTTTTTATAGACCAATTCCACGATCACCAAAATGACAGGATGTCTTCTCCTTGTCCTGAAGCTACTGTAGTTGTTTCACACCACTAAAAAACGGTAAAAGGTTATGGTTTGGGGTGCACATAAACCTCCTTCTGGCGCAGTCGGGTAAAAAAACCAGCAATCAGCTGATCGTTTTGGTATGAAGGTTTTATTTTTGCGAATCGACTATGTTACAGTAGAAGCAAGTTGTTCAGTAGATAACGGGTCCTACAATAATCGTTCAGCACTGTAAGTTTTGTTTAAAATATGGTATGATAGTGAGATGATGCCAGAGGCTTACCCATTGCGAATCATCATTATCATCATCATCATATCAGCCGAAAAACGTCTATACTGCTGGATAAAGCCTAAAGGCATCCACCAAAGATTTCCACGACGACCGGTACTGCGCTGCCCGCATCTAGCCGCTTCTCGCGATCTTCACGAGGTCGTCGGTCCACCGCGTGGGAGGTCCGCCTACGCTACGTTTTCCGGTGCGCGGTCACTACTCGAGAACTTTTCTGCTCCAAAGGCCATCTGCTCTACGAGCTAATTGCCCTGCGCACTGCCACTTAAGTTTAGCGATTCTGAATAAAAATAAGATAGTATTTTAATGAAGCGTTTGTAACTCAGTGCCACTTGCGAGGTTTAATCGATAACGCAGGTTAACTGACCTGAAGCACGGTTGTTACCTCGATGTTTTTGACTATAAGTGGCATTTTCCCGACCGTTTTAATCGACTGCTATCTAGTGATATCAACCGGCACCAACGGCACGTTAAGCCGTTGGTGCCGGTTGATATCACTAGATAGCAGTCGTTAATCCGTGTCAGGTACGGCAAACTTTTGTAAGTGCGGTTCGCCACTATCCCTATAACCTCCACTAACCCGGACACGGTCTCCGTCTGTTTTTTTTTTAATAATTGGTATGCGCTTGGCATCATCTCACCTGATGGTAAGTGACGATGATGCCGAAGATGGAAGCGGGCTTACCAAGATTCCCCAACGCAATGGAGAACTGGCTATCTTATCTTCAAGCCGGAACACATCAATGTTACTAACACTGATGTTTGGCGGCAAGACAGATAAGATGGTGATAGCTAGCCAGGCGGACTTAGAAAATGCCCTATCACCAACCAAACCGAGTCTTTCAAGTTGACCCCAACGGAAATCGAACCCGCGACCTCCTGGTGTGAGGCGCATGGAGTGACCATTACGCTACGGAGGCGGTTGAAGGGTCTGTGGAGTATTGCCTAATCTTTCAGAGTTTAGGAACGGACCCGTGCTCCAACAATCTAATTTTTAATACTACGAGTACGAGTTTTACTTTCTAGCAACCAAGCGCAGCGAGTAACTGTAAATATTACAGTATTAGTACAGTATTATACAGTAATATCGTTTGTAAAATTAAGCTTGATCGCTGCCACAGCAGGTTAGATATATGTAAGTTAAATTAGTGTAAAAGAGATATTATAACATAATTATAAAACGTACTAAGATGATAGCTTATAAGAGCGTCGGTGGCGTAATGGCTAGTGCCGTGGAAACTCGCAGGTTGTGTGTGAAGTCGACCAATCCGCACTGGGCCCGCGTGGTCGACTAATATTGGTCATTGGTGATTTTGTCAGTCCATGAAATTTCTAACATTCTTCTATATAGCCTCATTTCAAAAGCATTAAGTTTATCTATGGATGATTTATTCAGAGTCTATGCTTCTACCCCATACATGAGTACAAACAGAACATAGCACTTAACTAGTCTCCATCTCAGTTTTAAATTAATGTCTTTGTTAGTGTAAAATGATCTCATTTTCATGAAGGCACTGCGGGCTATTTCGATTCTTGTTCGAATTTCCTTTTCTGGGTCCCAGCACTCATTCAGCCACATAATCAGTAGATTTACAAACTTTGTATTACTATACAACAAATGTTGAATTTTTTTACACTGATTTCACAAGTTCCATTTTGTTCAGTTTAATGGCTGGAATCTACCATATGTTATTCCTAATTAAAAACTCCGCCCAGTATATACGTCTTTTCATTCAAGTTTTCCGTGGTTAAGGTCTGGTAGTAAGGTGAGAAACGGATGGGATTGACAGCGTTTGATGTTCAATATCAACTTGATTGGAACAGTTCGCTAGAAAGTTACTTGCTGTGTAAAAGGGATATTAAGTTTAATGGACAATCTTTGTACACTCACCTGAAAAAGCTGTTCAAACGCTGCTCCCAGTTTGACGAGGAAATTGAATTTCTCCATTGATTTTATTAAGGAGTTTTTTTATACTCGGGTTACTTTATGTTTACAACGGAAGTATTAAAAAAAGCTTCTAAGATCAAAACAGGATGAAATAAAAAACAAGTAAAATTTTTAAGAGCTGGAGCTGGAAAGATGGACCTATTAAATTTATTAATATTTGTATGCTTCTATCTTGAACCTCTTAAAGTTTTGCTCGTGATTTCATACCCTTCATAGGAATTTAGGTTGTTGCTTTCAGGGAAGTGTTTGTACAATAAATAAATTTTAAAATTTTTAAAGCAACTCAATCTAAAAACATCATCATCATATCAGCTCATATATACGTCTCCACCGAGGGGCTCGAGCATACCCTGAATTAGGGCTATCGGCACAGATTACTAATTAGTTACTACGTAACTATCGGGCCTTAGTCGACCACGTGGGCCCGTATCTTATATCTTTAATTCAAAATTCAAAATTTATTAATTTTCGAAAAACCTAAAAAGTTTTAGGTACTAGCTTTAATTTGAAAGGAATTTTAATTATTTCGTTTTTTTCTGCAATCCCTTTCATATGATAACCATATCATGCGGGTGCAAATTTCATCCGCCATTTTTGCTTAATAGGAAACCGGAGTGGTTCTAATTTCGTTTCCAAGATTTGTCCCAAACAAACAGACAAACTAACTAACACGGAAGCTAATATAAAGCTTGTGAAAAGAAAAATGATTTTAAGCATAAGCTTTATTACTTAAAGGTTGATGTGTCACAGTAATTACCAATATTCCGATTTTCCAAATTCTATCGAACCTCCCATAACGCGACCCAGGACAGGCTCGCTTTAATAAAATAATAAAATTGCAAATGGCGCATGCAGGATAGGTGCATCGTCAATATTCAATAATCCACCGCCCCGAGCAGCGTGCGACCTCACCCAAATATGATTTTTAAAACGCCCCATTGCTTCCCCGGATGCTTTCCACCTACCTGTAATTTGTCGTTTATAAAATCATTTATGTTACGAAATTGTGACTATAATTATTTTCATGTTTATAATTGCTTGTTTACTAGTTTCAGAGCCAAATTAAATATAAGATATATGATACCTATCCTTTTGAATTTTCTTATGATTATAAGTGTCAATGTGGATGTCCAGTCACTCCACAAACTATGATACACTAAACTGTTATACAACCTGCACATTGGAAGACCACTAGGGGGGCATTGATAGTGGCATAAGAGTGGCTACCTACTGGGCCAGTAAAATATCATCATCACATCACATCAGCTCATATATACGTCCCCACCGACGGGCTCGAGCCTACCCTGAATTAGGGCAATCGGGTATAGTCAACTACGCGGGCCCAGTGCGGCTTGGTCAACTTCACATTACAACCTTGGAGTTTCTTCGCAGATGTGTGCAGGTTTCCTCAAGATGTTTTCCTACACCGTAAGAGCGTCGAAACGTAGGTAGATATAAATAAAATATAAAATTATTAAAAACAAAATTAACATAAATACATACAAACCATCAATACGAAAAGAAGAAGTAAAAAATTCAGTACAGTCATGGTGATATTTGAGGCCGTAGGTTAGAGGTAGAGTGGAGTGAAGCCACGAGCAATGTTTGGTTGACATGACAGTTTCCCTCGTTGCCTTTGGGTCACAGCAAAACTCATGTCTTTGGCCTTGCTATTTTCGCAACTTTCAGAATTTTAATTGGACATTGATTGTTTAGCAGTTCGTCAAAAAGCTGGGGTAACTTAGTCAAAGATTTAAATTTACAAGTAGATGAATATTACACTCTTTCTGATGGTCATAAAATAGTTAATCAAATAAAATCATTGATATAAAACAAAATAATGTCAAAAGGACATGAAAATAATATATGTATGATACGAGAAGGTAAACTTGTACTCAATAGAAAGCAGTAATATTCAGTAACCTAATTTTTGGTGAATTTTTCGGAGGTTTTATTACTATACCCTTTTTTAAATGACTTGACTTTATGCTCTATTCTATGCAAATAATATGGAAATCCATACCATTTGGGCACTAGTAATTTGACCCTTTTTAGCCTTAGGTGGACCCATTTGGTTGCTGTATAGTTGCGCCTTTGTTTGATCAGAATTTTAAAAGGTCCTAATTATCGTAACTTCCAAATAAGGCGCTTATAAGGTCCGGCATGTAATGCCAATTATTTTGTTATGATCGAAAGTTTTACTTAATTTAAAAGGTCCGTAACTAAAATTTTCCATGCATGTCTATGTTTTTTTGTAACAAAATCCTAGACTTTTGGTACAGCGTAGGCACTGCTTTTTGTTCAAAAATTAAAAACAATAACTTAAAAATTTATTAAAATTATTGTAAATATATTTTGTAATGTATTTAATCTGAATATTTAACTTATTTAATTATTACCTTTCATATGTACGTTTATCCGACGCTTTTACGGTGAAGGAAAATATCGTGAGGAAACCTGCACACACCTGCGAAGAAACTCGCAGGTTGTATGTGAAGTCGACCAACCCGCACTGGGCCCGCGTGGTCGACTAAGGCCCGATCGCCCTAATTCAGGGTAGGCTCGAGCCCCTCGGTGGGGACGTATATGAGCTGATATGATGAATTATTACCTAGTATTATGATCATCATCATCATCATATCAGCCAAAGGACGTCCACTGCTGGACATAGGCCTCCCCCAAGGATTTCCACGATGACCGGTTCTTTGCTGCCCGCATCCAGCGGCTTCCCGCGACCTTCACCAGGTCATCGGTCCACCGAGTGGGAGGCCTGCCTAGTATTATGATAAGAACATTTAATACATGACAGCAAGATAAAATAAGAATTTCGGTGGGTAGGTAACTTAACTGATGAATATTAACACTGCTTCTAGCTATTAATATCTTAAATGAAAGACGGACACAGACAATAATATATTATTTACATATATTTTAATAGAGATGGCCTGACACGCACTATTCCGGTTCACGGGCTATAAGAACGTTAGAATCTAATATCTACATGTTGATTTATGTCTGTAACACTTTGAATTCTGTCAGCGACCATTCAATTCACAGGCGAGGCGAATCTTTAAACCTAAATCTAAAGATCCCCAATCTCGATATCGAAATGGATTCACTCTAAAAAGAGGGATTTCGTTCAAACAAAATGCGGGAGGAAGACACTTTGAGCAATAGAAGCGAGATGGGACGATCAGCCGCGCAATAAAACGGTACGGAGGAGATGAGGGGGATTGAACGTGTGTTTACGTTTTTACGTCAATTCCTTCTTACAAAATGTTACGCTTTAAAATAATAATAATAATATTGAGAAAAAGCGTCGGTGGCTCAATAGGTAACGACTCAGTCCTCTTAACCAGAGGTATCTGGTTCAAACCCGGACGTCCAATGTCCCCATGAGTTTCTCGAAACTTAAGTTCATTATTTTGTACCGATTTCTCTAACGGTGAAGGAAAAAATTGTAAGGAAACCTGCACATCTGATTCCAGATATTTATAAAGGTCACGTTGCGCACGTCCGTATGTATAAATCTAAATGACCTATACGTGACTGCAGGTGATGCTAAGTGCAACACCAGGCAACCGCCGTCTATCCCTTGGATACCACGGTTAATCATGGTACACGATAAGAGAGAATAATATTCAGGGACATACTATACACTATACAACAAGAAACAGAGACTGATATACATACTCGTTTACTCATATACGTTTAAATACATACACATGATAGATACTTAACACCTAAACAGTGCAAAAAAACTTAAAAATTACGTCACCATGTTAGTAACGCGAACAAAAGGCTATTTTGAAGTGTAAAAAATAAATTAAAAAATACTATTCAATAAATAGCATTTCTTCTAGAATAGCAAACACTATGCACATTTGAAATATCAAACAATTTTTGATTTTATGTTTATTAAAAACAGTAAATTAGTTCGGTAAAGACTATGGTATTTATAACGTCACTATGTCAGTAAAGCGAATAATAACAGAACAAACTTTCGTTATAGACAGTTGATAAAAAGTTACTCAAATGACTAGTAGGAAAATACAGTATTACAGAACAAACTTTCGTTTTGGCATTTGATAAAAGAATACTCAAATGACTTATAGTAAAATACCGTTTTGCTCTGGTGCGAAACACGCCCGGGTGGAGCCCGTAAAAACCATAGTGCCCTTAATTAAACTAAACACTCGTTTCACAGGTATCGGAGACCGGATAGCTGCGAAACCAGCCTAATAGGTACAGAATTTAAACTATGAGACATATTTTTCAAAAGAAAAATACTAAACAAAAGCGTATAACTATTTTTATAAATAAAGATAACCTTGACTTCACGATAGAAAATAGGTGAGATTTCAAATGATTTCTTAAAACACATCGGTATCTTAAACTCTTTAAAGATCTTGTCCATAAGATAGCACTTTTTTTTTCAAAGTCAAAAAATGCTTGTGCTCTAGAGGATATTATAAAATAACAGATTATTTAAAGACAAAATATATATGTTGATTCTATAACAATTACCATTACCTGAGACTGTAATCTGGATAATGACATTATTTCTAATAGACAGTACGTTTTTTTTACTATTTAAGAATCTTCAGGAGGCTCGAGTTTCCATACAAACGTAGTTGCGTATTAATACAAAAACTACATGCCGGATTGAATCCAAACTTAGTAAATATATTTAGTAGACACATGTCGACGTTTGTAATTACTTTTAATCGTAGTAAATTTTAACGTAACTAAACGAAGGCTTAAATTAGTTTTGTACTGAAAGTTTGAAACTGCTCTTATGTTTTTCCGTTTTATATGTACATCGAAAACTAATTACAAACATCGGTATGTGTCTTCTCAATACATTTGCAAAGTTTAGATATAATCTGGCATGTAGTTTTTGTATTCAAGGGGAACTACGTTTGTATGGAGACTCGAGCCTCCTGGCGGCCCTTAAAAGTGTGTGTTAAACACCTATTGAAAATAAATTAATTTGATTGGATGTGATTGAATCCTAAATGCCAATGTTATGATAGGATTCAAGATTTGATTCTTATAACGGTTGGTTGTCACTTTATCAGGAGGTTAAAGAGGTTTTATCAAAGAAGGTTTTGCTCTTAATATACGGTGTCTGCGAATAATGGTGCGGCCCGCTGTGCAAATCATGTCACTGCGCATTAACGCCACTAAAAGAATCCGTTTCAATGCTCCACAGAGATTTTATGTCTATAATAAAAATTCCGGAGCGGTTTGTAGGGTATTCTTGAGAAATTACAATAGAAAGTAGAAAAAGTTCTAATTTCAAATGACTCAATTTTTTAAAGTAAAACGAAAGTAATGCCTTTCAAGATTTTGATTGGAACAAAATTTTATGTTTCACTATGTTACTGTACAATGTTTCTATATTAAAAATTGTACTGTATTATTGGCATTATTGTTTTGACTATTGGTTATAAATATAAGGTGTAACAAAATTAGCTGAAGCTATTTTAACTGGTGCTTCTACCCATGAAATTGAACAACTTTTCTCATGGAACCCATAGTCAAATCACAAAAAAAAAATTGGCTCTCCCATACTAACTCGATCCGCTGATCAGCCAACATAGTATGGGAAGTTCAATTTTTTTTGGAGATTTGACTGTGGGTTTCATGGGGAAAGTTGTTCAGTTTCATGGGTAGAAGTACCAGTTAAAATAGTTTCAGCTAATTTTGTTAGACCTTATATATTATATTTATACGCTCAGTTCGACTTTGTCATAAACTTATCCTTTTTCTAAATTGTCACTTTTCTAACTCACTAGTAAACGATTAATATTTGTATACCATATGTTTTGAGATCTCGAAAAAAGGCTTTAGCGATTTCGATGAATGCTATATGCAGGTTTTGGGGTGCGAAAAATCGATCTTAATCTCATCTCTGGGAAACGCGTTTTGCGAGTTTGCACGCACATCGTCTTTTCCACACAATAAGATTGGTCATTTCACTGTACGAGATATTTTTTAAGCGATAGTCCAGTGGTCATAGTATTGGACTTCCTCCTCGTAGACCATGGATTCGATTCCCGGTCCGGACGACTCTTTTTGTATTTCTTTGTAATTATTTTTGCCTTTTCCGATCAAAGGACCCGGCGCTCAGGTTCAAAATATTAATCAACTAGTATAGTTGCAAAGCAGCTAAAGCTGTCCGTCTAAAAACAAATGATAGCGTTACTGACCGTCAGTGAGTCACGTTAATGTACAATGAGATAAGATTAAGATAGATCTCATGTTCTAAACAACCATACAAAGTATCAAGAATTTCAACGCGACTGATAATATTTTGTAATAATTGAAAACGCTATACCAACACGTTAAAAACCGACTTCCATCGCAACAACTTAGTACAATTATGCATTATTTTTGGTTTTTGCAAATTTTCTAATACAGTACTACACCGATTTTGATGGAATTTATATGGGACTAACTCAGATGCATACTCTATCTAATAAAAAAAATCATTAAAATCGGTTCACAGTCTGCGAAGATATCACGTAACAAACAAACAAAATACAGTCGAACAGAGAACCTCCTCCTTTTTGGAAGTCGGTTGAAAATAAGCCTCTTCAGTAATGTGTGGATCTCCTTGCAGAAATAAAACGTGTTATTCAGTAAGATAATATTATTATATTTGGTTATTATTTATTACTAGCTTTTGCCCACGGCTTCGCCTGTGTGAATATCTTTTAATGACTTTAATCGAAGGTGTATCGTTCGAATCGTAAGTTATAGACTCAAGTTCATACAAAAAAAGTACTTAAATTTTTTCAAATAAACCGAGCAACTTTTCTATTTTTTCTTCCCCTGGCCTTTTCCTAAAAAAATTTTGAAAAAAACGGCCAAGTGAGTGTTGGGCCACGCGCAATGTAGGGTTTCGTAGTTGCCATTATTGCGTCCATATCTAATTTTCAAATTTCCAAATAAACCTATTTTTTCGAAAACGGAACCCTAAATTATAAAATGATCTTAAGGTAAAATACCCAGTACATGACACCTTAATGATTTATTGACATAGTTTGGTATGAAATCATCTTAGAGGGAACTTCTAATTGGTAGTAGTTGCGCAAATTATTCCCCTTCCAGAATGTGACAAGAATGGTAGCAAAAAAACTAATGTGTGTTTTTATGTTATTTTTAATAAAATAAAGGTACTATGCTAGTAGTTGACACCTAGTGAAAACAAATATATTTAGTAGTTGACACTTTCTATTTTTAGTAGTTGTTTGCAGTTTTATACGGAGTTTTATGTTAACGCACATCTTCTACAGCCGCTTCAATAGCCTCTTGTGTATAATTTCTAAAATTTCCTTTTGTCGGTGGCATCTAAAAAACGTAAGAAAAAATAATTCAATAGTTGACACTTATAGCTCCAATAGTTGACACCTCCTTTCAACAACTGAACAAAATGGTTCTAAATTATTTTAGAAGATCTAATAGAGTCATTTAACTTATAAGCAGCAAAATAACAATAAATAAAACAGTATTAACAAATTATATTAAAATCCATAAGTTGACACCCACATGTCAACTTCTCTAACCTATGTAATTTCAAGTTTCAGTAAATGACACGACACCATGTATATATAATATTTTATTGTATGTCATTTAAAATAATACGTATTTACGCTTCAAACTCTAATAAAATGAATGAATCAATATTGATTTAAAATAGCAAAATAATATTTACCTTTCCAACATTAATCTCTCGGCTTGCTCTAAACAAACTGCATAAGAAAATAACAATAAATATGGCGCGAAGCGTGCGGTTGTCATCAGTCAAACGCGGTAACTAGCGATATTGTTTATAACGCTACGTTAGTTTTTATTGGTGTCGCTAGATGTCTATACTATATATCAGACACCATCTCGATCTTTGGCTTCCTGTTTTTTTTCTTAATATTTAATTTTCTTCGTCAAACCACAGATTTGAATAGAAGAATCCGCCCGTCTCCATATTAGACTCAGATTTTCTTGATACAAACAAAAAGTAGCGCCATCTAACATAACTCTTATGAACTAGCGTGGGCGAGAGTTGACGTCAGTGCCGCGTTAAAAGAACCTTGGTAGAATTTTCGCTTTAAAATTCGTTTATTTAATTTGTTTTCAAGAAAAAATACAATGTAAGGTTACTTAACGATGATTCAACATCCCATGTTTCTTTTTAGCCTTTCTCTCATGATTTTTACAGCCTCTAACAACACAATAAGGCATTTTTATATGGAATATCTTTCCACCGCACTGTGCAATTTCCCGCAGACGACTGAGTCGCGAGTGTGTGAAACTTTCGATTTTCGCACCAATTCGCTGGGACCATTAGTCGCGCGCGTTGGCCGGGTCCTTACGCCAGTAATATATTAGTCACTGCGTCAAACACTATTGGTGCAGTGTTAATTAATGGTGGTTTTACCTTAGTAGACTAACAATTATTTTTTAAGCTCTAATTAACGATACCCCACACGACTGGGTTTAACGAGAAAAAAATCATCCCTACTTTATTTGTTTTTCCTAAAAACATTTAAAAAAAACGGCCAAGTGCGTGTCGGGCCACGCGCAATGTAGGGTTTCGTAGTAGCCGTTATCGCGTCCATATCTAATTTTCAAATTTCCAAATAAGCCAATTTTTTTCAAAAACGGAAACCTTAATTATAAAATTATCTTAGAAGACTCACAACTATTTTTTAAGCTCTAATCAACGATACCCCACACGACTGGGTTTAACGAAAAAAAAATCATCCCTACTTTATTTGTAGGGGAGGTACTCTTAAAAACTTTTTTATCCAAAATATTTTTTACAGTTCTCTCCGCGTATTTATTATACATATCTTTGTCAAATTTCAGCTCTTAACTACTAATAGTCTAGGAGCTAGGCCGCGCACAGACAGCCTTGACGAAACTATAAGGGTTCCTTTTTGTACTACGGAACCCTAACATTGCCTAAGCGTACCAACTGTTCTCAAAGGATGCGCTTACTTACGAAACAGCATTTAATTTTTATTTACATGCAAGATAGTTTTTTTTGTCAAATTAAAAGATGGCATACAATTTTTTATTCTGCATCAAGTTCCTACATTTAAAATGGAGTAATAGAATACCTACTAATTTAAGTTTTCCTAGAGACCAGAATTTGATTTTGAATTAATTATAATAGACGAACCCGTTCTCAACATATTTATCCTACTTGGGAAAATCAAATGGCAATAATTTTGCTATCTTAGAATCTCCACGAAAAACACACCCGTCCCAAACCCTATCTCAGTCATATTATCAACCCAGAAACATCAAAAATAACCAAAAGACACACGAGACCCTTCCAAATTGATCAACAATCAATCAGGACCTTTCCCAATAAAGGGCTGTGGGGTAAAATGGGATTCCGTGTACGTGAAGTGGAAAAAGGCGTGGGCCAGGTGCCTCGGTACCCAGGCAGTGCCCAACGAGGCGAGCGAAGATGTCGAGCAGCTCGCTCCGATGGGCCTTGCCTTATTTCACAAAAATACGATGTTTGAATATTTTGTACGAATAGAACTGAAATATTTTCGAGATTAGAAAAGGGTGGGTAAAAATAGAATGAATATGTTACAAACGGTTATCTGGTGCTGACGTACCATTGGTTTCTATTCTAACTTGTATCTGTAATCCTGCCTTTACCTGTAAAAATGTGACTCCCTGTATCTAACGCCACAATAGGTTCTCTAACAAAGATGCCCTATTACTAAATCATCTTTGTCTCAATTCTAATTAAATATTTTGTCATCTTTTACCTTAATAGGTCATCTTTGTGTGTTTAACATTAATAGGTCATCTTTGTGTGTGACATTAATTAATAGGTCATCTATGTCTAGCGGCAAATTATTTATTTATTTATTTAGCCTTTATTTCCATGCCTTCCAAATATACAAAAATAATAAATGCTATAGTATTTAAGAAGACTTGGTCCCTTCTCGGGTATAGGCCTCCTCCAACTGTCTCCATCCTTTTCTATTTTTTGCCTTCTGTGTCCAATCTGTACCGACAGTTTTAACTATCTCGTCGACCCAGCGGTCTTTAGGTTTTCCTACCCTTCTGTTTCCACTTGGACCCGACCACGTGGTGATGCGATTTGTCCATCTGTTGTCTGTAGTCCGGGAAATGTGCCCTGCCCATTTCCATTTTAATCTTTTAGTGTGTTGTACCGCGTCGATTATTTTAGTTTTTCTCCTTATGTTCTCGCTCTTTTGTTTATCTCTAAGCTTGATTCCCAGTACACTTCGCTCCATTGCACGTTGGCAAGAGCGTAATTTATTTTTGATTTTGTTGGTGTAGATCCAAGTTTGAGCTCCATATGATAGGCACGGCAGCAAGCAAGAGTCCATGACCTTTTTTTTCAACTTTAGTGGGAGTTTTGACTTTAATATTTCCTTGAAGCTCCAATATTTCTTCCAGGTAATGCTGATTCTACGTTCTATTTCATCTTCGTGTCTTGTTTTTTTGAAAGATATTTGCTTACCAAGGTAAATATAGTCGTCTACGTACTCTATGCATGACTCGTTTACCGTTATAGGTCTTTGATAGCTATTTGTGGCAACTTTCGTTTTCGAGGTATTCAGTTGTAAACCAACACTTTGGCTGACTCTGTTTAGCTCTTCGAGCATCATTTCCAGCTGTTTTGGAGTGTTCGCGAAAAGTACGATGTCGTCCGCGAAGCGCAGGTTACTTAGGAACTCTGTACCAATTAGTATCCCTTTCTTATTCCAATCTAAATCCTTCATGACGTTTTGGAGTACAGCTATGAATAATTTGGGTGACAGCGGGTCCCCTTGCTTTACTCCTCTTCGTATATAGATTGTTGGTCCGATTCTGTCTAGTTTTACTCTGCTTATACTTTTTTCGTATATGTCTTTGATGATGTTTATATATATAGTTGGTATACCTTGCTGTATCAGTGCTTGCCAGATGCTTGCATGGGAAATTGAGTCGAACGCTTTCGCGTAATCGATATATGCGAGGTAGAGCGGTTGATTGAATTCCAGGTGTTTTTCCACTACTTGGTCTAGTGAGTGGATATGATCCATAGTTGAGTATCCTGGGCGGAACCCGGCTTGTTCCATTGGTTGGTTTGCCTCTATAATCGGGGCTAGTCGTTTTTCTAAGCACGTGGCGAACAATTTGTACATGCACGGCAATAAGCTAATAGGTCTATAATTATTAATATCTGAAGAACTTCCTTTTTTGTATAACAAAATTATTCGAGATTCTCCCCAGTTTTTAGGTATCTCTTGTCTTTCCAGTATCTTATTGAAAAGAATTGTGATATGGTCTATTAGTACGTATTTTCCAATTTTCAAGGCCTCGTTGGGGATGTTAATAGCCGAACTAAATTTATACTAAAATATCTCGCTGTACAAGAAAGCAGGCGTACGCGTTTTGTAAAGTAAAACCGAATAATAAATCAAATAAGTACCTTTCTTCCGAAATCCGACATTTTTTATTGACGCTAAGGGAGACAGCAACACCCTGATTGACTGAACTATCAATGCTCAGCTCAAACCACTGGACGGATCGGGCTGAAATTTGGCATACAGATACAAACTATAACGTAGGCATTCGCTAAGAAAGAATTTTGGGAAATTCCTACGGGAACGGCAAAAAACGGGATCTGCACGGGCGAAGCCGAGGGCAACAGCTAGCCCGTTATTAACAATATTCAGGGTCATATACTCGGCGCTGGTGATAATCAATTTACGGTATTGTCCTGAAGGTCAACGAATTCGAACTCAAACTGAACTGCCTCAGTCATCTCGATACCTATACCCGGGCCGTATACCACCCTCCCACGCCAGGCGTTGGCGCCTCGAGTCTGCCCTACGAACAGCATAGCAACAGCGCCTCATATGTTCGTCATTTACTTAACGTACCAAGACGCGTGGATTATTAGAAATTTTGATGGCTAACATCATCGATGGCATAGATTTAAATTTATTCTTGGCATTGACATGAGTGGTGCATGCTCGCATAAATGTTCGTGCGGATGATGGCGCATCGGGAGCCAGGTCGTTTCTTTCCCTGTAATATGGTCGCGGGGGAGTGATGGCCGACTCTTGCGTTATACTCGTGTCTGGGTGCTATCCGTGTGAACTGGCATACTCTTGCCAAAGGCATTATTGACATATTCAAAAATTTCAATGTCTAATTTTAATTTTTCGTGTCATATTGTTTTAACGTCCTTATGACATTATTTGTTTGGTATCAATGATTTTATTTTGACATTAATGACTAATAATTATATTTATTTATAATATTTTCCACAAATTACTTATTTATTGATCATCAGATAGAGAGTAATTTTAAATAAACATTATGAATTTAATTGAATTAAAAAAACACGTTTAATCCCAACTTAAAATAAAAACACTACCAATATCACCACCACTCCGATTTTCAATAGCTCTGCAAATCAAATACGGTGTACATACGATCGTGTTGAAAACTACTTGACTGTCATAGACATACAACCCGATGTTTTTAAACCCGAAGTGGGCGTGTTTGCTCGGCACACATCACACAACGTGCATATACGTGGGGGGCGAATGTTTGTCCAGGACGGTAAACATGTGCCCATAATCCGGTAACCGACTGCGAGGAGATGGGCTATTGGTTTCTGATACATGTCCTTTGTATTGGACGTCAGGCACTCGGGGCATATCGTCCGTCTCCATTTTGGCGATGAAAGAGTTTGAATTGAGAGTGTAAAAACTCGTGGCTTATGTAGGGTTACGCTTAAGTTGATTATGTTATAAAAAATGATTTTTTAGGGTTTCCTACATCAAAAGGAAAACAAAGAACCTCCTCCTTTTTTGAAGTCGGTTAAAAATGAACTAAGGTAAGTGACGATGATGCAGAAGATGGAAGCGGCCTTACCAAGTTTCCCCAACGCAATGGCAAACTGGCTACCTTATTTTCAAGCCGGATCACATCAATGCTGTTAACACTGATGTTTGGCGGCAAGACTTAAATAGGATGGTGGTACCTTATATAACATAAGGTCATTTCGTTGTTTAAGACAAACCTGTCTCTCAAGGCACTTTTTCTCAGGAACGAGTGGGGACACATTATATGTGCTGATTATGATGACACTAAGTATTGTACAGTCCTTTGGAGCTGTAAAAAAGTGCTTCTATGTCAACGTGATAAAAAAATACGATCATTTGTGTCTCATATTTTGACATTTGCAAAAAATCTAAATACTTTCAGTTAACTAAGAATCATAAAATTGTGCAAGAAGTAAGGTCTCACAGAACTAGAAAAAGAAAATTTCGAAAATCGATGATTTGTAGTTGTACAACATATGAGTTTGTGCTTCAACCCAATCGTTGTTTTCGTTGATGTTTGCATCTTAATTTAGTAATTATTTTTTAACTGATAACGCTAGTTAGCTGGAAAAAGCCCCTTCCTTAACAGAACAAAAAGGAAACTAAACTTTTCTTTTGCCATTGTCTACATTGCTCATCCGTCGTTGAATAGTTGATACACAATGCTATGGGAGCAAAATAAATGTGTAGATACTCGTAAAACTTCTACATGCGCGTACAGTATCTACCTCTATTATGAAAAACAACAATCGAACGACTCGAGACATATCAGGTGAAGCGGAAATAACAGCGTCCCGAATAAAATACATATAAGAATCCACCTGTCTCGCAGCGCTCTCGCGAAAAGAAGCCGAGTGTCCTTCTGATAGGACACAGGTAATAGTGTCTTTAGGGATGGAATTTTGAGGATATTTCCGCACGAATAAACCCGGGTCATCTTGTACTTTTTTTTTATTTTAATACGGTCGTGTTTCTAGGGAATGTATTTTATAAGTCGGGGTAGTCGTTAAACATCTAGGGTAATAGGTACTTGTTAAAATAAATAATTGTTTTAACCGCCCGCCTCCGTAGTCCATTTCCTTTACACCAGGACCGCCTGCCTCCGTGGTGTAATGGTAAGTACCAGGAGGTCGCGGGTTTGATTCCCGGCGGGGTCAACTTTGTAAGACTCGGTTTGGTTGGTGGTAGGGCATTTTCATAGCCCGCCTGGCTATTAGCTACCATCATCTTATTTACGTCTAGCCGCCAAACATCAGTGTTAACAGCATTGATATGTTCCGGCTTGAGGATAAAGTAGCCAGTTTGCCATTGCGTTGGGGAATCTTGGGAAGGCCGTTTCCATCTTTGGCATCATCGTCACTTACCATCAGGTGGAATCATGCCAAGGGCTTACCAATTGTAAATAAAAAAGCAGTATAAAAAAAATACGAATTTTCAGGAATTTAATTCTAGGTTTAGGTTTAAAGACAAAATGTCGCTTACATGAGAAGAATATTTAAATATAAGTAATTGGTTTACAGTAGTTCACACCGCACAGATCACAAAAATATGAATCACACACTTAGTCATGGTTATAATTAAAAATATAATTACAAACTGGCTCTCCACAATAAACAAATAAGAAAATAGTATTTCTTTTTAGTTAGACAAGATATGTATAGCTAATTTGCGCTTAAATTGATTATATGAGTCAATCTATTTGATGGATGAGGGTAACCTAGGGTAATTCTAAGTCGGAAATACCTTAATTTGCCGTATATAACTTTATTTAGTATCTATATCCTAATTGCCATTAAATGTACGTTCAATAATAACAAAAAAAAAACCAATAAACCATCATTATTTGGATTACAACCTAAAAAAACCGGAAAAGTGCGTGTTGGAACACGTATAGAGCAGTTCCGCTGTCAATACTTATTTACTTACTTGAAAACGGTTGATTACAAGATATACTCGTACACCCGAAAAAAGTTCCTACCATCGTCTAACGGTTTAAAAATAACACTCACACTTTGTTAACGACCCCGTGCAGCCTATATTTTACTAGCTGTTGCCCTCGGCTTCGCCCACGCAGATCTTGTCTTTTGTCATTCGCGTGGGAATTTCCCAAAATCCTTTTTTAGTGGATGACAGTCGTAATTGATATCTTTATAACAAATTTCAACCCGATCCTTCCAGTGGTTTGAGCTGTGCGTTGATGGATCAGTCACTCAGTTACTTACGGTTTCCTTTTATCTGTGGCGTAATGGTTAGTTCATTCAATTCACACCGATTCGATTCCAGGTGGGGACAACTTTGTAAGCCTCGGTTTGGTTGGTGGTAGGGCTTTTTATAGCCCGCCTGGCAAGCTACCTAATTATAACTAATTCTTGCCGCCAAACATCAGTGTTAACAGCATTGATGTGTTCCGGCTTGAAGATAACATAGCCAGTTCCCCATTGCGTTGGGGAATCTTGGTAAGCTCGCTTCCATCTTCGGCATCACGTCACTTTACCATCAGATGAGATGATGCCAAGGTCTTACCAATTGTGAATAAAAAAAGTCGGTGCACTTATACACGATAAAAATATGTTGGAAATAAACTATTTTTCCTTATAAACGACTCTCTTCAACGATATCCTACACGAAGGGGTGCACTCGATACATTTTTAGGGTTCCGTAGATACCCAAAGAGGGACCAACGAGACCCTATTACTAAGCCTCCGCTGTCCGTCCGTCCGTCTGTCATATTTATTCCTGAAATATCAGGAATCGTATTCAGACTGTTTTTCCTCTAATAGGTCGACAGAGATAAAATTTTTACAGAGTTTGTATTTCTATTGCCGCTATAAAAATAAATTATAAAAATTATTATTATATCAGCTCATATACGTCCCCACCGAGGGGCTCGAGCCTACCCTGAATCAGGGCGATTAGGCCTTAGTCGACCACGCGGGCCCAGTGCGGGTTGGTCGACTTCACACATAACCTTCGAGTTTCTTCGCAGGCGTGTGCAGGTTTCCTCACGATGTTTTCCTTCACCGTTAAAGCAATCGGTAAGTATGTACGTAAGTTTTTGGAAAACTAATTGGTACATTGGCCGTCCAGATTTGAACCCGGTACCTCTGGTTAGATGGACCGAGTCGTTACCGGTTGCGCCACAGACGCTTTTACATATGCTTGCTTTTAAAAATACAATTTAAAAATTATTGGGGGCCGTAAAAACGTGTTTTTGTACGATGATGGTATGGAACCTTTCGTGTGCAATTTCGAGTCGCTTTCGGTCGGTTTTTTCATCCCACCTTTACCTGCCACTAATAATCTTATATATAAAATTCTCGTGTCACAATGTTCGTTCCCGTACTCCTCCGAAACGGCTTGACCGATTCTCATAAAATTTTGTGAGCATATTGAGTAGGTCTGAGAATCGGCCAACATCTATTTTATTTTAGGGTAGTGTAGTGTAGGGTACGGTAGGGTAGTGTAGTGTAGGGTAGTGTATGTAGGGTAGGGTAGGGTAGTGTATGTAGGGTAGGGTAGGGTAGTGTAGGGTAGGGTAGGGTAGTGTAATGTAGGGTAGTGTAGGGTAGGGTAGTGTAGTGTAGTGTATGTAGGGTAGGGTAGTGTAGGTTAGGGTAGTGTAGTGTAGGGTAGGGTAGTGTAGGGTAGGGTAGGGTAGTGTAGTGTAGTGTAGGGTAGGGTAGGGCAGTGTAATGTAATGTAAGGCGGTACATAGTTCGCCGGGACAGCTAGTTTTGTTATATTTTTTATATTACTTACTTCAAATCTTGACTCACAAACATGTAAACATTTTTTGTGCCTTTTAAACCATTTGGCTAAAAAATTTCTAAGCACTCCAGGAGTGCTGCCAGAAGTGAAATTCGTTTACAGTTTTATAAGTTTTATCCTGCGAGTTTTCCTGGTAAAGTGGCGGTATCGGTAGCTGTAACATAACAGTGTCGCGCGCGGGTTCAATGGTTTTTCCCCATCGCAAAAATGCCCTTTATAAATTTTGACCCTGCGAGTGTTTCTCGTTAGGTGGCGATTACGGTGGCGGTAACGTAACAGTGTCGCGAGTTCATTGCTTTCATCCCATCTCAAAAATGCCCAAAGCGCCTAAAGAAGCTTTCACTTCAATAAAAATCTATACGGTGGCGGTAACGTAACAATGTTACGAGTTAAATTATTTTTTCCCATCTCAAAAATGCCCTTTATAAGTTTTGACCCTATGAGAATTTCTCGTAAGGTGGCAGTAACGTAACAGTGTCGCGAGTTCAATGGTTTTATCCCATCTCAAAAATGACCAACGCGCCTAAAGAAGCTTTCACTTCAATAAAAATCAATACGGTGGCGGTAACGTAACAATGTTACGAGTTCAATGATTTTTTCCCATCTCAAAAATGCCCTTTATAAGTTTTGACCCTATGAGAGTTTCTCGTAAGGTGGCGGTAACGTAACAGCGTCGCGAGTTTAATGGTTTTTTCCCATCTCAAAAATGCCCAACGCGCCTAAAGAAGCTTTCACTTCAATTAAAATCTATACGGTGGCGGTAACGTAACAAAGTTACGAGTTCAATGATTTTTCCCATCTCAAAAATGCCCTTTATAAGTTTTGACCCTATATGAGAGTTTCTCGTAAGGTGGCGGTAACGTAACAGCGTCGCGAGTTCAATGGTTTTTTCCCATCTCAAAAATGCCCAACGCGCCTAAAGAAGCTTTCACTTCAATTAAAATCTATACGGTGGCGGTAACGTAACAAAGTTACGAGTTCAATGATTTTTCCCATCTCAAAAATGCCCTTTATAAGTTTTGACCCTATATGAGAGTTTCTCGTAAGGTGGCGGTAACGTAACAGCGTCGCGAGTTCAATGGTTTTTTCCCATCTCAAAAATGCCCAACGCGCCTAAAGAAGCTTTCACTTCTATAAAAAATCTATGAGGCATGTCTGTGAAGGATGGACAGAAATACCTTGTAAGCGTTCCTCGTAGGGACTATCATCAGCCGAAAATCATCCACTGCTGGACAAATACCTCCCCCAAGGATTTCCACGACGACCGGCCCTGCGCTGCCCGCATCCTATGAAGATCGTAGGGACTATGGAACCCCAAAAAGGAGGATCACCTACATACACTTTTATGAGACGTGAGTAAACAAACTGTAAATTATTACAAGACATCGGTAGGTTCCAATATTTACTAACAATAAGTAATAAGGTAGTTTACAAAATCCGGTCTTGCCCAGTGGGGAATTAGGTTCAATATTGTATTTAGGGTAAGCGTGTCGATAGTTGGCCGACACGACTTCGAGTTGCCGGCGTGATTTAGTGTCGGCGGTGCGCGGGATGAAAAATGGGTGTTTCAGCGCACAAATCATGGGCGCGTCGACGCGTCGCGCCGTTCACGCCTATATTCGCTGGCCACCACGTACGCCATATTGAAAAACACTATATCAAACATCTTTAATACGAATAGAGTTGCGCAAATCTAGTTTCACTTCACAGCAGATCTAAGTCTTGCCGCCAAACGTCAGTGTTAACAGCATTGATGTGTTGCAATTTGAAGATAAGATAGCCAGATTCCCATTGTGTTGAGGAATCTTGGTAAGCCCGCTTCCATCTTCGGCATCATCGTCACTTACCATCAGGTGAGATAATGGCAAGGGCTTATCTTTTGTGGATTAAAAAAAAAGTTCATTACATGCCTTATAAAAACTGATAGATGCCGATTCTCGATAAAGAAAAAAGTTTTAACCTTCTCAAGTACAAAAAGCAATGTATAAAAAGCTCCGCGTAAAAAAAATCTGACAATAGTGTTGAACTGTTACTTGCTTATCATCATCATCATCATCATCATCATCATATCAGCTCATATACGTCCCCACCGAGGAGCTCGAGCCTACCCTGAATTAGGACGATCGGGCCTTAGTCGACCACGCGGGCCCAGTGCGGGTTGGTCGACTTCACACACAACCTGCGAGTTTCTCCGAGTTTTTCTTGCCTATACATTGAATAAAATATTTTATCTACACACATATCATAAGTCATCTAAAATGCGTTCACAATCCGTAGGCAATGACCAGCGTTATGACAACCAATTTTACTATGAGAACTTTCTTGTCTATGGTAGTAGGTATAATTGAAAACGCTAAACACGTTAAAAAACCGACTTCCATCGCAACAACAGTACATTTTTGCATTATTATTTTTGGTTTTTGTAAATTTTCTAATAACCTACTACTAGTACTACACCGATTTTGATAAAATTTATATGAGACCACACGGAAAGCACTAGCTTTCAAATAAAAAAAGAATCATAAAAATCAGTTCACCCAGTCAAAAGTTATGAGGTAACACACATACAAAAAAAAAACATACAGACGAATTGAGAACCTCCTCCTTTTTGGAAGTCGCTTGAAAATCTGTACTTTAATGTTATTACAATATAGATTTTTTTAACCGTTATAAGTTTAAATTTGGAACAGCTGACAAAACTCAAGTGGGTCTCTATTCTAGTATACTCATTATCGAACATATTTAGGTTTTTTCTTGCACTATTCCACAATTAATGTAAATAAAACAAAATTTGTTTATACTGCAACCGGTTTCGTGATCATCTTCAGGCAGTCTGTTTTACATTAATTGTGGAATAGTGCAAGAAAAAACCTAAATATGTTCAGTTATGTTTTTATTGCATTATTTTAATATGACTATAGATATTAAAATAGATATAGATATTTTACAGACAGCACTAGTAGCAATGCAGGTCATTTCCCTACGGCTTCTGAACCCATCTTAGAGTACTTATAATATGTATGTAGATAAAATATATGTATGCAACTGTTGCAATTAGGTCATAAAACATTCGGTTTCGCTTCATTTCGTTATAACACACTTATTTTTTAAGAACTGTCATTACATAACAGTTGCCTAAACTACTATTGAGTTTAAGAATCGTAAGGAGGTACTAAAGAACTGTGAAATTCCTTTTTAGGGTTTTGTACCCAAAGAGTTAAAATGGGACCCTATTACTAAGACTCCGATGTCCGTCCGTCCGTCTTTCTGTCTATCTGTCCGTCTGTCACCAGGCTGTATTACATGATTTGTGATAGCTAGACAGTTGAAATTTTCACAGATGATGTATTTCTGTTGCCGCTATAAAAACAAATACTAAAAATTAGAATAAATGAAAGTCTACATACAAAAAACGTGTTTCCTTTTGAAACTTGAAGAAACTAGTGCCATCTAGTATGATGGTACGGAACCTTTTATGCGCGGTTCTGACTCGCACTTTACCGGTTTTTTACTATTCTGTTAGTATTTCTTTTGATGTGAATTCGAAGAACGTCTTCCTCGTTATCCAGGCGAGCATTCCAGAAAAATAGCATAGCCAAAAGCAATGCCTTCGTACGGCTAAACTATACGGATAGCAAAATAAAATTTATACCATCCAGCGAAAATACAATAGTACATTTCTGCAGCGGCCAGCAATTGAGGCATTGATGGACGAACGCGTAAATGTGGGCCGAGGCGAAGTCATGTATAGTACATTTCTCAAATACTGCGCGGAAATTAAAACTAAGTAGTACTATGTTAGAGAAAATACAATTACTCTAAGTTACGTTCAGTTACTTTCTTGGTTGCCATGTTGAGGAGTAAAATATCATTTCCATTTTTAAATTACACGGCAGACATGAGTTTACATAGTAATTTATTTGGCCGCTAAAACACGAGAAATATGGAATTTTATACAACTTTTGCCGGCCGCTGCTTGCATGTATTTGGACAGTAAAGCAATTTCAATTTATATCTTGTCAAAACAATGCTCAAATTTCTAAGCATGTTTGAGTAAAAAAAAATTGCACACGCTGTGTTTTTCGCCGAAGCTGTCAAGGGCCGCGCAAGTGAACACTAAAAAATTATTGATTTCTCAAAAAAATGGCGGTAGTAGCCGTAATTTCCGACCCAACCCACTTATTTCTTTTTAATTTGTATGAATTACTAATATGCATCAAGAGAGGTTCTTACTCGTATGTTTTGTAATTTGTTACAATGATAATATATTATGGACAAATCGAAGTATAGTTTTATTATACTTTCTCTTTCTATTGTAATTACTTTATTACAAATTAGGCACTTGTTATCATATTACTTAGAATGATATTGCAGCCGCGACGCGCCCTTAGACTTTTTAGATTAACACGTTGCCTGTGTAACTGAAAATCAGACATTGCCCCTCACGTGCAATAAACTTTTCTTGGTAAACACATTCGAATATATGTATATTGACACATTATGACAAGAAAAACATTTTCTGAAAATCCCCCTTCTGGTTTTTCCATTTTCCCGCAGTGCCCCATAAATGGGTCATGCACGTATGAGTTCTTAAATTAATGTCATATACAAGTGGTTCACGCACGTATGAGTCATTTTTATGAGAACTTTATACAGTAACAGACACGAGTCTGTCACAGTTCAGGTGTTAGTGTAAAACAATTGACGCGATCAGTGACGCGGGCGGAACCGACGATCGTAATTTATTTTCTTTCATTTTGGTCCTATTTTGATAGTTACTATATGTCAAAATTTTCCAAAATGTTCTTCCGGTATGTTTTTGTTTACAATTTCATAGCCCACACGTGTAAGGCAATTAGAATACTTAAGGTTATACGTGCAAGATTCAACAAGCCTTTAACTTCGCACGGTACACGTGTGGTACACTCACGCCTCGTCTAAACCGTGAAATGCCCCACATGTGGATCACGCACAGGGAACGTGTAAAGACTCCAGAGCGCGTCTTAGCTTGCACAAGTAGTTAAAGGCTTAGGATTAAAGTTTAATAAAAAATGATTTTTTACCATTTCCACACTAATTTATACTATAATAAAAATATAGAAAAAAAATAAAAATATCGAATGCAATCATGAAACGGCACGGCGATGATAAAACAGAGTAATGACAGAAATAAAAAGTAAAAAATTGGATAACATCAAAGACAAATAATAAAGAAATAATTACTAAACAGATTGAATATAAACAAAAAAGGATGATTTCGTCACAATATTCATAACTTGTACCACACAACCAGTACAGTAAGTAGCTATAATTGTTAAAGTGGACGTTTAACATCTCTAAAACGTTCTGTTAAAGTCACCAAGCTGTCTCGGTCTCTTACCACTCCATAAAACGTGTTGGATTTGATGTGTTTCGACACAACGGACAGGAGGATGCTCATCAAACCGCTCACGTTTGGTAGCTGATGGATAAACGGTAATTTACCACCCGTCGCCGATACGTATTTATCACGTGAAAGGATAATTTCGTCACAATATTCATAACTTGTACCACACTAACAGTACAGTAAGTAGCTATAGTAGTTAAAGTGGACGTGTCACATCTCTAAAACGAACTGTTAAAGTAACCAAGCTGTTTCGGTCTCTTACCACTCGATAAAAAGTGTTGCATTTAATGTGTTTCGACACAACTGACACTAGTATGGTCATCACACCGCTCACGCTTGGTAGCTGATGGACAAACGGTAATTTACCACCCGTCGCCGATACGTATTTATCCCGTGCTCGATTGTCATTGGTACGCTCGTTAATTGGGTAAGTTGCTTTTTTTGTTCCACGCTTTGATTTGCAACCAAAATTGGC
This sequence comes from Coleophora flavipennella, assembly GCA_947284805.1. Taxonomy (NCBI): domain Eukaryota; kingdom Metazoa; phylum Arthropoda; class Insecta; order Lepidoptera; family Coleophoridae; genus Coleophora; species Coleophora flavipennella. Next base: position 9,893,815 of record OX369305.1, read on the forward strand.
GTTTTTAAGGGACTCGTCGAATCTGAATCGAATTTCTAAAGTGCTTTCGATGGAAGAGTGATTTCATTTTAAAAATCATTTTCATAATAAATCACATTTGCTCTACCAAAAACATTCAATATGCTAAAATCAGCAGATGAAAACCGCTGAATCAAGCAGATATCAGCATCGCTTATGGGTATCATAATAACGAATAACAATCAAGTGGAACTTACAACATTATTAATCACAATCGAGATTAGAGAGACCACTCAACGTCCATCAATAATGCTCCCTCCCCTTTAGTAAAGTGATTCCCCCCTCTGCCTCCGAAGAAAAGGATAAACAATGATATTTGCTAAGACGAATGGTAATGGAACTCATTCCGGGTTGTAGTTAGGGTAACCAGGTGTCCGGGTTTATTTGGACATGTTCGATTTCTTAGGGTCATGTCCGGCAAAATATTTACGAGTCCAGCCTGTACAAACTTTTCACTGGGATTTTCTTTATCTCTCTTATTGGGTGGCACAATTAACCGTGTTATCCACGGCTTTCTTTAAAGGTATGAGAAATGAAAGTCAAGGCAGAATCAGCTAAATACTCCTTGCTAACTATTATAAAGTGACAAGTGGCTGTTGAATTTAGCACGGCAAAATTTGTTTCAACTGGTACCTACTACGATGTATTTAATCGTATATGGCGTTTTAAAGTAAACATTTCCTATTTTTGGTAGAACTAAAATTTGCAGATAAAGGGCTCCAAATGCCAATTCCAAAATACTTGATTTTGTAAACACACACACACCATTAAATAGTAAAAAAAAAATTTTAAAAATAATGTCATTATTCAGATAACAGTCTCAGGTTATGGTATTTGCTGGAGGAATGACACATATATAACACAAGGATACGATTCTAGCTCTCTTTTTCTTTTCTTTTATTCTTTCGTTTTCTTAAATTTTTGTATAATAGTCCGGCCGGCATATAGAGCACTATGTCCGACTAAACATTATATTGAGTCCGGCTTTTCTAGCTTCGGGCTTGGCTACCCTAGTTTTGGCTGCTTTTACGTTATCTGTACGGTCAGCATAAGCGATCGCAGAGTTATTTGCTTAATCTAAAAGCTACCAAGCTATTTCGAAACTCAATATAAATAGTTCAGATAGCTTTTGATATTTCTGTTTTATGTTTTTGCTCATCTGCGTATCTTATAGTTGCAGCTTGCGGCAGAGGTAAGGTTGAAAACTCAAGACCATCTGCTGCTGATTTCATGAGAGTTTTGCCTTTCTTATCATCATCATCATCATATCAGCCACAAATCATCCACTGCTGGACAAAGGCCTCCCCCAAGGATTTCCACGACGACCGGTCCTGCGCTGCCCGCATCCATCGGCTTCCCGCGATCTTCACCAGGTCATCGGTCCACCGCGTGGGAGGCCTGCCTTTCTTATCCTCATTTGGTAATCACTTGGCATCATCTTACTTATCACATCAGCTCATGTACGTCCCCACCGATGGGCTTGAGCCTACCCTGAATTAGGGCGATCGGGCTATAGTCGACTACGCGGGCCCAGTGCGGGTTGGAACCTGCGAGTTTCCTTCACCGTAAGAGCGTCGGATAAACGTATATATTTTTTTTTTTTATTCACTATTGGTGTAAAATCAAAATCACATTGGTACGTGGCAGGATTCGAACCACGACCTCCCGGACAGGAGGCGGCAGCCCTAGCCGTTACGTCACCGACACTTAATAGTAAGTTACCAAGATTCCTAATGAAATGGGGAACTGGCAGTCTTATATTTAATCCGGAACCTCAGATCAAATACAAAAGGAACCTATGTAGTGTTTGCGCTTCGAAAACGGGGTATAAAAAGCTCTGCTCCAATCACGATGGAGCAGAGTTTTGCTTACAATCATGCGTTGGCAGACCTACCGTCAATATGCCGAAATGTGCTGTGACATGTCTCAAATACACCTGTCTAAATTACAGTGAAGGATAGGACCTACCACGTGCCGAAACATAATTCGAGATCACCACTTAAGATAAAGATGCTTACGTATATAATAGAACAAGCGTTACCTCACTTTTTGTTGTGATTGTTATATTATACTCAATATCTACATTATTTTTTATCTGAGGCCGGGACGCATTAATGTTGTAAACATTAGTATTTAACGTAAAAAGTTAGACTTAGGTAGCTAGCCGAGCGGAAAATGCCTTTCCACCAACCAAACCGAGTCTTACAAAGTTAGCCTCCGCCGGAATCGAACCCGCGACCTCCTCATGTGAAGCTGATACCACTACGCCCCGGTGGCGGCTTTGAAGCTATAGCAACTATTAATCACCTATCAGCTCATATAGGTACCTACCATTACTTAACTTACTAACTTAACATTTTTATTTGTAAATGCCATAACAATGAAACGTCCAGTCCTAAACAAATGCCTCCCCCAAGGATTTTCACAACGACCAGTCCTGCTCTGTCCAGATCCAGCGGCTGCCCGCGAATTTCACCTGGTTAGCAATCTATCTACCAAGTGCAGAGATGCACAGACTTATTAAGACTAGGGGCCACTCGGGCAAATCATGAACTGATGGCGGGCCGCCAGAAGTGTAGGTAATTAAAGACAATAAATAATTGATAATAATGTATTAAAATTAAAAAGGAATTTATTAATTGGAAGCGTGGCACTGCATAGTGCTTACAATCTTTTTTATATTTGGCTCCAATTTACTTGTAGCAACACGTAAAACTGCTTCCAAACTTTCATTTGCAAGGCGGTTTCGATTTTTGGTTTTATTATTATTAAGTATTGAAAAAGTTTGTTCACATATATAGGTAGAACCAAATAAGCTGGCACATTTTAGAGCGTTTATGCGCAACTCTTTGTACATATTTTTATCAATGCAGCGGTAAAAGTTCAGCAAGTCTCCTTCGTTGAATTTGTTGCGTAAATCTTCGTCGTTTTGAATGTCGATAATTTCTAACTGCATTGACTCTGGCGCATTTTCAACTGAAATCGTGAAAGGATTGCTGAATAAGTTTATCAACAGAGGTTTTACTTTTTTAAACTCCGAAAATCTGTCTTGAAAAGATTGAATCAAAATATCTAGCTTTTCTACATAACTGAAATTAATCGCAGTTTTGTTGAATTTTTCAGCCATTTTCTTATAATTCGGAAAATGATTGTAATTTCCAGAATTCAATTGCGATCTGATAAGTGTCAGCTTGCATTGAAAGGATGATACATGAGCGTAGAGCTGGGATATCAGTTGATTTTTGCCTTGAAGCCGTGTGTTCAAGACATTCAAATGATTTGTAATGTCAACAAAAAAAGCCAAATCACACAACCAATCAGGATTTTTAAGTTCTGGGACATCCCTTTGCTTTTCCGCCAGAAATATTTCAATTTCTTCTATTAAATGTAGAAATCGTTCCAGTGTCAATCCACGACTTAGCCACCTTACTTCTGTATAATACAGTAAATCTCCATATTCGCTTTCGATGTCATCAAGGAATTGTTTGAATTGCCTGTGATTGAGTCCTCGTGATTTTATAAGGTTTTTTACTAGGTCCTGGCTTGTCCATGTTGCGTTCTAATCCTGGCTAGTATTAACACAGCACCTAAAAACAATTACAGTACATACTTAAATTACCCATCCTTTTTTTAAATTATCAAAAATAATTGATTAAATAGGTAGGGAAACACTTATTAATAATAGAGTTTAACTTACGATTTCACAACACAATTATACACGGCACTTGACGGGTTAACACTACAAATACAAATACAAAAATACAAAACACTGCAACAGAAAATCTACGTTGAATGTAGATCAAAATATATGACACCGGCTAGTGGAGTACAACTATTGCCTTCCAAAACCTCTATTAAACTCACAGAACACTAATACACCTAGCGGCAATTAAACGTGGCTTTTATACCGCGCGTATAGAGTCGAAAACTGTCTGGAGAAATCTCGAAACCGACTCTGGAAGCTTCGAGTCGTGTACTATCTACCTACGCGAGCGATCGTCATCGCGCCGCCGCCGGCCGCCGCGCTTCTTCAAGCAAACGAATTTAACCGAGATCAGCACGAACATTACCGACGACGCGCGACGCACGTACGGCGCACCGTAATACGCGCGAGATTCAAATTACTTTTCGAACATATTTTTTTTGGTTTTATTCTGGAATAGAATTCAATATTTTTAGAATGTACGATAGTATTATTTTTGCTGTCGGCGGGCCACCAGTATTCGACCGGCGGGCCGCATGCGGCCCGCGGGCCGCGGTCTGTGCATCCATGACCAAGTGGAAGGTCTGCCTACGCTACGTCTTAAAATTAAAAATAATTAAAATCACTTTTATTTTAACAAAATTGGCTCCACCGATTTTGATGAAACTCTGTACGCTATTATATAATAATATGGTCTACTACACGTTGTAGTTCGAAATTCCAGGAATAGTCTACTTAAGGTACCTGCCATACAAACCTAGGTTGTCTGTTAGGTACTTTTTCTCAAGAATGGCTCTTACGATTTTCATAAAACTTTGGGAATAACTAGGTCATAGTAAGGTTCACTATACTGGGTAGTTTATTATTCCAGAAAAAGTTCGGATAAGGTCAAAACCTACACATACTTTTAAATAGTCAAAAAAAACTTATTATATATTACAAATAATGTCATGATTCAGATTACAGTCTCAGGTAATGGTATTTGTTATAGAATCAACAATACTCATATATCTTTGTCATTTACTTAATCTATTATTTTATAATATCCTCTAGAGCACAAGCATTTTTTGATATGAGTCTTGACAACCTGACAAACTAGTTACATTTTCTGGAATTTTATTGTAGAATCAATCTCATACAATCCTAAATTATTTGTGATATTTTTTTTATCAAGTTTTTTTCGATCCATTATTTGTTACTAAGTAGGCGTAATGTTTAATATGATTTGTTTATGCCCGACTTCGCCAGACGGTGAAGGCTTTGCGAAAATTATGCTGAGTGTGACTGTACAATTTAATTTAAAGCGTTTAAGCTTTTAAGGTAGGCTCTAAATAAGAAAATGAACAATTTCCCTCAAAAGTATCCAAATTAATTTCGCAAATATATTTGGGACTTCATGCGAGTTGTTTGGAAAAATAGGAAAATAATTTTGAGGAGGATTTCCACACGGAAAACTAACTAATGTCATTTAAATTTTGCTGAAATTGTTTTTTTTTCTACGGCAAATAAGCTGATAAATTTGTAGGGGAAGTCCAAATCTTGTATAACTTTGCTGAAATTGTTTTTTTTATGGCAAATAGCTGTTAAATTTGTAGAGGAAGTCCAAAATTTGCCCGCTTAAAAAATATATTCTACTTTACCTAAGAAATCGATAATTCCGATCAGGTAATTTTTTATGGGGAGGCTAAACATCTTTTGAGAAATAGTACTTTTTTATCTACAATTGGTTTTTTATCTACCTTGGCATTATCTCACTTGATTGTAAGTGACGATGATGCCGAAGATGGAAGCGAGCTTACCAAGATTCCCCATCGCAATGGAGATCTGGCTATCTTATCTTCAAGCTGGAACACAGCAATGATGTTAACACTGATGTTTGGCTGGAAGACTTAGATAAGATGGTGGTAGCTAGCCAGGTGGGCTATGAAAATGCCCTACCACCAAACCGAGTCTTACATAGTTGAGTCCACCGGGAATCGAACCCGCGACCTGCTAGTGTGAAGCGAATGGACTAACCAATACGCCACGGAGGCGGCTTAAAACGTATGAGTTTCTCGAGGAAGCTTGTTCAGATGGTTCAGAACAGAGAACATCGTGTATTCGAAAAAAAAATAAACATACATAAATAAAACTGACCTAAACAGAACGGGAATGGTGGCAATCGATTTGCCATGAGTAACAGCCTGCTACCCCGACAGCACCACCGCCGATTCATCACGGGACCGCACGACACGCGGGTCAATCGCCGTTTCATCAAGCCCCGTCTAGTTCATTTATCTCTGTGTTTATCACTCTGGCTGGCGTAATCTCTGTGTGTTCGTAATCCATGACTGGTCGTACCTAACAGCATATTCGCTTAGATGTGGGTCAACGTAACGGGTTTTGGCAGCCAGGGCTATATGAAGCAATGATACTAAAAGTAATTCTGGAATGCAAGTGTTCTAACCAATAGGCTTGAACTTACGAGTACCAATAGGAATAATGTAAGAATTCTAACCAATAAGCATGTATAGTCGGCTTGATGTCCACTGTGATCCTACCAATATTGGCTGAACTAGATATGGGCTACGTAAACTAGAAACCAGAGGTCCACTACCGCTGATTCATCTAAATGATAAACTATCTAGAAGATATTTTTTGGATAAAAATTTCTGTACGTTCGACTGTTACTCATTTGATGGGAAGCGACGATGCAGTTGAGCATATTTCACACATTCTCAAATAATGCCTCTTCACTCTCGCCTTGAAGGCCTACAAACTATAAAAATCGAAAGAACACTGACGCAGGCAAGTATCCATTCCATCGTTGTCCGCATATTAAGCCTTTCTACCTTTATTCAGAACAGTTGAATGAAAGATCAAACATTTAAAGGTGCTTTTACATATTCCAACATTTGACCTACACAAACAATATCTTTACGACGTAGGTAGAATAATATTCTGTAAGTTATTTTTGACAAATAAAAACTGGCAAAGTGCAAGTTGGACTCGCACACGAAGGTTTCCGTAGTATCTACAAAATTAAAAAAAAAAATATTTTACTTTGGGTACAGAACCCTAAAAAGTTTATTCCGTCGACGCTTAGCCGAAGTTGTTTAAAGACATTGCGAATTCAATTAGAGAGGTATGTACAAGATGAAAGGGCCAATTCCTATAATTACAACCAACCATCAAAGAGGCTCTTTCGTACCCTAGCTTTCTTTCATGCATGCGTCCTCTACTCCCTCCTATAAAGGATGTTCAGCAAATTAGAACACGCTTTTTGAGGAGGGCTACACATGAAACTGAACACTGTTTGTTCTATAACTTTGTAAAATTCGCTACAAATTTTAGGACTGCCCGTTCGATTTGTATGGGAAGTCAAGAATTAAAAAAAAATAGTTTTATGAATAGCAGCTCCCATAAAAAATCGTGTTATTTTGCCTAGCACCCTGTACAAACTACCAAATAAACTACCTACCTATGATACCTACGTTTTATTTACAATACTGCATTTCTAAAAAAGAATTTTGTACGAGTACATATAGGATAATTTTTATCCACTCCAAATGCGTTAGCGAAAGAGCCCAATGAGACATAACCAGAACGACACAAAAACCACGACGCAACCACGTTGGCGGGTACAGATTTTTATAAAACGGCATAGTTTTATTCACAGGGACCACATTTTGGCGTCCAAATCAACCATGTGGACGATACCGGCCGGCCACATCTCAACTATATCGCAACCACCGTCGACAAGGCGCAAGAGCGCTTGGTCACATCGCAACCACGTGGCGTCAACCACGCACGCGAGTCCACCTCCCAGTTCCCTGCAAACACCACAACGCAATCACATCACGACAAAACGTTTTTGTAGTTGCCACGACGCAACTTCAAGATTCAGCAGCGACACTATTTTCACACTATTTTCACTACGCAACTTCGAGATTCAGCAGCGACACTATTTTCACATAACCACATTTTGTCGTTGCGATATGGTTGGTTGTGGTTACGTCTAAAAAATCTGTTTGAAGAAGATCATAGTCTACTTGTTTAAACTGAGATATTGAAGGATTTTTATAGTAGTGAGAAAATGGTAGCTAATAATACTAATACTCAGTACAAACCTTTAAAGTTACGGTATGTTTTGTTTATTCCATTGAATAGTTTATTCTATTGAATAGTTTATTCCGTTGAATAGTTTATTCCATTGAATAGTTTATTCCATTGAAAAGTTTATTCCATTGAATAGTATAATCCATTTATATAATCGTTTATTTATAAGTATAAACAATACCTGCACAGTTTTTACAATGAATCTTTGGAATTGCATAATATTAATAGACTATTTTGCAATATGTTACCATAAAATGAAAGATTAAGAAACTCGACTGTATAAAAACTAAGGCCCTCTTTTTTGGCCAGTTGAGTGAAAATGTATCCTATTTCCCACACGGAATCAAGACAAATCTAAAGACACCTCGCACTTCATAATCCATCAAGCCGTTTATGCTACAGAGTGTGCCAAACAAGTATATATACATACATATACAATTAAGAACATATCCCTCCATATGGCGCAGTTGGGTAAAAGCTTAGACATGAAATATTGCAAGGAATAGGCAATTATCTACTCTTTGTTCATACCTGCTCGATCATTCAATGGACTAAACAAAATCCTTACTATCCTTTTCTTTGATATAAATGCAAAAGTGTGACTGTCTGTCTATTACTCTTCTAATCTTATACTACTAAGTCGATTATACTGAAATTTGGCACAGAGGTAAGGTAGAGAACAACATAAAGATACAGTTTATCCCGAAAAAATGTAGACATTCTTTACGAGGGGTCTGGAAAAATAATTGGTTTTTACAGTTGAATTTTGTCAAATATCATATTATTTTTAAATTAAATGTCAACTCAAAAATGACAAAGGTCAAATTTTAGTCATATGTCAAATTCCAAATATCAAATTTTAAATGTAAAACTACGATTATGAAATCTCCAAGTTAACTAAGTTCGACCTTCGCGAGCCGTTAGCAGCTTACGCACTGCGCATCCTCGAACAAAGTCATAAAAACTATATCCACGAGGGCGAAGTCACGGGCAAAACTAGTACACCAAAACTTTCAAGAATTTACCGATTATATAAATTAATGGTCACCATTTTCTCGATATCGTAAATCTTCGTGTACAATTTAAAACATTTACGTACGGCTCTTGGCCTAATCTTCTGCTCTTCAAAATTTGGCGAATCGGAAATTCCGTACATTGACGTCCCGTACTAAAAATTTCATGACGCAACCGCAAAATTTTGTCGCGCCAAGCAGAATGGAGGTAGAATGAAGGTTTCCGTAGTAATTACTGACAGCTGTCGTCGGTATTGACCCCCCAAACGGACGCGGGTCGAATCGACCGGACATGGTGGCGACGAGAATTATGACAAAAATGAGCTGAGGTATTTTTATAGCTTTTGTGAGAGGCTTGTGAATTTTACGACTAGTACCTACCTGTGGATTCAGAGAGTTATTGTCGGAAATAAATTTTAAGCTGAATAGCAATAAAAATCAAAGCTTAAACGTCAAGAATCGGATGAGCACTGACAATAGAAATTTATAGGGTTGCCTAGAACATTCGTATTTTTTAACAAGCAAAAATGGCGGGTAATAACACAAGTAAATATCAAACTTGGTGTTATTATAGTGGAAACTCCTTAATAAAACAATTAGCCAAGTGTGAGTCGGACTCGCGTTAAGAGTCTCGAAGTGGATTAATATATAGCACATTTTTGATAAATACACAAAACGAAAATATAATTGTGTGGTGGCACTCACGGAAGCCCCGGTGCTCGACTCCGACTTGCACTTAGCCGCTTTTGTACAGTCTTTTGAGTATGTTATATGTTCTTGCCCGTAAAAGGATTGTTAACAACGTTATAAACACAGATTTGGACAGAAGGATCCGCCCGTCTCCATTTTTACTCAGATTTTCTTCATACAAGCAAAAATGTGGTGGATTCCCAATGATGGCAAACCAGTTATTTTTTTATGCACCCCTGTGTCACACCCTGGGCACTTCATACAACTGGCCAGAAATGACATTTCAAAAAAGGAATGACGGAGCAAACAAAATGGCGGTAAAATCCCATAAGTTCGACAACCAAACTGTTACCAATCTGTATCAATCTGGGTGACGAGGGGGTGAGGTCGCAATCCAGAGAGCGGTAGTAAGTGTCCATACTGTATGTTAGTACTAATATATATTATACTTTGCCTGTGATTAGGGAATCAAATAAAGTGGGTTTGCTGAGAAGACTAAGAAATAATTAAAAAAAAAATCAAATTAAAGCTTGTACCTAAATGTTTTTAGGTTTTTCGAAAATTATTTAATTTTTTAAACAAGAAACTTTTAATATCTTATGTTTGTTTATATTTTATTTAATTGTTGGAGACTATTGTCCAGCAGTGGACGTCTTTCGCCTGATATGGTGATGATAATAATAATTTTACCGTATAGTGTAAAGTAACATAGGTGAATAACTCATAGAAAAATGTCTAAGTTTTGCATCCAAGTTATTTCTTGCGCACAGTGCTTTGATCAATGTTTTTTAAACTGATCATCTAACAGTACCTTTGTCACGACTATGTCAAAGATGGAAGCGAGAAGCACCCATAATAATAATAATATAATTCTAGTCTACTTTATTTTTCGAGCTGTGATTTTGACTCTAAGCAGCCATAATATACGAAAACGTACATATCATCATCATCATCATCATATCAGCCACAAATCGTCCACTGCTGGACAAAGGCCTCCCCCAAGGATTTCCTAGACGACCGGTCCTGCGCTGCCCGCATCCATCGTAACGTACATATATGTAAATATTTTCCTCTTATGTTGTGCAATAAAGTGTTTGCAAACAATCAATTAATAGCAGCAGTAAACGACTACACTATATATAATAAAAAAGCAATTCGAAAATCAATTCGAAACCAATTCAATCGTCACAAGTCACGAGTATTATAGAAATCCAATGACAACCAAAATCGCGTAAAAGCATTCAATAATTCCAATTAGTATGTGCACGTAATAACTATATTACGGCGGTAATCCGGCGGATTACAGCTGGATCAATAAAGCTTACTGCAGTCGAGTACTGTGACAAAGGTCGGTCTAATTGGACGCCCTGGAGCTCACGAAGAGACACCCCGTAGCTTGGGATAGTGATGTGCCGGACCAACGGTTCCGCATTCGGTAACTTGCGTGATCTGATTCCGCGTAAGTTTAGCGGAATAGCTGAATCATTGTCATCAGATAATTTTATTTAATTATTTACTTGAAGATAAGGTCAAGGTCCTTTAATATCGTGAATCTGAACAAAGGACCTGTAGTCAATTTGCTTAACAATTTTTAGTCTTCCCATGGTTCATTGGGGAAAGTAATATATGATAAAAAACCTACCTAAATAGTCAGAAAATAAATATAAAGGTGTGCCAAAATTGGTATAGAAGTTGTTAATCGGTGATCCACTCAAAAAATGAGCAACTAACCTTATATTAGAAAAAATTAACCCATAATATAATTGGTCAATCAGCTAGTCGATTTGTATAAAGAGTTCTACAAACAAAAACATTTTTTTTTTGCATTGACAAACTGAGTTGTTTTTTGAGAAACTTGTTTAGTATGATGAGAAGAAGACTTAATTAACGGGTCCTGTACCATTTTTTTACACACTCTATAAGTAGGGGTTTAACTTTTTGCCTTAAGACAAGTAACATGCTATTATCATGACATATTTTAATATCGCAATAAATATTACTCAACATTAGCAAAAGGGATGGCTTTGCGTTGAGTATGATGAATAATGGAATTTGCGTCTGTTGAAAATCTCACTGAGTGCTGGAGTTTATGGTTAAGGGGCATACTTTACGTGTAAATATCATCCAAGCGAGTCTAAATAGGCCAAACAGGAGTTCAACCGTAGCGGGCCTGAGCATATTGCATCAATGTTCTAACAAATATTATGAATTTTTGTGGTTAGAATTTAACTACATTTATTATTAAACCTTCGGGTATGTTACCAAATCTCAAGAAATTGTACCCTGCGACTATTTACCGATTAAATATGTACATATTTCAATTCAGCACACGGTGGTTTGTCAGCCAAGTTTGTAAACGAAAAGGGCGACACCGGCAGTATGTTACATTACACGAACCATTTTGGCCCCTTTCGGCCTCGACCTACCCGTAACTTTAAATATGTTTGACCCAACACAGTAACGATTTAATGTTTCTAGTAAGATGTATCACCTAGAATCTCAATTTTTTTTCTTACCTGATACTAACGTAAGATAATCTTTTTTTATGACTAACTAACTAACTCACTCAGTCATCAAAATTCTAGGTAACTTCCAGGTGACTTAGAAACTTTAAGTTTGGCATCGGGGTAGGTTGTTAGGCACACACAAAGGAAAAACAAAAACAAACTCCGAAGCCTAGAGAATCGCCGCTAAGTTGCCTATCTTTCCATATCTATGCTATCGAATCCATTTCAGAGAGTGCCAGAACTAATGCACGATGTTATTCTCCCAGCTCCATGCCACCTTCGGTCAACAAAACACAGGGAGAGATTCCACCTCTATTGATATTCAGCCTATTCGCATAAAGTGTTACGTTCAATCATTTATTACGCGAACTTTGCTTGCATCTGTGCATCCCGACTATTACAACTTGGAGATTTAAAAGGCGATAATGAATAGGCATTATATGAGTTTGCATGTACCATTCTCGAATACATCGTCACTTTCCATCAAGTGAGATGTAGTCAAATACACTCTATTTTTTATAATAAAAAATAAAAAGGCCGTTGTATTATAATGTGCTACAAAAATATGTAAAAATAATGTGTTATAAAAATATGTATGCCTATAACTGGAATAAATAGAAGAGGTAAATAATATAATAACTTTACAAAAAACGATAATGTCTCATCCAAAACAGAAATTTAAAAAGGAGCCAAGTTCGATACAAAAAAATACAGAGATCTAAATAGGGTAACAAGCTCAATAGCAGTTTCTTAAATCACAGCCACAGAACTGAAATAATAATTATATATTTTTCAAAATAATAGAGAATGTACATCGGATTTCAGTTGCTTAAAAGAAAGTTTGTTTTATTATGTGCTACTAAATGGTGTTACTTGGCAAGTTCAAATAGCCAAGCCCCCAAGTGGACAAAGCTTACTTTTTAAATATACGCCTATGTATAAAACATAACTCATTAGTGAAAACTTGCAAAGTTACAGCGTTAATAGCATAGAATTTTACAAATTTTCTTTAATGCGACTTGAATCCATTGTACATTCCCTATTATGTGGAGAAGTATAATATAAATATTTCAGTTTGAACTCCTGTAGATTTAAGAAATACCCATTTAGATCTCTGCACATTTTTTATATTGAACTTGGTTAATTGTCACATTTATGTTTTGGTTAACTTAATTGAACGAGTGAGCGCGAAGCGTCTTCGTTTCAGATTTGGAAAAAATGCTTTAGTATGTCCTGCGGATATCCGGATTTCCGGCTGTCCTCTTCTATAGTTGGCATTGTTCAACCGATTCACGTAAGACTTTGTGAGCAGGTTACATAATTACATGAAGTTTTTGTGTCCATTCAGTTTTTGGAATTCCTTCAAATTATCGGAGCCTGGGTTGGAAACGTAAATAAATATCATATTTCCGCCATATCGAAAAACCTGCGAGGTTTACCAGCTCACAGAGCCACTAGTAAAAAAATACTTTCTGACTGTTTCAAAATTTGCACAAAAATTTCTGCTTCCTCATCTATTTAAGAACTTTCCTAACGGTGCATCACTAGTTGCGGAGATAGACGCCCTGGTTCGCCTCGCTTCATATCCCATGTGAAGGACAGGGGCTTTGCTTGACGTTTTCTTTGATTAGCTAGCTTGTCGATGCTGCTAAGTTATATTGAGAGGCGAACAAGATTTACGTCCTTGCTGGATAATGATTACGTGATTTACTATGATACAAAGATAAAAATACCAAGGTCATATATTTCAATGCATCCTGTAATAAATTTGTCTCATATAGTAACAAATATAAACCATAACCGCCTTCGTGGCGTAATGTTTAGTCCATTCGCTACACACTAGGAGGTCGAAGGTTCGATTCCCGGCGGGGTGAACTTTGTAAGACTCGATATTATAAGTACACAGTTTTTTCTAAATGGAATTTGAAAAAGTAATTGCTAAATCATTTTATGATTGAGTCACTGTACAGACATTCTTGTGACCGAACACTAACGCATTTTTACTTTTTAGGTAGGGAGTGATGTAATAAATACGGGTCTTATATTAATTTTGTCTAATTTATACGAGTCGTGCCGCAGAAACCTGTGCGTAACGGAGGCGTAACGTCAATTACCGGCGCAAACGGACCGCGCGGACCGCGTGCGGTTCGTTACGCAACCGCTTTCTGTCGCTACGGCTAAGGGAGGGTTAAAAATACGTTCAGTTCGACATAGATCTATCCCACAGACCAGCGATTTTTTTCTTAACTGAGATTTATCAAAATTGCAAAAGAGTACTTTGTTGATTTTTTGCTTTATACTGGGTGAGTTTTATGACCAATGACTTATATATTACTGGCGTAAGGACTCGGCCAACGCACGTGACTAATGCTACCACTAATTGATGCGAAAATCGAAAGTTTCGCACACTCGCGACTCAGTCATCTGCGGGAAATTATACAGTGCGGTGGAAAGACATTCCATATAAAAATGCCGTCTTGTGTTGTTAGAGGCTGTAAAAATCATGAAAAAAAAGGCTACATGGGATGTCGTATCATCGGCAAGTAACATTATATTGTATTTTTATTTATTGTAAACGCATTTTTAAAGCGACAATTCTACTAAGGTCCTTTTAGAGCGGCATTGACGTCAACTCTCGCCCACGCTAGTTCGTACGAGTTGAGCCAGATGGCGCTACTTTTTGCTTGTATGAAGAAAATCTGAGTAAAAATGGAGACGGGCGGATCCTTCTGTCCAAATCTGTGTTTATAACGTTGTTAACAATCCTTTTACGGGCAAGAACATATAACATACTCAAAAGACTGTACAAAAGCGGCTAAATGCAAGTCGGAGTCGAGCACCGGGGCTTCCGTGAGTGCCACCACACAATATTATATTTTCGTTTTGTGTTTTTATCAAAAATGTGCTATATATTCATCCACTTCGAGACTTTTAACGCGAGTCCGACTCACACTTGGCTAATTGTTTTATTATGGAGTTTCCTCTATAATTACACCAAGTTTTATATTTACATGTGTTATAACCCGCCATTTTTACGATACAACAAAAAAAAAAACATAAATTTACCACCTAATAATTTTTTTGGGTAGACTCCTATACACCTACTCGGTTTTAAATATTTCTGTTTTGACATTATTATGTTTTGTAATTTTTCTACTTCGACATTTTAACGTTATGTCATCTTTCTACTTCGACATTTTTACGTTTTGACGTTTTTATATTTTGACATTGGACGTTATTTTATCTAGACATTATGGACATAAGTCGACAAACTCATATTTTTCTCAAACGTGCTTGGAAATTTGAGCATCATTTTGACAAACTTCTTTGAGATAAATCGAAATTGCTATACTGGCTAAATACATGCGAGCAGCGGCCGGCAAAATTACTATGTAAACTCATATCTGTCGTGTAATTTAAAAATGGAACTATATTTTACTCCGAAACATGGCAACCAAGGAGGTAACTTATCGAAGGTTTCATTTAAATTTCGAACTGACTTGCAAATAGAAAACTGTTTAATGAAAAAAAAAACAAATGAACACTTCGGCGCGTGAAAAATTATTGTTATTCGTTGTTCGTCATGGATTTTGAAAAGTAATTAAGGAAGTTTTAATTGCATTATTTAAAAAAAATACAATACAATCTTTGGCCACAACTAGGCATTGATGGACTTACGTATTTACAGTAATGTACTATTTTGAAAATTTGCCTTTACAAGACTATAAATATTATGTTAAAATTTTAAGTGAGTAGGTACCTATAACAGTTCAAAAGATACCCTTTAAAAGAAGGTCGGACGAGGCGTAGGCTTAGTAAAAGGATCTGGTAGGCACCCTCTAAGTACGGAACCCTAAAAACACTATTAAGTGTGCGATGTAATTGACTACGATGCCGTAGTAGGGTTAAAACAGTCTGCTTAATAAGATATTGCATTTATTTAAGTAAAAATTAGCAGAAAATTTCAAGAACATTTTTTAACGTTGGAGTAGAAATTGGATATCCGATAAAAGATTATTACGTTTTTTAAACAATCATTGGTTATTTTTGAAGTAAATTTTCTCTACGCACTCTTGACTTGGGGAGTAAACTGGTAAATGCGTTACGCGAACGGTGATTTCTAGCGTGTGACGCTTAAGTATGATTGGGTGAGGCGAATGGCACGCTTGACTTGGGGAGTAAGCTGGTGAATGCGTTATGCGAACAGTGATTAAGTTTTACTTTAGTCGTGTGGTCAAAAGTACACTCATTTTTTATGCATAATTGGTAAGCCCTTGACATCATCTCACCTGATGGTAAGTGACGATGATGCCGCAGATGGAAGCGGGCTTATCAATATTCCCCAACTCAATGTGGAACTGGTTATCATCTTCAAGCCGGAACATTAGTTATTTATTATTCACGTTTCGTTCGTGTTTATTTGATCGAAAGGATTGTTGAAAGTTTTTTTTAAATGATTATATGGCTCTGGTATCAAGGCCTATTGAAGAGGCGGGATAAGAACTATCCACTTAATTATTTTATAGTTGTTTCTTGGATACGTTCGCTGATTTTTAGCTGGCGTCAAGTTTATTACGCACTGCATCGTCAGTTTTAAGAAAAAAAACTTACAACGAATAAAGTTATCAAAACAACGATGGTTTTAAAAACCAAGTGCCCTTATAAAAAGGGTTTAACATAATTTTCGTATAACCATAACTTATGAGAAGCTCTCTGTGTGCAAAATATCTTATTTTATTCAACTAATAATGTTGTAATACCGCACTGAGTTATCGCATAACTTATCACGTTAACTTTTCGTTTAAACTTATCGCTTATGCGCGGGTAACTTATATCATTTGCGCGAGCGAGCGTATTTCACGCGGAATCTCGGCCAACACGATATTTTTGCTGGATCTAGAATAAATTACTACAAAACTGCAGTTTATCAACTTTATTAGAGCGAGTTGCTTTTTCACTTGTAAAATTTTTGCCCTATTTTAGGGCTCCATGCACGAATTGGCGTTGAGCCCTGGATGAAACTGAATTTGCACTTGACTTCAACCGACTTCCAAAAAGGAGGAGGTTCTCAATTTGATTGTATGTTTTTTTGTATGTTTGATACGCGATATATTCGCAGATTGTGAACTGATTTTCAAGATTTTTTTGAAGCAAAACTTGACTTGGGGAGTAAGCTGGTGAATGCGTTACGTGAACGGTGATTAAGTTTTACTTCAGTCGTGTGGTCTAAAGCACACTCGTTTTTTTATTCGATTGGGTATGTTGCCAGGTTAGTCTTAAATACATTTTATGAAAACCGGTGTAGTAGTTGTTTAGAAAATTAAAAAAATCCCAAAAAAAATTGTAATAAGTGGTTGCGATGGAAGTCGGTTTTTTAACGTGTTAAGCGTTTCTAATCATAAGGTACGAGTATATCTATTGATAAATAGTAACGAAAATGTTGTTCGTACTTTAAGATTATACGAAGTCATCAACGGTTCGCGCACCGCACACCTTCAAAAACAGTCCTAAAAACTATATCAACGCAGGCAAAGCTAGCAGGCTAGTAAACTAAAAAAGTTTGTAAAAACAGAAAACATTACCAATTGATAGACGAAGTCATCAACGGTTCGCGCACCGCACACCTTCAAAAATAGTCCTAAAAACTATAACAACGCAGGCAAAGCTAGCAGGCTAGTAAACTAAAAAAGTTTGTATAAAGAACAGAAAACATTACCCATTGATAGATGTAGGTAAGTAGGTATGTAGGTAAGTACTCGTAAGTATATTACCACTTTCTTAAACTTAAAACTGAAAAACACGAATCGTAACAGAACACCGTAGCTCGTACACTTTTTACTTGTATTTCATCCTCCGCAGTCGGTATGTTTGAAACATTTTCCCCATGTGCGCCTCGTTCGTTTTATTCAGCTCAACATAAAATCTCATTTTGTCGGCTTCATCGTGTATGTAAAGTATACACTGAGATTTTTTAGGTTTCCAGTTTAAAATTACGAATTTACCGTCGAGTTTCATTAATTAAAACAAGCGCATTGGAGTAAGATATGAAGAGTAAAGTGAAGGAAAATACACAAATTAGAGAAATAGAACACAAATGGGTTAATGTAGGTCTGGGTAGGTGTGAATGTAAGAGATTCATCATATCAGCCGAAGGACGACCACTGCTGGACATAGGCCTCCCCCAAGGATTTCCACGACGACCGGTTCTGCGCTGCCCGCATACAGCGGCTTCCCGCGACCTTCACCAGGTCATCGGTCCACCGAGTGGGAGGCCTGCCTACGCTACGTTTTCCGATGTGCGGTCGCCATTTGAGAACATCTGCTCCATCGGCCATCTGTTCTATGTGCCCCGCCCACTGCCACTTAAGTTTAGCAATTCTTAGAGCTATGTCGTTTACTTTGGTTCTCCTACGGATCTCCTCATTTCTGATTCAATCATGCAGAGAAACTCCGAGCATAGCACGCTCCATTGCTCTATGGGTGACCTTGAGCCTTTGAAGAGATTACGATAAATAATTATATTACCAACACCTATTTTCTGTTACGTGATAGTTACCTTTTTTCGTACAAATGACTGACATGACTAAAATAAGGTGGTAAATGAAATTTATAAACTTTAAAAAAAATGAAGCATTCGTAGCTCAGCGCGAATTGTGTGGTTGTGTCGATCACGCAGGTTAACTGACCTGAAGCACGGTCATTACCTGGATGAATTTGACTGTAAGTGGCGTTTTTCTTGACCATTTCAATGCTTTACAAGGCACGTTAAGCCGTTGGTACCAGTCATTACCACTAAATGGTAGTCGTTAAGCCGTGTCATATGAGTCATAGGTGGCTTGAAAAGCTTCTGACAGTGGAGTTTGCCACTAGTGAGGTGAGTTGTGGATTCTTTCGTACGTATTTGAACTTTTCTGAAATTTTGTAAGTGCGTGCGTTAAAATGAGATTGTGTTGCTGTTTAAAACGTGTGTGCGTGTGTAGCGAAAATAATCATTTTTACGTTTGTGTTTGTGCATGTCTATGTAGTTTTACCTCGCTCCCCGCAAAACATGGCAGACAACTTTGTTTAGGGAATCGCACTGAAGGCTAAACCGTTTCTAACTTGTCTAAGGTTGTAGTTAAACGCACCCAACTTTTCAATAATAAAAAACCCTCAAACCTCCACCAACCTGGACTAGGCGCTCCCAAAATTGGGAGAGACCCCCGTTCCCCAGCATTGGTACGTTTAAGAGTTGTAAACGAAATGAAACTCCAATTTTCATAATTCAAAGCAGCTAAAACTCCACACAAAATTAGC
Source organism: Coleophora flavipennella (assembly GCA_947284805.1). NCBI lineage: Eukaryota > Metazoa > Arthropoda > Insecta > Lepidoptera > Coleophoridae > Coleophora > Coleophora flavipennella. The sequence goes on from OX369305.1 coordinate 9,913,140, forward strand.
AGCATTAGGTACATCTAAAATTAAATGTAATTAATTACATTTGAAAGGTTCAAAAGTCACTGAAGACTACAATTAGCGTTACGTCTTCATTTTGTTAATTAATATATTCCAGTTTCCGTCGTACTCCTGACCATGCGGGGTTTCTCTTCACATACAAAAGCGCACCTAAGGGAGGACGATCACGAGGCCTCCGCCAACCTTAATTATGGCTTTCCCCTCCCCCCACCCCATGAAACCCCCTTTTATCCCCCTACGACAACCCCCCACGTGATCGAGGCTAAAGCTCTCCGGGTAAGAGGCATTTCGTTTAAGGTAGCGTTTCGTACTTCCTAATATTTATTTTATTGTATTTCTTATTTCATTATTTTTATTGCTTTTTATGAAGCTATATAACTGAAGCACAATTTTATTGTTTTAAAAAGAAGGTTAACACAATAAAAAAGTGAATGTTTTATAAAAGTGAATGTTTGAATTTAATTAATGATTACTTTTTACAAGCTTTTATTTAACTTGCAATGTTCGAATGTAACGTACGTAATAAGTAAGTTGTCTGCTTCAAAATTTGCAAGTTTTTGACTCACTTTCCGGTTTCCGTTTAAGCTCAAATTTTGCATACACGTTTAGTTTGAATGACAATGCATGGTTAGCTATGTGACGTCATTCCAAATATAATATGGCTCAACAGTTATTTTATGCACCCCCTATATATGGATATCAAATGAAAGGGTTTTCTGCAAAGAATACTCATCATCATCATAATTATAACCGAAAGACATTTACTGCTGGATAAAGGTTTTCTACGACGACGAATCGGACGGACGAAGGATCCAGCGGCTTCCCTGCCTACGCTACGTCTTCCGGTGTGCGGTGGCCATTTGAGAACTTTATTGTCTTACTGTTTGTGCACTATGAGAAAGCCTTTGATTCGGTTATAACTTGGGCTGTGCTACAGTCTCTCCAGTGGTGCCGAATTGACTATCGATACATCAAGGCGTTGAAGTGAAAAGACATATAAGCTTGTACCAAAACTTTTGACATTTTTAGTAATGAGCTCATTCTTTACGAAACACTTCAATACGAGTGTCTATCTACTATGAAGATTCTTGTTTAAAGCTTATACCGCCGCCAACGACTAACTTTGTAACCGCTTTTTTCTTCAATTAAGATTTTTTTTATCCAAAACGAAAGATTTATTATTTACAGGATATGAGGAGTGATTTTGATTTTTTCGAGTTCTATTTTAATACATAGAGCAGTTACTAAAGAAAAAAATTTCTAATGCACTCTTTTTAACTAGTTGCAACCATAGAACTGCTGCTATTTAAATCGAAACATTATGATAGTTTATGAACTTCTAAAAAAAATATATAAAATGAATTTGTTTTCTTAATTTTTGAAAATTCTTCTTATTTTATTTAAAATGAATTAAAAACCACAATTTTCGCACGATTCGTCCGCAGCGATTAACTTAACAGCCACGTTGCAGTACGAGCTGACAAGAACTTTATTTCCAAGCTGTTCCGTTCGATGTTTGTAATATCTTTAATCGAGTTGACGGAGGAGCCTTAAATGAAAATGATACTTAGAAATTTACTTTTCTGACGTATTACGTAGAACGGTTAAACATCTATTATGCACGGTAGCCTGCCACTACTTTCTTGTATGGGCATTTTAATCACTGTAGGTAAACTTGGCGTCATCTCATCTGATGGTAAGTGAAGATGATGCCGAAGATGGAAGCGGGCTAACCAAGGCTCCCGAACGCAATGAGGAAATGGCTATATTATCACCATGCCAGATCATATCAATTCTGTTAACGTTGATGCTGGACAACAAGACTTATTTATGATGGTGTAGCTGGCCAAGAGCTTATAAAATGTTCTACCAGCAAACAAACCGACTCTTACAAAGTTAGACCACACCGGGGATCAAACTCGTGACCTTCTGGTGTAAAGCGAGTAGACTAGCACTATGCCACGTAGGCAGTTCGGGAATACCAAATACATCTCTCTATCAAAACTCGACGTTGTAATTATTTTCTCTTCTTATCTGACGTAAAAACCGGAGTAAATATAATTGCAGGACAATAGGACTTCCCAATTGAGGCTGTGAAATTTAAAGTCTTCACGTATTTATGTATTAATTCAGACTGTGCGATTTCTCAGAAAGTGGTTTTAGTTCAATTTAAATAATGTAATATAGGTTTTCAGGATAATTTAAAATTTTATTGAATTTTTTTACCTATTTTTAATCCATAATCCGTCGATTTTTTTTGCTCACCGTAAGTAACATACTACAGTGCAAATGCTCTTTTTTTCAATCTTCTTTTTCATCGTTGATTTATTTACTTATACTAAAGTGAAAAATCTTTTTTAAAATATATTTAATAAGTCAAGCATACAAGATTTATTGACATAATTTCGATAATCAATAGGGGTACCTTTTTAATCTTACTCCGTCTAATTTTCTTTACTTATCCTAAGTAACCCACTGCAGGGCAATTGCCTCCCCTCTTTTGCCACTGATTTATTTCCCTAAAAGTTATAGGTAAGTAGTAACCTCAGAGTAGTAGGATGAAGCTTCATTATAAATTCATCGTTGCCTGCCACGATTACGACTTATACATACATCAAACCTACTGTACGTACAGTCAGGTGAAAAAGTCCATCACTACCTACTATAACTGCAAAAACATTCCGTCGTAATGTACTGCTAATTACATACAGTTCACTGCAAAAAAAGAGTGATATCGAGCAATTAGAACGTCGTAAAGTCGTAAGTCGGGCTCGCGCACAAAGGTGTGGTGGACGCCTCCCCACACGAATACAACAAGATATTAAGGGTTATTCCTTTACTCAAGGATGGCACCAGTACGAATATTTCAAATTATAAACCTATAGCAATGCTGTCGGTGTTCGGCCAGGTATTAGATCGTCGTATTCATTACCAAGTATTCATATGGTTACATAATTCATCAGTTTTACATAATGGTTACATAATTCATCAGTTTTACTTACACTAACCTCGGTAACTTTGTTGATTATGTGACTGTTGAAATGAACGCACGTTGACAGGTGGATGTGACAAAATGTGACATCAAAAAAGCATTCAACCTGGTTGAAAACGATACATTACTTGGGAGAATGGCACTGTTTGGTTTAACTCCAAGACTCTTGGAATTCTTCTCAAGTTACCTTGCCAATCGTTTATAGTTTATCAAGGTAGCTGGTTGTGAATCTGATCATTACTATAACTTATCAGGGGTAAGCCAGGGGAGTACTTTGGGGCCCACCTTGTTTTTTGCTTATGATGAAAGACTTGCCGAAGGTCATCTGCTCTGCATGGCCGTTGATAGTGTTGCAGACGTTCATGCCTAATAGAATAATTTTAATGCTGTGGCTAATTTGAGTGTTGAAAATCACTTAATTTTTGAATAGAGGTTTAAAACAGATATTGTAAGCTTCTTTTGAAATAAACCATGTTAGATGCGGAGGTAAGTGTCCCAAAGTAAACCAAAGACTGCCGATTATAATGATCTTTTTCTTAGCACGGTTAACACGCTTAAAACTTAATGTTAATTATAAAATGAAAGGTACATATTTTTCTGATTTTAGTGTAGTTAAGTATATGAGTAACATGAAATAAATAATCTAATCTAATCTAATCTATGACTTACTCGTGTTTGGACCTCCGTCGGCTTACAGGATGTACTTTTGTACTTGAATAATATTTAAAAAGCCTATTCATTTTAACTAAAAGAAATCAACGAGAGCTACAAAAAATGTTTTTTTATTCAGTTTAAGATCATTGATGCGGGTACTCGCATTTAGTCGTTTTTATTATTTGTTGATTTAATCTAGGGTACTATAATTAAAATAAGTTTGACCTGTGTATATATTACAGTTTTTATGATAGACCAAAAAGTCCTTTAAACATAATGTTTCTTGTATGTAGAACACCCTTAAATTTTTGCTTTTCAAATGAATTAAAAAAGGAGATTGTAGATTTAACCCGTATGTATATAATATTGTTGGAATTACACATTATATGTTGAAGTTTACTATTGTGGTGCAAAAGATACAGTCTTTTACCGTCAGACCAGTAAACCCTAAAACAAAGCATGCGCATCGTTTGTCACTGCATTACAAACGATTTTCACACTCAGAGTAGGTAGGTACTAATGTCAAGAAGGACCTACAAAGGTGCGAAAACGATGTTCAGGGTAGAAGTTCCTAAATTAAGCAGATCCTGTTGGGATTAAGCCAGATTTACCACTAGCCGTTAAAACTTCCAATTTTTTTTTAAATCCAAGTAAGGAGAACTATAACAAAGCGCACACAATTATATATAAAAAAATCAGGGATAACTGGATTAATAGCTAATAAGAACAATAAACAGTAGTAGAAGAAGAAGAATAGTAAACAATTTTTTCAACTGACTGTACATAATACGTACCTAACTACATACATACATCACGTTGTTTCGTACCTTCACATAGCTCGTGAAATTGCTTCGTTTGAGACAGGAGAGCTTAACCGTTTGCCGTTCTGCGAATACTAAGTGGAATCTATCTACCAGACTATACAACACGTCCATGTGTACGTACAACACATGGACATACAGGGTGTAAAAAATTTGGTGTGAAGCTTCTTCTCATTACACTTGACAACTTCCCTCAAGAGACATCTTGTCAATTCACAAAAAAAAAGTGCACAGTAAAAAAGACACAAGATTTACAATTAGTATGCATATCTCTGCAAGAGTTTTCTGCCAGCAAACCAGTAAGTGAGAAATAAATTAAATTTAAATGAATGGACCGATGACCTGGTGAAGATCGCGGGAAGCCGATGGATGCGGGCAGCGCAGGACCGGTCGTCGTGGAAATCCTTGGGGGAGGCCTTTGTCCAGCAGTGGACGATTTGTGGCTGATATGATGATGAATGGGTAGAGGCGTGTATTTGAGTTTGAGTGTACCATCCTAGACTACAATCGTGATTTACTATCAGGCGAGATGTAGTCAAACGCACTCAAACTAAAAAAAACTTCGATTGTGACTTTAAAGGCCAATGGCAGTGCGACTTTTTTCGCCACATAATTTATCGTAGCGAAAACGTAGCGTAGGCAGGCCTCCCACTCGGTGGACCGATGACCTGGTGAAGGTCGCGGGAAACCGATGGATGCGGGCAGCACAGAACCGGTCATGTCGAGCTATGTCCAGTCGTGGACTTCCTTCGGCTGATATGATGATGAATTTGTCGTAGATGAAACGTGTGTTCAAGGGAAGGGTATCTAAATAAAACCCATGACTCTTTAATTAATGGGCAACAACCCTTATTATTAGCTCGATAAGTAACCCCTCCAGCGCATTCATATTACATAAAAATAATATCTCTCAAGATTTTTCTTTTCAAATATTTGAATCAGATTTTATTAGACGAATTTATTAGCGAGCATCGTTTTATCTGAAATAAATCAAGGTAAAGTCTTGAATTTCATAAATAAATAACATATGAAATGAAAATAAATGTTACGTTTGGTAGTGTGATCGATGTTGAGAGATAGGTATAAAGGAAAAAAACTTTTAGATTGGATATCAACATTTTATGTGTACTTGGCGTCGTAGATATGAAATTTATTGAGGAAATCTTATAATTTCTAGTAAAAGGAGTATCTTTAGACCAAATTGAATAGGGTAGGTACCTGTACCGAAAATACATTATTATGAATTAGTTCACTAAATAGTCCTACTGAAATATCAAATATCTTACCAGCTTTGTTTTCCATCAGTCACAATTTTAGTTCATAAATGACGCTGGAATTTGAGTCAACACCTTGGTATGTCCAATATCTTTTTAAATCCTTTTTGACAGCTTATAAGAAGCAAATCAAAATTTTGTAAAACCAACAATTATTATATGTACCAACAGCTCATCCAGCTTAAGTTGTAAAGCACAGACTAATAAGGAAATGTCGCAAAGTTATGAAGAAAGCTCGCTCTTCCATCCTCCAGTCTCATTGATGACTCAGTACTTACAAGGTGCAATTTAATTGGTGTAGGGCTAACCAATTGTAAATTAAAAAAGACATAAAAATAAAAGTGGGGCAATTAACTGGAGCTTAAAAATTGTTGGAATTTTCATACAAATAGCTCAGCTGATTGACCAATTTTGTATGGAGAATCCCTTCTTAGGGTTCCGTACACCCAAAGGGTGACAACAGGACCCCTATTTCTAAGCTTCTGTCCGTCCGTCTGTCTGTCAGCGGGCTGTATTTCATGAAAAAATACACCGTAAAATGTAGTTAGTTAAAATTTTCTGTGTGCATTTCTATTGCCACTTTAACAACAAATAATCAAAATTAAAAAAAAATGGAAGGGGACCCCATACAAGAAACGTGATTTTTGTTTGTTCTGTATGTCTGTCAGCGGGCTGTATATTTTCATGAACCATTACAAGTAGTCAATTGAAATTTTCACAATAATGAAGAATGCAAATACGGCTCGCCCTTGGCCAGTTTTGTTTTAAATTGACTACACCAATTTTGTTAACACCTGTATATCCTACCTTTTGGTCTATGATCAAGCTTAGCAATTTAAATCTGAGCTAAGCTAGTACATACAATCCGACCGTGTACAGTCTCCACGGAAGCCTGATTATGATGCCAATATCTCACGACCTACACAACTTGGCCGCGTTATAAGCGTTATACATTAGAGCTGAGAAGAGACATGAAATTTAAGCGGCACTAATCTCTTAAACAGTATGTTTTTACAAATACCTACTGTGCCTTCAAGAATAATTTTGAAAAAGGGAATTCCGGACTAATTTATTATCATAGCAGCTTGTGTATTTTTTCTATACAATGTTTTTCCTGAGCACCGGATTTGATAGTCTATGCGTGTATGCAATATTCGATACAGAACAAATAAAAAATTACGATCCCCATAGTCAAACATTAACCCAAAACCTTCTATAAGTAACTGGCAACCCTAACCTAACCCTTCCAGTGTTGCCAGGTGTAATTTACAACTTGTTCCATCCCTGAATTAAATCTTCATCATAATTTGGCAGCGAGGCTGCGGGAAGCTGCGACGAGCGACCTAATGAGTTTACGCGGTATAATGACAAATATAAAACACTTTGTAACGCTGATCCATTGTAGTTAGTGACAGTAAGCTGTTTTTAGTTTTGAGTTTTAATGTAACTCTTTGTAGACGAAACTATTCCGTTCAGGTTCTTTACTTTTAACAGAAGCAAGTACTCAAAATACATATTTTAGAACAATTTAAAATGCTAAACACGTTAAAAAACCGACTTCCATAGCAAAAACTTTTGTTTTTTTTATATTTTTTTTTAAATACTACACCGATTTTTATGAAATTTATATTAGACTAATTTGGTGGCATACCCTAACGAATAAAAAAATAATCATCAAAATCGGTTTACAATCTGCGAAGATATTGCGTAAAAAACATACAATCAAATTCAGATCTTCCTTTTTTGTGGAAGTCAGTTTAAAATGGTTAAATAGATTTTCAGAATTTGTAAAAAAAATGTGGACATAAAATATTTTTTTACGTTAGTTAGAAAATTCAGAGCATGATCTATTTTTGTCCAATCTTTAAATTTTTGAATATAGTTTCGTGAAATCCTATATCGTCTTTATAGTCACGCCTATATAGGTGATACACAAAGTAAAAAAATAAGGTATATGAACTCACCCTTGCGCGTGATCTTGTGCCCTGTTGGTAGTCCGACCCATAACCCCTGCCCTGTAATAAGAGAAAATCATTTTATTAAATCATTTTTTTTAATCCAAAATTTATAATGATAAGCCCTTTCATCATCTCACCTAATGGTAAGTGACGATGATGCTGAAGATAGAAGCGGGCTTATCAATATTCCCCAACGCAATGAGGATCTGAGTATCAATGCTGTTAACACTGATGTTTGGCGGCAGGACTTAGATAAGATGGTAGTAGCTAGAGACAGGCGGGCTTATAAAATGCCCAACCACCAACGAAACCAAGTCTTACTTAAAGTATGTATGTATGGACTCTTAATTGCTCCCAAGGAATAAATTCAACACGTTTTCATCGGACTTATGAAAAGTGTATACACTTTTCATAAGTCCGATGATTACCGCTTTTGTATACAAAAGCGGTAAACCTGTCGTTATGTATTAATTTCATAATTTATCTCTATTAATATTTACAACAATCCTTTTTCAAACAATACAAATGGACCCAGTATAATGAAGACAAATCCTTTGCGAACCAAAATAATACCTTAGACCGAACTTCAACTACAAATTTGTGTCTACGAACTTTCCATACAAATTTTCGCCTCTGTTCTGCCTGTTACCACCTCGTAACTACGCAGTTAATCCATTTGATAACTTGGTGTACGCAACGGCAACCTATCGAGTTTAACCGTTGAGTGGGTTTAAGCTAGGAGTGTTAATTAGTATTGGTCCATTCGTAACGTTTTTATGTTAAATATCTGATGTATTACGTTACGTACGATTACAGAAATCACAAGTTAAGAGAAGATTAAATGTTTAAAAAATTTATTGAATATGAAACGAACACAATGCTTACTTTAAGAAAGGGAACGAAAGTACTTATGATTACCCTCCTCCGTGGCGTAGTGGTTAGTCCACGCGTTACACACCTGGTGGTTGCGGGTTCGATTTCCGGCTTTTTTTGGAGTTTACTCCTTAACAATTGATTTATATATAAAGCCCGTTGTGAAAAATATGTTAGGAGTTAAATTAAGTGAGGATCGGAAACTGGTTACCAAAAGTGATACTAACTTTTAGTGTCATTACGTTTTTCAGCCACGAAGGCTAAAGAAACATGGCCATGCCGCCTAATGCAAGCCCGGAGCACTCCCTGCGAAGTTAAAGGCCGGGATCCGGTAAACTCCTGTTGCGTTTCGGAGCTGACACGCACAATTTTTCATAAAAAAATAAGTGCGTTTGACAACATCGCACCTGATGCAAAGTGACGGTAGGGCATTTTTTGAGTCCAACTGGCTAGTAACCTAACTAGCTAGCTAAGTCTTGCCGCCGAACATCAATTTTAACAAAACTGATCCGTCCGACATGGAGATAAGATAGCTAGTTCCCCTTTGTGTTGGATGATCTTGGTAAGCCCTCTTCAATCTTCGGCATCATTATCACCATCAGTCATCACATACCGTTACGTGAGTTGGTGTCAAAGGTATACCAATTGTGGTTTAAAAAACCCGGTCATTTGTGAGTCAAACTCGTGCACTAATGATTCCGTACCAAAAACCAATTTTCATCTACAGCGCCATCTATACATATACGTCATTACAGCTCATATACGTCCCCACCGAGGGGCTCGAGCCTACCCTGAATCAGGGCGATTAGGCCTTAGTCGACCACGCGGGCCCAGTGCGGGTTGGTCGACTTCACACACAACCTTCGAGTTTCTTCGCAGGCGTGTGCAGGTTTCCTCACGTTGTTTTCCTTCACCGTTAAAGCAATCGGTAAGTATGTACGTAAGTTTTTGAAAAACTCATTGGTACATTGGCCGTCCAGATTTGAACCCGGTACCTCTGGTTAGATGGACCGAGTCGTTACCGGTTGAGCCACCGACGCTAGCGCCATCTATACATATAGGTAAAAGGGAATTAATTGTTGTAGTCGTATTACTACGTAATTATACTATGTAGAAGATACTACCAGATCCCACTAGGTGTCGCTTGTTTCTATACAATCGGACTTTGGAAATTTCATTTTTCCAAGTAAAAACGAAACATTTTCTTATAGATTTTCCTGTACGCTATGCATAATTGAACCTCATATACTGTGATTTTTTTTTTCAATACTTAAGGCCCAGTAGTTTCGGAGATAAGGGTGGGGGGGAGGGAGGGAGGAAATTTTCAATTTTCGCTTATATTCTTAAATAACTTTTAAGCTATTGTATAGCTTTTATCGCGGGCTTTGAGGGGACCGAATCAAGAAATTTCGTAACGAAAATAAAACCTAACACCCCCAAAAAATAAATATTGAGTTCTAAAACACTTACAGTGCCATCTATCTATCCATCATGATGATGATGGTGATGATTAACTTTTTTAGTGATAATTTATTACATAAACATCCCGCGCCCTAAGGACTATATGGTACTGGTAAATACTGCATAAATAAAAAATAAATAAATAATTATAATTGCATAAGTTGATAAAAAATGCTATTCAATATCTTTACCGCGGCAGTCCCCGAGTGCCACACGGCTTTTTTATCTTAAAATACCAAAAAAAAAGAGATTCTCACAACAAGTCCTTTCATTTGATATTTCACACGATGCAGTTTACAAAACTTTTTTTCCATTTTTCTATATTATTACCTAAAAGTGATCGCCATGTTTATTTATTTTTTATTCAATTGATAAAAAGAATGTTACAAAGAATTATAATACTAATACATCAAAAACCTTTACAGGTTTATCCGTGTACTAGTTACTATAGTAATTAATTAATAAATTATAATTAATTAATTAACGTTACATGTAATTCTTTGGGCCACTACTGACTTACATATGTGTACCAAATTTCAACTCAATTGGTCCAGCAGTTTCTGAGCAAATCGGCCGGACGGACAGACACACGAGTGATCCTATAAGGATTTAGTTTTTTCCTTTTGAGCTGCGGAACCCTAAAAACATACTAATATTGGATTCTAACTCTTCTAAAGGAGATCTGTAGATTGCAGGTGGATTCAAAGCATCCATGGCAAAGAAACATATCCATCCGTCCACTGATTGATTCAGTACGATCAGCTATTGTTTATTTGTCATAAAATAGTTTCTCTGCTAAGTCATAAAGTGTGTAACATTAAATCTCTTGAACAACATAATCATGTCTAGGAATCTCCAACAACTAACAGAGCTAATAAAGTACGGTTATTAAAATTCCCTTGATACTGAGACAAGTTATAAACTCAGCTAAGTATTCAGTAATAACGGGAGATCATAATGTTTAAACTTAAGGGTAAACAAGATTTTATATCACTAAAACGTTTAACTCGTAAATTAACCGCCTCAGTGGTATAGTGGTCAGGCTAGATTCTTATTCCGGTTCTAAACTTCTGAAGATTTTTTTTTTTTATTAATTTGTAGTCGGTTTTGGTCAATTCGACCTATATTTATGTAATACTAGCTTTTGCCATCGTTTTTATGATTGTCATAGAGTGTGCGTGGTGCATAAATTGAGCGTGGACATAAATTTTATGACTGTCATAGAGTGTGCGTGGTGCATAAATTGAGCGTGGACATAAATTTTCTCCAGATCCCTCGGAAACTATGTAGGGATTGCTTATTAGTAAATCATATCATTTCCCACCCCCTCAACCATCTCTGTACAAAAAATCACACAGTCCATTGTTCCGTTGCGATGTTAAAGAAATTAACCAAAATAAAGTATATTTTCAGTTCCCTCATGAACTGCATCGAGCTATGCTATTTTCACGGGATAAAGAGTAGCCTATATCCTTTCTCGTGACAAAGGCTACCTGCATTCCAAATTTCATTAAGATTGGTGCAGGCGTTGAAGTGTGAAAAGGTAACAAACAAACACTTTTTCACATTTATAATAGTATATAAAAGGATAAAGATTGTTGGAATTTCACAATATTCATATAAGTTGTTCTATTTAGGCTTCTAAATAAGTGTGCTAAATTCATAAGTGTATGTATGTATGTATGTTTGTATTTTTCAGATAATGTAAATCATAATGCATTTTTTTTATTTAACTGAATAAAGTATTCTCCTCTTCCTCCTCTCAGAGTTGAACAGCTACAGCATAATATAGTACTGTCATTTTCTTCATATTGTTATTAATATTTATATATTTTTATCTATTCGCTTTTTCCCTAATTTATTTTATTTTTAATACACTCCATTACGTTACTTTACACTATTTTTCTTATAGTATTAATTTCTCAATATGATACTTATTAATATCAAACACCTTTTATTTACTTTTTTATCATTGTACAAGTCACCACTAGGTAGGTAGGTATATGTTTGGTTTTTTTTCTCATGATTTTTTTCTCTTATATTTTTTCGTTAGTCGTATTTATTTGATCGTTCTGTGTACTTTATCGGACGTCATTACAAGCGGTGTCTGAAAACCAATGCTATGCCTCTTTGGCAATGTAACGCATTGAGTCATGGCTCTTTAGTTTGGTATTGCCAATATCTTTTTTTCATGTTCTTGAGTAGATACTTTTCTACCTTGTATTCATATCTCTTTTTTTTATTTGTAACTAAATTGTACGCCAATTGTTTATTTGTACTGTACCTGTATATAAATGTATTGTGTATGCTGGGTGAAGTCCTAAATAAACGATTACATATCTATCTATCTAACTTTTGAATCACGGAACAGTGCAAGTTTTATCAAAATCAGTTCAGTAGTTTTCAACATTTGTGGACTGTTAAGTGTGCACTAATCTCTGGAAAAAAATACGTCGTCGGTTCAATCTTGTAATTTTGTGATTTGAAGTGGGTTGTTCTGAATTACTGTTTTAGCGTTGTCAATTATGTTAAATTAAGTGGAGCCCATATTGGTTGGTATCGAGCATGATACACTATTGTGAAGTTAAGTGGAGCCCATATTGGTCGGCAAGGAGACTGGAGACAACTTTGTAGAGCCCTTATTGGCCGGCATCGAGGCTGGAGACACTTTTTTGGATCAAACTGACTCTTGCCTTTTACTTGTAACCGGTTGCTGTCCGTGTGACCTGGCCTACTCTGTCAAAGGAATTAATGACATTTAATGATTTTTATGTATAACTTCTCGTGTCATATTGTTTTCATGATCTAATGAGATAATGTGTTTTAAATCAATGATTGTAACGACGTTATAATAATCTAATGATTGTTTATTTCTTTTTTTCTGACAAATGATATTATGTATATGTAATCAGTATTTTATGACTATCAGAAAGAGTGTAATTTGCACATATTTTGAATAAACATCTTGAATCTTGAATCAAAGTGAAGGTATTAGTCAGTTAGGAGTAGTGACGTCTATGTCAGGTAGGCCAGTGTTTCCTAAAGTATGGGACCCGCATGATCCACTGGTGAGTCGTGAGTGGCTATTAGATGGGCCCTAAAACTATATTCATGAAATGTCAAATCACCTTAAAAATAAGATTTTCGATTATAACTTGAAGTTTTCTTTAAAATTGAACAGTTCCTTATATTGTTTTGATGTATGTAAAACGAGAAGCTGCAACAATAATATACTGCTCCTCATTTCTAGGGTTCCGTACCCAATGGGTAAAAACGGGAACCTAAGACTCCGCTGTCCGTCCGTCCGTCTGTCTTTCCGTCTGTCACCAGGCTATATTTTATAAACCGTGATAGCTAGAAAGTTGAAATTTGCACAGATGATGTATTTCTGTTGCCGCTATAACAAGAAATACTTAAGATTAGAAAAATTGAAAAAATAAGGGGGGGGGGGGGTCTGTATTCAAAAAAAGTGCTTGTTTTAAACATGAAGAAACTAGCGCCATCTACTATGTTGGTGTAGAACCCTATGAGTGTGGTTCTGACTCGCACTTGGCCGCTTTTATTCGTCATCTTAGTCAATAAATGGGTTGCGAACTGTGATTTTTTTGTAGAGGTCATAGTCCAGAAAAATGATGAGAACCACCTTAGTAGACAATGACAATCCATATAGGTTAGACACGGCCTCCTCAAGACGCAATGTAAAGTTAAGATTTTTTTTAAAGAAAAATGTTCGAAATGGTAAGTCCAGAAATAGATGTCTAAAGTGAAGGGATATAGTTAAACCATTAATACCAACGAGAGTTTGAACTTATCAATTCATAGAATCTCTGGCATTGCATCGCCAAAGTGTAAAAAAAGATGTCAAATAACGAACTTGAACTTTTTTATGTCCAGTAACGAACTTGAACTTTTTTAAATTTTTGTTGTAAATTAAGCGTGTCCACCTCCCTGGCGTAATAGTTAAGTCTATTAGCTTCACATCAGGAGGTCGAGGCTTGGATTTCCGGCGGTCTAACTTTTTAAGACTCGGTTTGGTTGGTTGAAGGACATTTTCTAAACCCGCCTGGCTAGCTACTAATCTTATCTAAGTCTTTTTGTCAAATATCAATGGTAACGACATTGATGTATTCCGGCTTAAAAATTAGATAGCCAGTACATATTGCGTTGGGAATCTTGGTAAGCCCGCTTCCATCTTCGGCATTATCGTCACTTACCATCAGGCGAGATGATGCCAAGAGCTTACCAATTATAAATAAAAAAGCATCTTTTAATTCAAATTATTTTTAACACTGAGCCTAAGGTTTACCTAAATAGAAAGAAGCTTGATCTCCCTTAAGTAAAGAAGTATATTGAGCCATTGACATCAAACGCTACAATTTTCTGGGCACAATGAGTATTATACAAAAGTGAAAGGAAGGTATTGTAATGTCTTATTTTCTTGCCTTACATTGTATCAAAAGGAAGGGTGTTCCCGTAAGCAGTTTGCGTGAAGAGCTCTTTAGAAATAGTTGACGCCAGAGACGTTTTTAGGTTGACTGAATTAAAAGTACCTACCTATTTGTTTTGAATACCCAAAGGAGAGGATACTTACACACTATATCGGTCTGTTTCTATTGTCAGCAGAAGGTCCAAAAAGTTTGGTCGTCAACGTTAGGTACACGCGTTGGCTGGTCGACCAGCTGGGAAAGATTTATCGTAAGGGCAAGTTTGAACGCCTCTCTTCCAGCTTGATCATCTCGTATAAATAGAGCCACTATTGATGGTGGTCATTAAAGTCCCCGAGGAGAACCAGCTGTGCGCTTGGGTACCTGAGTTGAGCTTCATCGGCGGCCTCACACAGATGTTCAGTTAGGCTGGTTGTCTCCTGGTCACCACTGTGGGAACGGTAAACACTACCGTAGATTATTTTGTCTACGCAATTACAAACCTACATTTGCAGTTGGAGAATTGACCGTGACGTATATAGAAGTTAAGTTTGTGCTTCAATCTGATTGTTGTACTCGTTGATGATGTAGGGTTTCGTATCCACATGTGTTTTAGTACAAGATTACAAGTAAAGATTTTCAGATTGGTTGCAGTTTGGTTGTCTAACGTATAGGATTGCGCCGCCATTTGGTTTTTTCCGTCATTCGTTTTTTGAAATGTCATTTCTGGCCCGTTGTATGAAGTGTCCAGGGTGTGCTATTACTAAGACTTCGCTGTTCGTCTGTCTGTTCCTCCGTCACCAGGCTGTATTTCATGAACCGTGATAGCTAGACAGTTCAAATTTTTATAGATGATGTATTTCTGTTGCCGCTATAACAACAAATACTAAAAATTAGAAAAAGTGAAAGTCTCTATACAAAAAACGTGTTTTTTTAAACGTAAAGAAAATAAAGAAACTAGCGCCATCTAGTATGATGGTACGGAACCCTATGTGTGTGCGGCTCTGACTCGCTCTTGGCCGGTTTTTTAAAATAGTCAATTATTTAATTTGAAGATGGAGTTCCTTTTTTTTCCTTCAGCAGGCCAAACGCTCTTCCTGGATACGTATCTGTTCCCGTCACTGTGCGAAACGATTTGCTTAAAACAAAAGCTCTCTTATGTTCGCTCCCTCTGTCAGAAAGTTCACCTTTAGGAGAATTTCTAGAAAAGGCTTTGTCTCAAAAATTATTGCCTACTCAGCAAAATTAAAGAGTTGTATCTACTTGCTAGTGGGTATATACCCAAGTATCGTACCTTTGAAAAACAATAAAATATTGAAATGAAATCAATCATTTTTCATTTAAGTGGCTGTATAAGTGAAATCCATTTGTGTTAGTCTGAATGAAGAAGCAAATTTCAATTAAGTTATTGACTTCATTGAGTTATTGAATTATTATATTGATTACGTTATACCGACGTGCTTTGCTACACAACGGCACTATTTCGGTGATTCTCACAGTACCAACGTCTGTCTTAGAATACAGTACCTTAATAAATATACATATATTATAGAACAAAGTGTACAATGTGCGTGCCGCTAAAACTCAGAAACGAGTCCCGGTACGATCAAGGAAGTTATATGGTGTAGTAGCCCTCTATCCCCCATACATGAAGAAGGTTCCCGATTTTACCTGAAGGGCGTGCTTTTGAAGATATAATGACTGGAAATTTCACCCTCTAGAAATTACTAGAACAGCCCAGAACATTTGAGAGTATTCGGAAGCATTCCCTAACAACATCCCAGATCATTGTGGAACATTCCAGAACACTTTCGAATGTTGTGGAATGTTCTGGAACATTGTGGACCATTCGAAGCCTTTTTTTATGGGTGGGACTTCCCATTGGTAGGGTACATAACGTTCGAAAATGCTTTTAATAAAAAAATCCTCATATTTTACAGCTTATCTTTTTATTCCATGATGATTATGATGATATCAGCTCATGTACGTCCCCATCGAGGGGCTCGAGCCTAGCTTGAAGTAGTGCGTTCGGGACTTAGTCGACCACGCGGGCCCAGTGCGGGTTGTTCGACTTCACACACAACCTGCGTGTTTCTCCGCAGGCATGTGCAGGTTTCCTCGCGATGTTTTCCTTCACCGTAAGAGCGTCGGATTAACGTACATATGAAATCTAAATTTGAAATCACATTGGTACGTGGCGGGATTCGAACAACGACCTCCCGGTCAGGAGGCGGCGGCCATAGCCGTTATGCCACCGACTTTTTATTCCAACTACCACATAATCTCATATCAACTCCCTGAGCGAAGCCAGGTACCCCAGCTAGTATCTAATTAACAACGCCTACCCACCATGGTCCGATTGCCGTTAATACATAATGCAGAGGTTGTCCGTCCATGTTACCATAGTACATAACATTAATCTCAAACCTAACGAGTATTGTATAGTAAGTATACAGTCCGCCTACGTGGCGTAATGGTTAGCCCATTCGGTTCACACCGGGAGATCGCGGGTTCGATTCCTAGCGGATTCAGCTTTGTAAGACTCGGTTTGGTTGGTAGTAGGGAATTTTTATAGCCTAACTGGCTAACTACCACCATCTTATCTTAGTCTTGCCGCTAAACATCAGTGCTAACAGCATTAATGTGTCCCGGCTTGAAGATAAAATAGCAAGCTCCCTAGTGCATTGGAGAATCTTGAAAAGCCCGCTTACATCATCGGCATCATCATCACTTACGTGATGAGATGATGCCAAGGGCTCATCAATTGTGGATAAAATAAAAGTTATGCAGGGCGTTAAGCAGAGTAGAGCATATTTTGAAAAAGGTCTTCTAGTCTTGAAATCTTTAGAATTTGCTGAAAAAAAAAAACCGGGCAAGTGCGAGTCAGATCCGCACACATAGGGTTCCGTACTTGATGGTGCTAGTTTCATTACGTTTCAAAAAAACACGTTTTTTGCATGGAGACTTTCACTTTTTCTAATTTTTAGTATTTGTTGTTATTGCGGCAATAGAAATACATCATCTGTAAAAAGTTCAATTGTATAGCTTTTGCGGTTCATGAAATACAGCCTGGTGACAGACGAACAGACGGACGTACAGCGAAGTCTTGGAAATAGGGTCCCGTTTTTACCCTGTAGGTACGGAACCCTAAAAATGTAGGTACACACAGATGGCGAATCAGCTGACAGATTTGTTGCTGCTTCTTTAAATTTGTTTATCAAAATTTGTTTATTAGTTGTTTATCATTTTTATTAATACAAATTGGTCATTTTAAATTGTAGAAATCGTTCAGTGTTAGTGAGGTTCTCAAAAATGTGTTCTGACCTAACACTCTAATAAATGTTTCATAAGGGATAGGTAACAGCAAAAATTAATGGCCAAAATCTTGTGAATTCTACTAATAATATTATAAATACGAAATTAATATGTTTGTTTTGTTTGAATGCATAAACTGGTTAACGAATTAGGACGAAATTTGGTAGGTAGATAGATCAAGTACTGCATTAACACATAGGTTATTTTTTATCCCGGAAAAGTGCATGGTTACTGTAGAATAGCTATTTTTTCATAGAAATTGCGTGTGTCTGTCTTTATGTCTGTTTGTTACTCTCCCAACCTTAAAGTAATAAACCAATTTTGCAGAAATTAGGCACAGAGATAAAGTAAAGAGCAGAAAACAACATAGGATACTCTTGATATCGGCAAAAGGCATATGGTTTCCGAGAGAATAAATCCTCTTTGGACTTGGTTCCCGCGCGGTTGTGACATATGGCATGAACTTCTTGCCGTTAATGGAAATGACCCGCGCCCGGGTCAATGTCAAAACAAGCAAATAAGAACTTGTTATTATTCTAACTAAATGCTCGCAAGCCGCTTTAACCACGATATATCTGCGGACGAAAGCGCGTGCAAAAGTTATCTATAACTACTTATAGTACCTTTATAGTGGTATAAAGAGGTAAAGTTTGTATGTAGGTAATCTAGGAAACTAGTCATCCGATTAAAAAAAATCTTTCCTTAAAACCAAGAATGGAATTTCAGGATGGACATTGGCAAAAAAAAACTCCGCTTACTCTCGATATCCACGGGGGCGAACCCGTGGGCAACCGTTAGGCTAGTACTTTGTGTAATTTGAGATTTCCGTCGAGAAAAATCACATTACTGAATTGGATTGGTGTTTATCCGTTCGGTTTTGAATGGCGTTTTTAAACAAACGCCTGATTCAAAGTCTAGAAACAAGGGAGAAAAATGATTATATATTTGTGCTGTTATCCATCTGAATCGTCAACGTTTTATCATTATCGTGATAATTTTAAGAGCTAATAATTGCTTGTTTTTGTATTAAAGATTGCATCAAGCAACCTATATAGTTTAACAATCGCTTATTAGTGCTCGCAGCCTTCTTACCCCTTTTTACCACATTTCACAAGACAATTTTAAATCAAACAACACGCGAGCACAGCCGCAGACGGCAGCTAGTAAACAAACAAACACACCTACCTCTGCCCACTAGAGCATTATAATTAGTTTTCTTCGAAGGCATTTGGAGTAGGTGTCGAATGTCGGTTGCTGGATCTTTAACGACTTGCCGAGTACCAAAGTTAAATTGGCTCCGTGACGAATATTTCGTGTGTAGAACGTGTAGAAAACAACTTTCGCGCCAGCTTTGTTGGAAATACCACCGGATAAATAATAAAATGCCATTGGAATAGGGATGACGACAGCATCAGAAATAAAATATGATCTCTTGATCACTAAATTGTCCTCCCACTTAAACTTCGGAAAACCTTACTCTTTTCGTTTTCCAGTCTTCGATTTTTAATTTACCAAAATTACAAAATGAGTACATACATGACACTGCAAAACTATGACGTCACGCCTAGGTATTTCAAACATTTTTAGAACGAAATGTCGTTTTTGACAGATGATAAAAAGTAAATCAGATGACTAGCATTCGTCATCCCCATTATGTTTTGGAAGCATTTTTTTTACTATAAAAGTATGTTTGTTTTTATTATTTACAAATTGGTAAGCCTTTGGCATCATATCACCTGATGGTAAGTGACGATGATGCCAAAGATGGGAGCGGGCTTACCAAGATTACCCAACGCAATGGGAAACTGGCTATCTTATCTTCTAGCCGAAACGCAACATTGTTGCTAGCATTGATGTTTGGCGGTAATACTTAAATAAGATGGTGGTAGCTAATAGCTTAGGCGTGCTTACTAAATGCTCTTCCCAAAACCAAACTGAGTCTTACAAAAGGACTCCCCCGGTGGAGATCCAACTGCGACCTCCTGATGTGAAGCTAATGACCTGAACCCTTACGCCAAGGAGGTGGTCCAGTATTGATTTGTATAAGCTTTACGAAGAAGGCTTCACGAAAATGTGCGTACTTGCGAGCGTGGCTGTACTAGTACAATTTATTTCCTTATACTAAGGTAGCCCTTCAAGCTAAACACTTTGGACTTTGTACCGTTCTTATGCCGTATGCATAAGGATCAGAACGGCAATAAGAATGTCTAGCTTTATGTGCTGGCCACTGTACATTCAGGCAGTTCAAGTTAATAAAAACTTAGCACTAGTTTTTCCAATTCCTAAGCCTTCTATAGAATGATTTAAACTGTCATTAATGGTGAGGAAATGTATGGAATAAAGCCTATTCATATGTATAATGTTTCTTTACAACGCTGAACGATGCGCACCAAATAAGTTTTAGAAAAATACATTGTAATAATGTATGTATGAGTCGAAAGCGTCGGTGGCTCAACCGGTAACGACTCGGTCCATCTAACCAGAGGTACCGGGTTCGAATCTGGACGGCCAATGTACCAATGAGTTTTTCAAAAACTTACGTACATACTTACCGATTGCTTTAACGGTGAAGGAAAAACATCGTGAGGAAACCTGCACACGCCTGCGAGGAAACTCGAAGGTTGTGTGTGAAGTCGACCAACCCGCACTGGGCCCGCGTGGTCGACTAAGGCCTAATCGCCCTGATTCAGGGTAGGCTCGAGCCCCTCGGTAGGGACGTATATGAGCTGTAATGATGATGATGTAATGATGAGTCGAAATATGTTGCTAACCGCAAAACTCAAAAACGGTTTGATCGATTACGATGAAACTTTGTTGTTGTGCGCACGCCAGGGAAGGTTTGTAACTGAAAAATCCCGGTGACCCGGTTGCGGCTCGCGCACCGCGCAACACGAAGGCAAGCCGTTTGCGGTTAGCCCACCGCGCTTCGTCGGTGGCGAGCCGCTTGATCGACCGCAAAATCGATTTCCACAACTAGTCTTAAATAAATAATTTTAAAAAACTTAAAACATTTAAGTACAAGCTTTTATGTATTTGAAAAGAATATTAATTATTTCATATTCTTCTCAGCAAATCATTTGATATTATAGGGGTACTAAAAATAAAACTAAATTGAAATATTTTGGAGTCCGCCATATTGGATTTAGAATGACATCACTTAGCTAACCATGCAATATCATCCAAAAAAACTTGTACGCAAAATTTTAGCTCAACTGGAAATCGATAACTGGCTCTTATTTAGCATCCATTATTTGACCCAAACTAACATGCCTACTTAAATATAAAGCTTGTTAAATATAAACAGTCGACAGTAGCAAAGTATATACGAGAACATATAGTATGGACACTCCCTGCCGCTCTCTAGATTCCAACCTCACTCCCTCGTCACCCAGATTAATACAGATTGGTTATATTTTGGTTCTCGAACTTATGGGATTTTGCCGTGATTTTGTGTGCTCCGTCATTTGTTTTTTGAAATATAATTTCTCGCCCGTTGTATGAAGTGTGCGGAGCGTGACAGTAGCTTCGTATTGTCTGTATGTCACATGTCAACCCACGAAAACTATGACGCAGAGGTGAGCCAAGGCCCCCAGCCCAGTGAACAGTGAACAGCCTCCCAAACCAATTTTGTTGCTTTCTATTTTTCTCCAGGTAAGCAACCGTGTTTAGAAGAAAGGCCCACTACAAATTGCCTTGGCTCTGACGCAGCCACGGGGCGACGCGTTTCGGATGATTAATGTGACGCTGTACGCGAGAAGGTTTTGGGGTTCCGTAATGAAAGGTAAACAAGGAGGCGTGGGTTTAGGATCGATGATTGGGGAAGTAAAGAGATCATATTCATTAGCATTAGCTTCTCATAGCATGCCCCGTAAAGGTTGTGAAACGGATTGGTTTTTCGCCCGAATGTCCAAGAAGGAGGGTCATGTTTTCAACCGACTTCCAAAAAGGAGGAGGTTCTCAATTCGACTGTATGTTTTTTTTTGTATGTGTGTTACGCGATATCTTCACAGATTGTGAACCGATTTTCATGATTCTTTTTTATTCAATAGAATATGCTTCCGAGTTGGTCCCATATAAATTTTATAAAAATCGATGTAGTGACTTTTTAGAAAATTAAAAAAAAACTTAAACAATTATGCAAAATAATAAAAATAATATCATGACATAAAAACACCAACTTCCATCGCATCGTACAATTAATGAAGTCGGTTTTTTTAACGTGTTAAGCGTTACCAATTATTTGGGTGTATGTATGTATGTATGTACCTATGTATGATGAGTGTATAAGGTAAAATTAACCAGATCTTTTGAGAAGGTCTTCCACTTACTCGCTTTAACTGAATACTATTGCAACATAACTTTAACGAAGTTGAAAATATTTTTTTTGAACTTTCTATACAAAATTGGCGAATGATTGATTTGTATGGGAAGTCAAAAATTTATATTTAAAGAAGCCGCCTTGTTGGTTTTTCATAAATAAAGACCAAAATAGCTCTTTAATCCCTAGGGACTAAAAGTGATTTCAATTTGGAATGTGGATATTGTTAGAAAACATTCTAATCACCAAAAAGATCGATCACAAACATTGTATGAATAAGTAACTTTACTGGCTGTATGGTAAACGGAATTGCGCTCGGATCAAATTATTAATAAATATTTTATTTCTCATAGAGGGTGATAAAAAGTAGAGTGTCCACTTTGTGAGCGAAACTATTTTAAACTAGAGTGACGTACCTTAAATCTCTCGCTTCGTTCAGGACTCTTGATTCAACACTCACACACATGAAACACTCTCACCTTTAAAATAATAAATTGTTCGCTCCTTAGGTAAACGATCTACTATTGTACCACATCTGATCAAAGAGAGCTGGTTGGTTCTTCGTAAACAAAACAGGGACCAAAAATGCTCTTTAATCCCTAGGGACCAAAAGTAATTTCAATTTGGAATGTGGATATTGTTAGTTAATGGTACAATCACCTAAAAGATCGGTAAAAAACATTGTATGATCAAGTAACTGGCTGCATAATAAAAGAATGCGTGCACGGGCCAAATAAAAAAGTGTTTGTGAAAAAGTAAAACACACTAGAAATGCATTCCGCCTTTGTAATTGTTTACTCAAATTTGGATTTATGCTAATACTAGTTTTGCCGGCGGCTTCGCACGCATGGATATCGTTTTTATGACCGTCTTAGGGCGTGCGTGGAGCGCAGGTATACCTTTTCTCCAGATCCCTCGAGAACTATATCAGGATATGTTCATTAGTAAATCATGTCATTTCCCATCCCCTAAACCATCTTTGTGCATAAAATCACACAATGCATTGATCTGTTGCGATGTTAAGGAAATTAACCAAAAAAGAGTATATTTTCAGTTCCCTCAGGAACTGCATGAACTGCATCGGGCTATGCTATTTTCACGGGATAAAAAGTAGCCTGTGTCCTTCCTCGTGACACAGGCTACCTGCAAGCCAAACTTCATTAAGATTGGTCAAGGCGTTAAAGCGTGAAAAGTTAACAAACAAATAAACATGTAAACAAACAAACACATTTTCACATTTATAATATTAAGTAAGGATTTTTATAAAAATAATTAGCATGCTTTTCTTAAGTAGTGATGATGAATAAACGTACTATTCTTATTCGTAAGTTGCACTTACTTGTTTTATTTGTCTACTTTAGAATCCTTTGCTCCACTTTGGATTCAAAGAAACACTCTTGTCTATAAGAAGGTTGTTCGCTTCCTAGGTAAACAATCTACTATTTTCTTGCTGTACAAATTTTCTCAAACTTTTATGTCAACAGAACCAAAAATTACGACCATATAAGCTGCATTTTTGACACTCGCAAGTATATCAAAATATGTAAAGTACTTCTCATTGACCTAGAATAATGAAATTTGTCAAGAAGCAAGAAATTTGTCACAGCACCAGACAGAAAAAAAATTCGCAGATTAATTTTTTTTTAACCTTCCTTAAAACCACCTCACCTTATGGTAAGTGTCGATGCAGCCGAGGATGTAACGCAAGCTCAAGTTATTCACATAGAATATATCTTTCGTAAATTTAGATGTTGTAAAATTGATCTTTTTTATCCATAATTGGTAAGCCCTTTAAATCATCTCATGTACTGACGATGCCAAAGATGGAAGCGGGCTTATCAAGATTCCCCAACGCAATGGGGAACTAGCTTTCTTATCTTCAAGCCAAAACAAATAAATGCTGTTAACATCGATGCTTGGCGGCAAGACTTAGACGAGATGTGCTAAGTGGTAGCTAGCCAGGCAGGCTTAGAAAATGCTTTTCCACCAACCAAATCGAGTCACAATAAATAAGACTACGACGGGAATTGAACCCGCGACTTCCTGATTGAAATGAACTAAATCATTACGCCACGACGGAGGTGCTCAAATATCGTTGTATGGGAGATTTTCTCAAGTACAAAGATATGTTTGTTCTTTAATCCGACTTATTTTTTGAACCCCGTCACAAAAAGGGGGGGTGTTATAAGTTTGACGCCAATGTGTGTGTGTGTGTGAGTGTGTCTGTCAGTCTGTCTGTGGCATCGTAGTTCTTAAACGGATGGACCGATTTTGATGCGTTTTTTTTACGTGAAAGAAAATTTCCTTGCGGTGGTTCTCAGCTATATTTGGTAAAAATTGATGAAGCAGTTAAAAGATTATCAGCTCTTATATAGGTGATGAAGGGATGTGGGCAACTTATACCGGTCTTATCGATTCGAAATTTGGTGCTCTGTAAAAATATTTCAAAACCATGATAACTTTGACCTGATGCTTCTGCATCTTCTGGAATCTGCAGGATATCCAACTCCTCACCAACTTACAGCAGAGGCATCATATTGGGCTCATTGGAATAGTGTAAATGAATAAGTGTTTAATAGAATATGGTAACCTTAAACTGATACTGCATCATCTCCTGGAATCTGCAGAATATCCAACTCCTCGCCAACGTATCGTGTTCGGGCTCAATGGTATAGTCTCAATGAATAGGTGTTATATAGAACATGGTAACTTTGACCTGATGCTGCGGCGTCTTCTGGAATCTGCAGGATACGCAACTCCTCGCCAACTTACAGCAGATATATCGTATTTGGGCTTATTAAAATAGTCCTAATAAATAGGTGTTAGATAAAACATGGTGACTTTGAGCTGATGCTGCTGCATCTTCTGGAATCTGCATGATACCAAACTCTTCACAATCTTACAGCAGACAAATCGTGTTGGGCGCATTGGAATAGTCTCAAAAAAAAGTAAAAATGGTGGTAGCTAGCAAGGCGGGCTTAGAAAATGCACTACCACCAACCAAAAAGAGTCTTACAAAGTTAGACCCCGATGGGAATCGAGCCTGTGACCTCCTGATGTAAGATAATGGACTGAACCATTACGCCACGGAGGTGGTGAAAAGATTTTCTGCGATGGAAGTCGGTTTTTTTAACATGTTAATCTTTTCCATTTTTTTATATATTTTTAAACTGTGAAAATAACTTATGTCAACAATAAATAAATGTCAATGTCTTTAAGTTCCTATTCCTAGTAAAATTACTATTTTAATTCAAAGTAAAACATAAGGAGCTTGGTCGCTTACTATGGGCCTCAAAAGAAGGCGGTCACCCAAAGGGAAATGGAGCGCGCTATGCTCGGAATTTTCCTACGCGATCGAATCAGAAATGAGGAGATCCGCAGAAGAACCAAAGTAACCGACATCGCTCACAGAATCACTAAACTGAAGTGGCAGTAGGCAGGGCACATAGCTTGTAAAACAGATGGCCGTTGGATCAGTAAAGTTCTCGAGTGGTGACCGCGCACGGAAAAACGTGGAGTAGACAGGCCTCCCACTCGGTGGACCGACAACCTATTAAGGATCGCGGTAAACCGGTGGATGCGGGCAGCGCAGGACCGGTCGTCGTGTAAATCCTTTGGGGAGGCCTTTGTCCATCAGTGGACGCTTTTCGGCTGATATGATGGTGACAATGAAAACATAAGAAAAGCCAGAGATATGCTATAATATAAGGGGATATAGATAAGTTACATGCGTCCTAAAAGTGAAGCAAATAAAATTGGCATCAATTGGCATCTCTTTTCTTAGTAGTATTCGGTGCAACGGAAGCAAACCACCTATAACATTGTGTGTGTAAGGGTTCGACTTTCAATTTTTGTTTGTCAATACATAACCCATCTATGGTAACAAATCTCTGAGAAAAGCGCTATAAAAATTCAACACGAATCCTGCGCGGGCTCAAAAGAAATTCTCGTATCAAACTATTCGCATACATAGCTACCTCGCAAGTTGAACAAAGGATTATGTTTCGTACGGAGCTTTCCGTAATCCAGTTCCGTTCACACTTGACCGGGTTTTCCTTTACCAAAGCCGCGGTTGCCATCGTAACCGGCGGTAACCTCACTTCTCGCATCGCCTGGTTTTTGTTTAGTATTTTATTCAATTCTTGAGTGTTTGCCCTGGCCCCTGAAAGGAACCGCGTCGTCGCCAAGGCTCTTTGTAAACAACGTAATGATTTATTACCTACCTTAATGAATTTACTGTCAAACAATTTTTTAGAGAATAAATAGAAAGAAACTACTGTGGGAGAGAAAATATTAATGATTGTACAAAAACATATATTTTTTTGCGTGAAAATGGACGTTCTCAGGAATGACTCATGTCTAGAGATAGACTTAGGATGTAAAACATTTTCTGAATAAAAAATAAATAAGAGTAATAGCAACCAGTGGAGTTTCTCTGCGTGATCGAATCAGAAACGAGGAGATCCGTAAGAGAACCAAAGTAACCGACATAGCTCTCAGAATTGCTAAACTTTAGTGGCAGTGGGCGGGGCACATTGCTCGTAGAACAGATGGCCGTTGGGGCAGTAAAGTTCTCGAGTGGCGACCACGCACCGGAAAGACTCGGTGGACCGATGACCTGGTGAAGGTCGCGGGAAGCCGCTGGATGCGGGCAGCGCAGAACCGATCGTCGTGGAGATCCTTGGGGGAGGCCTATGTCCAGCAGTGGACTTTCTTCGGCTGATATGATGAATAGCAACCAGCAAGCATGGAAACAGTCGAGATAACTACCACGAATGCTACTGACTGTTAATCTTTCTTCCTTTTTTTAGCTTTTATTTTGTTTCACGCGTCCCGGTGTCTGTAATAAAATACTGAAAGTTAAATTTGATCCACTTCCGGGTTTCCTATTAAGCTGAAATTTTGCAAGCATATGTATATCGCGTGACAATGCAATATTATGATAACGTGGAGCCGATCTGATGCTGGATCTGGAAGGTAGCCATAGGAAATACGCAACAAAACGACACAACCCCATCGAGTTTGGACCCATTTGATTCGTATTGACGAGCACTTTGATCGTATATTATGTATATTAATTTAAGCATTTAGCTTTTTGAGCATAAAAACTCTTTACTAATAAGATATTTTCCGGGTTGAAGATAATATAGCCAGTTCTCTATTGCGTTGGGGAATCTTAGTAAGCTCGCTTCCATCTTCGGCATCATCGTCACTTACCATCAGGTGAAATAATGCCAAGGGCTTTCGAAAACTATTGTTTTGACTTAAGTTATCAAAAATGGAGCTAAATGAGTATTTTTTCTTCCTTATACAGACCAGAACCCAGGTTCATACTAAAGTGACAAGGCTTACCTTCTGCGTGTTGACCTCCCTTGTAGAGATGCCCATCTTCTCGTGGTGTCGCAGCTGCACCGGGTATATGATCTGGTAGTAGTGCGCGCCGATGTTTCGCACAAGCTCCTGGTTTTGTCTGTACTCCCGAAGCAAGCGCTCCACTTCACCTGCGTGAGAAAGAGATAGGAACATTAGAACGTCATTAACAACCCGTAAATTTCCCCACTACTGGAACATGAGATTTATTTCTACACTTGGCAAAGTTAGGCAGTTCTCCATTGGGGGGAAAGTCCAGATTTGTGGAGGTTGTAGGGCTAGTAGCAATCCCCTATGCCAGATGAGCCGCCTATAAGGTATTTAACACGACACTGTTATCTAGTTATAATAACCGGAACCCTAGCCAACCAGGTTGAGAAAAATGCCACTAGCAGTCAAACCCATCCATTTAATTAACTTGCTTCAGGTCAGTTAACCGGCATGATCGACCCAACCATGCAAGTCGCACTAAGCTGCGACTGCTTCATTTCTTCTTAAATTTAATGTTATCTTATTAAATAGATAGATAAGCTGTTTTATTTGTATCTGCAGACACACACGCATGATGAATTAAAAATAGAAAACATGAAACCCTAACAAATTAAAAACCAAATAAAAAATGAAACAATTAGAAAAAAAATCACAGTGGATGTACTGTAACAGTGCTAATAGGTCATAGCTCAGAAGGGAAAATTAACTCAGGAACAAATACCTGAGTAGATCCCTGTTTTTCTGCTATAGCCCCGAAGGACACGCAGAAAACATTTCCATCAAATTTTACGAAAAACGTTAAATTTCAAAATATTAATTAAAAAAAAAAGTTTCTTGTCTGTAACTATAGGTAATAATAACAGTGACTAAAACTATAGGTAATATTAGTGGTCCGGGATTTATATAAACCCAAAGACTTGTTACTTCGTAAGGACAAGCTTTTCAGCGTTGAAAATGGGAGCACTTTGGTGAAGTCCATTTGGGCCCGTAGTTATTTAGTATCGACTGTCCATAAAGCTACGGCTTACCAGATTGACAGTATACAGTAGATGATATTTTTTGAGGAAAGATGTTCAGAATCACCCGTGTTGAGTAGGTTTCTTTTGTTTAATATCCCACATGATCCGAGTTTATTTTATTTTTTATTATTTTTTTTTAAAATTCAATAATATTGCTGCATTAGAAAACAAAATGGCGTTCTGTAAAAAAAAAATTACAGTAGAACATAGAACCCCACCCCCTTCTTTTCGTTTAAAAAGATATGTCGATACTGATGGTCTCATAAAAGTTTAAGTCTTGCCGCCAAAATTAGTGTTAACAGTATTGATGTGTTCCGGCTTGAAGATAAGATAGCCAGATCCCCATGGCGTTGGGGAATCTTTGTAAGCCCGCTTCCATTTTCGGCATCATCGTCACTTACCATCAGGTGAGATGTAGCTAAGGGCTTACCAATTGTTATTAAAAAAAATGAGACCTCAGTGGATGAATGTCAACTCACGTTTTTTGGTTTCCGTAGTCAAACTAGTTCCCCTTATAGTTTTGTCATGTTCGTCCGTCAGTCGGTCGGTATGTCACAGCCGTTTTGCTCTAAAATTATTACAGTTTTAGTGTTTTTATACAAATCGGTGATGCCTATTTTTAACTTAAAGAATAAAATATGTAAAAAAATATTTTAAGAGTGCTTCCCTATGTGTAAAGATGGGTTGATTTTTTTAAATTCACGTGCCCCATCGGGTATCTTTGAATAGGTATTATTGAGGGTTTGCAATAGACATACTTTTTATAAGTCATTAGTTTTTCGATTTCCGTATCTCCAAAAGTAAAAACGGAACCATTATAGGTTAACTCGTGTGTCTATCTGTCCGTCCCTCTGTCACATCCAATTTGCTCCGAAACTACTGGACCGACAGAGTTCGAATTTGGTACACATATGTAAGTCGATGACCTAAAGACGGACGGATAACGTAATTAAAAAGATTTTAAACATAGAGGCCACCTTTGAAGGGTAAATTAGAAAATTTTAAAAAACTGCAAAATAACTTCTAAATCTATTGGCGAACATTGGCAGTAAAACCGACTCGAATGTCGTGACGACAAAAAAAGGTATGACGCCTTTATACCCCGTTTATGCTACCGCTCATGAGTCATTTCGAATTTTGACACAGTGACAAAATTATTGAATCGAAATATGAGTGACAGTGACGATAAAGTGACCAAAACGAAACAAAAAAACTTAAAGTGCTAAGTGCGAGTCGGACTCACGCAAAGAGATTTCCTTAGTATTTTCAAAAAATAAATGTATGCACTAATAGGAGCGTTTGAGTATATCAATTATTTAAAAAAATAGTGAATTATTATCGACAGTTCGAAATATTTTTTTTGTAGAAAATAATAACAGATCATAAAGGTAAAATTATTGTAATTTATACAATTCAGTAAGTTTTCTCGGCAAGAAAAAAGTGTCAATTTTGTCAGAAGGAATAAATTTTGTTTACGAGATTCTGTTTCCCCCACCTTTGGGTTTGAGTGTCGTATAAATAAGTTTTCGGAAACATAATTTTAAGGGTAGACCCTTTTTAAATCGCGTTAGGAAACCGAGAAGGGCATTTAATTAAAGTTACGTCAAAGGCCCATTTGGACAGCTTTATTGAGATAACTTACACTGCTTATCATTGCCCAGGGATATTTTTAGATTTTTTTAGAAAAAAACTTTTTTTTTAAAATTCATAAAAAGTTACTCAAGACATGGTAGGGTGGAAACTTACAACATGGGCAAGTACTATGTTTACACTCTCAGTTTTTATAAATTGATTTTCGAAGAAACGCGTAGAAAATAAAATTCTATGAAATAAAATAACTCCGTACGTGCACACAATCGAATTAATTGTAAAAATAAAAGACGTATAAATAAAGACCTAAAAGTACACAAAAATTAGAAAAGCATTTCACACGACACGTTAATTTAATATCACACCAAAAAATCACCGAAAACCATATCTTACCCGAGAGTATCAGTTTCAACTAGTTATTTTACATACATTCCCGAGGAATCTCAACTGTACTAAGTCAAAGTTTGGTAGGGAAAAATATTGAAAGATAGGAAAGAATTCGGATTTTGAAGAAAAAATTTGTAGCACGACGGGAAGGAGTAGGTATGGTAGGGCGTGGGTATAGGTTAAAACAGGTCAAAAACAATTATTATGTTAGAATTTTGATTTTAAAAACACATGTGTCACACTTTATTTCAAAATGTGACACATGGATTGTTTGTGCCAGCGCATGCAAAATAGATGAAATAGATCGAATAAAAGAAGAACGAATAACAGCAACGCGTTGCCGCGTTACAATGCGACACATAGGTTGTTATGTGCCAGCGCATGAAAAATAGATCAAAGCGAAGAAGGGTAAATAAGAGCAACGCGTTGCCGCGTTATCATAACTACCGCGTTTTCATTGAATATGTATTTGTACTAAAACCTAAGTAAAACCATTTATAAGAACCAAAGGGGCTTATCTTGAAAGATTTTACCTTACAAATTTTTTATTGCCTTTCAAAAGAACATGTTTTTCATCATATCAGCTCATATACGTCCCCACCGAGGGGCCTACCCTGAACTACCTGATCGGGCCTTAGTCGACCACGTGGGCCCAGTGCGGTTTGGTCGACTTCACACACAACCTTCGAGTTTCTTCGCTGGTGTGTGCAGGTTTCCTCACGATGTTTTCCTTCACCTTTAAAGCAATCGGTCAATATATGTACGTAAGTTTCGAAAAACTCATTGATACATTGGCCGTCGGGATTTGAACCCGGCACCTCTGGTTAGAAGGACCAAGTCGTTACCGGTTGTGCCACCGACATCATGTTTTTAATAAAAAAAAAATCTTTAAGCAATGTTGAGCAGGGTATATAGACAAGGAGGACTTAACGTATACAAACGGATTGAGACTCTTATTACAATGTGACAACGCTTATTACGTTAAAATCGGCTTGAATCGCAACAACTTATTACAATTTTGCTACATTTAAAAAAATATTTTCTGTAAAAGTACACAAAGGATTTTCGTAAAATTTATATAACACCTGTCAAAAAAAATCGGTTCAAAATTGACGAAGAAATCGCATTCAAAACATACAAAAAATAACATACAGTTGTATAAAGCACCTGCTACTTTTTTGGAAGTCGGTGAAAATAAAACATAATCCCACAGATAGCTAATTCTTTAGAAGTCTTTCTCTTTACTTACAAAAGCAAGAGCTCAGAAGTTTAAAAACCTATTATTAAGTCTTTCTTTTACTTTCGATATTTGTATTGAAGTAACCAAGCGCAAGTGGTTCGATCCTAATCATACTAATGTGTTTTAGAATTTCGATTTCATATATACGTTTATCCGACGCTCATACGGTGAAGGAAAACATCGCGAGGAAACCTGCACACGCCTTCGGAGAAACTCGCAGGTTGTGTGTGAAGTCGACAAACCCGCACTGGGTCCGCGTGGTCGACTAATGCCCGATCGCCCTTATCCAGGGTAGGCTTGAGCCCCTCGGTGGGGACTTATATGAGCTGATGTGATGAACCAAGCGCACAAACGCGGGTTGACTTAAATGGAAGCAAAACATGGAAACGACGACGTGCGATAAACGAATGCCAGTCCAGCTTAAAGGTCTTATACAAGACAGTGAAGTGTAAGACTGGTACTTCTTGACAGAAGTAAGTGTTGGGCACTGAAATTGTCGATGAAAGTGAACTCACGTAGCTGAAATACGGATATTTAGATGGATGTTGAGAGAAATCGGGATGAACACGATCAGGAATGAGTATATAAGAGGTAGTCTTAAAGTAGCACTGGTATAGCAAAAGATAAAAAGCCACCGACTGACATGGTTTGGCCACGTATGCAGATGAGAAAAGGAGCACGTGAGACGAAGAGTTATGGACGAGAGCAGAGCAATATAGAAAGAGATAAATACGCAGGAACTAACGGAGAATGAGACCAGAATGGAGAAAAAAACATTAGAGCCGAAGATAAATCCAAATAAATAAGGCTAAGAAGATGATGATGAAACCCCCCCCCCCCCCGCCCTAAAAATGTATTTTATTTTACCTATCACTTGTAAAAATTATGGATTATATTATTAAGGATTAGATTATATGTATTAAACTATGGATATTGCAAATTAGATACAACATTATGTTAGTCCTTATTTCAATTCGCAACAGAGCGATGTGATTTTTGCAGATATTGCAGTTAGCACTTCTTAGTATGCTCTAAATTTTAACATTTACATTGGCCGTCCGATGTACCAATGAGTTAATAATACTAAAAGGAAAGAAATGCATTAAGCTCGGATATAAATTATATCCTAAAAGTTTAAAGATTCATAATCTCGCTGACAAAAAAAAGTCCACCATTCTATTCAAAAGCTTTCAAATCAAGAAAAAAAGACGCGAAAAATTTCCCTCAATTTAATTAAAACCTGCCTCCCTTATTCATACATTTGCCTTAGCAAAATCATCTTATTTTCTTTAAATTAAAAAGTGATCAAGTGCGATTCAAATTCTCGCTCCGTGGGTTCTGTACTACGACACAATTTTATAAAAGTACCTATTAACATGCGCGCCTAAGAATGTTTGCGCGCCGCACATATTATATTTTAATTTACGCCGTGATAAAATGATAAAGGCATGACAGTAACACGAAGTCTGTGAATAAAAATTGCCGAGAATGTATGAAATTCTCGTATACTATATTGTTTCTTGACAAAACCTGCATTATTGGATAAGAGGCGACATGCATAAAGACACAAAATGGTACCAAATCCGGCCAACGGTTAAAAAGGTACAGCCCTGCAACAACAGGTAAGAAAGACAGACGGCGGCGTAGACTAAGTAATAGATACCAAGTTGATACCCTTTGAGAATGGAACCCTAAAAATGCCTCCCCTTTGCAATATTGCAACAGCATTTCAACTGGGGACTTTTATCGGTGCTGGATTGAACGTAAACCTGGTATTTACGTTTTTATGGCTCTTCTCAAGTCTTGAAGCCAACAATGGAATGGCAGTGGTTAGATTAAACCACCCTCTAGCGCAGAGCCTGGAACCGGTCACCGGGAAACTGTTTTAAATTAACATTTTTATTGAAAAGTGAGCCTTTAACGAGTATCGTGAGGGACTAAAGAGTGAGTACGTGTTTTAAATTTTTAAGGGTGGAAGAAGGGGAAATTTACGAGCTTGCTCAAAGTTATATTATTGATAACTGTAATTCCATTTCAAAAGTTTGATCAAGTAGTTAATATGGTTTTAAAACGGTCATTATATAAGCTGAAAGACGTCCACTGCAGATAAAGACTTACCCCAAGGATTTACGCAATGACCGGTCCTGCTTCCAGGTCTACTGAATGGAAGGCCTTCATACGCTAAGTCTTCCTACGAAACTACGAGCATCGTGGTCACGTTTAGGGCTTTTAAATTGACATCTATAGAGGTCTGCAACGCTACCTTCATACACGGATGTAAAACTGGTGGTATAGAGGTCTGCAACGCTACCTTCATACACGGATGTAAAACTGGTGGTATAGAGGTCTGCAACGCTACCTTCATACACGGATGTAAAACTGGTGGGGGTGTCTGTTGAAAATAAAGATGGTTAGCACTCCCCTTGATACTCCATTGACCGTCACCGGACTTGAACTCGGGACCATTGGTTAAGAAACCGAGTCACTACAGTCATCGTCGTGTTAGGGTGACAACGGTACTGCTATTACTAATCTAAGTACTCTGTACATCTGTCTGACCTCAAATGGGCTGTATGTTTTGAACCGTAATAGGTAGCTAGTTGAATTTTTAACAGAACATGTATTATTATGGCAGGCTTTCTAACAAATAATAAATATGAAAAATGAAAAAAAATGGTAATGCATACAAGAAAAGTGTTTTTTTGTTTTTACTTTATAGTAAAACAGTAATACATACTTAAACATGATGATGATGATGATCATCATCATATATTAGCCGAAAAGCGTCCACTGCTGGATAAAGGCCTCCCCCAAGGACTCCCACGACGACCAATCCTGCGCTACCAGTATCCAACGGCTTCCCGCGATCTTCACCAGGTCGTGATATCAGGTCAAACATCGCGTTTAGGATCCCGAACTGACAAATCTTTTTAGGCATCAAAAAGAGTGGTGCTTCGTCGATCATACAGGTTAACTGACCTAAAACACAGTCATTACCTGGATGGGTTTGACTTTTAGTGGCATTTTTATCTACTGTTTCCGTGATTCGCAAAACATGTTAAGCCATTAGTGCCGGTTGCTATCACTAGATCGCAATCGTTATGCCGTGTCAGATGCCTGATAGGCGGCTTAATAAACTCAGACAGTTCGACACTATAGACCTCAAATGGCTCCCGTGTATGAAGTGCAGCTCTACCCTCTTGAGTTTGGGAAAAGATTTATGCCCCAGCAGTAGGGATTTATGGATTGTTAACTTGTAGTATCAGTTAACGCGCCGTCTATTTTTTTAAATTCACAATTGGTAAGCCCATGGCGTTATCTCACCTGGAAGATAGAAGCGGGCTTACCAAGATTGCCCAACGCAATGGACTATCTTATCTTCTTCAAGCCCGAACACATCAATGTTGTTAACACTGATGTTTGGCGGCAAGTTTTAGATAAAATGGTGGTAGCTAGCCAGGCGAGCTTAAAAAATGCCCTAACACCAACCAAACCGAGTCTTACAAGTTGACCCCACCGGGAATCGAACCCGCGACTTCCTGGTGTGAGGCGAATGTACGCTACGGAGGCGGTTAAAGCTAGGTGGTATATTTGCCAGTAGTTCCTACATCCGTTTATTTATACGCTATTCTATTAACCAACCAAATTTTACCTCTCATTCCGCTATTTCCCACAACAATACTCTCCGTTGATGGCAGCGACAGACAGATGAAAGGGTTGGGCTCGGGGCTGCCAATCAAACCATAATTAATTGCCATCGAGCCCGAAACTCTAATTTAATAAGTTGACGTGAAACCCAATATCCGACGAGCGATCCACATTTAGGAGTGTGTTAGAGTAGCGAGTAATAGCAGTTATGTTTCGTTACCTATTGTAATAGGATATCACTGGCAACAAACACTGGGCAAAGACCCTAATCTTGAGACACTGTGGTATTTGGGAAGAGAAAATATTACCAAGCTTCTCAAACGCTGCTTACATAAGTTGGATTTGGCGATTGATCTCTTTCTCTAAGTTGAAACTTGCCATCGAGCCCGAAAGTCTAATTTAATAAGTTGACGTGAAACCCAATTATCCGACGAGCGTTCCACATTTAGGAGTGTGTTAGAGTAGCGAGTAATAGTAGTTATGTTTTGTTACCTGTTGTAATAGGATATCACTGGCAACAAACACTGGTCAAAGACCCTAATCTTGAGACGCTGTGGTTTATTGGGAAGAGAAAATATTACCAAGCTTCTCAAACGCTGCTTAGATAAGTTGGATTCGGCGATTGATCTCTTTATCTAAGTTGAAACTTGCCATCGAGCCCGAAAGTCTAATTTAATAAGTTGACGTGAAACCCAATATCCGACGAGCGACACACGTTTAGGAGTGTGTTAGAGTAGTGAGTAATAGCTGTTATGTTCCGTTACCTATTGTAATATGTGATCACTGGCAACAAACACTGATCAAAGACCCTAATCTTGAGACACTGTGGTATTTGAGAAGAGAAAATATTACCAAGCTTCTCAAACGCTGCTTAGATAAGTTGAATTTGGCGATTGATCTCTTTCTCTAAGTTGAACCTTGCCATCAAGCCGGAAACTCTAATTTAATAAGTTGACGTGAAACCCAATATCCGACGAGCGACACACATTTAGGAGTGTGTTAGAGTAGTGAGTAATAGCAGTTATGTTTCGTTACATATTGTAATATGTTATCACTGGCAACAAACACTGATCAAAGACCCTAATCTTGAGACACTGTGGTATTTGAGAAGAGAAAATATTACCGAGCTTCTCAAACGCTGCTTACATAAGTTGGATTTGGCGATTGATCTCTTTCTCTAAGTTGAAACTTGCCATCGAGCCCGAAAGTCTAATTTAATAAGTTGACGTGAAACCCAATTATCCGACGAGCGTTCCACATTTAGGAGTGTGTTAGAGTAGCGAGTAATAGTAGTTATGTTTTGTTACCTGTTGTAATAGGATATCACTGACAACAAACACTGATCAAAGACCCTAATCTTGAGACACTGTGGTATTTGAGAAGAGAAAATATTACCAAGCTTCTCAAACGCTGCTTAGATAAGTTGGATTCGGCGATTGATCTCTTTCTCTAAGTTGAAACTTGCCATCGAGCCCGAAAGTCTAATTTAATAAGTTGACGTGAAACCCAATATCCGACGAGCGACACACATTTAGGAGTGTGTTAGAGTAGTGAGTAATAGCAGTTATGTTTCGTTACCTATTGTAGTAGGTTATAACTGGCAAAAACACTGGTCAAATACCCTAATCTTGAGACACTGTGGTGTTTGGGAAGTGAAAATATTGTTAAGCTTCCCAAACGCTGCTTAGATAAGTTGGATTCGGCGATTGATCTATTTCTCTAAGTTGAAACTTGCCATCGAGCCCGAAACTCTAAATTAATAAGTTGACGTAAAACCCAATATCCAAGGAGCGATCTTCATTTAGGAGTGTGTTAGAGTAGTGAGTAATAGCAGTTTATGTTTCGTTTGGCAATGGAGCGAGCTATGCTCGGAATTTTCCGACGCGATTGATTGGGATTGTTTGTCCCTGGTATTCATCAACAACTTCGAGTATAGAGTCTCCATTCTCAGAGGAGTGGGTGTGACACGAATATTTGACATAATTTTCGTCTTGTCCACGTTAATTACAAGACCCACTTGTTGACTGACTACGAAATCCTCAGTGAATCGAAGGTTGGTGATGTGCTCCCGTTGATATTGATGCCAAGTCCACCACAGTCCTGAAGCTTAAACGGCGGCGGTAAACAGAAATTATACCGCACGAATGTATTTAAGTACATGATCTAATTAATTGCAATTAATTTATACGAAGTACTTACGTAAAATACCTTCCTAATGTAATCAAACATAATATTGTCTATTTTATAACAAAGCAATAAGGTCGAAAGGTAAGTAAACGCGCCGTTTTCTGAATGCCGCATACAGCCCTAAGCCCCAAAGTGCCTTGCTGCCGTATTAGAGTCATCCAAACAAAATTACAATCTAAACACAATTACGGATCGCACTGAATCTCATTTTAAAATCCATTCCGCGCTCATATGCGCGTGTATACAGGGTTTAGTAGTATTTCGCAACTAGGAGTTTTGCGTCCCTATTTTAAATTTGGAGTCTCAAAAACTCCGCAATTTTTAGTTTTTTTAGTTTCACAAACTTGCCCCCACTCCGTAGTTGTGTGGCTCAGTAGCTTCAGTTATAGTGGGAAAATGACCAACTGGGAAAAAAATGGCATCTTTCGATGCATAACACGTAAGTAATAAGCATTTAAATATTCAGGCTACACTTCCATTGTTGCCATACAAAATAATTCATCATCATATCAGCTCATATACGTCCCCACCGAGGGGCTCAAGCCTACCCTGAATTAGGGCGATCGGGCTTTAGTCGACCACGTGGGCCCAGTTGGTTGGTCTACTTCACACACTTTCTCCGCAGGCGTGTGCAGATTTCCTCACGATGTTTTTCTTCACCGTAAGCACGTCGGATAAACGTACATATGAAATCTAAATTCGAAATCACATTGCTACGTGGCAGGATTCGTACCACGACCTCCCGGACATGAGGCGGCGGCCCTAGCCGTTACGCCACCGACGC
The DNA here is from genome assembly GCA_947284805.1 of Coleophora flavipennella. Taxonomy (NCBI): domain Eukaryota; kingdom Metazoa; phylum Arthropoda; class Insecta; order Lepidoptera; family Coleophoridae; genus Coleophora; species Coleophora flavipennella. The sequence goes on from OX369305.1 coordinate 9,951,461, forward strand.
TATTTACTATGAGAGATTATGTTTGTAACAAATCGCATCACACTATTACTATAAGGCGAATGTATGTGAGTGTGTGAGTGTGTATGTTTGTTACTTCTTCACGCAAAAACTACTAAACGAATCTGGCTGAAACTTGGTAGGTAGACAGATTAAGACCTGGATTAACACACTGGCTACATTTTTTCACGCTCGCTAGTCCCTTGCGGCTCGCGCACTGCGCACCCACGAGCAGTCATAGAAACGTTTTCCACGCGGGTGAAGCCGCGGGAAACAGAGCTAGTAGGCAATATGGCAGAAAATAGTAAATCTATTTGCAATAAAAATTTTGCACATCGCGTTAGGCAGAATACATTATATTTATTACGAATTTAAAAAAGATAATCCTTGGAAATAGTTTTAAAAATCGGTAAAGTGTGTAGTTATAATACTTGTTACAGACCACAAGGCCAAGCAGCACCGCCTGCTTGGTGGTGGTAGTACACACTTCATATCAGGTGTCAAATAACAGTATTTCTTCTACAAGACGTACTTTTATCCACAATTGGTAAGCCCTTGGCATCATCTCATCTGATGGTAAGTGACGATGATGCCGAAGATGGAAGCGGGCTTATCAAGATTCCTTAACGCAATGGGGATCTGGCTATCTTATCTTCAAGCCGGAACACATCAATGCTGTTAACACTGATGTTTGGCGAAAATACTTAGATAAGATGGTGGTTGTTAGCCAGGCAGGCTATGAAAATGCCCAACAAGTCCTACCACCAACCCAACTGAGTCTTAAAAAATTGACCTCGCCGGGAATCGAACCCGCGACCTCCTGGTGTGAAACGAATGAGCTAACCATTACGCCATGTAGGCAGTTATAGTACTATATCAAGCCTACCACAAATATTATGTATGTGTATATTATATATGATCAAATAGCACAAAAAGCCACAGCTACCACTCGCCACAGACCACACATGAACGCGCGCTCACACCAACTCCTTGCTCGTTAACAGTTGATTTATTGTCTTTCCTAGGGTGCTGTTATTGTTTATTAATTACTGAACGTTACCGGGGGCCCTTGTTTGTTCGGTGACACTGTTAATTGATTTGTTTATGGAGATGTAAAGGGTTAAGGAGTTTAGAAGGGACTGTGGTACAAAAAGACTCTGTGTACAAGAAACGACTTAATACATTAGTAGAAACCATACTTACCATCAGACCGCCTTTAGCAGCCTCCGTGGCGTAATGGTTAGTCCATTTGCTTCACACCAGGAGGTTGCGGGTTCGATTCCCAGTGGGGTCAACTTGCAGGACTCGGTTTGGTTGGTGGTAGGACATTTTCTAAGCCCGCCTGGCTATCTACCACTATATTGTCTAAGTCTTGCCTCCAACCATCAGTTTTAACAACATTGATGTGTTCCGGCTTGAAGATAAGCTAGACGGTTCTCCATTGCGTTGGGGAATCTTGGTAAGCCCGCTTCCATCTTCGGCATCATCATCACTTACCATCAGATGAGATGATGCCAAGGGCTTACCAATTGAAAAAAAGAAAAAAAAGAAAGGATGGTGCCGAGGTCACGTCTTACCTATTGTTGAAAAAAAAGTTCTTGTACTGAAAACTACTTTGCTTTTAAGCCTCAGGCACGGTTTTCAGTAGGAATATTGCTTTGTCTAATATCGGGCTCTTTTTAACCGACTTCAAAAAAAAGGAGGAGGTTTCTCAATTTGACCGTATATTTTTTTTTTATTTTTTATGTGTGTTCGCTGATAACTTCGTCGTTTATAAACCGATTTTGATGATTCTTTTTTTTTGGAAAGGAGTTATTCTAAGGGTGGTACCATGATAAGAAAACCAGGATCTGATGATGTCATCCCAGAGAAATCGAGGAGAACCTTAGTTTCCTGTTTGAAGTCGGTTTTTTTTGTTCAAAATTATTAAATTGACACAGCATATTTCCGAATATCTTGGATATTTTCTCTAAATTTTAAAGAGACTGAAATGCAACTAACGACGTTATTTGTCAAAAAAGGCCGAAACGCCAATAATTAAAATTTACGGGCAGTGCTAGTTACCTTACACAAGTTAATCTGCTTTATCTATTGTAAATATTGTTTTCATCACATCTATTCGATAAGGACGACTTGGTTTGCCTTTAAGTGCAGTAATAAGTTTTGAATCCTCTTTATGTTATTTAAGTTTCATTTTATTTTAAATTTTTAATTTAATTTTAGTTTTTAATTTGGAACATCTACAACGATCTCTATTCCTAATAAAACTGTAACAATAAATTTTCATAATTGCGTAAATGTCTCAAATGTAAATATAAGTTTTTAGTTGTTTTATTGTTAGATACTTTTTAATTTAAATTCAGTTGTTACTCTATGTTTTATTAAATAATAATATTACAATAAAATATGAGGTGATAAAAAGCACTCGGGCGCAAAATATATTTTTTGGTCGGGCGACGTACTTTGAATCCCTTGCTACGTTCAGGATTCTACTCTACAACCCCTCACTATGCTCTGGATTAAAAAAAGCGCTCTCGCCTTAAAAATATTATATTGCTCCCTTATGAAACAATCTACAATTTTTATCCCTGATGTAATAAAATGTACAGCCACACTGTGCTTACTTTTTCGCGAAGCCGTCACTGTTTGGTATAGAGAAATCAACATTATTACTATGCTTACCTATTAGCAAAGAACATAGGTGTATATAAGACTTGCTTAACTGAACTTACAAGCTTACTATTCGTAAGTTTTCAATTTTTTTTCTGGAATAATGAACTATCCAGTGTAGTAGGCCTAAATTATTACCATCATCATATCAGCTGAAAGATGTACACTGCTAGACAAAAGCCCTCCAAAGTTTGCACGACGACTGATCCTGAGCTGCCCACACCTAGCGGCTTCCCGTGACCTTCACCAGGTCGTCGGTCCACTGAGAGGGAGGTCTGCTCATGCTACGTCCTCTGGTGTGCACGTCCGCCACTCAAGAACTTTACTTTCCGAACGGGTTGTTTGTCATTTCTTTGATACCAATACTAACTTGCGCAGAATCTCTGTAGTGGAATATAAAATTACTCAATTGTATTTAATTACATCTCCTTATGGACTTCTGCAAACTACCGCCTGAATTAAAAAAAAGGAACAGATTTGATGGGAAAACAAGAGCCACAGTGGAAAAAAATTCGCAGAGAATTGAAATCGAAAATCTTGGTAAAAACAAACATTTGATGAAACATCATTCAGGATCCCAGCTAATCCATGCTATGCTTGGCCGTGTCATAAAAACTTGTAGCATATAAAAGTCCAATTAAACAGTACTTACTACCTTCCATTTAAAAGGCATTGATAAAAAATAATTAGGCTTAACTGTTTTTTTATGAGTCCGTTAACGATCGTCCTAGTCCGTATGATGTCCCTTTTAAACACTTTGAATACAAGTTAATTCGCAAGGGTTCCCGAGCGACCCTTAACATAAGCTTTGTTTCCCTGTTTCAAATTAAATAAAGTATTGCTACAATGACGTCTTCAGCAAGTAACTTAATAGAAGAACTGTATTCACGACTTAAGGACGAACTTTCCCAAGGGTATTGTAATAGTATAGATTAGTAAACAGTTGAAATCATTCTGACAATCAAACTCTAGTGATCATGATTTCATAAAAAAAAATACAGGTGTAATGTTTTTTTTGCAGTTCAAGTCAATGACACGAGTAACCGGCCATTATCAGTGCACATTCAAGGACCTTGCATTCTCGGTCATACATTTCGGACTTATTTTGCATGTTTTGAAATTTTAAAAAAAGTGTCCAAATGCGTTATGGCCTACGCCCAAAGTAGGGTTCCATAGCCATTTCAGTTTTTAAAAGTAATTTTAAAAAACAAAATTATATTTGCAGTTGGTATAGAGCTTTATGTAAGAAAATCTATAAACTATTTACAATTTCAACTGTACATAGTAAGTTCGTCAACTATTGCTCCTAATCTTAGAAAGTTTATTTGGTCATGATCATTTTCCTTTTGCTTTATGTCCTACTATTTTCAATAACTCTCAGATTTTTTTTATATTTTTTTTATTCACAATTAGTAAACCCTTGACAAGATCTCACCTGGTGGTAAGTGACGATGTTGCCGAAGATGGAAGCGGGCTTACCAAGATTCCCCAAAGCAATGGGGAACTGGCTATCTCATCTTCATGCCGGACGGAACACACCAATGATAATATCAACATTGATATTTGGCGGCAAGAATTAGATAACATGGTGGTAGCTAGCCAGGCGGGAGTCTTACAATTGACTCCGCCGGGAATTGAATCCGCGACCTCCTGTGGAAAGCCAGTGAACTTTGCCTATCTGAGCTACGGAGGCGGTTAAAATTTTCTAAGAGACAAAACTCTAACATAAACAACTACTTTGTTTGTTTGTTTGTTACCTATTCACAATTCAACACCTTAACCAATCATGATGAAATTTAGCATGCAGGTAGCCTGTGTCACTGGGAAGGACATAGACTACTTTTTATTCCGTGGAAATGGCATAGTCCGATGCAGTTCCTGAGGGAACTGAAAATATACTATTTTTTTGGTTAGTTTCTTTAACATTGCACCGGAACAATGGTTTTGTGCTGAGGTTTTTTTCACAGAGATGGCTGAGGGGGTGGTAAATGATATAATTTACTAATTTAGCATATCCTTACATGGTTCCTGAGGGATCTGGGGAAAACACATTTCCGCGCTCGCGCACGTCAGCGTCGCAACGGAGCTACGGACTGAAGTGTTTTTTTTTATAGAATTGGTTGAGGAAGTGGGAAGTGACATAGACTTCTAATCAGAATAACCCTATATCGTTCCTGAGGGATCTGAGGAAAACTCATGTCCACGCTTTCGAACCGCTTGCGGCTCGCGCACCACTCACCCTAAAAGCCAACAATGTCCACGTGTGCGACTGTGCGTAGCCGCGGGCAAAAGCTAGTAAAGAATATTTATCTTATCTTATCTATTTTTAAACTTTATGACATTCGCGCCTCGGACAACAGCATCCTACAAGCAATAGCTGCCAGTCTAGACAGCCCAATCATTAGAATAAGTTAAAGGTAATATAAATAAAAAAGTACCTTCATACAATACAGTACTGTACTGTTTAATTTTCACTTTATTTTATATATCTTTTTTATTATTTTTTTATTATATCAGCTCATATACGTCCCCACCGAGGGGCTCGAGCCTACCCTGAATCAGGGCGATTAGGCCTTAGTCGACCACGCGGGCCCAGTGCGGGTTGGTCGACTTCACACACAACCTTCGAGTTTCTTCGCAGGCGTGTGCAGGTTTCCTCACGATTTTCCTTCACCGTTAAAGCAATCGGTAATGATATGTACGTAAGTTTTTGAAAAACTCATTGGTACATTGGCCGTCCAGATTTGAACCCGGTGCCTCTGGTTAGATGGACCGAGTCGTTACCGGTTGAGCCACCGACGCTTCTTATATATCTTTTTACTTTTATTTTATACTAGTTGTTGCCTGCGGCTTCGCCCGCACAGTACCCGTTTTTTTGCCACTTTTTTAACTTTTCTTATTCTTCTTCTGACAATAATAAACACAACAATAAAAGGATTAGCGAAATCGGTCCAGCTGTTGACGCGTGATGCGATGAACAAGAGAAATAGAGATAATTTTAATTCAATTTTCCGATAAAATATAATTCATTTACTAAATAAAAATAATAATAAATTGTTTATTTGCAGCAAAAAAGCCATAGTAAAAAAATAAATAATCTATTATATATATTATCATTATTTTGTAAATGAATTAAATTTTTTTGAAAAAATAAATATCTTTGCAAACCATAAGTAGTTTCAAAAAATCTATTCAACGATACCCACACAAAAAGTAAGTAAACAAAAAAAATCACCCCTACTTCACCCTCAAATTTATTTTTACCCATATTGTTTCATAACTTTATATAGGTCGCAGATTTATGTCATGGTCATCCATTTTTTTAATTTTTTTTATTAACAATTGGTAAACCCTTGACAACATCTCACCTGGTGGTAAGTGACGATGTTGCCGAAGATGGAAGCGGGCTTACCAAGATTCCCCAAAGCAATGGGGAACTGGCTATCTCATCTTCATGCCGGACGGAACACACAAATAATATCAACATTGATATTTGGCGGCAAGACTTAGATAAGATGGTGGTAGCTAGCCAGGCGGGCTTAGATAATGCCCTACCACCAACCAAACCGAATCTTACATTTGACCCCGCCGGGAATCGAACCCGCGACCTCCTGTGGAAAGCCAGTGAACTTTGCCTCTGAGCTACGGAGGCGGTTAAAATCTATTATAATCTATTATCTAATTTAAGAGCACGGATTTGTATTTGATATTTATAGTTGTGCAATACCAACGGACCGTCCAATATCGCGAATAGTTCTAGTTTGAATACACAACTCTGCAAAGGCGAGCACACTTGGAATCTAATAATGTAAAAAAAAATATAAGATAAAATATAAGACCTTAATTCCACATCCAAAGTTTATCAACAGATCAACTTTCGGACCCCTGAAAGTTGCTCTCAAATCTTTTACGGGTAAAATTAAACAAATAAACTCTTCATGAAGTACAATACGAACAAAATTTTAACCACCTCCGTGGCATAATGGTTAAGTCTATTAGCTTCAAATCAGAAGATCGCGGGTTTGATTCCCGGCTGAGTATAACTTTGTAAGACTCGGTTTGGTTGGTGGAAGGGCATTTCCTGAGCCCGCCTGGCGAGCTACCAGCATCTTATCTAAGTCTTGCCGCCAAACATCAATATCATTAACTTTGATTTGTTCCAGCTTGAAGATAAGATAGCCAGTTCCCCATTGCGTTGGGGAATATTTATAAGTCCGCTTCCATCTTCGGTATCATCTTGGTGAGATTATTCCAAGGGCTTACCAATTGTGAATAAAAAAATGATAGTTATTAGCAGAATTTTTTAATATCACTACTGCTTCAGATGCTTATAGGTGGCGGTGGCCAATTTCTTGCCGTACCAAAAATTAAACTTAGCGGAGTCGAACTCACGACCGTTTGTGTTAGGTAACCTACCCACTACGGTACTGAGGCTGTTTCCACCATATTGTTTCAGTTCCCAGAAGCAGCTGTAAGTTAAGTTTAATTGTTATTTGTAGCGAACTAAACCTAGCAAGTTAGAGCTTACTTTGAGTGAGCCATGTTTGAGTTGCAGGAAAATTCCCAAGATAACTGGGGAGCAAACTGAAAGGAAATACAGAGATCCAGGTATCTCCCAGGTTTGCTAGAATTGTTTTTGTAACGAACAATACGCGTAGTTTCCTCATCATCATCATCATATCAGCTCATACATGTCCCCACCGAGGGGCTCGAGCCTACCCTGAATTAGGAAGTAGTTTCGTAATAAATTACAATTGGCATTGGTATTTTTGAAAGGCTAAATTTTTTTTAATTAAAAAAAACTTTTTGAGAACCATGTGAGTATATAAATCTAAACCTGAGATATAAATACAAGTATTTTTTTTACATAAAAAGTATTCAATAAATAACTGGATTGATTGATTTTATAATCGTCAATCAAAATAAGTACTGAGACCGTTGTTTTTCATATTAAGTATCTGGGCGTGTGACGTCATCATAACTTCATCATAAATTAAAAATAAAAATGTTCAAATAAGCTCCTTAAAAGAGTCTTATAAATTAATAAAAAATACCTTGTTTTTTTTTAAAATACCAATTATTGCTGATCAAGACATTTTTGTATTGTATGCTTGATATAGTAGGTTCTTGGTGGAACACTAAACTGAACATATTTAGGTTTTTTCTTGCACTATTCCACTCGTGATCACGAAACCGGTTGCAGTATAAACAAATTTTGTTTTATTTACATTAATTGTGGAATAGTGCAAGAAAAAACCTAAATATGTCCAAGACATTTTTAATGACTTTCAGTCAGTACCGCATAAAAATATAATCTACTGAAAAACTACTGTTTTTATATTATGAGGCACCAGATGGAAAGTGGCTATAGTCACCATAAAGCATTTCAGACACCAGGAAATTCGTCAGTGCCTTGTCGATCCTAGAAGCTTACATAATAATAGAATGTTTCGTTTACCGGTAATTGAGCCGGCTATCTTATGCCATTCGTCTAAACGTAAGTGGCGCAACGGAAAATCCACTCACTTAACATCAGGAGGCCCTAAGTTAATTCCCGTGTGACATGTCCATCTGTCATTCTATCATAAACCTGGTAATTTAGCGTATCTGGTAGATATACGAGAGTGGAATGTCCGTCTGGACCTAGAGCTTACTCTGCCTAGAGCTACCCGGCTAGGTGGAGGTCGCAGCCGGAACTACGGGTCCGGCTGTTTGGATCAGGGTACTACGGGGTCGGAGGTAGCCCACCGCTTGCCTGCCGTTGAATTTATCGCCTTCGGCACTCTGGCTTGTCGGTCCCCCGACTGGGTCATGAACTAATAGTGGTATGTGGTTAGTTGCAGGGGTTGGGCAATGTGTGTTGCCTGGCAAGCACGTTGCGTCCAGGCGTCCTTCCCCGCGCGCAACTAGTGTTGTCGTAACCGGCCACGTGGGCTCTGGGCGAAAACAACGCAGGGCACGTGAGTTGTGCATTAAGCGGAACTGCTGGTTTAATTACTGGCAGGGAAGCATCTCCGGCACTTGCCTGGTCAGCAAGTAGATCTAAGCTAATACTGCTCCGGCCGATCCAGCCGCGTAGGAGTATGTCTGTACAGGTGCGTTAAGCGCCGGGAAGTGAGCGTGCCTACAGCTCCGGTACCACACCGGATATGTGGGAGCCAGCTTCCCTGGCATCCCGAGCGGGGATCAAACCGCCAGCAGCGAAAGCCACGGGAGGTGAGCGTGCCTACAGCTCCGGGACCTACCTGGACAGTAAGTAGTGGTTCTCTTCCACGAGGCACTTGCCTTGCAGAGTACCGGTACAAGCGTCTTGGCGGCAAGACCTACCGTAACTGGTTCTTGCCTTCACCTTATGGTGTTGGCAGGAATAGCGGCCCTTACTGTATTCAATTCAATTCAATATATTTATTAAAAATAGGTGCAAATCACACTCTTTCTGATAGTCATAAAATAATAATAACAATGTCATTTGTGAAGAATCAAAAATAAACAATAATTAGTTAACAACGTCGAAATTAAATCGTTAATATAAATCAGATTATGTCATTACAACATGAAAACAATATGAGACGAAAAGTTATACATAATAAAAAAAAAATTGAATGCATTTAACAAGAGTAGGCCAGTTCACACGGAGAGCACCCGGTCACGAGTATAACGCGAGAGTCAGCCATCGCTCCTCTCAACCATATTAGAGGGAAAGGAACGACACGGCTCCCGAAGCGCCACCATCCGCACGAACATCAACCATATTAGAGGGAAAGGAACGACCCGGCTCCCGATGCGCCACCATCCGCACGAACATTTAAGCGAGCGTTACTGGTTTCCAATCATTCGTACAGCTCATGAGAAGTGAAGTCATCGTTATAGAAAATGTTATTAGAATACCTAACTTGTTCTGCACAATTTTTAAATAATGAAAGGCCTCCCACTCGGTGGACCGATGACCTAGTGAAGGTCGCGGGAAGCTGCTGGATGCGGGTAGCGCAGAACCGGTCGTCGTGAAAATCCTTGAGGGAGGCCTATGTCCAGCAGTAGACGTCCTTCGGCTGATATGATGATGATGATGATAGCACTGAAATATAGGTTGTTTGTTTTTACTTAATGTGGAACAAAAAATACTGTAAATTTGTTGGAATACTATTTTTTTTAAACTTTATTTCAAGAGCATTTTTTTTTATTTTAGATAGCATTGATTCTTTTAAAGATTTTTTAATATTATTAGATAGGAAAGATGCACTTATTGTAAACTATCTATTGGAATGGGACACCGGAAGTGAGTCAATTTCAAATCTTAAACGGAAACACAAAATAGCTGCGTTCGTATACTAGTATCGAACACTACTTGATTATTTTTATTTTTATTATAAAAAAATAGTACGTCGGAAACTTATTTCAAACAGTACTTATGTATTTTATTTTTGTTTTAAGAGACTTTGCACGTCGGTTATTACACCGAAAAAGCGTCGATGGCTCAACCGGTAACGACTCGGTCCTCCTAACCAGAGGTCCCGGGTTCAAATACGGACGGCCAATGTACCAATAAGATTTTCTAAATTTACGTACTTATACTTACCGATTGCTTTAACTGTGAATGGAAAAATCGCAAGAAAACCTGCAGATCTGATTCCAGATGTGTATGAAGATCGCATTGCACACGTCCGTAAGCTTAAATCTAAATGCCCTACACGTGACCGCGCGTGATGCTAAGTGGAACAGCAGACAACCGCCGTCTATCCCTTGATAACACGGTTAATTGCACCACCCGATAAGATGAAGAAATTATGAGATCTTTGAATCGTTAAACATACGATATTAATATCTAGTACCTATGGTTGGGACGGCGCACCGTCTATACAATTTCGCCCTTATTGAGAACATTCGTCGAGCACGAAAACGAGCGTCGTCGGTAGCGCAACGGCAAGGGCCGCTACCTCCTATCCGGGAGGAATTGGTTCGAGTCCTACGACGTACCAATGTGTTTTCGAACTTGATCTCATATGTACGTTTATTTGACGCTCTTACAGTGAAGGAAAACATCGTGACGATACCTGCACACATCTGCGAAGAAACTCGAAGGTTGTGTGTGAAGTTGACCAACCCGCACTGGGCCTGCGTGGTGACTAAGGCCCGATCGCCCTAATTCAGGATAGGCTCGAGCACCTCGGTGGGGACGTATATATGAGCTAATGTGATGACGATGATGAGAACATTCACTTTGTTTGAACGAAAATATTGATTACTGTATATTGTAATATCATACTGGGATTCATGTGGCACAATATATTCATATTTATAACATCATAGACGCCATGTATTGCAATAATAATTTGAAGTGTAACATTATTGATTCCTATATGACGTCAAAGTTTGGTAGGTGTTGCTCTCACACAGCTCAAAGCCTCTCTGCTTGCAGTAGGTTAGCAAATTTGCTTATCTGTGGCTCCAACGCTTCTCGCACCGAGACCGAGAAGGCACAGATGACGCATACATTATGCAAGCACTGCGTTTAGTAGCTATCACGTTTACGTATATTTTGGTAGCATATTATTATTATGATTCGGTACGTACCCATATATGTCTACCTGAATCATTGTTGTAAAATTCGCGTAGTGCCATACATAAAAAAGTATACCATAACCAAGGCAAACTAATTTTAATTTTGTTATTCTTATTATATATTTTTTTAAATCCACAATTGATAAGCCCTTGGCATCATCTCACCTGATGGTAAGTGACGATGATGCCGAAGATGGAAGCGGGCGCACCAAGATTCCCCAGCGCAATGGGGATAGTAACTAGGTAGATTTAGTAGGAAGAGTCACTTTATAAAATGGAATATGACATTTATCTAACAATATAATTGACATTGTGTCTTTATGAGTTGACATGTTAAAATGTGACTTGAAATAAATGACTGAAACATGTACTTTGTGCTCATCGTCATTGTCACATCATCCTCGTCACTTACCATCAGTTTAGATGATGCCCAGGGCTTATCAATTGTAGATATAAAAAATTGATAATAACGGCATTAATTGATGGTACAAACATAAAAAATATAATTCTATGTAGTCGATGATTATGTTATACTTAGAACTAACTGGTCAGGATTAGAAATTATATTTGTTAACATGAAACGGCTTTAAAGCCACCATACGGGGCACCAAGTCAAAAATCTAAACTGTAACGGAAGTGGTAACATAATTTCTTTCCTCAATAGCGACTAAGTAACAAATCGTGGCCCTATAGCAACCAAATCAGCGACCTTTTATATCAGGAAGGCTAAGGCTCCATAGCCATACAGCCTAATAATATTATATATATATAGACTATTTTTCTATTAAGTAATTGGTTTGCTAAATATTAAGCTTAAAAGTGCTATGTTTTGTTAGAGTCAAGTGTCTCCACAGTTATTTCAAGACATCTAATTAAAATTGTAAATAGTAGGACATATATGTAATCAATTTAAAAGGAAAACTATCACGGCTAAGTAGGCTTTCTCAGTTAAGGCGTAATATATGCAGTTGGATTTGTTAAAAGTTCATCGATTTTTCATACAAGTAAAATTCTAAAATATTGTGTTCTTCGTCTTAGCAGTCAGTTGACTGGTATTTATACTGGTATAGTTTAATACGTTGAATGAAAAAATTTTATATTACTGGTAGATTTTATTTCACAGATACAAAACAAAAACCTTAACTCCACCAAAAACTATTGACAAAATCGCATCGCTTGAACTTTCCCCACTAATACGTTTGCAGCAAATTTTCCAAATCCAAAACCATAGTCTGCACCAACCACAGAATGTTTTGTCACATCAGCATCCCACAGCTGAGGTACAGGATGTGACAATACACAGTGTGACGTAACTTCGTCCGTGCACTTGTTTTAACGAAATTAGTTTGGTGAAGTTTCTATGGCGAAGCGTTGGTATGTGACTCAACTTTCGCGTTACAATATGTTACCTAGTTGAACTACTGGGTGTTGTATGTTTTACAAAATTAATGCAAAAGCCTTTAACTGGGTCTTTTCCTATTGTACTGGAGAATTAACTGCCTCCGTGGCATAATGGTTAGTCCATTCGCTTCACACCAGGAGGTCTCGGGTTCCATTCCCGGCGTGGTTAACTTTATAAGACTTGGTTGGGTTGGTGGCAGGCCATTTTTATAGCCCTCCTGACTAGCAACCACCATCTGGTAATGGTTCAGTCAATGAGCTTTACATCAGGAGGTCGCGGATTCGATACCCGGTGAAGTCTAATTTTGTTAACTCGGTTAGGTTTTGGGAAGGGCATTTTGTAAGCACGCCTAGCTAGCTACCACCATCTTATTTAAGTATTGCCGCCAAATATCAATGCTAGCAACATTGTTGTGTTTCGGCTACAAGATAAGATAGCCAGATCCCCATTGTGCTGGGGAATCTTGGTAAGCCCGCTTCCATCTTCGGCATCATCGTCATTTACCATCAGGTGAGATGATGCCAAGGGCTTATTCAATGTGGATAATCTCATTGTGATGCCGTTATCATAATATAATTCATAAATGTATGACCGCGGGCTACAGTTGTGTGTCTACACCACGCTATTCGCAAACTATGGAACTCAATAATAATGACAGGCGAAACACGTAAAAAAAAACGACTTCGATCTTAACAAGTACAATTACGCTACATTTTTTGGCTGTTTAATCTTCTAAATAAGTACTAAACCGATTTTGATAAAATTCACCTAGGAAACATAAACTATCCAATAGAAAAGAGTTATCGAAATCGGATTACTCTGTATAAAAAAATAGGCTTTAAAAATATATGGGTTGACTTGAGAACCTCCTCCTTCTTTGAAGTCGGTTAAAAACTACATCACAATTTTATTATTTAACAACCAAACACTTACATCACTTAAAAATAAAGAGATAAACGATCGCGCAGTCAAAATTGTCTGAACATAATATAGTCCAACCTTTTTTTTACAGACGTGTAGGTACTTTTGCGGTTCTTGCTCACTTTTTAACATAGCTTTGTGAATATTCCTATTCAGTCCAGACATTTTTAAAAGTTTATTTTGTATGAAACCCAGGATTATTATATAATATTATTATTATATTATTATTATATATATATATATATATATATACTAGACGTTTTACTTTAAACCAACGGCAGTGTGCACCACCTGATTTTTCCAAAGTTCTTGCTCGGTATATTTTACGTGACTAGACTCCAGGTTAGAAGCTGATTTAGTTGTACGTTTTAAACTTTTCTAACGCTCGCTAAGAAGAAGCGAGTGAAAGGAAACTTTTAAACTCGAACCAACCAGTTTTAACTAGTTCTACCTATTTCGAACTTAAAATTAAAGCGCGCTGCCAGTGACAAGCGCAGAGTACAGTTTCTCTGAGGACCACTTTAAGGCCTCTGTATAAGGGCGAAAATCTACAGCTAAGAAAATATGTGAAAGCTACATTTATGCTGTTTGATCACAAATAAGGGAACAAGATCCTGGGTTTCATACAAAATAAACTTTTAAAAATGTCTGGACTGAATAGGAATATTCACAAAGCTATGTTAAAAAGTGAGCAAGAACCGCAAAAGTACCTACACGTCTGTAAAAAAAAGGTTGGACTATATGTTCAGACAATTTTGACTGCGCGATCGTTTATCTCTTTATTTTTAAGTGATGTAAGTGTTTGGTTGTTAAATAATAAAATTGTGATGTAGTTTTTAACCGACTTCAAAGAAGGAGGAGGTTCTCAAGTCAACCCATATATTTTTAAAGCCTATTTTTTTATACAGAGTAATCCGATTTCGATAACTCTTTTCTATTGGATAGTTTATGTTTCCTAGGTGAATTTTATCAAAATCGGTTTAGTACTTATTTAGAAGATTAAACAGCCAAAAAATGTAGCGTAATTGTACTTGTTAAGATCGAAGTCGTTTTTTTTTACGTGTTTCGCCTGTCATTATTATTGAGTTCCATAGTTTGCGAATAGCGTGGTGTAGACACACAACTGTAGCCCGCGGTCATACATTTATGAATTATATTATGATAACGGCATCACAATGAGATTATCCACATTGAATAAGCCCCTGGCATCATCTCACCTGATGGTAAATTACGATGATGCCGAAGATGGAAGCGGGCTTACCAAGATTCCCCAACACAATGGGGATCTGGCTATCTTATCTTGTAGCCGGAACACAACAATGTTGCTAGCATTGATATTTGGCGGCAATACTTAAATAAGATGGTGGTAGCTAGCTAGGCGTGCTTACAAAATGTCCTTCCCAAAACCTAACTGAGTCTTACAAAATTAGACTCCACCGGGTATCGAATCCGAGACCTCCTGATGTGAAGCTCATTGACTGAACCATTACGCCATGGAGGTGGTTTAGTATTGATTTGTATATGCTTCACGGAGAGGGCTTCACGAGAAAGTAAACACAGCTATGTGCTGTTAACATTGATGTTTGACGTCAAGACTTAGATAATATGGTGGTTGCTAGCCAGGTGGGCTATAAAAATGGCCTACCACCAACCCAACCAAGTCTTATAAAGTTAACCACGCCGGGAATGGAACCCGAGACCTCCTGGTGTGAAGCGAATGGACTAACCATTATGCCACGGAGGCAGTTAATTCTCCAGTACAATAGGAAAAGACCCAGTTAAAGGCTTTTGCATTAATTTTGTAAAACATACAACACCCAGTAGTTCAACTAGGTAACATATTGTAACGCGAAAGTTGAGTCACATACCAACGCTTCGCCATAGAAACTTCACCAAACTAATTTCGTTAAAACAAGTGCACGGACGAAGTTACGTCACACTGTGTATTGTCACATCCTGTACCTCAGCTGTGGGATGCTGATGTGACAAAACATTCTGTGGTTGGTGCAGACTATGTTTTTGGATTTGGAAATTTTGTTGCAAACGTATTAGTGGGGAAAGTTCAAGCGATGCGATTTTGTCAATAGTTTTTGGTGGAGTTAAGGTTTTTGTTTTGTATCTGTAAATTAAAATCTACCTGTAATATAAAATCTTTTCATTCAACGTATTAAACTATACCAGTATAAATACCAGTCATCTGACTGCTAAGACGAAGAACACAATATTTTAGAATTTTACTTGTATGAAAAATCGATGAACTTTTAACAAATCCAACTGCATATATTACGCCTTAACTGAGAAAGCCTACTTAGCCGTGATAGTTTTCCTTTTAAATTGATTACTTAAATGTCCTACTATTTACAATTTTAATTAGATGTCTTGAAATAACTGTGGAGACACTTGACTCTAACAAAACATAGCACTTTAAAGCTTAATATTTAGCAAACCAATTACTTAATAGAAAAATAGTCCAGTGAACCCTTAGCAGTTTTCAAAGACATATTCAACGATAGGATACGTCAACAAAAAAAAACATCCCTATTTACGTAAAGGGGAGGTACCCTAATTTTTTTAAAGATTTTATTGTATCACTTTGTTGGCGTAATTAATTCGTATACCGATGCCAAGTTACAGATTTCTAGTACTAAAAGTCCTCTTAACTGAGCCGCGGAAAGACAGAAAGACAGACATGGCGAAACTATAAGAGTTCCTTGTTGACTACGGAACCTTAAAAACTGGCTAAGTATGAGTCGTACTTGCGCTAATGAGTCCGAACTGAATAAAAAAAAAAAAAATTTTTATTATTATATTATTTTGTTTGTACAGGTACAGGTATCATCATATCAGCCGAAAAAACTTCGACTGATGGAAAAAAAGCCTCCCCCAAGGATTTCCACGACAACTGGTTCTTACAGGTATCAGAGTATACTTATGTGGAGAAATGTGGTAGTACAGTAGTTACCCTCGGTGCCCAAGTCAGACTCGCACTTGGTCAGCTTTTATTCAACAGTTATTACTTCCAAGAATCTTTAATCCAATTAAATCATTGGATATTTCTCACTATCGACCATTTCAGTGAACAGCTGGATAGCCAATTAATCAGCAGCTTCTGTATAGGATCATGATTTTTCCCGAATCGATTAGAGGTTCTACATAAAATTTATTGAGTGTAGTTATTAGAAGCTAGACCAATTTAGTTATCTTCACTATGTAATGAACCAGAAAACTTCTAAGAAAAACTTCAGAAAAATACAACATTTTATAGCCATAATACAATATATACAACAGTTTACAGGCGTAATACAACAGTTTACAACCATAATACAACATTTTATAGCCATAATACAACATTTTACAGCCACAATACAACATATTACAGCCATAATACAACATATTACAGCCATAATACAACATATTAAAGCCATAATACAACATTTTACAGCCATAATAATGCAAGCGCATTCACTGCAGCTGAAACTGCAGGCCTCTTTAACGCCGAAACAAAGTGAGTGGTCAAGGGCTCGACTCACTCTTAACCCGTTTTGTGTGCCTCTCCCCCCCCTCCCCTTCCTTCCACTTTCCTCTCCTCTGTTGCCTGTGGGAGTCAGCTTGTGCATATACGTGTTATGGCTAGTGTTAAAAAAATAATTGTAAATTTCCTCAATTTATTATAGATCTTCTTATCTTACCATCCTAAAGACTACCTAGTACATTGGTATTAAAGCATTTCTATTTATCTGTTTTTCATATTTTTAAAAAAATTAAATAAGCTTGATTCGACATGTAGATAAAATAAAATGTTTCAAGTTAAAACATAAACACGCTGAACACGTATAAAAAACTGACTTATATCCCTACAACTTTGTTACTTTTTTTTTTATTTAAACAAGTACACAACCGATTTTGATACAATTTATATGGTACCACCTTGGAGGCATACTATACAATAAAAAAATATCGTACATAAAACAAATATACGGGTAGACTTGATAACCTGCTTCTGTTTTGAAGTTGGTTAAAAAATCAGTTTTGAGGGTTCCGCTACCTTGAAAGTAAAAAAGGAACCCATAAAGCATCACTTTGTTGTCCGTTCATATGTCTCTCAATCTATATATCAAGACCCTTTTCCATCATCATCATCATATCAGCCGAAAGACGTCCACTGCTGAACAAAGCTCCCAAGATTTCCGCAGCGTGGAGGTATCAACTTGGAACTAATATATCAATTGAAGCTGTAAAAACAATCAAGTCAAAGTTTATAACTGAAAATTTAATCAATCAAAACCTATAGGGTATTTCCCGTTGATCTAGAGCTATGAAATTAAGTCACAGCACAAGAAAAGAAAATAGCTCGAAAATTGTTAACTTGCAGTTACATCGCATTAAAATAATTTTTTGCAACTACAAAGTTACATTTGCAAGTGGAGAATCAACTGTGACGAGTATCGATGTATGGGAGAACATTTTTTCAACTTCAAGTTGAGTTTGTCCTTAAATTTGTACTCGTTGATGTTTGTAGGGTTTCGTTCCTAAAGGTGTTTTGGTGCGGAACCCTCAGTACGCGAGTCCGACTCGCACTTGGCCGGTTTCTTATATTTTAGGTTTTAATTTACAAATAAAATATAATCCAGATAAAAACAAATATATTCCAACCAAATCCGGCCCAAAATCTGTAGGTAGGAATCCCATCAATTTCCAAAATGCCAGTGCTACGTGCTACGAGCTACGGCGTAGGGCGTAGGCGGCGTAGCATTTAAATCAAGGCAAAGTGGATTCCATATTATAATGTATAGTAAAGTGGCTGTGTTTTGGTCGTTTGTGTTGACTAAGTGGTTAGACGTCCTGATAGGGTTAAGGCAGTGAGTTCGGTTTCCATTTAGAACACAATTATTCTAGTGGGATACGGTTAATTTTTTTTTCTGTTTTTGTTTTAAATTGTGTTACATAATCTTCTATATTATAAAATAATAGATTATGTAAATGACAAAGATATATGGTTTTGTGTTGATTCTCCAAATACTAAAATAACCTGAGACTGTAAGCTAAATCATGACATTATTTGTAATAGACATTACGTTTATTACTGACTATTTAAAAGAACACTTATTTAAAATAAATAATTTTGTATTTTGAATTTTTTGTTACAAAACACTATCGTGGTCTAATTATCAAGTCTATTGGCTTAACAACAAGAGGTCGCGAGTTCGATTCTCGGTGGATTCTAACTGTGTATGACTTGGTTTGGTTGGTGGAAGGGCATTTTCTAAACCCGCCTGGTTAGCTACCACTATCCTAACTAAGTCATGCCGCCAAGCATCAATGTTAACAGCTTTTAGGTGTTTTGACTTAAAGATAAGATAGCCAGTATCCTATTGCATTGGGGAATCTTAGTAAGCTCGCTTTCTTCTTCGGCATCATGGTCACTTTACAACAGGTGAGATGATGTTAAGGGCTTACCGATTGTGGATAAAAAAAAGTTGCCTATTCTAACATACCTATAAGGGGTGTAAAAAAATGGTAAAGGATCCGTTAATTTGGGCTCCTACTCATCACACTGAACAACTTTCCCCAAGGATCCCATAACTCATTTCCAAAAAAAAAAATTTCAACGCTCCAAACAAAAATGCACAAAATTGGTCAATAAGCTGATCGTTTTGTATGAAGATTTAATTTTTTTTGCGATTTAAGCAAACGTAGAACAAAAGTTAGTATGATGAGTAGAATCCCCAGTTAACGGGATCTACACCAATTTTGTTACAACCTGTATAGGTAATTTAACAATAAAATTACCTTTTAAAGATAGGTATAGGTACCCAAAAGTTTAGTTTAGGTATTCGTATATATTTGTGTTTATAAGATACTAGCTGTCCCGGCGAACTTCGTACCGCCTTACATTACATTACACTGCCCTGCCCTACCCTACACTACACTACACTACCCTACCCTACCCTACATACACTACACTACACTACCATACACTACACTACTCTACACTACCCTACACTACACTACCCTACCCTACCCTACACTACCCTACCCTACACTACCCTACCCTATCCTATCTCTCAAGTTGGATCGAACTGCACATGGTGTGCGAATTTTATTATAATCGGTTAAGTGGTTTAGGAGTCCATTGAGGACAAACATTGTGACACGAGATTTATATATCGAATTTTATTATAATCGGTTAAATGGTTTAGGAGTCCATTGAGGACAAACATTGTGACACGAGATTTATATATATTAAGTTGGAATTCCCATTTGGTGGCAATGTTCATGAAATTCTAATTTGTGACCAGATGTTCGTGTGTGCATACGTCCCAGGACATAACTTTTATTTGGTAGTTATTCTGGTCTTCAAATATAAAGTGCTGTTTTAATAGAATCTGAAACGAGGAGATCCGTAGGAGAACCAAAGTAACCGACATAGCTTTCAGAATTGCTTAAGTTAAGTAGCAATAGGCGGGACACAGTTGGGCCAGTAAAATTCTCGAGTTGCGAACGTACCGTAGGCAGTGCTCTCACTCGGTGGACTGATGACCTAGTGAAGATCGCGGGTCGCTGGATGCAGGCAGCGCAGAACCGGTCGTCATGGAAATCTTTGGGAGAGGCCTATATCCTAGTGGACGTCCTTCGGCTGATGTAATGATGATGAATAACATCTAAAATTTATACCAGGTTTACTCGTGACTTTAAAAAAACTGTTTTCAAGAGATATGATGAAATCGCAAAAAAATTTGGAGATCTCAAAGCAATCTATAAATATGGTGGGCCAGACTAAGTTGATATTCAATATCGAAAGTTCAAAAAGGGGTTTGAAAGTTATTAGCTTATTCCATTTTATTTACCGACTTCAAAAAGGAGGAGGTATACTAAGTTCGACTGTATACTTTTTTTTTAAATGTATGTTCACCGATTTTTCCGTCAATACCGCCTCCGTAGCTCAGAGGCAAAGTTCACTGGCTTTAAACAGGAGGTCGCGGGTTCGATTCCCGGCGGGGTCAATTGTAAGACTCGGTTTGGTTGGTGGTAGGGCATTTTCTAAGCCCGCCTGGCTAGCTACCACCATCTTATCTACGTCTTGCCGCCAAATATCAATGTTGATATCATTGGTGTGTTCAGGCATGAAGATAAGATAGCCAGTTCCCCATTGCGTTGGGGAATCTTGGTAAGCCCGCTTCCATGTTCGGCAATATCGTCACTTACAACCAGGTGAGATGTTGTCAAGGGTTTACCAATTGTGAATTAAAAAAAAAATTGTGGACCGATTTTCAAAATTCTTTTTTCATTCGAAAGAGTATACTCCCGAGGGGGTCCCATTGTCACCAAGTCAGGATCTGATGATTGGATCCCAGGGAAATCGAGAGCAACCTTCAAATTACTCCTTACGTAGGCACTTATTAAATTTATTAAATTGAGTTTGTATTTATTAAAATTAGGCTACGTAGGTTTAAATGTAATATTAGCTGTATTGATGTTTTTTTTTAACAAGCTTGTACGTAATTACGTGTTTCTTTGTCCTACTAAGTCTTCTGTTTAATATTGCAAAGGTTGACTGGAAGAGATCCCTCTAAGGGATGATGAAACCTGTGTATTTGAATATGGGACATACAGACAAACCCAAAATGTCATTTAGCGTAAGGTTCTAAGACTTTTCATCATGGAGTTAACTGGACATGACACTGTAGAATGACTCGAAATATTTTCATTTTAGTCCAATTATTTCCGTGACGTGACGTTTTAGGACATAATGCTAAATGTCATTTTTCGTTTGTCAAAATGTCTTCTATTCAATAACTTTAGGAATTCATTAAACATTAAAAACCCGGCTGCGTAAAAATTTACCCCTCTTTTTGGCCAGCCGGGTAAAAATGTATCCTGTGTCACTCACGGGATCAAGACGAATTTAGCAATACCTCTTACGTTAAAATCCTTCAAGCCGTTCAGGCTGTAGCAGGAAACATAGAAATCTACGTCATCATCATATCAGCTCATATACCTACGCTCGAGGCTCTAACCTACCCTAAATTATTTGGTTTAGTTTAAGGCGATCGGGCCTTAGTCGACCACGCGGGTAATTGCACATTTAATTTTAACCGCCTCCGTGGCGTAATGTTTTTTTTATTAACAATTGGTAAACCCTTGACAACATCTCACCTGGTGGTAAGTGACGATGTTGCCGAAGATGGTAGTGGGCTTACCAAGATTCCCCAACGCAATGGGGAACTGGATATCTTATCTTCATGCCGGAACACACCAATGATATCAACATTGATATTTGGCGGCAAGACTTAGATAAGATACCAACATCTTATTTAAGTCTTGCCGCCAAGCATCGATGTTTTCCGGCTTGAAGTTAAGATAGCTAGTTCCCTACTGCGTTGGGGAATCTTGGTAAGCCCACTTCCATCTTCGGCATCATCGTCACTTACCATCCGGTTAGATTATGCCAAGGCATTGTGGATAAAAAAAAACCACTGTTACATTCAAACATTCTTTCGCATATTATGACTTAGCAACTTACAATAATTACTTTGCCAACGAGCTGCCACCAAAAATACATACGTCGTGGAGCAAACACTGCAGTTATTCAACCATTTTATTTTGGCACCCTTGAAGTAATTAACTTTCGTCCGTGGAGTTCCAATTTACTATTAAGGCAGGGACGAACGGGAGCTCATGTTAGACTAGTTTTGGTTTGTTGTTCGATCATTTTATGTTCAACCTCCCAAATGTATACCGCTCTCCCGCTAACGTCGGTTTAAGTATGAAGTGGGAGAAGAATGGAGGGTCAAGTCACAGTGGTTGTTCCGTTTGCGAAGTAACAATGGGTTTGCTGGCACCAGCGCTGTTTTGATGAATTGCTTAATTAGCAATATACGTGGAGAGGTTGCTTTCAGTTGCGACTATTCTCTGAACATGGTGCAGTAATTAACTATGGGATTCTTTAAATATATTTTATCTACACACATATAATAAGTCCTCTAAAATGCATTTAAAATCCGTAGGCAATGACCAGTATTATGACAAACAATTTTACTATGAGAACTTTCTTATGACGGTTACCAGGTAAAATCTGTACTTTAATCTAAATTACAGTATCGCTTTTTGTAATGTTATGAGTTTAAATTTGGAACAGCTGTCAAAACTCAAGTGGGCCTCAACCAAGACCCTCCCACTACAATACAACCAGGATCATTAAATATATACTTGTTCCTATTTAAATGTCAATTACAACTATTACAATAAATAATTTGTTTCTGTATTTGTTCAAATTTATTTTTTATTGCATTATTTTAATATCTATAGTCTATATATATTTTACAGGAAGCATTAGTAGCAATGCAGGTCATTTCCCTACGGCTTTTGAACCCATCTAAGAGTACTAATAATATGTATGTAGATAAAATAATGTATGCAACTGTTGCAATAAGGTCCTATAACACTAGTGTGATTCTATAAAGAAAATAAACTTCAGCTCATTACGTTAAAACTTTTCATTATTTTTGTTAACCGCCTCCGTGGCGTAATGGTTAGTCCATTCGCTTTAACTAGGAGGTCGCGGGTTCGATCCCCGGTTGGGTTAACTTGTAAGACTCGGTTCGGTTGGTGGTGGGCATTTTCTAAGCCCGCCTGGCTAGCTACCACCATCTTATCTAAGTCTTGCCGCCAGATATCAGTGTTTACAACATTGATGTGTTCCAGCTTGAAGATAAAATAGCCAGACCCCATTGCGTTGGGGAATCTTGGTAAACCCTCTTCCATCTTTGGCATCATCGTCACTTACCAAAAGGTGAAAAAAAGCCAAGGGCTTACCAATTGACAATAAAAAAAACACAAACACACAAGTTTTTAGACCTGTCATTACATAACAGTTACATAAACTACTAATTCAGTTAGCAAAGATAAAATTGGAGTGCCTAACAGTTATTTTCAAACAGTTAACAGTTTGTGCGTAACAGTTACGTTACGTAGTATATCGTTATTGAACTTGGTGTGAATTAACCGGTACAATACCGCAGTTAAACCGTCTTTTGTTTCACTATGTCGCGACTTCGATATGCCAGGACTTTAACAGTCATAGTGCTTGTTATAGTCCAAACTATTTTTCAAAACACCGATATAAAAGAGATAACATTATGTTCCTGTTAATGAATATTTTAGTTAGTAGTTAATGTTATGAGAAAAAGTATAGCTGAATAAATACTCCAGAACATTTACAACACTCGTGCTTTATACATTTATTTAAACTTTAAGCAGCCAGATTATACCCATCGATAATTTTAAACCCCACTTGCAAAACTCAAATCAAACAAGAAGTTTAGATATCAAAGTTGGAAAATGGCGAGGATTAACTAGTTTTAATGGCTCACTTCCGGTAATCAAACGTTTTCCATTTAAATTTGTTTGATTAGTGTTAATTTTACACTCCATGGCATAATAGTAAGTCCACTCGCTTGACACTAGAGTCCGTGGTTTCGAATCCCGGCGAGATCAAACTAAAACTGGGATAGTTAAGTGGTATGCCATTTTCCAAGCCCACTAGGTTAGCTACCATCATCTATCTAAGTCTTGTAGCTAAAAAATCTATTTTATTATGTAATCCGGCATCCGGTTGGAGAAACTGGGTAACTTCGCTCTTATTTTCAGCCTCTTTGTCACTTACCATCAGATAAGATGATAATAAGGGCTTTCCAATCCTTACAATAAATATTATAAATGTGAAAATGTGTTTTATGTTTGTTTGTTACCTTTCCACGCTTCAGCACCTCGACCAATCTTGATGAAATTTTTCATGTAAGTAGCTTGTGTCACAGGAAAGGATATAAGCTACTTTTTTGCGTAAAAATAGCATAGTCCGATGCTGTTCCTGAAGAAACTGAAAAAATTATCTTTTTTGGTTAATTTCTTTCACATCGCAACGGAATGATGTATTATTGTGATTTTTTGCACAGGGATAGTTATGGAGGTAAAAAATGCCATAATTTACTATTTAGCATATCCCGAAATAGTTCCCGAGGGATCTAGGGTAAACTCATTTCCACGCTCGAGCACGTCAGTGTCGCAACGGAGCAACGGATTGAAGTGATTTTTGGTATAGAATTAGTTGAATAGGTGGGAAGTGAGATATACTGCTAAACAGAATATCCCGATATATTCCCTGAGGGATCTCGAGAAAACTCCTGTCAACGCTCGCGAGCCACTTCCGGCTCGAGCACCACTCACTTTTAAGAGACGGTCATAAGAAAGATGTCCACGCGGGCCAAGCCACGGGTTAGAAATAGTTGTCAAGAAATAAGGTAAGGTTATCGATAGCGAAAAATCCACTTGACTGCAGGTATGTTATCAACAAAATAACTTGGATTTTGGTATTCTAAGTCGACGATGGCCAGCTGAGAGCTCTTTGTAGAACTGTTGAGATTAGACGTGTCATGGTAAAAGCTTTAGTTGTTTTGTTGTTGATACAGATTTAGTTGTTTATACGAAATATAAAAAAATGGGCAAGTGCGAGTCGGACTAGCACTCTGAGGGTTCCGTTCCTCCACAACTCTCCCCACAACTACAGAGTAAATAATGACAATGATACCTATTCACTTTACAAACAAAGGACATCTATGCGAGTTACAAAAATAATTATGCTTTTTTGTCATATTATTCGGACTCCTTAGAGCAAGTTCGACTCACACTTGGCCGGTTTTTAGTATTTTTTGTTCTGCTACATTGTTAATACTCTAACCACGCCAAGTTTCATACTTGTATGTATTTTGTTTTTGCGATATAGCTAAATCAAAAAAGCTTCTAAAGATAAAGGGAAATAATTTCCTTGCTTTGTTTGATTAAAGCGTCGGTGGCTCAACCGGTAACGAATCGGTTCTTCTAACCAGAGGTACCGGGTTAAAATCTGGACGGCCAATGTACCAATGAGTTATTCAAAACTTACGTACATACTTACCGAATGCTTTAACGGTGAAGGAAAACATCGTGAGGAAACCTGCACACGCCTGCGGAGAAACTCGCAGGTTGTATGTGAAGTCGACCAACCCGCACTGGGCCCACGTGGTCGACTAAGGCCCGATCGCCCTAATTCAGGGTAGGCTCGAGCCCCTCGGTGGGGACGTATATGAGCTGATATGATGATGATGATGTTTGATTAAAGCACTATACAGGCCTCGGCCGAAACGGCAATTGCTGAATTCCTATTATTAAAACTCTTTTCATCGAGCAATCGCTTACTTTCCCGACCTCTGCAGTAATGTACTAATACTGTCCTGTCTGTCATACTCGCTCCTTTAGTATTTCACTTTTTTCAATTTTTTGTATTTGTTGTTATAATAGCAACAGAAATACTTGTTCTGTAAAAATTACATTTGTCTAACTATTACGGTTCATGAAATACAGCCCGCTGACAGATGGACAGACAGACAGACAGCGGAGGCTTAGTAAGAGGGTCCCGTTGGTCACCCGTTGGATGAAAGGAAGCCTAAAAAGTACTTACACATTTAACGTAAATTGTGCTGCTCTAGATATTTAAAATAAGCTGTACCGATGTTTGATGTATTTGTTTTATTTTTATTTATTAAGGCACTATTATGACAAAACATACAAAAAAACATAAATTAACATTAGTACGTAATAATAATAATATTCTTTATTGCATCACAACACAAAAAGAAATAATCATCAATTAGTTTAAAAAACTAAAAAACACGCTTTTAGTAAACACGTTAAGCAGTCCGCCATGTTGGATTTAAATCACGTGACTATTTTTTCGTATTTCTGACAGCAAATCCTTTCATTTGATACCCATATCATGGGGGTGGATTTCAAACAGCCAGTCCGCCATCTTAGGGAGGCCGCCATATTTGATTTGTAATGACGTTTCTTAGCTAGTCATGTATTGTCATCAGAACTCAGAGCGTGTGCAAAATTTCATTCTAATCGAAGACCGGGAAGTGGGTCAAATTAAGATTCCAAGATTTTCTTACATACATAGTTAGTTACAAGTGAAGCTAATAAATGCGTGTTAAAAAAGCTAACACTGTATTAGGCTAGATGAGCGTAAATTATAATCTATATATATAAAAGAAAGTTGTGTTTGTTACACCATTTATAATTTAAGAACGGCAGGACCTATTTTTATGATTTTTGTGTTTTTGCATTTGTCTTCGTCCGGAATAGGATAATAAGTATTAAAATATGATATTCATCAATATAGTTTTAGGGTAGGGTAGGGTAGTGTAGTGTAGTTAGGGTAGGCTAGTGCAGTGTAGGGTCGGGTAGTGTAGGGTAAGGTAGTGTAGTGTAGGGTAGGGAAGTGTAGTGTAGTGTAGGGTAGGGTAGGGTAGGGAAGTTTAGGGTAGAGTAGGGAAGTTTAGGGTAGGGTAGGGTAGTGTAGGGTAGGGTAGTGTAGGGTAGGGTAATGTAGGTTAGTGTAGGGTAGGGTAGGAAAGTGTAGGGTAGGGTAGTGTAGGTTAGTGTAGGGTAGGGTAGGAAAGTGTAGGGTAGGGTAGGGTATTGTAGTGTAGTGTATTGTAAGGTGGAACGAAGTTTGCCAGGACAGCTAGTAATGAATAAAAATAATATTTTTTAAAGTTTAGGATAAAAAAGTGTTAAGGGTCCCCAGGACTGGCCACCTGCATGCCAAATTTAATTTAATATGGTTAAGGCGTTGAAGCGTGAAAAGGTAACAAACAAACACATTTTCACATTTATTATATTATAGTTTATATAGTATAGTAAGGATTTACTACGGTAAAAACAATTACAAACATCGATATGTGTCATCTCAATATATTTGCGAAGTTTGGATTCAATTCGGCGTGTAGTTTTTGTGTTAAAGCGAAACTACGTTTGTATGGAAACTCGAGCCTACTGTGGACTTATAAGCGTTTTATGCATATTCAAAGGGCGAACAGAGGTGTTACTCTGAACAGTCCGAAACTGACCCACATCGGATTTCAAACCGACACCCCTCTCGCAGATGAGCAATTTTAATACCCCTAATATAGAATTTCCGTTTGGCCCAACACGCACGCTATATAAATTTTATTTTAGGTTGAATAAACGAAGCGGTTTCACCACCTACGTGGCGTAATGCTTAGTTCATTCGCTTCCCACCAGGAGGTCGCGTGTTCGCTTCCCGGCGGGTTCAACTTTGTAAGTCTTGGTTTGGTCGGTGGTAGGGCATTTTCATAGCCCGCCTGGCTAGCTACCACCAGTACTCAGTCTTGCCGCCAAACATCAGTGTTAACAGCATTAATATGTTCCGGCTTAAGGATAAGATCCAGATTACATCTCCATTGCGTTGGGGAGTCTTGGTAAGCCCGCTTCCATCTTGGGTATCATCGTCACTTACCGTCAGGTGAGATGACGCCAAGGGTCAAGGGATGACAAAAAGGTCATAGCTCATTGCGACTTTGGTCGGACCTGAAGCGTGGTCATTGTATGAATGGTTTGACTCTAAGTGGCTTTTTTTAAACGACTTCAAAAAAGGAGGAGGTTTCTCAATACAACCGTACATATATAGGGTGACCTTAAATTAGTTCTTGATAGCAAAGGATATGAATGTACTCGTGATTACAAACAACTTTCCCTAAGAAACTATATGTCGAATCAGAAAAAAAAAATTTAGGTCCTCGGTACATAACAAGTTATCAAATCGACAAAAATGTATGAAGGAGCTAATTTTTTTTTCATATTTGACATATAGTTTCTTAGGGAAAGTTGTTTGTAATCACGAGTACATGCATATCCTTTGTTATTAAGAACTTATTAAAAGTCATACATATGTATAATATATAATATTTTTCTGTGTGTTCGCGGATAGCATCGTCATTTATGAACCGATTTTAATGATTCTTTTTTTGTTGGAAAGGAGATATCCACGAAACGAGGATCTAATGATGGCATACCAAAGACATCAAGGGGAACCTTAGGTTCCTGTTTGAAGTCGGGTTTTTTTTGTTCAAAATTATCTCGCCCGTTCTCGTGCTTTGCAAAGTATGTTAAGCCGTTAGTGTTGTTTGCTATCACTAGATGGCAATGATTAAGCTGTGTAAGTTGCCTTGGCTTGAAAAACTTGTGACATCGGGGTTCGCTATTAGCCCCACACCCTCCGACAGGAAGGGCGGCTTGACTCCGTTTCTGGAGTATGATCTAACCTTTTTGAGTTTCCAAGAATCCCATGTCCCAGCTGTGGGGACATTTATGTCTGGGGACGTGTTAACGAACGAAAAAATTAATTAAGTATAAAAATTTCAAAGATAAGAGGACACGCGGGCGCCATTTTTTCCATACAAACGTACTTCCACTGTTTCCTCCCTGTATAATGTCAATAGAGAAAAAATGTTTTTTCCATCAAACCTTTATCTACCATGGCCATGCCCTTTAAAATGCAGTGGACGGGGCTAGAACAGATGGCCGTTGGGGCAGTTAATTTCTCGAGTGGCGACCGCGCACCGGAAAACGTAATGAAAGCAGGCCTCCCACGCGGTGGACTGATGACCTGGTGAATGTCGCGGGAAGCTGCTAGATGCTGGCAACGCGGTACCGATCGTTATGGAAATCCTTGTAGGAGGTCTTTGTCCACCAGTGGACGTGGTTCGGCTGCAATGAATGAACGAAAATTAGAAAAACCTTCGAGCAAAAGTCTCTACCTTAACTCGAGAAGGAACATACTCCAAACACGGCTCCAAGTCCGACTTGACGTAAGTAGCAGGGTTATTGGCGAACCCCATAGTCAGAAATTTTACAAGCCGCCTATAAGGCACCTCACACGGCTTAACTACTACCATATTGAATTAGCAACCGGCACCAACGGCCTAACGTGGCTTGCTTCCGGTCACTAAGCATTAAAAAAACCTTATTTTTAGGGTTCCGTACCCAAAGAGTAAAACAGGACCCAATTGCGGGACTCCGCTGTCCATCTGTCTGTCCGTCTCTCACCAGGCTATATTTCATGAACCGCGATAGCTAGACAGTTGATATTTTTACAGATAATGTATTTCTGTTGCCGCTATAACAACAAATACAAAAAAAATAGAAAAAGTCGAACAATAAGGCGGGTGGATCTTCATACAAAAATCTTTTTTTTTTAAAACGTGAAGAAACTAGCGCCATCTAGTATGGTGGTATAGAACCCTTTGTACTAGCGCCATCTAGTATGGTGGTATAGAACCCTTTGTACTAGCGCCATCTAGTATGATGGTACGAAACCCTTTGTGTGCGGTTGCGTCTCGCACTGGGCCGGTTTTTTTCCTAAAAATAGTACGGCATTAAGAGTTTTTCGTCCCGGGAGTTGAAAGTTTGTTGTGTAGGTATGTAGGTTTCCGGAATTTAAAAAAAAATGTAAAATGTCAGCGTATATTGTATCAAAAATATGCGCCAAATATTCTTATGCGCTGTAAATGTATGTACGCTGTAATTGAAATCAGGCATTGCTTTCTGAAAGACTTGTCGATCCACACTATCAGCTAGAAAACTTTCGAATATTAGGGCCCTTGTATATTTTTCTCACTCGCTAACTCTTTCTAAAATGGGCGGGTTATAAAAATGATATTCGTTACCTAGCAAAAAAAATTGCACTGCGGTAAAAAGTGCAGCACGTAAACTGTAAAAAGATTTTGAATTATAATTTATTACAGAAACCAACAGAAACCGTACTTTGTCTAAAGTCAGATACCAGAAGGTAGCGGGGGTCTAATTTTCCGAGGCTTTTAGTGTGGGCCCAGTTTCCACGCACGCCCTAGTAACAACTGCACAATGAGTCCAAGACTTTCGGGGCTGCCACTTGGTTGTATAACTAAAGAAAGAATGATGTAGGCCATTCATATAATACTTATGAAAAAATATCTTTACTTCTCTTTTTTATTACATGACTGCCCACTAAAAAAAGTGTATTGTTTTCAGGTCTTAATGTTTGTGTGTTTCTTTTTTCCACGATAGGTTCTAAACGGCTTAATGGATTTTAGAGGTATCATGAGATTCGCCTTGATCACGTGAGTGACAGGATACATTTTACCCACGTTCCCAAAAAGAAGGTTGAAGTTTTTTTTAAGCAGTCTCTTTTTTTTATTAAATTTTTAATTTATTTACAACTAACAATTCGTAGTGTTCCCACTGCTGGGGTTTCAGTGTCTTGCCATACGGTGCCACAGTATAGTTATACAATTGCCTAACGATCTTTGATCCTTTTTGAGTAGGTACCTACTAGCCAAAAAAAATGTGATGAGAATATTAACAGCTACAATCGTCAGTGGACTCGACCGGTAACGACTCGGTCCTCCTAACCAGAGGTACGGGGTTCAAATCCGGACGGCCAATGTACCTATGAGTTTTTCGAAACTTACGAACATATACCTACTTACTGATTACTTTAACGGTTAATGAAAACGTCGTGAGGAAACCTGTACACCTGATTCCAGATGTGTATGAAGGTCACGTTCCACGCGTCCGTAACTGTAAATCTAAATGCCCTACACGTGACCGCGGGTGATGCTAAGTGCAACACCAGGCAACCGCCGCCTATCCCTTGGATAGCACGGTTAACTTCAGTTCAATATATGATTCGCCAACCCTACTTGTAAGCCTCTGCACTCCCACCCTGCTTCGTTCCGAATTGCGCCCGACTCGCCTCACGCTCTGTTTGCGCGCTCAAACTTGTTCCGAGTCTCGACTGTTCCACCGTTGATGGCTTGTTATTGTTGAGGCTTTTAATGCTGCGTTGCATTCGATTTCCATTCAGATTTCAGGTGAGTGGAGTAGAGTTTGGTTGTAAACAATTTAGTTTTCGCTATTTATCGATAGTTTTTTTGGTCATTACTCTTGAAAACTAAGAGGAAGGGATATAGTATTATGATATTACTAGCTGGGGTACCCGGTTTCACTCAGAGGGACCCCATTCACTAAAAAAGGCTTTGAATGGTCCAAACTGTCCCAGAACATTCCACAGCATTTGAAAGTGTTCTGGAATATTCCACAATGATCTGGGATGTTGTTCGGGAATGCTCTAGAACACTCTCAAATGTTCTGGGCTGTTCTGGAAATTTCTAGAGGGCGAAATTTCCAGTCTTTACATCTTCAAAAGCACGCCCTTCGTATAAAAACGGGAACCTTCTTCATGGATAAGGGATAGAGGACTACCACACCATATAACTTCCTTGATCGTACCGGGACTCGTTTCTGAGTTATAGCGGCACGCACGTTGTATACTTTCTTTTATAATATAATATTGGTAATGGGCTATAATTGTACGTTGCCTATTTATTGACTGTTAAAATAGTGTAGAGGAAAAAGCGGCCCTCACTAATACATGATGTAAAATAATTGGTGTAGGATCCGTTAACTGCGGCTTAATATTGAATAACTTTCCACGAGAAACAGTACAATACAATGTTCTTTATTGCACCACATAAAATAATAAATGAACAATATAGAAGAAAGCCTATACAAAAAGCTGCCTAGCAATAAGGCAGCAATTCTTCCAGGCAACCTTTGGATAGGAAAACAGCAATAGAATAATTTAAGAGGCGGCGCAATAATTTAAAACAGAAAAATAATAGAGAAACCCATTTATTAATTCTCTATAAACATCGAAACTCCATAAAAAATGATCAAAATTGTTCGATTACGAAAAAAAAAAAAAAAAATTGACGATGGATCTCTTTGGAAAAGTCGTTCAGTATGATAAGTAAAAGCCCCAGTAATTAACTCTCACACCAATTCTGTTACATCCTGTATAACCGGCAGGTTAGTGATGAATGGACCGACGACCTGGTGAAGATCGCGGGTAGCCGATGTATGCGGGCAGCGCAGGACCGGTCGTCTTGACAGGTCGGCAGGACAGGCCTTTGTCCAGCAGTGGAAGATTTTCGGCTGATATGATGATGGTGGTGGTGATGAGTGGGGACACTATATTATTAACCAGAGTAGTAAAATGTATCTAATGAAGCATGAGAGGGGCCTGCGACTTGGCTTATGAATCAATGATTTAATTAAATAAGAACCGGCCAAGTGCGAGTTTGAATTCAAGCACTGAGGGTTCCGTATCAAAGCATCTTCATAAATCAACTAAATAATTTTTTTGTGCACAATTGGTAAGCCATTGACATCATCTCACCTGATGGTAAGTGATTATGATGCCAAAGATGGAAGCGGGGTTACCAAGATTTCACAACAAATTAAAGAACTGGCTATCTTATCTTTAAGCCGGAACACATGTATACTTTTAAAATTGATATTTGGCGGCAAGTTTTTGATTAGATGGTGGTTTTGCTAGTCAGACGTGCTTAGAAAATGCCCTTCCACCAACGAAAATATTACTAGGTATTCTCTTCTTATCGTGTGGAACAATCAACCGTGCTATCCAAGGGATAGACGGTGGTTGCCTAGTGTTGCAGTTAGCATCATCCGCGGTCACGTGTAGGGTATTTAGATTAACACCTACGGACGTGTGCAGCGACCTTCGTTTTTTTTTAGTTTTCTTTCCACCTTACACTACACTACACTACACTACCCTACCCTACACTACCCTACCCTACACTACCCTACCCTACACTACCCTACCCTACACTACGCTACCCTACCCTACACTACACTACCCTATCCCTACCCTACACTACACTATCCTACCCTACCCTACATTAAAACCAATTATTTTTTGACTGATGATAATATAATTTTTTTAATGAAGAATATCATATTTTAATACTTAATTTCCTATTCCCGACAAAGACAAATGCAAAAACACAAAAATCATAAAAATTGGTCGATCCATTCTTGAGTTATAAATGGTGTAACTAACAAGACTTTCTTTTATATATATGGATTATTGAAAACACTAAACACGTTAAAAAAACCGACTTCCATCGCAACAACTTATTACAATTTTGCATTATTATTTTTGGTTGTTAATTTTCTAATAAAGTACTACACCGATTTTGATAAAATTTATATACGACCAACTTGTGAGCATACCCTATCGTTTAAAAAAAAATTCAAAATCGCTTTACAATCTGGGAAGATATCGCGTAACGAACATACAAGAAAAAAAGAAACATACAGTCGAATTGAGAACCTCCTTTTTTATTCACAATTGGTAAGCCCTTGGCATCATCTCACCTGATGGTAAGTGACGATGATGCCGAAGATGGAAGCGGGTTTACCAAGATTCCCCAATGCAATGGAGAACTGGCTGTCTTATATTCAAGCCGGAACAAATCAACGTTGTTAAAACTGATGTTTGGCGGCAAGACTTAGATAAGATGGTGGTAGCTGGCAAGGCGGGCTTAGAAAATGCCCTACCACCAACCAAACCGAGTCTTACAAGTTGACCCCACCGGGAATCGAACCCGCGACCTCCTGTTGCGAAGCGAATGGACTAGCCATTGCACCATGGAGGAGGTCCTCCTTTTTGGAAGTCGGTTAATAATAATTATAGCCGATAAGATAATAACACATGATCGCGAATCATGATGAGCAACTAGATTCTAGACTTGCAGGAAGTAATATGCAAGGTCCAATGGGGTGGTTACCACCGCTTTACACCTTGCTGGGTTTCAGCGGGTGGGGCGAGATAGCCAGCGAGATTAATGCCACACGAACCGGTTAATCGAGCCATGCCTCTAGGATCAAATAAGCACTAATGACTCCCCTAGAAAAGTATTAAGTCTACGAATAGATTTAATAGAATAGATGCGCTCCGGTTGTCAGAGTAGATACAGGAGAACGTAGTCATTTTCCATCAGATAGGCCTTCAGCATTTGCCACCATTATCAAGCATTGGAAACAGAAATACGTCATCTGTGAAAAAGTTCATGAAATACAGGCTGTAGTGACAGACGGACAGACAGACGGACGGGCAGCGGAGTCTTAGTAATAGGGTCCCCTTTTTATACTTTGGGCACGGAACCCTAAAAATCAGGTGGCTTGATTTTAAATTTCAATTTATGTTCGCCGACCGATCAGTTATTTAGCTAATTGACAGTTAGGTACTTCGTTTGAAGCTTTAAAAAGCAACAAAGATATTCAAATTTTAATATTCGAATTTCTAAAATTCATTGTTAAATCTTTAGGCTTGAATGAAATTTTCTTTTTAATTTATTCGTCGTCACAGATACCAACAATGGCGCAAACGGTTTCATGGTTCATTATTATACGCTGTTTGATTTACAAAGTGGCCAGGGTTTTTTACGTGCCCGAGCGTTAAAATCCTGTTTGATTAAATTTGTACTTTAATTTTCATTTCTGTTTTAATTTATAATCTTCAACATTTACTTTCAACCGCTTCCGTGGTGTAATTTTTAGTCCATTCATTTCATAAAAGTAGGTCACGTGTTGGATTCTCGGTGGGGTCAAACTTCATATGATTCGGTTTGGTTGGTGGTAGGGCATTTTCAAAGCCCGCCAGATAAAAAAGAAAGAACAACAAGGTGATATTAATATTGTTGTGTAAAATTATTTTAATGCGAGAAATCAGCCTTTTTTTTCACACAAAGGTGGTAGCGTAAATTTTTAGCTTCAAAAACACAAAGTATTCCCTTACTGCTTGGGGGTCAAGACGTAATTACTTGCGGCTCACGCACTGCGCACCCTCGATAACAGTCAAAAAACTATGTTCAAGAGAGCAAAGCCGCTGGCAAAATCTTGTCAAGAATAAATTATGAAATCTTGATCACTAAATTGCCCTCCTAGTTAAACTTCAAAAAATCTTACGCGTTTAGTTTTCCATAAAGTCTTAAATTTTTAATTCACCGAAATCACGAAATTAGTACACACATGTCGCTGCTAAACTATGACGTCACGCCTAGGTAATTCTAACATTTTTAGAACAAAATGTTGTTTTTGACAGATGATAAAAAGTAACTCAGATAACTAGCATTCGTCATCCCTTTTACTGTTTTATGACTATCAAAAAGAGTGTAAATTTTACCTATTTTGAATAAACATCTTGAAATCTTGAAAAAAAAATATGAAAAGTCATCCTTAGCTAGATCACACATTATATAATAGTGCTAGACGATTTTGTCTTGGTTTACCGTGAGCTTTTCGTGTTTATATTGAATCGTTAATCAGCTTTTTGTTACGAAAACCTTGTTCCTCCGTAATTCCATATAATATTCCGCCAGACTAAATCATACGAAAAAATTCTTCAGGACATTTTACCGAAATAGCAACATACATATACTTAGCAAACGTAAGCGGCTTAGCGCAGTGATCCATGAGGTGCTCCCATGCATGGCAGGGGAAACGTCTCATCGCGATGGTTCCATACGTGTTTTTATGCCCCTCATCTACATTCTTGCATAAATTCGTTTTGCAACCAGACAGTTAGTAGCACAATGTAGTTAAGAGCGTCGGTGGCGTAACGGCTAGGGCCGCTAACTCCTATCCGGGGGGAGGTCGTGGTTCGAATCCTGCCAGGTACAAATGTGTTTTCAAATTTCTATTTCATATGTACGTTAATCCGACGCTTTTACGGTGAAGGAAAACATCGTGAGGAAACCTGCACACGCCTGCGAAGAAAATCGAAGATTGTGCGTAAAGTCAACCAACGCGCACTGGGTCCGCGTGGTCGACTAAGGCCCGATCGCCCTAATTCAGGGTATGCTCGAGCCCCTCGGCGGGGACGTATATGAGCTGATATGATGATCTGTTGACATGCATAAAGTATATCAAGCATTGGTAGTGGCTTATTGACAAAGGAAGCGCGAAGCGCGGGCGAAGCATCTTCGTTTCTGCTTGTGCAAGAAAGCTTTCGTATGCAGGTCGTATGCAGGTCGTATGCAGGTCGTATGCAGGTCGTATGCAGGTCGTATGCAGGTCGTATGCAGGTCGTATGCAGGTCGTATGCAGGTCGTATGCTGTTCTCTGCAGGTCACATTTTTCAAACGATTCTCGTGATTTTGTGAGCAGATTCGATGATTACTGTATGGATTTTTTTGACGATTCAGTTTTTGAAATGGCTGAGTCATGGGGTGGGTGTGAAAACATAAAAATATAATATTTCAGCCATTTCGAAAAATTCGCGAGGTCAACATCTCACCGAACCACAGTTATTATTTTATACGTTATATTATATATGTTATACAGATCCTCTGACCGATCAAACTATCGGCCAACTTAAAATCGCAAGTGCGCGCAGGCTCTAAATCTAAAATTTAAAGATTGAAAAAGCTAAATATTTTATTTATATCTGAATTCTACTTAAAAGTAAATAAAAATGGATAAAAAAGCGTCGGTGGCTCAACTCAATGATTTTAATTATCTCAAAGAATCGCCATGTTTATTAGTACCTAAGCTAAAATAAAAATATTACTTTTTGTGTGAAAACTTATTTTCTTCAGGAGTTACACCTGTCTAGATAGAGTGGATCTAAAACATTATCTAAATACAAAACTTCATCAAAATCGTTAGAGCCTTTTCCGAGAAACCAATTAATTAAGTACAAAAATTGCTCGCTTAAAGTAATAAGATAAGACTCTCATTACCATCTCATATTTCAAACACGCGATATATTTTTTTAAAATCTTCTACGTCTTGATGAAATTTGGCATGTAGGTAGCCTGTGTCACTAGGAAGGACATAGGCTATTTTGTATCCCGTGAATATAACATAATCTGATGCAGTTCCCGAGGGAACTGAAAAAATACTTTTTCCGGTTAATTATTTTAATATTGTAATGGACTGTTGTGATTATTTACACAGATTGTTGAGGGGGTGGGAATAGACATAATTTTCTAATTTGCATATTACCGAGGGATCTGGAGAAAACTCATTCATGTGCACGCTCACGAGTCGCTTGCTGCTCGCGCACCACTCACCCTCAAAAACAGTCATAAAAACGATGTCCATGCGAGCGAAACCGCGGGCAAAAGCTAGTACCTTATAATCTACGTACGAGAGTCGATCGGGAACGCATTATGGAACAGGTCACGTGCCGCGGTCGCTACGTTCCGTTTTCACGTCGGCACGGCGGCGGGCGCGGCGGGCGAAGCGTGTGCATTCAAATGCAAATTATACAAGAACAGGATGCGTGCGATGGAACGTTCTCGGCTCCCACTTGTATTATGAAGCGTAAGGTCATTAGGTATGTGACGTTCTATATTTTGAAATGAGTTTGATAACTGAAAGCAATTTAAGGTTTCCCAACAAAATTGTATTGGAACGCCAAGGACACTGCTGCCCATCCTCCGATTTGTTCTCTTAGTAGCCTCTAACGACACCTTCGGGAGGAGAAGGGGTGCTGCTATTCTAGGGGTGCACCATACGCCACTCTCTGCGTCTTCAAGCCTAGGTACAGTGCAAAAATTTTATTTTACATTTAGTCTGCGTTAAGAACATGTGCAGCGGTTATTTGAACATTATACTTATCGAGTTGGCTCTGATTGTATGGGATTTTGAGAGCGAATGCTTTATCTATATATACTAGCTGTTTCCCGCGGTTTCACCCGCGTGGACAACGTTTCTATGACTTTTCGAGGGTGCGCAGTGCGCGAGCCGCAAGCGGCTCGCGAGCGTGGTAAAAAGTAACCTATGTCTGAATCCAGGTCCTAATCTGTCTACCTACCAAATTTCAGCCAAATCCGTTCAGTAGTTTTTGCGGAAAAGCGTAACAGACAGACAGAGTTACTTTCACATTTATAATATTATTAGTAGGGATATATATATATATATATCGCAGCCAACTGGTTAAATCTGCCATTTAATTGAAAGGCTAGCCCGTTGATTGAATGGTGGCATTCAATTGAATGACCGAACAGCGTCACTCAACGTTTAATTAGTTGGCTGGTTGTAAGCGATCCCTTTTAACATAGCGGACGTAAAATCCCATACAACAAAAAGGGAGTTGGCAAAAATTTGTTTTTTTGAAAAAAAAAACTTTAAATGAGCGGGCAAAGGGATATTCGGTTCGGTCAGATTTGATAGATTATACAGTCAAAGAACCTAAGCCAGACTCCCACCCACGGGTATGGGGAGTAATTTTTTTTTGCTCCGGTTGTATAGGTTCCTTGAGAACAGTTGTTCATCATCATCATCATATCAGCCACAAATCGTCCACTGCTGGACAAAGGCCTCCCCCAAGGATTTCCATAAACTGAACAGTTGTTCAGTTTCACAAAAATTATGTCCATGTCCGTCTTTAGGTCACCTATGTGTACCAATGTATGTCACATAAGTGTACCAAATTTAACACAATCTGTCCAGTAGCTTTTTAAAACATACATTTATTTTTTTGTAAAGGCCACGGAACCCTGCATCAAGTCGGACTCGCGCTTGGCTGGTTTCTTATACGGGAACTTGTATACGCCAGATGACTCAAATTGTACGATTTAAACGATTCTATTCTGAGGTAGTGTCGTTGACAATGTTATCACTTACAAGATACTATTGGAATCACTTTGAGATTAGACTCCATTCCATTGAAGTTGCAGCCTTGACTTGCCCTCCAATCGGGTCTGAGCCAGCACAAGTAAAAATAACAATAAGTGGACCAGGGTCTAAATTATTAAAAAAAAATATATGACCACCACAAGCTTTAATAAAATACAAAGAATATCAAATAAAAAACCGGCTAAGTACGAGTCAAACTCGCGCTCCAATGGTTCCGTATCAAAAACGAATTTTTATCTACAGCGCCATCTATAGATGTAGGTAAAAGGGAACTTATTGCTGTTGTCGTATTAATACGTACTTACAGGAAAAATGAAATTTCTATAGTTCAATTATTTAGAAACTTGTTACACTAAGTCAGATCTAGTAGTATGTAGAAGATACTACTACTACTAGATCCCACTAGGTGTCACAAGTTTCTAAACAATTAGACTATAGAAATTTCATTTTTACTGTAAGAATGGAAAGACTTTAGAGTTTCTTATATATTTTCCTGTAAACTATCCATTTTTTCGAAATTTTAGGCCCCGCAGTTTCCTACACTCCTTACCCGTACATTCCTGATTCGATCGCGTAGAGAAATAACCAGCATAGCTCGCTTCATTGCCCTTTAAGTGACCTTGAGCCTTCTTATGAGGCACATAATAAACGACCGTCTCTCAGTTCCGTATATCATCACTGGCAACACACACTGGTCAAAGACCTTAGTATTGAGACACTGCGGTATTTGGGACGTGAAGATATTGCGAAGCTTCCCGAAAACTGCCCAGCCGAGTTGAATTCGTCGATTGATCTCTTTCTTGAAGTTGAACCTACCTAGCTGGACTGTTCATCCCAGGTATACATATTCGTCAACTGATTCCAGTGTAGATACTCATCTTACCCTCATATGATTCAATAAAGTGATTAATTTGTATGTGTGCTGATTGTGTTGCCTAAATAGGTTAAATGTCAAGAAGTTTTCGTTACTTTGTATTTTGAACTTTGATTCGAAATCTAAGATTTCGTTCATTTACTGCCACCCGGGCCGTATCCCACGAAGCGCCCACACTTTGTCGTGTATGGCTGAGACCCCGATCCTTTGACCGATGAACCTACATATACAGGATGATTTCGGGGTCGTGATCCCAACCATTTTTTTCTGACTCAGTAAATGATTGCGATGCTACCTGTATTTATTTTAATTGAAACAAAGATGATTCGTTATTTACGTATTTTTATTTAAAAATTATTATTGACTCAAAATGCGTGGTCACCCTACTTTTAATTACACCTTTTTATTAATTTTTATTAATAGTAGGGTGACCATGATCTCGAATTATCGCAGTTTTTTTTTGCTGACTAAAAGTAAAAGTCGCTGGTGTACTGTTAGTCCTGACCTATCGTGATCCTTAGGAGAAAGTAAGTTAAATGCTTCTTTCTTGCTCCACGACCCCGTAATCACCCTGTATATTTACAGCTATAACGCCAGTGATCTAATAAGCACCTATACATTTTGATGTTTTGTTTGTAGTGAAAACTTCTTTAGGGGCGTTGGGCATTTTTAGAGATGGGAAAACACCATTGAACTCGCAACACTGCAACCGTTTAAAGTAACCGACACCTTACCAGGAACACTCGCAGGGTCAAAACTTATAAAACTGTATTTGAGATGGGAAAACCATGGAACTTGTGACACCGTAACCATTTTAAGTAACCGACACATTAACAGGAATACTTGCCGGGTCAAAACTTATAAAACTGTAATTTGAGATGGGAAAAATCCATTGAACTCGCGACACTGTAACCATGTATCATAACAGACACTTTACTAGGTACACTCTCAGGCTCAAAACATATAAAACTGTAAAAAGTTTACAGTTCTGTCGGCACTCCCGGAGTTTTTAGGTTTTTATATGTGAACCTACTTTTGCGGTTGACCACGCTCGCATCTTCACATGGCGTAGCGCGTACGCACTTAATAATAATGGCAAGCAGTTTTTTCAATTCACAGTTGGTAAGCCCTGACGATGATGCCGGAGATGTAAGCGGGATTGTCCAACCAGGATTGTCCAACGCAATGAGGAGGTGGCTATCTTAACTTCATGGCTGAACACATCGATGCTGTTAACAAATACATTGATTTTTGAGAGCCAGGAGATGGTGGTAGAAAGGCACAGAAAAAGTCCTTCCACTATTTCAGATCAAAAATTTACTTTTTTTTTACAATGTCTGTCTGTTACATTTCTAAAAGTTAAGTCCCGCCGGGAATTGAACCCGCTACCTCCTGATGTGAAGCAAGTGGATATATATATTGTAACAAAATTAGCTGAAACTATTTTAACTGGTGCTTCTACCCATGAAACTGAACAACTTTCCCCATGGAACCCATAGTCAAATCGAAAAAAAAAATTTGGCTCTCCCATACTAACTCGATCCGCTGATCAGCCAACTTAGTATGGGAAGTTCAATTTTTTTTTGAGATTTGACTATGGGTTTCATGGGGAAAGTTGTAAAGTTTCATGGTAACAAGCACGAGTTAAAATAGTTTCAGCTAATTTTGTTAGACCTTATATATATAATTTATTTAAAATTGCTGTCTTGTATATATTATGGTTGTTTATTGCTCATATACGTCCCAACCGAGGGGCTCGCGCCTACCCTGCAGTAGGGCGCTCGGACCTTAGTCGACCACGCTGGCCCAGTGCGGGTTGGTCGACTTTACAAACAACCTTTGAGTTTATTCCCAGGAGTATGCAGGTTTCCTCACGACGTTTCCCTTCACCGTACGGGCGTCGGATAAACGTACCTACATATGAAATCGAGATTCGAAAGCACATTGATATACGTGGCTGGGTTCGAACCACGATCTACCGGACAGGAGGTAGCGGCAGTAGCCTTTACGCCACCGACGCTCATTTATTGCATATGGTCTTATATACCGTTCTTGAAATTATATACGACCCTGGCAGGGTATTGCAACATAGAACAAAAAACAGTACACCTTTAAAATATTCAAGAAAATAATTTAAAAAAACGTTCTATTGGCTAACAGTTGTCAAAATATCAATAGTACAATTAATTATGATTTAGAATTTTATTTAAATACATCTCGTGTCAAAAATTAGCCATTACTAGTACTTTACAATTTAAAAACTGGTTAGTTGAGTCCTAGTAGCATTACAATAGTAAATCACAGGATGTAAAAAAAATTGGTGTAAGACCCGTTAACTAGGGGTCCTACTCATCATACTGAACAACTTTCCCCAGGGAACCTATAATCAATTCTCAAAAAAAAAATTGAACCCTTCATACTGAAATGTACAAAATTAGCCGATCAGCTGATCGTAAAAAAATCAGTATGATGAGTAAAAGCCTCAGGTAACGGGACCTACACCAATTTTGTTACACCGTGTCTAATATATATACTTTGACCGTGTACCCCTCAAGCCCGCTGGAACGTATACGTTCCAGTAGAGAGCGCACGACTTTGAACTCAATTTGTGAATAAATACGATACATAATCATTAAGTTGCTCATTTCTCTGCCCTTTTGTAAAATTAAGTATTTCGTGCTCTCCTGTAACTAAAGGTTGTCTGGAAGAGATTGCTTTTAGCAATAAGACCGCCTACTGTACACTTCATTATAATAACTTTATGTATTAGCTTTACGAAACTGTTTTAGTGTACTATAAGTGTAAATAAATAAATAAATAAATAATCGTGTGTCTCTTTGTTGTAGTCCGGTTCTTGACCGGATAATCCCTAAGCTTCCTAAAGAAGACGTTTTCTTTGATTTCATATTTTATTATAGATCTTGAAGGCCTTCATAAATTAACGCAGAACTGTTTTTAAATATTATGTATATTCGTTATTCTTGGAGTCGGAAAAGATTTTTCAAACGTGAATTTCTCAATGTTTTTTACCATTTAATATTTCCATTTCATAGATGAATGTAATCATCATATCAGCCGAAAGACGTCCACTGCTGGACAAAGGTCTACGCGAAGGATTTCCACAACGACCGGTCCTGCGCTGACCTAGATGCATGTATGTATATACAGGTAAACAATATGATAGCATAACATCTCAT
Organism: Coleophora flavipennella; assembly: GCA_947284805.1. Lineage (NCBI taxonomy): Eukaryota > Metazoa > Arthropoda > Insecta > Lepidoptera > Coleophoridae > Coleophora > Coleophora flavipennella. The sequence goes on from OX369305.1 coordinate 9,994,470, forward strand.
CATTAATAATCTGTAGGTTTTGAATGATTAACTGCGTAGTAAAAGTCTACAATTTCAACTCCATTAAAATATATTATAATATAAACTTCTCAACTCCAGAGGAAAACAAATCTAATAACATTTTCACAAAGCATTTTCAAAGTGTTATCTATTCAGAAACACATAAACTTTACACATACAGACACAGCTAGTGAGGTAACCGAAAACCGAATAAACTGGGTAAAACCGGAATCGTAACCGCTTCAAACGAGTTGAAACTAGTTTCAAATCAAAATTGCGCGCTTTGATGTGGCGACAAGGATATTCCGAATTTGAAAGTAACAAACACTGACATTTTACGTAGATGTATTTATAGACAAGCGAATAGGGATGACGAATGCTAGTCATCTGAGTTACTTTTTATCATCTGTCAAAAACGGCATTTGGTTCTAAAAATGTTAGAATTACCTAGTGACTTTATAGTTTTGTGATTTTGGTGAATTAAAAATTGAAGACTTGATGGAAAACAAAACGAGTAAGGTTATCCGAAGTTTAAGTAGGAGGGCAATTTAGTGATCGAGAGTTCATAAATATATTTCTGATGCTGTCGTCATTCCTATTCGCAATTCACGCATTTTTTAGGGTTCCGTAACCAAAAGGTAAAAACGGTTATTGCTTTAGTTAGTTTATCGCTCGCTTTACTTAGATTTTCATGATCATTTTATGACCTCGCCAATATCCACCTGTATCCATAGATATTTTAAACCTATTAAAAGTGAGATCCTAGAAATATTGTGTTTTTTAGGGTCTCGTACTCAAAGGGTAAAAACGGGACTCTATTACTAAGACTTCGCTGTCCGTCCGTCCGTAAGTCCGTCTGTCACCAGGCTGTATTTCATGAAACGTGATAGCTAGACATTTGAAATTTTCACAGATGATTATGTCTGTTGCCGCTATTACAAAAAATACTAAAAATTAGAAAAAGTGAAATTCTCCATACAAAAAACGTGTTTTTTTGATGCGTCAAGAAAGTAGCGCCATCTAGTATGATAGTACGGAACTGAATAAACTAGCGCCATCTAGGATTATTGTACGGAACCATATTATGTGTGCGGTTCTGACTCACTATTGGCTAGTTTTGTTTTACGTAGGTGAAATACTTAGTTTTAATTCAATAATCTTACCAAAAAAGCGTCGGTAGCTCATCGGTAACGACTCGGTCCTCCTAACCAAAGGTCTCGGGCTCGAATTCGGACGGCCAATGTACCAATGAGTTTTTCGAAACTTATGTACATATTATTACCGATTTATTGCTTTAACCGTGAAGCAAAAAAAAACATCAAGACAAAACCTGCACATCTGATTCTAGATGTGTATGAAGGGCGCGCTGCATACGTCCAAACCAAGGTAACCGACATAGCTTAAACAGAATCGCTAAACTTACGAGTAAGTGGCAGTGGGCGGGGCACATAGCTCGTAGGAAAGTTTACTGTTGGGTTAGTAAAATTCTCGAGTGGTTACCGCTTACCGGAAGACGTAGCATATGTGGGCACTCAGAGGATCGACGACCGAATACCTCGTTGTGGGAGGCCCTGGTCCAGCAGTGGACGTCTTTCGGCTGATATGACCAATGTTTGACTAATTTGAGAACAAATTTTTGATGTTGGATTGCGGAACAAAACTTATAACATGTTACCCTGAATATACAGGATGACTTTCAATTAGTTCTTGATAACAACAGGTATGCATGTACTCGTGATTACAAACAACATTCCCAAGGAAACTATACGTCAAGTCAGAAAAATAATTGTTGGTCCTCGATACATAAGTTATAAAATCAGCAAAAAATTTTTTTTTTCATATTTGACTTAAAGTTTCTTTGGGAAAATTGTTTGTAATCACGAGTACATTCATATTCTTTGCTATCAAGAACCAATTAAAAGTCACCATACATATATTATGATGAGGATAGATGGTAAAAGTGCTAGTCCTCCTCAATATCACGGTAAAATTTGAGAACGCATTTTCACGGCATTTCCCTGAATACAAAGGTAACTTAACTTCAGAGACGTGCCGTAAAAATGGCAGCATCCCGGACATCCTGTGCCCCGTGCCCCATACATTACGCAGAGGAAGCTGGCAATAACCGAGTCTCGAGGCCCCACAGCTTAGCGTTATGAATTTGGGGACATTTGGATACCAAGGACCTTAAAATCACTTCGTAAGGAGAGGCACTTTGGTAGAGTCTATCCAGTTTTACATGGCTTTTTACGTATTTGGCTTAAAGATATTTTCATGCAAAAAAAGCGAAATTGAGGTTTTGATGGGGATCGATTGTTTTATACTTGGAGAGGCTTCAAACTAAAAAAAATATGTGTGTGGATATTTAAAAATGGCTTTACCGATTTTCATGATACTTTGTGAGTTACAACACACACACATATATATAATTATATTTTGTCCTTTAATAAATTCCTTTGTATATTTCATAACTTTTTTATTTTTATTCACAATTGGTAAGCCTTTGACAACATCTCACCTGGTGGTAAGTGACGATGTTGCCGAAGATGGAAGCGGGCTTACCAAGATTCTCCAACGCAATGGAGAACTGGCTATCTTATCTTCATGCCGGAACACACCAATTTTATCATCATTGATATTTGTCGGCAAGACTTAGATAAGATGGTGGTAGCTAGCCAGGCGGGCTTAGAAAATGCCCTACCACCAACCAAACCGAGTCTTACAATTGACCCCGCCGGGAATCGAACCCGCGACCTCCTGTGTAAAGCCAGTGAACTTTGCCTCTGAGCTACGGAGGCGGTTAAATAAAATTAAGTGTACTTCTCTTAGTACTCTCTTTGTATGTCATGTTTTTAGCTTGGAAAAGTTTATGTTTTTGGACCCCTTGGTACACGCCTAGCCTGGTGTGGTGGGACCACTACTTAATGTATTATCGTATCACTATGTTTGTGGTAATGAAATATAATTTATTTATTTATTATTTAATTTATTTACTAGAAACTAATGTGGCCTACTGGATTGAGCAGTTATTTATTCCAGGAATGATCGTAACAAGGTTACTCCCATACAAAGTCAAACTATGTATTTGTAAATTTTCCATCAAGTAATACACCTCTGTAAGTGTCTTTTTTATTTAATTTATTGGTATTGATATTGATGATATTGAAGCTAATAGAAATACTCCTTACAGCCGAGCTGTGCACACTTTTCCACTTAGCGTTCACCGTTCTGGCATACAGAAGTCAATATAAAAAATACACTTATAGAGGTGTATATATATATATATATACCAATATAAATATCAAGGCAAGTATTACGGGTATTTATTATTATAGCGTCAATGTTCAGTAAAATAGCGACTCAAAGCGACAATGCATACCTTGCACATTTAAGGACACCGAGCAAACACCAAGTCTCTTTCATTCCAATATAATCTGACAGAGATGGATTTTTCACTGTTGTCAATTTCTGAAACGCTATCTCTGTCAGATTATAATAAAGGAATCAAGAGACTTGCATTTTGCAGCGCCTATCACCATAAGCACTTATGATCAAAAACAAATAATCATCAATTAGTTTAAAAAACACGCTTTTAGTAAACACGTTAAGTAGTTATCTTGGATGTCCGCCATGTTGGATTTAAGTCACGTGACTATTTTTTCGTATTCCTGACAGAAAAACCTTTCATTTGATACCCATATCATGGGGGTGCATTTCAAATAGCCTGTCCGCCATCTTGGACGTCCGCCATATTGGATTTAAGTCACGTGACTATTCTTTTCGTATTCCCGACAGCAAACCCTTTCATTTGATACCCATATCATAGGGGTGTATTCCAAACAGCCAGTCCGCCATCTTGGGGAGGCCGCCATATTGGATTTCTATTGACGTTTCTTAGCTAGTCATGTATTTTCATCAGAACTCAGAGCGTGTTCAAAATTTCATCCTAATCGAAGACCGGCAAGTGGGTCAAATTAAGATTCCAAGATTTTCTTACATAGTTACAAGTGAAGCTATTAAAAGCGTGTTAAAAATATTAAAATCTGTGAGTGTCGAAAACAGAGTTGGACTTAATACAGTTTTGACATGGACAGGTAGACGATTTCTTTAGCTAACTAGATCAGTAATAATAATTCCTACAGTTTTCATACAAAAATACTGAGAAATCTCGAAAATCTGCAGCGCGGCCGAGACGCGCATGCGCGGCGAAATTACCACCCGCGCGCTTGTTTGCTTTTCTGTTCTTTTGTTTCGCGCTCTGGAAAGGTTATTACGTTCTACCAGAGGGCTCAGTTTTTTTTTCGATATAAGTACATTTTAAAGCAAAATGTTTGGTAGGCCTGGTCCTTAGGTTGTAATGTAATGTCTTCTACTTTGGGGATATTTTTTGTGAGTGCGTTCTTGAGGGTATGACGGTCATGTGACGTGAATGAATTTCATAAATAAATCATTTTGTATGCACAATGAAGAGAGTAAAAAAATCTTTTTGAGGAGAAAGTTAGGTGTGTGACTTAGAGTGTCGTAAATTACAGAAATCTGTACAGTTCTTTGAGTTATAAAGTTATTTATTTAACTTTTAATTATGTTTTAAGTTAATTAATTATAGAAAATTTTATGTTTGAAGTTTGTTGCAAGACATTCTCTTTTGGTTTGGTATACAGGGTGAAAAGTGGAGATGGAGCACACAGAGAAGCTACCAGATGAATTATAGTTACAAGAAAACGTACTTAAGACACTAAAACTAACTTTCGAAGGTTTTTTTTATCTATAACTAGGTTTTTCCCGCGGCTCCGCCCGCGTGGACATCGTTTTTATGACTGTCTTAAGGGTGATTAGTAAATTATGTCGTTTCCCACCTACTTAACCATCTCTGTGTAAGAAATCACAACAATCGAGTATTTTTTTAGTTCCCTCAGGAACTGCATCAGATTATGCTATTTTCCCGGGATAAAAAGTAGCATATGTCCTTCCCCGTGACACAGGCTACCTGCATGCCAAATTTCATAAAGATTAGTCAAGGCGTTGAAGCGTGAAAAGGTAACAAACAAACAAACACATTTTCACATTTATAATATTAGTAATGATTGGTAAGCCCTTGGCAGCATCTCAACTGATGGTAAGTGACGATTATGCCGAAGATGATAGCGGGCTTACCAAGATTCCCCAGCGCAATGAGGAACTGGCTATCTTATCTTCAAGCTGAAACACATCAAAGCTGCATGCTGTTAGCGTTGATGTTTGTCGGCAAGACTTAGATAAGATGGTGGTAGCTAGCCAGGCAGGCTTACAAAATGCCCTTTCACCAATCAAACGAGACTTACAAAATAAGAGTCCGCCGGGAATCCAACCCGTGACCTTCTGATGTGGAGCTAATGGACTTAACCATTACGCCATGGAGGAGTACTTCTGTACAGACTACAGACAGAAAGAAAGCGGGTAATATATACAAAAACTTTTAATGACACCATTCGATTCTTTTTTTTGTTATAAGGATCAACTAATTGTAAGTCTTAGACCAGCTAAGGTTATGGTACTAGAAATGGCAGAAATCGCAAAAAAAATCCTATACATAAATTATGAAAAATTTAAAAATCTCATTTTCTTCTCTAATGATGCCAATTGGTTCTGTCTCTGATGAATAGCAAAATACTTTATCGAACCATGTTAGGTTCAAGTACAAAAAAACCGGCTAAGTGCGAGTCAGAACCGCACATATAGGGTTCCGTACCGTCATACTAGATGGCGCTAGTTTCTTAAGTTCCGTACTATCATATACTAGATGAAAATAGTTTCCTCACGTTAAAAAAAACAGGTTTTTTTTATGGAGACTTTCACTTCTAATTTTTAGTATTTGTTGTTTTAGGGCCAACAGAAATACATCATTTGTGAAAATTTCAACTGTCTAGCTATCACGGTTCATGAAATACAGCCTGGTGACAGACGGACAGCAAAGTCTTAGTAATAGGGTCCCGTTTGTACTCTTTTGGGTACGGAACCCCAAAAAACTAAGAAGAAACAATACAATAGTAGTAAAATTACAAGTTCTATTTTTTTTTTTTTTACTATTGGTAAACCCTTGGCATCATCTCACCTGGTGGTAAATGACGATGTTGCCGAAGATGGAAGCGGGCTTACCAAGAATCCCCAACGCAATGGGGAACTGGCTGTCTTATCTTCATGCCGGAACACACCAATGATATCAACATTGATATTTGGCGGCAAGACTTAGATAAGATGGTGGTAGCTAGCCGGGCGGGCTTAGAAAATGCCCTACTACCACCCAAACCGAGTCTTACAATTGACCCCGCCGGGAATCGAACCCGCGACCTCCTCTGAAAAGCCAGTGAAATATGCCGCTGTGCTACGGAGGCGGTTAAACATTGGGCCCTAGACTCCGCAAACGCTGAAATTTTTGTTTGTGGCACATCACCTAACACGCTACTCTAACAGTCTCTTCAAAAAGCGTTTGAATAGATTTTTTGAGTATCGTTAAGACCTTGATAATAACCCCAGTGGGAAAGAATTCGTGTGGCACCGGCAGTAACATTATTATAGCATCGGTGGCTCAAACGGTAACGACTCGGTGCTCCAAACCAGAGGTGTCGGGTTCAAATCCGGACAGCAAATGTACCAATGAGTTATAAGAAAATTGCAGCTCAGCTCATATACGTCCCCACCGAGGAGCTCGAGCCTACCCTGAATTAGGGCGAACAGGCCTTAGTCGACCACGCGGGCCCAGTGCGGGTTGGTCGACTTCACACACAACCTTTGAGTTTCTTCGCAGGCGTGTGCAGGTTTCCTCACGATGTTTTACTTCACCGTTAAGGCAATTGGTAAGTATGTTTGGTAAGTATATTGGTACATTGGCCGTCCAGATTTGAACCCAGTACCTCTGGTTAGAAGGACAAGAAAAAGATAAGATAAGAAAATTACGTACATATAATTACCGATTGCTTTAAAAGTGAGGAAACCTGCACATCTAATTTCAGATATGTATGAAGTTTACACGGGCACACGTCCGTAGGTGTAAATCTAAATGCCCTACACATGACCGCGGATGATGATAAGTAGAACACCAGCCAACCGCCGCGCCGTCTATCACGTTAACTGTGTCACACGATAAGAAAGAAAGTAATATTTTTCAGGTGTCATGAATGTCTAACTTAAGCTCCTTAACAAACAAAAGGATAGGTAGGTACTCAATACTTACCGACTGGGCTCTCTTCATTCCAAAATGAGTCGTCCAGTGTGTAATCGGCTTCTGGAACAAAGAAAAATAAAACTCTCAACGTATTTACATCAAACATTCTCTTTTTATTTGTTTCCAGTTCATTTTTGCTACATCAAACAATAAGAAATAGGTAGATCAAATATTATGTAGGTCGATTATTATACGACCAGCCAATTAAGGGAGCCCCAAGAGGCTTGAGATTCCATACTAACGTAGTTCCGCACTACAAAACCTACATGCCGCATTGAATCCAAACTTTGCGAATATATTGAGTAGACACATATCGATGTTTTTAATTAGTGTTCGATTTACTAATATAAAACGGAAAAAATAAGAGAAGTTTCAAACTTTCAGTAAAAAACTAATTTAAGCCTTCGTTTAGTTTTGTTTCAATTTAGTTTATTGAAAACTAATTACAAACATCGATATGTATCAACTCAAAATATACGCAAAGTTTGGATTCAATCCGGCTTGTAGTTTTGTATTAAAGTGGAACTACGTTTGTATGGAAACTCGAGCCTCCAGGAGACCCTTAAATAAGTGGAATGCCCTGCCAGCGTCTCTGTTACTAGATTCGTATAATTTAGGAACCTACAAGGCGAAAGTAAATAAATACTATTTGAGTTTGTTTGTCACATTATCGCCTACATCGCCACCTACCATTAGGTAAGATACAGCCAAACACACAATTTTTTTAACACAGAAACCTTATTTTACAAACTAGAGCGTCAGTGACGTAACGGGTAGGGCCGCTACCTCCTATCCGGGAGATTGTTGTTCGAAGCCTGCCACGTGCCATCTGTTTTAGAATTTCTATTTCATATGTACGTTTATCCTACGCTCTTACGGTAAAGGAAAACATCATGAGGAAACCTGTACAATTGCACATGCCTGCGAAGAAACTCGAAAGTTGTGTGTAAAAACGACCAACCCGCAATGGGCCCGCGTGGTTGACTAGGGGTAGGATTGAGCCCCTCGGTTGGGACGTAAATGATCTAATATGATCATTTTACAAAGAAAAAATTGGGGTTGAATCTGTTACACCTTTTTGCACGAAGCGTTACGCTTCCTCATTATTATTATTATTTTTTTATTAAAAATTTGAGTGTTTTATTAATTTTATTATGCGTACAATGAAGGAGTGGAACTCCTTGCCTGTGTCAGTGTTTCCCGATTTATATAATTTGTAGATATTCAAAGCAAGAGTGAATAGGCATTATTTGAGTTTTCGTGTACTATCCTCGACCTATCCTCGACTGCATCATCACTTAACATCAAGTGAGTTGCAGTCAAACGCACTTAAATTTTTAATAAAATATTTTTAATGAATATAATATATATAATATCTATATACATATATATTAAATATTTTAATTAATATATATTTATTATTATATATTAGTAAATACAGGTAAGGAAGTAGTGGAAGTCTTTCTTTGCTTTTTTAGTTTATGTAGTTAGAGTAAGATATTAATAATTACAACATTGAATCACTTGTTTAGCCATTATTTAAAAAGCCACCAAATGTTACAATATTATTATATAAATAGGTATACTTTCAGTGCATTTTTTGAAATTGTACACCACTCACCAGTGGCCCCAAAAAACTCAAGAGAATAGAACATGTTTAGGAGCAAGCATTCGTTCAAATGTCGTAACGATATCATAGAATTGACCATTTCACGAAGTGGCTGTCTTAGAATTGGCCACTTCATGAAATGGATTGATCAGATCACGAAATAGCCGGCTATATCATGTCAACAGCATTATCATCACGAACGAACTTATTATCGCTCACTTAACTCAGATTTTCATGATCATTTCATAATTTCGCCAATATCAACTCGACCATTTCATGAAATGGATTGACCAGATCTCGAAATAGCCGGCCATATCATGTGAACAGTATCATCATCACGAAGGAACCTATTATCGCTCGCTCAACTCAGATTTTCATGATCATTTCATGATCTCGCCAATATCCACCCGCCCATTTCATCAAATGGATAGACCAGATCACGAAATAGCCGGCCATAGCATGTGAACAGGATCATTATCACGAACGAACTTATTATCGCTCGCTTCACTCAGATTTTCAACACCATTTCATGATCTCGCCAATATCCACCCGACCATTTCATGAAATGGATTTACCAGATCACGAAATAGCCGGCTATATCATGTGAACAGTATCATTATCACAAACGAACCTATTATCGCTCGCTTTACTCAGATTTTCAAGATCATTTCATGATCTCGCCAATATCCACCCGTATCCATTGACATTTTTAAACCTATTTAAGTAAGATCCTAAAAATATTGTGCTTTTTAGGGTTCCGTATCCAAAGGGTAAAAACGAGACTCTGTTACTAAGAATTCGCTTTCCGTCCATCTGTCCGTCTTTTACCAGGCTGTATTTTATGAACCGTGATAGCGAGACAGTTGAATTTTTTACACATAATGTATTTCTGTTAATTTAAAAACAAATACTAAAAATTAGAAAAAAATTAAGTCTCCGTACAAAAAAACGTGTTTTTTTTAAAACGTAAAGAAACTAGCGCCATCTAGTATGATGGTGCGGAACCCTTTGTGCGCGGTTCTGACTCGTACTTTACCGGTTTTTTATTGTATATGACATGATCCATCCAGTAGCAATAAATCTTTTGATAACAGGTCGTCTTGGGAACATTGCTCATAACTGACCTATTTATATTTCTGGTTACTTCTCTCGTTTGTTGGTAGAACGTATGTTTATTTTAGCCTCCGTGTTTGTAATTACCGATCACTGTGGTGTAGCTGTACAAATTGTATGACGCTCTGTTTCGATTCGAAACTGCGGTTTTCAGAATTCCGTAGTCATTCGTTCCATTCCGTTCGTAAGATCGTTTTGTTTCGTCCGTTTATTTGCACGTTTGTGATTATTGGTAGTTAGTAGTCTTTCAAACTGTTGATGTAATTGAAAAAAACTATGTGTTTTGGGACGCCAGAAAAAGTAGAGTACCTACAGTTTAATAAATGCTAATTACCCTAAAATTAAAATATTAATATCTATAGAATATATATATTAATATCTATAATTTTAATATCAATAGAATATTTTATCTCAAGCCCACAGTACTTATTAGTATTAACTAAAATATTACAATACAGTTTTACCTACTTCAATGTATCTGTTACACTATCAAAAATCCTACTAATATTAAAAAAGCGAAATTTTGTATGTATCAATGTTTGTTACTCTTTCACGCAAAAAATCTTGAATGTTTCTGGCTGAAATTTAGTAGGTAGACAGATTAGGACCTAGATTAACATATAGGCTACTTTTTGCATGCTAGCGAGCCGCTTGTGGCTCGCGCACTTTGTTAACTCGAAAACAGTCATAGAAACTATAAGCAAGTAATTTATAAAATTATAATTACTTACTCATTTGATACCCATTTTAAATTTTATTTGTATTAAAATCTCTGTTTATCAAAAACGATGATACAATTATAATACAAAATGTCATTTTTCATAGTTGATAAAAAGTCATTCAAAGTGCTCAAATGAATAGTAGTCAAAAACCGAATTTTACAATTATAGTGATTTAAAAGAAATACAGGTTGAAATCTAATTTTTTTAGTTTCGCAACTCTCTTTCAGTTCATTTGAACTGTTTGAAAAGTGAATTTTCTATTTGTTATCGTTTTTGGATGAGAATTTTTTTAAGATAGGGTGCTGCGTGCAGCTAGGTACTTAAGTGGTGTAATGTCGTAGCGCTGGACACTGGCTACATCGTTTACAATTGGGTCTGCCTCAAAATTAACGGATTTTTTAAAATTCCGATTTTTATAATGTACCTACATTTTCGATAAGTCCGGAAGGCCACTGATAGCCAAAGGCTACTAAACCTTTTTTGCCATCAACCACACCACCAGGTATTGCCATTGTTAATATAATTACCTCGTTAGTCTCCGAGACAAAGGGTGCCATTTTTCACAACCGAAAGTATATAAATTTTTATTTGGAAAGCCGAGAATATACGAGTTTCAGAGATGTGGGTGACTGTCTCTGTTGGGGTGTTTTTACTTTTAAATTTAGTTTTAAGAGTATTGGTTTTTATAAAAAATGAAAGTATACTAACGAGAAACAAATTTTTTTTTTATAACATATTTACTAAATATGAAAGTGGAGGTGGCATCAACATTTCTCTTGAATATCCAGCTTTGTGAAATAATACTTTCACGAAACCTAAAAAATAGTTGATATTTTTGTTGTAGGTCCTTGGTGGAACATTGTATCATTATTACACTAAATCCACACAAATGGTATATTACTGCAGCGGCCAGCAAAAGAGGCATTGATGGACGAACGTGTAAATGTGGGCGAGGCGATGCCGAGGCACACATACGTAAGTCCATCAATGCCTAAGCTGTGGCCAAGGCTTGTATAAGTTCTTTTCTCAAATAATGCGCAGAAATTGAAATCTCTTTTCAAAATCAATGACGAACAACGAACAACAATATTTTTTCACGCGCCAAAGTGTTCATTTGTTTTTTTTTTCAATAAACAGCGTTCTATTTGCAAGTCAGTCAAACCCTTTGATAAGTTACCTCCTTGGTTGCCATGTTTCGGAATAAACTATTATTCCATTTTTAAATTAAACGACAGATAGTAATTTATTTGACCGCTAAACACGACAGATATGGATTTTCAACTTTTGCCGGCCGCTGCTCTCATGTATTTGGGCAGTACAGCAATTTCGAATTATCTCGAAGAAGGTTGTCAAAATAATGTTCAAATTTCCAAGCAAGTTTGAGAAAAAATAATAAAAGAAATAGGGACGGAGATCAAACAATTTTCTACCGACTTCCAAAAAGGGGAAGATTCTCAATTCATTTGTATATTTTTATATTTGTTACCTCAGAACTACGTCATTTATAAGCCGATTTATAAAATATTTTTTTTTATATTTGATAGCTGTATGCTGCCAGGTCAGTCTCATATGATTTTTATCAATTTCAGTTTAGTAAAATTTAGCAAAATTATACTTTGTTGTTGCGATTGGAGTTGGCTTTTTTTCTTGTTATCAATTATACAGGTATCTAATTATGGATTTTCCATTGGTAAGCCTCTATTCTACGGAAGAAAAAAAAAGGTAAGAATTTTCAATGAATATCTGATACACACCAATATCGACTTAATTGATTCACGTGGAATAAATGCAAGGCCTGACTTAGGTTGAAAGTTCATCTCTATGACTTACATACAAGATGAGTTTTCGATGGCAGATAAGAACACAACCACGCGATAATACGGATGAAATGTGACAGCTTTTGTTCTAGTACTTTTTTAAGGCGGTAATATTACAGATTTTCGTTATATTACGTAAATTACACCTAAACGATAAAAACCCAAGATTGAAAAAAAATACCCTTATAGTTGATGATGTTCCTTAAAATCAAAAGCTATTAGAAATACAATCAAGCAGTTTTGTCTCAATAGAAAAAAATCCCAAAGATAGTTCTACACCGTTACTTTCAACTCTAGTTATTACTAATATTTTGAAGTATAAATTTAATAAAAATTTCAACAATATTTGTTTTGATAATACAAAGTGAGTAACGTTATTATTTTTTTAATATTTAATTGATTTGTCGTTATTTTACTCTTTACATGTAAAGAAAAAGACAGAGACAACTGTCCCAATCAATACCTCGCCTTAATTTAAAAAAAAAAGAGACCTACAGTACTCGCATATGATGTGTAACATGTGACAAAATACTTATGAAATTAATTAATTATCGGGTCGTACATTCACGGGCCGACCCTTCGAATAGTAGTATGTCATCTTTGCCTTTGCCATCACACTAGGCGGAATGGCTATGACAACCTTAGTTTTCGAGAATTAAAAAACGTTCGCATTTCCTGTTACACATTTCCGTCCCATTTCACGAAATCACTCCCACAAATTGCAGGAAAGCGAGAGCAAAGATGTTACACATCAAAAATCCTGTGGGGCACACTGCCTTTGGTTTAACTTGAAACGATATCTCTGGCCTTTTTTTAACTATTACAATTAGTAAAAAATCGAGACTCCATAGCAACCAAGTAAAAACCGCGTAGCTCTGCGCTGGGCGAAGCCCGGAGCGCTACCTCCGAGGCCTGCGAGATTGCTATGGAGACTCGGTTTTGTTACGGCTTGGATGCATTGGAGGAAATAGACAGTTTCTCGTCACTTCCCTTACAGTCCATGTTTTTGACTTGGGAAAATTAAAGACATTTCAGTTTTTTATACTCTCCACATAAATATCATCGACGTACTAGTACCTAACTGAACAATTTGTACGTAGTCGTTTAAATTTTTGTGTTCATTATAAAAGTGTTAGAACAAAAGTTGACACATTTTATCCAAATAATACCGCGGTTCAGCCTTGGACATCTTTTGACTGACTTGATGGTGATGAAGAATTTTTTTAAATTCACAATTGATAAGCTCTTGGCATCATCTCACATGATGCAGAAGATGGAAGCGGATACCACAGTTAATAAATAAGATAAACAACAATATTCAGTGACTTTATTACCATTATCATTGAATTTATATTTCATACACTGTTTATGAAAGTATTTTTTTCCGTAGTAAAGGATTTTGATTTAATTTTAAAAACAAGAAAATCAAATTATGTTTGATTGCTATTCATTTCAAACAAACAAGCATCAACGAGAGAGACAGAAAAATACTGTTTATTTTTAAGATACTGTAATAGCTTTTATCGCGGGCTTTGAGGGGACCGAATCAACAAATTTCGTAACGAAAATAAAACCTAACGCCCAAAAAAAAAATTATATTGAGTTCTAAAAAACTTACAGTGCCATCTATCTATCCATCATGATGATGATGACGATGACGATGACGATGATTATGATGAACTTTCCTAGTGTTAATTTATTACATAAACATCCCGCACCCCAAGGACTATATGGTACTGGTAAATACTGCATAAATAAAAATAAATAAATAATTATAATTGCATAAGCTGATAAAAAATGCTATGCAATAGCTTTACCGCGGCAGTCCTCGAGTGCCACACGTCTTTTTTTTATTCAGTTCGGACTCCTAGCGTAAGAACAGCTCACACTAGGCCATTTTTCCGTGCACCCAAAGGTTGACCAACGGGACCTTATTACAAGCCTCCGCTGTCTGTCAGTTTGTCTATCAGCGGGCTGTATTGTATGAACCGTAATAGGTAGTTTTCTAAAATTGTCACAGAATGTTTATTTTTATTGCCTTTTAACCAAAAATATTAAAAAAAAATTTGGGGCCCCTAAACAAGAAACGATAAGAGAAAGATTTTTTTTTAAAAGTGAAGAATCTAGCGACATCTAGTACGACGGTACGGAACCTTATGGGTTCCTCCTAAGTACTACAGTGTAGCCCTAAAAATAAATTTAATTACACCGCAATCAAGGAAGAAACAAGAAAGCAACAATAGAACGCCGCGGTCCTTGAAACAATAAGACACTGAGAACTTGCCATTAGCTTTTATCGCACAATAAGAGACCGGTGAGTTTACTCGATAAATACTGCGGTGAGGCGGGCGGAGGGAGGGGTGAGGAGTATTAACCTCACTGCCTCAGCCCTCAGCCTGAACTATTCGAAACGGAATCTACAATGAAATCAGTGTACTAAAAACTTTATTAATTGTGGAATATTTTGTCCGAAAACTAATAGGTAAAGAACACAACGTAGGTATACATTTATTTTAAAATTAATCTATAAAATTAAAGTTTTACGAATATATAGCTTCACAAAAGAAATATACATATACTTTTAACATTTCCTAGCTCTCTCAAAAACGGCATGTTTACAAAAGCAGAGTTATGTGGTGGGCATGAAAATTTAATTTCTATATAAAACTATATTTTGCCTACGGTCTCGCCCGCCGTGAACAGAGTGGCGGTCGGTATGCAAAAGCGGGCTGCACGCGAGTCGCAAGCGACTCACTCGTGATTCCAGATTATAATAATATATAAAACTATGCATTTATCTGGAATAAAAAAGTATTTTATTTTTATCTCCACCCTTTATTTTAACGAAATAGGTTTAGACGTTTAGATGTGAAAGTGGAACAAAGATATTTTCGCTATTAGTGAAATTTTAAGCGTACCTGTCGTGTGGGACGATATATCACTGATCACACTACAACTATCACCAAAGTCCACCCATCCATGTAATAAAAGTGGAAATCATATCTGTTGCCATGTCAGATTACGGGGTCCAAGTAACAAATCACCTCCGCTAGCAATTTATGCGCGATCTCGTTAACGGTGCCATGTTTATTTAGATTGCGTCCTTTGGGATAACGATGATGGCGACGTTTTGTCAGTTTTGGACACTCCGTGTATTTTCTGTCGTTTGAAGTCTGAAGAATCTGAAGAATGAAATGAAGTAAGGTACCTGTTGAGAATTGTTCATGTTTCTGTAATCAATTATGTAATTGAATAAGAACAAATATTTTTTTTCAATTTTTGCTTTTTTTTCTCTTTTGCACGTATTCCGGTTTGTTCATTTTATGTTTTACACATTTTGATTTGAAGCGAACCTTTTAAGTAAGAGACGGAATTCCAGTGAAAATAATGAACATACAAGTAAGAAATTACACAAAGAAAGTTCATTGATTTTTTCTGAAACTTTGATGATTTATACGTATGAATTAATTAATAAAAGATTTTAATTTAACTTTCAATGTTTGTATGTTTGTTTGCAAACGATTTTAGAGCAACTTCGAGAAGTCCGATTGAGCTGATATGTGGTAATGAAACCATATTCTCCGTGACAATAGATCCTTTTGGTATTTTGAAGTTGATCTGATGATGAATTTTGAAGATAAAATCAAGGTCCCAGGATCGTCTTTTGTTTTCAATAGAAAAGTTGGAAATTCTGTACTTCCCTTTTTGAATTGAAAACGTGTATTTATTGTACATTTGGCACACTTGAGTGTTTGGCATTTTCGAGTAAAACTTATTTTTTTTTAATAAAAGCTTGTACCTCCCGATGTTATTTGTAGTTTCTATCATTCACATTTTAATAATGTAAGCATAAAATACGTAACCTTTACGATAAATATTATAATTGTTTGTTTTCTTTGCTTATCTTCTTCTTTATATTTCTTCTTTTACATCCTAGCACGCAGGCTTTAACCAAACACAATGGGATTGAAGTCCGATATAGATGTGGAGGTAAGAAACTTCCTAGTGATGCGGCAAGTGTTGAGCTCGGTGGCCTTCTGCAACCACATACCGGCTGCGGTTCGGGATGTGTAGGATAGTAAGACCATTGTTAATGTGACACATAAGTAACCCTACCCACTTCAAGGAAAGCAGCAACCCTACCCCTACACCTCCACGAAAGCTCAAAAATGGTAAGTGGATGTACCCCGCTTCAGACTTTCGCAAACCTATATAAAATCCGGAGCTCCCCGGAACCGCCGAGACAGTCAGTGAGCTCTCGCGCCGGGAGGTTCCAAGGGTTTCTGTTATTTTTCTTCAAAAGGACAAGCTTCTTGTTGGCCGTGGGGGCCTTTACAACTTCACCGGGCAGGGGAGGCGAGTGTGGAGGACACTCAACCTATGCAGAGTAAGAAGATGCAACTGACTAAGGGCACCCAGGTGGGCACGACCTTGGCTTAGGTCGTTGCTTAAACGGGGAAGGATTGGAGAGAAGCGGCCTGGTAAGGCCTCTCTCCTCTATCCTGCTGGAATCATGATAACAGCTCGGGTCTAGTATCTATCTGTTCGACTCGTGCCAACATTTCAACAGGGTTTTGAGTCTTCCATCCTGCTGGCTACTTTATTTCAGTGCGGGTCTAGTATCTGTTCATCTCACAACAAGATTCCAGCAAAGATCAGCTTACATACCGCTCTGCTTGTGTCGGCTAGTGTTAGCGTTTGGCAGGGTCGCACTTTGCTGAGGTTGGAGGATCTGCACATCCAGGAATATTTCAAGTTAGGGATACCCGTATGTCTGTCCGCGGAGTGCAATAATAAAATAATCTAGGAATTTCGTAGTTAAGAGGATTGTGAAGCTGCGACTTTTCATACAAACGGCGATAACGATTTTAACCTTTAAATTGTTTACCGATTTGTCCGTCAGAACAAAAGCTAGGCTTGTACGTCTTTGTTTTTTTGATAAAGTTAATGAGTTCACGTGTTTTCATACAAAATTAATTTTGACCATTTTTTTAATTTATAATTAGATATTTAAAAAAAACAAGTGTATAAGCCTAGCTTTTGTTCTCACTAACAACCTATCAAAAATTGGTCCAAATCGGTTAACATTTAAGAGGTAAAAATCGTTATCGCCGTTTGTATGAAAAATCGTATTTTCGCCGTGGGTTCACAGTGCCCATAGGGTATGGTCTCATCTCGAGTGCTAGAAGTAGTAAAAGTTGTAATTCCTGAATAAAAACGTTTGTAAGTTATTTTCATAGTTTATGCATTTTTCATTTAGAACCGCATAGGAAACCTTCCCTCAGGTACCTTTTAATGCTGACGGCACGGTGTGAAGCTACACTGCTCATTTAGAACTCCAACGGAGGCACAGTCGGCTGAAGTTCAGTACGATGGCACACCCCGGACACTGCATAACAACGGTCATGAAATGACATTTCTAAAAAACAAATGACATAGCAAACAAAATCACGACGAAATCTTATGCGTTTGAGCACCAAACTATAACCAATCTGTATCAGTCTGGGTGACGAGGGCTTGAGGTCGAAATCTAGAGAGCGGCAGGGAGTGTCCATACCGTATATTAGTACTTATATACAGGATGTCCCAAAAGTCAACGTTATCCCTTGGAGGGCTGATAGTCCAGCTCAGTACTTAACAGAATATCACAATATGACCTTAATAAAAAATCGTTAGTTTTCGAGATATTAACATTTGTTTTTTCAATTTTTTTATGAAAAACGCATTTGTTTGAATGCTTTGTGATTATCTAGAAAAAACTTAAAATTCAGTTGGCCTGCCCAATAGGGTGAAAACTTCCTTATTTTATCAGCTTTTCAACAAAGCAAAACAGTTATAAAAATACAATTTAGTTCCAACAAAAACCAATGATTGTTGGCAAAAGAGTGCCTCAAATCCCATACAAATCAAGCAAAATGATTTTCATGTTTTTTGAATTAAAATAATTTTCACGTTTATTTCGCATTTCAGCCATCTGTGACACTCTAACATCATTGAATTACTTTAATTCATAGGCTCATTCAAAAAATTTGAACTAGATTTTTTTCATATAAAATTGTTGAAAAATTTGTATGGGATTTGAGGCATCCTTTTGCCAACAATCATTGTTTTTTGTTGGAACTAATTTGTATTTTATTCACTATTTTACTTTGTCGAAAAGCTGATAAAATCAGGAAGTTTTCACTCGGTTGGGCACTCCAACTGCATTATAACTTTTTTCTGGAAAATCACAAAGCATTTAAAAAAATGCGTTTTTCATACAAAATTAGAAAAAACAAATGGTAATATCTCGAAAATGGTGAGACTTTTACGTAACTTAAGTTTTAGCATGTAATAGGCTATGGTATCACCTATCTGCAGTTACAGGATTATCGTTCATTTTTGGGACACCCTGTATATACTTTGACGACGGGGAGTGAAAGCTTCGGACTATCCGGGCATTGTCAAGGAGGACAGTTTTTTGCATTGCCGCAATAATTGGTGTGCTTCGGATTTCCAACCGCCTTAAGCGACATATAAAGTTGGCTGGGATTAGCCCGTTTACTAATTGGACTACGGATAACATTTCAGTGGATTTCACTTGCCACATATATCAGTAACCTCGTGTAGGTATACTTGGTTTTTTTTAAAGCCTACATGAGGTTTCGTTGAATGGGATAGTAACATTCACCAAAATCACACTTAACTGCGCCCGATTCGTCAACATGATATCAGGCTTATTCAAAGGGATTCGTCCTGTCCGTGATGATGAGTCGAACTTAGTATTATAGCTTGGCGTAATCGTTCTCAGTAACCGGCTCCGGCGTGTACTTGTAGTATGGCAACCACCACAGGCAACCGCCGAGATATGAGACAGCGATTCAGAGCGATCTCATGGTGTAGGATCCTGGCTGCTTGGTTGTGTTTGTGCTAATACTCAGTGTTTGCAAGCTTGGAACAACCGAAAATTATGTGTAGCAGGGTCTCCCTTGGTGACGGCATAACCGACAAACGTCCATGGTGCCATTTTTCATTATGAACTTCCTATAGATGTTCGTCTTGACCACCTGATCCTGTACTGCTCAGATTAAACCCTCTGTCACCGCAAAACACTATTATTTGTTAGTAGGTAAACAATAAAAAATTAATTATCATATCAGCTCATATATGTCCCAACCGAGGGGCTCGAGAAAAATCTAAAATTAAAATTAACCCTACACTGTGATCCTGTAATTAATAATAATAACGAAGGTTATTAAAGTTAATGTTCTAAATTGTCTAAGCGATAGTAAAACAACCCTTGTGTGATAATCTAAAATATATATGTCGGAGCGTCATTGAAAACACGACCAATACCAGCTCGAGATAAGTTTACATAGATCGTTACACTTTATTTGGATCAAACGTCAGGTATTAGTACCTGGGTGAAACCGGTGGTGGCGTGACAATCGCTTGTACTCGTGAGACGATCGTTTGTGGTAGCAAATATGACGTATTAGCGGAAGGCTGTTTGTGCTGCCACACTGAGTTGAGAATTTATTAGATCTGTGGAGAAGCCATATTAGCTGGACGTCAGTCTCGAGGCGGACACTTTTTGACGGAGCGTCGAGCAGAACACAAGTAGTGGTGATCTGTGAGCAAAACGGACGTGTCACGCCATCGCTGTGATCACCGCGTTTGCATCCATTGTTATCCAAGGCATCCTGTACAATTTCGTTTACCGAATGATCAAGATTAATGAAGAAGGACCTCTGTGATATAGCTGCATTGTTATTTCGACGCCCAATACCGAGATAGTTAAGGACGTGAACCACAAGGCCATCCCTAACCTAACCCCCCCCTTCGACATATATTTATCTGTGTATGTTGCACACTGGAAGACCTTGCGCAAGCAGGCCTTCTACTAAATGGGCCGACGACCTGTGAATGTCACGGAATGCTGCCGGATGCAAGCAGCGCAGGACCGGTCGTTGTGGATATCCATGGAAAGGCTTTTGTCCAGCAGTGGATGTATTTTGGCTTTTATGATGAGAATGATGACGTGTGTAGGCGTCTCTTAGCAACAATACAAAACCCTGCTAAGATTGGCTAAATAAACCATCATCGAGCGCACGCAAGGCAAACCGACTAGGAGTCGAAGTGGTCGCCATGACCAAAATCGGTCAAATAGATTATCATCACAAAACCCTGTCGGTTTAATATTACTTTATGTTACGTATGATGTCTTCGTTTTGTGTTTATGTAATTTTTAAAACGATGGAAGGAAATCTCGTCAGGGAATCTGCACACGCCTGCGAGGAATCTCGGAGATTGTGTGTGAAGTCGACTAACCCGCACTGGGCCGGCGTGGTCGACTAAGGCCCCATCGCCCTATTTCAAGGTAGGCTCAAGCCCCTCGGTGCGGTGGGGACATATATGAGCTGATATGAATAAACAAATACATATTTTGTTTAAAATAATAAGCGTTTATTTCATAATATCAGCTCATACAAGTCCCCACCGAGGGGCTCGAGCCTAACCGGAATTAGGGCGATCGGGCCTTAGTCGACCACGCGGGCCCAGTGCGGGTTGGTCAACTTCACACACCACCTGCGAGTTTCTTCGCAAGTGTGTGCAGGTTTCCTCACAATGTTTTCCTTCACCGTAAGAGCGTCGGATAATCATACATATGAAATCTAAATTCAAATTCACATTGGTACGTGGCAGGATTCGAACCACGACCTCCCGGACAGGAGGCGGCGCCCTAGCCGTTACGCCACCGACGCTCTAAGCGTTATTTTACCAACAGTGATAATAAGTCACTACACAAACATCAACAGTTGGATCAAAATTTGCCTATCTCTTAAATCTATCGTTACATATCTACCACTTCTCAACAGTTACGTCAATGGTATATCCTCTATTACTAAACCAAACCCACTTGCCTATTGCACAATGGAGATCATATCTCCCAAGAGCCGGGTGGACTCAATTAATCGGGGGTATGGTCCAGGTCGGGTAGGTCAGACCGGAAGTGCGGCCGCCATTACTGCTGGACACCGGAAGTGATTTAGTGGGTAGGTGGAGTTGCCGCCCAAGTTGGTTCGGCTTACATCAGTTGCAAGCTGCGAGTTGTTGGTAAGTGATGATGGCATAGTTTAAGGCCTCAAGATGGGTCAAATGATAATATTCAATTGAAATTATTGAAAATGTGTGTAAAGCTATCACTATGGACAAAATATACTTAAAGTAATAAAAAATCGATTTAATTGAATACAATTTTAAAAATATTACCACTTTTGAAGGAAAAAAAATATATTGTAGACTCTGTTTTTAGCATTGATTGCAAAATTTCTCGAAAACAAATAGTTGAATGAAACCAACACACAAAAATCGATGGCTTTACACCTTCATTTTAATTGAAATCATTTTTTTAAAACTTTTTTTAAAAGTGAACATAAGTAAAAATCGAGAATTGGACATTCGGTTTCGGCCGCGTTGAAGCCCGCATAGAATAAATGAATAGCTGACGTTCGATATCATTTTAACACGCCTCAACCTACTCGGATTGAGTCCTAAAGCCTTAAGGCTACCCACAATAATAATCTTCAATACTGGGTAGTATTGAAGATTTAATTGTACCGGGAGCTCATCAATCATATTGTCCAATCATCAACATTGCGCAATATTATTGTAGGAGTGTGGGTAGCCTAAGACGCTTCTCTTTGTGTGATTTTGATTGGACTTTAGAATAAATTTCAAGAATGTTGTTTACTTCTTATTTTAAAACTGTAAATTTTCCTCTAACTGACTCAGGATGGAATTTAAAACCAGCATACGCTGTATCTACATCTATTTTCATTTACAGATAGCACTTTTTAAATTATTAGTCTCTCATTATTTTTTTAAATAAAATATTTTGTGTTTATATGTTAATACGTTTCAATTTCAACCTTATTAATAAACCTTATGAATAAGTTCTAAAATCTTTTAAAAGAGTGGCTTAGATAACGATGACATCAAGCTCCAAATACAAGGTGTTTGGTAAAACAGAGCATGTTTTTATTAACTATTTTGTTTTTTTGACTTCTCGTATAAATCTATTTGCTGATTAGGCAAATTTGTACGCGAAGTTCATTTTATTTTAGAATTAAGCGAAGTTATAACTAGGGATGCATCGATACGCCTTTTTGCCGATACGATACCGATACCGATACTCTTATAAAAATATCGGCGATACCGATACCGATACCGATACGCTTATTGAATTCAAAAAGGGAGGTAGAATAAATAAAACACAATTAATTAATAGTTTTATTAATCAAAATTAACATAAGATTTTTATTTAAAAAACAAAGCATTCTTAAGTTTTGCGGGCAAAAGCGATTTCGCAAGTCTGTTTGAATAAGACCTGCGGTGGAAAATAGTCTCTCAGATGCGACAGATGCCTCGCTTGCAACGAAATAGATGGGACAACACGCGCGTTTACATTACATTTTTAAAGCGCGAAATTTGAAAAGTATCGTTGAATCTGCCATAAAAATATCGCCGAATACCGATATATCGGCAAACTCGAAGTATCGCCGATATATCGGTATCGGTATCGGATGCATCCCTAGTTTTAACTAAACGAATCAATCATTAATTGAAAACCACATATATATAACCTTTACCTCTCTTTTTTGACCAGTCGGGTCCCAGAAGAAGAAATCATCGGTATTATTCGGAGATACAGAATGGGCCGTGAAATTGTATTCCGATTCACAATTTACCGTCATATTATAATGTAACTCAATTTAGTGTAGTGAGATTGTAATATCGCGGTTTTGACAATATCACGGCGACATATACCCATACCAAAAAATCTGAAAATGTAAATGTTATAAAATCACCGGTATAATTTAGGGTCGCGACATAAATTATACGTTTACCCAAAAAACCAAGAAACTGTTACAAAAAGCAGCCTTCCCGTCGCGTTGTTTAGACAATGACTGTTCCCATTTCATCCGCCATTTTTGCTGAATTGTTTTTTTTTCTTTCCACCGAGTGTTTCTAATTAAAATTAATTGCGTTAGCGTTTAGAAGTTAATTGTAGCAAGGAAATGGGGGCGGCTCCTACATAAATTGCATGTTTAATGAAGATGCACTGTAGGGGGGACTTATTAGTTTCCTTTTCGGCGAAGTTTCACAGGTTTCTATTCCAAGTTTCTACGCGGTTCGTTATGAGGAGAAATTTTAAAGTTTATTAGTTACTGGCAGAACCCGGTAAACATCGTCTTGCCCGCAAATTGGTTCCTGCTTTGTTTTTCCGTCATAATTTCTAATAATCCGGCCTGATACATTGTCTATATCGTAGGGAAAACCTCTGGGCCATATTTCAGCTTTCTAAATCCAAGGGTTTGGGCTAGGCGTTGACGAGTCATCCTTAAGTGAGTAATCACTTTTTTTATTTTCTTTTCCACAATGGTAAGTATCTCAGTTGATGATAAGTGACAATGATGTCAAAAATGGAGCGGGTTTCAAGCCGGAATACATCAATACTACCAAGATTAATGTTTAGCGACAAAACTTAGATAAGATGGTGGTGGTTAGCCAGGTGAGCTTAGAAATGCCCTAACACTAACCAAACCGAGTCTTACAAAGTAAGACTACGCTTGGCATCGAACCCACAACCTTCTGATATAAAGATAAGGGACTAACCATTACACCACGGAGGCGGATTTAAATAAATATGTACAGATTAAACCGTGTTGTCAATTTCAGGTAACGTAATATGTTACTTTTATTCGCTTTTGTAATTTGACTACGCTCCCTAATCGTTTTTACATTAGTAACGGTATTTTAAAAAACAATTTTGATAAATGTAGGCTTAAATAGGATGTATATATTAGGAAAGAAAATATACTGACTTTTTCCTTATTAAATGTTTTGAATACAAAGTTATTGGAGAGAAATAATTTAAACCAAAATAATTAGACTTCAAAAATAATCCATTTTACTAATGAATAATGATATCATATTGCCTCAATTATTTAAATATGAAACTATAATAACAATATGTATCTTTTTTTTTATTTACAATTGGTAAACCCTTGACAACATCTTACCTGGTGGTAAGTGACGATGTTGCCGAAGATGGAAGCGGGCTTACCAAGATTCCCCAATGCAATGGGGAACTGGCTATCTTATCTTCATGCCGGAATACACCAATAAAAAATAAACAATAAAAAATGTTTAGTTCAGAAAAGCTATAAAGACTGCTATAATTATAAGTAATCTGCATGGTAATAATTGAACCAATAATGAATTATTATTAAGTTAATTGATTAAATCTGGAAGGCAATTTTTAAACTTTTAATTGAGCTTCCATTATGAATATTTTTTTTTTTAATTTATTTCATTTCAAAAATGTTACATTACATAGTAAGTAAGCGCAACAGATACATGATTCTAATTTCAATAATCTATTTATATAAAAATGAATTGCTGTTCGTTAGTCTCGCTAAAACTCGAGAACGGCTGGACCCGTTTGGCTAAGTTTGGTATTGAATTATTTGTGGAAGTCTAGAGAAGGTTTAAAAGGTTAATAAATATGAAAATGATCGAAATTAAAAAAAAAATCTAAAAAAAAATATTAGTAAAAAAAAATTGGTTTTAGGGTAGGGTAGTGTAGTGTAGGTGTAGTGTAGTTAAGGTAGGGTAGGGTAGTGTAGTATAGTATAGGGTAGGGTAGTGTAGGGTCGGGTAGTGTAGGGTAGGGTAGTGTAGTGTAGGGTAGGGTAGTGTAGGGTAGAGTAGGGTAATGTAGTGTAGGTTAAGGTAGTGCAGTGTAGTGTAAGGTGTAGGTGGAACGAAGTTAGCCGGGACAGCTAGTGAAAAATAATTTGAAGTTTTACAGATTACATCTCCAATACCTATACTAAGCATTTCTAATACTTGTGTTATAGGTATAGAAGACACTTCCCATTTGATTAAGCCAAAATTTAACATAGTGCGCATTAAATTATTATTTTTCAAAATTACATTTTTCGTACTAATAGTTTTCGATTCATAAGTATATTGATGATAAATTACTAAAGATTGATAGTGTAAGAATATAAATATTAAAAATTAATTATTTTCTTTTAAACATCATTACATTATTTATAAATATCTGTATTATTAAATTATTTCATAAATTTTTCATAAATGTAACAAAATATTTTAATAACATGCCTACTTAGTAATAAGAACAGAAAAAGCAACGACAACTGATAAAATGCAGAAAATTATGCACGTGTGTGTGTGTGTGTTATTGTGCTCTATGGGTGTGTGTTATGTAAGTGTTGGTTATGAAACAATTTGCAACAACTTTTCGGTTTCCTCATAGGATTAGGTTAGTAGAATAATGAACCAATAGTAATTAATTTAATCTAGCTTCTATCGCGTTAGACCAAAAAAGACGTGGCACTCGGGGACTGCCGCGGTAAAGCTATTGAACAGCATTTTTTATCAACTTCATCACATCAGCTCATATATACGTCCCCACCGAGGGGCTCGAGCCTACCCTGAACTAGGGTGATCGGGCCTTAGTCGACCACACACACCTACGAGTTTCTTCGCAGATGTGTGCAGGTTTCCTCACGATGTTTTCCTTCACCGTAAGAGCACCAGATAAACGTACATATGAGATCGAAATTCGTAAACAAATTGGTACGTGGCAGGACTCGAACCACGACCTCCCGGATAGGAGGTAGCGGCCCTTACCGTTTGCGCCACCGACGCTGCTTTTATCAACTTATGCAATTATAAGTATTTATTTATTTATCCAATATTAACCAGTACCATATAGTCCTTAGGGCGCGGGATGTTTTTGTAATAAATTAATACTAAGAAAGTTAATCATTATCATCATCATCATCATCATCCCCAACTTCATCATCATCCTCATCTTCATCCTTATCATCATAATCATCCTCATCATCATGATCCTCATCGTCCTCATCATCGTCATCATCATCATGATCCTCATAATCATCATCCTCATCCTCATCATCATCATTCTTATCATCATCATTGATTCTCATCATTATCATGATGGATAGATTTACTGTAAGTTTTTTAGAACTCAATATATATATTTTTTGGGGTGTCAGGTTTTATTTTCGTTACGAAATTTCTTGGTTCGGTCCCCTCAAAGCCCGCGATAAAAGCTATACAATAGCTTAAAAAAAATACAGTGTGCACCCGCACGTATCTGCTGTCCCCTTAAAGACTGCGTGTACAAACTACAATTACTATATTTAGTATGTATGTAGTTGATACGTTATGTATATATATTTTTAGGGTCCCGTGCCCAAAGGGTAAAAACGGGATCCTATTACTAAGACTTCACTGTCCATCTATCACCAGGCTGTATTTCGTGAACCGTGATAGCTAGAAAGTTGAAATTTTCACAGATGACGTATTTCTGTAACCGTTATAACAAGAACTAAAAATTAGAAAAAGTGAAAGTCTCCATACAAAAAAGTGTTTTTTTTTAAACGTGAAGAAACTAGCGCCATCTAGTATGATAGTACGGAACTAAAAAAACTAGCGCCATCTAGTATGATGGTATGGAACCCTATGTGTGCAGTTCTGACTCACGCTCTGACGCACTTGGCCGGTTGTTTACTAAAGTTTTTGGTACTTCTCTTCATTATATTAACTGAATGGTTATAAAAGATTAGTTGGTGGTAGAGCATTTTCTTTGCCTGCCTGGCTGTCTTATCCAATTTTTGACGACAAATATTATTGACACCATTGATGGATTCCGGCATGCAGATAAGGTTGGGAAATCTTGATAAGCCTGCTTCCATCTTCAGCATCATCGTCACTTACCTTTACGTGAGATGATGCCAAGGGCTTATCAATTGTAGATAATAAAAATGTATAGAATTATACATTCCCTAGAATTAACTAATTTAATATTGCCCTTTTCCGAAACATAATTTTAAATGTCACAATAATACACATTACACACTAGCGAAGTTAATTTGAAAACATAATTAGAGTAGAGGGTAGATTAGAATTTCATAAATGTAGCATTTTGTTATTCAGCGCACGCACGGACCACGTTACTGGCAACACCCGAATTACTCTCGAATTATGCATTGTGTTTGCACCGCAAATGCAGGATATTCAAACGGATATGCTGAAACGCGCATTAATGAAAATATTCATATAGGTAGATGATTAATGCCTGGAATAAGTTTTTTTTTATAATTAACCACAAGTTGAAGAGGTCCTAATATTGAGCGAAATGGAACACTGTTACGATTATATAACTCGGCAAAATAACCTTTTTCAGGGTTAAGGATCGGTAAAGGAAAACATCGTGAGGAAACCTGCACACACCTGCGAAGAAACTCGAAGGGTGTGTGTAAAGTCGACCAACCCGCACTGGGCCCGCGTGGTCGACTAAGGCCCGATCGCCCTAATTTAGGGTAGGCTCGAGCCCCTCGGTGGGGACGTATATGAGCTGATATGATGATGATGATGAAGTACACATTAAACTTATTGTGTTTTGCATGTGCAGACTACGACCTAATGATAATAGGCCGTTATGAGAAATATTAATGTCATGATAACGGCGGAATGTGGTTTTACTAATATTGGGTGGTGATGCGTACAATTTTCATTCATAAATTTTGTAATTTACAGCCTATATGAGCCACGGTGATGAGATTAGAGATTAAAATTTAACAAAATCTGTATAAACGTGTAAAATCACGCAGCAAAAAAGGGATGATTACTTAAAAACGCTATTTATAGTACCTACTGATCTACTACTATATTAAAAAAATGCTTTATTTTGAAGTAGCTGTTGCCCGCGGCTTTGCCAGCGTGGACATCGTTTTTATGACTGTCTTAGAGGGTGATGGTGAGTGATGCGTGGATATGAACTTTCTCCAGGTCCCTCGGGAACCATGTCAGGATATGCTAATTAGTAAATCATTTCATTTCCCACTCCCTCAACCATCTTGTGCAGAAAATCACAACAATCCATTATTACGTAGCGATGTTAAAGAAATTAACCAAAAAATATATTTTTTCAGTTCCCTCAGGAACTGCATTGGACTATGCTATTTTTACGGGATAAAAAGTGGCCTATGTCCTTCCCCATGACACAGGCTACCTGCATGCCAATGTTAATTGATCGATAAATACATTTTTCTAACGTGTTTCTCTTCCTTTTTATCGAAAAAATGTAACAAAGGAAACTGTTAAATTAAAATCTTATCATCTTGTTTTTTAATTTAACATTTTTTTTATGTTTCTCTTTCCTGCTCTTTCATCAGAACCAGATCACCATATCTATTACCTATTTATTAAGACAATTCCAATGAGCACAAAAACTATACCTCTATTATATGTTTGTTGAGGAGTTGGTTATCCTGCTGATTCCAGGTAATAGCATCAGGTCAAGGTTACCATGTTCTTGCAATATCATTGAAGTAACAGGATACGAAATTTCAAATTGATCAGACCTGTGGAAGTTGTATATATCCCGACATAAACTGGAAAAGAGCTAATGATTGTCTAACGGCCAGGCATACATATATATTTGAATCATGAATATGAACAGTCGCGACCAAGACAAATTTCAAAGAAAAACTGAATCAATATCAGTTATTCAGTTTCAGAGCTACGGTGCAACAGACAGACACATAGATACACATAGACGTTGAACCTTTAACATCCTTCTGTTTGCGTCAGTCGTTAAAAATAACCAAGAAAAAGTCCCCTTTTTTTAGAACAAGAGATTTATTTTTTTAAACTGGCAATCCATTTCATCCAACTGAGAACGAAATATAGTTTGCAAGTTCGCTTTTCACATTCAAACACAATGCAAAAAGCTTTACATAATAATTACAATTTCAGTAATGGTTGTCACGGATTCCTTCGTGACTCCGTTACCATATTTTATTTTGAAGCTTCCACCGAATCCGAATAGTAGATCTGTATACTATATATTCGTGGCATTTGAATGTTGAATCACTTTGGAAGTTTGTTAGAAAAGTGAATAAAAGAAGATTTTTTTATAATATGTTTTCCGAGTAAGTTTCAAGTGCATTTCGTAACGTTCTTATTTGCGAGGCTCTTTCGAGTCAGTGGCAGAATGCGTTTAGGTTTGTTTAGCATGATATGCTCGGACTTTCATGATCTGGTCAAATATATTAACAAATTATGGTCGTATATTTCATGACCTGGCCAAACGTGGATTGACTTTTCATCAAACGTTGACGTTTGCCCGATATGATCAGTTTTAGTTGACGTCTAAATGTGTGATTTCATGAAATGTTCAACTATTTCAGCAAATCGTCAACTATTTCAAGAAATGGTCAACTTTTTCATGAAATCGTAATTTTTTTGGTACCGGTACAACATACCTACTTAAAAATTTCCACACTTATGACGGAGCATAACTTAAGAACGGCTTGACCGATGTGAATATTTTTTTGCTGAATTCGTAAGCTTTCATTATTTTTACGTACGTCTCCATTATAGGCCATATCGTTTTTAGGGTTCCGTACCCAAAGGGTAAAAACGGAACCCTATTACTAAGACGCCGCTGTCCGTCCGTCTGTCTGTCTGTCACCAGGCTGTATTTCATGAACCGTGATAGCTATATAGTAGAAATTTTCAAAGAAGATGTATTTCTATAACACTAAATACTAAAAATTAGAAAAAGTGAAAAAAATAATAGGGTCTTTGTGTGCGGCTCTGACTCGCAAACTCGGTTTTTTAATTGTGTTGTTATTACGTAAAGAAGCAAGTCTCACCTCCCCAGACAACGTATCGTCGCCTTGCGGGAACGGATTCGCAAGAAGGAATCTTGCGGTCAGTCGTTGTGATTGCAACAATATTAGATTAAGGTTAGGAAGAGAAGCACCCATACCACCAAGTGCACCTATGTAGGATATAATAATAATAATAATAAATAAGTTTATTTCGGACCACAAAAATCCATAATATGTGTTAGTAACAATAGAGACCTAGCCTATGTTAGTTAGTGCTTAAAAACTACTTGGGAATAATTAAAATTATCATTTTACCGCACCGGTGACTATCCCCACCCAATACTTCAGGAGGGGAGAGTCAAACCGTGCGGCGATCGTCCTCAGGATGCCGTTGTGGCCGCCGCGCGACCGATGGAGAAGTGAGGAGACTTTCTTGCGTATGATTGCGTGAAATCCATCGGTTCTCGCCTCCGTAAACATTTGAGACGCACTACAGTGGCGCGGCAGCCCCATCAGCATCCTGAAAGCGTTATTATACTGCACTCGCAGGGCGTTGTAAGCTCGTTTTGTGTAACTAACCCACAGACTGCTCGAGTAGAAAGATGTGCAATATGCTTTAAAAAGCGTTACTTTTACTTCTGGTGAGCATCGAGCAAATCTGCGAGCTAGGACATATAGAGTGACGTAGGATTGCTACAACACTTCATACAGTACCTGCCTACAGTTGTTCTAACTATAGTCTCAACGTGTCGCTCTTGCAGCGACGCTACTCTGCGACGATATTAGTAGGAGTATGTGACTGTCGATTCTTTACGTTAAGGCTTTTAGATCACTCAATCCGAGCAGGCTGATACGTGTTTAAATAATATCGAACCTAATTCTATTCATTTAAGTTCAAATCAATGCGGGCTTCAACGCGGCTGTTACGTTGAAACCAGACGCCCAATTCTCGATTTTTAAAGATTTTTATTACTTTCCTTCACTATCAAAGTATGTAAAAAAATGTCTTCAATTAAAATTGAAGGTATTAAAGTCACCGGTTCTTTGTGTGTTGGTTTAACATTAACTACTTTTTTTCGAGAAATTTTGAAGTTTATGTCAAAAACAGGGTCTACAGTATATTTTTTTACAACAAAAGTGGTATTTTTTTTTTAAATTGTATTCAATTAAATCGATTTTTATTACTTTAAATATATTATATATTTTTTCCATAGTGATAACTTTAAGCAGTATTTCAATAATTTGAAATGAATATTTTCATTTGACCCATCTTAGGGCCTTAATTAGTATCCTTTGTCGGAGGTACGCCTTGAAAACTAGAAACTTGAGACTAACGTGCAGCCCACTTCCTCATTTTTAGCAATTATTTATAACGGTATCTTTTTGTTGGAAGTGTCTACTTTATGTTGAAAAACGCCCGCAATTCTCATTTTAAACTTTACCAATATCGACGGTGACTTTCAATATTTTTGCGGTGACGTAGCGCTCTGTGAACTTACGAGCGCGTGTTTATAACGCTTCCAAAACTGAAACAACACTCTACTGAAGTGATAAAAATTAATTATAATTTTTGACTCTATTCAATAGAATACCTTACCCACACCATCGAAAGTTGTTAAAGTGCATTTCAAAGATCTTCAAAGAATATAATATCTGTAGATAAAATATTTTTGAAAGAAATACACGCGGGATTCTGTTTTATTGACATAGAGACCAAAACATTTGTTTTTCTGTAAGTCTGTCTGTCAGTCTGTTTACGTATCACGCAAAAACGGCTGAAACGATTTGAGTAAAACTTGGCACTATTACACCTTGTGTTTCGGAGTAACATCAACAACACTCTTCATCCCAGAAAAATCATGAATTTCCGGAGAAATATAAAAGAAATGAATTTATTAAAATAATGTTTCATATTTAATGTGCTACAGTTCCACACGATAACCACTTAACCGATTTGATTGATATTTTGCTTGATGACATATTAGAATATCCTTTGCAACCTTTTTCAGCGGCTTCATCTTTTCTGTGACTGTCTTTGAGGGTGAGTGATGCACGAGCCGCAAGCGGCTTGCGATCGTAGATATAGCCTATGTCACTTAGTAATAATGTAGCTTTATACTGGTGAAAAAAAAATCAAAATTAGTTAGGATAGGGCGAAAATTATATGTCTGGAATTTATTAATATTAAACTTTCATTGTTAAATTAGGCGTATTCAACGTTGTAACAGTTGATTATATGTATAAAATAGAAGGGTTCCCGAGGAAATTGGAAGAACCTTTTTTTTTTTCAATATCTGGTATCTCTTGAAGTCAATGAATATCGGACATGCTAAAACTATTTTGAAAAAATACCATTTTAACCGTTATATTGTTAAAATGTTTCTCAATTACGTTTGTGAACGCAATTTTTTCAAAGTAATGTACTGACAAAAGTTTATCGACTATCTGAGATAACCTATGACAGGCTATGATAAATAAAGTACCTATTTAACAAGGAAACCCAACCTCCACGTGAAGTAGCTGGCGCCACCTATACAGGCTGTAACAAAATTGGTGTAGGTCCCGTTAGCTGGGGGTTCTACTCGACATACTGAACAACTTTCTCCAAGGAACCCATAGTCAATTCTCAAAAAAAATTGGACCCTCCATACTAAAATGCACAAAATCGGTCCATCAACTGATCGATTTATATGAAAAGTAAAAAAAAATTAAGTTTTCAGCAAAGTCGTAAAACAAAAGTTTTTAGTTTGACTGACTCGGTGGCTCAGTGGTTAGTGCCCTTGACTACTGATCCGAGGGTTGTGGGTTCGATCCCCACCCAGGGCAAGCATTTGTGTGATGAGCAGATTTGTTTGCTCTGTGTCTGGGTGTTAAATATCTATATATGTATGTATTTAAACGTATATAAGTATGTATATCAGTCTCTGGTAACCCATAACACAGGTAATCCTACTTTGGGGCCAGATGACCACGTGTGATTTGTCCCATAAAAAATAAAATAAAAAAATATGACTATAGAAGCCCCAGTTAACGGGACCTATACCAATTTTGTTACACCCTGTATATTTATTAAAACGATGTACTCGCGGGCGAAACCAAGAGCAAAAGCTAGTAGTACCTGTATATAACTTTTTAAATTTACAATTTTCAATTTAAATTTAATTCAGTCAAAATAAAAATCAAAGCGTTCGATTCGTGTGCAATACGAGCGATTTCATACCAAGGGCAGAGTTTCCAGTGCATAGTTGGTTAACAAACGTTAGAACAACTAGCCAGACTATTTTTTTAAGCATGGCTGCCTGCGCGTACTCTCAAACAAAAATGGAATAACCGTTGGCGTTCTACATTTTAATCTGCGCCATTCTGTTCCAAAGTCAAATTACGATCGCCCGCGCCGGTTGTGCGTGTCATGTTTTCGTCCGTAGCTCTACCAAGCGCCGAGCGTCAAAATTATTAATTAAATACGCGGACGTGACTTTTGCACACGGGTTTTAACCGCAAAAACGGTCTACGGAGCTACCATGGACCAAAAAGTCATTTAATTCTTGATTTTAACGAATCTCCTTTAATTTATACGTTGAAACTAAATCTGTAGAGTGATGGCAGAGGAAGTATGTAGGTGGGTACCGGAATCGAGTAGTTGCCTGCCTTTACCCTTATTTACTTAATAATAGTTGTAATAAATTCAAAAGTGTGTCTGCCTGTCCATTTTTTACTATTCCACGCTTGAAACTTGGAGAAGACAAAAAAAATTGAATTTAGAAATTACAGAAAAGTGCTTAAAGAAGTAATTAATTAAGTTAATTGTAAATTACAATTAACAACTAAGACATATAATTAGTCAATGACGTAAAGATTTTATGAATAACAATTGACACACATTTAAATTGGAAATCTCATATTGACATTATCAACTTCGGTTTGACGGTTCGAAGAAACTTTTGGTATTCCCTTGATGAAATAATTTAAAACTCTGGATGCCTGGACTAAAGATGATAAGCGTGACGGACGGACGCACGCACGTACGAACGCAAGCGCGGAAGCACGGACGAAATTGAGATATTCGGTCTTTCGGTAGTCTTAATCATATAGAACATAATATGTTCGTAATAATTGTAGTCGTTTTAATGGTATTCTTAATGACATAGAAAAAGTTTTTCCAATTTTCCTGAAAATGTTTTCAATATTTCAAAAAATTTTCGCGAGTACTTCCTATACGTAATTCAAGAAAGTAAAAAGTAAAGCACAATATTTCCTAACGCGTTTCCCAGACATGAGCCCTACCTAGATCGATTTTTTTCCCCCCAAAAACCTCTACACAGAAAAAATTCATCGAAATTATTAGAGTTATTTTCTAGATTTCAAAACATACACACACAAATATTGCTCGTTTGATAGTACAGGGATTTAAACACCTACTAATTTACAACGAAAATTGTCTCATTCTACGTACGTAGGAAGGTTGTACCTATTTGGGCATACTACCGGAAATCCAATATCCTATAAATTCTAACGATAATACTCGTGATTCGTATCTTCATATAGGCGAAGATGTTTAGTGTGTTAGGGCTTCTACACACTATTCATACACGCGTTGAGTATTTAGTTACGATTTGCTTATAAGTAAATCTTATAAGACTTTTTTTTTATATATTTTTTTATTAGGAACACACAAACGGTACTGTACATTTAAGGGATTAATTTTATTATTTAAGGGATTAAATAGAAATAGAAAGGTAAGTCTATACATTCCAGCAATAAGTTCTACAGTTATTGAAAAATATAAGTATACTTATCAGTCTAAAGCTATAAACTGTTAAAAAGTTGTCATATTAATGTTAAAAAAAATATCAAATGGATTTAAAAAAACAACATTAATTATAAAAATAGTAGTAAACAGAATAGATAACTTTTAGAGAAAACAAACTTAAAAAGACTTAAAAGTCTTCATTAAAATATTTAAAGCGAGTCCGTCTGGCCTTTCTATTAAACCAATTTATTTATTTTTTAAATATAAGGTATTCATGCACGTATTTGTCATCAAGCACTGGAAAGCACCAAACTTTTGCCCTTCTCATGTTACCCTTGAACAAGATTTTCATAGCTGTCTTTCTCAATATCTCCGGTTTAGAACAACACTCGCTGAAACGAGCTCTTTCATTTGAGCTATTGCCCACTAAAATTTCTTGATTTGGAGGGAAGCTAGGTTTGAACATTTAACACGCACATTCTCGCACACCGCGCACCCTCAATGTCCATAGTCATCATATCAGCTCATATACGTCCCCACCGAGGGGCTCGAGCCTACCCTGAATTAGGGCGATCGGGCCTTAGTCGACCACGCGGGCCCAGTGCGGGTTGGTCGACTTCACACACAACCTTCGAGTTTCTTCGCAGGCGTGTGCAGGTTTCCTCACGATGTTTTCCTTTACTGTGAGAGCGTCGGATAAACGTATATATGAAATCAAAATTCGAAAACACATTGGTACGTGGCAGGATTCGAATCACGACCTCCCGGAAAGGAGGTAGCGGCACTTGCCATTACGCCACCGACGCTCCTAATGTCCATAGTAAAAAAAATCATACTAGTATGTATTATAAACGCGAAATTTTGTATGTATGGATGTTTGTTACTCTTTGACGCAAAACTACTGAATGGATCAATATGAAACTTGGCACACAGCTTAGGTCCTGGAATACGACATAGGCTACTTTTTACCCCGGGTAAACGTCTTATTCTCACGGAAAAAATCGAAAACAACGCGGGCGTAGCCGCGGGCGGACGGCTAGTATAAAATAAAAATGCTGCACCACGACTCCTCCTCGTTTGCTTGTAATTTAATAACATTGTATCATCCGAAAGATGTCCACTATTGGACAAAGGCCTCCCCAAGGATTTCCACAACGACCGTTCCTGCGTTGCTCGCATCCAGTGACTTCCCGAGACCTTCACCAGGTCATATTTTATACAAATTCAAGATTCCCTATAAATAATCAGCTTCCGTACCAGCTAATAATTTAAATTTTTCATTAGTTATAAAACCTATTCTAATGGGACCCTATAAATTTGATCGCAAAAACGACACTATAGTAAGTTTTTTTTTTTATTCACAATTGGTAAACCCTTGACAACATCTCACCTGGTGGTAAGTGACGATGTTGCCGAAGATGGAAGCGGGCTTACCAAGATTCCACAACGCAATGGGGAACTGGCTATCTTATCTTCATGCCGGAACACACCAATGATATCTACATTGATATTTGGCGGCAAGACTTAGATAAGATGGTGGTAGCTAGCCAGGCGGGCTTAGAAAATGCCCTACCACCAACCAAACCGAGTCTTACAATTGACCCCGCCGGGAATCGATCCCGCGACCTCCGTGTAAAGCCAGTGAACTTTGCCTCTGAGCTACGGAGGCGGCTAGAAGTGTAGAATTTATCTTAAAATTAAAATTACACTTACACAAAAAAAATTCTACTTGTTAACGTGTCGACGAATAGTCATGTCTCTCCTGTTACTTTTTTTCTTATCGTGTGACACAATTAACCGTGCTATCCAAGGGATAGACGGCGGTTGCCTGGTGTTGCACTTTGCATCACCCGCGGTCACGTGTAGGGCATTCAGTGTTACCTACGTACGTGTGCAACGCGACCTACATACACATCTGGAATCAGATGTGCAGGTTTCCTTACGATGTTTTTTTTCCTTCACTGTTAAAGCAATCGGAAAATAGATGTACGTAAGTTTTTTGAAA
Source organism: Coleophora flavipennella (assembly GCA_947284805.1). NCBI lineage: Eukaryota > Metazoa > Arthropoda > Insecta > Lepidoptera > Coleophoridae > Coleophora > Coleophora flavipennella. The sequence goes on from OX369305.1 coordinate 10,031,407, forward strand.
AACTCATTGGTAAATTGACCGTCTGGATTTGAACCCGAGACCTATGGTTAGGAGGGCCGAGTCGTTACCAGTTGAGCCACCGACGCTTCCATGTCTCTCCTGTCGAGTAGGCATGTAGCCACCTTAACGGCGCTATCGGTGACTCCACCTACAAAAATTGAGATTTTATGTTTTTAAAATGAGTTTTTCTTTTTTTTTAAATAAGTGTTTCGATAATCGAAATCATTTACATAAGAAAAATAAAGTAAGATTGGAATCGCCGAATATTTTAAATGAGCCACAAATCGCGTATAATATAAAATGATTGCTGCAACCTTTATTATGTAATCTACCAATGAATTTTGTTATTTTTACGGTGTTATTCAGGGTCCCGTAACTCAAAAGTTAAAAACGGAACTTCCGTCCTTCTGTCACAGAAAATCTGCTCCGAAACTACTTGACCGATTGAGTTGAAATTTGGTATACATCATCATCATCATCATAATATCAGCCGAAGGAAGTCCACTGCTGGACATAGGCCTCCCCCAAGGATCTCCACGAAGACCGGTTCTGCGCTGCCCGCATCCAGCGGCTTCCCGCGACCTTCACCAGGTCATCGGTCCACGAAGTGGGAAGCCTGCCAACACTACGCTTTCCGGTGCGTGGTCGCCACTCGAGAACTTTACTGCCCCAACGGCCATCTGTTCTGTTGGTATACATATTCATATGTAACTCAGTGAATCAAAGACGTGATTATGCAAATAAATGATTTTTGTACGTGGGGTGAATTAAAAAAAATGCAAACTATGTCGCGTGACATATCAAGTAAAAAGGCTTGTGAGAATCTTTTTTTTTACAATTTAGGATAATGCTATAAGATGAAAGCTTTGTAAAAAAATAGACCATAATTTACCATTTACCAAATTTACCTCTTATCTCCGAAATACTGGGCCTAAAATCTTGAAAAAATCACAGTATATGAGGTTGAATGCATAGATTATAGTAAAACCTATGCGAAAATTGTAAGTCCCTACAGGAAAAATAAAATTTCTAATATCCAGAATAAGTAGACCACTCTTTACCTAGAGCATAGTACGTACTGAGAGGTCTAACTTGTTCTGTCGTTTGTTAAAGTTTTGGTGCGGAACCCTGTTTGTGTGACCCCGAGTTGCACTTGGCCGGTTTTTAATTTATTTTACCTGTTTTCTCACAACTGTATTGAAAAACGTTGTGTAATACGTGGGCGTAAAAGATAATGTACGTGTTTAACACCCTTTAATCTTAAATAACTATTGTAAACGTAGAATTAATTTTAAATATTAAATATTACGATTATAATAAACTAGCCGTCCGCCGGCGGCTACGCCCGCGTTATTTTCAATTTTCCCGTGGAAATAAGACGTTTTCCCGGGATAAATAGCCTTATTGGTAAGCTTCCTTCCTACGGAATACCTAGTGGTTTGTGCATCTGGATATCTGACTTCCTGTGGGAACGGTTCATTCGAGTGGTCGTCGATAGCTGCTTGTCTGACCTATTGGCTATTGATGCCGGGGTACCTCAGGGCTCAGTTCTCTCCGGAACTTTATTTTTGCTGCACATAAAAGATCTGCTGAAACCTGGTATATTTGGGTATGCAGACGACAGCACGTTTGCGGAGAGATACCTGTCTAGTGCTCGAGCTAGGGGTCCGGATATACTATATCAGAGAGAGGCCATGATTGAGCGCGTGAACCTAACACTCAAGGCAGTCTCTGACTGGGGCAATGCCAATCTTGTTAGGTTTAATGCCTCTTAAACGCAGGCGTGTCTATTTACTGCAAAAAGGAGTCCTTTTACCCTGACTCCTACTTTCCGAGATGAATCTACCCAGATCTCCGACCATTTTGAACTCCTTGGCGTTGATTTAACATCCGACCTAAATTTTGGGAGACACATTGAATCCAAGGCAAAAACGCCTGCCAAAAAGCTTGGCATCCTCTCGAAGGTGAGACTTTACTTCACACCAGTGCAGCTTCTATTATTATACCAAGCTCAAGTTCGGTCATGTATGGAGTACTGCTCTCACTTATGGGACGGATCGGCTCGTTACCAGCTAGATGCCTTGGATTCTATCGACCGACGCGCTAGTAGACTCATTGGCGACGAGGAACTTGTTTTAAACAGGCTCCAAAGCCTCGAGCATCGCCGCAAAGTCGCCTGTCTATCGGTGTTCTACAGGATTCACTTCGGAGAGTGTGCCCTGGAGCTTCACAACCTCATTCCCCCCCCTCCATTTCATCATCGGAGAGCGGTTCCACCCCTTTGTCGTCAATGTTCCATCTTTTCGCACGAAGCGTTTTGCTTGTTCGTTCATTATGAGAACGGCCAAGGAGTGGAATTCCCTTCCGGCATCTGTATTCCCCGATTCGTATAATTTAGGAATCTTCAAGACGAGAGTGAATAGGCATAATTTGAGCTTGCGTGTTTTATCCTCGGCTGCATCGGCACTTACCATCAGGTGAGGTGCAGCCAAACGCACTCAAATTTTTAATAAAAAAATAAATAAATAGTAGTCTATGTCCTATTCCGGGACCTAACATAATATGTGTGTGCCAAGTTTCATCCCGATCATTCCAGTGGTTGAAGCGTGAAAGAGTAACAAACATCCAAACATACACATACACAGACACTTTCACATAATTATAATATAAGAAGGATTTTGTGATTTTCTTCTCTTTATCGTGTGGCACAATTAACCGTGCTATCCAAGGGATAGGGATTTAGTGATTATAAACTATTTACTTACTCCAAATACGCCTTATGAATATACCTTAGCCTTGGATATTGCTGACCACACAGGCCCGCCCTCGCATCGACATTTCAGCACCAAAATAGATTATTTCCGTTCCGTACCTGATATTATCCCTTTAAATAACGTGTTTTGATTCAGATTCATACATTTGATAGACACAACACTACAACTCAATACTAAACAGTATAATGTAGAAACAAGGACACCATAACACAAATAAACAGGAAAAATGTACCCTACACAGGTAAAAATATGGAAACGAAAATAACATCAAATATGTTCCTTACACAGATAAAAATATGGTCACGAAAATAACAACAAATATGTACCCACACAGGTAAAAATATGGAAACGATAAAAAAATATGTTCACTACATAGGTAAAAATATGTAAACAAAAATAACAACAAATATGTGAGACTAAAGAAAAACCGGAGAAGTGCGAGTTGAACCCGCGTGAAGAGGGTTCCGTCCGTTGATTGAGATATTTCTTATGTTACTTTAAATACCATAGACTTATTATCAGTTTTTCTGTAATCTGTAGGTAAAAAACTATTTTCAGAATTTTATTCAAAATTTAAGGCCTAGTGGTTTTGGAAATATGGAGGGGATGGTCAATTTTCGCTTATTTTCTTCAAAAACTTCAAAACGATCTATCATATAATTATAAAAAAAATGATATGCAATGAGCCCTTTCATTTCAATGTCACACAATACAGTTTGCAAAACTGTTTTCTAAATCTTACTTTACCTCTCAAAAAAAAATGTTTAAAATTAATTTATTTACATTACACGTCCGTTTTTGGGTCGACAATTTACGTACGTGTACCTACCAAATTTCAACTCAATTGGCTCAGTAGTTTTGGAGCAAATTGGCTGTGACTGACGGACAGAAGCTTCGGAAGTGATCCTATAATGGTTCCGTTTTTTTCTTTTAGAGGTACGGAAAACTGCACTGGTTACAACCTCGCATCGTTAAGGAGGTAGGGATGCATTGCGCATGCGCTATAGTGTTTTTTTATCCACAAATTGATAAGCCCTAGGCATCATCTCACCTGATGGCAAGTGACGATGATGCCGAAAATGGAAGCATGCTTACCAAGATTCCCCAATGCAATGGAGATCTAGCTATCTTAATTGTTCAAGCCGAAACACATCAATGATGTTAACACTGATATTTGGCGGCAAGACTTAGATAAGATGGTGGTAGCTAGCCAGGAGGGCTATGAAAATGCCCAACCACCATTCAAACCGAGTCTTACAAAGTTGACCCCACCGGGAATCGAACCCACGACCTCCTGGTGTTAACCGAATGGACTAACCAATACGCCACGGAGACGGAAGCTTTTTTCCGAGTTTCCACACACTGAATTTTTTCCGCGCAAAAGGTATCATATTTTACGGATATACGCCGCTGTTGCGTAGTTGAAGGTTGCGTGGAGATAATAAAAAGTGACTGAGTTTGCAGTTTACGATAATCCAAATTTATTTGAATAAAATAAATTGATTTCTAGAATGAAAGGTTATAAGGTTATGTCTTTTGCGTTGAGTCTATAGCGAGACGCTAGCGCGGAACGAATGGCAAGCCTGAAGTATTACTTCGTTCGCTTTGGTATTAGCAAGCTGCCAACGCAGCGCAAATAATGTACGTAGTATGTACCCTTACAATATTTAACATATCATTCCAGAAGCAAGCCTAGCCAAGCGATTACGAGTCTAGCCCACAATCCAATTATACCTTTTTTATCCCTTTGAGATACTAATTAGTCCTTTGTAAATATAATATACCTTTGAAAATAAATGAACGGTTATTATTATTTTTATACATGAATTCATTGTTTCAATTATTTCATTATGAAAAACATAAAAAATTAAATATAATTTCGAAAAGTACTTATAATATAATAGTAACATAAGTAATCTTTTAATTTAATTCCTAAGTTAAATAGTATTCAACTTTATCGTGATAACTGTAAAACTTTATTGGCTAGTGTATTATATGGGCACACCCCGGATATTACATACAGCGGTCGTGAAATGACATTTCAAAAAACAAATGACGGAGCAAACAAAATCACGGCGAAATCCTATACGTTCGAGAACCAAACTATAACCGATGTGCATCAATCTAGGTGACGAGGGGGTCGGTCGGAATCTAGAGAGCCGCAGGGAGTGTCCATACTGTATATTAGTACTAATAGGTATACTTTGCCTCAGTTCACCTCGGCTAAGGCGTGATATTTTTTATGTCATGAGTTAATTTTAACTTATTTGTTCTGAAAATTCGTTTTCACACAAAAAATATTTTCAGTTTACATGCCTTGGAGACTACGAGCATTCCTTGGTCGCCTAAAAACTATAACGTGAGCCCACGCATCCCAAAAGCAATATCCAAAATTATAATCCCACAAAAACATTATCTAACTTCTTGTAATGTATCATTAAAATTTGATTAGTTAAAGGCTTGTATTCCTCCTTTGTCCTGGATCCTGGAAAGCCCGATGTTCCCGGGGGAACCATATATCTCAGGGAAAGAATTACTTCTGCGAGCTTAGGGCGTGACATAGGAGATACGGAGGTCTTATAGGATCCTAAATGGTTTTACGGGATGATATGAAATGGTATAAGAAATAGCTGGTGCTAATTTTATGTGCTCTGACATATAAAACTGAAGCGATATTCTTTATTATTCATGAACTTTGCTTTTGTCGGTAGAGTTAACACCACCTTTCTTTTTTACACGACTGTCCACAAAAAGAGTTTGTTTTTGATGTGTAACATCTTTGCTCTCGCTTTCCTGCAATTTGTGGGAGTGATTTCGTGAAATGGGACGGAAATGTGTAACATGGGACGGAAATGTGTAACATGGGACGGAAATGTGTAACAGGAAGTCGAGAAAGCGCGCGCTATTTGATCTGACGAATGAGCTTTGCTCTCGCTTTCCTGCAATTTGTGGGAGTGATTTCGTGAAATGGGACGGAAATGTGTAACATGGGACGGAAATGTGTAACAGGAAGTCGCGAAAGCGCGCGCTATTCGATCTGACGAATGAGCTTTGCTCTCGCTTTCCTGCAATTTGTGGGAGTGATTTCGTGAAATGGGACGGAAATGTGTAACAGTGATTTGTTACACATCATATGCGAGTACTGTAGGTCTCGCTCGGATTTTTTTTTTCATATGTATTTACTTATGTTTCTTTATAACATGATATCTCCTAAACGGCTTAGTGGATTTTGGAGTGCGAGGTATCTTTAGATTTGTTTTAATGCCGTGATTGATACATTGATACATTTTATCCACTTGACTGTCACTTTCCGGGACCCGGAAAAAAGATCCCAATCTGTCGACCTACCGGGAGCCGGAAAAATTACGGCATGTCAAATTAGCACCTAAAATACGCCAAAGGTTGGTAGGCCCGATTTTATCGACATATATGGGAGTAAAACAGACTATCTATGTGACTAATCCTTTGCCACACTTTTTTATTATTTTTTATTATTCACAATTGATGAGGACGCTGGGCAGTAAAGTTCTCGAGTGGCGACCGCGCACCGGAAAACGTAGCGTAGATGGGCCTCCCACGCGATGGATCGACTACCTGGTGAAGAAAGACCTGGGAAGCCGATGGATGCGGGCAGCGCAGGAACGATCGTCGTGGAAATCCTTGGGGGAGGCCTTTGTCCAGCAGTGGACGATTTTCGGCTGATATGATGATGATGATGAAGTGACGATGATGCCGAAGATGGAAGCGGGCTTACTAAGATTCCCCAAAGGGGGATCTGGCTATCTTATCCTCAAGCCGGAAAAAAAAATAGACTTCCCAAAAAAAGAGGGGTAATGTTTTATGTAGTCGTGTTTTTATATAATTTTTCACGTCCAGTCCTGTTTTTTCTTCTTATTTTCTGCAAAATAAAATATATTTTTTTGAAAAAATATTAAAGTAAAAATATTAATTACTTATAGAAAAAAAAATATGCGTCGCAAAAAAAAAATTCCTTCATGACTAAACACTATATGAGAAACTTAACGTAGATGAGGAAGTGTAGTTTTTTGTATTTATACGACTGTTTTAAAAACTAGTGGAACACAATTTTCTATACGAATTGTACAAAATACCACCAGGAAATTCGTTAGCAAGAACTGTCCATCCAGAAATTTTCCGTGTCTTTGAAATAGCTTTCCAAAAGCATATATTTATTATTAAATACTTTTAAAATCCCAAGACAATGCTTCATTTTCACTTCTCACAACACATATACTCTAAATTAAGTTAAATTCTAAGAGAATTGGAATTCAGTCTAAATATTTATTCACGAAACGCCAATCACCAATTTTATTATCAAGCCTCTACAAGAAAATTCACCACCGGATTCATAGGCATTTATTCTGATAACAATTTGCTAACAAAAAGCTCGATTCATTTCAAACGTCACTCCAATATAGAACGCCCGATCAGATATTAGACAAGATAACTTTGAGTTTTATTCAAATCATTAAGTTCAGGGATCCGTCAATGATAAAATATAAAATGATTATTAGCTAGCACAAGGACTCTAATGCTGTCAAAATTCAACAAAATAATCCACAATCAAACAAATCAAGGTAGTCCCATCAGGGTTTCTACCTTTTCTTTAAAATATCATTAATATATGCTCGTGGTAAGGACACAGATGAAATACTAGTTACTTCGTAACAGACACTGCACTTCCTTATAAAACGAAAATACCTACGCATTTATTCACCTACTCCTTCCCACTGTCAGACAAACACACGGTAACGTGGGTATTAAGGATCCCCAGGAGGCTCGAGTTTCCATACAAACGTAGTTCCGCTTTAATACAAAAACTACACGCCGGAATGAATCCTTACTTTGCGAATATATTGAGGACACACATATCGATGGTTGTAATTAGTTTTCGATGTATTAATATAAAACGGAAAAAAAATTGAGCAGTTTCAAACTTTCACTACAAAACTAATTTTAGCCTTCGTTTAGTTATGTTTAAATTTACTACGATGAAAACTATTTACTAACATCGATATGTGTATACTCAATATACATGCTAAGTTTGGATTCAATTTGGCATGTAGTTTTTCTATTAAAGCGGAGCTACGTTTGTATGGAAACTCGAGCGTCCTGTGGGGACTCTTAAGGCGCTCGACTTAGCGGTCATAACTGCGTACACGGGCGGTGCGCGAATTGCGGCGGCGACTGTACAGCGTTCTAGCGCTGACGAGCCAATGTGTAGGTACTTATCACTCCTGCTTGAAAGTGACTCCAGAAGATTCTATGATTCTAGTTGGCTGAACAAGAATTCTTCTTTTGACGTGAATACGTCTTTAAAATTACCTCCATAGGGATGCGATCCAAAAAAACGAATGATAACAAAATCGGGAGATACAGTTTAGTGTTGTAGCTACATATCTATCATCTCCATCCAAATTTCGTTTACACCACTTGATAGCTAAAGAATCAAAGAATTTATTACGCTAAGTAAGGACTGTAACACATCGCGCGCGGGGGAGGGGGCAGCCCCGCCATTTTGAAGGTCATTTTGCTGCGTATCGAGATTTCCATTTAGTATAACTTTCGACTCGGTGAAGCTACGACGTTCATTCAAGTTTCAATCGTCAGCTCTCGTCAAAATCTATCGATTATATATAAAACATCAGTGTAAAATTGTAACTGTGATTATAATAAGGTGTTTAAATAAAAAAAAGTGTGTGTGTCAGCTCCGACTGGAGTTTATTTCTTAAGTACGATTGTCTAAACAGGCACAAAACAGGGCTTGACTTTGGTTTTAAGTTTACTCTGCACAGTTTTTATAACTGATGGATGATTCCAATTTCCGGCCTCTTTTCTTAGCTGATGTGTCAGGTGTTTTAGCTCCCATGATCGCAGCTACTAATGATCCATCTGGTGTTTGCCCGTTACGAGACGTATTCACGTTAAAACCAACGGCCGTGTGCCCCGACACAACCCCACCCGTTTTTTTTTCTTTTTGGATCCTCTAACTCTTTTCTAAGTAAAGACCATAGGACCTCAAACAAAGCTCTTCACTGTTTCCGATTGGCAGCGACAGTGACATTCTCCGGCCAGCTTTTCCCAAGGGCTTAGAAGTTGTGGATTAAAAATCATCATCATCATATCAGCCGAAAAAAATGATGTTGCATTTTCCGGAAAAACGCTTCCCCCAAGAATATAGTATAGTTTTTACATAATGTCATTTGTGAAAAATAAAGAAATAAACAATCAGTAGTTAATAACGTAAAAATCATATTCTTCATAAAACATTATGTCATTACTCATTAGAATATGAAAACAATATGACACATTAAAAAACACAACAAACAAAGACATACACATCAAAAGTTATAAATCATTGAATGTCATTAATGCCTTTGACAAGAGTAGGTCAGTTCACACAGACTGTACCTGGTCACGAGTAGGTGTAGGAGAGGAGAGGAGGCCACCCCAATTTTAGGTTGAGACCTCATTTGGGGTTTAATTTCGGAGATTTACTTCTCCTAGATCGGTCGGTATAAGCAATACGTCAAATGATTCATCATCATCATCATCATATCAGCCGAAAAAGATGAATGATTCATACTTCTAAATATTAACGGCTCACTGTCAACCTTCGAGTTTAATCTCGATTTACGTTTCCCTAACACAATACCCGAAGCTAATGGGCAGAAACGTTTTTTTTTCCTTGTTTTAATCCGATTTCGAGTAGTAATTACTGTGTTCAATTAACTAAATTGGTATTAAGGGAGCCGCTGCCTTGGTATTGCCCACGACATGATGGCTAGCTTCATATTTTACTGTAAGCCCCATTGAGTTGATATATTTGAGTTGGTTCAGTAAAAAAACGACCAAGTGCAAGTCGGAGTTGCGCAAAGTAGAGTTCCGTAGCCTTTCCAAAAAATAAATGTATGTTTTAAATTGGTGATATGTCCTACTCTTAAATTTTTTTTTCAGATGTCCTTAAATAGCGGTTTAGCTGGTAGTGGGGGAGACACTTGACTGTTTTTTTTATTTTTTTTATTTACAATTGGTAAACCCTTGACAACATCTCACCTGGTGGTAAGTGACGAAAAAACAAAAATTAGCACATTAAAGCATAATATTTCGCAAAAGAATTCCTGAAATGAAAAATGGTTTAGTAGTTTTGAAAGACTTATTCAACAATATCCCACCAAACAGGGTAAAAAAACGAAAAAAAAATAGCAATGCCAAATAACAGATTTCTAGTACTAGTAAACTCTGAGCTACGCCGCGGACAGAAAGACGGACGGAAAGAGAGACGTGGCTAAACTATATGGGTTCCTTGTTGACTAAGAAACCCTAAAAATTAGAGAAAGAGAGTGAAATATAGACCTAGAGCTACCTTTCATCCAGGTTAAATAAAGAGGACTAACACCCAAATGCAGAAGTTATCTTTATCTTTTAAAGGAGCATTAAAACTAATCCTTCATTAGGTGCATTTGTAAGTACGCGTAGTCTTTGCCTCGTGCAGAACGACGTGAGTGACAGCGGGAGAGGGCGTAACCTGAATAAAATATTATTGTTTAAAATCTGATTTGAATATTGAAATATGAAAATTGTTTGTGTTGCTGGTTGGGTGTAAGTTGTAGAGATTCTTTATTGAATTTGAAAATACCTATTCAAATAATATATTTGGCCCCAACGGCCATCTGTTTTACGAGCTATGTTCCCTGCCCACTGCCAATTCTTACTCATTATATATAAAATTGGTGTCGCCGATGTAGAGTCATACCCAATCACGTCCCACGAAATAGTGATGTCGAATTGATTTTTACCATTTTTTCCGTAAAAAACTCAAATAGCGAGTGTCATGATGGGTCGCTTTTACCCCCGATTCAGGCTTTTGTCTCATCCAGCTAGTTCGATTAGCTCGGTTCTACATTCGGAATTGGAAATGTTACGTTTGATTTTTAAACTGCACATATTTTTTGTGCACTCACACAAAATCGGTTTTCTATAAAGAATCTCTTTGAACGCTTTGTTCGAAATTCCTTTGATGTTAAGAGGAGTATCGATGCGAATTACGAATTAGACTTTTTTCGTTGGACGTTTTTCGGCTGGTATGATGATGATGATGATGATGAATGCGTATCAACAAAAAAGAAACTTGAAAACTTTTAGGCAACTTCTATTACTCCTAAATAATAAAAATTGTATCAACTTGTTTAACAAATAACTACAGACTTCACTTTCATGTCCTCTTAGCTATGACGCGTAGACTTTACAAGTTTTCCACTCGTACGCCGTAGTAGCTACGTATAATGAAGTCGCGGACACGGATAACTTGAGTGTTATAATTAAGCAGAGTGACTTTTTGTTTGCTTAAAACCGGATACTGGTAAATTCATCTCATTATTCTTTACAACTTTCCCCAATCATCATCATCATCATATCAGCCGAAGTACGTCCACTGCTGGACATAGGCCCAAGGATTTCCACAACGACCGGTTCTGTGTTACCGCATCCAGCGGCTTCCCGCGACCTTCATCAGGTCATCGGTCCACCGAGTGGAGGCAATAAGTGGCCCCAATAAATGAAAAACTGAGGTGGTACGGAGATGTGAAGAGGCATCCAGACCATCACACGATTAAGATGGCGCTCGAGATACCAACGACGAAGCGAGGACGTGGAAGACCACCTGCCAGCTGGCTGACGAAAGAACTTAATAAAGAAACCAACCTTGCTCTCAATCGTGCACAATGGAGAAAGACTACATGAAAGACTGACCCCAAGTAAATGGGACAAAAGCATAGCAAGATGTTGGTATACGTTTCTTGGGGAAAATTGGCCAGATTCAGGAGTAGAAATAATCGTATCAAGTTTCTTTTTTGTTAAAAATTTGAGTGCGTTTGGCTGAAGTCTCATCGAATCCCTAACGACATCTTTCACTTTAAAAAAACCTACATCAAGCCGTTTAGACTACAGGCTTAGGCGAAGAAACAGAAAACGCAAACGCGCTAAAAAAAACGGTAAACGCTGGCGAAGTCGCAGGTAACAGCCAATTGATTATATTTTCTTTCATATTTTTTTTCACCTTTACTTATTATTAGCAAGTAACCACCAGGTAGAGAAGAATTAAAAGATGGTAGACGATGCGAACCATAAGGACCTTTGCGACCCAAGTATATAAAATATATTATATTTAAAACATCTTTATTTAAAACAGCCTTGAAACAACTTTCGTTGAAAATGTGCCACGTAGAAATGCGAACACTGTTATGTCTCCAGCTAAATACGAGAGAAACAAAGACGACATGCTTCACGCCACATAACTCGCTAGAATTTTCAAATAAAAAATATATTTTATTTCAAAATAGATTAACATCTAAATAATTCCAATGCAACAACGCCTCGGGCTACGGTTACAAAAAAAAGATAAACATTCCCGCTCGAGTCTGGCGTAACAAAACATGTTTTTTTTGTTTCTTTTCTTGACATCCCAAAAACTAATGTTGCCAGTATTCGGGATCTCGGCGAGTATTGCATGATAAAAACACAACTGCTTTTTTTTATAACAAAAGGCTTGCTCTATCGCCCTGTTTTGCAGACTTCAGAGTACACAATCACTTAAGTTGAAACGTTTCCCCAGAAAAACGGACATCCGAAAATTATTGAAAAGCCGACCCTCTGTATTCTCTTTGAACAGTTGATGATAGAAAGGAAACAACAAATTACTATAAAGCACAGTTCTCACTACACACGTTATATTTTATTAGTTTATGATATACACACATCGTTTTTTTCCTTAAGCCCAATTACAAGCAAAAGGTTAGTTACTGTTTAAGTTTATAAGGGCATTTTTTAAGCCCACCTGGCTAGCTACCACCATCTTAAAGTCTTGCCGCTAAGCATCAATATTAACAGCATTTTTGTGTTCCGGCTTGAAGATAAGACAGCCAGTTCTCCATTGCGTTGGGAAATCTTGGTAAGCCAATCACATCTTCGGCATCATCTTCACTTACCATCAGGTGAGATGATGTCAAGGGAAAAAAAAAGATAGGTTGGGTTATTTGAGCTTTAAAATGAGAGCTTGACAACTTACATCTTACAACTTACACCTTACAACTACATTAACATGCTGCCAATGTTACTAGTAAAACATTTGTATTTAATATTATTTTTGCCTTGAGAAACACAGCCTGAAAAACCTGGTGAAGATCGCGGGAGGCCGATGGATGCGGGCAGCGCAGGACCGGTCGTCGTGGAAATCTTTGGGGGAGGCCTTTGTTCAGCAGTGGAAGATTTTCGGCTGATATCATGATGATGATGATGATAAGAAACACCATAGGATTTACTGGATGAAATCAACACTAAGGTAATAAAGAAACGACCGCATATAGAAAAAAAAAATATATCCTCACAATTATGCTTCGGTTGGCACTTCTGCAATTGCACACCAAACTCGTCACACAAAAAAAAAATGCGTGGTCAAACATAAAAATATATGTATGTGACTATATAACATAAGAATCTCATCTTTTTAAAACGGTTGAAAAGTTTTCCAATCGGAACTTTTTACATTTTGCAAAACATTTTGTAGCTGACTGGCTTATAATTTACTGCCATATAAAAATAACAAGCTAGTGTTGCTAGTTCTTACATCAAAATATTTAGTATTATTCGAAACAGCCACTCAATTTCCCTAAAATTCGTTAACTGTAGTGTACATTGGCCCTACTAGTAGGTTTTTATGGTACCATCCCAAGCCTCATAAATATGTAGCAAGTGAGCCGTCTACGTTATTGTGAGGTATTTTATGATGCCGCCGAACCGCCGCGCCGAAGTAATGATACGGAAAGGTTGCATGTTTGATTCTATTATTTGAGGCTTTGGACGGAACAAACAATGATCTTGATATATGGGCGCAGTATATCAATAAACTTTTAGTGTTTGAGATTATTATTGCTTACTAGCTGTTGCGTTGCAGTATAAACTGGTATGGAATAGATCTATTATACTGGGCATTGTATTATCTTTGTTATAGTTTCATAGTTTATTAATCCTTCTTATTATTTCACAATTTATTGTACACAGAAATGGGGACAAAAAAACATTTAACTAGATGAGAATAGACAAAAGGTACAGCTTATTTCTTTTAGAATTTCTTCCAGCAGACCTTAGAAAGAGAAGTTACAAAAGAGTGGCAGAAAACGTGTACATAACAGAGACAACATTTTTCTAAACATAAATTTTGATAACATATTCCTAAATACTTAGCAAACAAATAGATACCACGTACTAAATAATACATAATATACTACATAATGTAATTTTATAATAATATAAATAAATGTAATAATATAAAAATTATAATAATTCTTCACACTAGAAAATAAATATACACTATAAATTAAATCATTAAACGTTAGATAAGTCATTAAAACGTTCAAGAATATCAAATACCTAATAATAGGGCCAAAAATAACATATGTCTTGCCGCCAAACATCATTATTTAATAATATTGATGTGTTCCGGCTTGAAGATAAGATAGTCAGTTCTCCATTGCATTGGGAAATCTTGGTAAGCCCGCTTCCATCTTCGGCATCATCGTCACTTACCATCAGTTGAGATATGCCAAGGGCGTACCAATTGTAAATAAAAAAAGAGCACTATAACAATTATAAAATTTAACTAAGGGGACCCTGCTGCTGCTCCGCACCATTAATTTATTACATCATGGACATCAAGAGTGCACGGCGGGCGACCCGCAACCCGCAAGCGGCTTGCCACCGATGTTGCGCGGTGTGCGAGAATGAGCGCTTTAAATGTTCACACTTAGCTTCCCTCCAACTCAGCAAATTTAAGTGGCAATAACTCAAATGAAAGAGCTCGTTCCAGCAAGGTCTAGAATGACCAAAACGAACCGCGTACTTTAATTAAAACCGGAGATATTGAGAAAGAAAGAGCGTTTGGGCGTAACTTGACAACTAATAAGGTACTTACCATCAAGTGAGGTGCAGCCAAACGCATTCAAATTAAAAAAAAAAATATAAAAAAAATTACGAAATTCCTTGTTTTGAGGTTACGAAGTAATTTATTTTTAGTTTTGACCCCGTCCTTGAATATTTAGTAGTACTGCGAGTGTTAGTTACTATGGTACCAACTCTCTCTCTCTCTAATCGTGTGTCAAGGGATAGACAACGGCGATTGCCTGGTGTTGCACTTAACATCACCCGCGGTCACGTGGGGTATTTAGATTTACGCCTACGGCCTGGTGCAACGGCACCTTCATACAAATCTGGAAACAGATGTGCAAGTTTCCTCACGATGTGTTCCTTCACCGTTAAACAATCAGTAATGTTATGTACGTAAGTTTCCAAAAACTCATTGGTACGTTAGCCGTCCGGGGTTTGAACACGAGACCTCTGGTTAAGAGGACCGAGTCGTTGCCGATTGAGCCACCGACGCTTTTGCCGAGCAACCTAACCGTAACCTAATCTTCTAACCGAATTCTCAAAGAGTAATCTACTAAAATTTCATTAACAGAAATCCTAATTTCATTCTTCAAGTAATCTAACCTCAAACTTTGAATATTATTACAAATATTGGATGCCTAGCGGAGACCGTTTCAAAGTGCTTAACAGAGACGAGGCTGAGGCCTTTTTCACTCCGAAGTAAAGTGTGTCGTATAGTATATTTCAAATACCTAGGATAGATTCCAAAGGAGACTTAAGGTGCTAAGCTACGTAAAATTATTATCTTCAGAACAGTTGTCTCTGTTTTATCTTTACGAGTAAAGAGTAAAGAAAATAACCACACTTTTATGCACTTTTTCAATGTTTTATTTTTTTAACTTAGATATAGGATTTTTTACAAAAAAGTGAGTCCGAAAATATGTCAGGATTTTATTGAGGAGTAAGATAGAAAAAAAATAAGGTGCTACGTCTAACTATAGTGAAGTAAATCTGGTTTTTGTGGGCTAAAACAGCAAAAAATTACAAAATTTAAGCGAAATTTTGCAATTTTTTTCTACCATTTTTTTTTATCAAATCGTGATTTGGCCTCCTGCACTTTGTAGCAGACATATTGTAATAAATTTTTTAAAAAAAGTTTTGCAGTTTCAACCGCAGAAAAATGACTTTTTCCAACTCTCGATTTCGGGGTTTGCATTAATTTCTGAAAGAGTTTTCCCTTAATGCGCGTCGATATGTCGACTATAGTTATTTAAGATAAATCTTATATTTATTTATTGGCTAGCGCTGCAATGTGGCTGTTTTGACCTCCACTCCGCCTGAGCAGCACGAAAATAAATGAAAATAATACTTTACCGATTGATTTAATGGTGAAGGAAAACATCGTGAGGAAACCTGCACACGCCTGCGATGAAACTCGAAGGTTGTGTGTGAAGTTGACCAACCCGCACTGGGCCCGCGTGGTCGACTAAGGCCTGATCGCCCTAGTTCAGGGTAGGCTCGAGCCCCTTGGTGGGAACGTATATGAGCTGATATGACACGTAAAAACGTCTCAAATATTTGTTAATTACAAATAAACTGATTTAAGCTTTAGTCACTAAACGATTTAGTTTTTAACTTTAGTCACTAAACGATTTAGTTTTTAGTGTTTAACCTGTAACCTACTTTCTGTAAGAAAACTTTTTTTTTTTTTTTTTTGGGACAAATCACACATGGTCATCTGGCCCCAAAGTAGGATTCCCTGTGTTATGGGTTACCAGAGACTGATATACATACTTATATACGTTTAAATACATAAATAATATAGATATATTTATTATACTTTATATTCTTCAATTACTCTTGAAAAAACATAAATCACTTCCCTATGATAGCAACATTTTAAACAAAAGAAGGAAAGACATTGTTGACCGCTGTATAGTTAACACTACATTTGCCAGTCATAATTATAAATGTCAATCAGTCTTTGTATATAATAAAATAAACAAGATTTTGAACATCTATCCCCTCAAATTATACGAATTAAAAAAACTAGTTGTTGAATGGTTAAAAAACCTAACATACTGTGAGGTGGAGCAACTCATGAATAGAATAGAATAAGGTAAAACACACACACATACACCACACGCACACATACACACGTGGGCACAAACATACATTCATACACATACACACACACACACTCACACACACACACACACTCACACACACACACACACACACACACACACACAACATCACACGTTATTCATAGTTCTTTTATTATTTGTTTCGTTTCTCCTTTTTCTCTTTTATGTAAATTTTTGGATGAACCTTGTTATGTTATATGTACTTCTATTTGATCTGTTTGTTTGTTTATTTGTACTTAGTGGTATGGAAGAACTGGGCATCCTGTCACAAGTATCTTTTTTACTTAAAAGGATGTCCAAACACAAAATATTATGTACAAACTACCGTTACAAAATAAACAATTTTTGATTTAGATTTTTTTTGATTTTTGAGTTTTGTCAAACTGAGGGAAAATCGGGGAAACTTTAGAATTTCTTGTAAATAGTTTAGTATAATAAAATATTAAGACAGTTTTCAACTCAATACAACATCAAGTATATTCTTGGGTACAACATTCGTTCTTATGGTGTAAAAAATTCGAGCGAGAGCGAAGCGCGAATCGTCTGGATGTCCGGCTGTTCTCCTCTACATTTCGCATTTCTCAACCCATTCTCGTAAAATTTGTGAGTAGTTCAATAATAATTATACGGATTTTTAGTTGGTTCAGTTTTTGGAAATTTTTCAAAATGGAGAAGCCTTGGGGGTTGAAAATTAAAAAGATATCATATTTCAGCCATTTAAAAAAAAAACGCGAGGTCTACAGCTAACAGAGCAACCAAGAAGATAAATGGTTACAACTTAATTTTTTTTTCAGCGTACTTCACACTCAGCCCCTTAATAGCGGCTCGCGAATTGCACACCCTCGAAAAGTCTTAGAAACGTTGTCCACGCGGTTGTTTGTAATCACCGGGTCCTAATGACGTTTCAAGTGATATGTGGCGTTAGTATATTAAATGGACGGGTACTAGAAAACAGTAACCCTCACGGGTGCTTCTTTGGACCATACATCAGCGTTGACATGCAGGTATTTGATTGGTCCAAATCCAAATAAGCGTTGACATGCAGGTATTTCATTGGTCCAAATCCAAATAAGCTTAAAATAAACCGGCAAGTGCGACTCGGAAAAACACACTACGGGCTTCGCGATTGCCATGATAACTGTAAATGCTCTAGTTTTTTTTTTATAACCTTAACCACACCCCGGACACTGCATACAAACGGTCGTGAAATTACATTTCTAAAAAAAATGACCGGGAACCAAAATATAACCAATCTAAATCAACCTGGGTAACGAGGGGGTGAGGTCGCGATCTAGAGAGCGGAAGGGAGTGTCCATACTGTATGTTAGTACTGTTATCTAAACTTTGCCTTAACCCTTTTTAACGCTGTAGTAACGAGAAACTTTTTTAGCGCTTTGTAGGGGTTTTAATTTTAGCGGAGCGGCTCGCGCACCGCACAATGTTAGGGTTCCGTACCAGGTAACGTCTACGCTGTCCATTCGACCGTCCGTCCGAAATCAGTATCTTTTAAACCTGGCTTTTTAACCTGGTAGGTGGCTGGCTAAAATTTTCACAGAATTTAAGTAATAATGGCAGATTTAATAACAAACAATAAACGGTGAAAACGAAAAATGTTAAGGGGGAGGGGTAAAAACGTGTTTTTTTTTAAGTTTTTTGTTTTTTCTCCATCGTAAAAACTTGGTGTCGTCATAGTACAAATAATAAAACCAACCAAGTGTGAATTTTACTCACACTAAACAGCCCAAACTTAATTAAAAAAAAACTCTCTTTTTTACGCTCTCGTTGATGTCTTTTGATTGCAGTAAATAAGTATTCGTGAGGCAAGCTGTGGTGGTATGGAACCCTCGATTCGAACTTGGCCAGGTTTTTAGTGTTTGCCGTAGTAACCAACCTATGAAAACTGTCTTTAAACTTAAAAAACCGGCCAAGTGCAAGTCTGAACCGCACACAAAGGGTTCCGTACCGTCATACTAGATGGCGCTAGTACAAAGGGTCCCTACCATCATACTAGATAGCGCTAGTTTCCTCATATTTTTTGTAAAAAAAACGTTTTTTATAAGGAGACCCCCTTATTTTTTCACTTTTTCAAATTTTTAGTATTTGTTGTGATAGCGGTCCAAACGGAGAAGGCTTAGTTATAGGTCTCTTTTCCATTTTCGATCAGAAGACCCTGTCCATATAAACAAAGGTCTTTGATTTCCAGTCTGTCAATATGGAAATCTTCGAGTTGGTGCGTGATTCGGGCTAAAGTCGTTACATTTCAGATGGTGTCCCTTTGAATGTGTGCCTCGAGGCTAATTCTAAACTTTAAAGGGTCGGGAAAGAAAAGGGAATATTATCTTCAGATAAAATTGGAGTTCAAACTTCAAATGTAACTTTCAAGCAACCTTTGTAAGACCTTTAAAAGAGCGTTGAATATAGAATACCTAATATACGTTCAACTAAGAAAAAGTTTTCTTAGGTACGGTACAAGTATTTTTTTGTTACATTGAACCAATAGTAAGCTAAAGTACAAGTTTTTTTTTTTAGTTAATTTGAACCAATAGTCCTACGAGTCGGATCTTCTTTGGTAAGGTAAAAGTTTTTATTGATAACGTTAAACCAATAGTCCTACGAGTCTGATCTTCTTTGGAAAGGTGTATTTTTTTTGGTTACTTTGAACCAATAGTCCTACGAGTCGGATCTTCTTTGGAAAGGTACAATTTTTTTGGTTACTTTGAACCAATAGTCCTACGAGTCGGATCTTCTTTGGTAAGTATTTTTTGTTCTTTAAACCAATAGTCCTACGATACGGACCTTAATTGGTAAGGTACAAGTTTTATTTGGTTACTTTGAACCAATAGATATACGAGTCGGATTTTAATTGGTAAGGTAAAAGTTTTATTTGGTAACTTTAAATCAATAGACATACGAGTCGGATCTTCTTTGGAAAGGTACAATTTTTTTGGTTACTTTGAACCAATAGTCCTACGAGTCGGATCTTCTTTGGAAAGGTACAATTTTTTTGGTTACTTTGAACCAATAGTCCTACGAGTCGGATCTTCTTTGGAAAGGTACAATTTTTTTGGTTACTTTGAACCAATAGTCCTACGAGTCGGATCTTCTTTGGTAAGTATTTTTTGTTCTTTAAACCAATAGTCCTACGATACGGACCTTAATTGGTAAGGTACAAGTTTTATTTGGTTACTTTGAACCAATAGATATACGAGTCGGATTTTAATTGGTAAGGTACAAGTTTTATTTGGTAACTTTAAATCAATAGACATACGAGTCGGATCTTCTTTGGAAAGGTACAATTTTTTTGGTTACTTTGAACCAATAGTCCTACGAGTCGGATCTTCTTTGGTAAGTATTTTTTGTTCTTTAAACCAATAGTCCTACGATACGGACCTTAATTGGTAAGGTACAAGTTTTATTTGGTTACTTTGAACCAATAGATATACGAGTCGGATTTTAATTGGTAAGGTAAAAGTTTTATTTGGTAACTTTAAATCAATAGACATACGAGTCGGATCTTCTTTGGAAAGGTACAATTTTTTTGGTTACTTTGAACCAATAGTCCTACGAGTCGGATCTTCTTTGGAAAGGTACAATTTTTTTGGTTACTTTGAACCAATAGTCCTATGAGTCGGATCTTCTTTGGTAAGTATTTTTTGTTCTTTGAACCAATAGTCCTACGATACGGATCTTAATTGGTAAGGTACAAGTTTTATTTGGTAACTTTGAACCAATAGACATACGAGTCGGTATTTAATTGGTAAGGTACAAGTTTTATTTGGTAACTTTGAACCAATAGACATACGAGTCGGTATTTAATTGGTAAGGTACAAGTTTTATTTGGTAACTTTGAACCAATAGACATACGAGTCGGTATTTAATTGGTAAGGTACAAGTTTTATTTGGTAACTTTGAACCAATAGACATACGAGTCGGTATTTAATTGGTAAGGTACAAGTTTTATTTGGTAACTTTGAACCAATAGACATACGAGTCGGTATTTAATTGGTAAGGTACAAGTTTTATTTGGTAACTTTGAACCAATAGACATACGAGTCGGTATTTAATTGGTAAGGTACAAGTTTTATTTGGTAACTTTGAACCAATAGACATACGAGTCGGTATTTAATTGGTAAGGTACAAGTTTTATTTGGTAACTTTGAACCAATAGACATACGAGTCGGTATTTAATTGGTAAGGTACAAGTTTTATTTGGTAACTTTGAACCAATAGACATACGAGTCGGTATTTAATTGGTAAGGTACAAGTTTTATTTGGTAACTTTGAACCAATAGACATACGAGTCGGTATTTAATTGGTAAGGTACAAGTTTTATTTGGTAACTTTGAACCAATAGACATACGAGTCGGTATTTAATTGGTAAGGTACAAGTTTTATTTGGTAACTTTGAACCAATAGACATACGAGTCGGTATTTAATTGGTAAGGTACAAGTTTTATTTGGTAACTTTGAACCAATAGACATACGAGTCGGTATTTAATTGGTAAGGTACAAGTTTTATTTGGTAACTTTGAACCAATAGACATACGAGTCGGTATTTAATTGGTAAGGTACAAGTTTTATTTGGTAACTTTGAACCAATAGACATACGAGTCGGTATTTAATTGGTAAGGTACAAGTTTTATTTGGTAACTTTGAACCAATAGACATACGAGTCGGTATTTAATTGGTAAGGTACAAGTTTTATTTGGTTACTTTGAACCAATAGACATACGAGTCGGTATTTAATTGGTAAGGTACAAGTTTTATTTGGTAACTTTGAACCAATAGACATACGAGTCGGTATTTAATTGGTAAGGTACAAGTTTTATTTGGTAACTTTGAACCAATAGACATACGAGTCGGTATTTAATTGGTAAGGTACAAGTTTTATTTGGTAACTTTGAACCAATAGACATACGAGTCGGTATTTAATTGGTAAGGTACAAGTTTTATTTGGTAACTTTGAACCAATAGACATACGAGTCGGTATTTAATTGGTAAGGTACAAGTTTTATTTGGTAACTTTGAACCAATAGACATACGAGTCGGTATTTAATTGGTAAGGTACAAGTTTTATTTGGTTACTTTGAACCAATAGACATACGAGTCGGTATTTAATTGGTAAGGTACAAGTTTTATTTGGTAACTTTGAACCAATAGACATACGAGTCGGTATTTAATTGGTAAGGTACAAGTTTTATTTGGTAACTTTGAACCAATAGACATACGAGTCGGTATTTAATTGGTAAGGTACAAGTTTTATTTGGTAACTTTGAACCAATAGACATACGAGTCGGTATTTAATTGGTAAGGTACAAGTTTTATTTGGTAACTTTGAACCAATAGACATACGAGTCGGTATTTAATTGGTAAGGTACAAGTTTTATTTGGTAACTTTGAACCAATAGACATACGAGTCGGTATTTAATTGGTAAGGTACAAGTTTTATTTGGTTACTTTGAACCAATAGACATACGAGTCGGTATTTAATTGGTAAGGTACAAGTTTTATTTGGTAACTTTGAACCAATAGACATACGAGTCGGTATTTAATTGGTAAGGTACAAGTTTTATTTGGTAACTTTGAACCAATAGACATACGAGTCGGTATTTAATTGGTAAGGTACAAGTTTTATTTGGTTACTTTGAACCAATAGACATACGAGTCGGTATTTAATTGGTAAGGTACAAGTTTTATTTGGTAACTTTGAACCAATAGACATACGAGTCGGTATTTAATTGGTAAGGTACAAGTTTTATTTGGTAACTTTGAACCAATAGACATACGAGTCGGTATTTAATTGGTAAGGTACAAGTTTTATTTGGTAACTTTGAACCAATAGACATACGAGTCGGTATTTAATTGGTAAGGTACAAGTTTTATTTGGTAACTTTGAACCAATAGACATACGAGTCGGTATTTAATTGGTAAGGTACAAGTTTTATTTGGTTACTTTGAACCAATAGACATACGAGTCGGTATTTAATTGGTAAGGTACAAGTTTTATTTGGTAACTTTGAACCAATAGACATACGAGTCGGTATTTAATTGGTAAGGTACAAGTTTTATTTGGTAACTTTGAACCAATAGACATACGAGTCGGTATTTAATTGGTAAGGTACAAGTTTTATTTGGTAACTTTGAACCAATAGACATACGAGTCGGTATTTAATTGGTAAGGTACAAGTTTTATTTGGTAACTTTGAACCAATAGACATACGAGTCGGTATTTAATTGGTAAGGTACAAGTTTTATTTGGTAACTTTGAACCAATAGACATACGAGTCGGTATTTAATTGGTAAGGTACAAGTTTTATTTGGTAACTTTGAACCAATAGACATACGAGTCGGTATTTAATTGGTAAGGTACAAGTTTTATTTGGTAACTTTGAACCAATAGACATACGAGTCGGTATTTAATTGGTAAGGTACAAGTTTTATTTGGTAACTTTGAACCAATAGACATACGAGTCGGTATTTAATTGGTAAGGTACAAGTTTTATTTGGTAACTTTGAACCAATAGACATACGAGTCGGTATTTAATTGGTAAGGTACAAGTTTTATTTGGTAACTTTGAACCAATAGACATACGAGTCGGTATTTAATTGGTAAGGTACAAGTTTTATTTGGTAACTTTGAACCAATAGACATACGAGTCGGTATTTAATTGGTAAGGTACAAGTTTTATTTGGTTACTTTGAACCAATAGACATACGAGTCGGTATTTAATTGGTAAGGTACAAGTTTTATTTGGTTACTTTGAACCAATAGACATACGAGTCGGTATTTAATTGGTAAGAAACAAGTTTTATTTGGTAACTTTGAACCAATAGACATACGAGTCGGTATTTAATTGGTAAGGTACAAGTTTTATTTGGTAACTTTGAACCAATAGACATACGAGTCGGTATTTAATTGGTAAGGTACAAGTTTTATTTGGTAACTTTGAACCAATAGACATACGAGTCGGTATTTAATTGGTAAGGTACAAGTTTTATTTGGTAACTTTGAACCAATAGACATACGAGTCGGTATTTAATTGGTAAGGTACAAGTTTTATTTGGTAACTTTGAACCAATAGACATACGAGTCGGTATTTAATTGGTAAGGTACAAGTTTTATTTGGTTACTTTGAACCAATAGACATACGAGTCGGTATTTAATTGGTAAGGTACAAGTTTTATTTGGTTACTTTGAACCAATAGACATACGAGTCGGTATTTAATTGGTAAGGTACAAGTTTTATTTGGTAACTTTGAACCAATAGACATACGAGTCGGTATTTAATTGGTAAGGTACAAGTTTTATTTGGTAACTTTGAACCAATAGACATACGAGTCGGTATTTAATTGGTAAGGTACAAGTTTTATTTGGTAACTTTGAACCAATAGACATACGAGTCGGTATTTAATTGGTAAGGTACAAGTTTTATTTGGTAACTTTGAACCAATAGACATACGAGTCGGTATTTAATTGGTAAGGTACAAGTTTTATTTGGTAACTTTGAACCAATAGTCCTACGATACGGACCTTAATTGGTAAGGTACAAGTTTTATTTGGTTACTTTGAACCAATAGACATACGAGTCGGTATTTAATTGGTAAGGTACAAGTTTTATTTGGTAACTTTGAACCAATAGACATACGAGTCGGTATTTAATTGGTAAGGTACAAGTTTTATTTGGTAACTTTGAACCAATAGTCCTACGATACGGACCTTAATTGGTAAGGTACAAGTTTTATTTGGTTACTTTGAACCAATAGACATACGAGTCGGTATTTAATTGGTAAGGTACAAGTTTTATTTGGTAACTTTGAACCAATAGACATACGAGTCGGTATTTAATTGGTAAGGTACAAGTTTTATTTGGTAACTTTGAACCAATAGACATACGAGTCGGTATTTAATTGGTAAGGTACAAGTTTTATTTGGTAACTTTGAACCAATAGACATACGAGTCGGATCTTCTTTGGAAAGGTACAATTTTTTTGGTTACTTTGAACCAATAGTCCTACGAGTCGGATCTTCTTTGGTAAGGTAAAATATTTTTTTTGGTTACTTTGGACCAATAGTACTACGAGTCGGATCTTTTTTGATAAGGTGCAAGTACTTTTTCTTATTTTGAACCAATAGTCCTACGAGTCGCTCATCATCATCATGATAACACTGTAAGGTGTCCACTACTGGACAAAGGCTTCCCCAAGGATTTCCACAACGACCAGTCCTGTGCTGCCCACCGAGTGGGATGCCTGCTGCGCTACATCTTCCTGTGCGCGGTAGTAACTCTAAAACTTTAATGCCCCAACAGCCACCTATTTTCTATGAGTTATGTGTCCCGCTCACTGTTACTTAAGTTTATCATAAGTCTACCTTACTAATTTACTAATATTAAAAATCCGAAAGTGAAGTGAAAATTTAAAACTTTTTACAGTTTTATAAGTTTTGACCTTCCGAGTGTTCCTGGCGGTGTCGGTTACATGTCAGTAACTCATTCATGCTTAACTGGCGGATTTCGCTTTAAAAATTAACACGTTCTAAATAATATTGCTTGTGTCGGTAATTTGTAAGATTTCCTTAAAAAAATATGTAAAAAAAAGACGTGTGGCACTCGGGGACTGCCGCGGTAAAGCTATTGCATAGCATTTTGTATCAACTTATGCAATTATAATTATTTATTTATTTTATTCATGCAGTATTTCTTTTTCTTTGATATTAATTCAAGTTACACTTTTTGAGCGTGGTGACCGATAAGAAAACAATATTTTCTTTTATTAAATAAATAACAATATTTAGAAGTGATTATCGAATTTCGCGCGATGTACATTTATATAGATATAATATCATATATACTTTCTCTGCGCGGCATTCATGTGCATTATCTATACACCAAAAAC
Source organism: Coleophora flavipennella (assembly GCA_947284805.1). Classification (NCBI taxonomy): domain Eukaryota; kingdom Metazoa; phylum Arthropoda; class Insecta; order Lepidoptera; family Coleophoridae; genus Coleophora; species Coleophora flavipennella. The sequence continues at coordinate 10,057,163 of OX369305.1, forward strand.
AAAGGTACTGAATAGTACACGTGCTTGGTTTGATGGTTTCTGTTATATACATAATGAAGAATGAATTTATTTATATATATATATACTAGCTGTCCCGGCGAACTTCGTACCGCCTTACATTACATTACACTGCCCTGCCCTACCCTACACTACCCTACACTACCCTACACTACACTACACTACCCTACCCTACACTACCCTACCCTACCCTACATACACTACACTACACTACCCTTCCCTACCCTACACTACACTACACTACCCTACCCTACACTACCCTACCCTACCCTACATACACTACACTACACTAACCTACATACACTACACTACACTACCCTACCCTACACTACTCTACACTACCCTACACTACACTACCCTACCCTACCCTACACTACCCTACCCTACACTACCCTACCCTACACTACCCTACCCTACCCTATCCTATCTCTCAAGTTGGATCGAACTGCACATGGTGTGCGAATTTTATTATAATCGGTTAAGTGGTTTAGGAGTCCATTGAGGACAAACATTGTGACACGAGATTTATATATATTAAGATATTTTTTTTTTTTTTTTTTTTTTATTCTGGGACAAATCACACATGGTCATCTGGCCCCAAAGTAGGATTCCCTGTGTTATGGGAACCAGAGACTGATATACATACTTATATACGTTTAAATACATACATATATAGATATTTAACACCCAGACACAGAGCAAACAAATCTGCTCATCACACAAATGTTTGCCCTGGGTGGGGATCGAACCCACAACTCTCGGATCAGTAGTCAAGAGCACTAACCACTGAGCCACCGAGTCAGTATATTAACATATTATATATTAACAGTTATATTAACATATAACATATATATATATATATATATATATATATATATATATATATATATATATATATATATACATATTGAGAATCTAAATTGAGAATTTAAACTATACGCGTGTGTGTGTTTGTGTGTATAATACTACTAATGCTACTTTTAATATCGCTCATTTTAATATCAAAAATTTAGGTCACCTTTATAGCAGTATTATATTTTCAATTCAAAATTAATACTGCATTTGTGATAATAATAAAATGTATGTATATAGAGTACTCACTCATTTTCTTTCACTATTTTTTCGTGACTTTCTTCATTAATAATAAATGCACTTTGTTCATTCATATTTATTATTTATTTTCGCTTAACCGCGCTTTTATTACTTTCTTCATTAATAATAAATGCACTTTGTTCATTCATATTTATTATTTATTTTCGCTTAACCGCGCTTTTTTACATGTTTGTTTTTTTTAAGCAATGGTAGTTGAAACTATACAGCCAAATATGGAATAAAATCTTTTTGTACCTATCTCTATAAATACAAACAGCTGTGTCTTAAATAAAATCTTTTTGCATTTGATAAATAAAAAATAATCAAATCTTTTTTGTCATATGGAGGTATATACAGTTTATGAAAAGAGTTTTATTATTCTCCGAAAATAATCAAATCTTCTTATATGTTTGTTTTGACAACCGATATTGTTGCCATGGCAACCGAGCGTCAGGTTTTTCTTCGTTACGGAATTTCTGGATTCGGTCCCCGCGCTCAAAGCCTGCGATAAAATCTATGCAATAGCTTAAAAATTTAATGGTTTCCCTGAAAGCAATGTGTTTTTTTAGGATTTATTTATAATTGCTCTTTAGTAATCCATACATTCGTGAAGCTTTGTGCAATTAAAATATTAATCCTAAAATAAAACAACAAAGAATAAAAACCGGTGAAGTGTGAGTCGTACTGACGTTAAGTACTCCCAACTGCAGGAAAAAAGCATTTTTCTTATGCTCTCAATGATTTCTTTTGTTTATATTGAATAGATATCATGGTTCTCTTCTCTTTGGTCAAGTAATTAATAGACATAGATATTTAATAACCCATTTTATTACAGGTATATATTTTTATAACACAACAACGGTTATGTTAAGGAACCTTCGGTGCACGAGTTCGATTCGCACTTGGCCGGTTTTAAACAAATCATAGACAAACATACGTTTCAAAGAAATCTGCAATCATAGGAGCAATTTGCCCACTGGTTCGAATTCGAACAAAACACTGACCAAAGAGAATTCACTTAGCTTTATCCCCTTCTATCCTCTTGTTGTTTTTTTGTCTCTGTCTCTCTCTTTCTAGATTAAGTGCAAAGCCTTTTGAACGAGATACTGTGAAAGAAATATGGGAGTCCATTGGTTTTTGTTTTTCGTCGATAGGATACGTACGGGCCTCCTTATTTGATAAATTTAGACATTTATGGCTTTTTCTTATTCATTATTTTGCCGTAATTATCTGGGTAGGTCGTTTAATCTGTTTGGTTTAGAAAAATAATGGTATAAATGAATGCAAAGGACAATGGACAAATTTGTATGGACGCCGTCTCTACTTGTTTGTAGCACTTTTATACTACTATTACCGAGTTCTTCAGCTTTCTTAAAACTATCATAGTAAAAAAGATAGGGGGAAGAACTTGTCAGTGGAAGAGTAAGAGCAAATACAGGAAAAGGTTGCTGTCGTGTTACATCAGGACTTTAAGATGATGGCTGAGGATAGGAAGAATTGGCTATTTATCCACATATAAGACCACTGCTCTTAGTAAATTTTGAAGTTTTTATAATTTGTTTATATATATTTTAACTAGTGTGTACAATAAAGTGTATTTATCTTATCTTATCTTATAAATAGTGATAGGTCCGAAAGTTTGACAAGGGTGGGGACGTTTTGTCACATTGTCCTTTATCTTAATGCTGAGTTCGTACTTAGCTACTTGGTACTTACCTAGTTGCGTAATTAAAAATATAGCTAGGTATATCTACCTCCCTTTATTTTAAGTAAATAAGTATATTTATTAATTTCAGAAATCGATCTCGCTTTTTTCAAAATTTTCAAAATTTTTAAATGTGACAAAAATACTAAATGCCTGCCTGACGAAAAAAATATTCTTAGCTCGTATAAGATACTCGTACCGAAACATATTGGGCTTTTCAAAAATCTTTTAGAAATTGATTTTATTTTTTTGTGAAATTACAAACCAACATGGGTGACTTGAAAGTGGTCACTTACCCTTAGATGAGAAGATACCAAGGGCTTACCAATTGTGAAAAAAATAACTTGAGTGGTTGGATCGATCACGCAAGTTAACTAATCTGTAGAACGGTCGTTACCTGGATGGGTTTGACTGTTTAAGTGGCATTTTTCTCGACCGTTTTCGTGCTTCGCAAGACATTTTAAGCCGCTGGTGCCGTTTGCTATTACCAGATGGCAATCGTTAAGCCGTTTAAGATGCCTTATAGGCGGCTTGAAAAACTTCCAACCAACCAGGACTTGGCCCGCGAGTGTGGAGTATGATCTAACCTTCCCGAATTTGGGAAGATACCCGATTCCCAGCAGTGGGGACGTGTGCAAATAATCATTTAATCAACCGACTTCCAAAAAGGAGAAGGTTCTCAATTCGACTGTCTGTTTTTTTAATTTTTTTTTATGTGTGTTACCTTAGAACTTTTGACTAGGTGAACTGATTTTGATGATCCTTTTTTTATTTGAAAGCTAGTGCTTTCCGTGTGGTTACATATAATTTTTTTTTAAATCGGTGTAGTACTTTATTAGAAAATTAACAAAAACCAAAAATAATAACGCAAAAGTTGTTGCGATGGAAGTCGGTTTTTTATTTATTAGGAGAACAATAAGTAGGCACAAAGAGTCACTAGGTAGATAGGTATACAGATAACCTCAACTGAATGGATGTAACAAAAATGGGAAACACAACAAGATAGACGGCACGTTTTGTGTACAATATCTAACAAGAATTAATAGCGTTTTCTGGAGAAAAAATATGTCCCATCCAACTGTCTGCTTCGTCGCTACATTATTCCATAGTATTTACAGAGCGTTGTATATTGTGACATCGTCCATATAACAATGAGCTCCATTTTTAGGGTTCCGTACCCAAAGGGTAAAACGGGACCCTGTTCATGAAATACAGCCTGGTGACAGACAGACAGACGGACGGACAGTGAAGTCTTAGTTATTACTCCGTCCGTCTGTCTGTCTGTCACCGGGCTGTATTTCATGAACAGGACGGAATTTGACGGACAGTGAAATCTTAGTAATAACTTAGTAATAACTAAGACTTCACTGTTCGTCTGTCCGTCTGTCCGTCACCAGGCTGTATTTCGTGAACCGTGATAGCTAGACAGTTGAAATTTTCACAAATGATGTATTTCTGTTGCCGCTATAACAAAAAATACTAAACATTAGAAAAAGTAAAAAAATAAGAGGGTCTCCATACAAAAAGTGTTTTCTTTGAAACGTGAAGAAACTAGCGCGATCTAGTATAATGGTACGGAACCCTTTTTAGGCGGTTCTGACTCGCACTTGGCCGGTTTTGTTTTTATTCTGCCATTGGGACACATTCGTGATTTTGCTTGCTTCTCGGAGGTCAAATTAGATTGGCTGACATGAATAGGTAGATGGTTTTGACGAAATGTGGTTTTATTGTCAGTATAAGTTACGAAAGTATAGACATACGTCAGCAACATGTATTTACCGACCTGTGTTATAATATAAATAATAGATTAGGTATCTTAGCAAAAAATATTTTGTTTAGCAACACCATAAAGGTCCTCATTCAATGATGCCTTTAAAACGTATTTTCTCACTTGAGAGGTTAATAATAAGAGTACAGCCATTATTTCATCATCATCATAATCATATCAGCCGAAGGACGTCCACTGCTGGACATAGGCCTCCCACAAGGATTTCCACGACGACCGGTTCTGCTCTGCCCGCATCCAGTGGTTTCCCGCGACTTTCATCAGGTCATTGGTCCAACAAGTGGGAGGCCTGCCTACGCTACATTTTCCGGTGCTAGATGACATACGGAACTGAGACATGGTCCCATAATATGGGGCTCAGAAATAGACTCAAGGTCACACAAAGGGCGATGGAGCGTGCTGTGCTCGGAGTTGCTCTGCGTGATCGAATCAAAAACGAGAAGATCCGTAAGTGAACCAAAGTAACCGATAAAGCTCTCTAAATATCTAAACTTAAGTAGAAGTGGGCGGGGCAAAATAGAAAATAGAAAATATGGCCGTTGGGGTAGTAAAGTTCTCGAGTGGCGACCGCCATTACTTCAACTGATCTAAATCCGTAGTCGAAATTCCCCAAAAAAGAGACATTCCATCTCTATGTTTTTTGATGTCTCCTTAAGATCTGCTTTTCGATAGACAAAGAGATAAGGGTGGGCTCTACTTAAAAACCGAACAACTTTCTTAAAGAAACCTGCAGCCTCGACACGCCCTCTGAATTAAAAGTAAATTAGAAGACGGGAGAAGGGGGAGGGACAGGTTCTAAAAAAACAAAAGATCAATAGACAGGTTGGAAAAAGTCAACATTTTGAAAAACATTCAAAAAAACAAATTAAAAAGAAGATACTCGTAATAACCAGATTAAGAAGAAACTAAAAAGTATGACCTCGACACTAACCCACACCAAATTTAAAAAAAAAATTGAACTTTGCATTTAATCGATTATTTTCGACCTCAAGAAGAAAGGGCGAGGTAGTGCTCTTTGAGTATATTTTTAAAGAAACATACTTACCTCAAGGCACTCATATGAATGTAACATCTATCGAGTGAATTTATCACACGATTTTGAAAAATACAGCCTTAAATGTGGAGCTGGAATCGGGCCAGTGCACGTGATTCTAGTGTGGACGGTATTCTGAGAGCTCTTCGCAATATGGCCGTTTCAAAATGGCCGCTCAAGAGCTAAGTGATAATATCACCCACCACGCGTCTTTTAGAGGCGAAATTGATTTTGCAGCGTTTACGGTCGAGTTTAATTTAATTACAGTGTAACGAGCTATGAGAAACAGTTGGTGGTTCAGTATGAAAAACGTTGCGATTTTTAACCCCCGACGCAAAAGAAGGTGTTTAAAGCCTTGTCTGTCTGTTTGTATGTCTGTACATTTCATAGCAGCTCCTAAACGGGTAGACAGATTTCAATCGGTATTTTTTTATTTTTAATCTAGAATTATTGGCCATGTTTGATTAAAATCTGTTCAGCCGTTCATAGAGACGGTCAACTACCCGCCGAAACGATAAAAAATAGAGAGGTGATGCAATAACTAAAAATAGTACACCCTAGGCAGATTTTAGGTACAATAAAAATCTAAATCACTGAAAACAAAATGGCCGCCGAAACTGCGGTTGCTCCGGTTTGGCTGAAATCACTTCACATCAGATGAGATGTAGTCAAAAGCACTCAAATTATTTATAAAAAAATGGTATGCAGTTTTTAATTTCAATAATTACCTATGTCAAATGCTTATCCATTAAAAACGCTTAACTATTTCATAATCATCATACCAGCTCATATGCGTCCCCACCGAGGGGCTCGAGCCTATCCTGAATTAGGGCGATCGGACCTAAGTCAACCACGCGGGCCTAGTGCGGGTTGGTCGACTTTATACACAACCTTCGAGTTTCTTCGCAGGCGTGTGTAGGTTTCCTCACGATGTTTTCCTTCACCGTGAGTACTTAATATGTTTCTTTATTCCACGATATCTTCTAAACGGCTTAATGGATTTCAGAGTGCGAGGTATTGTTAGTTCATCTTGATGCCGTCAGTGATATAGGATACATTTAGAATTACTTCCCAAGAACGTGTTCTTCCCGTGAACTTCCATGTAACGTTTTTTATGTAGTCGTGTTTTTAATTAAGTTTCAAATACAACTATGCTGAAATCGCTTAAAAATAGGTAACTTCTCATACAAATCGACCAGCTAGTTCCCCACTTTGTATGGGGTCTAATGTTTTTTTTTACGATTTCAGCAAAGTGGTAAATAAAAATAAAAAAGATGTGATTTATTTTACCTAAAATCCTGTACAAGTGAGGAAAAATTCTGCGAGATTCCACAAGCGAGCGATACGAGAATTGAACAGTTTTTACAAAGCCCGAGGTGGCTGTCGGAATCCTAAATAAGTTGTATAAAACGGTTACGTGGCGGTCGTGCCTTTAAGTTGGGCACTTTTGGGGACTTGGGGACGACTGGGCGTATTGTGGGGACTAAAAGGGTAATAGTAACTAATAAAATTATTGCGAAAGTGTGTTTGTTTGTTTTCATCATCTTATCTAAGTCTTGCCGCCAAACATCAGTGTTAACAACATTGATGTGTTCCGGCTTGAAGATAAGATAGCCAGTTCTCCATTGCGTTGGAGCTTCCATCTTCGGCATCATCGTCACTTACCATCAGGTGAGATGATGCCAAGGGCTTACCAATTGTGAATAAATATTTTTTTTTTTTTATATATAGCAACGGAGCAACAGATCGACGTGTTTTTGTATGCATAGTTGACGGGGCGGAAGTGACATGAGCGTTTCTTATAACCGCCAACAGGAAGGGTTATGATTTTGACAAGTTTACATGTATGTATGTTTCGTTTGATGGATCGCACAGCTTTATAAACAAATGAGGTGTCACCTTGATCCACATTGTGTCCTATGCTACATAAATTTAAAATAAATTCTGTAAATCTCGAAAAATTTAACATTCTAAATTTTTGTTTACAAAAGTTGTCCTGCCGTTTTTTGGCGAAGCAGTTAGCTAAGGTAAGTCCTTTAGGATTCCTCGGTATATGCGCAGTGTCAGCTTGTACATTATTGCTTTTTCAAATAACATTCAATCGATTTTTTTACAAATACACTTAAAACCATAGCTTTCAGCTTAATAGCTGTAAGAAAATCTTTAAGTAAAACGGCTATGACATACCGGCGGACAGACAGATGGATATGGAAAAACTATAAAACCCTTAAAAATTTAAAAGTGAATTTTGTAGGTATTTTTTCCACAATAATGATTTGGTGGAAGTCCTTGGGGGAGGCCTTTGTCTAGCAGTAGGCGTATCTCGGCTGATATATTGATGATTTTTTTTCACCTTTACTTACTTTCTAAACACATCATCATACCTCTGACGCAACTGTGCTATGACGTCACACTTTGACGTTCGCTGGTCAAATTGATACAATGGTCGCTGGCAGCCCGCCAGTACTGCCTTTGTGCTAGTGAGAGCTTAGTGCCTCGTTTACACAGTGCGTGTTAGCGTGCAAGTTGGGAATCTGACCTAGGCAGTATAGTATGTCGTACTGGATGAACTCCTTCGCATATCACTTGCATCTTTTGAAAACGATTGGCAGAAGCGCACACTGACGCTAATAGTGCTTTTATCATGTATATGTCGCAGGCATATAGTGTAATTCGTCATTTTACAAATGGTCAGGCAAATTGTACTAAGTGTACTTATGCCGTACGCAGGTTTTTGCTACCCAGGGGGGGGACCCTCGCTTCGTGAGGCTCTTTGTATAATCAATCAAACCTGACCGAATCTAAAATCGCTCGCTCATTTCAGTTTCGCTTGCTCACAATTTGCCTGACCATTCGTAAAACGACTAATCAGAAGCTGAGCTACTGACATGGAAGTATCTACGTCTGTTCATGTTTATTCATTTTATTTCATTTTAAACTTGTTCAAGTTTATGTATAATTCAATTTGTTTTAACGTAGGTATTTTGAATAACAGTTTTCATTTTTGTAGTTTTAGTATGTGGTTAAATTTACTTTTGTAAATTCTACTAAAATAACTGGTTGGTTGTAATTTACTTGTTTTTGATGTGATTACCACGATACACACAAGACATACAAAATATGTTTTAAAATAAATATATTTGTATACTAGCTTTTTTTCGCTGCTTCGCTTGTGTGGGCATCGTTTTGTATAACTGTCTTTGAGGATGAGTGGTCCGCGACCCGCCACCGGCTTGCGAGCGTAGACATGACTTTTCTCCAGATCCTTCGGGAACTGTACCAGACTACGCTAATTAGTAGTCTATATCACATCCCACGCCGTCAATTATCTCTCTGTAAAATATCACAAAGCGCTGAGGTTAGTTTTATCCATATCCCTCGGGAACTATATCAGGCTATTCTGCTTAGCACTCTTTGTCACTTCCCACCTCCACAACTTTTCCTATTTAAAAAATACCAAATCGTGGAAACCAGTTTTTTCCAGATCCCTCGAAAACTATATCGAGCTATTCTGCTTGAAGTCTATGGCATTTCCACCCACTCAATTCTTTCTATGCAAATTGTTCAGTTGCGACGACGACGTGTACGAGCTTGAAAATGATTTTTCCCCTTGATGCCTCGGGAACTATGTCGGGCTATGATAACGCGTATTTTATGTAATTTTTCACCTCCTCAACCATTTTTTGCAGAAATCACAATAATAAGATGCTCTTTTGCAATGTTAAAGAAATCCCCAAAAAAATTTACTTTTTTTCAGTTACTTCGGGAACTGTACCGGACTATGCTATTTTCACGAGATAAAAAGTAACCTATGTCCTTTTCCATGACACAGGCTACGTGCATGCCAAATGTCGTCAAGATTGGTTTAAGTGTTCGACAATGCCTTGCTCTGTTACGACGTTTGCGAGGGTAGAAATGAGTTTTCCCTAGATACCTGGGGCACTTAGTCGGGCTATACTAATTCGTAATCTTAACCATCTCTGTGCAAAAAATCAACAATCCGTTGCTCCGTTGCGATGTTAAAGAAATCAAGCAAAAAAGAGTAATTTTTTTAGTTTCCTCGGGAACTGTATCGGACTATGCTGTTTTTACGGAATAAAAACTTAGCCTATGTCCTAAGATTGGTTTAAGTGTTAAAGCGTTAAGAGGTAACAAATAAAAAGAAGAGCAAATTTTCACATTTATACCATTAGTAAGTATGTTATAAATGTGATTTGTATTTGAGTACACAAAGCAAGCCGCTGTCTACTGTCGGAGCAGCAACTTGCACTTTGTAAAGAAGGCATAAAGCAAGTAAGCGTTTTCAATGGACAGATCTAGCCAGATCGCTAGGAGGGGGACTAATGTGTTAGCAAATATCAGGATTTTGGTCACAGCGTAGCTTTAATGGACGAGAGAAGTTTGGGAGCTCCTACCGAAAATTTGAGTAAGTAAGTAAGTTATTAAAATCCTTTAGTGCACACTAGAAAAATTCATTACAAAAACTTAATTTAAAATATGTAAAGTGCAAAGGCGGCCTTATTGCTTTTAGCAATTTCTTCCAGGCAACCTTAAATTAACACATAGGATTTGTGAGGTAATAAGGCAGATTTGCGGTTAGATGCAGATAAAAATAAACAAGATTATAGCGATATTTTTCAAAACAGGGGTGTAACACCAGGGCTTACTAATTGAGAATAAAAAAAATAATTAAGTAAAAAATATATTAAATGCTTCGCGTGGAAAATGTTCTATACCTATTCTCAGACCTAGCGAATATACACAGAAAATTTTATGGAAATCCATCCAGCCGTTTCGGAGGAGTATGGCAACTATAACACTGTGATACCAGAATTTTATCGATAGATAAATAGATAAAAGATAGATAAATATACTTAATTAAATATAATATAATAATTAAGGGGCTATTGATAATATTTTAAAGCTTTTGTTGTAAGTCTGCACGTTGAATCTATTTCCCAAATAGTACTTTGGCTTTTGATACGTCGTTTTAATAGTTTTGATGTAGAAAGAACCTTGTTCAGAAAATGCCTTTCCACCAACCAAACCGAGTCTTACAAAGTTAGACGCCGCCGGGAATTGAACCCGCGACCTCTTAATGTGAAGCTAATGGACTAAACTATTACGCGATGGAGGTAGTAATCCTACACTTTTCATTCCAACAACACTATACAACAGTCTTATAATCGCGGACACGAGTTTTGAGTGAGTTTACCATTAAGCTGGCTGAGTTCTTAGTAAACAAGCGCAAATAAAATAACCATTTCAGTAACTAATTAATCACACCTGTTTTCAATGTATTGGATACCTCGGCGAAAGTTGTTCAATGTGAGCTTTATTTATCGGATCCTTTGCTATATTTTATGCACCTTGTCTGTAATAGGGTAAAACCAGGATAGTTGCCCCAGGGGTATAGTTGCCCCGATTATAATTTCTCTAGTTTCGCGGATGAAACGCATGCTATTTTATTAATCTACCGAAAGACTCTCCAACTACCACTAAGTTGACCATTTCTCATGTCTGTGCGATTGTATGAAAAGGCAAAATGCGATCAAAGTTTTTGCGGGATAGATGTCCTGTTTCTCGGCGGTACATCTATCCCTAACGTTATTTACATGGATTATGCAACTGTCCCTTATGTGGGGTAGATGTCAAAAAATAAAGAGGTTCGCAAAAATCGCTAATACTCTGAAAATATTAAAGATAATGTTTTTACTTTTCATTAATTTGTAGGTAAAAAACCCGGCAAAGTGCGAGTTAGACTCGCGGTATGAAAGTTCCGTACCACCACACCTCTCCACACAACTATGACATGATAACTATTCACATGACAAACAAAAGGCACAAACGCGAGTACCAGAAAAATACTACTAGCGCAACCTAGTGGTGTTTTAGTGAACTATTTTCCGTAAGTGAAAGTATTATATTAATTTTACCACTTTATTTTTAATTGATAGAATTCTTATAGGTTTTCCTGTAGTTTACAAGCAATGAACTATATTTTGTATTTTTTTCTTAATTTAACTTAGTTTTGGAGATCTGGGGGGGAATGGCCAATTTTCGTCTTCTTTCATGAATAAAATCAAAATTATTTATTTTACAATAATAACAAAAACATATTTGAGATCCTCATAACAAGCCCTTTCATTTGATATATAACACAGTGAGGTTTGCAAAACTTTTTTTTAATTTCCTAATTTTCCCCTCCGCGAATGACCCTTATTTAAAAAAAAATACTTTATACATCTGTGTTTGGGTCATAGGATTACACCATCCTACTAAATTTTACCTGATTTGGTCTAGTAGATTCCGATTAAATTGGCTGTGACAGACGCATGGACAGACAGACAGACGCACGAGTGATCCTATAAGGTTCCGTTTTTTATGTTGTACGGAACCCTAAAAATTAAAGTACCGGCCAGTTTTACGAATCAAATATTATGCTTTTTGTACTCAGAGATATAGAGTGATTTCAAAAAGTGTGGCCACTGTGCGCGTTTTACCCTACTGTATGTAAACCTGGTTACTAGCTGCACTCAGAATGGACGCGCATAGTTGAGCGACCAACACAAACGCAAAATGTAAGTGAGTTTACCACCAAGCTGGCAGAGAGCCCGCGGTAACCGCAAGTGAGGATTAGTGGCCGATGCTAACGAGGCTCATTAGAGCTGAGACGGGCCAGTGGCATCGCACGGCTGCCAACCTAAGAAATTGAAGGAAACAGCATTATAGAGCTGAGAGCAGCATTTTTATTCTCTATTTAGGTAATAAGGCTTGATAATTGTTGCAATGGCTTTTTAGTTATGATAGTTTCAAAAGAACCTTATCATCCTAGAATACTAAAGAAAGTGCAAAACATTGCTATGGCCCTTGAAGAAATGAAGCAGTCTCTTTTTTCCAGCAATTATTAGCGTTAAGCCTAAAATGTTCAAAATTGTTCAGTCAGCTGATCGATTTGTTTAAAGAGTTGTTTTTTTTGCGAAATGACTCTTGAGGTCTCTTGGAAAAAATAGTTCAATATGACGAGTAGAAGCCCCAGTTAACACCAATTTTGTTACACCCTATATATTAGATAAAAAGAATTCAAGTACTGGTTAAGGTCGCAGGAAACCACTGGATGTAGGCAGCGCAGGACCGATCGTCGTAAAAATCCTTGGGGGAGGCCTTTGTCCAGCAGTGGACGTCTTTCGGCTGATATGATGATGATGATGAGTGAAGTACAACTCACACACGGTCATCGGGCCTCAAGCTAGGATTCCCTGTACTATGAGAACCTGGGACTTGTAACGATCCATATGTATAAATAAATATCTATAGGTAATACAGTAAGTCTTGATAGACTAATCGGAATCTGTCTATTGGGAAAAACATAACTAGTTTTGTTCGGTCGGGTGAGGATTAACCTCGAGTCGAGTGAATAGACAGTTATTGAAACAAATTAGCTCAGGGATTATTTCCGAGAAGCCAGACTGCCGCCTGTCGGTCGTCATTCGAACCACGCGGTGCGCACGTTATAACAGATTGCCTTAGGTAATAAATGGCGCGAAAACCGAGGCTAAAGGGATAGAGGCGCCGCCCTGTCTGCGTCCGGACAGCGGCCGGCGCTCGCGCAGTTCGACCACGAGGTCGGATGTATGTGTGCGGCGGCCCGCGCGCTGCCGAGGCTGCATCTGTGTGAAAGCTTTTAAAACCACGGACACGCGGACGCAGCGGGATTCAGTCGAACAGACCATCACAGGAGGAGGACGTATCCGAAGAACAGCTGCCGCACGCCCCGGGCAAGTGTCACGCCAAGTACTTATTAGTCGCGAATTAACTTAGGAATCTCACTTTATATTGTGAGTTTAGAATAGAATTTAGTGTGGCCGAAATCCTAGTTATTTGCCTTCGAAAGTTCAGGCTCCTACCTGGGATCAAGCCATAGTTTAGTGCAGTTAGGAAGTGAGGTACAGTGGGCAATCGAGCTGGGATCTAGGAATTGAAACAAGATGCCAGGTCGGTTGCTAGCTGAAGGTATCATCAGGTGACCAGGTTGGTAGTTCATGTTTTCAGGAAGGCTAGTTGATTTAATTCACGTGGATACGCAACCGTGACAACGAAACGTGGGTTTTTCAGCGCAATTGCCGAAAGCAAGCTGACAGGAGGGCTTGCCTGGCTAGCGACCCAAGTTTGGTTATGGCCGGAACATCCTGACTGTACCATCTTACGACCTACCGTCATGAGGACCACAGGTTGGACATGCGTTAGCGCACTCATGTACGGAGCCACCGTATTTGGGACAGGCCTTACCTATCCAAATCCCATCCAAACACACTGTTTAGGAGGTGCAGCGAAGCGGCAGACCTGGTCTGTCGTGGCAGCGGCATTTCTTATTCAGGGCAGGTACACTTTAGCCGTAGGGAACTAGGACACAAGTTAGCTTTAGGTACCCACCACACCATGACACACTACACCTAATTGGTTCTTCTCGAAGGCACGGTTGGTTTAGTACCCCGGGGGAAAGACGAATAAAGCCGCCACGAGTTGTAACTATTTGTTGAGACATGGACATCAAATAAAATTTAGCTCTCGAAATACTTAGCTATCTCGCTAGGATAGGGAAAACTAGGGCTGAGTTAGGGGGGGGGAAGCGATCTGTAGGAAATCTAGTTAATAAATCTAATACTAGGGAGTAGCGAATTAGGTTTTGGGATGACGTTATTAGGAAGAAAAACGAGTCATATTAGTGAATAAATAGTAGGTAGGTCTAAGCGATGCCCACGTTTTACTTTATCGAACTGCCGTCACTGCAGGTGACACGCGGTATCACAAGCTTTAGGGTTTCGTGAGCACGAGGTCATTAATTTCATTCAGGCTAGTACAGTGCTGTAGGAAATCTAGTTAATAATCTATTACTAGGGAATAGTGAATTAAGGTTAGGAATATCGCTATTAGGAAGAAACGAATCATATTAGCGAATAAATAGTAGGTATGTCTAAGCGATGCCCACATTTTATTTAATTACAAACTGCCGTCATTGCAGGTGACACGCGGCATTATAAGTTTTAAGGTTCCGTGAACACGTGGTCCATTCAGTTCACTAACTTCATTCGGGGTAGTACAGTGCTATGCTATCGAAGGGAAGGTTTATTTTATCGAACTGCCTTCACTGCAAGTGCCACGCGGCATAATAAGTTTTAGGGTTCCGTGAACACGTGGTCCGCTCAGTTCACTAACTTCATTCGGGGTAGTACAGTGCTATGCTATCGAAGGGAAGGTTTATTTTATCGAACTGCCTTCATTGCAAGTGCCACGCGGCATCATAAGTTTTAGGGTTCCGTGAACACGTGGTCCGCTCAGTTCACTAATCTCATTCGAGATAGTACGGCGCTATGCTGTCGCGGGAAGGCCTATGTCATACTTGAGATGGCTGTTTACCAAGCTCCATGCAATATGGGCTAGTTATGTAGTTTAGTGGTTCATAGATATGAACAACTCCTAATTTTACCAAATTTTAGCTAAATCTGTCCACACTTTTATGGGATAAATGCAATGGACTAACAAACAAACTATAGGCGTTCGAGCCTCGCCTATTTTGATACTAAAGTAATTTTAGATAGGTAGGTTCTAACTGTAGCTTGTCACAAGCATGCCTCGGCAGAATTTCACCCAAATCGGACCGAGCGTTTAGGAAACTATTGGGCAAGCAAACGAATAGTTGGGCGTTCGCGCCTTACTACTAGTGATTATAGCAAGACCGATTATGATGTAGGTAGACGACCCATCCTAATGGTAACCGTAGCTAGGGTCAGTTGATATGCGCTAGATTTAGAAACTAAATCTATTCTACGGTTTTCGGATATTATGGGCAGTGTTCACGGTGTCCGGGTCCTGTCGGCTCCTATTGCGTCCTGAACTAGCGCCTCGACCAAACACTTGGCTTACACGCCTTCTCGCTTTGACCTAATTGTGATGCCGCGACTATGATTCGCGTGGGTCTCACAGTGGGTTGCGACTGTGTTGGTTCGTTGTTCTTCACGTTCAGCCAAACTATTAAACTGACATTACTTTCGCCCTTTATCAAGGGTTTGCTACGACTAAAGACAGAGCTTTAACACTATGTATTATTTTGGAGCCGGCGGCACGATGGATATCGTGTCCATTTCGCTCTAGTTATATAGACCGCAGGTCTTTATATCATTATATACAACTGTATGGCACAGTTCCAGGTCTAAGAACCATATTAGTAGATCAACTACTTATTTCACATTCCGTAGTGCTCTTCTCACAGGATGAGCGACATTCAAGTCGGAATATCTACTTTATTTTAGTACCTAGTGCTAATATGTATTCGCGAACAATCGCTGTTCGAAGGTATTAATCCTACCTGTCGAATAGGGATGGACAAGCTATGGCTGTAAAGACTCAGCTATAGTTCACACTATACACGTATAATAAGGCGCCTCACAAGCGTTTTATATACACTAGCTTTGGGATTCGGGTGGAACATGGCATAGTACACTTTACATTGTCGTGTAGCTTAATTAAATTACACTTGAAGGGTGGTGGACTCTGATCGTGTACCTTAGTGGCCTGCCAGAGACAGTAGCTAGCGGGGCTCACGTAGTAGTAATTATCTGTTTAGAGCTAAAATCGCTCGTTCAATTACTTTGAGTTAGATGTACATTGTTTTAATCACCAAAATAATGCAGTACTGACGTCAGTCAAGTATTACGTTATTCCGAGCACTGAGGGCTAGCTACCCTTCCCAATTTGGGGGGGCCCAAAATAGGGACCAATCACAGTAGGGAAATTAGAGTTCCGCGCGAAATACTTCAAAATTACGGGTTAGACTACATCGTTCGTCCAAACACAACGTGATAGATTAATCTCTTAAAAATAACTTGTCATTCACCTTCAAAAAGACTCTGAGTTACTGCGATCACAATTTAGGGTTCTCTAGACGATCTGGCCAAACGTTTAATCGTATTTTAAAATGCAATAAAAATCAAGTACAGTTTACATACTTCTTATAGGTAGATAGTGGTAGGTTGTATGTTGTATGTACGTATGCGTATTATAGGTAGGTTTAGTTAGTTATATTTATATTTATATATTTTAAATAGACTGGTGGGGTGTTACAGACTGTTTTTCTACACATACATATAAAATTCTCGTATCATAGTGTTAGTTGCCATACTCCTCCGAAACAGCTGAACGGATTGCCATGAAATTTTCTGTGTGTTTTTGGTAGGTCTGAGAATAAGTATAGAAAATTTTTCACCGGGATCTGAGCGGGTGAAGCCGCGGGAAACAGCTAGTCAATGTATAAAAATAAGATAAAATCTAATCCATGTCCGTCCTGCCATTCTATCCAGTCGATTTGTTTTTCTTTAAAACGAAAGTTATTGATGCACAGATTTGTCATCAAGCATTGGAAATCACCTAACTTTCGTCCTTCTAGACTGTAGAAGGACGAAAGTTAATAATTTAAGTGTAACTCTAGAATCTAGAGTTACACTTAAATTATGTTGTAAATCAATCTGCCGCTGGTGCTAAATAAATATTTCATAAGATTTTAATTTTTAAGAGAAATTCTTGAACGTGGTTTTTACCTGCTTCAAGACGTCGTCGGATCAAATCGAAAATTTTAATACTTATTAAAAACCGATGACAATTAAACAAAAATCAGTACGGTGTGCCCATAAAGCATGTTTTTAATTTTTTTAATCAGTGAATTAGGTATTTTCGTTTTAATTACAAAGTATTTATTGAATTTTTAGCTCCTTAAAAATGTTTAGTTTTTATTTTAAAACTCAATATGAAAACAGATGCAAAATTTCAGCTCAATCGGAAACCGGGAAATGGGTCTTTAACTTGCAAGATTTCAATACAGACACCGGGACAGGCGAAACAAAATAAAAACTTGTAAAAATAAGCAATTCAACAATTTCAGTTTTAGCTTCCACTGAATAAATTTTACTTTTGCACAAATCTTTAATATTACGTTCCCCACCGCATTTTTACCTTACTTTCCTCACAAAGTCCATAACTCATTTACCGTTTCTTTGCACGCAGTTAATTTCTGAAAGTGCGGACAAAGGAACTTCGCTAGTAAAGTTTTCGGTGGAACGGAACGTTTATCTCGTTAGTATAAAGTAGTAACGAGTTTGTGACTCAGTCAGACTGCGAGCGTGTTTGACGTGAATGTTTAATTTTATGGGTTCAAAGTTTTTGGTTGGTTTTAAGTTAAGGCTAGGCCATCTCGCAGGACGTTGAACCAATGAAGAAGAAGCGTTCGTTGAAGAAGAAAGGTTGACGAGTGGCGTGAAACACGTAATACGAGCCTATACAATACAGTTTGCCCTGGATTTCCCTGGGATCCCATCACCAGATCCTGCCTTGGTGATAATGGGACCACCTGGGAAGTATATCTTTAAAAAACCAATCGGTCCAGGCGTCTTCGAGTAATCAGGGAACATACATGAAAAAAAAACCGATGAATTGAGAACCTCCTCCTTTTTTGAAGTCGGTAAAAAAGGGTGTACAGCCATGCTTGTCTCGACTTTGCGGGGGGCACTGTCGTGCTCCCTGACCTCCGTAGTCACTTGGCTGAAGTTTTGGTCATCTGCGTTTCTGGTATTCTGCGTAATATTTTTGGCCATCTGCGTTTTTGGTAACCTACGTATTATATTGTTTGGTTAATAGCGTATTTGGTTCAGAATCAGAATTTAATTGTTGATGCATGTTTTGTGTTATACGTATTTGGTTTACTGTTTTAATTAGCCTTCGCGTTTTTGGTACTAGGCGTCGAAACCGTTCGTTGCTTAGACGTTCAGACATGTAAACCTTCGGATAGTGGAGGTTTCAGCAAACATAAAAATAAACTTTACTTGATAAATTATTTTTGTCTGCGGAAACGAAATCTCTTTTCTTATTTTCATACGCTTTCTTGAAACAATGTAAAGGCACAGTATAAGAATCCATACAGTCGTCCAACGCCTTTAGTATTCGCGTCATCGCCGACATCACGGGTCACTGATCACAGTACCAAGGGTTGCCACAATACTTGACAATAAAATGAAAGAATGCCATCACGAAGAAAAATGACTTCAATAGTGTAAAATCGATATTTGAAGGTAGGTACCTTAGATCTCTGATCGATCAAGAATCCGTTGTCAGAATCACAAAATGGCGGCCATTTTTATTTTTTACTTAATGAACCGATTGCTTCCAAAATCGATATCTGAAGCCCCTTGAGGTCACTAATCACGAATCCGTTGTCAGAATTGAAAAAAAGTGGCCGCCACTTTCAACTTTTAGTTACTGGACTGATTGATTTCAAAATCGATATCTGAGGGTCCCTGGAGTCCCTTATCACAAATCCGTTGTCAGAATTGAAAAAATGGCCGCCATGTTGAAATTTTTACTTACTGGACCGATTGCTTCCAAAATCGATATATGGGGGTCCCTGAGGTCCCTTATCACGAATCCGTTGTCAGAATTTTAAAAAATGGCCGCCATTTTTAAAATGGCCACATTTTTAAATTTTCATAACGTTTTCTTGATAAGGGACACCAGGAACACCTAGATATCGATTTTGAAAGCAATCGGTCCAGTAACTAAAAAGTTCAAAATGGCGGCCACTTTTTTCAATTCTGACAACGGATTCGTTATAAGGGACTTCATGGGACCCTCAGATATCGATTATGGAATCAATCAGTCCAGTAACTAACAAGTTCAAAATGGCGGCCACTTTTTTTCAATTCTGATAACGGATTCGTGATTAGTGACCTCAAGGGGCTTCAGATTTTTACTTTTACTTGTCATGTCTTGTCGCTTTCACGTCAATTCTTAGTTTGATCTTCATTTTATTACTATTTAACAGGATTAGTAGCGTTGGTAGAGGAAACACTGTCTACCCATACATTTTTGTCATTTAAATGTTCGGATGTCTTATAATAACCTTTTTTATAAAGAGTTCTTTTGACACAATTTTTAAACTGTTTTTCTGACAAATTTAAGACATCAACAGGTAATTTGTTATACATGAGTGTGCATTGACCCACAAATGACTTATTGCTAAGTATGGTAAAAGTTACTTGAAGTTTATTCCTATTCCGAAGATTACGACTGTGCCTGTCACTATTCAGTGAAAAGAGATGCAGATTTTTACGAACATACATTATATTTTCATAAATGTACTGACAGGGGAAAGTCATTATATTAATACCTTTGAACTTATCTCGGAGCGAAATCACGAGAAAGTATTCCATAAATCGCGCGAACCGCTCTTTTTTGCAGAACAAATATGGTATTTATATCAGCTGCATATCCCCACAAAAGTATCCCATAAGACATAATACTATGGAAGTAGCTGAAATATACCAGTCTTGCGGTGTTTATATCTGTAAGGAGCCTGATTTTTTTAACTGCATATGCGGCTGAGCTAAGTCTGCCTGCTAGCGTTTCTATATGAGGGCCCCATTGAAGCTTTGAATCAACAGTTAAACCTAGAAACACGCTTTGACTTACAAATTCTAATATATTACCAGCTAAGGATACATTGTTGTTTACTTCAATAACATTAGGTAATGTGAATTTAATACATTTGGTCTTTTTTGCGTTTAAGGCTAATTTCTTTATAGTAAACCAATTGTATACTTTTGAAAGAGTGTCGTTTACTTCGTCAGACATATCAGTTTTTCTGACAACCTTAAAAACTAGTGATGTATCATCCGCAAACAACACAACTATTGACAGTGATTCAACCATGAATGGTAGATCATTAATATAAACTAAAAAAAGGAAAGGTCCTTGTACGGTCTGCGACCGCACATCGCGCCGTCAGCGGTTTACGCTAACTTCATTTATTAAGTATAATATCAATTAGTATACGTTCGGTCGCCGTACAGCGCCCGCGTACCTACTCACTATCAAGAAAATAACAAAGAAAATACAGTTGTATCATTTCACCAGCAATAAAGGTGTGCTGGGTAGCAACAGCCCAAACATCTTTTTGGTCCTTCGAGCAGTGAAGAACAATCAGCAACCTGTGGAGACCTTTTTGGTCAAATCAAATCAAAATCTTTTTGGTCTCTCGAGCTTTCTGTGTGTTTTCGGTGTGATAGCGAACGGCTCGGCTGGCCTCCCACCAGCGGGTCTCACCAGTTCGAGTTGAGTCTTCGCCTATTTTGCATCAGGGACACATAGAGGTACCGATTGACCCAGCAAGCAGCACCAGCAAACCTGTCATCATTATCAAGAGGTTGAAGGAAATCATCATTCAAGCCGTGAAAAAATCATAATTTCACAATGGAAGCTTTGATTGAAACTCAGAGCAAGATCATAGCATCAATCAACACCGAGTTAATCAACTTCAAAAAGGATGGTCCTTCTCGGAGAACTGACGTAAACATCAAGAGCAGACTGGAGGTACTAGCAGCTTATTGGCAAGAATTCGAAACTAACCATCAGACCCTGTTAAGGTATGAAGACCAAACTCATAAATATTTTGTGGAAAATCAGTACATGCAGACAAAACTATTTTATAATGGTGTATGTACGTACATTCAGCAACACTGCGTCAATCCACCTATTTCCACTGAACCACGGCCAGCAACACCAGTTCTGAAGCCACCAGTCTTGAAACTCGATCCAGCACCCCCATTTTTAAAAGCGGCAGAAGGAGCATCAGCAGTTACAAACTTCTCTACCGACAAAGGTTCTTCCAGCAAGTCGGAAGAGCTGCTCCGCAAGCAAACAAGCAATTTCAAGGCGTTCCACAGAACTGCCACCAGCATTGATGTGGAATCTATCAGCGAAAAATGGGAATTTGAAGACAATCTCAAAACCTTGCAAGCTAGATGGTCCGCAATAGACAGCCTCCACTGGGAAATTGACAGTGAGCTCAGCGGTGGAAACAAGGAATATGACCAAGAATTTAACAAGTATGAAAATTACTTCAAGCAAATCAAAAAAACACTTAACTCAAAAATGTGGTCAGTTTCGCATAAAGAAAAATCTACTCCACAAATGGAGATACCAGTGTTCTCTGGAAGCTATCAAAACTGGACATCATTCAAAGATTTATTTATCGAAACCATACATTCGAACCCATCACTATCAAATGCGCAGAAAATGCAATTTTTGAAAACAAAAATCAAAGGAGAAGCAGAGAAATTGGTACAGCACTTATCAATTAGTTCTGATAACTATCAGATATGCTGGGATATACTTAACCATAGGTATAATAACAAAAAAATGATATTTACGTCGCATATCAACATACTGCTAAACATACCTACAATGCAGTATCAATCATCAGTACAAATCAAGAGAATCCATGACACAGCAAACGAGTGTCTACATGCTATTCAAAATCTCGGCGCAGACACCTCTACATGGGACCCTATGGTTGTACACATTCTGGCACAAAAATTGGATACGGACACGCATAACGATTACCTTGAATCATTAAAAAATCCACGGGAGCTACCTGATTTGAAAGAATTTTTAGAATTTTTGGAATTAAAATTCACTTCGCTAGAGTCATCTCGGCGTAAACAAGAGCAAAAATTATCAACATCAACGAAATATCAAGAATCAGCAATTAATAAGAAGTTCCATTCATACAAGGCCTACAGCACGAATCATAGCAAACAGCAGAAGGTTTCCAAAAACTTTGTTAAACCTTCCAATTTTATGGCAACTAAGTGTCCTCATTGCCAAGGCGAACATGGATTATTTTTTTGCAAGTTATTCTTGGAACTTCAACCCGAAGCAAAGCGGAAAGCGGTTGCGAAATACAATTTATGTAAAAACTGTTTATACAATCATAATGGCAAAGAATGCATATAGGAAAAACGATGCCGCGAGTGCAACGAGAAACATAATACGCTATTGCACGATGCCTACTCAAATCCGCAAACCAGCACTTTTACGTGTAAAAACAGCAGTGCAAATAACAACCTAAAGGCTGCACTTAGCAACAGCAATCACGCGTCACAAGAATCGGTACCAGAGATTCTATTATCAACAGCACAACTCTATGTGACGTCATCAGATGGAACTCAGATGGTCTTACGAGCCCTAATTGACCAAGGGTCACAGGCCTCCCTTATCACAGAAAACGCAGCTCAGAGACTTGGCCTACCCCGCAAGAGATGCAAGGGAGTCATATTCGGAGTAGGAACAAAGGAAAATAACTGCAAGGGACTCTTAAACATCACATGTACATCAAACAACAGCGATTACACATTCGAAACAGACGTGTACATCATGAGAAATTTGATCAACAATCTACCTAACCACACTTTCGAGAAGCCGAAATGGCCTTATTTGGAAAGCATTGAACTAGCAGATCCTGAATTTAACATCAGTCGCCCGGTAGATCAATTGCTCGGAGCCGACGTTTACTCAAATATCATGCTAGATGGAATTATCAAAACTGAGAAAACTCAACCTATCGCACAGCAGACGCGTTTAGGCTGGATTCTCTGTGGCAGAGTTCAGACATTGCAATGTAATGTCGTCATCAATAATATCGAAAACATACATCGATTTTGGAATAGTGAAGATATCACTGTAGAAAACCCAAACTGGTCAGAAGAAGATCTACAATGCATCAAATATTATCAGGAAACTACCAAACGGAGCGAAGACGGAAGATACGTGGTAAACTTACCCATGACAGAAAATTTTGAGGAAAAACTTGGAAAATCAAAATCCACAGCTCTGGCGCAGTTCAGACAGCTGGAGAAAAAATTCTTGAGACAAGAAAAAATTTCACAAAAATACAAAGAATTTATCAACGAGTACAAGGAACTAAACCACATGGTTGAATGTACCAGTAACACGACACCCAGTTGCTACTTACCTCACCACTGCGTGCTACGGCCAGACTCCACTACTACGGCGCTACGCGTAGTCTTTAACGCGTCATCAAAGACATCAACGGGTTACACATTGAATGACTTAATGAAATGTGGGCCTAAGTTACAGCAAGATTTAATGTCCTTGGTACTCAAATGGAAACAATATAGATTTGCATTCATTGCGGACATAGAAAAAATGATCCGTCAAATATGGGTAAATCCAGAACATCAAAAGTTAACAAAAATAATTTGGAGAGATTCTCCTGATCAACTCCTGCGTGAATATCAGCTTACTACGATCACATTTGGAGTAAAGGCAGCGCCCTTCCTGGCCATGATGACCTTGAAACAGCTATCAATTGATGAAGGCCATAACTACCCTGATAGTCCAGCATCCCAGGTTCTTCAAGAAGACATGTACATGGACGACCTTCAAGGTGGAACCCACTCCATGGAGCAAGCAAAAAAGCTCCAAAATGATTTAATCAACCTGTTGAAATCTGGAGGATTCAATTTAAGAAAATGGCGTTCCAACTCTAAGACTTTAGAAAATATCAGTGAAGTACCCGTCCCTAAAAATCAAATAAAAAATGAAGCCTTTGAATACAAACAACCAGAATCAACAAAAACACTCGGCTTGAGATGGCTGCCTGAGAGCGATGAGTTCACCTTCAAACTGCCATTCGACACCACAACAGCAACTAAGTGGACAAAGAGGACATTATTGTCAGAAATCTCCAAAATATATGACCCTCTCGGATGGCTATCACCTGTAACAACAAAATTGAAGCTTCTATTCAAAAGGGTCTGGTTAGCAAATCTACAGTGGGATGATCAATTACCAGATGAAATCATCAAAGAATGGCTCAAGATAAAGATTGACCTTCAATCCATCAATGAAATTAAAATACCAAGATGGTACCAGTGCCATGAAAATGACAGCATCGAACTACACGGCTTCTGTGATGCCTCTACTAAGGCGTACGCGGGTGTCATGTACAGCAAGACCTACGACAAAAATCAAACACCCTGTATCACACTTGTGGCGGCGAAAGCAAGGCTTGCCCCTGAAAATAAAAATCTCACTTTACCACGCCTGGAGCTGAGTGGAGCATACCTATTATCAGATCTGATGAGAAAAGTCTATCAAGCCCTATCAAAACATAACATAACCATGTACGGTAGGACTGACTATACCGCAGTACTGGGTTGGATACATGGTGATGCAATCAAATGGAAACCATTCGTAGCCAACAGGGTCGCGCATATACAGGAAATAATGCCCCCTAGATGTTGGCGTTACGTAAAATCAGAAGAAAATCCATCAGACTGTGCCAGCCGAGGAATATTAGCACATCAACTACAGCAGCATCCTTTATGGTGGCACGGTCCCGATTTCCTCATATCTAAATATCAAGAACAAAAGAAGCAACCTGTATATAGCACAAACGAGGAATTAAAAAATACGAAGCAAACCAATGTAGCGATGCAACGATGTGACGACAATAGCAGTATCATACTACAAGTTATTTGCAAGCAAAGCAGTTTCAACCGCGCGGTACGTGTATTGGCGTGGATTTTGCGCATAACTACACGTGGAAGCAATTTAACATCATATTTAACTATCAAAGAAATGAGAAAATCAAAGAATATGATTATCAAAACTATACAAAGAGAAGAATTTTCGAAAGAAATACAAAATCTAAAAAATGGAGAAGAACTTAGCTCAAAAAGAAAAATTTTGAGTCTTACGCCATTTTTGGACACAACCGGCCTATTAAGAATCAGAGGGAGGATACAACATGCAAATATTGACGAAAACATGAAGCACCCTCTTATCATACCACATAACAGTCACTTGACTTCTCTTATCATAGAGCACGCTCACAAAATGACGTTCCATGGAGGAGCGCGCATAACACTATCATACATAAGAAAACAATATTGGATAATTGGAGGCACTCGTGCGGTGAAAATCCATATCCGTCGTTGTGTAACATGCCGGAAGTGGAACCCTATTATGCAAAATCAACTTATGGGAGACCTCCCTGAAGCAAGGGTAAATCAAACTCGCCCATTTTACCATACCGGCGTGGATTACACAGGTTACGTGGATATCAAGATGAATAAAGGACGTGGAGCAAAAACAACAAAAGGATACATCGCGGTATTCATATGTATGGTGACAAAAGCAGTCCACCTTGAGCTGGTCTCAGACCTGAGCACTTCAGCATTCCTAGCAGCCCTCAGAAGGATGTCATCCCGCCGCGGAAAGCCACATCACATGTACAGTGATTGTGGTACTAATTTTGTCGGCGCTAACAGAGTCCTACAGGAAGCTTGTTTCGACTTAAAACAAATACAAACAGATAATTTCTTCTCGGAACTGGAAGAAATGGAGATCAAATGGCACTTCAACTGCCCCTCATGGCCAAGCGCAGGCGGATTGTGGGAAGCCGCGGTCAAGAGCCTAAAGTATCATTTAAGACGTGTCGTTGGAGATCAGAAGCTTACCTTTGAGGAATACTCAACCCTGGTTTCTCAACTGGAATCGTCCCTCAACAGCAGACCATTGAATGTCTTAACGGAAGACCCTGATGACCTTGACTATCTCACGCCTTCACACTTCCTCGCCAGCGGTCCTATACTATCAATCGTTGAAACGGAAAGGGATGAACGAACGAGATGGCACATGACACAAAAAATATATCAAGATATCTGGAAGAGATGGAAGACTGAGTATCTAGCTCAGTTATCAGCAAGAAGCAAATGGCAAAGGTCACAGCCCAACATTAAGGTTGACGATGTCGTACTGATACACGACGCCAACGTACCACATGGAAGGTGGGCCCTGGGAAGAGTTATTGAGCTTCATCCTGGGAAAGACGGATTAGTCCGTGTAGTATCATTGAAAACAAAAAACGGCACTATCAAAAGGCCATTAGTAAAATTATCAGTGTTGCCAACAAAATCAGCAGAAAATATGACAAAATCACAAAATGACACAGCCGAGCCCCAGAAAACAAGGCCTATCAGATCATGCCGGCATAATAAAGGAATCTTAGCCTCGATGGTCATCTCATTCCTACTCTTCATGACCTTGGCTACGTCATCATTGGCAGCATTCAACACAACAAAAATCTCGAAAGCCATGTATTTCGACAGAATAGCAAACATGCAACTTATCAGAGACGAGTGGAAATTAATCATCTATTACGATATGAATCCATACTGGGCTGGACTCACAGCATTCGTGAAATATTCAAAATATTTGGAAAACATCTGTTCAAAAACGCAGAGAAAAACTCATTGCGACATGGTTCTATCACAGTTAAATCACGCCCACTCCGAGCTAGACTACAATAATCGCCTACTGCTCGGTCAGCAAAATCAAGCGCGTGCACGGAAGCGCCGCGGCCTAATCAATGGAGTTGGCAATATTGCTAACAGCCTCTTCGGGATCTTGGATGACAACTTTGCAAATCAATATCAAAAGGACATTGATATTATCAGGAAAAATCAAAAAACATTTAGCAAACTTATGGAAAAACCAGACCTCAGTGGCTGAAGCCCAGTACAATTTGCTGAAGAGAACCGAAGAAGCCATCAATAAACAGCATAAAATCGTTAATGAACATCTCACTAATTTGGATAAGGCAAACAACGGCTTGACTATCGAAGTACTGGACATGGAACTTCTAAACGAGTTTGCCATTTCAAGTATTATCACTAATAACATGCTTCTAAACTTGAAAAGAAACACAAATACAAGAAACTCTTTTGGACACAATAACAGATATTCATCATAGAAAATTCAATTTTCATCTTCTATACCCTCAGCAGTTACAAGACGAGCTCAACATCATATCCGGACAGCTCTCACGAGATTTATCTCTACCAATACAGAATATTCAAACAGGTTTATCTCAAATCTATCATCTCTTGGCCGTAAAGGCAAAACTAACAAAGGAATACCTAATCTTTGAAATCAAAATTCCACTTATAAGCAGAGAGACTTTTGACCTGTATAGAATATTTTCTGTTCCAAGCAAACACGAAGAAAACATGGTCACCCTAACGCCTATTACAAGTCATGCAGCAATAAACTTACGCAAGGACACCTTCGTAACAATGACTGATAACGATGTGCAGCAGTGTCTCCAGCGGGACTCACAGACCTACTACTGTCATTCGCAGCGTCCCGTTTATCAGTTGAACGCAGATGAAAATCTATGCATCAAGGAAACAAAATCAAATAAATGTCTAATGACTATTCATAAATGCAAAAATGAGTGGATAGAACTCAGTCAAACAAATACATACCTATATTTTTGTTGCGACGAGTGCCGACTCCGTATCATATGTGAAGATCAGGTTACCGTCGCGCGGCTTATCAGCGCCGGGTTAATAACACTGAGCCAGGATTGTATTATCAAAGGAGAAGAATTCTCAGTGTACTCTCATAAATATCAGAAAAGTGAAATGAAGACTCAAGCAAATGTGCACATACCGCAGATAGCTCCGATAAATCACATCTTAAACTTTACGATACCACTGACTGAGATAAACACCAGTATCATCGATAATCACCAATCATTTGAGAAAATAAGCCGCCAAATAGAACAAATGAAATCCGAGACGCCCCTGTCAGATGAAATATCTTATCACGACGTCCACCACTACACGGCCATCTATTTCATTTTGGCGGGAATTTTAGCAGCGGCAGCCTTATACGCTTTGCGGCGGGCGAGGAGCACGCGGCGGCAGGCCAGCGTGACGCTACTTGCGTCGCTCCCTACGACTCACGACGCCCCCACGACCACCGCCGCCAACGAGAAGGTCAGCGGCGGAGCAAAAAGCACCAGCGGTGATCAGATCAACGGACAATTAAATGAACTACATGTACTAAACGTGAATCATAAGTCTACGTCACCTATCCCTCACGAAAAAATGTTTGTGACTAGCGAATTTTAAACTTAGTTATCTATAAGCATAACAATGTTATTTAAGTTCCATTATCTATAATCATATCAATGTTATTTAAGTTTTATTATCTATAAGCATATCAATGTTATTTAAGTTACTTTATCATCATCTAAATCTCCTCTTCTCTCGCCCGGCAGCATGTACGGTCTGCGACCGCACATCGCGCCGTCAGCGGTTTACGCTAACTTCATTTATTAAGTGTAATATCAATTAGTATACGTTCGGTCGCCGTACAGCGCCCGCGTACCTACTCACTATCAAGAAAATAACAAAGAAAATACAGTTGTATCATTTCACCAGCAATAAAGGTGTGCTGGGTAGCAACAGCCCAAACAGTCCTAAAACAAGAACCTATTGATTTCGTATTATTTATTTGTACTTTTTGTATCCTATTAATTAAATACGATTCTAAATTTACTTTTTAAAGTATACAATTGGTTACTTTGGTTCTCCTATGGATCTCCTCGTTTCTGATTCGATCACGCAGAGAAACTCCGAGCATAGCACGCTTCATTGCCCTTTGCGTGACCTTGAGCCGTCTTATGAGGCCCATGTCTCAGTTCCGCATGTCATCACTGGCAACACACACTGGTCGAAGACCTTAGTCTTAAGACACTGCGATAATGTTAGTTCGTCCTAAAGTATACCTAGTGCTTGATGTGAGGTTTGATATTATCCATTTTATTTAGTTGTTGTAAAAAAAGTAGGTTCCAGTTCGTAAAATATATCCGAAAAAACGTTTGGTTTTTAAAATCTTCGATTGTATTCCCATTTAACAGAAATTGTTTTAAACGAAATATTTCTTGTAGTTTTCTTGATATCATAAGACATTCAACTATATTTTTGGTGAGTTTCACAGAAAATTCTTAGGCCTACTATATTTATTGCTCACAAAGGTAGTCGTAACTGCCACGTCACGATGCACATTATTATGAACGTTATTTTAGTGTGATTTCGATCAAAATTAGTACTGACGCGAATCAAGCTACTATTTTGAGGTTATACTCGTAAGCTTTAATCATAATTATAATGTTACACCATATTGTAATCTCCCAGGCTGTAAAACGCCTTCTCGACCAACCATTAATTTTAAGTGAAGGAGCATTTTTATTTCCTCTGGCAGAGGGTTGTTAAACACTTTAGTTAGCTAAATATTTAGATTTTCTAGTGATCACAAATAATCATAACGCTATAATCAAACAAAAATCTTGTTTTATTGTATATTTTGAACACTAATAACGTACACAAAAACATTTAAAACTCATTACGTACTAACACAAATAAATTTGTTGATCGAACCATAGGCACAGCCTGTATACCACACCTTGGACACTTCATACAACGGGCAAGAAATGACTTTTCAAAAAAGTAAGGATGGAAAAAACAAAATGGCGGCGAAATTCCATACGTTCAACAACCAAACTGTAACCAATCTGGGTAACGAGGAGATGAGGTGAAATGCAGAGTCAAATTGAAATATATGTGTGGGAGGGAATGTTTGTGGGAGGGGGGGAGTGGTTGTGCGTGTGTGTGTCATAAAAGTGTGTCACAACTTCATTAATTACCACTGCTTTTTACAATAGCAATAAGAACATTATTCACTCAGTAAATATCACTAGTGACTGTAGGCTTCTGACCACCACCATCTAAATAATCCATACAGCAGGCCAACTGAGACATCTAAACAGAGCAATCTGTAGGTATATTAACATTTTTCCAGCCGTTTGGGACAACTTACTCCACGAAGTGGGGGAGGAGGGGGGACGGCTAGTGATGTCGACTTTGACGTAAACATTTAAAGCATCGGATCACTGTGTGGTTTCTTACTACTGTCCCTTACATAGGTGAAATTATAGTACACAAGCCGTCTTCCCGCGGCTACGCCCGCGTTGGTTTCGATTTTCCCGTGGGAATAAGACGTTTTCCCGGGGTAAAAAGAAGCCTGTTTCCTATTTCAGGAACTAACCTATATTATGTGTGCCAAGTTTCATCCCGATTCCTTTAGTGGTTGAACTGTGAAAGAGAAACAAACATCCATACATACAAGCAGGGAATCAGTCAAGGCAAATGCCCTGACAGCCAAACCCATCCAGGTAATGACAGTAATTATGGTCAGTATACCTGCGTGATAGACCCGACCACGCAAATCTCACTAAGCTATAAATGTTATGATATGAGCCATGTCTCGCAAACCCTCAACTAAATCGACGCTAAGCGAAGAATAAGCAATTAATTCTTTTATCCGGATTTTTCTTTCTCATTATTTTCCTTTTTGTCTTATAACGGACGCGAAATAAACTCCTCCCGTTATTTGCTCTTTCATTTTTTCATTCGTGCAGCCTTTGTATTTGGATGTTTATTTAGGCAGGACTTATTAGAAAATGTTCAGTACTCTTCGACCGTCATGCACTGAGCCGTGGCGAGATCGCGAGGTTTAATGAATTTCGCTTTATTGAGATCCGGTTTGAAAAAAGTACTTAAGGATACACTCGACTTACTTTGTTTTAAACCGACTAGGATTTGTAATATAAAAAAAAACGAATGAGAGCTTCTTTATAGTGTGTTTTAAGGTTTCGGAGCTAAAATGGTATGCGTTGGGGAATCTTAGTAAGCCCACTTTCATTTGCCATCAGGTGAGATGATGCCAAGGGCTTATTAATTGTGAAAAAAATGTGGTGTCAGCTCCGACGCACGACTGGAGTTTACTCCTTACTAACGCATAACACTTATCGTTCGTCATTGATTTCAAAAAGTAATTATTGAAATTTTAATTTCCGCGCATTATTTGAGAAAAGTAGGTACTATACAATCCTTGGCTACATTTAGGCATTGATGGACTTACATATGTGTGCCTCGTCTTCGCCTTGGCCCATATTTCCATTAATGCCACTTTTGCTGGCCGCTGCAGTAATGTACTTTAAAGGTTTCTATAAACACTTTTTTAATATTTTTTTTCAATTTGACTGGTAAGTGATGATGTAGTCGAGGATAAATATATAATAAAACAATGCCTATTCACTCTCGCCTTGAAGATCCCCAAATTGTAGGAGTCGGGAAACACAGACATAGGCAAGGAGTTCCACTTCGAATGAAAGTAGCATTTACAAAATATTGAGCTACAGAGTGTCTCTTCTCGTGTACCCCCTCCTCCTTCTAACTAGTTAAATAAGGGACTTCATCATCATCATATCAGTCACAAATCGTCCACTGCTGGACAAAGGCCTCCCCCAAGGATTCCCACGACGACCGGTCCTGCGCTGCCGGGACTTAAGGGACTTAAAATTCTAAAAAAAATAGATATTAAAAAGTACCAATAAATGCGAACGAAAATTATTTTGATCATGAAAAGAACAAACTTTTTCCTTACTAATATTATAAATGTAAAAATGAGTTTGTTTGTTTATTTGTTACATTTTCAAGCTTCAACGCCTTAACCAATCTTTACGAAATTTGGCATGGAGAAAGCCTGTGTCACGGGGAAGGACATAAACTACTTTTTATCCCGTGTAAATAGCACAGTCGGATGCAGTTCCCGAGAGAACTGAAAAAATACTTTTTTGGTTGTTTTTTTAACATCGCAATGGTGTAACGATTTATTGTGATTTTTTTATTTAGAAATGGTTGAGGGGGTGGGAAATGGCATAGACTACTAATTAGCATAGCCTAAAACAGTTCCCGAGGGACCAAGGGAAAGCTTATTTCCAGGCTCGCGCACGTCGGCGTCGCAGCGGAGCAAGGGATTAAAGAGATATTTTTGCATAGAAATTTTTGAGCTGCTTGCGGCTCGCGCACCACTCACCCTCAAAGACAGTCATAAAAACAGGTCCATGCGAGCGAAGTCACGGAAAAAAGCTAGTTTGTAATAAATCTAAACTAAACTTATTATTTTTAATTTATTTATTGTTACTATCATGATACTTTCTTAGAATTGTTCGGTTTTAACACCCATTGGGTAACACCATATTTGAAATAAAAAATACGAGTGTGCTTTAGACTACACGACTTAAGTAAAACTACTTTAGCTCAATCTATATGTATCAAGGTAAATACTTAGTCTTCAGAAAATAATCAAATCTTTTCTGTCATATGGAGGTATAGACAGTTTATGAAAAGAGGTTTATTATCCTCTGAAAATGATCAAATCTTTTTTATCTTATATGTTTGTTTTGATTGTTTTGACAACCGATATTGTTGCCTTGGCAACCGATGTTATTAGTAAACAAAAATAAAGCCCGCCCGCACACACTTCCGTAACGCTCTCTACACGCATCCACCAGCTTACTACCCAAGTCGCCGTGCGTAAAGAAGTTTTACTTCATTAATCAGCGTAAAGGGTCCCCAGGACTAGGAGGCTCGAGTTTCCTTAAAAACGTAGTTCTGCTTTAATATAAAAACTACATGCTGTATAGGATTCAATATATTGAGTAGACACACATCGATGTTTGTAATTAGTTTTCATCAGTAAATTAGAACTTAACTAAACAACGGCTTAAATTAGTTTTGTACTGAAATATTAAAACTGCTCTTATTTTTTTCCGTTTTATATTAGTACTTCTAAAACTAATAACAAACATCGATATGTGTTTTAAATATATTCGATATGTGTTATAGTTTTACTTCAATAATTAGCGTTAAGGGTCCCCAGGACTAGGAGGCTCGAGTTTCCATAAAAACGTAGTTCTGCTCTAATATAAAAACTACATGCTGGATAGGACTCAATGTATTGAGTAGACACATATCGATGTTTGACCGGTGCTACTTTATGGAAGTGAGTGTTGGGCGCTGAAAGCCACTGACGAAAAGCGAATGCACGTGGCTGAAATGAGGATGTTACGATGGATGGTAGGGGTAACCAGAATGGACAAGATCAGGAATGAATATATAAGAGGTAGTCTTAAAGCAGCACCGGTAACAGAGAAGATTCAAAGCCACCGACTGACTTGGTTTGGCCACGTTTTCAGAAGAGAAAAGGAGCATGTGACACGTAGAGTGATGGATATGAGGGTGGAAGGATACAGGAGCAGAGGAAGACCGAAGAAACGATGGGTGGATGGAGTGAAGAAAAATATGGAGGAGTGTGGAGTGACGCAGGAGTTGACCAGTATGAGGCCGGAATGGCGTCAAAAAACATTTAAAGCCGACCCCAAATAGTTGGGATTAATAAGGCTCGGAAGATGATGATGATGATGATATCGATGTTTTTAATTAGTTTTTATTGTAGTAATTAGAACTTAACTAAACAACGGCTTATATTAGTTTTGTACTGAAATATTAAAACTGCTCTTATTTTTTTCCGTTTTATTTTAGTACATCTAAAACTAATAACAAACATCGATATGTCTTTTCAATATATTCGCAATGTTTGGATTCAATCTAATTTGTAGTTTTTATATTAAAACGGAACTTCGTTTGTATGGAAACTCGGGCCTCCTAGGGGACCCTTAATTATACCTTTCGGCCGCGTATGTAACCGAGTACTTACAACAAAATTTGTTATTTATTTAATTTAATTAGTTAATTACCTGACAAATTCTCTTTTAACCCTCTTTTAATGATAATAATATGAATTATATACGATTCATGCTTCATTGTATTTTGATTTCACTGTACCGTCATGATACTAGATATAACAATCTTGATTAGTCCTTATTTGCTTTTCATATTTGATTTTAATCGAACAAACACATCTGGCATCGTATAAAACAACAGTTCAATTTTCCAATCAAAAGTATGCTTACAATTTTGTTTTGTTACATTTATTTTTTATTATAATTGGTGGACCAATGACCTGGTGAAGGTCGCGGGAAGCCGCTGGATGCTGGCAGCGCAGAACCAGTTATCATGGTAATCCTTGAGGGAGGCCTATGTTCAGCAGTGATATTGTAATGATGACATTTATTTTATATTAGCCGTCTGCCCGCGGCTAGGCGGCGTTATTTTCGATTTTCTCCGTTTTCCGGGGTAAAAAGTAGATTATGTCCTATTCCAGGACCTAACCTATATGTGTGCCAAGTTTCATCCCTATCCGTCCAGTAGTTGAAGCTTATTTTATATTAGCCGTCTGCCCGCGGCTAGGCGGCGTTATTTTCGATTTTCCCGTGGGAATAAGACGTTATCCCGGGGTAAAAAGTAGATTATTTCCTATTCCAGGACCTAAACTATATGTGTGCCAAGTTTCATCCCTATCTGTCCAGTGGTTGAAGCGTGAAAGAGTAACAAACATCCATACATACAAACTTTCACATTTATAATATTAGTAGGATATTAAGTCGTTACGTAAATTTTATGAACTATTTTCAACCGACTTCCAAAAAGAAGGAGTTTCTCCATGCGACTATATATTTTTTTTTGTAATTTTGTTACGCTATATTATTTTCGCAGGTTGCGAAGCGATTTTGCATACAATGTTCGTAAGATGACATTTCTAAAAACAAATGACGGAGCAAACAAAAATACGTTCGAAAACTAAACTAAAACCAATATGTATCAGTCTGGGTAACGAAGGGGTGAGGCCAGAATCTGTATAGCGGCAGGGAGTGTCCATACTGTATGTTAGCACTAATATAAATACTTTGGTATCGCTGTAGTACTTTTTTATCAAAAACCAAAAGTAATAATGCAAAATTTTACCTTAGTTCTTATTTTTGCGACGTAGTCGACTTTTTAACGTGTTAAGCGTTTCCAATTATATTTAAAAAATATATAAATTCTAATTATAAATCCTATCTAAAAAAATATATTTGCGGAAGTTTAATAAAACGGACATCGAGATATTTGACAGGCTGCAATATATCACACACGGAACCCTAATAAAAGAAAGTGTAAACAGTGTCTAAAAGAAAAATGTATATGAGCCTATACGAGTATGAACGAAGCGTTACGCTTCCTCATTTATTATGCGGACAGCGATGGAGTGGAACTCCTTGCCTGCGTCTTTGTTTCCCGACTCCTACAATTTGGGGATCTTCAAGGCGAGAGTGAATAGGCATTATTGGAGTAACGTGTACCATCCTCGACTAAATCGTCACTTATCATCAGGTGAGATATAGTCAAACGCGCTCAAATTTTTAATTAAAAAAAATAAATCCTCCAAGCTGATGCATCTACTTGTTGGAATTTTAAATTAAATAAACAACAAAGACCCTATCAAAATATAAAAATCAAAGAATCTCGGGAAAATGATGTCCTAATAATCTTCAAAATAATTTCTTTTATTTTCAATATTTTTGAAAATTTGAAACAGTATGTACGCATTTATTTAGTATGTAGGTATATGTGTATATGTAGTTTTTTTTTCATAATCAATTTTAGGTTTTTTTTAAGTATTGCTGTATTTTATAAAGTATGTGTATTGAAAAATTATGATTTTTTCCTGAATATTATTTTTATTATTTCAGTATATGTCCCTTATTAACAATGATCGGAATAGGGAGAGTTTTTTCATGTAATTTTGCAACGTTGGCATAACATAGATAAGCTTAATTTTATCTGGTATCCGGTTTTTTTTTTCATTTAGAAGCAATTAACTCAAGACTCAACAAAATGCTAATCCATGCGTGCAAGGTTTTATTGAGAAATACTTGCACAAATATATTTTCCCATTTGTTTATTTACTAATTCTTATTGTATAAATTATTGGTGTAATTTGTTTTAAATAAGTAATTTATGCATTTATAAACAATAAAAACATGATTCCATTCCAATTTTTATTTCACTTTGTAAGACCCTCAAATCCGGAAAAAATACATTTGTCAAGGGTTTACCAATTGTGAATAAAAAAAAAATACGGAGAAGCTTATCCATACTATTGACAACGTTATGACATAATGTATATGAATAAATTTTACTGGGGTCATTCGCTTCTTTGATTGTACTAGAGACCGTTGGAGTAGAAGAAATGCAAAACAACTTTATAGGCCATTAGGCTAAATATAATGATATAGTTTTAAAAATGTGTACTCTATTGGTTACATAAATAAAAACGTATTGAAAGTACATTTAGATGAGTAATTTTGTGGGATATCCCGCAACCTTTCTATGTGAAGCCATTGGCACCATTATTCTGTAAAAAAAAAAAAAACCAATGGAGATAGATTGTTACCGAAAATAAATGCAAAAGTGCTTTACTTAAGGATAATTAACACTTTTTATTTTACACTATTTGTTAAATATTTGATGATGCCCGCGGTTTCGCCTTTTTTGATTTGATTTTTGTACGCGAACCATGGATATGTTTTTTCCTGATCTCTCAGGAACTAAACGTTATTTTTTTCGATATAAAAAGTCCGCCATCTTAACTAACTACTAAATCTCTATGCTAAATTTCAGCAAAATCGGTTCAATAGTTAAGCGTTAAAGAGTTACCAAAAAGACATACACACTTTTATATTTAAAATTTACATTTGTCTAATTTCACGAGATTCAATATTTTTAGCGTGAAATAGTTGATAACAATAAGACAGACATACTTTCATATTTAAACCTTGAGTAAGGATATTTGTCGGGACTCCACGAGATTCATTCAAGATACCCATGCAGAACACCGCTTCTTTCTCACAAAGTACGAGTAAAAGGCCAATAAACTTTATAGCTGTTTTATATCCCTTTCAGATTTTATTGGAGCGAGCGAGACGAAATAATCATCAACTTCTGATTTTTATGTTTGAGTAACAAGCAGTTGTTGAGGATTTTTTATGGAGGCAATGTCGGTAAGCTTGCGGAGAAATGATGAATAAGAATGAGATTAACTTAAGAGGAGTGTGTCCCTTGCGAACTCCATAAAAACGATGTTTGGTTCTTGTTTGAAAACACAAAGTGACAAGCTCAATGGTTCACTTTGAAACTACATAATATTTTTACGAAAATCTGACAAACCACAAGCATAAATATTTGTGTCTAGAACGTATTTACAAAATTTAAATAACTTTGATTAAATAATATTCTAGAACCAAACTTCGTTTGAATGTAGCGCGCTACGGATACACACCTCTTAACAGGAAATCAGAATTCACAAAGTACAGATGGTTCACGGTGAGAATACACCTGAGGACGACAGTTTGCAGGTCCGCATTTAGACAGAAAACCCATTCAAGTCCCACAGGGCCAAGAATACATTGCCAACCTACAAGAATAGTTTTCGAAGAACCTAAAAACTTTAATTTGAAAAGAATTTTGATTATTTCGTATTTTTCTCAGCAAACTCTTTTATTTAATATTTATATCATGGGGTTGCGCATAAAAAAATGGGTCTGCCATCTTTGGGAGTCCACCATAATGGATTTAGAATAGCGTCACTTCCTTACATGTAAAGAGTAAAGAAAATAACTACACTTTTACTCTTTTCAGTGTTTTTTGTTTCAATTAAAAACTACAATTAATTTAATTAAATCCATCTGGCATATTGAAGTGTGGTTTTA
Source organism: Coleophora flavipennella (assembly GCA_947284805.1). Taxonomy (NCBI): domain Eukaryota; kingdom Metazoa; phylum Arthropoda; class Insecta; order Lepidoptera; family Coleophoridae; genus Coleophora; species Coleophora flavipennella. The sequence continues at coordinate 10,095,054 of OX369305.1, forward strand.
GACTAATCGACTGAGAAAATTTTGATGTACTTAATCGGTCTGGTTTGCATGTAGAATGCAAATCTCTGTTTTAAAAGAGGTGTTTGTTGATATCATCACTTACCACCAGGTGAGATGTTGTCAAGGGTTTACCAATTGTGAATAATAAAAAAAAATCTATTAGAAATGTTAACGAATCGTGTTTCTGCAACAATGAAGTCATTGAAGTTAAGAATAAGTTTACATAATATTACTACCATGTGTTTTGTAATTGTTGAGAAAAATCAAGATGCCTACGACCAAATTTTCCAACGCGTCGCCTTGACTTACCTATCATGCTTTGTGCTCCAAATTTAACGTGCATGCAAAATTTCAGCTTAATCGAAAACCGGGAAGTGGTTCTAATTTAGCCTCTAATTTGTCCCAAACTAACAAATTTATGGGTACCAACACGGCTAGAATAAATCTTGTAAAATGTCATTCTTATGTGAACGCTACGGTGAACGATCTGTACTGCACAACGTGACAGCCTAAGGTCACACCCCGGACACTTATACAACTGGCAAGAAATGACATTTCAAAAACCAAATGACGGAGCAAACAAAATCACGCAGAAATTCTATACGTTCGAGAACCATACTATAACCTATCTGTATCAATCTGGGTGTCGAGAAGGAGAGATCGCAATCTAGAGAGCGGCAAGGAGTGTCCATACTGTATGTTAGTACTAATATAATATACTTTGCTAATGTTAAAAAAAATACTATTAGCTAATTAAATATTTCACTTCCTATCTTTAAAACTGAGATAAAACTTTATTTTCTATCTTTTTAATTCTATTCAATCTTTTAGAGTTATTTTTGTTACTTCGCCATTTTGTCATTGTACGAATTTGATATAAGTATTATTTTACTTTGTAATTATTTATGAAATTTAAATGTGTATTAATATATGTTTATTTATATGTATATATTACATGTTATAATGAGCATTTAATATTATTACTAGTCAGTTAATTAAGTTGCTTATTTCTCTGCCGTAATTGTATAATTAAGTATTTCGTGTTTTCCTATAACGAAAGGTTGTCTGGAAGAGATTGCTCTTAGCAATAAAACCGCCTACTGTACATCATACGCGCTATACCTAAAAATTAGCTTTAAAAACTTGTATTTTGTGTAATATCAGTGTAAATAAATAAATAAGTAACTTATCCAACTGTTTTAACCGCCTCTGTAGCTCAGATGCAAAGTTCACTGGCTTTACACAGAAGGTCGCGGTTTCGATTCCCGGCGGGGTCAATTGTAAGACTCGGTTTGGTTGGTGGTAGGGCATTTTCTAAGCCCGCCTGGCTAGCTACCACCATCTTATCTAAGTCTTGCCGCCAAATATCAATGTTGATATCATTGGTGTGTTCCGGCATGAAGATAAGATAGCCAGTTTCCCCATTGCGTTGGGGAATCTTGGTAAGCCCGCTTCCATCTTCGGCAACATCGTCACTTACCACCAGGTGAGATGTTGTCAAGGGTTTGCAAATTGTGAATAAAAAAAAAATATGTAATGGGTTGCAGAAACCGTCATTATTAAATCCGACTATAACCGTTAATGGCGTCAAATCATACATTTTGCATACAGTGTCAGTTCAGACTATTAAGACGAATACCTCGTACTACTTCAAAATCCACAAATCGTTAAGGCTACAGGCTAAGCCAAAAGACACGGACATACATATTATTATACAGGGTGCAACAAAATCGGTGTAGGAATCGTAAACTGAGGCCTTTACTCATCGTACTGAACAACTTTTTCTAAGAGACCCATAGTCAATGAATACAAAAAATGTTGAACTCTAATTTATAAATCGATCGTCTGAATGACCAATTTTGTGCATTTTTGTATGGAGCAGTAGCTTTTTTTGAGAATTAAATATGGGCTCCTTAGGGAAAGTTGTCGAGTATGATGAATAGGCCCTTATTAAGCCCAATTTTGGTACATGCTGTATACAAACACTCAAAAACAATCTATTTCTTCAGTCAATTAAAAATTGCACAGAAATGCCTACAATTTTACAATTTTTTTTATTCACAATTGGTAAGCCCTTGGCACAGTATTACAATATTAAGCCATATCGTAATAATATGCCCTTGGCATCATCTCACCTGATGGTAAGTAACGGTGGGTTTACCAGAATTCCCCAACGCAGTGTGGAACTGGTTATCTTATCCTCAAGCCGGAACACATCAATGTTGTTAGCATTGATGTTTGGCGGCAAGACTTAGGTAAGATGGTGGTAGCTAGCCAGGCGGGCTTAGAAAATGCCCTTTCACCAACCAAACCGTGTCTTACAAAGTTGAACTCCGCCGGGAATCGAACCTGCGACCTCCTTATTTGAAGCTAATGGTCTTAACCATTACGCTAAGGAGGCGGTTAAAAATCTTACAAAACAAAGTCGAATGTACGTAGGTATGTTTATGTATGACGGATACGGATCCGTGGACTCGCTTCGTATAATCCGTTCTGATTGAGGGATCACACGGCTTAGTCCGGATCAAACATAGTTTGTGTGACGTAGGTATCATACTTCAGCCAACGAAACTATAGCTATTCAGACGAAATAAATTACTGCGCTATTAGATTTGCAGCAAAATGCGATACATTTTTATGGAATATTTTTAGTTGCTTATTTTTTACTAAAAATTTGCGTGCGTTTGACTATATCTCACTTGATGTTAAGTGACGATGATGCCGAAGATGGAAGCGGGCTTACCACGGTTCCCCAACGCTATCTTATCTTCAAACCGGAACACATTATAATCTTGCTCACATTGATTTTTGGCGGCAAGACTTAGATAACATGGTGGTAGATAGCCAGGCGGGCGTAGAAAATGCCTGTCCACCAACCAAAAAAAGTCTTACAAAGTCAGACTTAGCCGGGAATTGAACCCGCTACCTATCCTGATGTGAAGCTAATGGACATAACCATTACGCCACGGAGGCCGTTAACTAAAAATATATTTATAACAGTCTTTGTTTTTACCTAAAGGAACTACATCCGAAAGTGCACAAGGCGCTTAAAGCGTATCTGTTAGAAGAGGTAGTTAGCTTTTTATCGCTGTATTAAAGTTGCAACGTAACGACTTCTGATTTCACTTGGCCAGCTTCGTAAACGCCTCTTCGTTCAATTTATTGCACTGCAAAACATTGTAAGATGTTTTGTTAGGCATTGTATTTAAGCATCTATTTTCTTAGATTAAACATGACTACTATTTTGTTGTCTTTGAGCAATGAAGGTGTAAAACTGCGTATTACTGCAGAGGCCGGGAAAGTAAGCGATTGATGGAGGAGCAGAGTTTAAAGGCCGAACCGCAGATGAGGTTAAAGTTTTGGCAATCAAAGTTTATTTTACGCGACTTGTTGCTCATTTCAAATGTCCGAGGGAGTAATTTTACTTTGTTTTTCCTATACATACACGTAAGTATATTTTTTATCACAAATATACTAACGTATTCTTAGGTAATTATTCGTCATCAAGCTATATCCTTCTGATACAGGCGCCCGCGTAGTATTCATTGTCCTTTCTTTTCAAATATGTATCCCATCTAACCAACTAGCGTTATGTAACCTCTCGGAGGAACAACCTATCTCTTTTATTAAAACTATTCATTCAAAAGTCTGAAATAAGATTTTGTATCTTTGGTTATTAATTTTTTTTCTTTACTAGAAATGTCTTGTTCCTGCGAGCTAGAAATTAAAAAAGTGGCGGTAAAATTAATTTTGCGCACAGTTAACAAGCACAAAGTACCACTTTTTGAGCAACTATATTAAAAAGGTATTTTTACCAATAAACATTTTTTATAATTGAATGTACCCCGCAGCTGCCATAGTTTTCAAAAGTGTTTTCTAGGCGAGAAGTGTCGGTCGGCCAATAGATTTACGATTTAAACCGCTGCATGTGATAACATTTTTGTTCATCATCATCATCATCATATCAGCCGAAGGACGTCCACTGCTGGACATAGGCCTCCCCCAAGGATCTCCACGACGACCGGTTCTGCGCTGCCCCTATCCAACGGCTTCCCGCGACCTTCACCAGGTCATCGGTCCACCGAGTGAGAGGCCTGCCTACACTACGATTTCCGGTGCGTAGTTGCCACTCGAGAACTTTGCTGCCCTAACGGAGCTATGTCGGTTACTGTAGTTTTCCTACGGAACTCCTTGTTTCTGATTCGATCACGCAGAGAAACTACGAGCATATCACGCTCCATTGCCCTTTGGGTGATCTTGAGCCTTCTTATGAGGCCCATAGTAAGCGACCATGCCTCAGTTCCGTATGTCATCACTGGCAAAACATTTTTGTTATAAACAAATATTTAGCTCTCCGCCTAGCTCGCGGCCTCCTAGAAATTGAATAGTGTAAGTACTTGTCTTTCTTGATGTAAACAAATATTTAGCTCTCCGACTAGATCGGCCTGCTAGGAATTGAATAGTGTAAGTACTTGTCTTTCTTGATGGAAACAAATATTTAGCTCTCCGCCTAGCTCGGTCTCCTAGGAATTGAATAGTGTAAGTACTTGTCTTTCTTGATGTAAACAAATATTTAGCTCTCCGCCTAGCTCGGTCTCCTAGGAATTGAATAGTGTAAGTACTTGTCTTTCTTGATGTAAACAAATATTTATATCTCCGCCTAGCTCGGCCTCCTATGAATTGAATAGTGTAAGCACTTGTCTTTCTTGATGTAAACAAATATTTATCTCTCCGCCTAGCTCGGTCTCCTAGGAATTGAATAGTGTAAGTACTTGTCTTTCTTGATGTAAACAAATATTTAGCTCTCCGACTAGATCGGCCTGCTAGGAATTGAATAGTGTAAGTACTTGTCTTTCTTGATGGAAACAAATATTTAGCTCTCCGCCTAGCTCGGTCTCCTAGGAATTGAATAGTGTAAGTACTTGTCTTTCTTGATGTAAACAAATATTTAGCTCTCCGCCTAGCTCGGTCTCCTAGGAATTGAATAGTGTAAGTACTTGTCTTTCTTGATGTAAACAAATATTTATCTCTCCGCCTAGCTCGGCCTCCTAGGAATTGAATAGTGTAAGTACTTGTCTTTCTTGATGTAAACAAATATTTATATCTCCGCCTAGCTCGGCCTCCTATGAATTGAATAGTGTAAGTACTTGTCTTTCTTGATGTAAACAAATATTTAGCTCTCCGCCTAGCTCGGTCTCCTAGGAATTGAATAGTGTAAGTACTTGTCTTTCTTGATGTAAACAAATATTTAGCTCTCCGCCTAGCTCGGTCTCCTAGGAATTGAATAGTGTAAGTACTTGTCTTTCTTGATGTAAACAAATATTTATATCTCCGCCTAGCTCGGCCTCCTATGAATTGAATAGTGTAAGTACTTGTCTTTCTTGATGTAAACAAATATTTAGCTCTCCGCCTAGCTCGGTCTCCTAGGAATTGAATAGTGTAAGTACTTGTCTTTCTTGATGTAAACAAATATTTAGCTCTCCGCCTAGCTCGGTCTCCTAGGAATTGAATAGTGTAAGTACTTGTCTTTCTTGATGTAAACAAATATTTATATCTCCGCCTAGCTCGGCCTCCTATGAATTGAATAGTGTAAGTACTTGTCTTTCTTGATGTAAACAAATATTTATCTCTCCGCCTAGCTCGGTCTCCTAGGAATTGAATAGTGTAAGTAATTGTCTTTCTTGATGTAAACAAATATTTAGCTCTCCGACTAGATCGGCCTGCTAGGAATTGAATAGTGTAAGTACTTGTCTTTCTTGATGGAAACAAATATTTAGCTCTCCGCCTAGCTCGGTCTCCTAGGAATTGAATAGTGTAAGTACTTGTCTTTCTTGATGTAAACAAATATTTAGCTCTCCGCCTAGCTCGGTCTCCTAGGAATTGAATAGTGTAAGTACTTGTCTTTCTTGATGTAAACAAATAATTATATCTCCACCTAGCTCGGCCTCCTATGAATTGAATAGTGTAAGTACTTGTCTTTCTTGATGTAAACAAATATTTATATCTCCGCCTAGCTCGGCCTCCTATGAATTGAATAGTGTAAGTACTTGTCTTTCTTGATGTAAACAAATATTTATCTCTCCGCCTAGCTCGGCCTCCTAGGAATTGAATAGTGTAAGTACTTGTCTTTCTTGATGTAAACAAATATTTATCTCTCCGCCTAGCTCGGCCTCCTAGAGATTGAATAGTGTAAGTACTTGTCTATCTTGATATAACCAAATATTTAGCTCTCCGACTAGATCGGCCTCCTAGAGATTGAATAGTGTAACTACTTGTATTTCTTGATGTTAACAAATTTTTGGCTCTCCGCCTAGCCCGGCCTCCTAGGGATTGAATATTGTATGTGTAGTACTTGTCTTTCTTGATGTAATCATATTTTTAGCTCTCCGCCTAGCTCGGCCTCCTAATTATTGAATAGTGTAAGTAAGTATTGCTTGATGCTTTTACTCCTTAAATTAATGAAACATTTAAAAGCTAAGGAGTGGAATTCCTTGCTTGTGCCATGTTTCCCGATTATTTCAATGTACTGGGAGTATTGCGATAGTGAATAGGTATTATTTGAGTTTGTTTGTAACACCCTCGTTCCATCAGGTGAGTTACAATCAAAAATAAAGAAATAATAAAAAGCAAACGCATTCAAAAATAAAGAAATAATAAAAATTCAAATTTAAGTAATAGTTTGAATGAAACTACAAAAACTTCCGATTTTAATGACGTTATTAAGGGTTTTGTAAACAAAGGTTGCCAACGAGACCTTGTTACAAAGCTTCCGCTCTCCACCCGTCCGTCCATCTGTCTGTCTGTCAGCGGGCTATATTTAATGAACCGTTATAGGTAGACATTTAAATTTTTTATAGAGTGTGTATTTCTATTGCCGCAAAAAAACCAAAAATAAAAAATTGAGAGTTTCAGCTCTGTAATTTTCTCATCGTGTCACATTTTTTAAATGTTTTATTTAAATTTATCCTACGTGGAGCTCAACCTTCTGGCCTTACAGGGAGCGCTCGGAGCTTCACCCTACGCGGAGGTGAGCCTACGGTCTTGCGGTTTAGAAGGCTGTACGGCTATTAAGTCTTAGCCTTACTGATACAAAACGTAACTGACATAAATTAATGAAATTAACACTCGATTTTACTCTCCATATATTTTTCGTACCGCGTGCTATGTTAAAACCAATTCGAAAAGAGTAAACTCCAATAAAATTCAATTTTATATTAAAGGAGACCCCCATACAACATACGATTTTTTTTGTACGATGGTACGGTACCCTTCGCGTGCGAGGCCGACGTCCGAATTGGCAGATTTTTACTATTCAACTCAAACACCATTCAAAAACAGTCTAAACTCTCATAAAACGGAACTTATATCACACAGTTTATTTCTCACAAGCAAAAACATACAGGCAAAAGGCAATCGAGTTTTTGTAGTCACTTTCAGGAGCTTTCGTTTCGTTATGGCTATGACTTTGTTATTTTCAACTGTTCTTTCTAACAAAGTAATGCGCTTCTATAAAAAGGTTTAGATTTGTCAAGCTACTTATTTTATTTATTTACTAGCTGTTGCCAGCAACTTTGTTCGCGTAGCTGTTGTCTTTCTCTTTTTACTTTCGAGCAACTGAGGAGCGGGTGCCAGCGAGCAACGAAGCAAAATAAATAGAGTTAAGATTTTGATGGGGATCGATTGTCTTACACAAATAGAGTCAAAAAAAATATTAAAAAATGTGAGTGTTTATATGTGTGTGTGTGTGTGTGTGTGTGTGTGTGTATGCGCGCACCTTTCCCGCATTCTAGCAATTTTTCAGAACTTGATTTTTAAGGTTGCCTTAATAGTTAACAAACACTTATTATTTTTTTAATATATCTCACGACTAAAATTTCGAAAGTTACATAGCTTTATACAACCTATAAAAAAGCGTCGTTGGCTCAACCGGTAACGACTCGGTCCATCTAACCAGAGGTACCGGGTTCAAATCTGGACGGCCAATGTACCAATGAGTTTTTCACAAACTTACGTACATATCATTACCGATTGCTTTAACGGTGAAGGAAAACATCGTGAGGAAACCTGCACAGGCCTGCGAAGAAACTCGAAGGTTGTGTGTGAAGTCGACCAACCCGCACTAGGCCCGCGTGGTCGACTAAGGCCTAATCACCCTGATTCAGGGTAGGCTCGAGCCCCTCGGTGGGGACGTATATGAGCTGATATAATAATACAACCTATACAGGGTAGTTCGTTATTACAGGAACTTAGTTTTTTTGGTGCTTTTTCTCAATAATTGCCTTTATTTACGATTTTGGTGATTTTGTACATTATTATTATATTTTTATACGCCACAATAGAATACAGCATACGTAGTTACTCCAGGAAAAAACTGATTATGATACCTCCTATACAAACCCAAATTGTTTGTCAATTTTTCTCAAAAATTTCTTTACGGTTTACTAAAATTTTGTACATTACTAAAACTCAATAAGGCCTATTATACTAAGTAGGCGATTCATTTTTCTAGGAAAAATTGGAATCATGTGCAATGACATTATGCTAAGTGCAACACTAAGCAACCGCCGTCTATCCCTTAGATAGCTCTTAGATAGCTCTTATAGGCTCTTCTCTCTCTTATCGTGTGGCACAATTAATCATTAATTGTGCCACACGATAAGAGAGAGAAGAGCCTGAGTCAAATAAAAAACTTAAACATGTAAAAGAAGAATTTCAACCTAACAAAATTTTCCTTCATATAATAAGTTATGGAACAACTTGCTCGTCACAGCTAAATATTATTTTTCATCTCTCCTGTTCGGAAAGTTTAATTTTCATGAGGATAAAAGCAGGGTGGAAAATTGCTTTTTCATCCCTAGGGTGTAAAGGATTTTTTTTAATTGCCACGGAGTCGAAGATAATTGAGTTACGTCATATTAAGAGGTTTTCATACATTTTAACTCAGATATACATTAAACGACGTGTTTATTACGATTACGTGTTTATTGGTTGATATTAAAATAATTTAACTCATTATTCTTAATATACCTGTTTTATAAAATGTGAGTGTAGTATTTTGTTTTCCTCATAGTCGAAATGAAAAGAAGAGTGTTTAACTCAGGTGAAACTATCCATTTCACCCTCGAACTATTGGCCAGAAATAACTCGGGTGAAATGGGACACTTTCTACCCTTGGTCAACAATCTACTATTGTAAACTAACCTAAGACTCTCAGGATAGAGACCGGATTCAGACAAAACACGTAACCACACTTCGAGCTTTCCGAGAATACAGAGAATAAACAATAACAATCTAAAGTTACGTACACACTGTGTGAGTTGCACTATAAATAAAAACGTTACAATGAGCCGAGCACTTTAGAAAAGTTAAAACACTCCTAAAAGTCTTGTTGCTAAGATTTTCTACATAGAAGTAAACTCCGGTCTGTGTATATGTAAGAAAGAGTTAAGTAAGTTCATTTATAAGACTTATTTGTGCCAAAATATAGGCATATAATTATGACCACTTTGTGTCACTGTTAAAATGAATACTGAATTCATATATTTAAATCCTTTTTTCATCTCTCCTGTTCGGAAAGTTTAATTTTCATGACAAATAGCCGGGTGGAAAATTGTTTTTTCATCTCTAGAATGGAAAATATTTTTGAAGTAAAACTTTTTTACGCACGCTTGATTTGGATAGTAAGGTGGTGAAAGCGTGACAAGAACGTTATGGAAAGTGCGATCGGGCGAGGCGAACGGATGTTGAAAGGGAGATATAAGTTAGTGAAGATAGAAAGGCAGGCTAAGGGTCATTGCCCATACTGCCTTGTCTTCAGTGTACATCATCATATCAGCCACAAATCGTCCACTGCTGGACAAAGGCCTCCCCCAAGGATTTCCACGACGACCGGTCCTGCGCTGCCCGCATCCATCGGCTTCCCGCGACCTTCACCAGGTCATCGGTCCACCGCGTGGGAGGTCTGCCTACGCTACGTTTTCCGGTGCGCGGTCGCCACTCGAGAACTTTACTGCCCCATCGGCCATCTGTTCTACGAGCTATGTGCCCTGCCCACTGCCACTTCAGTTTAGCGATTCTGTAAGCTATGTCGGTTACTTTAGTTCTCCTGCGGATCTCCTCGTACATATTTGTAGAAAATTAATATATGTATATACATGTATATATTATACATAATATATAAACATATTAAAGATGGAGCTAAAGAAGTTTTACTTCAGTCGTGTAGTCTAAAGCACACTCGTATTTTTATTATTTTTAATTGCCACGGAGTCGAAGAAAATCAAAATAAGAGGTTTTCATATATCTAAACTCAGTTATACATGAAACAACGTGTTTTATTAAGATTTATAGGTTGATATTAAAATTATTTTACAGTTGGTCTATTTTTTTTCACAATAACAGAAGATCAACATTTAAAATCATTCCTCTATTCTGCTACCCGCCATAATGCTATGATAGCATGACGCTTTTTTTCACGTTTCGGCATGGCCATCTAGATGCACGTCGTGATTATTTCGATTACGTATAATCTAGTCGGCCGTGGCAAGTGGCCGTTCCGAAAAGGTTAGAGGTTGGATATATATGTAAAATTATTGAACGCCATCGCTCTCTACAAGCTAGAACATCAACAAATCTGGAGCCAGAAGTTCCACAAGTTTCACCACAAAGTCGTCGGATTATCCAAGAAAATGTTGAATCCGCGTCTCATACCATACAAAAAACGAAGGTTTCTCAGAAAATTTCAAACATAAATAAACTGATTATTCTTATTATACTTGTTTTATGAAATGTGCGTGTAGTACTTTATTTTCCTAACAGTCGAAATGAAAAGTAGAGTGTTAAACTCGAGTGAAACTACCCATTTCACCCTCGAACTAGGGCCAGAAATATCTCTGGTAAATTCGGGTCACTTTCTACCCTTGGTTAACAATCTACTATTATCATGTTAACTACATAGTTAGGTAATTAGGTGAAACTTCACATTTTTTTAAAATTCACAATTGGTAAGCCCTTGGCATCATCTCACCAGATGGTAAGTGACGATGATGCCGAAGATGGAAGCGGGCTTACCAAGATTCCCCAACGCAAAGGAGAACTGGCTATCTTATCTTCATTTCAAAAATTAAAGCCACCCTGGACAAATCAAATAAATAACGCAATCCGATTCGGTATCGAATACATTTCCCAGTGGGTAGGTAACTCAAAGAATGGAGCAAAATTTTCAGTGTTCCTAATCTACAAAGCTTGGCAACCAGCCAGCTCCTCGATCACTCGAGATGTACCTAATAATGACGCTTATGAGATATTGATCGATATAAAATTCAGCTTATCTGTAGGGATGACTGTTCTTTGCTAGTGACACTGCGGTTCTAAGTTAAAATTGTGGAAAAAATCGTGTCGGCTACCCACAGTATACTAAGCTAAGCTGTTGTTTTATTAAGTGCGAACTGCTAAACTTTTCTAAAGAAGCCCATGGTTTCAACAGCGTCTGTGGCGTAATGGTTATTCATTCGCTTTATACCAGAAGGTCACGGGGTCGATTCCCGGCGTGGTCCAACTTTGTAAGAATCAGTTTGATTAACATTTTTAAGCATGCCTGACTATCTAATCATTATCATATCAGCCGAAGAACGTTCACTGCTTGACAAAGGCTTTCTCTAAGGATTTCCACGACGACCGGTTCTGCGCTATCCGCATCCAGCGGCTTCCCGCGACTATCTACTTTTTTAAACTTTGCCTCATCTCACCTGATGGTAACTGAAGACTATCTGTGTCAAATCAATCCATATGATTGACTAACTACTGCCATCTTATCTAAGTCTTGTCGCCAAACATCAATGTTAACTGCATTGATGTGTTCCGGCATGAAGATAAGATAGGCAATTCCCCATTGCATTGGGGAATCTTGATAAGCCAGATCAGATCATCACTTACCACAGGTCAGATGCTGTCAAGGGCTTATCAGTTGTGAATAAAAAAAAGGCAATTTGGATTTGTGAAAAAATCTAAGGTTTTTTCAAGCGACTTCCAAAAAGGAGGAGGTTCTCAATTCGACTGTATGTTTTTTTTATGTGTGTTACCTCAGAACTTTCGACTGGGTAAACCGATTTTGATGATTCTATTTTTAATCGAAAGCTAGTACTTCCTGTGTGGTTTCATATAAATTTTATCAAAATCGGTTTAGAACTTTATTAGAAAATTAACAAAAATCAAAAATAATAATGTAAAATTGTTCGACGTTGTTGCGATGGAAGTCGGTTTTATAACGTGTTTAGCGTTTTCAATTATTTTTGGATCTCTTTTTAAAATTGCTCCGTTACAATTTTTCACATTAATGTCTTGTTTGCGTCTCGCACCTACAACTAATTCCAAAGGCACTCCGACATTTCGCGTTGGCTGTCAACTGAAATGTACGCCCCACTTTTGAAGGCAAACAAACAAATATTTCAATATTAACCCCGGCTTTGCCCGGCGCGGGGAAAATTTCAATCTCCCTGACAAAGGGGTTGGAGACGCGCCAACGGCAGCGTTTCCCTGAAATGTGCCTGAACCACCAATCAGGACAGTCCACATTTAGGTTGGTTAAGGTGCTCCGTTTACTGTAGGATGGCTCTTGTCGCGGGCAGTTCTTCGGCCCGTATTTTGACATAATAATATGACGTAAAACACGTTAAATAATTTTCGAATATCTTTTATTTTATTATTTCATTAATTTTATTTTATTATTATTTAATTTGATTTATTTATTTACTTTCAATAAGAACTTATTCCCAAAAAATTCTTACTACTAGATTACACATGTTCTTAAATACTTGTTTTGTACAGTCTTAGATTAGTGGAAATCTTCCCAAAGTGATTATCAAATATGTCAACATCTTGGATCTCAAACACTAAATATTGCATTGTCACGCGATATACATGCATATGAAGCGTCGGTGGCTCAACCGGTAACGACTCGGTCCATCTAACCAGAGGTACCGGGTTCAAATCTGGACGGCCAATGTACCAATGAGTTTTTCAAAAACTTACGTACATATCATTACCGATTGCTTTAACGGTGAAGGAAAACATCGTGAGGAAACCTGCACAGGCCTGCGAAGAAACTTGAAGGTTGTGTGTGAAGTCGACCAACACGCACTGGGCCCGCGTGGTCGACTAAGGCCTAATCGCCCTGATTCAGGGTAGGCTCGAGCCCTTCGGTGGGGACGTTTATGAGCTGCTATAATAATAATAATAATACATATGCATGTAAAATTTCAGCTCAATCGAAAACCGGGAAATGGGACAAATTTAACTTGCAAGAATCCACCCGAACAAACATACATAGATTCCAAGTTAAAAAAAAGCTTGTAAAAAAACCGACTTCCACCGACTTACACCGATTCTGATAAAATTTATATGGGACTAATTTGGCAGCGTTAAAAATAATAAAAAACCGAATCGAATATCAAATAATAAAGAATCATCAAAATCGGTTCAAAAACTGCAAAGATATCGCTTAACAAACATCCAAAAAAAACATATAATCGAATTGAGAACCTCCTCCTTTTTGGAAGTCAGTTAAAAAAAACATTTGAGACTAAGTTTGAGATAGTTAAGAACCTTCTTCCAGAGAACGTTCAGTACTGAAGATAATGGAATACAATTTTTAACTTTCCAGCGAATTTGTTGTGATGGCGAAAAAAATCTAAGTTGAGATTTTTATAGGATTAATCGCCTTACACTAATAGTGTATAAAAAGCTTTTGATTTTTTAGGGTTGATACCAAATAAAATATCCATAACTACTATTTTTTTCTTTAAAAATGGCGCTAACTGTTATAATTAAACATTAGTTACTAAGTTAAAATCAGAATTCGGTATATCTTTTCACGAAAACAGCTTTATAATTTTTAATGAAACTTTCTAAGAACTTAAGCTGTTTAGTTCATTATTTCATAAAAAAAAACGTAACAAGGTACTTTCAATACATACCCAATTTATATTATGTATGTTTTTATCAAGTTGCAGCCAAATTACAGTATTAATCGTTTTACAAAACGGGCGCCGCTTTGTAAACTACTGATTAAAAAAACTCCGTATTAAACCAAACCGGACAGAGCTCCACGAAGCGGAGTGAAGCGGCTTTTTGCGATAGCGCCAGATTCTCTAACGAACCTTACCTAATCGCGAACCAAACCGGTTATATTCAGAGTTCTTTTACTGAGTAGTTTACAAAGCGGCGAGGGATGACGAATGCTAGTCATCTGATTTACTTTTTATCATCTGTCAAAAAGGTCATTTTGTTCTTAAAATGTTTGAAATACCTAGGCGTGACGTCATAGTTTTGCAGCGTCTTTACGTACTCATTTTGTGATTTTTGTGAATTTGAAATCGAAAACTTGATGGAAAACAAAACGATTAAGATTTTCCGAAGTTTAAGTAGGAGGGCAATTTAGTGATCAAGAGTTCATAATTTATTTCTGATGATGTCGTCATCCCTTTTCTACAATATACATAGCTGCAACATTTACACCTCGTTTCTTTGCTACTAAATTAGAGTTTTAATGTTGATTTCTGTATATGAGACGGCGAAGGCTATATCTATAATATAATAAAACTGTAACGGGGACGTGTCTGTACATGAAATATTTTTGGAAAATAATAACTGTGGTGGACATTACTATCGATACAGAGGCCAAAACAACAACTTTTGGAATTTTTGTCTGTCTGTCTGTCTGTCTGTCTGTCTGTATGTTCGCGCATCACGCAAAAACTACCAGGCCGATTTTGATGAAACTTTGTATGATGGTTCCTTATAGCCCGGGTTAACATATAGGATACTTTTTATCCCGGAAAATTCAAGAGCTCCCGTGGGAAAATCAAAAGTATTCATTTATATCATGGCTCACCACGCAAATGTGGCTTGACCTATTACAATCAAATTTTACACGTTGTTACCCTTATCGCGAACTAAAACTGGGACATTGTGAATCCCAAAAAAATTAAGGGTTCCTGCAGGAATGCAAAAATTTGTATCTTTAGAATGACTCAACGTAACAATATGAAACCTTTACATTGGGATGGATTGTTTTGACCATCATTGTATAGTCGGGTATTCTTTATCCCGGAAAACTAAAGAGGTCCCGAGGGAAATTATCTATCGATACTTACAATAATAACAATAGAGTACTTTTTTCCACATATTAGCTACACATACCACACATTAAAATCATAGCAGCAGAATGTCAATAGATGGCACTGCAGGAATAATAAAACGCGCATAAGTTGCATTAAAACATTAAAATATTATTTCATACTTTTGAGTGGATTTCTTTTATGTATTTTTCAGCATACTCTACTTTACACAAATCTAACTCTGGAACTATGGCACGTAGCGATTTGTTTCATAGACGAACAGATAAGTATTTTTTTAAAGATTCCAATCGTGTAAAAAAATTAAAAACACATAAATCGTGTTTAGCACATTTTAACAGGAGGCACAGATATGGGAACTCTTCTGACGGCGACTATTTGCGTGTGGCAGTTGCTCTCCGCCTGCAATATCAATATCTGTGAACCTCATCAATGTATTTGCGGGTCCACGGTGGAGGCAATTGGCCATCACTCACTGAGTTGCGGTCGTTGTTTGTGAAGATTCTCACGTCACCAATTCCTTATTGACCTCATTCGGAGGGCACTGGTCTCGGCTAGATGGAATATTCCATCTTTGATGCAGACGCCGGGCTTTAGTCGATCTGATGGCAAAAGGCCGGAGGGTTTAAACAGGCCTCACTCCTCACCCGTACGGTACTGCTGCTCAATTTGTGGCGAGAAAGAAGCATAATAAGTACTCGGTCTTGGAGGAAAATTACTGCTGTGTGCCGCTGATCTGTGAGACAACCGGCTGCTGAACCCTCAGAGGCATTTGCCTTCATTAAGGAGATTGGCCGTCGCCTTCGAGAGAGAAGATATGACGCCCGCTTCGGGTCCTAACTGCTGCTAAGGTTGTCTATTGCCATCCAGCGCAGCAACGAGAAGTGCGTCATGGGCTCCTTTGGAGGTGATACGACTCGAGGATTTGACCCATAATAATATTTTTAGGAAATTTTATTACTAGATTGATATAATGATTTGAATAAGTTTTTTTAATAATACAGGTATATGTGTTATTTCATCATATCAGTTTATATACGTTCCCACCAAGGGGCTCAACCTGCCTTGAGTTAGGGCGATCAGGCCTTAGACGATTACGCGGGCCCATTGCGGGTTGAATGACTTCACACATAAGCTTCGAGTTTCTTCGCAGGCGTGTGCAGGTTTCCTCACGATGTTTTTCTCACTGTAAGAGCGTCGGATAAAAGTACATACCAGTTTGAAATCGATAATTGTCTATAATATAATAATATTGTCGATAATAATCTGCTAATTCGTATAGATATTGGTAAGTGGCAGGATTCGAACCACGGCCTTCCGGACAGTAGGTAGTGGCCCTAACCGTTCTGCCACCGACGCTCTATATGTTATTTAAGATTTAGAAATCCTTACTTCATATTATAAATGTGAAAATGTGTTTGTTTGTTTGTTACATATTCACACTTCAACACCTATACCAATCTTGATGAAATTTGGCACGCAGGTAGCCTGTATCACTGGGAATGAAATAGTCTACTTTTTATATGTGGAAATTATCATAGCCCGATGCAGTTTCTGAGGAAACTAAAACAATACTCTTTGTTCGTTAAGTTATTTAAAATCGTACCGAAAAAAATATTTTTAGCACAGAGATGAGGTGGAAAATTATATTATTTACTATTAAGTATACCCTGACATAATTCCCAAAGGGATCTGGGGACAACTGTTTTCTACGCTCGCGCACGTCGGTGGCGTCGCAACGGAGCAACGGATTAAAGTGATTTTTGTATAGAATTTGTTGAGGGGGTGGGAAGTAACAAAGACTGCTAATCCGAATAGCCCGATACAGTTCCTGAGGTACCTGGAGAAAACTCATGTCCACGCTTGCGAGCTGATTGCGGCTTGCGCACCACTCACCCTCAAAAAGAGTCATAAAAGCAATGTCCACGCGGGCGAAGCCGCGGGCAAAAGCTAGTACGTAATAAGTTTAGTGTTAATCAGTATTGTTCACCATTACTTTAAGTATGGTAAAAAGAAGTATAAATACTGAAACTCCTGAGAGTGAAAAAAGAAATACGAACATCAAAGGTCTGATAGCTGCAGCTGGAAATTTTATTTCAAGCCATTCCAGCTCTTGCATCGATATCAAGAGATCACGGAACAAAATAGCCAGTAACAGACTTACAAAGTGTTTTATTTCCCACTTATTCGTTGTAAACAATCAATCACGTCCCCACTGCTGGGGCAGGGTTCTCTTCCCAAGCTCGGGAAGGTCAGGCCATACTCCACACACGGGGTTCAAGTCCAGGTTGGTGAATGTTGTAGGGTAAGTGGCGAACCCCACTGTCAGAAGTTTTGAACCTGACGCTCCGCATATAAAAATAAAATTTTATATCTAAACCGCCAAAAAAAAGGACTAAAATAACCAAAGTGTGTGCCTACTATCTGTATTAGTACTAATTTCAAGTGCCGCAAGAGGAAGCAGCTGGATCACGAAGATCTGAACCGGCGCTCGTGTCCACTGCAGATTCTCCTGTGATGCATGGTGAGTCCCTCTCATTTCACTTTTATGTTAAGCTATTGTATAGCTTTTATTACGGGCTTTGAATCGTAACGAAAATAAAACCTGACACCCCAAAAAAATATACATATTATTATATGGTGATGGCGATTGATGATGGCGATTGGTGATGGCGTTTGATGATGGCGATTGATGATGGCGATTGATCATGGCGATCGATGATGGCGATTGGTGATGGCGTTTGATAATGGCGATTGATGATGGCGATTGATCATGGCGACTGATGATGGCGACTGATGATGGAGACTGATGATGGCGATTGATGATGGCGATTGATCATGACGATTGATGATGATGAACTTTCTTAGTGTTAATTTATTAAATAAACATCCCGCGCCCCAAGGACTATATGGTACTGGTAATTACTGCATAAATAAAAAATAAATAAATTATTATATTTGCATTAGTTGATAAAAAATGCTATGCAATAGCTTTCCCGCGGTAGTCCCCGAGTGCCACACGTCTTTTTTTTTGTTCCTATTCCCTTCCCGCTTAATTCCGGAACAGAACAGTCTCCTACTGTTTATATGATAGACTGGACACACATAATATTATTAATAATACTTGATGATTTAAGACTACCATCCTGTGTAAGCAACCGGCACCAAAGGCTATATGTGCCCTGCACGGAAACGGTTAAGATAAATGCCACTAACAGTCAAACCCGTCCAGTTAATGACCGCAATTCTGGTCTGTTAACTTGCTTGATCGACTCAACCACGCAAATCGCACTGAGCTACGATCGATTCCCAGTTATTAAATATTTTAAATCTATTTTATTAATTATTTTTAATCCACAATTGGTAAGCCCTTGACATCATCTCACCCCATCGTAAGTGAAGATGATGCCAAAGATATAAGCGGGCTTACCAAGATTTCCCATCGCAATGGTTTTATTAACATTGTTATTTGGCAGCAAGACATAGATAAGATGGTTCTATCTAGCCTGGCGGGCTTAGAAAATGTCCTTCAACCAACAAAACTATCGTGTGGCACAATTAACCATACTATCCAACCAAAATAAGTCGTACGAATTTACAATCCTACGGGAATCAAACCCGCAACCTTAATTTAAAGCTATAATGGACTTTACCATTGCGCCACGGTAGCGGTTAGATTTAAATCAGAATACATTTCCTTTCAACTATAATACGATCGCCAGCATATTGTAGGCCTTATGACCTAGATAAGATGGTCGTATCTAGCCTGGCGGGCTTTGAAAATGTCCTTCCACCAACATAACTCTATCTCTATCTTATCGTGTGGCACAATTAACCATGCTATCCAACCAAACTGAGTCTTACAAAGTTAAAAATCTCCGGGAATCAATCCTCTCGATTTAAAGCAATAAAGGACTTAACCATTACGCCACGGTAGCGGTTACATTTAAATCAGAAGCGGTTAGATTTCAACCGTAACACGATCGCCAGCATAATGTAGGCCATAAGAGTTGGATAAGATGGTCGTATCTACGAGTATCCTGGCGAGCTTAGAAAATGTCCTTCCACCAACAAAACTCTCTATCTTATCGTGTGGCACAATTAAACATGCTATCCAACCAAACTAAGTCTTAAATAGTTAGAATCCTCCGGGAATCAAATCGCAACATCTCGATTTAAAGCTATATTGGACTTAACTATTACGCCACGGTAGCGGTTAGATTTAAATCAGAATACAATTCCTTTCAACGGTAACACGATAGCCAGCATAATGTAGGCCACTTGGAGCCCATAAAACGGTGCCAACGACCAGGAGTAATCGACTGGCTAAAACTTGATGCATTTAAATGTCTTCAGGAGCATTCGAGCTGCGATTTTCAATATAAAGTGCTTTGGGTTGTGGCGAAAGTACCTCTTATTTATAGGTGAAATGCAAACTCGGGAATTGCACGGTGATTTTTTAAACTGAGATATTCGGTTTTACTTTTAAGTATGAATGCGTTGCTTTTAGTGAGGTTTGAGTAAATACATTGAAGTAAGAAGAGGAGAATTCACATTTCGAATTTTTTTAACTTCAAAAGTAAAATAGTTATTTATATGTATGATACAAGGATGGTAAAAAGGTAAATAACAAACGAGTGATATTCGTAAGCCCGAGCCACATTTCCTTTTACACCTTTGTCTCATACGACATTTTTCAATACAGCTGTGAGAAAACAGGTAAAATAAAAAAACGACCGTGACAACAAAATACATGGGTCATACCTATCAAGGTTTCGGCAACCAAAGTTCAGTTTACGCGACTTGTGGCTCATTTTAAGTAAGTTTTTTTCTATATTACCATACATAGATTAAGGCTTGGGATAATATTATTGTAAGCATTATAACCTCCTTGTAAAAGATGACCTATTCCTCGGTGTAACCTATGCGCTTCATTCATATTTATTCTTCTTTTGTCCCAAATATATAACCCAAAGGAATCTAATCAGTTAGCGTTATGTACTAATTGCTAACCTCACGGAGGAACAACCTCTCTTTTAAAATTCTCCTTTCAAGAGTCTTAAAAAAAAGGCTGTATCTTTGGTTATTACATTTTTTTTAATGCATAAATTGTTTTGTTTCTTAGAGATACTAATAAAAAAATGGCAAAGTAAGAAGCACGTGTGCCGTAAAATAAATTTTTT
Source organism: Coleophora flavipennella (assembly GCA_947284805.1). NCBI lineage: Eukaryota > Metazoa > Arthropoda > Insecta > Lepidoptera > Coleophoridae > Coleophora > Coleophora flavipennella. The sequence goes on from OX369305.1 coordinate 10,115,371, forward strand.
GCAAAGTAAACTAGCATTTAAAGTACCACTTTTCGAGCAACTGTATTGAAAAGGTAATTTTAAGCTCTCACAATAAAAGGAAAGTACCTACCGTAAAAATTTAAAAAAAAAAAAAATACTAATAAAATATTCTTATGTGTAATAATTAAACGGAAACGACTAGGTCCTCCTAACCAGAGGTACCGGATTCAAATCCGGAAGGCCAATGTATGTAAAACTCATTGGTACATTGGCCGTCCATGTACCAATGAATTTTTCGAAACTTACGTACATGTACTTACTTACGATTGCTTTAACATCGTAAGAAAAAACTAACACATTTTAGGAAACCTGCACATCTGATTCCAGATATGTATGAAGATGGAGTTGCACACGTGCGTAGGTGTAAATCTAAATGCCCTGCACTCGACCGCGGGTGATGCTGAGTGCAACAGAAGCAAACGCCGTAACACAAGATAAGAGAGAGAGAGAGAGAGTTTAATGGTCTAAGCATTTCAATCAAAAGCTATAGTTTTTTTATTCGAGATCTTTAGCGCAAGTACGACTCACATTTCGCCGGTTTATTTTATTTGTTGTTTTACTCTAGTGTTTGCACTATGATGGTACCGAGTTTTATATACTTGTATGTTATATTGTTTTCACAATAGCGCAAAAACAAAATTAATCTTGAATATTTTTTTAGAAAACAAAAAACTTTTAGGTAAAAGCTTTAATTTTAAAATAATAATCTTAATTATCATTACGTTTTTTTTTTCAGCAAACCCTTTCATTTGATACCCATATCAAATAAATAATAACTGATCCGCCATCTTTGGGAGTCCACCATTTTGGATTTAGAATGACGTCACTTAGCTTACCATGCGTTGTTCTCTAAACTTAACGTGTATGCAAAATTTCAGCTCATTCGGAAATCGGGAAGTCTGAAACTGACTAACGAGCAAACTAACACAGCAAGCTAAAATTAAAAAAATATATACTTTGTTTCTGATTCAGGGTCCATATCGTAACCTAAAATAATTTTCATAAAACCTAAAAACTTTTAGGTACAAGCTTTTAATATTGTATTGTCACGCAATATACATAAGCATGCAAAATTTCAGCTTAATCGGAAACCGGGAAGTGGGTCAAATTTAACTTGCAAGATTTCACCCGAACAAACATACACGTACATACATTGCAAGTTAATTAAAAGCTTGTAAAATTCTAAAAAAAATTCTTGTAGAAACACGTATCTGGTGGAGGACCCAACTTAATTTTGTGTAGGTATGTGTCGTGTGTATGTCATTATTTGTTATCAAGTAGATTTATTATTACTATAAATACGTTGTTAATTATTTTAAATACTTTATTTTTAATTTAATAAAATTATTTAATTTGTTAGGTAACCAACTTAATAACAGGTACCTATTTTGTGAAAAATTCGTCCCCGTGGTCAATACACCTAATTCAAATTTATTTTAAGCACACGTTTATTGGTTGCAGCATCACACATCATCATCATAATCATATCAGCCGAAAAACGTCCACTGCTGGACAAAAGCCTCCCCCAAGGATTTCCACGACGACCGGCCCTACGCTGCCCGCATCCAGCGGCTTCCCGCAACCTTCACTAGATCGTCGGGTCACCGCGTGGGAGACCTTCCTACGTTCGTGGAACTGATGGCCGTTGGGACAGTAAATTTTTAATAATAATTTTTTTTTGGTAAATTTCTCGACCGCGCACCAGAAAAAGTAGCGGCAGCATCACACAAAATGCAAAATTACTCATAATTATTTATTCTAATATTTTAAGATATAAACATAAGGTTCTAATACAACAACAGGGTCCAAATTCAGCATATTATTATGCTGGGCCCAAAAGCAAACCGTCAGCACACCCCGGACACTTCATACAACGGCCCAGAAATGACATTTCAAAAAAGGAATGACGGAACGAACAAAATGGCGTCGAAATCCTATACGTTCGACAACCAAACTGTAACTAATCTGTATCATCTCGGTGACGAGTGGGTGAGGTCGCAATCTAAAGAGCGGCAGGGAGTGTCCATACTGTATGTTAGTACTAATATATATACTTTGGCGTCAGTATTCATTCTGTACGGTTCAAAAGATCCTTCTAAAGTTTCTACATATTGGGTAAGGAACCCTAGAAAGAAAGGTTACAGAATACAACACTAAAATAAAAGACAATTTAAAAGTGGCCAAGTACATGTCGGACCAAGCCCAAAGTAAGTAAATATAAATTTGTTAAGACAAAGTTATTTTTGCAGTTGGTATGGAACATTTTGTATGGAAAATTTATAAACTTATTACAAATCCAATTGCATATCTTAATTTAGTCGAATATTACTCCTACAATACTAACTTGGCCTTGGTAATTTCCTTTGTAAATTGATTATATGTCCAACTATTTACCATACTTTTTAGAATTGCTGAAACAGCAGTTTAGCTGGTACGGGGTGGAGGGTATGCAACTATTACAAATATTATTACTTTAAAATTTCTAAGTTAACGAATTATTTATCAAAAAATTATCTTTGCGAACTTTTAATAATTTTAAAAGACCTAATTCAATGATAGATAGATAAAGTCAACAAAAAAATCGCCCCCACTTTACGTGTAGAGAAGGTACCCTTACTTTTTTTTTACATATTTTATTCCCTAAGAGCGTCGGTGGCGTAATGGCTAGGGCCAACGCCTCCTCTCCGGCAGGTCGTGGTTTGAATTCTGCCACGTAAAAATGTGATTTCGAATTTAGATTTCGTATGTACGTTTATTCGACGCTCTTACGGTGAAGGAAAACATCGTGAGGAAAGCTGTACACGCCTGCGAAGAAACTCGCAGGTTGTGTGTGAATAAAGTCGACCAACCCGCACTGGGTCCGCGTTGTCGACTATGGTGCGATCGCCCTAATTCAGGTTAGGCTCGAGCCCCTCGGTGGGGACGTGCATGAGCTGATATGATGATTCCATAACTTTAAATAGGGTCACAGACTTGTCTGACCATAACAATTTTTATTTTTAAAAATTTACAGCTACGACTAGATAAGATAAGATAAATATTCTTTATTGCATACCAAAAAACTTAACTTAAAACTTAATTTAAAAATGTACAGTGCAAAGGCGGCCTTATCGCTTTTAAAAAAACAACAACAACAACAACAACTACTAGTCTTTAATAAAAACAACTGTGACATACCCACGGACATACAGACAGACATGTCGAAACTAAGGATCTCTAGTGTAACTACTGAACCTCAAAAAGATAAAGACAGCAATTTACGAACGGTTATGAAAAATTCCGAAGCTCATTACGGAAAGATCTCTCGTTTAACCGGTACGCTGACTACTTATAGGGGTCTGAGAGAACCGACGCGAAATAAAAATGCAAGTAAGTACCATAAACAATTAGGTGCTAATGGTCGTAGAAAATAGTTCTCTTTTGTTTCAAGCTGTGAACGCAATTTCCGTTGAAGAAATGAAGAATAGGCACTTTCTTAATGACTGAAAAATTTAACGCCTCCGTGGCGTGATGGTTAGTCCATTTGCTTCACACCAGGGGATCGCGGGTACGATTTCCGGCGGGGTCAACTTGTAAGACTCAGTTTGGTTGGTGGTAGGGCATTTTCTAAGCCCGCCTGGCTAGCTATCGCCATCTTATCTAAGTCTTGGCGCCAAACATCAACATAGGTATGTTTCTGCTTGAAGATAAGATAGCCAGTTCTCCATTTCATTGGGGAATCTTGGTAAGCCCGTTTCCATCTTCGGCATCATCGTCACTTACCATCGGTGAGATGATGCCAAGGGCTTACCAATTGTGAATAAAAAAAAATAAAAAAAATACCACAGATCTAAGGCAGTAAATTTAAAGTAAGAACACTTCAGTGACGGCATACTAGTGGTGGTGCTATTAGAATCTAGCACGGGAGCAAAGTAATATACATACTCGTAAATTAGTACTAACATACAGTATACAGTCCCTGCCGCTCTCTAGATTCCGACCTCACCCCCTCGTCACTCATATTAATACAGATTGGTTATAGTTTGGTTCTCAAACGTACAGGGTTTCCCCGTGATGCTCCTTCATTTGTATTAGAAATGTCATTCACGACCTTTGTATGTAGTGTCCGGAGTGTGCCGGGAGACTTGTGATATCAGCTGGCAAACCTTACTGTCACTTTTTTATTCACAATTGGTAAGCCCTTGGCATCTCCTCACCTGATGGTAAGTGATGACGATGTCGAAGATAAAAGCGGGCTTACCAAGATTCCCCAACCCAACGGAGAACTAGCTATCTTATCTTCAAGCAGAAACACACCAATGTTGATGTTTGGCGGCAAGACTTGGATAAGATGGCGGTAGCTAACCAGGCGGGCTTAGTAAAATAATGACTTACTACCACCAATCAAACCGAGGTTACAAATTGACCCCACCGGGAATCGAACCCGCGACCTCCTGGTGTGAAGCGAATGGACTAACAATTACGCCACGGAGGCGGTTAAACTTTTGGTTATCAATTTATGGTGTGGAGTGCGTCAAATAAAATATTTAAAATTATATTGATTGTACCACCTCCAGCCTGGAGCCACTAAAGATTTAGCATCCATTACACATGATTAGATTAGATTTATTTATCACACGTCACATATTCATACACATTTCAAATTATAAGATACGTTAATAAAAAATAATAAAAAAATAGTGAAGTGATCGTCAAAAAATAAATTACTAAATTAATAAAAACAAAATGTCAAATCACAAAAAATTAACAGAATAATGAACAAATAAATAGAAATTGATATATTGAAGTGTGTCAGTATTTTGATTTTGAAAATTTGTCATATGAATAATATTCTTTATCCAATTATCATTAGCTCTTGAACCAGGCTGCGTAATAATTTGTTTACCACCACTTTGCAGTATATAATTTATTTATTTATTCACACTTATGTTACACCAAAAACTATAAAAAGTGTAAACTCAATATAGCGACACTCAAGAGACCGGGCGTTTTGTGACGTTATTGAGATGAAGAAATTTTTAAGTTTCAAAGAGCGAATCGTTCTATCGAGTGACGTTATACAGAGTTTACACTGTATATATTCAATTTCACTCCTCATTTCTATCTCTAATTAATTTTTAATAGAGCGCTGGTAGAGCGTCGGTGGCTCAACCGGTAACGACTCGGTCCATCTAACCAGAGGTACCGGGTTCAAATCTGGATGGCCAATGTACCAATGAGTTTTTCAAAAAAACTTACGTACATACTTACCGATTGCTTTAACGGTGAAGGAAAACATCGTGAGGAAACCTGCACACGCCTGCGAAGAAACTCGAAGGTTGTGTGTGAAGTCGACCAACCCGCACTGGGCCCGCGTGGTCGACTAAGGCCTAATCGCCCTGATTCAGGGTAGGCTCGAGCCCCTCGGTGGGGACGTATATGAGTTGTAATGATGAGCGCTGTCCAAACAAGGGATCTCGTCACAATAAAATACAATACAATAATAATAAAATACAAATGATTAATTTGCCAACTCAAATTACACATCATAAAATATATCTTGTGTCTCCACACTAGGCAATGCAATACAGATTTCAGTTTTAGGTTATAAAATTTTGGGACTAAAGAAATTTTTGTTTGTTTGTTTGTATCTGAACTCTTTAATGTACAACAAAATATACATTTATAGATACAGAAAAGAAGCAGCCTGCACAAAGGCGAACTTACACCATACAGGGATCTCTTCCAGCTAATCCTTTAAAACTAAAAGGATTTAAATTGTAAGCAAAAAAACAAATTAGTAAACGAAGTTAAAACAATAATTTAAAGTAATGAACAAATATTATATTAAAATTAGATACATATAATAAATGTACTTACATACTTATTTAATAATATATTTAAAAAAAGTCTATGGACATTTTTTTAAAGATGTGCCGATAAAAAAGAAAACAACTCGTTCAAATAAAGAGAATAGTTGTGTCTTAATGCGACCATAAAGGCCAAATTGCAAAATCGACTTCTCTTTGAAGGCTTACTCCTCCGAGATGGATGGGCCAAATCGTTTCTAAATAACCTGTAGTAAACATAATATACTCAAAAACGTAAAATTTGTTTAAAATTTTCTTTAACTTTATTACTGATGACAAAAAAAAATTAAAAACATTTCTATGATTTAAACAGCTCACCGGAGATTTTCCATCGCAGCGCTGCATTATCGTAGAACGAGCGTCGTAATCCTGTTTTAGAATCCAAACGCTTTGCCCACAATGTGGCAAACGGTAAAGCGTAGGAATTCTAAAACGGGGAAAAACGCATTTTTATCGTTGCTCTTCATTTTTCTTTCACGCGTCGTGTATGGCTGATCTTGAGTTTTCTTCCTTGGTACGTTGCAGGTTTTCTCTCTTGATAGTTGATTTTTGCATTTTAACCGTTATATTTACTTACGATATAAATTAATAGTCATTCTCCTCGTATATGACGTACCTGAAAACAAAGGAAGGAATATTTTCATTAAAATAATTTTCGAAAAACCTAAAAGCATTTTGGTACAAGCTTTTGTTTGAAAATAAGTTTTTATGCTCAAAAACCGAATGCTCAAAAGAATATACTAATTACCCGGTTTCAAATTCAAAAAGGCTGTAATTCCTACGATTCTATTCAAATTAAAAGACGATTCTGGAAATATGATTCCACTTAGAAATTTCATCATCAGATTAACTTCAAAATACGGCTTCATTCCGAATTTCAGATTAATCTAACCCCTGGAAGGCGCTCTAAAATCGATCGCAAGATTTTTTTAATAAACAAACAAACATACATGTGTAAAAATAAATATATTTACATACATACATACAAACATAGAAACATTACAAGTTAAATAAAAGCTTTTAACTTTTAAACATTGATTTTGCTATTTAAATCACAAAAGTCATTTTGAAGTTCCAATTTATAACAAAAAACATTTTAAGGGTTCCATACCCATAAAGTGCTTAAACAAGACTCTATTATTAAGCCTAAGCCGTTTGTCTGTCTGTCCGTCCATCCGTCCTACCTTTAAAGAGATGTTTTACTGTTTTAGGTAGTTGGTTGCACAGAATATTATTATAATAGCAGATATTCCATTAGGTAATGTTGATATTTTAATACCAGGTTTCGCAATTTCACATATTTAATTTTTTCACATTTGAATGGCTTTAATACTTTTAGAGAAATCGCCAAAGCACGTATCGCTGAGAAGGCATCGATCGGAAACATCGCTAAATTTGCGAAAATATTTGACACAAACGCATGTAAATAATCATTTTAAAAGGTACCCACAAAAATGCCACAAAATGGCCACAAACGATTTTATTGCCGGAGATTTACAGAGAAAACGATAAGAAAACGATATAGACCATAAAAATTAACCACCCTTTTGTAAACAACATTCATTTTTAAGCCGTGTAATTGAATTCTAAAAAAATTTTTGTTTAAATATTTGCCTGTCATTTTATGGAACTGAAAAGCGATTTAATTTATTTTGTACCGTTTATGATACGTCTCTATTTGACCACCTTTTTATAACTTTGACCTACTTACTCACTCAAATAATTATTATTTTCTTTTGTGAATTGAGTATTCTTTGTACTTAAGGAAAGTTGTTCAGTATGATGAGAAGAGAGAGCCCAGTTAAACTTTCCTACACGAATATAATTTTGACATTCTCTGTACATATTGGCATACAGTTTTCTTTATTGGCCTAATAGCTTAGTTTGAAGATGAAATAAAAGCAACGAAAGACAAAGTACTAAGAACTTGTATCATTTCACTATTGTTTGGTAAAAAATTAAAATTTTAAGGGTCCTCAGGAGACTTGAGTTTCCATACAAACGTAGTTTCACTTTACTACATACCGGATTGAATCCAAACTTTGCAAATAGATTGAGTAGACACAAATCGATGTTTGTATTTAGTTTTCATCGTAGTAAATTGAAACATAACTAAACGAAGGCTTAACTTAGTTTTGTACTGAACGTTTGAAACTGCTCTTGTTTTTTCCGTTTTATATTATCAGATCGAAAACTAATTACTAACATCAATATGTGTCTACTCAATATAATTATTCGCAAAGTTTGGATTCAATCCGGCTAGTAGTTTTTATATTAAAGCGGAACTACATTTGTATGGAATCTCGAGCCTCCTGGGAATCCTTAAGGTTTTTTTTTACATTACCAACATTAATTTATGAGTGTTTTCTAGCACCGTCGTTGGGGAAGCGCGTTTTATATATTAATTAAGGCTTGATGTAAAAATAAAACAACTCGTTCAAATAAAGAAGTTGTCAGCATTTTACGGCAAACAATAACTCTTACCATAAAATTACTTTTATCGTCATTTACAGGAAGTAAATAACAGCACACCTGATAAAAAGTGACAAACACCACCTTTAAGCAACTGTGACAGAAATTCTTAAGCGGCTAATACTTGTTCACAATGTTAGTGTACAAGGTCTACTGGTATTAAAATGTCTGCGTCGTAAGCTCTCTAAGTAAAGATATTCCTCGGTAGTCTTATTAGGGTTGCATGCGACGCTCTGACCCTACCAAAAAGCTGGTATATATGTGGCAGGCAAATTGTATGATTAGTCATTTTAAATATGGTCAAGCAAATTGTATAATTCGTCCGTATGTAAACGGTCAGGCAAATTGTAAAATGCCGAGCCAGGCATATTGTAATAATTCGTCCGTATATAAACCGTTAGGCAAATTGTTAAATTCTGTACGCAGATTGCGAAATGCCGAGCCAGGCAAATAGTCAAAATGCCGTACGGCAGATTGTAAATGAGCTCGCCAAGCGAGTGATATTAGGTTCGGTCAGGTTTGGATTGATTTAACAGTCAAAGAACGCCCCTGCCCTCGCCATTATATAATTTGCCTGACCTTTTGTAAAATGACGAATCATACAGTATGCCTGCGACATATACACCCAAATTCTGAGGGGCACAAAAGATATACATCCACTTAGTTATGTAAAATTGTACCCTCCAATTAGGAATATGTTATATAGATATTGTAGAGAAAAATATATAGCCGCTTTAACAATAAGAACTTATCCATACACAAATAAATTGTACGGCAGCCCGCACTTGACTTTCTCCACAATCTTTAAATTATTTTTTCTCCTACAAAAATAGATTTTTTTTATTTTGATGAATTCATATTGCATGACCATATAATATAGTTTTACATGAAAATTCAATAGCTCCAACCATTTTTGAGTAAATAGCAAGTTTTAATTTTATTTGTAGGAGACCCGTACAAACGCGTTTTGTCCCAGACCAATTGGTATTACTATTAGATAAACATAAGCAACTCCGATGTGAAAAATTTCATCAAAATCGTTAAAACCGTTTTTGGGAACAAAAACTTTTTTTTGTGTGACAGCTTCTCTTCGGTTTGACGATACGACAAAACTTTTGATAATCCATAAAGTTCCAAAATTGGTCCCAATCGGACTAAAGATCTAACAAAATTATCTGAAACTATTTTAAGGGTAAGTTCAGCAAACAAAACTGAACAACTTTTTCTTCAGTGACCATACTGAAATCTAAGAAAAAAATCTACAATAAAAAAAAGAAATCACATTCAATCCGGCACTGGCCATCGTACCTTAGCATGTAGCCCACGCGCCTCCGCTCCGATCCGTCCCGCGCACTCCGCATGACTTCGCGCAGCCTTTCTACACCCCAGCTGATGCCCGACCAATACCTACCTACATATCTCTAAGAGTATTTACGTAAAATGATAACATCGAAATACTTATTATGATAAAGCTCGCTGCATGACAATGATTGACAATCACTTAGGTATATTCGTCCGTCTGTGTATGTGAGATATGTATGTGTAGGGCATTTTCACTACGGAACACTTAACTTAGGTCACAATCTGCGTAGGTTAGGCATTGAGCAATGCAACTCGATGAGTACGCGAGAGCAACTGAGATAATTTTTCCGCGCAACGCATACGCATAGTTCAATGACATTTAAGAGCACGAAGAATTAGGTTGCATTTTACGACCTACAGCTAAAAGGAACTACAATGGGAACTGTAAGCAATAATGAGTTTTTTGAAGGCTGGAGCCTACCCTGAATTATCCCTAATTCCCATCAGGCCTTAGCCGACCATGTGGGCCCAGTGCGTGTTGGTCGACTTCACACACAACCTGCAAGTTTCTCCGCAGGCGTGTGCAAGTTTCCTCACGATGTTATCCTTCACCCAAGAGCGTCGAATAAACGTACATATGAAATCTAAATTTGAAATCACATTGGTACGTGGCAGGATTCGAACCACGACCTCCCGGACAGGAAGCGGCGGCTCCAGCCGTTATGCCACCGACGCTCCTGATTTTCGCTATGTGTTAAACACTAGAGTACACGCGTGGCCTACTATAGTAGACCATGGTGACATATAAGATTGCAATTTTTTTATTTCGCGCGATAACATGTTGTGTATCAAGCTATTCCTCGTAAAGACAATTATGCTTAAGGTCAGTGACAGGTGCGACTCCAGCGCGTACGGATGAGTCCACTATTTGGCGCCAAAACTGCAGGACTACCATTGGAGTCCGCGCGAGCACTGGCGTAACAAATAAATGTAGGTGACATTATTATTAATAATATGTATAAAATATTATAAAATGTTTCTAATAATGTGTTCTTTGTTTTATAGGTTAGGTTTCAGTTTGACATTGAAATAATAAGTCTAAAAAGATGTATTTTTTAAGTTTTGGAAAGAAATTTCTCAATAGTGCCATATTTTTGTTAATTTTCTTAAGTTTTTGATTTGTTAATTATTTCCTAGTTTAAAAAGCAAATCAATGCTAAAACTGTGTTCTTAACATAAGACTAATAAATAAAGAACTGATACCAAATACTATTTTATTCATATAGTACGTAAACAAAAAGTAAACATGTTTTTATAAGGCCTACTATAGTCGGCCACGCGAGCACTCGTGCTAAAAAAACAGGCGCGTGTACTGTAGTGTTAATGGTATGTGTCGAACACATTTTCACGAAAATTGGAAAAACTTCTTTTTTACGATAACAATACTTTCACTACGTACATACCGTACTACGGGTTCGGTAAAAATTAATTGAAAAACCTGAAAAGAATCGACTGGAGTTTCCACTAATTTAACTGAGAAATATTTCGTCTTAAAATATGTCTCTAGTAAAAAATACAAAAACAATAATGGAATTCACAATAAAATCGAGATAAATATTAGAAGAGATTGTAAAGAGAAACTATGTGGTCAGAGAATTCCAGAAAATGTTATTTGTAAACGCGTTCAAATTCACACCTGAGTATAAAGAAAATAATTTATTCCCAATTCTTCAATGTCGATGGTAACCATAGGTAATTTAATTATACGAGCCGTTATAATAGCCGCGACTTTCACAGGATCATCGGTCCAAGGAGTACGAGGCCTACCTACGAAGTTCTTCTGACACGCAGACTTCTGACAGACCCCCCCCCCCCCCCCCCTCCCAAATAGTAAAGTGTCCGATACTGACACTTTTGCTTTTGTATTTTTTGACAACGCTGTCATCGTGTGTCTTGGGAAGATTATTTCACTTCAACCCATTTCATTTCATTTTTTTAGAAGATTTATAAAGTAAACAAACAAACAGGGGTTCTCAACTATGGCAGTTAATTCTTTCTTACTTATTATTAATTAGAGTCAGTACGCTTTCGTCAAATGAGAAACTCTGAAAAAAATTAATTTATTCTCAGCAATTTATGGAAAAAAGGTAAAATAAAGGGAGTAACTTATGACAAAAAGTAATTGAACGTGAAGAAGAGACATTGTATTCTTAACTAGATCAATAAATAGTTTACAAACAAACAAACAAACTACATTAATTCTTAAAATAGTAAAAAATAACGTGGAAGGAACACTCCGGTGCTGGGTGCCGCAAAGCAAATGTCTAGGGCCGCCATCTTGTCCAAGCAACAAAAAGTCACTGTCTTGTTTGCTGCCACTTCGGACCGTAAAGCAGACGAAGGAGTATGACAAAAAATGACAAACATATTAGAATGTTCCATCGGATACACCAGCATAGGAAGTGCAGTTGAGTTGGGCACAAATCTGGCACGTGTTAAGGGTACTACAGAGTCAGCTCTATCGGTCCAAAGTCGAATCGAATCGAGTCGAGTCTACTTTTTCTCGGCCGCGAAGACAGCCGGGCGCAATTTAGGCGAGATTAAATCCAAAGCTCGGCCGAGCGTGCTAGTTCGCCCGAGCATTTACGAACCCTCGCGAGCGGAATCAAGTGCCCCGGGGCAGGCATTTTCTTAGTCATGGCTTAGTCAGAAGGGCACCATTGATATCAGTATTTTCTATTTTTGACGGCAAAATAAAAGTGTATTTTGAAATGCCTCCCATTCATGAATTTTATTTACAATACTGAATGTCAAAATACTTTCCTAAAATACCAAAGTAATTTCTATAAAATAAAAATAGATACCTCACTGTCAAAAGGTTCTTCAGGAAAAAAAAACATATTTTTAGAAAATGTGCACAGTATTCAATTGTGCATTTTCCAAGTCTAGAGAGCTGTTTAAATAATTTTCAACACTAAATTTAACATTATTCTTAACTTTAAACTTATCCAGTTCAACTAGGTTCAACGGCCTTAAGGGTCAGACGAGAGTTCCATCCTCTATAATCTCTTGGATTGTACCCTTCCTAGTTTTCGGTAATTTTGACTGATGTTCCTCTTTTAAGAAGGATTGGCGTCAGAGCTTTCGTTTTAAAAAGAAACGAAAGTCAGGAGGCCGATAACAAAGCACATGCAATAATAAAAAAATACAGAGTTAACTGGGTTAATATAAAACAAAATACATATAAAAATGAAAATAAAACACTATAAATGAGTTCAGTTTCTCAGTAAAGCTTATTTTTCAGTTTAATGAACTGTCAGTTATTATATTATGAACAACCGCGATAGATGCGGCTCGCCTTGACACGGGAGTCCATATTAACACGTTAACAGTCCCCATACAAGCATTTCAAAATACGCAATATGTCCATTCCATATGTGTGAGCCCGTAGAGTAACACAGGGCTCGTGTGTCTTATAGGGTACACGAACCCGGCGGAACCGCTCCCCGAGTACCACATACGGTACACCGGACTATTAAAGTGTTAAAAGCGACCGTGCCGCGCCTCGTTCGGTGTATGGTTCTCCTTATATTTACTTCCATAGAATTCGGGTTTTCTTAACCTTACCGCTACATGGGTGGTAATGGCGGGTTGGGTACACCCACAGGTAATCCGGTTTAGCCTAGCTATCGGCTATGGGGATGACCCTAAAATTATAATCATAACATAACCAACCAATTCTCTTCCTAACCCATTTCATAACTATCTCGATCTGAACAAAAATCCAATCTCAAAACACAGTAAGGCGAACCCTATTCAACAAGTTCAAAAAGCCACTATCGGCCGCTACTCAAAACTTCTGGCCACGTTAGCGGTTCGTATGGCGGTCACGTGCCCACCTCAGCTCGTACGGACCAACCCAATTCGGCTTATTATCTTACTTCATAACCTGGCAGGTCTACGTGCACGCCTGTTGGTGCTCGAAACGCTTTTGTTGAGGTACAAGAACTTTTTGGCGAGTCCTTGACAGCCGCCGCGCCGAGGCGATAGGTAATAAATAACTGCAAGAATGACGTAGTTGAAACATTTTTGTATGGAGCGACAAATGCAATTTTTTTTTTATTTTAGTAAGAAATGCAAATATACAAATAAATAAATATCCTTTATTGCACACCAAATTTACAAAAATTAAAAACTTATTAACTAGCAAAATATACAATGATATGCAAAGGCGAACTTATCGCTTTAAGCGATTTCTTCCATCCAACCTTTGGTGAATGGAGGAGACGAGAAAGTGAAACGATAGCGGGTAGGTGCATGTGCAACTGAAAATTAATACTAAATAATAAAGATAATAAAGTAACCGACATAGCTTTCAGAATTGCTAAACTTAAATGGCAGTGGGCGGGGCACATTGCTAGTAGAACAGATGGCCGTTGGGGCAGTAAAGTTCTCGAGTGGCGACCACGCACCGGAAAGCGTAGTATAGGCAGGCCTCCCACTCGGTGGACCGATGACCTGGTGAAGGTCGCGGGAAGCCGCTGGATGCGGGCAGCGCAAAACCGGTCGTCGTGGAGATCCTTGGGGGGGGCCTATGTCCAGCAGTGGACTTCCTTCGGCTGATATGATGAATAAAGATAAATTACCTATCAGTACTATATATATGAATAAATATATAAATTAAAAATACATAAATCAATATAAATATATACTATAACAATATATATCAATATACTCGTATACACACAAAGAATGCTTATGGTTAAACTAACTACAAACCGAAAGTATTGAGATATTCAGAGTTACAGGTTGTCAACGGTTGAAAGCGTCGGTGGAGCAACGGCTAGGGCAGCTAAATCCTGTCCGTGAGGTCGTGCTTCTAAACCTTCCACGTACCAATGTATTTTCAAATTTCAACTTCATATGTACGTTATCCTACGCTCTTCCGGTGAAGGAAAACATCGTGAGGAAACCTGCACACTGTAACGGATCCATATGTATAAATAAATATCTATAGGTATTACAGTAAGTCTTGATAGACTAAAAGGAATCTGTCTATTGGGAAAAACATAACTAAGTTTTATTCAGTCGGGTGAGGATTAACCTCGAGTCGAGTGAATAGACAGTTATTGGAACAAATTAGCTCAGGGACTATTTCCGAGAAGCCAGGCTGCCGCCTGTCGGCCGTCATTCGAACCACGCGGTGCGCACGCTATAACAGTAAGTGTTGCCGCGAAAACTGAGGCCGGAGCGATATTGGCGCCAGTCTGTCTGGCTGCTGGCAGCGACCGACGCTTGCGCGGGCGCCTCGATGTCGGGTGATAATCGCGTGATCGCCGTAGATGTGTGTGTGCAACTGCCCGCGCACCTCCGAGGCTGCATCTGTGTGAAAGCTTTTAAAACCACGGACACGTGGACGCTGGGGCATTCAGTCGAACAGACCACCACAGGAGAAGCACGCATTCAAAGGACAACTGCGAGGACGCCACGCTGCCCGACGACCCCACACATGGGCCGTGTCCATGACCTGTCAGCTAAGTAAGTCAGATGACACAGAAATAGGAAATCTTCGTTCTACGAGGCACGTGAGTGTTTATTTCTTTGAGTTTATGTGTTTCATTATGTTTTCCAGGTTTTATAGCTTATTTAATGTGTGTTAATTTCCAATCTATATTTAATAGGTTTTAATGCTAACATTTATTTCAGGGTTTTATGTTTTATGATTAGGATAGGTAGTATGTAGGCCCGCAGTTGGACAAGGGATATGATAACCGTAGCCACGTTTGTAGGATGTGGGAAGTGCTAAGTCCACTGCTGGGGCATTTGTCCAACAGAGACTGATGATATAACTGCTGTAGCAACGTTTGTAGGATGTGGGAAGAGACTGTCCACTGCTGGGGTATCTGTCCAACAGAGACTGATGGTATAACTGCTGTAGCAACGTTTGTAGGATGTGGGAAGAGACTGTCCACTGCTGGGGTATCTGTCCAACAGAGACTGATGGTATAACTGCTGTAGCAACGTTTGTAGGATGTGGGAAGAGACTGTCCACTGCTGGGGTATCTGTCCAACAGAGACTGATGGTATAACTGCTGTAGCAACGTTTGTAGGATGTGGGAAGAGACTGTCCACTGCTGGGGTATCTGTCCAACAGAGACTGATGATATAACTGCTGTAGCCACATGCGCAGGAAGTGGGAAGTTCTGAGTCCACTGCTGGGGAGAGATGATATCTATTCTGCAGCGGCTGATATGATGAAATCACTGAGGCCACGTGTGCGGTCAAAGCTTTAGGGTTCCGTGAACACGAGGTCCACTCAGTTCACTAATCTCATTCGAGATAATACGGCGCTATGCTATCGAAGGGAAGGCCTATTTAATCGAACTGCCTTCACTGCAAGTGCCACGCGGCATAATAAGTTTTAGGGTTCCGTGAACACGTGGTCCACTCAGTTCACTAATCTCATTCGAGATAATACGGCGCTATGCTATCGAAGGGAAGGCCTATTTAATCGAACTGCCTTCACTGCAAGTGCCACGCGGCATAATAAGTTTTAGGGTTCCGTGAACACGTGGTCCACTCAGTTCACTAATCTCATTCGAGATAGTACGGCGCTATGCTGTCGCGGGAAGGCCTATGTCATACTTGAGATGGCTGTTTACCAAGCTCCATGCAATATGGGCTAGTTATGTAGTTTAGTGGTTCATAGATATGAACAACTCCTAATTTTACCAAATTTTAGCTAAATCTGTCCACACTTTTATGGGATAAATGTAATGGACTAACAAACAAACTATAGGCGTTCGAGCTTCGCCTATTCTGATACTAATGTAATTATAGATAGGTAGGTCCTATCTGTAGCTTATCGCAAGCATGCCTCGGCAGAATTTCACCCAAATCGGACCGATCGTTTAGGAAAGTATTGGGCAAACAAACAAATGATTTGGGCGTTCGCGCCTTACTAATAGTGATTAAGTAAGACCGATTATGATGAAGGTAGCCGACCCATCCTGATGGTAACCGTAGCCAGGGTCAGTTAATATGCGCTAGATTTAGAAACTAAATCTATTCTACGGTTTTCGGATATTATGGGCAGTGTTCACGGTGTCCGGGTCCTGTCGGCTCCTATTGCGTCCTGAACTAGCGCCTCGACCAAACACTTGGCTTACACGCCTTCTCGCTTTGACCTAATTGTGATGCCGCGACTATGATTCGCGTGGGTCTCACAGTGGGTTGCGATTGTGTTGGTTCGTTGTTCTTCACGTTCAGCCAAACTATTAAACTGACATTACTTTCGCCCTTTATCAAGGGTTTACTACGTCTAAGGACAGTTCTTTAACACTATGTATTATTTTGGAGCCGGCGGCACGATGGATATCGTGTCCATTTCGCTCTAGTTATATAGACCGCAGGTCTTTATATCATTATATACAACTGCATGGCACAGTTCCAGGTCTAAGAACCATATTAGTAGATCAACTACTTATTTCACATTCCGTAGTGCTCTTCTCACAGGATGAGCGACATTCAAGTCGGAATATCTACTTTATTTTAGTACCTAGTGCTAATATGTATTCGCGATCAATCGCTGTTCGAAGGTATTAATCCTACCTGACGAATAGGGATGGACAAGCTATGGCTGTAAAGACTCAGCTATAGTTCACACTATACACGTATAATAAGGCGCCTCACAAGCGTTTTATATACACTAGCTTTGGGATTCGGGTGGAACATGGCATAGTACACTTTACATTGTCGTGTAGCTTAATTAAATTACACTTGAAGGGTGGTGGACTCTGATCATGTACCTTAGTGGCCTGCCAGAGACAGTAGCTAGCGGGGCTCACGTAGTAGTAATTATCTGTTTAGAGCTAAAATCGCTCGTTCAATTACTTTGAGTTAGATGTACATTGTTTTAATCACCAAAATAATGCAGTACTGACGTCAGTCAAGTATTACGTTATTCCGAGCACTGGGGGCTAGCTACCCTTCCCAATTTGGGGGGGCCCAAAATAGGGACCAATCACAGTAGGGAAACTAGGGTTCCGCGCGAAATACTTCAAAATTACAGGTTAGACTACATCGTTCGTCCAAACACAACGTGATAGATTAATCTCTTAAAAATAACTTGTCATTCACCTTCAAAAAGACTCTGAGTTACTGCGATCACAAATTAGGGTTCTCTAGACGATCTGGCCAAACGTTTAATCGTATTTTAAAATACAATAAAAATCAAGTATAGCTTACATACTTTTATAAGTAGAAAGCGGTAGGTTGTATGTTGTATGTACGTATGCGTATTATAGGTAGGTTTAGTTAGTTATATTTATATATTTATATTTATATATATTTATATATTTTAAATAGGCGGGTGGGGTGTTACAATTTGATAAGCCGTGACCAGGATAAGAAGAGGGTTCAAAATATTACATTTGGATAGCCAAAATCAGGATTCGGAGGCGGGAACGGTTACAGTGCTACCAAAGAACTTGGATGTCTGACATCTGATTTTCGCGTTCGTAGACTGAATCTTGTAGGTAGTCGTTTTATATAATAAAACTTTGTGTTCAGTTATTTGTGATAAACATAGATAAATAACTTTAGTTGGCTTCGGTTTATGCCACAATTTGATGTTCGTGAAATGGAATGAAGTGCGAATGACAATTATAACTGAATGATTAATCTATCAAACAAAGAGAATTATTATTTTTATCCTATGTAGTTTTATAGTTTATAGGTTAATTTAAACCCCAGCTATTGTCTTATATCCGGGGGGTTGAATACAGGAGTCGACGAGTGAGTGAGTGCTCCCGTTGAATTCTTTTATATGACAGCGTATTTGAAGTAGGCATTGATAATATAATTTCTTCTCAATACTCCGTTGGTAAAATTCCGGATTTCAATAATTAAATAAGTTATTTGTTCGAAAGAAATATTTGGTAGGTACATTTTCTAGTTGGTGTATAAGATGGGTAGTTAACGATTTAGTTCAGAGAAAAAGGTCTCTCATAATAATTGATAAATAAGGTAGTTGAACGTTACGAATAGCGTGTACTTATGTAGGCAGACGGGGCTGTGAAGTTGCACTTATTTAATAGGTTAGGTAATTTAAGTAAATTTTAGGTAGGTTATATACTATTTTGTATCAAAATATAGTAATATTTAAGTTATTTACATTTCGTAAAAGAAGCAGTTGTTACATTGAATGCCTACTGTCGTTGGAATCGCAAAAGGTCTGTGAGGGATATGTGGTTTGCTTTTGATATTGTCGTAGGAACTTCAAGCTAGTGCGCTATGGCACAATAATATATCTGTAGCCTTGCAATTTACAGTCGCAAGTTCGATCCTGTTAGAGGTAATTTGTTTTAAAGATAAATTTTAATTTTATTTCTGTTAAGATTGTATATTAGGAGTATTAGCCTCGTAACTTGGTGTCGCCAGTTCGAGTCCCGAGGGAGGCAAATTTAGAAAAAAAAATATTATTTTAGTTCTTAATATATCTAGGTTGTAAACTAGAAATAGTTAGTAGCTTCGCATACTAGGGTCGCAGGTTCGGTTCCCGTTGCGGTTGAAAAAAATATTTTTTAGTTTTAATTTATTTACGTTATATATTAGGAATAGCCAGTAGCCTCGAGTACTAGGGTCGGGGTTCAACTCCCGTTACGGTTAAGAAAAATAAATTTTTGTTTTGTTTGGTTTGTTCCGCAGTAGATCAAGGTTTCCAAACGTATATGTGCATCTGGGGACATTGGATGCGAGATAGGGTACATAATAAAGATTTAGTTTTAAATATTTACCAGTGACCTTGAGTTATAATAAGGTATGGTCGCCGTATACGAGCCTTATGTTCGGATGTTGGGAATTTTAGAGTAACAGGAATAGGTACTGCTCTGAATTCCATTATAGGAATTTTAAGACAGATACAGCTGTTAGGTAATAACTTTCAGTAAGTGAATTAGGTCTTTACGAACGGATTAGTTCATATGGTGGGTTATTCTAAGAAGTTGTTCGTTTTGAAAAAAAAACTACCTTCCAGGTAAATAGGCAAATTTTCATAAGGTGTGTGGGTACGTTTTGGCTACGATCGGTTGGGACATTCGGATAGAATGTTACAGGTAGCTGTTGGTTCATGCGAAGACTCCTGTCTTTGACGTTCCAACTTACAATTTATTAAGGTGGGTAGATAGGATAAATAGATTTAAGGGGTTTTATAGTGTTACATATCTATTATACCGGGAGTGCCCAGTGATATGGTAGACAATATTTAATATTTCGGAAGTTTTATTCTAGATCCTATTAGGGTAACTTTGGTTTTATAAGTCTATTATACGGGGGGTTGTAAGTATATAGGCGTCTGAACTTAGTATTCTACATGGCAGTATCGCGGAAGCGAACCGCAGTCGCTTGTAGGATAGTTAAGATACGAGGAAATTATTTTAAATTAGTATCTCGGAATTTAAATATTTAAAATCAATAATAAAATTAGTGAGGTCCACGGTAGTCACTCAATCTGACTAATTAAGGGATAGTCTTAATAAAAGATAGATATAAGTATATGAGTGTGGAAATAATAATATAAGACAATACACATATGAAATAATAAATATTTAATTTAGTATTTGTAATTTATCCTTGTTCAGTATTAGTTTTCGTATACTTTATTTTGCTCAGCCTTTATTAGTTGCTTGAGTGCCCGCATATAGTTTCACTTTTGTCTCTTCCGATCGACAAAGGATGCCGAAAGAGGTCGTTTGGAGCGATAAGGCCGCCTTGCATCTAGTTGCGTGTTTTGATAGATCATATGTGTTTCCTTTTGTGCGTACAATAGAGAATATTTATCTTATCCTATTTCAAAGATAGAAAATTAAACCTGGGTTTTATTTTAAAATCTTTAAGATCGGGGGGTTGACGAGTCTTCTACTAGGAATCAAAATAAAATCGGCTTGCGTGGTATGCTAGACGAAATATAATATTTTATAGGGCCACTGTATATACGCGGTAGTAAGGTAACCTTATGGTGCTAAAATGAATGAGTACGTTAGTATGCGCTGAGAATTATTTGTAGGCGTATTTTAAAATAGGTAGCATTTTGTTTGTCGTCGTGTTAAAAATGATATAGGTAGGGTACACATAACAAAAATAACCATGGGATCAAATAATATAAACTTATTCGAAAATAGGATGTTTCGAAAAACCAGTTAAATATAATTCTAAATGAATTAGGTACTTATTTGATTTAGCTCATTTGAATATAACATAATTCTTTTATTCATGTATCTAAGCTGCGCTATTCTACTGGAATAGGGTTACTTACATATATCTATGTAACTTATTTTAAGTTTAATATCGTTTGACTGTAGGTGACTAGTAGGAAATCTAGTTTTACCTATAAATAATGCCTTCACTAGACTAAGCTGCGTCCAAGGTGTAGGTAAATAAATTGAAATGACAATCATGGTACTTGTAGATGACAATAAATACATAAGTAGGCTAACTTTTAAATTTTAGTTAAAAACATTTT
The DNA here is from genome assembly GCA_947284805.1 of Coleophora flavipennella. NCBI lineage: Eukaryota > Metazoa > Arthropoda > Insecta > Lepidoptera > Coleophoridae > Coleophora > Coleophora flavipennella. The sequence continues at coordinate 10,136,536 of OX369305.1, forward strand.
ATAGATAAGTTTTAGGTGTCTAATTTATGCACTCTTTACGCATTATTAAGTAGTATTTTTAAAAGTGAACAATATTAGTGTACTTGTTTCCCTTTAACGTATCTCGTAGGACTAGTTGGTTAAAAGGCATCGCTAGCGGGAGCAGGTTCCGGGGGTGCGCGAGACGCAAGCTGATCGCGGGTGTGGAGAGAAGGGTGCCGGTGTGTTAATTCGGATCCTAAGCTATTTGCCTACTAAAGTCATTCAGCTAGGTACGTTGGGTAGCTTTGTGTGAAGGAGTAACAAACATACATACATCCGTACATGCAAGGTTTCGCGTGTGTAACATTGGTAATGATTTAAGTAGGTTAGGTGGGTAGAAAAGAAAACTTAAGGTTGTCTCTGGTTTAATTACCTACCTACATTTACCTTATGTAAATGTTGGATAAAGATGAATTTTGAAACATTTTTGTTGTTTTGACAACGACGTCTAGTAAATAGCGTCTAGGATAAGTATATAAGGTACTTAAATAGGTAAATTATTCTAAAGGTGTAGGTACCTTAAACTTGCATATCAATATAAATTAGAAAAACCTTTTAACGGAAAAAATAAATTATTTCCAACCATTTCACAGCTCAGTGTGTAAAATAGGTAGATAAGATATTTAGTACGAAACTTTTATTACTAGTAGATAGCTAGTTATTCGTATTATTCGGACAAGTAGGTAATTATTCGGATTATTCGGGCAGAGTAAATAGAAAAGCATAGGATATTATTCGGTACGTAGGTAAGTTGGAGAATCTATAGGTTGGTCGGTCCGAGTTCTATACTCATAGGTTTATTTTTTAAGGAAGTCCTCACGAATTTATAAAAGAAACTCAAATAGTATAGACGTACGTAGTTCAGAAGATTTGGAGTGAAGTTGAGACAAACACATAGTCACATTATTAGATACATAGGGAGTACCTACACACTTCAGTTTTGATTTTATTTGTTTATCGCAATAGTTTTGTAAATCAATCTTACAACAGCGGAAATTTCGGCTAGAGCATTCTACTTATTTTTAATTAAATACTGTACCAATAATTTGTTATTTGTATAATATTATAAAAAAGCAGGTAAATAGGTAGGGCGTGCTAGTACCTACTATTTCCTTCAAATGTCTTGATTGTGGCGCTGTTACGAATATAATATAGTAGCTACTAAAAGCTAAAAGGTTGTGATCTTTTGCCACAGAGGTGTGAATGAGTTAGTTTGTCATTCTTTCAATAGATGGCGTCACGGATCATACATTTTGTTCAAAACATTTTTACGGTTTCATTGAAAACAATGTTTCGTAGAATTTCTAACTTACTAGGCGATAATAGAATTTATTCAATAGGATGGAGATATTTTAGTTCATTCGATCGAATATTGATGCAAGACAAATGTCTTGTAGTTCGGCCTGTTTGCACAAGGTGTCGCTGTCCAACTGAGTATGTCACAGATATAAAAGTCTGTCGACTTGCCGCTTATAAGTAATGGCGCTAGCGTAGTTCAGGGGTCGCGTGCGTTCAGGAATTATCACAGATCTACTAGGAATTATATGCAGTCGAGGACTTATCGCACGAAGAAAAAAAAAGGGGTTAGGTTTTATAAGTTTAAGTTAAAAGGAGACGCCATCGGAATAACAATTGTGATATTTTTGAATTAAATGTTTTAATATCGGTTGAGTTTTATTACCTAGTTTAAAATGAAAATGAAAAAAAAAAATACCTCACTTGTCTTTTATTTTGATAACCCGGTAAAATGTGTAAAGGTATGTTTGAATAACAGGTACAGCGAAGCTATGTTATTTCAACATTAGCATATCTACGCTTTTGGTAAATGGCTAATTTTAGTAATCAAATTAGAAGGTACAGTAGGATTATAATAAAAATATTATAATCTTGCTAAATGTAGTGAAATTACGCATGAATAGGAAAGGTAGGGAGTCGGTATTAGTTTTATAAGGTTGCGGTTAGTTTTAAGTTTGCAATGATGCATGCTGCTTCAATTATTTATTACTCTTATATAGGTTGTGCCGGGTTGTGGTGAAAGTGGGTCATCTTTGGTGCGTTAAATATTAGCGCTCATTTATTTTCAACTTTCAGATCTGATTTGAGAACGAAGTCACGGTCTGTCATTGGAAGTAAATATTATTTTCTCTTAATTGTAAGATGAGGATTTTGGTTATAAACTAAAGTGAGAATTGTGTTTAAATACTTGAAAATAGGTCTACATATTCTCTTGTGTTGACTACAATAAGTATCCTGGCTGAAGATAAGGATTTGTTGACCTTTCCAGGATTGGAATACCACAAAAGGCTGTTTGAGAGTGATGTGAAAAGTGGTTTTGAGTGAGTTGCTTTGATATTTTGGGGGTAAATTAAGGGAAAGTGTGGTCTTGAAGAAGAGTCAACAAATACTGGATATCTGAGTCAGCTGTTGGCACACGCTGTCCTACTTCATGAATACAAAAATAGTACGAACCAACAATTTGTTCTTTTGAGTCTTCCATTACGTTGGTTTGGGCTAATTACTCTACCAGAAGCTAAGAACTGGACTTATACACTATACATACTCCAAGGTAAGATTCTATTGTCACTTGGGGGAAGCTCTATTCGGAGAACTTGACTGATTGTCACGGGAACCGCTTCAGTTATATCACAGACAGTTTGGAGAGGTAAACTAGATTGACAATTTACTAATGCGCTTATGCCAGTAGAGTTTCCTGGTGCGTGGGGAATTGGAAGCTAGTGGTCCACTCAATGTATACGCCTATGCGCGAAACGTAGCAGTGGCTTCGACTCACAACCGAAATGCCCGTTCGAACTCCTCTGTGATGGCGGGAGCTGGTCCTGTGCTAATCTGGTTTTGTTTATGGTTGAGTGTATCAATCAAGGGACAATAAATGACATGCCTGGTTTAAATACACACCACACTTAGGGGAGAATGTGCCAACAGGAAATTTTAATAGTTATTAGCTATTTTGAAAATTTTAAAAAGACAATTCTCTGAATTCTATTTTTAAAAATTTTCAGGGGGTTGGATTGTAACGGATCCATATGTATAAATAAATATCTATAGGTATTACAGTAAGTCTTGATAGACTAAAAGGAATCTGTCTATTGGGAAAAACATAACTAAGTTTTATTCAGTCGGGTGAGGATTAACCTCGAGTCGAGTGAATAGACAGTTATTGGAACAAATTAGCTCAGGGACTATTTCCGAGAAGCCAGGCTGCCGCCTGTCGGCCGTCATTCGAACCACGCGGTGCGCACGCTATAACAGTAAGTGTTGCCGCGAAAACTGAGGCCGGAGCGATATTGGCGCCAGTCTGTCTGGCTGCTGGCAGCGACCGACGCTTGCGCGGGCGCCTCGATGTCGGGTGATAATCGCGTGATCGCCGTAGATGTGTGTGTGCAACTGCCCGCGCACCTCCGAGGCTGCATCTGTGTGAAAGCTTTTAAAACCACGGACACGTGGACGCTGGGGCATTCAGTCGAACAGACCACCACTGGAGAAGCACGCATTCAAAGGACAACTGCGAGGACGCCACGCTGCCCGACGACCCCACACATGGGCCGTGTCCATGACCTGTCAGCTAAGTAAGTCAGATGACACAGAAATAGGAAATCTTCGTTCTACGAGGCACGTGAGTGTTTATTTCTTTGAGTTTATGTGTTTCATTATGTTTTCCAGGTTTTATAGCTTATTTAATGTGTGTTAATTTCCAATCTATATTTAATAGGTTTTAATGCTAACATTTATTTCAGGGTTTTATGTTTTATGATTAGGATAGGTAGTATGTAGGCCCGCAGTTGGACAAGGGATATGATAACCGTAGCCACGTTTGTAGGATGTGGGAAGTGCTAAGTCCACTGCTGGGGCATTTGTCCAACAGAGACTGATGATATAACTGCTGTAGCAACGTTTGTAGGATGTGGGAAGAGACTGTCCACTGCTGGGGTATCTGTCCAACAGAGACTGATGGTATAACTGCTGTAGCAACGTTTGTAGGATGTGGGAAGAGACTGTCCACTGCTGGGGTATCTGTCCAACAGAGACTGATGGTATAACTGCTGTAGCAACGTTTGTAGGATGTGGGAAGAGACTGTCCACTGCTGGGGTATCTGTCCAACAGAGACTGATGGTATAACTGCTGTAGCAACGTTTGTAGGATGTGGGAAGAGACTGTCCACTGCTGGGGTATCTGTCCAACAGAGACTGATGATATAACTGCTGTAGCCACATGCGCAGGAAGTGGGAAGTTCTGAGTCCACTGCTGGGGAGAGATGATATCTATTCTGCAGCGGCTGATATGATGAAATCACTGAGGCCACGTGTGCGGTCAAAGCTTTAGGGTTCCGTGAACACGAGGTCCACTCAGTTCACTAATCTCATTCGAGATAATACGGCGCTATGCTATCGAAGGGAAGGCCTATTTAATCGAACTGCCTTCACTGCAAGTGCCACGCGGCATAATAAGTTTTAGGGTTCCGTGAACACGTGGTCCACTCAGTTCACTAATCTCATTCGAGATAATACGGCGCTATGCTATCGAAGGGAAGGCCTATTTAATCGAACTGCCTTCACTGCAAGTGCCACGCGGCATAATAAGTTTTAGGGTTCCGTGAACACGTGGTCCACTCAGTTCACTAATCTCATTCGAGATAGTACGGCGCTATGCTGTCGCGGGAAGGCCTATGTCATACTTGAGATGGCTGTTTACCAAGCTCCATGCAATATGGGCTAGTTATGTAGTTTAGTGGTTCATAGATATGAACAACTCCTAATTTTACCAAATTTTAGCTAAATCTGTCCACACTTTTATGGGATAAATGTAATGGACTAACAAACAAACTATAGGCGTTCGAGCTTCGCCTATTCTGATACTAATGTAATTATAGATAGGTAGGTCCTATCTGTAGCTTATCGCAAGCATGCCTCGGCAGAATTTCACCCAAATCGGACCGATCGTTTAGGAAAGTATTGGGCAAACAAACAAATGATTTGGGCGTTCGCGCCTTACTAATAGTGATTAAGTAAGACCGATTATGATGAAGGTAGCCGACCCATCCTGATGGTAACCGTAGCCAGGGTCAGTTAATATGCGCTAGATTTAGAAACTAAATCTATTCTACGGTTTTCGGATATTATGGGCAGTGTTCACGGTGTCCGGGTCCTGTCGGCTCCTATTGCGTCCTGAACTAGCGCCTCGACCAAACACTTGGCTTACACGCCTTCTCGCTTTGACCTAATTGTGATGCCGCGACTATGATTCGCGTGGGTCTCACAGTGGGTTGCGATTGTGTTGGTTCGTTGTTCTTCACGTTCAGCCAAACTATTAAACTGACATTACTTTCGCCCTTTATCAAGGGTTTACTACGTCTAAGGACAGTTCTTTAACACTATGTATTATTTTGGAGCCGGCGGCACGATGGATATCGTGTCCATTTCGCTCTAGTTATATAGACCGCAGGTCTTTATATCATTATATACAACTGCATGGCACAGTTCCAGGTCTAAGAACCATATTAGTAGATCAACTACTTATTTCACATTCCGTAGTGCTCTTCTCACAGGATGAGCGACATTCAAGTCGGAATATCTACTTTATTTTAGTACCTAGTGCTAATATGTATTCGCGATCAATCGCTGTTCGAAGGTATTAATCCTACCTGACGAATAGGGATGGACAAGCTATGGCTGTAAAGACTCAGCTATAGTTCACACTATACACGTATAATAAGGCGCCTCACAAGCGTTTTATATACACTAGCTTTGGGATTCGGGTGGAACATGGCATAGTACACTTTACATTGTCGTGTAGCTTAATTAAATTACACTTGAAGGGTGGTGGACTCTGATCATGTACCTTAGTGGCCTGCCAGAGACAGTAGCTAGCGGGGCTCACGTAGTAGTAATTATCTGTTTAGAGCTAAAATCGCTCGTTCAATTACTTTGAGTTAGATGTACATTGTTTTAATCACCAAAATAATGCAGTACTGACGTCAGTCAAGTATTACGTTATTCCGAGCACTGGGGGCTAGCTACCCTTCCCAATTTGGGGGGGCCCAAAATAGGGACCAATCACAGTAGGGAAACTAGGGTTCCGCGCGAAATACTTCAAAATTACAGGTTAGACTACATCGTTCGTCCAAACACAACGTGATAGATTAATCTCTTAAAAATAACTTGTCATTCACCTTCAAAAAGACTCTGAGTTACTGCGATCACAAATTAGGGTTCTCTAGACGATCTGGCCAAACGTTTAATCGTATTTTAAAATACAATAAAAATCAAGTATAGCTTACATACTTTTATAAGTAGAAAGCGGTAGGTTGTATGTTGTATGTACGTATGCGTATTATAGGTAGGTTTAGTTAGTTATATTTATATATTTATATTTATATATATTTATATATTTTAAATAGGCGGGTGGGGTGTTACAACACGCCTGCGGAGAAACTCGAAGGTTGTGTGTGAAGTCGTCCAACCCGCACTGCGCCCGCAAAGTCGACTAAGGCCCAATCGCCTTAATACAGGGTAGGATTAAGCCCCTCGGTGGGGACGTATATGAGCTGATATGATGATGATGAAAGGTTGTCAAAACACTTATTTCCCACCTTGTCTCAAAATGTCTCAGTGGGTATTAACGTGACGCTTTAGGTCAATGTGTATTCGGTTTGTTATTTGCATCCCGTATCGACATATACATTAGTACATTACTGCAGCGGCCAGCAAAAGAGGCATTGATGGAGGAACGTGTAAATGTGGGCCGAGGCGAAGTGACACGGACCGTAATGTCACGGCAAAGATTAATTATAAAACGTTAAGGTTAAAATATGACACATTTTTATCCGACTGCACCAGAAAGAGGGTTATTGAGGAGGGCTTCTATTCTTTTTTTATCCACAATTGATAAGCCCATATCATAATCACACTTGATGGTATAATAATTGGGGAACTGGCTATCTGAACTGAAAAAGAACAACTTTTTTTCTTTGAGTTCGTTTTTTTAATTCTCATGCAAATTGTTCATCCGATTCGCCAAGTTTGTTCGAGATGTCTAAACATTTTTTTTAGCGATTTACGCAAAGTTTTAGCAAAAAAAAATTCAATTTCAGGAGTGGAAGCCCTTCTCAAAAATGTATTCTATTTTATGTAACGCCCTGTATAAGCCATCTGTGATAACACTAAAGAGCAGGTGAACTAAGCCCCGGCCTGATTGTTATAGCAGATCTACAGGTTGAAACAAAATTAGAGAAGGACCCGTTAACTGAGGCTTCTCACTCATCATACTGAAGAACTATCCCCAAGGAATACATTCGATTATTTAAAAAAGAAATCGGCGCTCTATACGAAAATTCACAAAATTGGCCAATCAGCGGATTTACTTGTATGATGAGTTTTTTTTAACAACCTGTATACAATCGCGATCGCCGAAATTAATTAGATTATATTTAAAATAATCTCTTACACGATACGAGTCTTGTTGCACTGTATAGTTACTATAGCCGCAGGTGGTCGGGCTTTTATTTCATCCCTTTCCACTACAATTACAGCAACGGTGTCCTGACGTGCCCCAAGTGTGACCGCACGTTCCGAGCGAAGATTGGCTACAACAGCCACATGCGGGCGCACGAGAAGGCGGAGCAGCGGGACGCTTGCAGCTGAGCCGGACAACGCTGCGGTCGCTGTAGCCGAAAACGGCTAGGACCATCATCATCATCAGTTACTATAACGTTATTATAACTGATATAGTACGTTATTATGACGTCGGCGGCGCCACGATTGAACTTAGTGCGGCCTCTTTGTCGCTACCGTTTGACACGAGACGGCAGTGGCGAGCGGCATTTATCAGCGGTACAGCTAATTCAGCAAACGAATTATAACTGCGAGTATGTGTGGGTAGCCAGTAGCTGCCTGGTGTCGCAGTTAGCATCACCAGCGGTCACGTGACACGGATCTCGTCACTAGTTTTCGATGATAAATGTCCTAATGGCTGAGGTTCGGGACTCTTCCCAAACTCAGTTGTAGGATATCACGAGACAAAACAGCTTGTAACAAACTTACAAAGTTTAATCTAGTCTATCAGATGCGATCACGTGAGTCGTTAAAGAATAGAAATCAATATTTTAACTGTTGCTAGTCTTTATATATGAAAACATAACGTACGTTCGTAAGAATTTGCATTTATTTCCTAAAAACAGTGACAGGCATAATTTTAATTTAAGAAATATAAATAAAATAGTTATAGCCTTTTCGAGACTGAGTTTTTTTTGTATTTATTCACAATTGGTAAAGTAAGGTTAAAAAGTCACTTTTGGGGAAAGTGTGTAAGATTCTACAATAAAATTCCCGAAAACGTAACTAGTTTGTCAGAGAATAAATTCAAGACTCATGTCAAAAAATGCTTTTGCTCTAGAGGATATTATAAAATAATAGATTATGGAAATGAAAAAGATATATATGTTGATTCTATAACAAATACCATTACCTGAGACTGTAATCTGAATCATGGCATTATTTGTAATATTCAGTAAGTTTTTTTGACTGTTTAGTGTGTGTAAACACCTAATTAAAATAAATTATTTTGATTTGATTTGATTTGTCTGCCTGAAAATGGTGTTCAAAACCAGTCGCTGACAAATTATGACGTGTAGTTTTATTTATTTTATGTGGAATTAGTGTAAATATATACCAAAACGTGTGATATAATGTTTACAAAGAACTTAAAATGAAAAGTATTAATTAACTTAAAAAGGGATGACGAAGGACGGGTTTTATAAAGTTATTTTATGTAAGTTATTTTAGGTGTGATTTTGGGTGTGATAAGTTATTTAAGTTGTTCCATTTTAGGCATTTCAGGTGTTTTATTTTAAGTATTTATTTGATGTTATGAGTATACTGTTATTTAAGATAAATTAATTAACACTTACTAAGTATTTTAATTAACCAGTTAATCGTTATCGTTAACAACCCGTAACGTCCCCACCGCTGGCACACGTGTCTCTTTCTAAAGTCGGGAAGGTTAGGCGAACTTCGTACCACCTTACACTACACTACACTACCCTACTCTACCCTACCCTACCCTACACTACACTACCCTACACTACACTACCTTACCCTACACTACACTAAACTACATTACACTACCCTACCCTACACTACCCTACACTACACTACCCTACCCTACACTACGCTACACTACACTGAACTACACTACACTACCCTACCCTACCCTACATAAGAACCTTCTCCTGACAATAACGAACTAGACAAAAAGAGAGTTAGCGAAATCGGTCCAGCCGTTCACGCGTGATGCCGTGACCAAGGGAAATAGGGGTTCATACTTGTAACTATGTATCTAAGAAAATCTTGTAATCTTAATTTGACCCACTTCCCGGTCTTCGATTAGGATGAGATTTTGCACACGCTCTGAGTTCTAATGACATTACATGACTAGCTAAGAAACGTTATTACAAATCCAATATGGGGGCCTCCCCAAGATGGCGGACTGGCTGTTTGAAATCCACCCCATGATATGGGTATCAATTGAAAGGGTTTGCTGTCAGGAATACACAAAAATAGTCACGTGACTTAAATCCAATATGGCGGACGTCCAAGATGCCGGACAGGCTGTTTGAAATGCACCCCCATGACATGGGTATCAATTGAAAGGGTTTTGCTGTCAGGAATACGAAAAATAGTCACGTGACTTCAATCCAACATGGCGGACATACAAGGTAACTACTTAACGTGTTTACTAAAAGCGTGTTTTTTAGTTTTTTAAAATAATTGATGATTATTATATATAGATAATTCACAATTTGTAAGCCCTTGGCATCATCTCACCTGATGGTAAGTGACGATGACGCCGAAGATGGAAGCAAGCTTACCAAGATTCCCCAACGCCATGGAGAACTGGCTATCTTATCTTCAAGTTTGGTGGAAGTCGGACTGGTGGTTTGGACTTATAGTGGCGAACTCTATTGTCAAAAGTTTTTCAAGACTCCTATGAGACATATGAAAAGTCTTAACGACTGCCATATAGAGATAGCAACGGGCAACTACAGCTTAGCATGCCTTGCGAAGCACGGAAACGGTGGAAAATAATTCCACTAATAGTCAGACCCATCCAGGTAATGACCGTGTTTCAGGTCGGTTAACCTGCGTGTCGATATGAATCACGCAAGTTAGATAGGATCCCCTAAATTACTCCCTCAGCTTCCTAAAGCTTTGGTGTGATTATCAGCCGTTTGTCATTGTATTTATCATATTAGCAGAGGAGCTCCGAATCGCTATGCTGGCAGGCAGGTTGGCGATCGCAGTATGGTTGCAGGTTAGTTGCAAGTAAACGGAATGGACGCTGCTGATCCTCCAGTTCATATTTGCTTTTTACACACTCAATGGAGACGCAATGGCCCTAATCTAAACCTAAACCTGGAGCGGTTACGGAAACCTGGTGAAGGTCGCGGGAAGCCACTGGATGCGGGCAGCGCAGGACCGTTCATAGTGGAAATCCTTGATAGAGGCCTTTTTCCAGCAGTGGACGTCTTCCGGCTGATATGATAATGATGATTATGTTCAGTAGTTAAACGTTATCAGTCAAATTTTAAGACCAAGGAGCATAAGAATACCTGTCGTTGCTGAGTTTTACCTAAGTAATTCAGATATTAACTAAACTCACGTGTCCGTCGCACGGTATGAAGTGTAGCTTATTCAGGCCATTTATAAGGCCTCTGACACAGCTCTACGACTGCCATCTAGTGATAACAACCGGCACCAATGGCATTAAGGTGCAGTGGTACCTAAATCCCACTTAAACAGGTTTTTAGAATTAATTTTTGAAGTAGTTAACAGTAAATTTAAAATTTAGGAAAATATTGGTATTATTGAGAATAGTTACGAGGGATTATATCGAATGGAAACACGATTAAATAAATTTAATTTGGCTCGATAGAATAATTTCGCAAAGGTACCTCTTTTCGAGCCATTTTATCGTCTATTTTCGGTTTTATTCTTAAAATAAGTAATTTAATAATATGATTTTATTTACTAAAATAAAGTTCATAGGTGACTGAAGGGAAAAAATCGAATGGATTTTTATTTAAAAAAATATGATGAAAATAAAAACGAAAACATCGAGAAAGTGTAAAAGTGTGGTTATTTTCTGTCCTCTTTACACGTAAACAAAAAGACAAAGACATATTTTTAAGTACCACTGGGCCTTAAAGTGGCTTGCGAAGCACGGAACTGATCAAAATAAACTTTAGACATATTTAATTAAATGTGTATTTTAACAAAAATTAACACATAGAAGCAAACTACCAACTGTGAAGCAATTTAAAAGTATTTCCAACATAGAACAAAGCATCAGAAACATGGCTCAGATCGGAAAATAGGAAAAAGAGAAATGTTTTCCGTTTATCGTTTGCAGACGGGGCGGCAAAACAATTTACTCGCATCAAAGCTAGCTCAGAGTTATGCTAACTTGGCTCAATGCAGCTTACATTATCTTAAGCTGCTTAGCAGCTGTACGATGCAAATGTACGGCTCTGGAGCCGCTAGACGTTAGAAACGACGGAAACGCTGATGATAATAATAAGTAAGCTATGTTTGCGTTGGAAGCGGTAAGAAAAAAGTGGGTTAAGATGCGCTTTGGTTGTAGTGCTCCAAAAATGGACAACCTGATTCTTGTCTTGAAAGTCCTGCCTAATACCCGCGTTTGGAAGGAACTGTTTTTTATTATTATTCACAATTGGTAAGCCCTTGGCATCATCTCACCTGATCGTAAGTGACGAAGATGGAAGCGGGCTTACCAAGATTCCCAAACGCAATGGGGAAACTGGCTATCTTATCTTCAAGCCGGAACACATCAATATTGTTAACACTGATGTTTGGCGGCAAGACTTGGATTAGATAGTGGTAGCTAGCCAGGCGGGCTTAGAAAATGCCCTACCACCAACCAAACCGAGTCTTACAAGTTGACCCCACAAGAAATCGAACCCGCGACCTCCTGATGTGAAGCGAATGGATAAACCATTACGGCACGAACTGATTTCATATATCAGCCGAAAAACGTCCATTGCTGGACAAAGACCTTAATATACTGATAACCGATGTGTTTTTGCTTATTTTTTAGAGATTCAGAGTCAGAGTCAATTTAAATCACCTGGCTGGCTTTATTTATCTACAAGGTTTCATCCTTTATAATATTACATATCTTCAAGAAAATTTAAAACCGTATTTTACATTGTTAAAAATAATATTAAGTATATTAATATTTTATAATCATCTTGTAGCTTGTGGCGATAACGAAAATAATATTGTCATAGTCCGTTCTAATTTTGACCAGCACCATTTGACCATCTTTTAGCAACATGAGATTGACAATGTAGCCCAAAATGGGCTCATCCACAAAGGCATATTCATAGATTTACCGAAATATCCTACGTCTATGGGCAAACTAATAGATACCTACATTATTGCCTAGGGATGAAAAAAAGAATTTTGGTAAGCCCACTTCCATCTTCGGTATCATCGTCACTTACCATCAGGTGAGATGATGCCAAAGGCTTATCAATTGTGGATAAAAAAAAATAGGATGGATGCAATTGCCATTGCATTGTTTCTGCTATTTAAAAAAAATGACCACTTACCTTCGATTCACTGACGATATCATGGTCATGGCTGAGACTATGGACGACTTAGGCACAATGCTCGATGTTATTAGTAGAGCCTCTCATCGAGTAGGTTTTTGAATGAACATGGACTAGACGAAAATTATGTCAAACGTCCGTGTCTCCTCTGAAGATTGGAGGCTCTACGCTCGAAATTTTAGCCGAATATGTGTACCTAGGAACAGTCCAGTTAGGTAGGTCTAACTTCGAGAAAGAGATCAATCGTAGAATCCAACTCGGCTGGGCAGCGTTCGGGAAGCTTCGCAATATCTTCACGTCCCAAATAGCTCAGTGTCATAAGACCATAAGGTCTTTGACCAATGTGTGTTGCCAGTAATGACATACGAAACTGAGACATGGTCGTTTACAATGAGCCTCATAAGAAGGCTCAAGGTCACCCAAAGGGCAATGGAGCGTGCTATGCTCGGAGTTTCTCTGCGTGATCGAATCAAAAACGAGGAGATCCGTAGGAGAACCAAAGTAATCGTCATAGCTCTCAGAGTTGCTAAACGTAAGTGGCAGTGGGCGGGGCATATAGCTCAAAGAACGGATGGTCGATGGGGCAGTAAAATTCTCGAGTGGTGACCGCGCTCAGGAAAACGTAGCGTAGGTAAACGTAGCGTCAGTGAACCGATGACCTGGTGAACGTCGCGGGAAGCCGCTTGATGCGGGTAGTGCAGAATCGGTCGTGGAAATCCTTGGGCCTATGTCCAGCAGTGGACGTCCTTCAGCTGATATGATGATGATTATGAAAAAAATACGTGTATCTAAGTAACGGGAAAAAATTTGGACCCCTCTTGTTAAAATGTATGCTATGTCACTTAAGGGATCAAAACAAATGTACCGACACCTCGCACTTAAAAATCTATCAAGCCTCTAAGGCTACAGAACATACATATACCTATATACATACATGCATGCATACATACACTAGAAAAACATTATCCTCCTTTTTGGGAGGTTGGGTAAAAATACAACGCCAATTCTATTTCATAACGAACCTCTCGCATAGATATTCCAGCGGCATTATTCGCAGACACACCGTCGACGCGTCGTCGTGTTGTATTTGTGTATTTTCCTCCTGAATAGGTCACCATTACTTGCTTCAATATTTGCCGTGTTGAAAGCCCATCGAACGTCTCACAATGTTTGTATTTTTACGTGTCATTAGGGCGTGTTTTATGGATGGCCTTAAGTTATTGTCTTTGGAAATGTGTTAGGTATGGGAATTTCGCTTTATTAAGGTTTATTTTGGGGTTCGGTATCAGCTCATATACGTCCCCACCGAGGGACTCGAGCCCACTCTGAATTAGGGCGATCGGTTCTTAGTCGAACACGCGGGCCCAGTGCAGGTTGGTCGGCTTCACACACAACCTTCGAGTTTCTTCGCAGGCGTGTGCCGGTGTTTTTCCTTCACCGTAAGAGCGTCGGATAAACATACATATAAAATCGAAATTTGAAAACACATTGGTATACGTGGCAGGATAGCAGTAGCAAGTAACGGGACCCTATTACCAAGCATACGCTGTCTGACCAGACGTCTGTCCGACATTTAAAAGGCTGTATCTTTTGATCCACACTAGGAGCCGACTGAAATTTTCGAAGAATATGTGTTGTTATAAAAGATTTACTAACAAAAACTGAAAATTAATTTTAGTACAAAATCGTCTTCATTTCATACAATAAATAATAATAATAATAAATATTCTTTATTGCATACCAAAAAACTTTACAGGCACTTAAATAAATGTGTTATTTAAAGGTATTTTGTTGTTGCTTTTTCGAAAAACAAGAGTATTCTCCATATATACCTTGGGAACTATGTCGGACTACGCTAATTAGTAGTCTAGATTACATTACACTTTTACATTTACAACATAATTAAGGAAGTTAGGATAAGGATTAGGTAAGCATTAGGCCCTACCTTTTTATATAAAAACATCGTATGCACTAAATCTCTCAGACTCTAACAACGTTTTGAGGGTAGGTGGTGCGCGAGTAGAAACAAGTATTCTCCAGCTACTTTAGGAACTATGTAGGGCTACGCTAATTAGTAGTCTAGATTACTCTACACTTTTACATTTACAATATCAGTAAATAACTTATGATAAGGATGAGGTAAGCATTAGGCCCTACCTTTTTATATAAGAACATCGTATGCACTAAATCTCTCAGACTCTAACAACGTTTCGAGTGTAGGTGGTGCGCGAGCCACTAGTGACTGGCGAGTGGAAACAAGTATTCTCCAGATACCTTGGGAACCACGACGGCTACGCTAATTAGTAACATTTACAACATTAGTCAAGAAGTTGGGATAACATTTAGGTAAGCATTAGGCCCTATCTTTTTATAAAAGAACATCGCATGCACTAAATCTCTCAGACTCTAACAACGTTTCGAGTGTAGGTGGTGCGCGAGCCACTATATAGTGACTGGCGAGTGGAAACAAGTATTCTCCAGGTACCTTGGGAACCACGACGGCTACGCTAATTAGTAACATTTACAACATTAGTCAAGAAGTTGGGATAACATTTAGGTAAGCATTAGGCCCTATCTTTTTATAAAAGAACATCGCATGCACTAAATCTCTCAGACCCTAAAAGGTTTCTTGTCGATCAATGCCACAGACTCACAGAATAACACGCAATACACGAAGATGTCAAAAAACACTGAATTAAACTTTCTATAATATCTAAGCTAGTAGTATCCGAAACTCGTTCACATTAAACCAAGTTCCTTTTTTTCTACCTAATTAGCTACGGTTCTCCATGTTGGAGATATGGGCACTTCTGTCGCTCCTGAATTTAAGTGTTTACTACGTCTATTTCTCTTCCTTGCATCGTTATTCTCATTAATCAGAGTCAAAAATCCCCAGACAAAAATCTTCGTGGTTTTGTCAGCGTCTTAAGGGCATAGGATTTCGTGTATTTGCTCACTCGTCTCCGAGGGAAACGGGAGTAATCTGCGGGAATCGCGAGGATCGCGATACTCCCAACGATAAATGTTGTGGGGTGAATAGGAATGTTTCTAATGCCTGAGTGGTTAGAACACAATTTTTTGCTTTATCACTTTTGTGTGAAAACGCAAGTTGGCTTGTACTTTTAGTAGGTATACTCGTGTATAGACAACTATATTTATAAGAATCTCTTACCCATGATACTTTTACGGTATGATGGTACATATTATGAACTTGAACCTCAGCCGACCTGCGCTGCCTCCTGGCTGTTCAGGGAGGAACCTATAATGTCAATCTTCAGACGACATAACCTCCTCTCACTAGTACAACAAATGCAACCCCCTAAGCGGTAGATCCCACCTAGAGCACCGCTGCGCGCCCCTCTTTCCCCATGGTGGGGGTCGCTTCCGATGTAGGCTTCAGGCCTCACGGGCAAAGCCAACAGCAGGCAGTGTTTAGTGGGTAGGCACAGATTAGCTGCGAGTCCCACATAACCCGTACGGGTATCCATAAGGATTAACCGCCTCTCTCCCGCTGAGGGTACCCTTGCTGGGTGCAAAAAAAATTTAACTGCACCTGATGTGCGTCTTTGCCTTGTTTATGTTTGTTATTGGTATTTTAATATACAATGAATTGTAAATTAATAAATTAACTTATATCTCACAAGAGCACTATAGTTAAATGGCAAAATAATTATAGTATATTCAATATAATATTCTTAAGAGACAAAATTATGCAGTTTAAAGCCGGAGGCGCGAGGGCTTTCATTAATACGAAACCTAAAATTACCATTTCTGAAATTTAAAAAAAAATTTAAAAGAAAATAGTATGGAAAAAAAATTGAGAATCAAGATGAACTTTTGTATTTATGTACCATCATACCGTCACCAGCAGAGGTAAAATTAGCATTAGCTAAAATGCAAAATAAAAAAGCCGTTGGACCGGACGAGGTGCCTGCTGAGGTCTGGAAAAAGACTGAAACGACCGGTATAGTTTGGCTCACAAACCTATTTAACCAAATACTCAAAAGTGGAAAGATACCTGTATTGTCCGGACAAGTGGAGAACAAGTAACTTGGTCCCTATAGAACGGAAAACTATAGAGTAATCAAACTGACTTCACACACCCTAAAAATCTGGGAACGTGTCCTTGTAAATAGACTAACCAAACTCATGAAGATCACTGAGAACCAGTGTGGGTTTACTAGAAGAGTAGGCACGACCGAGGCCATCCATGTAATGAAAATTATAATCGAAAAATATAGATCCCAAAAAAAGTTTTGCACATGGTATTTATAGACCTCGAAAAGGCATCGATCGTGTCTATAGAAAACTAATATGGCAAGGGTTAAGATCACAGCGAGTCACTGAATGCTACATAAATATAATAAAAGACCTCTACGAGTTTAAGGTAAAAGTAGGGGTCCACCAAGGATCAGTCCTGAGTCCTATTCTTTTTAATCTAGCCATAAACAAAGCATGTAACCAAAAAATCAAAAGCATGTAAACACTATAAAGAAAAGAGTTACACAATTAAATAAATGTGATTTGATTGGTGAGAGCCTACCTTAGATTATTAGAGAGAGGTGTTTACAATCACGAGTAGAAGGCCAGCCTAAACTATCATTATGAGTAACAAGCAAAGAAAAACCTAAATCCTTTTAGGTACCAGCTTTGAGCCGCCTCACAGAGAGACCGCCTTCATCAGAGCCTGGACATCATCTAGGACCAGAGTCCTTGTCAAGACAAATCAAACGAGCCCTAATTCGTTTTAATACAGAGTCCCATGGTCACCTTTCGGCTCCATCATCGGATCAGATCCATGTCATAAAAATTTTTCTTCGTCATATGCAAGCAAAACTTCAGCTCAATCGAAATCCGGGAAGAGGATTAAATTTATCTTGCAATATTTGATTACACCGGAAAAAGTGACAGTAATAAAAAGCTCGTGATAAAAACAGCACCAGATATTTAAAAATCATTATTAACCTTTTCTTATTTACCCCTGGCAATTAGTGCAAACCAGCCCGCTGCCGTTAACTAAACAAAACAACAACAATACGTTCTAAGCGAAGTTCAAATTAAACTTCCCGCAGTTACATTAAACCTTATGCCATTGTAAAAGAGTAGATACTGTTTCGACCACTGAACACCTGTTAGTGAAACTGTACAATTAAACTGCTGTTTAGAAGCGTTTTACAGAAACGCTATTCCCTAGAGTTTGGTGGATGTTTGTTAGTTTGTAGGGTTCTGTACTCCCTATGAGGAATCCTTATAAGATCGATTTGTCCGTCTGTAAGTCTTAGACAGTAAAAAAACTGGGCATCAACATCACATTTTTACCCAAATTTTATAATAAAAGAGTTATAATATAGATTTATATCTAAAATATAATTTTTAGATGTACGAGTTAGTACCTGCCATATTTTTTTATTGTCCATTGGCAAGCCCTTGGAATCGTCACACCTGATAATGGTAAATAATGCCGAAGTAAAAAACGGATTTGCCAAGATTTCCTAATGAAGCTTAGCTTCATGCTGGAACACATTAATGCTTTTAAATATTAATGTTTGGCGGCAAAACTTAAATAAGATAGTGTTAGCTAGCCAGGTGGACTTAAAAAAAGCCCTATCACCAACAAAACCGAGTCTTAAAAAATCGATACCGCGATCTCCTGGTGTGAATCAATTAATTGAATAACAACTTGATTCAACCTGTATGCATCCATGTATCGACGTTTACTACATTACTCTACTGTCTACCTATCTAAAACTCAGTGGATTTAAGCCCCTATCTTAAGATGCATTGGCGAGTGGCCAGACTCACCTCCGAGACGCAGTTCTCACCTGATTCACAGGTGGATCCAAAGCACTCTGGGGGTGGATCCACCTTACTGCCTGTCTGGGAATAGATTGAACGCTCTGCAGGGACCGAGACTCGGGGGATGCGATTGATGTGTTTAATCGAATGAGATTCGATGCAGTGAGTTAAGAATACAGGGCGCTGTTTAAATAAGTTTTTGTTCTGTTTGTACAATAATTATTTCTCGAAGCTAGTTATCTGAAAATCTGGGTAAATCCTGTACTAAGTATTCAACGAGAAATATTTGTAATCATGAAATTTTCAATGTAGGGGTTTAGGGGGGTGAGAAATTGATCTAGCTAGGTCTTATTTCTTGAGAAATTCTAATTCTCCAGTTTTCGTCCATATTGGAATTAAAGTAAAACTCCCCTTGAATTTCACATATCGATCGTAGTTACACTGTTTTGATGACACAGACTAAAAAACTTTAGAAATTGTTAACTCTTTAGGAGTGTTTGATGGTTGTATATTATTTTGATTAGTATTTTTAGGGTTCCGTACCCAAAGGGTAAAAACGGAACCCTATTACTAAGACTTAGCTGTCCGTCCGTCTGTTTTTGTCTGTCCGTCTGACACCAGGCTGTATGTCATGAAATTTTCACAGATGACGTATTTCTGTTACCGCTATTAAAACAAATACTAAAAATTAGAAACAGTGAAAAAGTAAGGGGGGTGTCCACACAAATAACGTTTTTTTTTAAACATGAAGAAACTAGCGCCATCTAGTATGATGTTACGGAAGCCTATGTGTGCGGTTCTGACTCGCACTTGGCCGGTTTTTTTTTTAAATCAAGGACAAAAGGACCGATTTGAAATAGTTTTTCATATTTTTTACCCGACTGTCCAAAAAGGAGGGTAATGTTTTTCGGATGTATGTATGTATGACTATTTCTTTGGCTGACCCTGTAACCTAAACGGATTGATGGATTTTAGAGTGTGAGGTATCTAGATTCGTCTCGGTCTCGAAATTGACATTAGATACATTTTAACCCGACTAATCAAATAATATCAGCTCATATACGTCCCCACCGAGGGGCTCGAGCCTACCCTGAATCAGGGCGATTAGGCCTTAGTCGACCACGCGGGCCCAGTGCGGGTTGGTCGACTTCACACACAACCTTCGAGTTTCTTCGCAGGCGTGTGCAGGTTTCCTCACGATGTTTTCCTTCACCGTTAAAGCAATCGGTAAGTATATGTACGTAAGTTTTTTGAAAAAACTCATTGGTACATTGGCCGTCCAGATTTGAACCCGGTACCTCTGGTTAGATGGACCGAGTCGTTACCGGTTGAGCCACCGACGCTTTGACTCAAATAAAGGAAAAATGTTTTTATGCAGTATGGTTTAGGACTTTTTATTAACCGAGATTATGACTGTATTGTTTAGGTTATTTTAAAGATTTCAAGTTCGTTCAGACACGGTCATTTTGCCCCACCACGTGCAAGCGGCTACTTACCTATTTATTACGCAAGTAAGAAACACCACTAAGCACTGATTCCTTATGTGATACTTTTTAGTCAGGTCGTAAAAAAAGTGTTGTGTTCGTGAAAAAAAAAACATTTTTTTTTTATTTTATTGTTTTCTATTACTACAGTAAATAACAATGCGAATTATAAATACAGGATCGCCAATAACGCATGTTTTCAATTGTATTTCGGCGAAAATTCGTATAAAGAACATAGCTTAATATTTTTTATGTAATGTTAATATTCTGGATTTTGTAATGAACTCCTGTTATAATACATGTTAAAATCATAATAATAAACAAAAAAAAACATGTTGAACAAAAATACCTGTGTGGATAGCGGCTAGGGATAGCGGCGAAACCACAATTACTGCAAGGATTCAGAGCATTATCTGGCTAGGTTGTCATTTGAAGGTAGCTGTCATACAACAAAAATAAAAAGACAAAAATCTCAAAAATGGCTTAAAAGACTTTGATGAAACTTTGTAAGTAGTAAATATTATCAATTTACTATCAAGTGGCAGTATTTGGTTATTCAGATAAAATTAGTAAAAGGGTAGCTGCTCTTATTATTAAAATTTTTATATTTGTTTCAGGCCATGCCCGTAATTTGTTTGTAGAACTTAACTTTACTATGTTAGTAAATAATATTAGATAAATCTTAAAATTAAAGACTACAACAGCAAAAGACAAAAAATCTCAATAATGGCTCTCAAATGAGAGTTTTGCTTATTCAAAGCTCTTCAAAGGCAGGCGCCGCAACGGCAATTTTCGTTTGTGATTTTTGTATGAATCAAATCGCTTCTAAACATTGTTTACCTATCATCATATCAGCCACAAATCGTCCACTGCTGGACAAAGGCCTCCCCCAAGGATTTCCACGACGACCTGTCCTGCGCTGCCCATACCCTCTGTTTACCTATACTATTAAAGAAGTCTACGGCCAGTTTTATTGAATTTGACGTGCTGTTAAGTGTAATTTTTCACGAAAAAGCATTTGCAGAGCAGCTTAATTTTAATTTTAGTCTAAAGCATAAAATATAACACATATTGGTATATATTTACACTAATTCCACATAAAACAAATAAAACTGCTAATAAAAAATAATTTGTCAGCGACCGGTTTGGAAGACCATCTTCAGGCAGACATTAGGCATTTTTATTTTTTTAATGTGAAATTAGTGTAAATATATACCAGTATGTGTGATATAATGTTCCACCAAGTACCTAAAATCAAAAGTATCAACTAGCATAAAATATAATTAAGCATCAACCTGTATAAGTTTCAGCTCAAAGCTACTCTGCGGAGGATGGAGACAACAGTTCCCTCCCACTGTGATTGATCAAAGGAATTCAACTACGTACTAAAATCTATTTTTACAGGCGTGCAGATCTAGTTAAGTTGGCAAATAGAGGAGCAAGTTTATGCGGAATTTTACAAATGCAGAAAATTTAAGACATTGGAAAATTAGGTGCTGGGGTTTTGCCTGTGTTGCTCACTAATGAAATTGTTCCACAAAGAGCACAAAAGTCGTAGCAAATTATCCAACGAAACTGTAGTATGTAAATTAAATTAGGTATCTGTTTGTCTTTCACATGTGCAATTTATAAATAACCGTTTGGGTATGAAGTTCCTTAAGGCTGTATTCCTTAACCACATGGTTAGTTTTTCAAATGCTGAATGTATTAAACTGTTTGTGAATCAAAATTTCATTGTTTTCTTTAGATTTTATTATGCTATTGCATAGTTTTTATCGCGGGCTTCGAGCGCGGCGACAGAATCAAGAAATTCCGTAACGAAAATAAAATCTAACACCCCACGCTCGGCCGAGTTCTTAAAAACTTACAGTGCCATCTATTAGCGATTTGCGGTACTAAAAGGACTTAATCAATTTTACTGGTGTAACTTTCTTAGTGTTAATTTATTACATAAACATCCCGCGCCCCAAGGACTATATGGTACTGGTAAATACTGCATAAATAAAAAATAAATAAATAATTATAATTGCATAAGTTGATAAAAAATGCTTTACCGCGGCAGTCCCCGAGTGCCACACGTTTTTTTATATCTTATTTTGAGTATTTTTAGGAATGAGCAAGAGCGTCGGTGGCGCAACGGTTATGGCCGCTAACTCTTGTCCGGGAGGCCGTGCTTCAAATCCTGCTACGTATCAATGTATTTCCGAATTTCGATTTCATATGTACGTTTATCCGAAGCTCTTATTACGGTGAAGGAAAACATCGTGAGGAAATTTGCACACGCCTGCGAAGAAACTCGAAGGTTGTGTGTGAAGTTGGCCAACCCGCACTGGGCCCGCGTGATCGCCCCAATTCAGGGTAGGCTCGAGCCTCTCGGTGGGGACATGAGCTGATAAGATGAAGATGAGATTTTGGGTATGAAAGTGTGCTGACATAGGATATGGAAGCGTATGGAGTGACGCAGGAACTTATCGGAATGAGACTAGAATGGAGATTAAAAACGTTAAGAACCGATCCCGATGGCTTGAAATAAGGATAAGAAGATCCTTATTCTGGTAAGTTTAAATGATTTTTTTTCCTGTCAAGCATCAAACACCTTTTATATTTTCCCTTTAAACTTTATTTTTCAGTTAATAAAGGAGTTTTGTAGTTCACGAAATGGCGCTATCATCAAAAGCAGGAAGCTGTCTTACAAAATCCATGTCAGGTAACATAACATGAGGAAGGTAATCACTTCTATCCTTTAGCTGGCAACACTGAAGACTGGATGAACACGGTGAACCAACATGGTAGATTAGTTGCCTGAGGCTAACGGTGGACTCCTTGCTTCTGACCTCTTTTGAGTTTAAGACGCGCATTTGTGTGGTGAGGTTACTGCAGTCAGCAAAGGGAACTTTAAGCGATTGGAACAGGGTTTGGTATTGAATGGCTTGTTTGCATTTTCCTTTGCACTGCGGTTGCGATAATTGTTTTAATATATAATTCAGTATTCATATTATTCCCAAGAATTAGAAATGATTTATTATATGTATATATAAATTTTATATGTATATAGAAGTATATAGAAATTAGAGTATGTATTTATCTGAAACTTTTTTGATAAACAAAAAAATATTACATCTATGGGCAAATTAAACCTGTCTATGAAAATCATTAGAATTTGTTACTAACTGAGCACAAAATCACTCTGCTTGTTGATTGTAAAGACATTTATTAATTCCTCGTTTATTATGCGGTTAGCAGTGAAACTCTTTGCCTGCGCCATAGTTTTCCGACTATTATAATTTAAGGATCTTCAAGGCAAAAGATAATAATAGGCATTATGTGTGCCATCCTCGGTTGCTTCGTTACTTTCCATCCGGTGAGATATATAGTCAAATGCACATATATTGTAGATTAAAGAAAACATTAAGTTTTTACAGATGTTCACTAATGCAATTAGCTTATTAGGTATTTCGCTTTACATTTTTTTTTCTCAAAAGCTATTTTAATGAAACTTTGTACGTTACTATAACTTTATACGAGCAACTACACTATTAAATTCATTATTCCATGGAACTATTAAATTTATTAATCCAGGGAACTATTAAATTCATTATTCCAGGGAACTATTATATTCATTATTCCAGGGAACTATTAAATTTATTATTACAGGGAAATGTTAATTTTTTTTATTCCAGGGAAATGTTAAGTTTATTATTCCAGGGAACTATTAAATTTATAATTCCAGGGATATATTAAATTAATTATTCCAGGGAATTATTAAACTCATTATTCTAGGAAACTATTAAATTCATTATTCCAGGGAAAATCGTTAAGTCACTTCCGATACAAATACAGGTTCTTTGATATTTTTAATCAAAAATGGTTCTCAAGATTTAAATAAAACTCTGCGAGTTACTAGAACTTTACAAATAAACCATTAAGATTTCTTGGACAAGGTTCAGTTTACTATAAGTACAGAAGAAGGCAGGCCTCCCACACGGCGATCCGACTACCTATTGGAGGTTGCGGGAAGCCGCTGGTTGCGGGCAGAGAGGCCTTTGTCCAGCAGTGGACGTGTTTTGGCTGATATGATGATAATAACAGAAACAGAAATAGTGTTTTGGAGCAAACGCCAGGCTAGTGGAACCTTGGGACTACAGTGCGACTACTACTGGATGTTTTGTGGTGTTATATTTAGCCTAACTAGAAATCTTCGATAGTGCGTTCCACACTCTAGTGAAGCGTGTGACATAGGGAGGGAAATTACATGGCTATGTGTTTACATTGTCTCCATCGGGTGTCGGATATAATTTGGTCAGATGTATTGCTACGTTGCAAACTGTATATAAAAATGTACGTATGACAGATAACAAAATGCCATTTACTTAATTATCCACCTTATCTATTGCTCAAGAAACAAAAAGGTAGAGTTACTTCTCTACAGAACAAAATGTCCCGCCCATTCAGTCAGTGTTGCCAGCAGTGTAGTCACAACCTTCTGTAGGCAGTGGATTTAATTTAAATCCATTAATTTAATTCGTCCAGCTATTCTGCTGATTCCGTGATTCGAGTTTGTGGTACTTAGTCATCGGTGGCGTTTTGTTTCCGACAAACACTTCATGCTTAAAAGCAATATGCCTTTGCATTACTTATGCACATTTTAATGGGTATGATTTAATCGATCGCCAAGTAAATAGATTCGATCAATACACACTAAATTTGAAATGCCCTATGTACTTTCGTTTATTTGCAATAATAACTATAAACTTAAGTTATTGAATTTTACATTCTTCTTTTGTATTGAAGTGTCATTTCCTTATTCTCTTAGGCATATCTTCTACTATATAAAAATAAGTCGGGTTTTCCTTCCTGACGCTATAACTCCAGAACGGCTGGACCGATTTGGCTAATTCTTTTTTTGTCGAGTTCGTTATTGTCAGGAGAAGGTTCTTATGTAGGGTAGGGTAGGGTAGGGTAGGGTAGGGAAGTGTAGTGTAGGGTAGGGTAGGGTAGTGTAGGGTAGGGTAGGGTAGTGTAGGGTAGGGTAGGGTAGTAAAGGGTAGGGTAGTGTAGTGTAGTGTAGGGTAGTGTAGTGTAGGGTAGTGTATGTAGGGTAGGGTAGGGTAGTGTAGGGTAGGGTAGGGTAGTGTAGTGTAGGGTAGTGTAGAGTAGTGTAGGGTAGGGTAGTGTAGTGTAGGGTAGAGTAGTGTAGGGTAGGGTAGTGTAGGGTAGGGTAGTGTAGTGTAGTGTAGTGTAGGGTAGGGTAGTGTAGTGTAGGGTAGGGTAGGGTAGGGTAGTGTAATGTAAGGCGGTACGTAGTTCGCCGAGACAGCTAGTCTTTACTAAAATCGTGCCACCTAGATTACATAAGTTTAAGCTAAGTACTCGTATCTCTAAAGGCCACTAGTTATCAAACTCTTTTATTTTCACACTACTTTTTATTTCCGACCAAATAATTCCATGTACCAAATGCTTCTAGACACCAAAAGCCTCTACCTCTGTGATTCGGCTGACAGAGACAAATCTGCTGGTGCAAACGAAATCAAGTGCCGCTGTCTATTTGACTGGTCTTTGAAGCGAGGAACGCTTTATGAGAAGACACAATTTATTCTCTGAAACACTTGGTAGAATTAAGAAATAAGGACATTGACCTCATCATCATCATCATATCAGCCGAAGGCCGTCCACTTCTGGACATAGGCCTACCCCAAGGATCTCCACGATGACCGGTTCTGCGCTGCCCGCAGCCAGCGGCTTACCGCGACCTTCACCAGGTCTTCGGCCCACCGAGTGGGAGGCCTGCCTATACTACGTTTTCCGGTGCGTGGTCGCCAATCCAAAAAAACTTTACTACCCCGACGGCCATCTGTTCTACGAGCAATGTGCCCCGCCCACTGCCACTTAAGTTTAACAATTCTGAGAGCTTTGTCGGTTACTTTGGTTCTTCTACGGATCTCCTACTCCTAAGGACATTGACCTATTCGTTACCAATCCATATGGTCCTCACTTCTAGGGCGCGGGTTTATACACGGGGGCCAGATTGGTAGAAGTTATAGCTAGAGCTAGTGGCCAGTTTTTAAGCCGCCCATAACTCTGACACGGCTCATCCAGTGAAAGAAACCAGACAAATGGCTTAACTTTCATTGCGAAGCACAAGTTATGTATGATAAATGCCATGTAACACTGAAACTCATCAAAGTAACGACCGTGTTTCTGGTTCAGCCCAACCACGTAGGTCACACTGAGCTATGACCTCTTTTAAAAAAAAATGAAAATTGTTTATTGGTTACCAAAAAATTATCGGCTTTTTAAGGCTGAGACCTCCTTTTAGGTAAAAAAAAAATACCTGTGTTAGGAAATCTCACTCTTCCATCGCTTAGTCTATGGTATATATAATTATTGGCAAGTAACAGAGTCTATTTAAACTGAACATGGTATATCTACTAAATGTGAACAAAACTATGCTAAAGTTTTAACTAAAAGAAAAACAAAGATGTTGAATTGATGCAAGTGGATTTTGGTGTGTGTGTATGTGTGTGTGCGTGTGTGCATGTATGCGTGTGTGTTATGTTTGTGATTCACGCTAAAACCTCAAGAAGGCGTTCGGCTTCATCATAGCTGAGGGATTCTAACCATAGTATTAGAGTTTTTCTACACTCAGGCAGGTTCATTGGATAGATGAGCAGAAGTTTGTTAATTTTGTTATACAGATAGAAGGATCGATTATTAAACTGGCGTGAAGCAAAAGTAGTTCTATTTATTAATCTATCTTTTATAGGTATTATATTTTTATTTCTTTTAGAGTTTATGTTAGGATCATAGGGGAACGATTTATGTTTTTTTAGGATGATTCGAAGAATGTAAAGTTTTCTTACTGTGAGTAGATTAGTGAATAAGTAAAGCTGCTCTGTTGGAAATCTAAAGGGCTTACAGCACATGACCTTTAACAGCGCTCTTTGCGCACGCTCGATACCTAGGAAATATGTTTTGGTCGCACCACCCCAAACAGGTATACAGTAGTCTATAAGCGACTGAACTAGAGTAACATATATTCTCTTTAAGAGTATAAAATCAGCAATGTGTCTTAGATTTTTGAAAATCCATATCGACTTACGAACTCTGCCGGACACTAGCTCCAGGTGAGCGTACCAGTCTAAACGAGGATCCAACAATACTCCCAAGTACTTTATAGACATCACTCTTTCTATTTGGGGACATGAGCAAGAGGCATCAGGGATAGAAATACAGGTGTGAATCTTGACTTGCAATTCATTATCTGGGCTTGTTCTCCTATCTATATTATAGCACATATATTTAGTTTTAGATACATTAAGCGTAAGTAAATTGGCATTTAGCCATTTTGCAACCTTTGCGATTACTGATTCAGCAAGATTACGAACAGCAAGCCAAGTGGGACCATGAAAAACAAGAGCCGTATCATCTGCGTAAGAGAAAATTTCTGTGTTCATTGCTTTAAGGTTACAAAGATCGTTTATGTAAATTAAAAACAGGGTTGGGCCCAGCACACTTCCCTGTGGAACACCATAATTGACATTCAAATCTTGGCTTATGTACTGTCCTATTTTTACCCGTTGTTTACGATCGGTCAGGTAATCTTTGAATAAAGCAAGTGGAGGACCACGAATGCCTATAGTTTCGAGTTTTGTACAAGAACGGGAACAGAAACGGTATCAAAAGCCTTTTTTAGGTCAATAAAGACAGACATACACTTATTACCCTGATCTAAATATTTGGTTATTAAAGAGCTCAGGGCTATTACGGCATCTTCCGTTGATTTACCTTTTCTAAACCCATACTGGGTCTCTGAAAGTATATTGTATTTGTCTAGGTAATTGGATAGTCTAATGTTTACAAGTTTTTCAATGACTTTCGAAATGGTAGGTAACAATGAGATTGGTCTGTAGTTGTTTACGTCATACCTGTCCCCATTCTTGTAAATTAGAATTACAGTAGCCCGTTTAAGCAAGGTAGGAAAAACACCTTTACCAAAACATAAGTTAGTGAGATGACTAAGAATAGGAACTAATAATTTACTTGACATTTTTAAAAATTTTGTGTTAATGCCATCCCATCCCGGTGCAGTCTCAGATTCAAGACTCATTAAAACACTGTGCACTTCATGTGGATCAGTATCCAGCAGGACAAAGGATGTAGAATGTAGTTTAGGCCTTATTTTTATATCTTCATTTAGTGTTACCTCATCATTCGTCTTAATTTTAGATGCAAGTCCTTCTCCTATAGTAGAGAAAAATTGGTTAACATAATCGACAGATTCACAAGCGGTAGTTTTCGTATTTAAAAGTTCCAGATTATTGCTATTGTTTTGTTTTAAGTTAGTAATATTGTTAATACAAGTCCATAGGCTTTTTGGATTTCTAGTGGAGATAGATAATTGCTCCCTCTCATAATCACGCTTGAGTTTCTTTATTAGCTTATTACAAGGATTCGAGTAGGAGGCCTGTATAAGGAATTTTCGCAAGTATTTTCTGATATTACTGCCACTTTGATTACTTTCATGAAAGGCTGACATTGGCACATTCAAGCTCGACGACCTTTTTCGCCTGTGTGTCACTTAAGTACGCAAACTTTAAAGGATAAGTTCGCGAACTTTAAGGGATAAGTTCACGAACTTTAAAGGATAAGTTCGCGAACTTTAAAGGATAATTTTGCGAACTTTAAAGGATAAGTTTGCAAAATTTAATGGATAATTTCGCGAACTTTAAAGGATAAGTTCGCGTTCTTAGGACGAAAAAGTCAGCATGCTTCAAATACGCGGACTTGCTCGCGTGTCTATCGCTACCTTTATACGAAAGTTATATTTTGCTTGCTGCTTTCTCAATTTATTTATAGGGATATAAATAATTTACAATAGGTCGGGTTTTCGCTGAAACGTTTCTCATTAAAGTCCGTCACCTTAACTCATATAAAATATAACTTCATTGGAAATAACTCCCCTCTGTTAAATCGCATTTTGGTTACCAGTTGCTGTGATGAACAGACTTACTGTAGAAACAATTGTTGTTGACAAAGTTTGTTACTAACTCTACTGCAATGTATAACTATGAACCTGTTTTTGAACAAAAAATATTTTTAATAAAAAATGCCTAACCAAATCCCAAAATTTAAAATTACTTGAAAAGAATTGCTTCGATTCTTAATAATGCAATATACCAAATTGTATGGAGTTAATACTTTTTAGAAAAAAAGTTTTGTTACTAGAGCATTATTCTTCTTCTTAAAGTTTAAGAGCTAATGCTCATGTCGGTGGAGCAATCTTCATTTTTTCTGTCCTCGAACAACATCTTTACTTACTTGGTATTATTAAAATTCGCTAACTAATTGTTAAATAAAATATTTTAAAAAATAATTTTTACACTCTAGATATTTGTGCTTAGGTTAGGTGTCATCATATCTGCCGAAAATCGTCCACTGCTGGATTTGCACGACGACCGGTCCAGCGCTACCCGCATCCATCGGATTCCCGCGATCTTCACCAGGTCGTCGGTCCACCGCGTGGGAGGCCTGCCTACGCTACGTTTCCGTGCGCATGTGTATAAAATTTTATTTAAATCGGCCTATTCATTAACAAAAAAAATATTACGAGGAAGCTGCCTGCGCGGTACTGGCAAAACAGCCTGATACTTATTGAATATTATAGAAAAAGCTTTACAGTTTGAATTTTGTGTGTGTGTCTTAACGCATCCTACGCCCTTTACTTTGTAGTAAAGTTTCGCTCTACGAGCTATGTGCCTCGCTCATTGTTACTTAAGTTTTAAATTCTGTGAGCTATGTCGGTTACCTTGGTTATCCTACAGATCTCCTCATTTTTAATTCAATCGCGTAGGGAAACTCCTAGCATTGCTCGCTCCATCGCCTTTGGGTAGCGATATATAAGTAAAATAATTTAAATTAAACTTATGACAATCAAACAATCTTCAAGCTCCCAGCCCATACCTGAATCCGTCCCCGCGCCTCACAAATTGAATGTCGACTCAGAAATTAATTTGGAACTCATCTGAACGTTTTAATGATTTACTAAGTAAATTCTGAGGAGTTGTTCCTGGCCCTATTCAAGTGGTCTGCAAACTTAGGGGCCTTGTTACGCGGGCACGAGGCGTTTTGTTCCCCACCAGCCGAGGTGAAGTTGTGCAAATTGTTATTTTGTTCACCAATATGAAAATTTCGCTTTGCAAAGGGCTTTTATTAAATGCGAGAGAAACGGCGGAAATTATTTTAAATAAATTGTTTTGTCGTGGTTATTGAAACACTGACGATGGAGCAGCGCCAAAGTTATATGCATACACAGTGACATAGAAAGAGATCAGGGGTTCTATTAAATAAGCTTTTCGAATGGCTCTCAGTAACACAATTTTGTATTTAGTATCACGTAAGATGTCGATTGGACCTGTGGTGTCACCCCATCTCTTTCCGAGGGTGTCATAAGAGGCGACTAGGGAAACAAACCGGAGTACCAGCTATCCTAGCTGCTGCCTACAGTCCTTCCGTCGTACTGTGCCACCACATTGCACGCTGTCATCATAGTACAAACAGAATAGTAGGTTATTTTCATACCACAACGACACCTCGCGCGGTTTGTTTGTGTGCGCACCAGTAGGCACGCATAGTATGCACGCACACAACGATAATTCAATGCTGCGAACGCTGCGCCAGTCGGGTCAGCCACTCCGCGGCTAGGAGTGCCTATATATCGCGCTGCGTGTGTGGTTGCGATATTCGTAAATTTTGCCATTTGTATGGTAGTGTATTATATGTTAACTACAAAAAATGTATACATCACGCAAGAGAACATATTTTTTTTGTATTCTGATGCCTCAATAACAATTCTTCAAATCCAGAGCAAAACCTTAAAGAAAAATTCTTAACAGGGATGAAAACCGTATCTGTCTTTAGTATCATTACAACAGGCAAGCGCTGCCTATCCCATGGATAGCACGGTTAATTGTATCACACGTTAAGAAGAAGAAGTATCAACACAAGGATTTACACTTACACAACAGACTAAAAAAATTGGCACAGCCCCGTTCCAAACGGGGCGGCAGATAACCTATTATTATGTTTGTACTATGACGCAGCGGTCGCCATCCCGCCTGACATGCTCTGGCTAAAATTTAATTTATTTTTTCTATAGTTAGGTACTTCTTACTTTTATAACCGGAAAATGAATCATGCGTTTGTTGTTGTTTCGCAATTCTGTTACAATGAAAATGTATTTTACTGTTCTGAAATGTAAATTTTCTAAAAAAGAACATTGTACGAAATATATTTTTAAATTTACCTTGCACGAATAACTCAGATGAATAATGTTGGATTCGCATTCAGCGCACCCATTGAAAACTGATTCGCGTGTAATGCCAAAAGTTGAGGCTTTAATTTCCTCTGGACACCCACCCCCACTGTACCGCACCCCCACCTGGATGGGGAGCTGGGCGCTATTGATAACTCATTTCATGCATTGTCCATTTCCATATTCAACTGAAAGCAGTGTATATGAATGATGATTAATACGACTCAACAATTTGACAGAGTGAAACATTTAATATAAGTACGCTCATTAGGTACAAATATTGAAAAAAAAACACGTCATTTGTGGGCATTCACTGATTTTTTATGTGCCTGCAAAATATATCAAGATTTTAAAGAAAAATTATGTAGCATTATTTTTATTTGCTACTCAGCTTTCTTTGTATACCAAAGATGACCATCATCCCAACAGCCAAAGGACGTCCACTGCTGGACATAGTAGGCCTACCATGAGTTGGGGGGGTTTTCATGTTATCACCAGGCTTGGTAATCACAGTGTGCAGTTGGTTGGCACATTATACGCTGAAAGGTCGCTGCTGACCATCCTTCGGTCCCTTATTCGCCTGTTATGACACCGATTAGAAGAGATGGGACAGCCCTATTCTAAGCCGGGATCCATACGGCAAAATGTTTTTATTTAAGTGTAGGTAAATATCTGAATATTTCTAAAACCTAAGATTTTGCGACTCCTGGAGCGTTAAATAACCGTAAGTAAAAAACTTTTATTTCAGTGTACTAATCATTCAAGTCAATGACACGAGTTGTCGGCCGGCCATTATTAGGCTTCACATATATGAATAGTGCATTATTGGGACTCCATAAACCTTCAAGTGTGTAAGTATATCAAACGCGCCGCCGGGGCTCAAGCGTGTTGAGTAATTTGGCCGCACGAGTGTCCGTTTGGCGCGTTGCCGATATCTAAGGTTTTCTCAGTATTTTTGTATAAAACCTATGAAAACTAATTACTTTTCTAGTTAGCTAATGAAATCTCCTTTCTGTCTACATCAATTTAAACAAGATTCAATTTTTTTCTTTTTTTTTTGCAAAAACACCTTAATTTCTCTCCTCAGTATTATGGTATAGTTTGGCAGAGATCAGAACAGTATAAGTACACTTATTACATCATTCATTACTTCACACTTTTTCGAGATAATACATGTTTCCAAATTAAAAAAGGCAAGCACAATATTTCCTAAGATTCTATTAATAATAATAGACGATCCTGGGACCTTGATTTCACCTCCAAATTTCATAATCAGAGCAACTTCAAATATATACTAAAACTATCTTTAAGTAGTCACCAAGAATACCTTCGGCTTCAGACCAAATTTGGAAGTCGCCCTAAAATCGTTTGCGATATTTGTCCTCTTAACACTCTCATTGCCACGTGGCCGGCCGGCCGCCCACAGAAATTCAAGTGCAGCAAGCCATTGCTAATTTTTGAATTTATTCGAGCAGGCCATGTAAGCGGCCGGCGGGTCACAAATTCGCGCCTAATCTGTTGTCATTTTCATTTTTTATTTATTTTTATTATTTTTGTAATTCGTTGGGTCACGGCGGACCACATGGCCTGATGATAAAGTTTACGTGTCCCGCCGGCATGCCCCGCAGCGTGCCACAAAAGTTATCATAAATTGAGCGTGGCGAGCAGCTAAAGAAAATGGATGGGCGGCGAGCCGCCCACATGGCCAGCTGATTTAGAAAATCGTTATATATACGTGGCGATGAGAGTGTTAAAGTCCACTGGTTTAAAATCCGTGAAGAAGTTTTTACTTCGACGAGCTAAATCTTAGGGACGGAATATCTGAAAAAAAAATTGTTTTGCCTTTTTGGCCTCGGGAACCTAAAAATGATGTTTGGTTTGGTGCAAGCATACCAAATAATGAATCGGAAAATTGATGTAGCACATCGCGTAGGTATGCCTATATACGACGGTGATAGCAGGATATCAGAATGGTAAAAAATACTGAACTACATACAGATGGCTTTCTTGTGTTTGGCTTTTTGTATTACTTTTAAGTATTCGTCAAAATGTCAAAATACGGAACCCTTATATTTTCTTTATTTCTGTTCGTCTATCTGTCCGTATGTCACAGTCATTTTTATTTGTCAATTATTAGACCGACAATAATGAAACTTGGTACACCGATGTAAAATTATGTTACCCAGTCAAGGTTTAAAAAAAAATAGGTAGGCTCCCCTACAATTTAAGAGGGTTTTTTTTCTCAAATAGGGTATCGTTGAATAGGTCTCATTAAATGAAACAAACGTGTGGCACTCGGGGACTGCCGCGGTAAAAGTATTGCATAGCATTTTTTATCAACTAATGCAATTATAATATTTTTTTTATTTTATTTATGCAGTATTTACCAGTACCATATAGTCCTTGGGGCGCGGCATGGTTATGTAATAAATTAACACTAAGAAAGTTACACCAGTAAGACTTAATGTCATGTTAGCGATTTGCGGTACAAAAAGGGAGTTAGTCAACTCCCTTTTTGTACCGCAAATCGCTAATAGATGGCACTGTAAGTTTTTAGAACGCGGTAACGTTACGTTACGCTCGGCCGAGCTACATGGTAGGCGGAGTGGGGGGTGTTAGGTTTTATTTTCGTTACGGAATTTCTTGATTCGGTCGCCGCGCTCAAAGCCCGCGATAAAAGCTATGCAATAGCTTAAAAAAAATAGCTTTTACAAAATATTGAGCACCAATGTGACGTTTTTCATGTCCCGTCCCCTTCTAACTTTTTAACTATGGGGGTTGAATTTCTTAACAAAATAAAAACACAAGATATAACTAAAATAAGCAAAAAAAATGATTGTTGACTAAAAATAGTATTGTACCCCCCCCCCCCTCCCATATAAGTGAAACTCTCTCGTCTATAATATTTATTTGTTAGTAGATAAAGAGTTATAAAATTTTGTAGGTACATTTTAATAAGGTATATAACGCAAAATGATATACGGAGATTTTTGTTAAAAAAAATTTTTAAGGGTGGCCCCCATACAAATAAAAGCGGCAGAAAATATTTTTTTTTTAAGACCAATCGTGTTCGATATCGTTGATATTTTAAGTATCATTTAATTAATATTTTGAAATGAACTAGTGCTTTCTAACAATACATTTTTTCAGTTTGCAAGACAAAGCTCGTCAAAGAGCCGTCGGTTAAAAATAGGGAACTCTCTGATTACTACCTGTACAGTTCAGTTCAAGCCAGCTACTTGCCAGTTACTATGCCAATCAACTTTTTTATAACTAAAAAGCCATTGTTGCTACGACCGCGTTCCTTTACGATGTTTCTTAACTCGAAACGGGCAATAAACCTTATGATGACGTCACGGGGAGGTCTTTGCTCAACGACCACCATTTGGAACTTTATTCGACATTAAGTCTTAGTGTTGCCGTAATTGGAATAATCATTCTCTGATATTTTATGAAAATTGTCTGTTATGGCCATAAAGGTCGTCACAGTACATCGCTGCACATTTCACAAACAGTCTGCTTTGCAGAGGATTTCTTGAGACAGATGAAACAGTCAGTCATGTGATCATGGAATGCACTGGTCTGATCGAACACCGGGTAAAAATCCTCAATAATATGGGGTCGCTCCGAGAAACCCGCGAATGTCACAGAATGTGCTTCTGGAAGGAGCTGGGTTGGCTGGACTAGCCAGCAAAACCTGCACGTATAAAAGACCGAAAAAGAGTCCAAATGCAGAAACGGGAGCCCACTACCAATTCACTAACGTGTCAATATTAAAAGAACTTAAAAACATTGAAAGATTGTCAGTTAAAAAAAATTACAAGTGTACAAGAAAGAGCTGCTGTAGCTAACGAAGACGGCGAAGTAATCGTCCCTCTCCACTCTCATAAGCGCTCTGTCAAGAGTGCGCGACTCAAGATAAAGAGAAGCAGTCCCTCGCACGAAGAGACGAGCCCGGCTGGGAGGCGAAGGAGTTTTACAAAATACGTTTTATCAAAGCTTCTTCTTCTTTTTCCTTCTCTTCTACTCTCCTTCTCCTTCTTAAGGACAGTATAGCAGCTGCTTATTGAAAAATATAGATTTATTACTACAGATGTGTGAAACTCAAAACATACTTGATATATAATGGTAGTGAATCTTGTTTCCCATACAAACTAAAAAAATAAATTTCTTAAAAGTAGATGAGCCAATTCTAATGAAATTTTATAGTTCCACGTATGATAGATTCAAAATCTAGGTAATGCATGCATTGATTACTTTCTCTTAACCTTAAAATAAATAAGCGAATTTTAAGAAAACTATTAAAATACCAGATACCAAAGTTCGTTATTTTGTCTCGTGAGTTTTCTTTAAGTCCGTTAAAATTCCGTTGAATTGCTAACGACCTCTATCTCCAACAGATACTACAATGTCAGCGGCATATCGTTACAAGTAAAATTGCATAACAATGCAGTCTGACAGTTGGCGTGAGGCCAGGCCAAGCAATTAGTGTTGCCACGTCATCAACTCAAATTCAGCCTTGTTATCAACCTATTATTTTTAGGGTCTCATAGTCCTTACGAGGAAAGTCGGTCCTTTTTTCCTGCAATTTTTATTTTCATTACGCACCTAACGAGTTCACTGTGTTTTACGAGCTAACGCTTCAAAGTGGAAAAACTCTGCTACATGCTACCTACGTAATACCTAAATATCACTGATTATGGGGTATTTTAGTGGAGAAAGTGTAAAAAACTTAGTTTACCGCTCTAAATTTTCTCAATCTAATGTTTCGGTTTCAGTACTACCACAGATTACTAAATAGTTACTTGGTACTACCTACATGCAGCGAAAATTAATTATAGTTAGCTAAAAATACCTCTATGGATTCGCCACATAATACGTTGAATTTGGAACAAGGCCTAAAAGTGGAAATAAGGAAAGAAAATATTTTTTGGGGTTAATCGGAATACATATTTTAGGAAAAAAAGAAAAAGGTAAAATACAAAAGCTATAAAAGACAATCGCGATGATGTTTTTAGTACGGCTTAAATGTACAACGCAAATTTTAACTTACCTAAGAACAAAATTAGGGTTTATAAAAAGTTTTTGTAGTGTTCCAGATTAACAACGATTGTCGTTATATCCGGATAAAACTTCCTACTAAAATACAAATTTAAAATTAATATCCTAATGACTGAAATATATAATAAACTAGTGTTTCCCTAATAAATAATTCAGGGTAGGCTCGAGCCCCTCGGTGGGGACGTATATGAGCTGATATGACTAACTTCATATGAAAATTAGTTCAGAAAATACTTGCTTGTCTTAAAAAGGCTTACAAAAGGGGAATCGAATGCAAAACCCTCATTTAGCAGGCAAAAGCACTCTAACCAGAATACCCTAATTACTTGTTATTAATGGACTTCAAAAAGAAAGAAACCATCTATTCGGCTGCATATTTTGTGTGTGTGATATGTGAATGCAAACCAATTTTTACCCACGACGGAACGGAGACGAGGTATGCGTTTAGGGTGAAAGGTTGTGTGTTTGTTTGTGTGTGTAAACGAATGCTGACATATATCTCGAAAACTACTAGGTCGATTTACTTGCGGTTTTTTTGAATTTAAAAGGTATCATTTCAGAACATGTTTTAAGATATATTTTATGGCGGTAGACTACCAAGGATGGCTTCAGCAGCAAATATAATAGGCGCTTATGGGCTTCTCAAAAAAAACTATTTAGCAGACTCCGATGCGTTTTTTGTTTATAATATTTATCCATAAGTGTCTTTTTAGAACAGGTATTAACACTAGAGTACACGCGTGGCCTACTATAGTAGACCATGGTGACATACAAGATTGTAATTTTTTTATTTCGCGCGATAACACGTTGTGCCTCAAGCTATTCCTCGTAAAGACAATTACGCTTAAGGTCAGTGACAGGTGCGACTCCAGCGCGTACGGACGAGTCCACTATTTGGCGCCAAAACTGCAGGACTACCATTGGAGTCCGCACGAGCACTGGCGTAACAAATAAATGTAGGTGACTATAATATGATAATATGTATAAAATATTATAAAATGTTTCTAATGTTGTGTTCTTTGTTTTATAGGTAAGGTTTCAGTTTGATATTGAAATAATAAGTCTAAAAAGATGTTTTTTTAAGTTTTGGAAAGAAATTCCTCAATAGTGCCATATTTTTGTTAAGTTTTTGATTTGTTAATTATTTCCTAGTTTAAAAAGCAAATAAATGCTTAAACTGTGTTCTTAACATAAGACTAATAAATAAAGAACTGATACTAAATACTATTTTATTCATATCGTACGTAAACAAAAAATAAACATGTTTTTTATAAGGCCTACTATAGTCGGCCACGCGAGCACTCGTGCTAAAAAAACAGGCGCGTGTACTGTAGTGTTAAGAAATGTTTACAGCTTTAGACCACGAGGGGGCGCTACAGTAGTTTTCCGCACTCGCGACTCCTTTAGTTACTTTCTTGCCAGCGCGAGTCGAATTAAGAATATTAATTTAAATTTGAATTGGTAAGTTGTTCGAAAGCTTTCCAAAATAATAGAGATTCATTCGATAGTGGGCCGCGAGCCAGGACAGAGGTCCTTTTTCCAAGTGTATTAATATTTGTTATCCGCGCGTCAGGGCAGATATCCCTAAAAACGCTATCTTATGGCAAGAAAGTGATATCGTTAGATTCAATGAAGAAATGATAATCAGTCAGCCGACAGAGCTATCTCCGTGTCCTTGCGTATTAAAAATAAGCTCATATTCGATGATATTTAATACGTATATGTGTCGTAGGATAATTTGATAATCCGTCGTTTCGCGAAAATCCTAGGAATATTAGATACTATGGAGTAGAAAACTCCTAATAAAACCAAATCGAACGGAGCCCCGCTTCGTTAGGTAGGTTAGGTTTGGTTAGCATGTCTTTTTCTACCGTAAAAAGGAGCCCCGTTCGATTTGGTTTTATTAGGAGTTTTCTACTCCATAGTATCTAATATTCCTAGGATTTTCGCAAAACGACGGATTATCAAATTATCCTGCGACATATGCATCTTTCATTTTAAAATAATAAGCTAGAGCTACATCCCCACAGCGTATCATAGACGACGTCGCAGTAGCCAGGATGCGCTGAGGGCTTCTCAGATTTCTCAGGAACTATTTAACCGATTCCACTGCGTTCTATTGCTTTGTATAAGTGTTTTATTTGAGAGCGTCGGTGGCGTAATGGCTAGGGCCGCCGCCTCCTGTCCGGGAGGTCGTGGTTTCGAACCTGCCATTTACCAATGTGATTTTGAATTAAGATTTCATATGTACGTTTATCCGATGCTCTTACGGTGAAGGAAAACATCGTTAGGAAACCTGCGCACGCCTGCGAAGAAACTCGCAGGTTGTGTGTGAAGTCGACCAACCCGCACTGGGCGCGCGTGGTTGACTAAGGCCCAATCGCCCTAATTCAGGGTAGGCTCGAGCCCCTCGGTAGGGACGTGTATGAGTTGAAATGAAGTGTTTTATTTAACTGACTGCCCAAAAAGGAGGGTAATGTTTGTATGTATGTATGTTCGTTTTTTTGGCTGAGTCTCTAGCCTAAACGGTTTTATTGATGTTGGAGTCGTTAGATTTGTCTTAATCCCGAAAGTGACATGGGATTCATTTTAATATCCTCATACACAAATTGTATCAAAAATGGTTTAGTACTTTTTAGCAAATTTACGAAAACAAAAATAGCAAAATTGTAGTGTTTTGTGATTGAATTTCGTTGCTTTTAACGTGTTTAGCTTGATCAAATTCCAACTAAGTTTCAAAATATTCAGTTTGTGTTTACCAATAAATTAATTTTACCCACCTCGGGTCACTTTACATAACTAGCAAAATACAAACTTTTGGTAAACAAGAATTTGTGCTAACCGCAAATTCTGACCTATGTACACAAAACCCCGAGCGATTTTAGTTCGTTTATGCCTCATAACACTAAAATAAATTTTGTACATAACACTAAAATCAATATTGTACATAACAATGGGACGACGATTATTATTTTACTAATTGAGTTGCAGCCTATGTCTGTTGGCAACGGCCCAACCACGGTTGCTTTTCAGTTCAGCCGGATTATACGATCGTTGTATGACGAGATGGCTAGGCTAGCCCATTGATTTGGGATTATTTCCGCCTAGACTGGCATAATTCTAAATTATGTTGTCCGTTGTTTTTGGTTAGTTTTGTACCAGATAAGTACCTAGTCGTTTTGTGAATGCAAGCGTAAGTTTTGTGTTTTACATACTGCTTTTTGATTGAATATTTTTTTAAAAGCATTTAAACCTTTTATGGTGAAATTTAAGTCCATTATAAGCGGCATGGTGGACGCTACTGATAAATAAATTATGTTTATAAATCAATAATATTTAGTATTAAATTAAGTATTAATTAAATATTAAAAATAGACATTATTAGTTAATCTTATTTAAATAAAAATGAACTCCTGTTTCATCTGGTCATCGCATTACGAGTGAACGGCTGGACCGATTTCGCTAATTTTTTTTTGTTCGTTATTGTCAGGAGAAGGTTCTTATGTAGGGTAGGGTAGGGTAGTTTAGTGTAGTTTCGTATAGTATAGTGTAGTGTAGTGTAGGTTAAGGTAGGGTAGGGTAGTGTAGAGTCGCGTAGTGTAGGGTAGGGTAGGGTAGTGTAGGGTGGGGTAGGGTATAGTAGGGTAGGGTAGTGTAGTGTAGTGTAAGAAAAAAAATGTTGCCATTGTTTAATTGGTTTCAATGTAATCAGAGTTTACAAAATACATTTCAATAAAGTTGCTCAAAAAGTGGTATTTTATTGATCATCATCATATGTACGAGTGTAAGCCGAAAGACGTCCACCGCTAGACGAAGGCCTCCCCCCAAAATTTCCACCAGGTCGTCAGTCACCGAATTGGAGGCCTGCCTACACTGCGCGGTTGCAACTCAATAATAATGTTGATCGTGATAAGCCCCGCTCACTGCTACTTAAAATCCCGCTGGAGTTCATAAATCCCATACAAACGGAGGATTTGATTCATTTGTTAACCAAAAACCGATTTTGAAATGATTGTATATCAATAGTATATCAGTGTCTGTACCGCATCACTTTTTTGAAAAACGAAACAGGAATAAATTATTAATCAAAAAACTTGTTTTAAGGTAAATTTATTGGAATTAAATAGATTCCTGTTTCGTTTTTCAAAAAAGTGATGCAATACCGACACAGATATACGTCATCCGATTATAGATATAAAACTATTTCAAAATCGTTTCTTTGTTTAACAAATGAATCAGATACTACGTTTGTATGGGATTTTTGAACTCCAGCGGGCTCTTAATTTTATAGTTATGTGAGCTGTGTCGGTTACCTTTGTTTTCAGGACCTACTCATTTCTGATTCGATCGCGTAGGGAAACTTCGAGCATAGCTCGCTCCATCGCGCTTTGGGTGACCTTGAGCATTCTATTCAGCAACCGATCAGTTTGTAGGGTTCCGTAGCCAAAGGGTAACAACGGGACCCTATTTCTAAGACTTCGCTGTCTGTCCTTCTGTCCGCCTCTCACCAGGCTGTATTTCATGAACCGTGATACCTAGACAGTTGAAATTTTTATAGATGATGTATTTCTGTTTATAACAACAAATACAAAAAATTAGCAAAAGTAAAAGTGTCCATACAAAAAATGTGTTTCTTTTGAAACGTGAAGAAAATAGCGCCATCTAGTATGATAGTACGGAACTGAAGAAACTAGCGCTATCAGAGTAAGGAACCCTATGTGTACGATTCTGACTCGCACTCGGCCGGTTTTTCACTATAATGTAATAAAAACATTATTGGTTGCCGAAAGTAGATGAGTCCATGAGTCGATTCAAATCTTTATCATATTTCTGCAAATGAAATCTATATATATATAAAAATGAATTGCTGTTCGTTAGTCTCGCTAAAACTCGAGAACGGCTGGACCGATTTGACTAATTTTGGTATTGAATTATTTGTGTAAGACCAGTGAAGGTTTAAAGGGTGAATAAATATGAAAATGCTCGGAATTAAATAAAAAATAAAAAATATCAGTCAAAAAATAATTGGTTTTAGGGTAGGGTAGGGTAGTGTAGGGTAGGGTAATGTAGTGTAGGGTAATGTAGTGTAAGTTAGGGTAGTGTAGTGTAAGGTGGAACGAAGTTCGCCGGGACAGCTAGTATTAAATACATATCTTTTTAGGGTTCCGTAGTAAACAAGGAACCCTGATAGTTACGCCACGTCTGTGCGTCTGTCTGTTCGCGGCTTATTTCAGAGACTATTACTACTAGAATGCAATATTTTGGCATGACTATACGTATTAATTACGAAGACAAAATGTAAAAATAAATCAAGAGGGTATCTCCCCTACATGTAAAGAGGTGGTGATTTTAATTGTTGACATACACTATCTTGTGGGTTATTGTTGACATACACTATCTTCTGGGTTATTGTTGACATACACTATCTTGTGGGTTATTGTTGACTACGTATTTTAACTGCTGAGGGTTTGCTACAAGCATTTTTCGTTTGCGAAAAATTAAGATTAAAAGTAATAATTTTTGTTAGAATGTGTCCCCACCCTTGTTAAGTTAAATACAATCGGGTATGACGACTTTCTTGTTTCAGGGTTTTTCATTTCCAAATTACACAGAAACGCAGGCGGGTTTTTTAGTTTTTTAAATTACCGTTTTTTATTTTATATATTTTTAGTTTTATTATTGAATAAGTTTGTATAGTAACCTCTTTCAGCTAAACCGCTAATTCAGGACATTTGAAATTATTGTAAGTAGTAGGACATATGATTTCTTTAAAAGGGTAACTATCGCGGCTAAGTAGGCTTTCTTAGTTTAGGAGTAATAGTCGACCAACTTAAGATGTGCCGTTGGATTTGTAATAAATTCATAGATTTTCAATACAAAATATTATATTACCAAATGCAAAAACAATTTTGTTATTTTAAATATGCATTTTTTTAAGACTACGGAACCCTTCTTTGCGCAAGTCCAACTCGCACTTGGCCGGTACATTTTATTGACAATTGGTAAGCATTTGGTTTGTCATCATCTCACCTGATGGTAAGCTACGATGATGACGAAGATGGAAGAGGGCTTACCAATATTTATTAACGCAATGGGGAAATGGCTTATATCTTCAAGCCAGAACACATCAATGCTATTGTGGCGACATCTGCAGTACCCGCCACTAACAACAACATACCACAGCTCAAGACTGAACCATCGATCAAACTATATGGAAAATTTCATCTTCATCTCGATAGATGGCACCATTATCGCTATTAACAAAGCATCTACAACGCACTATCAACATTTCCTTGCTCATAAGTATATATACAAACACCAGCCATACACGGTAGTAACTGCCCGGTGAAGTTGTAAAGGCCCCAATGGCCAAC
This sequence comes from Coleophora flavipennella, assembly GCA_947284805.1. Classification (NCBI taxonomy): domain Eukaryota; kingdom Metazoa; phylum Arthropoda; class Insecta; order Lepidoptera; family Coleophoridae; genus Coleophora; species Coleophora flavipennella. The sequence continues at coordinate 10,179,230 of OX369305.1, forward strand.
AACAAGCTTGTCCTTTCGAAAAAAAAAATACACTGTTGGTCCACGGCCGGACCCCAGGCACACCACCTCGCCTGGCGGAGATATCTCCCATTGTTCTCGAGTGTAGGAGCACATCCGTCCCTACACTATTAACATTGATGTTAGGCGGCAAGACTTAGATCAAATGATGGTAGCTAGCCAGGCGGGCTTAGAAAATGCCCTACTACCATTAGCCAAAAACCACTATCGTTACGTTCAGATTATCTCCCTTCTTAGTATCCTAACTTCTTTTCCAAGTAGGTAATTGCGTAACTTGATATTATGTTCGCAAACACAAAAAAAAATCTCTTTTCTCTTTTCCTTTCTCTTCTATGTGTAATATCCATCTCTTTCAGGCGCGGGGCAAAACATCTAATTCACGGCGCACATATATTAAAAGCAGACTTCATTAAGCATTAAACAGGCAATAACAAGCGAAATTAAGCTCTCTCTCTCTTTCAGGTTGTGGTCAGGAGGGAACTATAGGGGTACAAAGGTATGGTGCCCTTTACAGGGGGGATTGTAAATTCTGAATGGCTGTGCTTTAGGTGAAAAAGTATCATCATCATATCAGCCGAAAAACGTCCACTGCTGAACAAAGGCCTCCCCCAAGGATTTCCACGACGACCGGTCCTGCGCCGCCCGCATCTAGCGGCTTCCCTAGATCTTTACTAGGTCGTCAGTCCACCGCGTGGGAGGCATGCTACGCTACTTACTATCAGGTGAGATGATGCCAAGGGCAAAAAAATAAAAAACCAACCAAGTGCGAGTCAGAACCGCACAAAAAGGGTTCCGTACCATCATACTAGATGGCGCAAGCACAAAGAGTTCCACACCATCGTACAAGATGGCGCTGGTTTCTTCACGTTTAAAAAAAACACGTTTTTTGTATGGAGATCCCCCTTATTTTTTACTTTTTCTATTTTTTTTGTATTTTTTGTTAAAGCGGTAACAGAAATACATCATCTGTGTAAATTTTAACTGTTTAGCTATCACGGTTCATGAAATACAACCGGTGACAGACGGAAAGACAGACGAAGAGCGGAGTCTTAGTAATAGGGTCCCGTTTTCCCCTATAGGTACGGAATCCTAAAAAAGAATATGCCTGAGAGTATTGCCTATCATTTGTAGGATATGGGAATATGGTTTATTTTAAATACTCAACCTGACTGTCAGGCCTGTCACATTAGGTACAGTCATAGATATAGGTGAAGCTAATATAAAACGTATCGCCTTCTGTAATGTAAAGCTTAAATATATCAATTTATATCACCGCTTTCACTGGAGCCACTCCCTTACCCTTACCGCTATAATACGGATAATGAAGATGAACGAGAGGCCAAGTTCAGTGATAATGGGGATTAGTTCCTGCGTTTGCTTTAACGCTCGCTGTATCACTGGGTTCACTAAGATTCATATACATTTTCATAAAGGTTAACTGCATCGGAGTAGGAAGAAGATCTATAGTAAATTTCCATTGGAGTAGAAAGAATATCTATAGCCATTTTCCATTGGAGTAGGAAGAATATCTTTAGTCATTTTCCATTAGAGTAGGAAGAATATCTTTAGTCATTTTCCATTAGAGTAGGAAGAATATCTATAAACATTTTCCATTGGAGTTGGAAGAATATCTACAGCCATTTCCCATTGGAGTAGAAAGAATATCTATAGCCATTTTCCTTTCGAGTAGCAAGAATATCTGTAGCCATTTTCTATTGGTGTAAGAAGAATATCTATAGTCATTTTCCATTGGGGTAGGAAAAATATATATAGCCACTTTCCATTGGAGTATGAAGAATATCTATAGCTATTTTCTTACTGAACCGATCGCTTTACGGACACGACACCGAGGGACTTTCTAAAAACCAGCTATGCAGTTCATCCTGCAGATTATTGTGAGCAAAGTACATTTTGAGGTCTCACTACACCGATTCCGTCAGTTTTATTGTTTTGCTGTTTATGTGTTTATTTATATATTTTTTAGCATTTTTATATCTTGTAAAATCGGTATATGTTTATGTCAAAAATCTGTCCATTGCCTATCTTCTACCATAGTCACCAGCGCCAATTTAACTAATAACTTTCTCTAAGCACAAAATATTGAACTCTCTATTCAAGCAACTTCATAATATCAGCCGAAAAACCTCCATAGTTGGACCAAATCCTCCCCAAGGATTTTTACAATGACTGGTGATCCGCTATTCTCATCCGGCGGCTTACCGCGACCCTCTCCAGGTCGTCGGTCCACCGAGTGGGAGGCCTGCTTCGTCTGCCGGTGCGCGGTCACCAATCGAGAAATTCACTGCCTCAACGGTCATCTGTTCTACGAGCTATCTGTCTAGGCCACTGCCACTGAAGTTTATCGATTCTGTGAGCTATATCGGTTATCTGTGGTTCTCCTGCGGATTTCCTCATTTCTGATCGGTAACGAATAAGAAAAAATCGTATTCACTGGACTTACCGGTAGTTTTGCTGTTTCATACGCAGATATATTTTTTTTGCACTAGACATTTTTTTTGTTTTGTATTTTGCACAGAGATGGCTGAGGGAGTGGGAAATGACATAGACTGCTAATCAGAATAGCCCGATCTGGGATAGGGAGAAAACTAATGACCACGCTCACGAGCCGCTTTTGGCTCTCGCACCACTCACCCGCAAAGACAGTCATATAAACGATTTCCACGGGGGTGAAGCCGCGACCAAAAGCTGGTTATTTGTAAAATACAAAATTTCCTGAGTCTGTATTTTTAACAGTAACTAAGTATTCTCGACAGCACATATTTATTTCATAATTTTGACACCAGCCATTGCAAGAGATTGTACACCAGCAACTCTATTGGTAAAATTCGACAAATATTTACACGTTATTGCTCCTAAAACATACTTTGAATTCCCGAAAAAATGTTCCGAGCAATTAAACTTTGTAACCTAATTTAAAAAAAAAACTTAACAGAAAGCCTTCTATTCAATAGATGTGATTTTCGCATGCAAATCGTTGACAAAAACTAACAGAAACTTATTATATATCAACATTACGAAAACAATGTGATATAATTAAGTATATAAATCATATACCTAATTATTTCATAATCTTTATACAAATAAAATTTTAACCGCCTCCGTGGCATAATGGTTGGTCCATAATGGTTAGTCGTAGGGTCGACTTGTAAGACTCGGTTTGGTTGGTGGCATTTTCTATGCCCGCTTGGCTAGCTACCATCATCTTATCTAAGACTTGACGCCAAACATCAGTGTTAAAAACATTGTTGTGATCCGGCTTGAAGATAAGATAGCCGGTTCTCCATTGCGTTGGGGAATCTTCCGTAAGTCCGCTTCCATCTTCGGCATCAACGTCACTTACCATCAGGTGAGATAATGCCAAAGGCTTACCATTTATGCATAAAAAAAAACAATGAATCGCCGAAATTTATGTATGCGCATAACTTTGGAAAGTCTGCACCAAATTGGATAATTATTTATTTTTCATGACAAGTTTTTTTTATAAAGTATATTTTCTTTAAATCATGCAGTTTAGTGTAGTTTAGTGCAGTGTAGTGTTTATATAAAAGTAGAGTTTCTGAGGCGTTACGCAGTACGCCGGGTCTGCTAGTGTAGCTATATTAAAAGACCTTATAAAATTTCAGTTATACTCCCTTTATTACGTTAACTTACCTTATATATATTAATAATATTTAACTTGTAATTTTCTTTACCGAAAAAAAAATTAATTGAAAAACACCGACCAAGTGTCATTAGTACTCGCGCTAATGATGCCGGAGTAAATGAAAAATATATTTGATGTCTTTTTTTAAAATAAATAGGTATCAATCATTGTTGTACTCGTGTTGAGAAAATTTGATGGTACGGAGCCTTCGGTGCACGAGTCCGACTCGCACATGGCCGGTTTTTTTTAAGTGTCAATTCAACCATATTTATAAAATATTTATAAAATTATATCAGAAGTTAATCATAAACTTTTTAAATAAAATAATGAACGACACCCGCTGATCTGACTCTCAAGCAAGCAAACCTCCGCTTTTTGTCGCAACGTCAGCGCACGTCAGGCGTCAGTGCCCGCGTCAACGTCACTCCAACGTCACTACACGGATTTGCTGGTTTTTGCGGGATTGTGCCATTGTTAGCATTATTTTGGGAGAGTTAGGTGAGATTAGGTGTTTGTTTACTTGAATAAGTCGGAAAACCACGAAACACCATTGTAAGGCTTGAATAATTTCAACTAAATATTCCTACCTAACAATATCATTAACCTTAAACATCTCTGAAAGGCATTAATTATTCTTAAACAGTTTTTTTTTTGAAAGGTATGATCTGGCTCGATGTCATCTCCAACAACAATATTTTGAAACTAACGAACTAACGTCCCCTATGTTCACAACACCGTTCGAAGGCCTTATCAAAGATGCATGCTGGGCCCATAGATTTATGTGTCTCAGGCCCACAGGTGGGGAAGTGAAATCGGATGCGACACCCAGTGCTAAGTTTAAGTGCTACGCGAATAAAATTTGAAGCCTAGGTTCCGTAAACGGAGACACAAGCTAGGACAGGACGGACACAGGGGATACGGAGTCTCCTACAGTCCCCGTGGACTGTTTCCGGTACATTGGGTACAAACAATCTGCAATAAAGACAAATACACAAGCAATAACAATTTACATCTAGCTACTCACCTATCAATGCAATGCCGAAATCGATGTAGGTCGTTTGTAGTTAGGTGGTCAAGGTAAGTAGGTGTCAAGTGTTTTGTGTAGTGAGTTGTATATGTATGAATGAATGTCACAAGACCTGGTTTTCCACTTTAAAGGTGCAGCAATACATACATTTCTCACTATCCAACATCCAGTACATACATATTTCATTAAATTGAAACTTAAAGGTAACTGCTGAATGTCTAATATGACCCAAAAACGCATTAAGTGAAGGTCAATAGTCATCTTTAGATTTTAATAACAACAATGAAACCAAGCAAATTAGAAACGCACTTTATAGAGCAACAAACTAAAGCACAAAAAATTAAATCAGAAACAGCCCTCTCTAAGCGCTAAGCGTACCTAAGAAAACGGTCCCTCAGTTAATCAAGCGCTATTTGATTTCTTAGCAATTACACTAATGAAATTTCTTGGCCTGAGGCTCGGCGTCATGACACGTCGAGTGAGATCTCGACCCGCGTCACGCGACGCTGACGGTGCGTCTAGGGACTGAATTACTAAGGATTAGGGACTTGGGTTTGAGAAAAGTATTATTTTTGAGAAAAAGGTTGGTTCTTTGCACACAAGGTGATGGTTTATTTACTTATTGTTTTCAGTTGAAAATAACTATACTTCTGTACTAATATTGTGAAGCTTATCAATTGCTAAGCCTATGTGGCAGTAGGCAGCGAACATAGCTCGTAGAACAAATTTCCGTTGGGGTAGGTAGTAAAGTTCTCGAGTGGCAGCCGCGCACTGGAAGACTTTATATTGTAAAGAGATAAAGTTTTTATGTTTCTATGTAGGTTGGATGCGGGCAGCGCAGGACATGTCGTCGTGGAAATCCTTGGAGGAGGCCAATTAATGATGATGTAGGACAGAATATTTGAAACTACTCATCCGGTTTAAAAAAAAACTTTCACCATAATAGTTATACTGGAATATCAAGATGAACATAGGCTAAAAAAAACCCCGCTCACACTCGGTATCTGCGAGGGCGAAGCCGCGGCTTGTGTAATTATAGAACGTTATGGTAAGTATCTACTTATTCCGTTAATATGTATTTGAGAAAGCATCTTGAATGTGAGTAGCTCAGAATATATAAAATAAAATTAATTCAATCTAACTAAAATTGTATCCAAATCCTTTCCGTAGTTTAAGCGCTAGAGCACCGGACGGATGCAAAGACACACACATACCTAAGTATTTTTTGTTTTGTAGACTTTATTAGTGTAAGATAATCGATTCCATCAAAATGTCAACTTCGTTATTTTTGCCATCACAATAATTTCGTCACTCCATCGTCGCTCGCTACCACGCGTTCCTCAATAGCTCAAAATAAAAACGCCGATACAGTTCACAAACATAATACCTGAATTTACCTTTTGGCCCTAAACCGAACTTGAAGTGAATCCCCATAACTTCCACGATCTGCTTGCATTAACCAGTCCCATAATTTAAGGCCCTTACGGCCATAAGCCGCTGAAATATGAATTTATAGCGACCCCCGAACACAAGATTTGGTTACAAAATAAAATTCCAACCGTATTTTTTCATTTGGTAACACCGGCAATCTTTACGACGAAATATTTTCGGATTCCGAAGTTGGAGTATATGGGAAAAAATATTAAGTGATATGAGATTTTATTAGGTTTGCCTGGGAGAAAACTCATCACATTACACACAAGAATAAACAAATTTGTAATATGTATCAGCTATTTTAGTTTAGGTATGTACTTACTCCTTGGGAACGAGATCAAAATGTTTCAATTTATTGTACCTACTTTAAAACCACGAATAATGTTCTAATAATATATATAGGTACTTAAAGTTTTAGTATTTAGTTAGTACTAGCTTTTACTTGCGGCTTCTTTGACATCGTTTTTATTTTTGACATCGTCTTTGAGGATGAGTGTTGCGCAAGCTGCAAGCGGCTAAATCCTAAATTTTAAGTAAGGATTATTTGCCAAAAGTCACGCTGCTCCAACTCAATGATTCATCATCATCATCATCATATCAGCCGAAGGACGTCCACTCCTGGGCATAGGCCTCCCCCAAGGATTTCCACGACGACCGGTTCTGCGCTGCCCGTATCCAGCGGCTTCCCGCGACCTTCACCAGGTCATCGGTCCACCGAGTGGGAGGCCTGCCTACACTACAGATGGCTGTTGGGGCAGTAAAGTTCTCGAGTGGCGACCACGCACCGGAAAACGTAGTGTAACTCGATGATTACAGAATAGTAAATACACTTTTTACCCGACTGTCCCAAGAAGAGGGTAATATTCTTTGGATGTGCGTATGTATAGAACAGAATAAATGTTTATTCAGTGATAAGTATCTATTACTAATTATTATTTTTAACTAACACTTTGTACATATCACTGAAAAGGTGGTGCTGCTGTCATCAGACAGACCACAGCGTTGATTTTCAGCTACCAAGTTGTATGTATATAAATATCTTAATATATATAAATCTCGTGTCACAATGTTTGTCCTCAATGGACTCCTAAACCACTTAACCGATTATAATAAAATTCGCACACCATGTGCAGTTCGATCCAACTTGAGAGATAGGATAGGGTAGGGTAGGGTAGTGTAGGGTAGGGTAGTGTAGGGTAGGGTAGGGTAGTGTAGTGTAGGGTAGTGTAGAGTAGTGTAGGGTAGGGTAGTGTAGTGTAGTGTATGTAGGGTAGGGTAGGGTAGTGTAGGGTAGGGTAGTGTAGTGAGTGTAGGGTAGTGTAGGGTAGGGCAGGGCAGTGTAATGTAATGTAAGGCGGTACGAAGTTCGCCGGGACAGCTAGTATGTTTATATGTATGTTTTTTTGGCTGCGTCTGTAGCTTCAACATTTTGGAGTGCGAGATGTTGTTGGATACGTCATGATCCCGTGATTGATACTAGAAAGCATACATTTTACCCCACTGCCCAAAAAAGTGTGGTTATGTTTGTATCTAGTCCGGTTTTAATTATTTTAATTAAATTGGTGAGCTTTTTATTTGTTTTTTAGGCAAGACAAATAGGTCTCCAAATGTTTCCCTCGTTATAATTTTGAGCTAAAGTGTTCCCGTCCCTCCTTTAGAGTCCCTAATCTAATCAATTTTCCTCTCCTTATTAATTGTACACTTAATACTGAATTAAACAGCTGTCAAACCTTCGAAACACTACTTCCAAGGACATTGCGCTGACAAATACACCCACAAGCGGAGTAATCGTTCGTAATCCGCACCAATTATAACTAAAAGCCTGGATTTCATAGACAATCAAAGAGAATAATTTGGGCAACGATTATCTCGAGGACCCCGAAGAGGCACCTCCTAGAGGCCCGTTTAATTAATGAAGTCCTCAAGGTCCTCTACAGTTCTCCAAGAGGACGCAATCGGAGAACATTTTGTTGTTGTTGGAAATTTCTTGTAATTTTGAACGGAAATATTTAAGTAGGTACCTTCTTCTTATCTTTCTCTCAGAATCAAAGAACCAATATACGAGTCGAGAAAAAATAATTTTGAACAAAAAATAACCGACTTTAAACATAAAACTAAGGTTCCCCTCGATATCTCTGAGATGCCATCATTTAATCCTGGTTTCCTTATCATAGTAACACCCTTGGAATATCTTCTTTCCAACAAAAAAATAATCATCAAAATCGATTCATAAACGACGAAGTTATCCGTGAACACACATAAAAATATGTACCTACGGTCTAATTGAAAAAACCTCCTCCTATTTTTTGTCTGGAGGTTTTTTTTCTATTATTAAAAATTTTAGTGCGTTTGACTGCACCTCACCTGATGGTAAGTGCCCATGAATCCGAGGAACTAACAAGCAAGCTCAAATAGTGCCTAATCACTCTCGATTTCCTATAATTATTTCGGTTAAAAATTAATTCTTAAGCAGCGTAGGTCACAAGTTTAAACTTTGGGTCATGATCGAAACCACAAGTCTGTCTTGCCATTTCAGTAAAAACTTTCTATTTACTGGGTTTGCTGCAAGGAAATTATGTAAAAATAAAATATAACCCGACTGAATAAAAACATAATTCCTCTTTTTGATTAGTCGGGTAAAATGTGTTACACATGGGATCAAGACAAATCTAACGACATCTCGCACTCCAAAACCCATGAAGCCTTTGAGACAACGGTGTCAGCCAAAGAACAGACATACGTACATACATACATATATGCATACATTTAAAAAACATTGCCCTCTTTTCTGGGTACTCGGGAAATAGCCTGAATAACCGCCTCCGTGGCGTATTGTTAGTACATTCGCTTCACACCAGGAGGTCTCGGGTTCAATTCCCGGCTGGGTCAACTTCGTAACTCGGTTTTGTTGGTGGTAAAGCACCTTATCTAAGTCTTGCCGCCAAACATCAGTGTTAACAGCATTAATGTGTTTCGGCTTGAAGATAAGGTAGCCAGATCTCCATTGCGTTGGGGAAGCATAACGATTATTATCGATTTATCGACCATAATCAAACCTAACGAACCTATTTTCACTCAATGTGTTATAACGACATTTTACTTCACTTTTATCTTCAATACTAGATTTTTCCCGCGGCTTCGCCCGCTTGGACATCGTTTTTATGACTGTCTTTGAGAGTGAGTGGTGCGCGAGCGGCAAGCGGCTCACGAGGGTGGACATTAGTTTTTTTTTCTGATCCCTATCCCAGATCGAGCTATTCTGATTAGTAGTCGATGTCACTTCCCATTCCCTCAACCATCTCTGTGCAAAAAATCACAACAATTATTGTTCCGTTGCGATGTTAAAGAAATGAACCAAAAAGACTATGTTTTAGTTCCCTCAGGAACTGCATCAGACTTTGCTTTTTTCACGAGTATAAAATTAGCCCTTGTCCTTTTCCGTGACACAGGCTACCTGTATGCCAAATTTCATCAAGATTGGTCAAGGTGTTTAAGCGTGAGAAGGTAACAAAAAACACATTTTTACATTTATAGTATTAAGTAAGGATTATTTGCTTATAGACACGCTGCTAATAGTTGTCAATAAACTAAGCTAGTTTGCTAAGTTGGTCAATAAACTGTAGAATAAAATAAACAAATAAATCAACGACATTTTTTCCAACTTGATTCCACTTTTTACCCGACTCTTCAAAGAGGAGGGTAGTGGTTTCGGGTGAATGTATGTAGATATAAAGTAGAATAAAATAAATGTTTATTCGGTGATAAGGGGCTATTCATAAATTACGTCATTTCAAATTAGGGCGGGGGGGTCTGGACATCGGATGATGGTAGCATGACGTAGGAGGAAACGGGGCCATTCGAAGCATGATTTTTTGATGATTTTAGGAGGGGGGGGGGGCTCAAAAATCGTCAAATATCGATTACGTAATTTATGGACAGCCCCTAAGTATCACTAAATATCCTAATTTGATGATTTCTTGATCTGATCAACCATATTATGAAATGGTAAATTCTGTGATATCGGCACGATATACAGGGTGTAACAAAATTGGTGTAGGTCCCGTTAACTGGGGCTTTTACTCGTCATACTGAACAACTTTCCCAAAGGAAACCATATAAAATTCTTAAAAAAAAATTGGACCCTCCACACTAAAATGCACAAAATCGATCGATCAGCTGATCGATTTGTATGAAAAGTAAAAAAAAATACGTTTGCAGCAAAGTCGTCGAACAAAAGTTCTTTAGTACGATGAGTAGAAGCCTCAGTTAACGGGACCTACACCAATTTAGTAACAACCTGTATACATATGCCAAATTACAGCTTTCAAGTACTAACAGACGGACGGACGTAGCGAAACTATAAGGGTTTTTGTTGACTACAGACCCTAAAAACATTTAGTTGAAATGAGAAATTATTTTTTGAAGTTGGTCAATAAACTGTAGAATAAAATAAACAAACAAATCAACGACATTTTAAATATACAGGTACTTTCTTTTTACAATATAGTTACCAGTTTTTATTGCAATGAGTGCTCAAAGACTTGTAAATCAAAGACCTTATGTTATCTAGTCTAATACTACAGTATTCAGTTACTTTGAATTTAAAGAAATAGTCTTGGTAACTTTGTTCTTGGCATTTGAAATAGCCTACGCTGCTGTCTAGACGATCAAATGAGTCTAGAAGAACTTTGAACAAGTATAGAATAACAATTTTTAGTCGTAAATTTTTGATTGCAACTCCAACTGACTTATTAGTATGTAAATGCTACTATAACTCAAATTTAACGGATAATTCCTTATAAATTGGAAATTGTATGGCATTTGTGACATTTGATATCTTAGTTATTTTATTGGATTATGAAACTGAAATGACATTAAATTTTATAATGTAAACTACTTATTTACCTAATAATTACTAGATCTATTTAATGTTAAAAATGTTGATGTATTTGTATGCAAATTACTGGCTAAGTTGAGACTATCTAGAATTTTTAAGATCTTTGAACATGGTACACATATTTTACAAAAAAACTTTTGAATAATTGAAATTTTCAGGGTTCCGTACTTAAAGGGTGCCATCGGGACCCTCTTACAAAGCCTCCACTGTTAATTGGTCCGTCCGTTTGCCTGTTAGCCGGCTGTATTTTACTAACCGTGATAGGGTAGATCATGAAATTTTTACAGACTATGTATTTCTATAACCGCTTTAACAACAAATCATAAAAAATAAAATAAAATAAAAGTTAAAGGAGGCCCCCTATACCAGAAACGTGATTGTTTAGGGTTCCGTACCCAAAGGGTAAAAACGGGACCCTATTACTAAGACTTCACTGTCCGTCCGTCAGTCTGTCTGTTCGTCTGACACTAGGCTGTATTTCATGAACCGTGATAGCTAGACAGTGGAAATTTTCACATAATTATGATGTATTTCCGTTGCCGCTATAACAACAAATACTAAAAATTAGAAAAAGTGAAAAAATAAGGGGGGTCTCCATACAAAAAACGTGTTTTTTTAAACGTGAAAAAACTAGCGCCATCTAGCATAATAGTACGGAACCCCTTGAACAAGCGCTATCTAGTATGATGGAAGAGAATCCTATGTGTGCTGTTCACTTAGCCGGTTTTTCTCGTGTACGATGGTACGGAACCCTTCGTGTGCGAGTCCGACTTGCACTTAGCCGTTTTTTTTCTGTTGGCTTCCTCATCTGTGCTATGTACCCATACAGCGTGTAACAACATTGGTGTAGGTCCCGTTAACTGGGGGTTCTACTCATCATAATGGTTATAGTAAATTTTCAAAAAAAATACATATTATGGACTCTCCATACAAAATTGCTCAAAACTGGTGGATCAGCTGATCGATTTTTATGAGGTTAATTTATTTTTGCGATTTCAGTAGTAATAGAAAAAAAGTTGTTCAGTGTGTTATGTAAGAGCCGTAGTTAACGGGACCTACATCAATTTTGTTACACCCTGTATATTCTGTACAATAAGTATATTTGATTTGAACAAAATCTTTTATTTAACTTGCAATTTTTGTATGCATGTATGTTAGCTTCAGTGGCTCAACCGGTAACGACTCGGTCGATCTAACCAGAGGTACCGGGTTCAAATCTGGACGGCCAATGTACCAATGAGTTTTTCAAAAAACTTACGTACATAAGACTTACCGATTGCTTTAACGGTGAAGGAAAACATCGTGAGGAAACCTGCACACGCCTGCGAAGAAACTCGAAGGTTGTGTGTGAAGTCGACCAACCCGCACTGGGCCCGCGTGGTCGACTAAGGTCTAATCGCCCTGATTCAGGGTAGGCTCGAGCCCCTCGGTGGGGACGTATATGAGCTGTTATAATAAAAAAAAATGTTAGCTACTTTGATTAAGTAAGTCAAATCTTGCAAGCGATTATAGAGCGACTTCCGGAAACCCGAATGAGCTGAAATTTGGTATGAAGCCGTATTTCCGGCGACACAGACAGTGGACGTCGACAGTTGGACGGTTAAGATTGTGGCAAATTTATTAATTTTTAGTTAGTTCTATATAATTTGGAATGGTTATATTGGAATCTGCTTATACAGGGTGTAACAAAATCGGTGTAGGTCCCGTTAACTGGAGCTTCTACTCATTATACTGAACAACTTTTGTTCTATGAGTTTTCTGAAATCGCAGATAAATTTTAAAACTATTCAAACAAAACGATCGATCAGCTGATTGAGCAATTTTGTGCATTTTTGTATGGAGCGTCTAAATGTTTTTTTTTTGCGATTTGACTTTGGCTTCCTTGGGGAAAGTTGTTCAGTATCATGAGTAGAAGCCCCAGTTAACGGGTCCTACACCAATTTTTTCACACCCTGTATAACAGTGTGCCAGGAGAGATTTTTTTATCCTTTACCTGATGGTAAGTGAGGTGGACGCGGGCTTACCAAGATTCCTCTAGGCAATGAGGAACTGGCTAGCTTAACTTCAAGCCGAAACACATCAATGCTGTTAACATCGATGCTTGGCGGCAAGACTTAGATAAGATTAGGTGGTAGCTAGCCAGGTGTGCTTAAAAAATGCCCTTCCACCAACCAAACTGAGTTGTACAAAGTTAGACTCCGCCAGGAATCACACCCGCGTCCTCCTGATTTGAAGCCAGTGGACTTAACCATTATGCCACGGAGGCTTTAAATATATGCGGTTAAATAAAGAAAGAATGCTTTTTATGCTTCGCCCCACCCAAAGTCAATTCTAGCTTCAGATTATCAACTTTAACAATTTTATGGCAATTTTCAACTTTTCGCTCTCTCTCTCTCTCTCTTATCGTGTGGCACAATTAACCGTTAGGGATAGACGGCGGTTGCCTGCCGTGGCACTTAGCATCACCCGCGGTCAAGTCTAGGGCATTTTAAATTTAAACCTACGGACGTATGTAACGCGACCTTCATACACATCTGGAATCAGATGTGCACGTTTCCTTACGATGTTTTCCTTCACCGTTAAAGCTATCGGTAAGTGTTCGTACGTAAGTTTCGAAAAACTCATTGGTACATTGGCCGTCCGGATTTGAACCCGGGACCTCTGGTTAGGAGGACCGAGTCCCAAGCCACCGAAACTTTGTGCTACTCGAAATCAAGGACCGCCGTTGCGATAGAAGACACCTTCAATTTGTAAACAATTTGTATTATTTCAAACAGAGTTCTCTCAATTATTTTATCGAGTTAATTTGGGTGGTGTTTGCGATATTTTGTTCATTTTCTTTGACAGAGAATCTGGGAAATTTAATGTAGCGTCAAAGATATGGGGTACCTGTGTTTCTGCGTAGAAACGTATTTTTATTTATTTACTAGCTTTTGCACGCGACTTCGCTCGCGTGGGCATCGTTTTTATGACTGTCTCTGAGAGTAAGTACTGCACATACCGCAAGCGGAAAATTAGATATGGACGCAATAATGGCAACTACGGAACCCCACATTGCACGTGGCCCGACACGCACTTGGCCGGTTTTTTTCATATCAATTTAGCATACAGATATAAATTATTACGTAGGCATCCTTTTCATCCAGATGATTTTATTTTTTCTTTATTATGTTGATTTATAAAGTTGTTCGTTTTCGTAGACTATTTATTAAGTTTAAATAAAAAAATATAGTTACGTTTTTTTAATGATTTATACAGACAAAAATACAATGTCATGAATTATTTATAATTATTAATTAATACAGGTTTCTACCTAGTTTGGGAGTTAAGGTTCACAGTCTTTGTAATCTTTGCCTTGTACAATAAAGATTTTATTTATTTATTTAGTCGTTTTCTGTAAGCAGACACGTAACGTTGCGGAATCACAGACCACGTGCGATTACTTATGTTTCGAGCAAGGGTGCGACCCCTGAAAGGTTAAAACGGCTAGTCCGCAACACAACAAAACTAAGTACAGTCGCGCACAACTGCAGTACGGTACAGTGCAGTGCGGTGTGCGCCGCAGATAAACGGCACGGAAACTGGAAGTGCGGCGAACGACAGCGTCCGTTTCCCGCGGAACGACAGCGCGCGCGAACTGTACCTCTGAACAGCTTTGTTGCTGATACTGGTAAGCCATTTCGAAGGAAGTATACCTACCTGCACAATGTGTTTTATATAAAGTGAATTCTATTCTATTCATAACTAGCTTTTGCCTGCGTGGAAATCATTTTTATTATGGCTGTAAAGTACCTTTCATTAGAATTTACAGCAATGTAAACAAATATTGCTGCTTGACATTGGTACCAGATGCCATATTATGTAATTTAATGTTTTTAGAGTTCCGTTCATACAACGGGTGACCAACGGGACCCTATAATTAAGCCTCCGCTGTCTGTCCGTTCGTCTGTCAGCGGGCTGTATTTCATAAACCTTAATAGTTATATAACAGTTGAAGTTATCACATATTGTGTATTTCTATTGCCGCTATAACAAAAAAATTAAAAAATAGGCGTTTTTATTTCATGTGAAAAACGAGTTTTTTTATAGGTCTTTAAAAGTAATTTGATTTAGCTCTATCTTAAAAATGGTAACACATCATCATATTATCAGCCACAAATCGTCCACTGCTGGACAAAGGCCTCCCCCAAGGATTTCCACGCCGACCGGTCCTGCGCTGCCCGCATCCATTGGCTTCCCGCGACCTTCACCAGGTCATCGGTCCACCGCGTGGGAGGTCTGCCTACGCTATGTTTTCCGGTGCGCGGTCGCCACTCGAGAACTTTACAATTGAACACATACAATTGAGAAACTTAGTGTGATAATAGTATTTATACTCCAGTAAAACAACAAATAATAAAAATTGGCCAAGTGTGAGTCGTGCTCCCGCTAATGAGTCGAAACTGAATTACAAAAAACCGGCCAAGTGCGAGTCGGACCATCATACTAGATGGCGCCAGTTTCTTCATGTTTAAAAAAACTGATTTTTTGTACGGAGACCCCCTTATTTTTTTCTTACTTTTTCTAATTTTTTGTTATAGCGGCAACAGAAATACAACATCTGTGAAAATTTCAAATGTCTAGCTATCACGGTTCATGAAATATAGCCTGTTGACAGACGGACGGACAGCGAAGTCTTAGTAATAGGATCCCGTTTTTACCATTTGGGTACGGCACCCTGAAAAAGCATATTTATGACGCTCGCGTTGATGTCTTTTGCTTTTAATATCAATAGGCATCATTATCATTATACTATGTAGTTGTAAGGAGAAGTATGGTGATACGGAACTCTCGGAGTGCTAGTCCGTCACGCACTTGGCCGGTTTTTTTTGTTTATGCTAGTAGCACCTTAGCAGTAGTATTGACTTTTGTAAGTTGATCTATATCACCTATATATCTTTACCATATAGTATTGTAATAAACAGTGTGATGGTAAAGCGACTTGTTTACCGTGTTGGAAAATTCAAAGATACTTTAATCGAGGGTGCATCGGAACTCTTATAGAAAAAAAACACTTCCTGTTTTTCCCATTTTCCATTTCTGGGAAATTTATTTATAATTTTGCTTTACCTCAAAAACTTATTCGGACAGTAACGAACTTTAAAAATAGTCAAATTGATATAGCCGTTTTCAAGTGATGCGTGTTACCAAAGGTTATAATTTAATTTTTATTTAGACTGGTCTAAAAATGAATTAAAATGTCTAACACAATGTGTTTACTTCGAAGCTTGCTACCTGGACTTGTTTTCCGAAATCTATATTTACTTTCTTTGTTGGTCTAATCATATTTAAAATGAAGGAAAATCATGTCATCATAAAAAAAACTTCAACTACTGGACAAATAACACCCCCAAGGATTTCCACTACGACCGGTCCTGCGCTGCCCGCATCCAGCGGCTTCCCGCGATCTTCACCAGGTCGTCAGTCCACCGAGTGGAAGGCCTACCTACGCTACGCTAAGCTATACTTATACGTACCTAATACTTATACGTAGGCATTTATATAAGAAGCTCATAACCTTCCCAAAGGCACCTACACATTCGATTTTTCCCTTACAAGAGGATCGCATCGCCATTCACCTGATTCAATCATGGACTCTTCTTACTTCATCCCGAATAACGTAATTCTTAACATTTACCCGTAGACCCTTTTTTCATAACAGAATTTGGAGATGCCCTACATATTTTCGGGCCGGACGTCCGGTTGCTCGGAGCCTTTCGTAGCCTCTTTCCGGTCCCGGACTAAGTTTGTTGCCCAATTAAACAAATTTCCACAGATAGGACGAATGAAATTCGAACATTAATTCTGTACGCGAGTGTACCCTGAAAGGATTTTTTGCGTGTCTGAATTTTTTATGAAACTTTAATTTGTCACGTTTGGCACTCCGTAAGGGTAGGTGACAGGAAATATTCACAGGAGATAAATCTAAGACTGGTTTATTTCCATCGTTCATTTTGCATTTCCTAGGCCATGAATTAAAGTAAAAAACCGATTAAGCTCGAGTCGGACTCGCGCACTAAAGGTTCCGTACCATCTTCACACAAGTATAACAATTTCGTCACGGGTCGCGTCGGTGGCTCCACCAATAACTTAACAATATTTCCTGTCACCTACCCTTACGGAGTGCCAGACGTGACAAATTAAAATTTCATAAAAAAATCAGACACGCAAAAAATCATTTCAGGGTTAGGACCAGAGTTCTCGGGTTCAAATCCGGATGGCACATGTATCAATGAGTTTTTCAAAAAACTTACGTACATATGGTAAGTATATTATATTGCTTTAATGGTGAAGGAAAATATCGTGAGAAAACCTTCATTCACATCTGATTCCAGATGTAAATGAAGGTCGCGTTGCACACGTCCGTAGGTATAAATCTAAATGCCCTACACGTGACCGCGGGTGATCGTAAGTGCAACACTAGGCAACCGCCGTCTATCCCTTGGATAGCACGGTTAATTGTGCCACACGATAGGAAATAAAGAATCAAGGGACACCAATAAAATGTGTTTTTTTATTCATTTCAGGCTCCTTAGCACTCGCACTTGGTCGTTTTTCAATAATTTTAACCAAATTTGTGTGTTTGTACCGCGATATCTTTGCCAATCGTAAACCGATTTTCATGTTTTTTTTTGTATTTAATAGGGTATGCGTTTAGCTTGCTCCCTTAAAAAAATAACCTTATCATTTACATCAACATTACCTTCATAAATTTTATCAAAATCGGTTCAGTATTAAATTGTTGCGATTGAAGTCGGTCTTCAACGTATTTAGTGACAATTATTTACTTAACTTTAGGGTTTGTACTCTAATCAAACAAATTGCACGCTTGTGTGTATTAGCGTTTTTACAATAAAGAGCAAAATCATAAAAAAAAAATTCATTAACACGTTTCTTGAATGGCGACCCCCTATTTTTATTGTTTTTATTCAGTAGTAAATCAACCATGTACACCACATATTCTGTGAAAACTTTATCCGGCTACCTATTACGGTTCAGAAGTCTAAAAGTCTAAGTTCAAAAAGCGCATGGACCACAGGGATGGACATAGCAGGCTTAGTGCGTATTACTTTAACGTAATTGGTACGGAACCCTGAAAATAATTTAAAACAAAAAACCGACCTCAAATGCACTAGTGGTCACTACGATTTTCGAAGGTTCCCATCGATTTCTCTGGGACGTCATCACCAGATCCTAATTTCCTTATCATGGTACTACCCTTGGGATATCTCCTTTCGAACATAAAAGAATCATCAAAATCGATTCATAAACGACGAAGTTATCCGCGAACACACATATTTTTTTTTATTGACGATCGAGTTGAGAAACCTCCTTTTTTTGAAGTCGTTTAATAATATTCTTGCTTAACTACATTAGCGGAAGAAAAACAGAGAATTTCGATTTGATTATTTTCCTAACTTGCTCCAGAGATAACAAGGTATGTCTTCCTGCGCGCACAGGCCCGTATAAACATGTCATAAACAAAATACATCAAAGACATCCACTGATTGACACATCCAAAGGTGGGCCAAATAGGAAAACTTTTCTACCTTACGCCGAGTTCAACAAAAAAACGACCAAGCGCAAGTTGGGCTCGCGCACTGAGGGTTCCATACCTAAACATTGTAATAAATTGTAACTATACAGAGTGTCACAAAATTGGTTTAGGTCCCGTTAACTGATGCTTGTAGTCATCATATGATTCTACGACATAGCTGAAAGCGCAATTTTTTTAACTCTTTATACAAATCGATCAGCTTATCAACCAATTTTGTGCATTTTTGTATGCAACATTATGGAAGGTAAATTTTTATTGAGAATTAACTATGGGTTCCCCAGGGAAAGTTGTTCAGTATGTTGATTAGAAACCCCAGTTAACGAATCCTTTTATTACATCCTGTATAGAAGATACTATAGGACCTACTAGATGCCGCTAGTGTCTTCACGTTTCAAAAAACACTTCTTGTATAGGGGGTCCTTTCGAGGGTCCTGTCTAGGTCATAATCATATAATGACTAGAAGCCTCAGTTAACGGGACCTACACCAATATTGTTACATCCTGTATAGAAGATACTATAGGACCTACTAGATGCCGCTAGTTTCTTCACGTTTCAAAAAACACTTCTTGTATAGGGGGTCCTTTCTAGGGTCCTGTCTAGGTCATAATCATATAATGACTAGAAGCCTCAGTTAACGGGACCTACACCAATATTGTTACACCTGTATAGAAGATACTATAGGACCTACTAGATGCCGCTAGTGTCTTCACGTTTCAAAAAACACTTCTTGTATAGGGGGTCCTTTCTAGGGTCCTGTCTAGGTCATAATCATATAATGACTAGAAGCCTCAGTTAACGGGACCTACACCAATATTGTTACATCCTGTATAGAAGATACTATAGGACCTACTAGATGCCGCTAGTTTCTTCACGTTTCAAAAAACACTTCTTGTATAGGGGGTCCTTTCTAGGGTCCTGTCTAGGTCATAATCATATAATGACTAGAAGCCTCAGTTAACGGGACCTACACCAATATTGTTACACCTGTATAGAAGATATTATAGGACCTACTAGATGCCGCTAGTGTCTTCACGTTTCAAAAAACACTTCTTGTATAGGGGGTCCTTTATTTTTTTTTATATTATTTGTTTTGGCTGCAATAGAAATACACACTGTAAAAATTTGAACTGTCTATCTATTACGGTTTATGATATACAGCCTGCTGATCAACAGACGGATAGATGATCAGCAAAGGCTTAGTAATTGGTTACCCTTTTAGGGGTTTTTAAGGAACCCCAAAGCGTACTGCCCTTTTAAAATGCTTCCATGCTCCAACCGTCCGTTACGTCATACCCCCTCCCCCCCCTCCCCCCTTACCCTCTGCCCTCTTACTTGCTGTTGACATTTGACAAGTTTATTGGATCGGTAATTGAATTTTTAGAGGCTTTCATACCTACTTGCGGGAAATTCGTACACTTATTGATGAGATTTTCTTGTTGAATTTAGCGGTAACGCTGTTTGGCGAATTTATTCCTTCGTAATAATGTTTGATCATAATGTACCGATATCTAGGTGAATGTATTATTCGAACCAAATCAAATCATTTATTTCAAGTCACATTTAATCATATCAACTCATAAGGAAACAATTTTAGTTATAAAAAGAAATGTCAGATTCCATATTACAAAGTTACTATACTAAATATAAAAAGAAGAAAAAAACAAAATATAAAATTGGTTTTCTTGGTTAGACTGTACTTTTTTATGTATCGTGAACCTTACAACAATGATTCACGTATACATTCAGGACGCTGTTGGAGCTGGACGTGCATCTTTGCGTTGCGTAAAAGCAATCGACACGAGCTTGTGCAAACATGCCTGAGGCGCTACAAGAGCGCGGCAGCCCCAACAACGCCCTGAACGCGTTGTTATATTGGACCCGGAGAGCATTGTAAGCCATATGCAGATGGCCGTAGCTAGGGGGGGGGGGGCATTGTGGGGCAATGCCCTACCTTGAAATCACAATGGCCTTACTTAAAAATACCAAAAACTAAGATAAATTATTATAATTAAATTGTTTCTTCATCCCTACTAATATTATAAAGGCGAAAGTAACTCTGTCTGTCTGTTACGCTTTCCCGCAAAAACTACTGAACGGATTTGGCTCCCTACTAATATTATAAAGGCGAAAGTAACTCTGTCTGTCTGTTACGCTTTCCCGCAAAAACTACTGAACGGATTTGGCTGAAATTTGGTAGGTAGACAGATTAGGACCTGGATTAAGACATAGTCGAAAAGTCATAGAAACGTGGTCCACGCGGGTGAAGCCGCGGGAAACAGCTAGTAGTTTAATATAAAGAAAATTGCAGCGATACGTATCTAAACTTTTCCGAACATACCACAGTTTGTGAAATTCATTTGATAATAAAATAACTCTTTGTTCTTTGTATAGATGGCATTTGAAGCGCCATAACATGAAGCGAGATTAGTCTATTCAATTATAATATCTGCAATGCCCTACCTCAAATTCGACTCTAGCTACAGCCCTGATAGTCTGCCCAGATGCGTATAGTCTGCACAGACTGCTCGTGTAAAAACATGTACAGTTAGCTCTAAAGAGAGTAATTTTTACTTCATTAGAACATCGAGTAAACCTGCTGTCAACATATTCGTCCTGACTGACAACGCTCTCCGTTCCCTTTCGATGTCTTCATTGTCCTTCAAGTCCGTGGTTATCCAGTGCCCGAGATATTTAAACTTGTAGGTTCTCATCAATGGGGCGTTATTAAGTTTTACTGGCGGCACTTCTTCTGGATAATTGCCACAGGCCCCAACTCTTAGTGAATTCTCTCTTCGTAGTGCTTTGGCATATCGGAAAAATGGACTAGGAGTAGGAGATTAGGGCACGTTTGAAAACCAGCGCTGTAGCTCTGGCTACCGGACATGCTGAAATGGGTCCTATTTAAAACGCAACTCACTAACGGACGTACATATTATTATAGGACAGGGTGATCAGACATTTTTACTTTCTCGACGTACGTACAGGGTGGATGAAATATTGTTATCGAAAAAACAAAAGTTTTTTTTTTCCAATTTTCATTAAAACAATATCTTTAACACCGAAAAACCGAATATCTCATTTCCGTCCGTCCGTGCGTCCGGCCGTCACGCTTGGCTCTGGAGGCTTAATCTTTAGTCCGATTAGGACCAAATTTGGAACTGAGTTTTAAATTAATCAAAAATTTCTCCGTATCGTCAAACCAAAGAGTCATACAACAATAAAAGTTTTAAAAACTTGAAACCCTACTTTAATGAAGTCGGTTAAAATACCAAAACCTTCTCTTAAGTGTAACAAATACTTTTCTAACACCGCATTAAAATCGGTTCAGCCAACCGCGAGAATATCGTGGACAAACATACATACATACAGGGCGAACTGAGAACCTTCTT
Organism: Coleophora flavipennella; assembly: GCA_947284805.1. Taxonomy (NCBI): domain Eukaryota; kingdom Metazoa; phylum Arthropoda; class Insecta; order Lepidoptera; family Coleophoridae; genus Coleophora; species Coleophora flavipennella. Next base: position 10,201,257 of record OX369305.1, read on the forward strand.
TTTTTTGAATTCGGTTAAAAACTGATTTTGTTTTGCTCAAAAATGGCTCTAATAATTTTGATAAAACTTTGCAAGTCGTAGTTGCTTATGTTTGTCTATTACATATACCCATTGGTCTGGGAAATATCGTGTTTGTATGGTTCTCCCACAGATGAAATTGAAACTTTCGTTTTACTCCCAAATAGTTAGAACTATTAAATTGACATGTCTTACGAATAATAACATACTTAATCACTCTACATAAATTCATCAAAACTGTATGGAAATCGGAGAAAGTTACTATTAAATAACTACAGGTGCAATTGTTTTTTTTTACATTAAATTATTTTTGATTATGCAGTTTAATTGTGTACTGTAAATTTTTATTTTTGATGTGTAACATCTTTGCTCTCGCTTTCCTGCAATTTGTGGGAGTGATTTCGTGAAATGGGACGGAAATGTGTAACATGGGACGGAAATGTGTAACAGGAAGTCGCGAAAGCGTGGAATTCTATTTTACGAGAGTCCGACTCGCACTTGGTCGGTTTTTTTCGTTACTGTCAGATCCGCCACCCAGGTACAATATCGTCATCAAATCTAACTAACCTAAAGTATTTTGTCACATGTTACACATCATATGCGAGTACTGTAGGTCTCGCTCGAATTTTTTTTTTTGTAACTGTTTTTTATACTGTATTGTACTCGTAGTTTAGGTAAATAAATGTGTGAATCTGACTCTAACTTGAATAGTGAGAGAATGGCAACAGAGACTAGGGCGCTTAAAAGGCAGACTAGAACCCCTTGATGGTCGGAATACACTGTTAGTATTAAGAGGAAACGCGGTCTAATAAATAAGTATTTAAATAAAATATTGCTATCTCCCTCGCCCAAACCTCTTCGTATACAGCAAGAAATGGAGAGCTGCAGCGCAGACCGATTATAGGTATTAAAATTGACCAAAAGAGCATTTCATTGTCCCCTTTTTTCTCCTCCAAAACTTGAGCAATAATATTTTTTTTTCAAATGATTAAAAAAATGCTTCACCTATGCCTCTATATTTTTAATTCTATTGTTAATATGCATATTTTTTTTGGTAGGTGTCTTTAAATGACGTTTAATGGAAATTTTCTCAGTTTTTGAAGGCTCCTACTTCCCATTATAATTAGAATATGGGAAAAAACAAAACATAGGGGCATGGCCATAGTAGATATGGGTTTTATAAAAAATCATTTTTGCTCTATTGTCACTATCCAGGGAGGAAACAGGGGACTATGTTTGTATGGAAAAAATGGCACCCGTGTTTCTTCTAAATCAAAGTATAGTATATATACATATTAGTACTGACATACAGCACACTCCTTGCCGCTCTCTAGGTTTTGACCTCACCCCCTCGTCACCCAGATTGATACAGATTGGTTACATTATGGTTGTCGAACGTATAGGATATCGCCGCCATTTTGTTTGTTCCGTCATTCCTTTTATGAAATGTCATTTCTGTCCTGTTGTATGTATGCTGTATGTCCTGTTGTCCAGGGTGTGTCATAATGAAAGACGCTGGGTGAAACTAGTGACCGGTTACTTTGCTATACTTAGATGTGCCTTAGCTGCGTTGTCGACCAAAACAACAACCTGTATAACTCGACTGTTTCCGAGCTTCACAAGACAAGTTCGCATCTGAAGGCAAGCCGTTGATACTACTTGCTGTCCTTAATGGCCCTCATGTTTTTTTTTTATTAACAATTGGTAAACCCTTGACAACATCTCACCTGGTGGTAAGTGACGATGTTGCCGAAGATGGAAGCGGGCTTACCAAGATTCCCCAACGCAATGAGGAACTGGCTATCTTATCTTCATGCCGGAACACACCAACGATATCAACATTGATATTTGGCGGCAAGACTTAGATAAGATGGTGGTAGCTAGCCAGGCGGGCTTAGAAAATGCCCTACCACCAACCAAACCGAGTCTTACAAATGACCCCGCCGGGAATCGAACCCGCGACCTCCTGTGTAAAGCCAGTGAACTTTGCCTCTGGGCTACGGAGGCGGTCAAAATTTTATGTCCAGCAGAGGACGTTTTTCGGCTGATATGTTGATCACTAAATGGTGTCAAAAGACTTGAAAATTTTTGACAGTGGGCTTCGCCACTAGCCCTGCCAGTTTACCAGTTTGAACTTACCACGTGTAGGAAATGTGGGCTCACCTTCCCGAAGATGGAAGATCTGTTCCCAGCAGTGGGTACGTTATTGTTTGTTAACGTACGTTTTTTAATCTACAATTGGTAAACCCTTGACATCATCTCACCTAATAGTAAGCGACAATGATGCCGAAGCTGGAAGCGGGCTTGCCAAGACTCGCCAATGCAATAGGGAACTGGCTATCTTATCTTCAAGCCGGAACACATCAGTATTGTTAATATTGATGTTTGGCGGTAAGACTTAGATAATATGGTGGTAGCCAGCCAGGCGGGCTTAGAAAATGCCCTTCCACTAACCAAAATGAGTCATACAAAGTTAGACTACGCCGGGAATCGAACCCGCGACCTCCTAATGTGAAGCTAATGGACTTAAGCATTACGCCATGGAGGCGGTTTAAATAGTTGCGGTTAAATAAACGTACATTTAATTGTATCGATAATTAAAGTAAGCTTAAGTGGCGAAGGGAAACATTGTGAGGAAACCTTCATATCTTAAATAACTAGATGTGTGCGAAGGCTGTGTTGCACATCTTAGAAGATACTCGTAAATCTTCAGTGCACCAGTCGCCGTACGCTCCCTTGAAATTAAATAAAATGTTTTGAAATGTTTTATTTCGCTTTAAACATGGTTCTTACAGGATGTTTATATTGTAATAAAGTTTTTCATGTTAAGCCACAGACAAGCATGCCAAATAATGTATCTTACAATTATTTTAAAAAACGTATTAATCACTAAAATAAATCCTTACTACCCTTACTAATATTATAAATGTGAAAATGTGTTTGTTTGTTTGTTTATTTGTTACACTGTCACGCTTCAACACCTTGACCAATCTTGATGAAATTTGCCATGCAAGTAGCCTATGTCACTCGGAGGGACATAGGCTACTTTTTATCAAGTTAAAATACGATAGTCCGATGCAGTTCCTGCTGGACATAAAAAAATATATTTTTTTTGTTTATTTGGAACAATGGATTGTTGATATTTTTTGAACAGAGATGGTTGAGGGGGTCGGAAATAACATAATTTACTAACTAAAACATCCTGACATAGTTCCTGAAGGATCTGGAGAAAACTGATGTTCACGCTCGCGAGCCGCTTGTGGCTTTCGCACCACTCACCCTCGAAGACAGTCATAAGAACGATGTCCACGCGGTCGAAGCCTCGGGCAAAAGCTAGTAATTCATTAAATAACGATAGTGATATCGTTCTTTATTTAATTATTTATTTTAGTTAGTAATATCACACTCCGGACACGGCATACTCGTACAAATGGTCGTGAAATGACATTTCTAAAAACAAATGACGGAGCAAACAAAATCACGGCGAAATCCCATACGTTCGAGAGCCAAACTGTAACCAATCTGTATCAATATGGGTGACGAGAGGGTTAGGTAGGAATCTAGAGAGCGGCAGGGAATGTCCATACTGTATGTTAGTAATACTATATATGTTATAGGCAATGTGTATAATCCGGCATTGTATAGAATGCCTAGGCATTAGTATAATAAGATGCAATGTGTATAATACGATTCATTTCATGCATTGCCTAGGTATTGTATTAAATGCCCAAAGCGCATCAGGCAATGTGTGTAATGAACAACCACGGGAAGGAGACGCGTGCGCGGCGTGCGGGACTACCCCGAAAACAAGTTGCAACTCCAAGGTTGCCAGGCGTACGAGAAATCGTGAAAGGGCCATCGCTCACGTATACAAATTCGGTTACAACTGTTAGTACGTACATTACCTATGATTCAACCGGCATTCTATACAATGCCTATGTATTCTATACATTTCCTAGGTAAAATGTAAAATAGTTTAAACATTGAATATCATTTCATACATTGCCTGAACGACCCCGGCATTCTATTCATCTCCTAGGTATTGTATAGAATTCCTGCATTATACACATTGCCTATAACATATATACTTTGATATAAAGTTGGTTAATATTAACCGTAAGGTCAATAAACCACACGAGACTATGAAAGAAATAAAGACAATACCAATAACGCTTTAAACTGACATTGTGTACTTCTTGCTAATTCTCTCTTCACAGTTTTAGGTCACATTCTCCTTGTCAAATGGCTTATGAATATTTTGCTACACAGAGGTGTGTTTTGTTTTTTCCAAACATTGTCATCGCACCAAAAATTCTTATAGTAATCTTGAAAATAATTATGTATATTAATAATAGTGAACAACTTCTAATTTTTTTATTTATTTTTTTTTTATTTTCAATTTTATTTCAAGTAACATGGACTCATACATAGTTAGTAGAGCTTAACCTAGGGGATTAATACATGTAAAGAGTTACAAAAGGAAATGAAAGGACAGTTCGGCCTGTCCGCAATCATTTTCAGGATGATGTTTGCGCTGCCCCGCACCCTGCGCACCAGAGACGCGGCGCGCCTGCGCATGGTCGCGCGGAAGCAGTCGACCTGCGCCCCCGCAAACATACCCGAGGCGCTACAGCGACGGGGCAGCCCCACCACCACCCTGAAAGCGTTATTGTATTGGATACGGAGGGCTTCATACGATCTTTGAGTATAATTAGCCCACAGGCTGCACGTGTAGAAGGATGTACAATAGGCTTTGAAGAGCGTAATTTTCACTTCAGTGGAACAACGTGCAAATCTGCGAGCTATCATGTTGGCTCTTATCGACAAAGCCCTCCGCTCCCTTTCCATGTCCGCATTGTCCTTGAGGTCAGCGGTAACCAGATGCCCGAGATATTTAAATTCATGTACTCTTTCTAATCGGACACCGTTTAGTCTAACGGGAGGTACATTTAATGGCTTCTTGTTACCAGCCTCAAAGACCATGTAATGGCTTTTCTTAACGTTATACAGTAACCCGTGTTCTACCGCATAAGATTCGCAAGTTTCCAGTAACTTTCTGAGGCCGCACACAGACGCACTCAGCAGCACCATGTCGTCGGCGTAACTGATGTTGTTGACGCACACTCCATCAACGTGGCAACCAACATGGTGACTGCTGAGCGAGACTATCAAAGCATTCACGTAAAGATTGAAGAGAGCCGGGGAACTCAGTCCACCCTGTCTTACCCCACACTCCAATCCATACGCTTCTGACAAGCTACCCGCCCACCTGACGCTGTTGACCTGGTTGCCGTACCAATACCTGAAGATGTTTATAAGCTCTCTAGGCAAATTTATGCCTTCTAGTTTGCTCCACAGGACATCATAGGAAACCAGGTCAAAAGCTTTTGACAAGTCCAGAAAAGCCGCATATACAGGTGTTTTTCGGTCAGTGTAATATTTGACAGCCTGCTTGAGGCACAAAATAGCACTTTCAGTAGAGAGTCCGGGCCGAAACCCGAACTGGTTGTCGTGTAGTGTTAGATGTTTATTAAGTTGTGCGTCAAGCAGCCCGTCAAACACCTTGCCGATTATTGTTGCTAAAGAAATAGGCCTGTAGTTGCCCCTGTCCGATAAATCACCTGTCTTGTTTTTAACAATAGGGACCACAATAGTCCTCATAAGGTCAGGCGGTAGGTACCCGTGACTTATACATAAGTTATATAACAGGGCCAGTACTCTTCCGATATGAGGGCCAGCGTAACGCAGGTGTTCAATACTGAGGCCGTCATGGCCAGGAGACTTACCCTTGGACATAGACTTAATGACCGTCATTATATCTTTGGCAGAAAACCGAGTCTCCACCCTACCATGAGGCAGTTCAGCATTGCTCACCCACGACCGTGCTGATCCCAAGGGAGATTTTACATAGAATTGTTCTCTAAACAAATTAGCTATTTCTATCGGATCACTAACTCCCTCGACGCTCACAGGCAGACCAGGTCGAACATTAAGCTTATTGGTATTTTTCCAGAAACCACGGAAATCATGATCAGAGTGTTTAGACGCAATAATATCCATTTTTATTTGGTCCTGATGGGTCTGGCACCATTTCAATCGAGATTTAAATACCTTTCTACTATGAGACATCTCTTGAAATACACGACCCACTTTTGGTTTACCGTAAGTAAGCCACACTTGGAATTTCAACCTGGCCTCTCTATGAGCCTCCGCGACATGTGTATTCCATCCGGATACCGCTACTTTCTTTTTACGTTTGTTTTTAGTTACTTGACTGGAAACTGCAGCCTCGCTAAGTCCTCGTACGATATCATTATACAATTGATTAATTACATAGGCATGACTGCGATCATCACAATAATAATCGCTGCATTCTTTAAATTCTTCAGGGAAATCGATAAGCCTTAATCTTTTGTTACATTCGCAACCATACATATACAGGGTGTAACATAAAGGTGTGGTGATACTTTAAGGTGGGCTTGTACCCATCAAACTGAACAACTTTCTCCATGGAACCCATAGTCAAATCGTAAAAAAAAATTTGAACTTCCCATACTAAGTTGGCTGATCAGCTGATCGAGTTAGTATGGAAGAGCCAAATTTTTTTTTGCGATTTGACTATGGGTTCCATGGAGAAAGTTGTTCAGTTTGATGGGTACAAGCCCACCTTAAAGTATCACCACACCTTTATGTTACACCCTGTATATCTGATCATTATTCCTTTCACCCCATTTAACATTATTCTCAACGTTTTTTAAACTGCACAATTTGGGAACCAAATTATTAAGTTTACATTGAACCACGAGAGGAAAATGGTCAGACCAAAAAACATCATATTTCACGTAAACATTAACGACGGAACCCAAAGCCGCTTGCGTAACAAGGCAGTGATCAAGCCAGCGCCTAGACCCATTCGCATCGCTTACGAAAGTGTAGGTATTACTTGTTTCGCCTAACCAAGCTACGTCAACACATGTCCACTTTTGTTCTCTGCAAAACTGAGAAAGTTCCACGTAAAATAGTTCTTTAGGGTGAGCGTTGAAATCGCCTAAGACATACTGATTCTACACCATAGTCATCTACTAAGGCACTCACCAAACTGAGACAATCCGTAAAATCCGACAAGTTGTCCACTGAATCCGTTGGCATGTACAAGCTAAGCACTATAATAGGACTTTTGTTTGTTATTATTTTAATCGCACAAACACGGGGATTATTGCACTCTATCACTGACACATTTGGGAACACTGAACTTCGCCACAGTAGGGCGACCCCACCATGGGGCCTGCCACGCAACATGCCTGCCGAGGTGTCCACAGCTGACGTACCCGTAGCTCCGAAATTCACGTCGATACTGCTCAGGTAGGAGATCTCGTGCGGCATAATGGATGTTATAAATGATTTAAATTTTGGACGCAACCCTCACGGTTTTTTTGAGGTAAGTGGTTGAATTCTCTGGTTATTGTTTCACCTTTAAACAGCGAGTTTGTGAACATTGTGGTCTTCTTCACCTTTTTAAGGGTTTTACCCACACCTCAGATGTACCTCGCGGAAATACGACTCATTACTCTATCACATTGAGCCGGCCGGGACTCTTTCGTTCCGGAGTAACTTCTCCGAGCCTCCCAGGCATTGACCGGACAACACCACGAGTAACGCCGGGACGTGATCTGCCACCACCACTATCCACAAGTATTATCTTTTATTTTATTTTCGGATCACCTCTACGCCGAAATGGACAAATTTTAAATTTTTCTATGCTAATGTACTAAATCTAGTACTACTATGGTAATCAAATATATTTAAATTTAAAGTACATTAGGGATTTGCGGCCACATACGTACGGGGTAGCTACCTATTTTATAAACTCCTTCTGGTATTATTTCTAATTTAAAAATTCCCACCAGGCCACTTTTATCCCAAGTAGGATCAATCTCACTTGGGCACTTTTTTTTGGATTTTGTACTGTGCGATGACACATTTTTTATAAGCTGTGTAATTCTACTTTCCCTTTTTGAATCACTCTGTTAAATATATTCCTTTACTATCCTCACTAACTTTTTACTTTTCCTATCTTACAACTTTTAGGCCAATGATTCTAAATTACTACGTATTCGTGTGGCAACTGGGTTTCCATGTCTTTCCATTATTTTAACCCTATTTTCCCTACATTACCTTTTTTTAAACACACATTTGGTAAGCCCTTGACATCATCTCACTTGATAATAAGTGACTGTGAGGCCTGACATGGAATCGGACTTACCAAGTTTTCATAACGCAAATCAGAACGGCCTATTTTATCTTCCAATTAAAATAACTCAGTATTGCTCATTAGATAAACAATTACATGTAAAAAACAAAAGTAACAACAAAGAGACGTACAAATTGGGTGGCCTTATCGCTGAGAGCGATTTCTACCGAAGCGGAATACATCGATGCTGCTAACATTAATGTTTTACCAGCAAGACTTGGTGGTAATTAGCCAGGCGGGCTTAGAAAAGTCCTACCACCAACCTAACCCAGTTATGCAAAGCTAGACCTCCAGGTGTGAACCTAGCTAAATTAACCACCTCCGTGGCGTAATGGTTAATCCATTCGCTTCACACCAAGAGGTCGCGGGTTCCATTCCCGGAGGAAACAAATTTACAACACTCGGTTTAGCTGGTGGTAGGGCATTTTCATAGCCCGCCTGGCTAGCTACCACCATCTTAATCTAAGTCTCGCCGCCAAACATCAGTGTTTACAGCATTGATGTGTTTCAACTTGAAGATAAGATAGCCAGTTCCCCATTGCGTTGGAGAATCTCGCTAAGTCCGCTTCCATCCTCGGTATCATCGTCACTTACCATCAGGTGAGATGATGCCAAAGGCTGATCAATTGTTGATAAAATAAAGCAACAACCAAGTGACTCAGTAAACTACACCGATAAAAGCTGAAACACCCATTCGTTTCTGTAATGTCACTCCCAAAAGAAAAACAAAAAAGAAAACAGATAAAACATTAATTACGATAAGATAAGCAAAAAAGCTTCAGAATTTTATCCTTAATGAGTTTTCTCTGACCGTACACTTAATAACCTAAAAGTTGAAGTTATCCCCGCTTTATCTCCAACAAAAAGCTGGGGTGAAACCAAAGTTTCACTATGAGTGAACTTACGGCCCAACTTCCACACATAAAGCATTGCAACAAGCGACTTTGCAGGTTTAAGTGTTGCCAGGAAATGGACGTGCACAAGGTTTACACTATAAAGTAAATGATTTTATAAGTAAACGGGTTTTTTCTCGCAGCTTCGCCCGCGTTGAATCGTCAAAAAAATCCATAGAATTAAATAATAATATTCATCATATCAGTTCATATACGTCCCCTCGCCGAGGGGCTCGAGTCTACCCTAAATTAGGGCGATCGAGCCTTAGTCGACCACGCGGGCCCAGTGCGGGTTGGTCGACTTTACACACCACCTGCTAGTTTCTCCGCAGGCGTGTGCAGGTTTCCTCACGATGTTTTCCTTCACCGTAAGTGCGTTGGATAAACGTACATATGAAATCAAAATTCGAAATCACATTGGTACGTGGCGGGATTCAAACCACGACCTCCCGGACAGGAGGCGGTGACTCAAGCCGTTACGCTACCGACGCTAAATAATAATATTAATAATAAATATTCTGAGACAAATCACACATGGTCATCTGGCCCCAAAGTAGGATTCCCTGTGTTATGGGAACCAGAGTCTGATATAAATACTTATTTACGTTTAAATACATATGTATATAGATATTTAACACCCAGACATAGAGCAAACAAATCTGCTCATCACACAAATGTTTGCACTGGGTAGGGATCGAACCCACAACTCTCGGCACTCAAGCGCACTAACCACTGACCTTTGAAACACCGAGTCAGTCAATCATTTTCAAAAAAATGTTTTTAGTTTTTCCCGATGTTCCTATTTTCCGGGCAAGTGGCTAGCGGCTTTTTTTTTTGTGCGCGCAACATCTCGCCAAAGTTTCATCGTAATCGATCAAGTCGTTTCGGTCAGATCGGTGTAAAGGGCGAGCCTTGGGGAAGGCCAATATCAAGCAATAGACTAACGTGGTCTGATCACGATGATATTGAATGATCAAGTTGTTTGGAAGTTACACGATCATTAACAGACACACACACTGTGATGGCCTGAAACGCCATCCTTATTTCAGAACCGCACGGAACCCTAGAATAATTAGGTGTTAAGAACTGATGTGTTGCCATTCTTATCTATTCTAACTTGTGCTTGGGGCTTGCGACGTTGCATTATGAGCGTACGACTGTGTGAAGAATGTTCAGAGGATTTAACAAAAGAATATTTGTACGAGACAGAAGGAGAAAGAGCGATTGGGCGTACACGTGTGCGAATGCGACGGGAGTAATATGGTTTTGAGGCCTGCGCGGGAGCGTCAGAGGGAGAGAGAGGACACTCGTGGGCAGAGGCTGGAACTCGTCGGTCGTTCCCTGACGGGAAAAGGGTCCTGAGTTTGGTTCTGTGTGAAGTGATGGAAAATAAGAGCGCGATGTGTGGGCGAGACTGGAATTTGGTATGTTTTATTATATTGCTTCTTGCTTGATTGCAATATAATCTCACAGAATCGTCACATTAAGGACTTGTTCCGTATGTCGTTTTAGTTAAATTCTCCCTCAGTTAAAATGCTCGCAACCTCTATAATATTTGCGAAGTATTGTGAAGATAGATTCTGTGTGATTAACTAAATAACCTTGTTTTGTGCTAAAGAATCTAACTATCATCTTAAACGATATTCATAAGACAGAATATGTATGATTTTAGTTTGGTTGAGCCTGACTATTCACAAGTCGTATATATCACTAGCAGATATGGTTATTGCTAACTGAAGTGTTCAATATCCCTGGGGTTTTATACTTACAAATTGTACTCTTGATAGACCGGAACTAGCGAGACGTCAGCGCTCGATATAACCTAAACCCTTGTTCAGAACAATAATAATAATAGGCAAGTCTTTATAAAAATGTAATTTAAGTAATAAAGACTTGCCAGACGCACTTACGGCTGTAAAGTTGTGTACTCTTTGGTTGTAAAAGTTGAGTAGTCAAAGTAAAGTCCAAGGCTCCCAGTAAGTTACAGAAGCGTACAGTGGTTGTAGTATTGTTGGCTTGACGGAAATGCATAATCTAAAATATTTATATTACCTTTTCGTTGCTGCCATAAGTCTACTTTATCTAAAGTAAGCTAACCTTACTTTATGTAGACAAATTTAATACAAATTTATATACATCCATAATTTAATGAGCGATAGCACACAGGACTTGTATAATTTCTATTATAATATCAAATTTGTACTGCCAAATGCTAGAATAAATAGCTCTATAAAATATAGGGCTGAAATCAATGTAATGTGGAGTTTTACGCCTACAAATGTAAGGTTTCTCCACAATTTGAGTCAAATAAATTCATAATTAATTTTTAGACTCAACCAAGACATTTTATTTATTTTACCCCCTGCATGCAACATTGAGGCTTCCTTGAGGGAGTCTACGAATTCCCTTCGCTTGGAATTGACTGAAATAATGTAACTCGCATTTTGGTAATTTCTGAATTGAGCCCCTCAGTGGGGACGTGTATGAGCTGATATGATACTAGACGATTAGGTACGATACATTGTGTCTCGTGTGTGTTCCGCTTCCAGCAGCTTCAGCAGGCTAAGGCACATAAGGCCAGTCTTAAGGGGAGTAGGGACCACCACATCTGGTACGCGTGACCACGGATCAAAGCGTTGCGTTAACTAAAAGAAACGCACCTTTGGAAATCTGAATTAAAAATAAATAAATAAATAAATAAATAAATAAATAAATAAATAAATAAATAAATAAATAAATAAATAAATAAATAAATAAATAAATAAATAAATAAATAAATAAATAAATAAATAAATAAATAAATAAATAAATAAATAAATAAGTAAAACACAACGTAATTAGCGGGTCCATTGAAAAATAATAATAGTAATAAAATTAAACATATCATAAGTACATAATGTTTCATTACAGTTCATAGTATGAGAAAAGAGAAAAACCATTTTTCCTAAATAATTTAATTTAAATCGGTTCAGCCGTTCATGCGTGAAGCGATAACTAAGGAAAAAGAAAATTCATTCTTCTATAGATATGAATTAATATTTAAATATATTTATTCAAATTAAAATTCAAATAACTTTTTATTGTACATCAAAACCAAATACATAACATGCAAAGTTTAAATTAAAACTAAGAAACGTACAATTAAGGGGGTCTTATCGCTGAGAGCGATTTCTTCCAAACAATCCAGTGCTCGGAGAAAAAGCACGGAGACAGGTAGTACACGAGCAACAATAACAGAAAATTTAATGACTAATTGTGAAGGGCGAGGGCATTTACTTCGATCAATTTAATAATGTATTTTAAATTATCCATGAGGGCGAGACGATTTCAACGACCCCTCACATTCTCAAATCGGTTAGTTAGTTTAGGCTATAGAATCGAATCAACGGGGAGACAGACATACAAACATCTAGAAGAAAAAGTTACATTCTCTTCAAAGCGTACGAGGCGGGTTTTACGACGGTTGTACAGAAAAAAAAATATGCTTTCTATAAGTTGTGCAGTGCTATTGTTTTACAACGAACAATAAGACGGGTCGACCCAAATGCTGATCAGGTACATACTTGAACAACCCCATCAAAACCATAGATGTGACAAATGTTAGCCAAGTTCAATTCAAAAAAAAAATATATATCTTGGTTGTACGCTACGGCGACAAAAGGATTGAGATCTAGATGGATGCCAAGTTCTGTTAATATATCCCGAGATCTACTCATGAGAATAAAATACTTCATAAACGAATATGATGGTAATTATTAGAACATTCAGACGAAAAATATTTAGATTTAAATAAAACTAATGTAGCTAACTTTTGTCTAACTTTATGTATTTTTTCCCCTCGCGGAAGGAAAAAGGAAATGTTTGATACATTAAATAATAATAATTAAACATTAAGATATAATAATAACAATGTCGCTTCTAAAAAAGCTTGTATCTGAGGGTTAAGCTTTTGACAACTATCTTAATTCCCGGGTTTTTCGCTTCAAAAGGTCGATACGCTATTAAAAGTAGGTACTCGTAGATTCCTTCGTTCATAAATAATTCGTTAATAAATACGCCGGAGAAGTTTGCATAGACTCAGGACACGTTAAGTGGTTGGGTTGTGTAGGCAAATGTGTTGTGAAAAGACAGTTTTTGTCGGTGTGGTTTTTATTTTAAATTCCAGGGCTGCTTGGCGACAGTTGCTGAGAGGTGCAAGCGAGCCGAGGAATTTAACGCGCACATGCAGGCTACGTTGCGTTGGCGCCTACTGAGGACAAAAAACGGGGTCTTCTACCTGTGACGCTGTGCGAGTGTACGCGCCGGCGCGGCCATTTTTACGAAACATGGAATATTTTTGTGAAAGTTAAGTTTTGCACACTTTAGAAGTTATAAGATATCACCGTGCCCAATCTTCGTAGACCAACAGTTAATATTTAATAAATAATATTTAGTAAAAGGAGTAATATTTAGTAAAAGGGTCAATGAATTAAGAACTTAATAAAGCAAGTATGCTTCAGGAACAACATATAAATAACTTATTAACAAATACCTAACTACTTGATAACTGAATAATATGTTCGCAAATCGATTTAAGATGGATAGAATTTTAATGCTTTTAAAACAAATACATTAAATATTTAGACAAAAGAAAATACATTAAGCAAAGGCGGACTTATCCCTTTCGGGATCTCTTCCAGTCCACCTTGGAATTCAGTCTTCAGAATAGTGAGCTGTATGTGTTGGTTTAGAAAAGTCGGGTCGTGTGTGAGTCGGGCCCGTCCATCGAGGGTTCCGCATTATCAAGCTCCAGACAAAGAACCATTGAGATTGATAAAATAAACGGGACAACAAAAGTGAATAAGATGATGTTAAATCAGGGAAATTAGTAACTAAAAATGTGAATAACGAAGGTACAGAATTGGCACTTAATTTATAATTGATTAACTTTTAATTTTAATTTTTATTTCAGTTATGTCACCTTGCTTTACTTATTAGTTCCGATAACAGCGATAAGCTTAGACATAAGGTAGCAAACTGTTTCCCGTGGCTTCGCCCGTTTGGGAAACGTATCTATGACCCTCTGGTGCGCAGTGTGCGAGTCGCAAGCGGCTCGCGAGTGTGAGCAAAAAGGAAAAAAGGAGAAAAGCTTTGTGTTAGTCCAGGTCCTGATCTGTCTACCTACTAAATTTCAGCCAGATTCGTTCATTAGTCTTCGTATAGGATTAACAAACAACATTCCTTCGTCGTTATGATATGATAAGTTTGACACCGATGGTATAGAGCAGATGGATTTAAGATAACAGGTATGTGTAAAGTACCTGCAGCAAGGGAGCCCTGTGAGGGTTTCCGTTTTTTCCCTTATGCAATAGGGAACCCTAAAAATGTGACTGTATACGTGAGGAAGCATACGTTTTGGGCTAACTGAGTGGTGATAGCCGACCAGTTGCGGATTTATACGCCACGATGCTAAGCCACAACACTTCAGTATGTAGGTTAGCCAACGTGGCGCAATAATGGGTGGTTGCGTTCAAGCTGGGATAGCGGGTTCGATTCTCGCACAGAAAATTAATCAAGGAATGATGACTTATATTAAAGGAATACTTATTTGGTACAAAGTTGTGATGAAGAACATACATGAGAAAAGCTGAATATATGCGATATAAACCGGTGGAATGAAAGGGGTTGGTTGTTTTCTGTGAAAATTTCACTTACATCGGGCATCGCGAATAAACAGCGCGCCCAGGTAATTTTTATAGACGAGAGCACCAAAAGGGCTATCCACTTTTATATTATAATAATCATGATCTATAATGGAATGGATATTCAGACGGGGAAAAATTTTATATTTTGAAAATAAAAGGATAAATTATTCTGTATGGGTTTAAACGCACTTGAACATAAATAATTCCAGGGTGATCCGGCTCATTTTGTCGTGACTAAAGCTGGTTAGCCGAGGCGGATTCGAGCTGACGAACGTTAGACGCGGAACGCTGACGAAAGACTTTATCAGGACATCATGGAGAGAGTGTGACAGGAAAGAGAAGGAGTTCCTCATTGCAGAGAAGTATCACCTAGTTTCCTTTATTTTATTTCAGACATAAGCGTACCTATTGTTTACGCTAAACTGGAAACTTGCGGTAAAATGACACAGTTTACCGTCATCATGGTCTGAATGTCAGTTCCACAACAGCATTGTGCTGCCTGCGTCCGAACGGCTTTCACCCTAAATGTAAAGCACTAAATCAGGGTTTTCACGAAATGCATCCAAGTGGTATTTTGGCATCCTGTTGGAAAAGGAGGTGATTTCCACAAGCTGCTGCTGGCTTTCAATATAGGTACAATATGAAGGAAACATTATCTTTTGGCCTGAGGGAGTTGAGACAGACAACGACATCGGAGGTGTATTATTTACAAATTAATGTTAATATGTAGTTACCATATAGAAAAAAAATATATATATATATGTCTGCGCATGAGATTTCCACGTGCAATTTGGCGCGAAGGTTGCATCCGAAGTGGCTTCGCTGGTGTCTGTACGTAGGACGACAGACCTAGCGTACGACGCTATTTTAGTAGCGGTCGTCACTCCACAACTTTCGAGAAAATATAGCGAGGTAGCGCTTAGCCGCGTATTCAGCTGCCAGTACCTAGCGGCTTTAGAACAGTAATTATTGAAAGACTACACAAAACTATTTAAAGTAACAGAAAGATGAAGGCACGATGAACCCTTACATTGTTTATTTTGCTAATACGTATGCAATTAATGTTGATGTTTTTTTTTATAATATAGAAGGAAATGGAAAGCTAAAAGCTGAAGCCCTATTCAGACTGTAGAATTGAAGAGAACTGTTGGTTAAGGTTTTAGAAATATGATGTTATCTCCCTGTTTGATACTATCAATTGATAGACTTTAAAATTTTTTTTTTCTCTCTGTTCGGTCAAGATCTGAGAAAAATAAGTTCGATGGTCACAAAGGTATGACCAAATTGTTTTGCTAAAATTGAGTTAGGCTAACGTAGAGTTTTAGGGTTCATTTGGACTAAAAACTCCCTAACATATATGTTCGGTGTACCGGACAATGAAAAACTCCAGCGTGCGCAAGACAAAAGGGTCATACAGACGCGTCAACTTACCATCAGCAATATGAACCCTAATAACAACAAACGAAATATAAAGGAGTCAAGCTCTGAGCAAATACTAGGATACCTACAGAGGTATTCTAAAAACCTAGGAGGGAGCGTAGGTTTTGTTGTCCAAGTGAATATAGGTAGGTATTTTTAGGCATGATTAGACGCATATGGTCGATGGCCTGTGCCGCGAATTAGCTAAAAAGGAGAGATAACAGCATATGAAGTTGAATTGTTTAAGCTTCTTGTTTAAGGATTGACACACGTTAAAATTTGGCTTTTCTGGACGCCTTCAGAAGGGGAAGCCCGTTCTTAAAGCAAGAAGCAAAGATAGTAATATGAAACCTCGATTCAGACACCTTCAATTCTGCAACCAGAAAAAAAAAAAAATCTCATCCAATTGGAATTTTTTTTGCAATTGGAAAGATTCCAATATGACTATACTGTGACTAACATTTTGTATCTGTTTACAGTTTGAAAACGCGAACGGATGTTTGGAGGCATCACATTCTCGTTATCAGGGAGGGGCGTGTGATGGCCTGAAACGCCATCCTTATTTCAGAACCGCACGGAACCCTAGAATAATTAGGTGTTAAGAACTGATGTGTTGCCATTCTTATCTATTCTAACTTGTGCTTGGGGCTTGCGACGTTGCATTATGAGCGTACGACTGTGTGAAGAATGTTCAGAGGATTTAACAAAAGAATATTTGTACGAGACAGAAGGAGAAAGAGCGATTGGGCGTACACGTGTGCGAATGCGACGGGAGTAATATGGTTTTGAGGCCTGCGCGGGAGCGTCAGAGGGAGAGAGAGGACACTCGTGGGCAGAGGCTGGAACTCGTCGGTCGTTCCCTGACGGGAAAAGGGTCCTGAGTTTGGTTCTGTGTGAAGTGATGGAAAATAAGAGCGCGATGTGTGGGCGAGACTGGAATTTGGTATGTTTTATTATATTGCTTCTTGCTTGATTGCAATATAATCTCACAGAATCGTCACATTAAGGACTTGTTCCGTATGTCGTTTTAGTTAAATTCTCCCTCAGTTAAAATGCTCGCAACCTCTATAATATTTGCGAAGTATTGTGAAGATAGATTCTGTGTGATTAACTAAATAACCTTGTTTTGTGCTAAAGAATCTAACTATCATCTTAAACGATATTCATAAGACAGAATATGTATGATTTTAGTTTGGTTGAGCCTGACTATTCACAAGTCGTATATATCACTAGCAGATATGGTTATTGCTAACTGAAGTGTTCAATATCCCTGGGGTTTTATACTTACAAATTGTACTCTTGATAGACCGGAACTAGCGAGACGTCAGCGCTCGATATAACCTAAACCCTTGTTCAGAACAATAATAATAATAGGCAAGTCTTTATAAAAATGTAATTTAAGTAATAAAGACTTGCCAGACGCACTTACGGCTGTAAAGTTGTGTACTCTTTGGTTGTAAAAGTTGAGTAGTCAAAGTAAAGTCCAAGGCTCCCAGTAAGTTACAGAAGCGTACAGTGGTTGTAGTATTGTTGGCTTGACGGAAATGCATAATCTAAAATATTTATATTACCTTTTCGTTGCTGCCATAAGTCTACTTTATCTAAAGTAAGCTAACCTTACTTTATGTAGACAAATTTAATACAAATTTATATACATCCATAATTTAATGAGCGATAGCACACAGGACTTGTATAATTTCTATTATAATATCAAATTTGTACTGCCAAATGCTAGAATAAATAGCTCTATAAAATATAGGGCTGAAATCAATGTAATGTGGAGTTTTACGCCTACAAATGTAAGGTTTCTCCACAATTTGAGTCAAATAAATTCATAATTAATTTTTAGACTCAACCAAGACATTTTATTTATTTTACCCCCTGCATGCAACATTGAGGCTTCCTTGAGGGAGTCTACGAATTCCCTTCGCTTGGAATTGACTGAAATAATGTAACTCGCATTTTGGTAATTTCTGAATTGAGCCCCTCAGTGGGGACGTGTATGAGCTGATATGATACTAGACGATTAGGTACGATACATTGTGTCTCGTGTGTGTTCCGCTTCCAGCAGCTTCAGCAGGCTAAGGCACATAAGGCCAGTCTTAAGGGGAGTAGGGACCACCACAACACACACACACACACACTAAAACTGTAACGGGGCCGTGTCGTACATGAAATAATGTTGGAAAATAATAACTGTGGTGGACATTACTAAGGATACACAGGCCAAAACAACAACTTTTGGGATTTTTTGTCTGTCTGTCTGTATGTTCGCGCATCACGCAAAACCTACCAGGCCAATTTTGATGAAATTTTGTTTGGTGATTGAAGATGTAGCTATTCCTAGAAATAGTTTTCGAATTAAGTGGAGTTTATAAAAACTGAGCAATGCCAATTGAGGAGCTGTAAGTTTCCTATCACTAAATACCCTCTAAGTATATTCATACTATTCATACAACTATCGTATACGTCTATACATGTGACTATACGTCACAGATTATAAGTTACTGCTATACGTTTGTTTCGTTTGAATTTGGCTTAATCATGCAACGGTCGGGTGGATATTGGCCAGAGCATGAAATACCCGGGGGGATTTGAGTTAAGCGAGCGAAGCGAGCGATAATAGGATTCTTTAGGCACACCCTGGACACTTCATACAACGGGCCAGAAATGACATTTCAAAAAACGAATGACGGAACAAACAAAATGGCGGCGAAATCCTATACGGTCGATAACCAAACTGTAACCAATGTGTATCAATCTGGGTGACGCGGGGGTGAGGTCGCAATCTAGAGAGCGGCAGGGAGTGTCCATACGGTATATTAGTACTATATATATACTTTGATTTAGGTTTGATTATGATAGGCTCCCCCTCTGGGTGGCAGAGTGCATTTTAGGTTAGGTTCCTTTCGCATGATATGCTCGGCCATTCATGATCTGGTCAATTCATTTCATGGTCTGTCCTACTCTACGACAACCATTTCATGAACTTATCAATTCTACAATATGGCCACTACATAACAATTTATGATTGAAACTATAATTCAAATAAGTACGGGTTTGTTTATAATTATAACGGATTAAACTTCCCCTCAATTTGTTAGTGACCTGTACAGAAAATTGTTTTCGGGTTAAATTAAAACCGAAACGTCAACGCCTTTCGATTAGCTGCCGACTTTGTATATACAAGCAATTTTAACATTTTCAACCTCACCGTTAAAAAAGAAAAGAGGTGAACAGCTTTATAATATTTGTAAACAAATTAAAAAACTGGCTGATTCTCTACCTACCAGGGAAACCGGTTTGAACCGGCCGAAGGTAGCGAACCGTCAAATAGCCTCTTTTAATTAATTTAACTCTTTAAACTCTAAAACTTTTTGAACTTACGATTTTTTGTTTCTTTTTAACACGCTTTTTATTAACTTCACTTGTAACTTTGTATGTAAGAAAATCTTGGAATCTTAATTTGACCCACTTCTCGATCTTCGATGAGGATGAAATTTTGCACACGCTCTGAGTTCTGATGACAATATATGACTAGCTAAGAAACATCATTCCAAATCCAATATGGCGGCCTCCCCAAGATGGCGGACTGGCTGTTTTAAATCCACCCCCATGATATGGATATCAAATGAAAGGGTTTGCTATCAGGAATACGAAAAATATAGTCACGTGACTTAAATCCAATATGGCTGACGTCCAAGATGGTAGATAGGCTAATTGAAATGCACCCCCATGATATGGGTATCAAATGAAAGGGTTTGCTATCAGGAATACGAAAAATATAGTCACGTGACTTAAATCCAATATGGCTGACGTCCAAGATGGTAGATAGGCTAATTGAAATGCACCCCCATGATATGGGTATCAAATGAAAGGGTTTGCTGTCAGGAATACGAAAAAATAGTCACGTGACTTAAATCCAACATGGCTGACATCCAAGATGGCGGATTGGCTATTTTGTAATTTTTAGTGCGTGCTAAAAGCGTTTTTTTTTAGTTTTTTAAACTATTTCAAAGTTATTTAGGGTTCCGTCCGTCTGTCCGTCTGTCCGTCTGTCAGCGGGCTGTATTTCATGAACCGTAATAGGTAGAAAGTTGTTTTTTTACAGAATGTGTATTTGTATTGCCGCTATAACAACAAATACCTACTAAAAATTAGAAAAAGTGAAAATATGAATCTCTATACAATAAACATGTTTTTATAGGTATATTTGATTTAGCTCTATGGTAAAAACAGTAATACACACAAGCGTGAAACTTGGTGTGACTACCTAATACCATCCATAGTAAAAAGTTACTATGCTAATACTGAAGTATAACAGTAAATAATAAAAACTGGCTAAGTGTGAGATGTACTCACGTTAAGGAGTCCGAAATGAACGAAAAAAGAGCATTTTTCTGGGATTTTACGGTGGTTTAAATAGGGACGTCAAACTTGGTCAGTTTTTGGTTTGTGTATATACTATTGAGTATTAAGACTTACTAAAACAATAAATATATTACACATACACTCTTAGATAATACTCAGAAATGTACTTACAATCTATATATATAAAAATGAATCCCTATTTCCCTTGGTCACGGCATCACGCGTGAACAGCTTGACCGATTTTGCTAATTCTTTTTTTGTCGAGTTCGTTCTTGTCAGGAGAAGGTTCTTATATAGGGTAGGGTAGGGTAGAGTAGTGTAGTTTATGTAGTGTAGTGTAGGGTAGGGTAGGGTAGGGTAGTGTAGGGTAGTGTAGTGTAGTGTAGGGTAGGGTAAGTTAGGGAAAGGTAAGGTAGTGTAGTGTAGTGTGGTGTAGTGTAGGGTAATGTAGTGTAGGATAGGGTAGGTTAAGGTAGGGTAGGGAAGGGCAGTGTAGGGAAGTGTAGTGTAGTGTAGTGTAGTGTAGGGTAGTGTAGGGTAGGATAGGGTAGGGTAGGGTAGGGTAGTGTAAGGTGGAACGTAGTTCGCCGGGACAGCTAGTTTACAATAAAATTACCACCAAGAATTGGGTAAGCGGCGATTGCGCAGCCACAGCGCAGGCGCAAACGGAGGTTGCTAGGCAACACAAATAACGTTATTTTATCTTCAGGTGGGCTGATCTTATTGGTGGAGTAATAACAGAAGGTACACTCTCCTGGTCATACTAACAGTGTAAAAAATTTTTTTTTAGGATTTCTTGCACCCTCAATAGTGTGACGCAACTCTCTGACCCAACTCTAATAGTGAAAAAGTAGTGACTCAACTCTCTGACCAAGAGTCTTCCGAAGAAATCCCAGGCATGCTCAATAGGATTCATGTCACAGGACTGTGGAGGCCCGTCTACTCGTAAGATCGTGATATCATGTTCACGGAAAACATAATTTAAAACAGGTCCTGTGTGCGCGCGAGCATTATCTTGCATGAAAATGAAATTCTCTCCCATAAGGATTCGGTGCGGAACACCAATTGGATCTACCACCTCGTGAGGGTATTTTTCTGCATTCATGTTGCCCCGTATAAAAACGATGTCAGTTCTTCCGCCATGACGAATTCCAGCACAGACCATTATTGTGCCCCTCAGATAGGGATGTACTGCCTGAGGACAACGAAGCCGTTCGTGACGTCCAGAAGCTCACCACACACACACACTCTCCTTGAGAGCAGAACTCCTTACATGACCGAACTTGTGCTTGGTATAATATGAGAAGCTGCTCTGGTGTGAATTAAAGTCTCACCTTTGAGAGGATACCAAGCTTTTTGGCAGCTGTTTTTGCCTTTGATTCAATGTATCTCCCGAAATTCAGATCGGATGTTAAATATACGCGAAAGAGCTCAAGATGGTCGGAGATCCGGATTGATTCATCTCTGAAAGAAGAAGTCAGGGTAAAATGACTCCTTTTCGCAGTAATTAGACACGCCTGCGTTATAAAGGCATTAAACCTAACAAGATTGGCATCGCCCCAGTCAGAGACTGTCTTGAGTGTAAGGTTCATGCGCTCAATCAATAAGTATAACGTAGTTGTCAATTTTTAAGAAACTTTATGAGCGGACAAAACGTGAAAACGGGATCATAGCGTGCCGCTACTTACGAGTATAATCGACCTAAATAGAGATACAATCAATAACAAAACGTTTTCTCTAAACTAACCCACACCTACGTTCCCTCTAATTACTTCCTGTTTTGTGTCAAACAAAAAATCTATGACATGGCAACATTGGTGGCATGACGTTGCATTTTCCCGCCATCAAGATGACGAGCCCGCCCTAATGAATCAAGCCCCGACATTTAGCCCAAAAATGTGGGAAAATCACATTGTTTTTTCTTTTATTATTTTGTTCTTGGGAACAATAGAATTGGAAACACTGTCCGTTTTTGAGTTATGTCCAAATGGTGTTGTGTAAATTCAGTGGGAAAATGAATTGTTGTTTCAATATTAAAATTTTCATGATCGCAGCGCGAGTGTGGCGTGTGAAAAATGAGTTATTACCTATGTACCATAGTAGCTTTTTTATTGTGTAAAAACATATTTTTTACGGTTTTTAAGGTTCCGTAGTCAACAAGGAATCCTTACAATTTCGCCAGGTCTGTCTGTCTGTCTGTCCGTCTGTACGCGGCTTAGCGGCTTAGAGAATAATAGTACTAGAAAGCTGTAATTTGGCATAAATATATACATAATATTAACCACGCCGACAAAGTGGTACAATAAAATCTTTAAAAAAAATTTGCTGCCTTACTACATTTACATTTTTGTTTCACTTTTATACGTGCACACTCTCTACATCACGATGACTACATCTAAATACCTAACTTATACAACAAGGCGTTGTTAGATTAACGGTAACAAGTCGGTGCTCCAATCCAAAGATCACGAGTCAGAATCAGGAGACGGCTATTTTGCACAAATGAGTTTTTCGAAAACGCACATTTACGTACCGAATGGTCATTTATGACGGTCAAGGACATCTGATATAGATATTTATGAGGTTGCATTTTACACGTTTGTAGGTGTAAATCTAAATGCCACACAGTACCTCAGGTGCAACAGAGAGAGAGAGAGCGAGAGGGAAACTTATACGTATTTGATAATAGAGCGATATAATATATTAAGTACTTTGAACTCTAATAAAAGACATGTATCGTGAGTAAATCTGCACATCTGATACAGATATGTATGAGGTTGCATTTTACACGTTTGTAGGTGTAAATCTAAATGCCACACAGTACCTCAGGTGCAACAGAGAGAGAGAGAGAGAGAAAGAGAGGGAAACTTATACTTATTTGAAAATAGAGCGATATTACATATTAAGTATTTTTAACTCTAATAAAACACTTCTATCGTGATTAAATCTGCACATCTGATTCAGATCTGTATGAGGTTACATTTTACACGTTTGTAGGTGTAAATCTAAATGCCACACGGTCCCTCAGGTGCAACACAGAGAGAGAGAGAGAGGGGAAAACTTATGCGTATTTGATAATAGAGCGATATTAGATAATAAGTATTTTGAACTCTAATAAAACACTTATATGGATACATACAGTACTTAAGAACTACCAAATTAGACATGATACACATGTCTCAATAATTTCCCAAAAACTACCAATGTCTTCTGGTTTTTATTCTAGTTTTAGCTATTTCAGTTAATAAAAAAAGTTTTGCAAAAATGCATTTATTTGATTCTATAACAACACATATACGGCATCACTACTGGGGCTCGGATCTATTCCCGAACTCGGAAAGCTTAGGCCATATTCCACATACGGTCACCAAGTGAAACCTATCAAGGGAATAACCATGCTTGTGGTCAGTTAACAGGCGTGATCAACCCAACCACGCAACTAAGCATTGCGTTTCACATTTATTTGGTAGGTAGTATCTATCAAAAACTTTAAAAGTTTTCGGCAATAACTCAAAACGCATTCCCATAAATAAATGTCTATTTTGGCGCCGCTTCAGCGAGCGCGCGCTTTAGCCCCGAATCTCGATATAACGAGGTACAAATTAGGATTCATTGAATAAGCAACTGTAGCTGGGAATTGAGAAAAAGCGCTTAAAATCGCCGTCCGATTGGAATCCGGCCAAAATCCTCCGCGGAACGAGACAGAAAAAGGTCGCTTGTTAAGAACTGACTCAATTTTATTCACACTCCAGTAAATTGGTGATTTAAATAATTTGCGTAATAGTTACCTAACAAGATAGGTTTGAACTGAAAATTGTTTTGTGTGACATTTGTAGTTAATTTTATTTTTATGTACCCAGCCCATGGTTTTGTCGCAGTACAATAAAGTGGTTTGTCGTACATATTGGGAATTGGGAATACTACACTCTAAGATGAACGTGAAAAGTGTTGAATGCGAAACGGAAAAACGCTTATCGTATATATTACCATTATGTTGATTGTTACTTGGTTTTCAATTAACAATATGACTGACCCTATGGTCCTAAGGCAGTCTGTGTAGGTGTTTAACATCTATTCAAGTATTTATTGAAACGTATGAACCTATATATTTTTTTACAGATTATCAACATTTGTAATTCACTACAAGAAAGACCCTCCAGGCTACAATAAAGGTAGGGATATAAAAACCTGCCAAGTGCGAGTTGTATTCGTGCTCTGTGGGTTCCGTACCAAAACATCTTCATAAATCAAGTAAATAGAAGATACTACTAGATCCTACTAGATGCCGTTAGTTTCCAAAAATCACATTTCTTACATGGGAGCGCCCTTTAATTTTATTTTTATTATTTTGTAGCTATAGCGGCAATAGAAACAAATACACACTGTTAAAATGATAACCTAATACGGTTAATGAAATACAGACAAACAGACGAACAGTGGAGGCTTAGTAATAGGGTCCCGATGGTCAGTCACCCTTTATGTGCACGGAACCCTAGAAATAAAAATGTTGCATTAGCGTATAACTGTTAACGCTTTCTTGCGTTTGTTGAATGTAAACCAAATAAGAACATCTAGACACATTCGGAAAGTAAAATGGAACGTTGGTTTAGTTTGGATGGCAATCAATTTATTGGCAAACTGCTGTCAGCCAGATTTTCTAAGGCTATCTATCTGGTATTATCAAAACATTGTATACCATAATTATGTCACAATCTCCATTTAATCTAGATGTTACGTCAAACCTAAGTTCTTACTTAGTAAAAGTCCGTTTTGCACCTATCATCTTGTATTATCACATCATTCTCTAAATATATGTTTATTACGTAAATATTACATACCACTTGCAGCAAAATTTCCGATATTGGGCTTACCTGTAAAAGAAAACAATATATTATTATTTTGGTTTTATCTGCACACATCTTTGAAGTAGGTAATTAAATGAGTTTTATGTGATAAATAAATACACAAACTGTACATAATTTTAGTAGAACATTAAATCACTCATTTTTGGTATAAGTTTACACTAAATAATAAATAAATAAATAAATATTCTGGGACAAATCACACATGGTCATCTGGCCCCAAAGTAGGATTCCCTATGTTATGGGTTACCAGAGACTGATATACATACTTATATACGTTTAAATACATACATATATAGATATAATTTAACACCCAGACACAGAGCAAACAAATCTGCTCATCACACAAATGCTTGCCCTGGGTGGGGATCGAACCCACGACTCTCGGATCAGTAGTCAAGGGCACTAACCACTGAGCCACAGAGTCACTAATTTGTTAACATTGTGTTGTGTGAAATTAATGAAAATTGTACCAAAAACCGGCCAAGTGCGAGTCAGAACCGCACAAATAGGGTTCTGTACCATCATACTAGATAGCACTAGTTTCTTCATGTTTAAAAAAAAAAACACTTTTTTTGTATAGATACCCGCCTTATTTATTCACTTTTTCTCATTTTTAGTATTTGTTGTTATAGCGGTAACAGAAATACATCATGTGTGAAAATTTCAACTGTCTAGCTATCACGGTTCATGAAATACAGCCTGGTGACAGACGGACGGACGGACGGACAGTGAAGACTTAGTTATAAGGTCACGTTTTTACCCTTTGGGTACGGAACCCTAAAAATGAGTATACATAATTATACTAACAAAAACATAGGACCTACTTACAGGTCCTCACTATACTTTTACCCAAATGCTTATGATACATAATACAGTATACAACTTTACAATCATCATCACATCAGCTCATATATACGTCCCCACCGTGGGGCTCGAGCCTACCCTGAATTAGGGCGATCGGGCCTTAGTCGACCACGCGGGCCCAGTGCGGGTTGGTCAACTTCACACACAACCTTCGAGTTTCTCCGCGGATGTGTGCAGGTTTCATCACGATGTTTGCTTCACCGTAAGAGCGTCGGGTAAACGTACATATGATATATAAATTCGAAAACACATTGGTACGTGGCAGGACTCGAACCACGACTTCCCGGATAGGAGGTAGAGACGCTCTAAAGTACATACAATACAGTATGAAAACAATATAGGTATTAGTATACTTTTAATACTAGAATTAAGTAAGGTCTCATCCTCTCGAACAAAACACCAAATTAGTGTTGTAATCAAGTTTTTGCTTAGACTCATTTGCTCTTTAAGTCCGTTTAGGCTGAGCTTAGGACTAAGACTAAGCTTAAGGTCTAGGTCTTATAAAAACAAATGTTTGATAAATATTTTCTTCGGGTCCTAAATAATAAATTCATTAGTGATATAATAGGTACCTACTTACCTAGATCTCGTGTACTAAGTAAGTCATATTCATACGAATTCCACAAAATATTTCAGAGGGGAAAATGCTGACTGACAGATATTAAGTGGGTACCTCCGCCCATGTCTATAGAGCTGCGTAACGCCAGAGAGGTTATAAGTGTTTTTCTCCTATACTAAAGAATTATACTTACGCATGCTTGGTTATTTAGCCCAACTTAAAATCCTTGTAACATGGAAATCGGTGACCAAACTTGTTAAATAGAATGGTGAATAGGAACCCATTCTTTACTGGTTTGCGCTCGGTTGCTTGAAATTAAAAATTATATTGTATTTTTTTTCACGCATCTATATAAACTCTTCTATAGGATTCTGAACTAAAACTATATTTTCTATTTTTTATTGGAAAGGAGATATCCCAAGGGTGATACCATGATAATGAAATCAAGATCTGATGATGGCATCCCAGAGAAATGGAGGGGAGTTTTCTGTTTGAAGTCGGTTTTTTGTTCAAAATTATTAGATATACTGTAAATACTGTTGTTACTAATATAGGTTAAGTTATGTTCTTACTAACAAAATATGGATCTTTGGTCTAAAAATAAATGATTATTATTATATATTGACCGACCCAATTGTCCAACTATAATAATTATATGAAAAGAACAATTTTTTTTCTATTTTTTTTTACATTATTAGGACGTTTTTAGTGTTTTACACCCCTGAGTTGGGCGTTACTAATCAAAAACACATCCTGTAAGGGCCTTTATCACTCTATGCATTCAATATCAAGGTCAAATCGGTGGTGGCAAAAATCGTGAACAAATCTCGGTGCCTCCTTTGAAAATATGCATTACTCGATTTATGCGGTTTTTTTACACAATTGGAATCATTGAAAAATTACCTACCTGGTAGTCTGAGAAACATATCGCTACGTGCCATAGTTGCAGAGACAGAGAGTTGTGTAAAGTAACGCATGTTGAAAATAAATAACGCTAAACTCGACTTGTAAGTGAAAAAGTGATCAGAGTTTTTTTTTTTGTGATATTTTACTGTATTCAGTTTAAGTCGATTATGTTATGAACTAATTAACATATTTAAAAACTAATAACTTCATTTGAACCAGCGTTAATAATTCACTCTTAAAAAGTAAACATCAATCCGGAATTTGCTTAAAAACATAAAAAAACATCAATGTCTTTTAACAACATTCAATCGAATCTCCTAAAAAGTTGACAAAACAGACTTATGCATCTTTACACAGGAGACACAGATCTGTCAACCTAAATGACTATGAAATTTTCATAGTCTGCCATGATGGCATTTCGTTATTTTCTGAATTGGCCATATTTTGAGCCTTTCATGGCGGACTATGGAGTTTTCAATTAGGTAGACTCTACTCGTATAGGAGACCCATGTAATTATGCTGTACTTTCAAATTGATAACTGTCAATGTCAACAACATACTCTCAACGCGAAGATGATCAAACAAGCTCAATTTAGGAGAGAGCAATCTAAGTTGCACAAAGACATGATCCAGCAGTGAAGCCGAGCTCGTGAACCGTCAGATCTGTGAGTGTTTCTTTCTGCTGCGGTCCTACAGAACATAAAAAAACCGGCCAAGTGCTAGTCGTACTCGTGCCGAGGGTTCCGTACCATGACACCTCGCCACACAACAATGATAGGTACCTATTCACATTACAAACAAAACACATTAACGCGAGCGATATTTTTTTTTAAATTCAGTTCAGATTTGGATTTTGTAAGCATTTATGTTTTTTCTGGTACATTCAGGTACCTGTATAATAAAAATATAAAAACACAACACTCAGGACACTGTTCAACTAATTCAACACTAACATTGGAAGAAAATAAATTAAAAATGATTTTGAAGGGTTATAACTTGGGGCAAAGTGGAACAAACCTCAGACGTGTCCGCGAACCCGCATCCGTGAGATACGCTAATCCCCGAGCGGATGCGGAATTGCGGATGTCTCAGTCTGACAATGAAATATTTGAGAGCGCTATTCAATCAGAGGGGTATATTTTCAGGGGTAGTTAATCCCTGTTGTTGACTGATTTTAATTACCGCATAACTATGAATAAAGGAATTGACATGAAAACGCGTACGTAAGTAGATAATGAACTTTTACATACGCGTAATTAACGTAATATTTATTCATATTAACATCATCATATCAGCTGAAAGACGTCCACTGCTGGACAAAGGCCTCCCTCAAGGATTTCTACGACGACCCGGTCCTGCGCTACCCGCGTCCAGCGGCTTTCCGCGACCTTCACCAGGTCATCGATTCACCGTGTGGGAGGCCTGCCTACGCTACGACTTCCGGTGCTCGGTAGACACTCGAGAACTAACATACATCCTTACTTAATATTATAAATGTGAAAATGTCTTTGTTTGTCTGTGAAAATGTGTTTGTTTGTCTGTTACCTTTTCACGCTTCAACACCTCGACCAATCTTGATGAAATTTGTCACTGTCACTGGAAAGAACATAGGTAACTTTTTATCTCGTGAAAATAGTTTAGTCCGATGCAGTTCCTGAGGGAACTGAAAAAAGATACTCTTTTTTTGCTAAATTTCTCTAACATCGCAACGGAACAGTAGATTGTTATGATTTTTTGCACAAAGATGGTTGAGGGGGTGGGAAATGACATAATTTACTAATTAACATATCCTGACATAGTTCCCGAGGGATCGGAGGAAAACTTGGAATTGAAGTGTTTGTTTTTATAGAATTGGTTGAGGGGTTTGGTAGTGACATAGACTACTAATCAGAATAGCCTGATATAGTTCCTAAAGGGAAGTGGACAATACTCGCGTCCAGGCTCGCAAGCTTGCGGCTTGCGAAACTACACCCCCAAAGACAGTTACAAAAACGATATCCACGCAGGCGAAGCCGCGGGAAAAAGCTAGTAATATATTTACAAACGTAAGATGCAAAAATAACAAAACAAACAAAAGCTCTAGGAAGCAGTTCTAGTCAATAGTCTCCAGTCCAAAATTGTCCATGACACTCGCGGCATTGCCACGCGGTAGGTGATTTGTTTTTACATAAAACTATTTTTCATGTTTACCTAGGTAACCTGTACATATGTATATGACACATAGCTCGAAGAACAGATGTACATGGATGTTAGGGCAGTAATGTTCTCGAGTGGCACCCGCACACCGGTAGACGTAGCGTAGTTAGGCCTCCCACTCGGTAGACATTTAACCTAGGAAAGGTCGCGGACAGGGCAATACCAATTGTTGTGGAAATTCTTGAAGGAGATCTTTGTCCATAGTGGACGTCTTTCGGCTGATATGATGATGATGAAACATTATTTTCGAAAAACCTAAAATCTTTTAGGAACAAGCTTTTGATATTGCATTGTCATGCGATATACATATGCATGAAAATTTTCAGCTTAATCGGAAACCGGGAAGTGGGTCAAATTTAACTTGCAAGATTTCACCCGAACAAACATACACACATTGCAAGTTAATTAATAATAGCTTGTAAAAAGGCGTGCATGCATCAGAGAGGCCTATCCAACAGTAGGCTGATGTGGGCTGATTAATGAGATGCCGACGTACGTACACCAGATCATCATCGTGTATATCAGGCGAAAGACTTCCACTGGACAAAGGCTTCATATCCAGGACGACCGGTCCTACGCTACCCGCGGCCAGCAGGATCCCGCGACCTTCACCAGGTCGTCGATCCACCGAGTGGGAAGCGTGCCTATGCTACACAATCATCATATCAGCCGAAGGACGTCCTCTGCTGGACACAGGCCTCCCCCAAGGATTTACACGATGACCGGTTCTGCGCTGCCCGCATCCAGCGGCTTCCCGCGACCTTCACCAGGTCATCGATCCACAAAATACAACTTAAATACCCCCTTTCCTTTTCCAATCTTTTTGTTCAACCACGTTCACAGTTTTCGAAAATGTTTATCTATTACTTTTCTGCTTCTGCTTCTAAGCCGCTTACGTCATGCGAACGTTCTATTGGATTGAGCCGCAGTTATTTTGAGGCTCTACGACAAACGGGAACCGATTGAACTGCATGGTGCAGGGCCGTAATCAGGGAGAACTTTAAATCCTAATTTGGGTTTTAATTTAAACGACTACGATAAAAGGAAGGTTATGTTGTGGACAGTCTATGTATGTATATGTGGATGTTCATCCTGTTCTCGTATATTTCCTAAACTTTTTAACCGAGTTTAAAAAAAGTGTGATTCATGCCATCACTCCACGTGTCATAGGATATTTATCATTTAAAAAAAATCAAAATGGCAATTTTTTTCTAGATACTCATCTTATGATATATATACACTCTTTATCTACACAAGTACACATATATCATCCTCTAAAATGCGTTCAAAATCCGTAGGCAATAAAGCCCTATCGTAATATTTTTTTTAACATAGGTACCTAATTATTATGGCTTGCGACTACGGCTATTACCCCAATTCAAGGGAATAATAAAGGAAACTCTTATTTTCATACTTTTCCATAGTCGCGTTTTAGTTTTATAACTTTTATTTTATTAGAGTTACGAGTTCGCCATGTATCGCCATGTTTCTATCTGTATGCAGCTTAGATCAGAGACTCTTAGAACAAGAGAGTACAGCTCTCTTACGATTATCCGGGTTTACATGTTAATCACGCCAACAAAGTGGTACTTGCCATCGTCACTTACTATCAGGTGATATGATGCCAAGAGCTTACCAATTTTGAATAAAAAAAATTAAAAAAAACTATCGCGGTTAATTAGACTATCTTAGTTCATGAGTAATAGTCGACCATCTTAAGATGTGCAGTTGGATTTGTGTAAAGTTCATAGACTTTCCATACAAAATGTCCTTTTACCAACTGCAAAAATATTTGTGTTTTTTAAAATATAATTTATTTTTAAAAGACTATGGAACCCAACTTCGCGCGAGTCCGACTCGGACTTGGCCGGTTTTTGGTTATATCTTTTCATTGATTAACATAACAGAAATCATCTTACCTGAAGATGATGTCCGAAAGCGGTCATTGAAAATTATTATTTTCTGTTAAATATGTGGAATTAGTGAAAAATATAACCAAAAAACCGGCCCAGTGCGAGTCGGACTCGCAAAAATTAGGGCGCACAAAATGTTTCGTAAATTATTTAAGTGAATACTTATCATTATCATATCGCCTCTTCATAGGAAGGCATTCATGTTGGCGCATATGCTTACGATTTTATTTCGAAAGCATTATTATTTTGATTAATAACATAATACGAAAAATAACTAATACAAATCATAATTGATTAAAAAATCTTAATATATATAACCAGAAATCGATTTATCCTGCGTTTATGAAAGTAGTTCCGGTTGTGAAGTATGAATTGACAAAATTATATCATCTGTTTTTGAACGTAAAATAGAGGTTTTAAAGTTGATTCAAATTAAAGATTGCTAATGTACTGCAGACTAGATTGTCTCTGCGTGAGGCCAAATTTTTTTACAAGTGTTGAAATTACAGTATAAATTCTACAATTATCAAGATTAAAGAAAAATATGCCCATACATTGCAAGTTCTTAAAATAATGTAGCTATTAAAACCTATCCACGTGCAATCGACTACTTTAGATGTGTTGTATTTGTGCGTGTGTGTGCTATATATGTGTGTTTATGTTTTTTGATCTAATATTTTCAAATCTATTTTTTTCTATTCGATCTGATTTCATCCCTGTCGTCTGCAGTGCCTGTTACCTACGAGTATGTCTAAAGAACCGAGATAAACTGAGGATTGCTAATACGCTGCGGACTAGATTACCCTGTCACGTCGTGGGGCTCCAAATGTTTCTGGCTCCGTACCTGTGGTCTGAAGATGCCAGATATCTATATACGTCTAGGGACCCGCGACGTATTCAGTATTGCTGATGCACTGTGGACTGAATAGTCCCATCGTGCCACTCGTGTTGCACTAGACGGATTGGAAAGTAAAACAATTTTTGCTTGTGTTGTATTGTGTGTGATAGATTGAATGTCTGAATATGTGTATTGTTGTTTGTTTTACGTGAAACGTCTTCAAAATTAAATACGGGGTACCAAGTCAAAAACCTGGACTATGACGAAAGAACGTAAAACCGTTTCATAACAGGAGGTAGCGGGTTCTATTCTTGAAGGGGGTCTCACTTTGTAAAACTCGGTTTAGTTGATAGTATAGTTTATTCTAAGCTCTATTACCTGTTCTAATAGGTAGGTTAGTCTATTCGTTTCTCATCAGGAGGTAGCGAGTTCAATTCTTGGAGGGGCCTACTTTGTAAAACTCTGTTTATTTGCTGGTAGAGTTTATTCTAAGCCGTAGTGGCTAGCTTCCATCCGCCATGTTTATTTAATTGAAAGTAGGCTTGAAGATAAGATATCTAGTTCCCCATTAAGTAAGATAATCTTAGTAAGCCTGCTTACAACTTCAGCATCATCATCATATCAGCTCATATACGTCCCCACCAAGGTGCTCAAGCCTACCCTGAATTAGGACGATCGGGCCTTAGTCAACCACGCGGGCCAGTGTGGGTTGGTCGACTTCACACACCACCTGCGAGTTTCTCCGCAGGCGTGTGCAGGTTTCCTCACGATGTTTTTCTTCACGTAAGAGCGTCGGATAAACTTCGGCATCATAATCACCAAAAAACAGTAAGTACCTAGTTGACTAAGCTTTGCTCGGCGTCTAGTTATGTAGCGCCAAAACTAAACTAAAAGTATTATACATCGTTTTTTATGAATTTTCAAGATGACACCTATCTAGATAGACTTAGAAAGTAAAACATTATCTAAATACAAAATTTTACAGTCATTTCTGAGATACCAATGTTTCTGAGTAAAATTGTTTTCAACAATTGCTTACTTTATAAGGTGTTGTTAATAAACTTGACCTTTTCCTAACTTGTGGCTTTCCTAACTCGTCACCTTTTTAACTGGTCGCTTTTTCAGACTTAACACTTTCCTAACTCGTCACCTTATTCTTTGTCGATGATTTCTTCTTCTGCGAAGCATATTGCTACCCATCTGAGCCTCGCTTTGCGAGGCTCTTTGACTGTAAAATCAATCAAACTTGACTGAACCTTATATCGCTCACTTCGCTTGCAGTTTTTTACTCAAGTTTTTTCTAAAAATTGACAATGAGCGAGCGAAACGTGCGGATATTAGGTTCGATCAGGGTTGATTGATTAGCCTCTCGAAGCGTGGGATGCGGATCCGACAGTTACGAAAAAAATGACAGTCGCTTACTAAGTATTTCTTTGTCTCGCATTTAAATAATACGCATTTTATTTTGATATTATAAAGTAATGTTTATTTGTTTTTAAACTGATATTATTAGTTGCACATCAAACAAGTAACACCTATTAATTTATTTCCATCATTTATTTATGACAGTCATTTCAAAAATACTGATTTGGTTGCATGTAAAATTATTTATCCTTCTCAAATGGACTAGAGTTGAGCGAGCGAAACGAGCAAGAATAGGTTTGTTTAGGTTTGATTGATTATAATAATGTCAGGGCCTCGTGGCGAATCTAACAGTTACGAAAAAAAACAGATCATCACTCAGTTAAACAGTTTTGCTTAAACCAGATACACGCTAAACTTTAACGTAAATATCGGTGCGCCACGAACTTTGCTTAACACCAAGTAAGCCGTTAAGGGTGGGCTCTACTCATGAAATTGAGCAACTTTCCCCAAAAAACCCATAATAAATTCGCAATTATCTTTTAGGATTTTATAGAAATCGATCATTCCGACCTGCCAACTTTGTCCATACAAAAGACCCTAAAGACATAGAGTCATTTTTTTTTGCTATTTCTGTATGGGTTTCTTGGGGAAAGTTGTTCAGTTTCATGAGTAGAGCCCAACCTTAACGGCTTGCTCGGTGTTAAAAAAACACTCTGTATTTTTAGGTACCTTAGTATTTTGCTATACAGTAAAGATTAGAATTAGGATTTTTATACAAAAATCTAGTTGTCTGTAAAATCGGTTTACGGACGATAATTTTACGTGATAACGTGCCTCTCTATCCTTGTTCCACGCTCTCGTTTGCACGCTCGGCTCAGGCGGTACGTGACAATGAGTCATGCTTTTTCATAAGTGCAGCCGCCGTTCATCGATTTATAAGAAGTTATCACGTCAAAAACAGTTTTTTTTTATTTGCATTTAAACGCTTCACCTTTGTTAAATGTATCTCTTTTTTTAAACTTTGACAATTTGTAGTGTAATTGTAATGATGCGAATTTTTAAATTTATCAAATGTTTTAAACTTTGAAAATTTGTTGTGTATTGTAATGATGCGAATTTATAAATGTATCTAATTTTTTAAACTTTTAAACTTTGACAATTTGTTGCGTATTGTAAAGATGCGAATGTGAACATTCGCGACATCTGTGTGTGTGCTCTGTACGGGTATATGTATCTACCTACCTGCCTATCTTATCTGTGGTCGCACTAGGAGGCAGCCGCCCGTAAAATGTATAAGTAGTAATCGAATGGGTGGCATTTCAAGTGCCACTTGTATACTACGTCGCCCAAAGAGCCCTTAATGAAAAGGGGTTGTCTTTAGGAAGGGCCGGTGGACTTCGAGGAGGCCACTTGATTTCCGCAGGTAAATTCTTTGGAAGTCCTTTTCTGGCAACAAAGGGTCTTGAAGTCTCTGTCTTTTGATCGTTGAAGTAGAAGAATATATTATTATTTTAAGTAAGGAAGTTTATTCCGAAGTACTTGGATAGCTGGTACCTACTGGTACCTAACCATTTCAGTCTTGGTGGATGTTTGTTATTTTGTCCCATGTTTCAAAGGACGGATGAAAAGAAGCGTCGTTTCTTATATTTTGATTGGTCTTATAAAGTTCGTTTGCTCAATTAGCTGCACCTTTCACGGCTCGCGTCAAACATTCCGTCAAAGGGGCTGCCCTGAATTCTATCGCGCCGCCCACCGCGCCGCCGACGTTGTCGTTATTTATGAAAGGTGCCGCTAATTCAGCAAACCAACTATACGGATCGTCACTTTTCACTTTAACGTTTAACATTTAAAGTTTTAGTTTGACAACACTAATTTTTTTAATCTGTAAATAATATAGGTAGCTAAAATTGAAGCGGTCGTAGTTTAGTACGACTTGGGGGGGTTGGGCTGATCACGGAGGTTAACTGATTTGAAGCATGATCATTATCTGGATGGGTTTGAATTTTAGTGGTGTCGATTCGGTGTAACACGAGTTAACTTATTTGACAGGACTAAACTAAATTTACTCATTCTGTATTTTTCTTTCTGTATCAAAAAACAAGGACAGAATGCTTAAATTTAGTTTAGTCCCGTCAAATAAGTTTAATCTTGTACTCATCCTGTCTTTTTCTTTCTGTATCAAAAAAACAAGGACAGAATGCTTAAATTTAGTTTAGTCCCGTCAAATAAGTTTAATCTTGTAATCATCCTGTCTTTTTCTTTCTGTATCAAAAAAACAAGGACAGAATGCTTAAATTTAGTTTAGTCCCGTCAAATAAGTTTATTCTTGTCA
This sequence comes from Coleophora flavipennella, assembly GCA_947284805.1. Taxonomy (NCBI): domain Eukaryota; kingdom Metazoa; phylum Arthropoda; class Insecta; order Lepidoptera; family Coleophoridae; genus Coleophora; species Coleophora flavipennella. Next base: position 10,237,731 of record OX369305.1, read on the forward strand.
AACCGAATCGACACTAACGTCAATTTAAGTTAAGTTAGACCATGTTAATACTCAATATTTTGTACCACGCATATTTCTATGGCTCTTTTGACTTTTGATTACTAAGGTGTGAAAATAAGTATGAACCACGAGTAAACTAAAAATTGATGAATGCTAACAATATGGAAAAACTAAAGTTTTACTACGGCGCCATAAAAATAGGAATCGAATCCTGACTGACATGTTGGTCCAGTGGCAGCGCTGCTGTCTTCTGCACTAAGGATCGTGGATCCCCACCCATGGTAAACATTCGTGTACCGAACAGGTTTGATTGTTCTATGTCTTGGTGTTAAAAATCTTTATGCGTATGTATTAACACGTTAACAGTCCAGTGTACCGTATGTGGTACACGGGGAGCGGTTCCGGTGAGTTCGTGTACCCTATGAATGAGGCGAATAAGTCCTGTGTTACTCTACGGGCTCACACATATTATGGACACATGGCGTGTTTCAGAACACTTGTATGGGGACCGTTATTGAGTTAAAACGTTAATACAACTATCAGTCTCTGGTTTCCCATAGCACAAGGAATCCTAGTTTGGGGCTAAATGACCGTACTATGGGGTAGGTATGCAGTATATAGTTTGTCGTTTATTTTTGTTTCTTCTTTTGAAAATATTTCCCCGACAGGAACATTCCTATTTCTCGCCGGAATTTTGTCGTAAGCCACCAAAATAAGAATACTACGAGATGAACACAGATCTGCGCTGGCCTGCGTTCAGCTCAGTTCAAGCATTCCCCCCCCCCCCCCCCCCCACTCCCCAGCCAGCAGTGTGGGGACCCAAGAAACTAGAGGGGGCGAAGATAGGACAGGTCGGTGCAGTCAGGATGGGGAGCGATGGAAGTTTGAACCATCCGAATTCAGAACATCATAGCCAGTATAGGAAGGATATATTCTATATTTAGTTGGTGCGCAGAACCGGTCGTCATGAAGATCCTTGGGGGAGGCCTATGTCCAGCAGTGGATTTCCTTCGGCTGATATGATGATGATGTGTATATATATATGACTGCTTGTAATTAAGTAGATGCGGCCGCTTCCGGTTAATTCTCCTATTCCGATTCGATTTATGTATCTGTTTCGGGTGTGTTTTTCTGTGTGTTTGTGTTAGCGTGACGCTACTTGCGTCGCTCCCTACGACTCACGACGCCCTCACGACCGCCGCCGCCAACGAGAAGGTCAGCAGCGAAACAAAAATCACCAGCGGTGATCAGATCAACGGACAATCAAATGAACTACATGTACTAAACGTGAATCATAAGTCTACGTCACTTATGCCTCACCAAAAAGATGTAGGGGCTGTTGCTACCCAGTACACCTTTATTGCTGGTGAAATGATACAACCAATGACTTATATATTACTGGCGTACAAATCTGTGGATACAACTGTATTTTTCTTTGTTATTTCCTTGATAGTGAGTAGGTACGCGGGCGCGGTACGGCGACCGAACGTATACTAATTGATATTACACTTAATAAATGAAGTTAGCGTAAACCGCTGACGGCGCGATGTGCGGTCGCAGACCGTACAATAAATTTTTTTCATATCGCTTCTTTTCTCTGATAGAGGTATAGATTGGTATATTGTGAGGTTATTGTAGCGTTGAATATCGTAGCGGAGGTAGTCGCCCAGGTAAGATCGGTCTCCCTACCTTACGTTTTCTTTCTTTGTAGTCGTATGCAGCGTGTAAAATGTTTTAAGCTTTACGTCTCATTATGTGACCAAGGTAGCCAATCCGGCGTAGGTATTTAGGAACGGTGCGTACTCGAAGAGAGCAAAGGGAGATATCTCCGCCAGGCGAGGTGGTATGCCTGAGGTCCGGCCGTGGACCGATCGTTGATGATTGGTATCTTTAAATATATACTCAGCGCTCAAGAAATTCTCATAGCGCGTTCTATATGTTGTATTTCTTTTTGTTCTCTCGTCGTTTCTGTTCACTGCAGTTGCCGCCACAGGTACCTTTAAAATCTTTGAAATAGTTTAGATCTGCGCCGGCCTGCGTAGCCAGCAAATATCACAGTATGTGATTTGTTCCTTAAAAGAAATCCACGACCAACGCCACAGCCTAAAAGTACACCCCGGACACATCATACAACTGGCGAGAAATGACATTTCAAAAAACAAATGACGGAGCATAGAAAATGACGGCAAAACCTCATACGTTCGAGAACCAAACTATAACCAATCTGTTTCAACTGGGTGACGAGGGGGTGAGGTCGAAATCTAAAGAGCGGCAGGGAGTGTCCATACTGTATGTTAGTACTAATGTATATACTTTGCTAAAAGCCAGGAGCACTGACCGACCACTGGCAAGACCAGTCATTCAATATTAAAGTACCCAACCTTACTTTTCGTTTGAAGTGCCTCTTGACTGACATATTTATTAACAATCGACCGTTCTGTTTACTGACTCGCAAAAAATTGGGGAAAAAAAATACCCTCGCAAACAAAAGTGCAATTCACGTCCTTAATTCTTTTTTCCTTTTCCTGGCAAAAAAACGGCTTTCCGATCGGTAAGTCGTTTACGTTTTAATTAAGAGGCTTCGGAACCTGGCCATTATTAAGAACATCAGCTACGTCTATAGATACAGAATAATTTGGAGTTGAAGGACCTGCCATTGCCTTTTCAACTTTATTTCCAGTGAAGAAGGATGATTTTGTGAGCCTCAATAAATTATTTTTGAAGTTTTCCCCGTATTTTATCCTGTTTCGTTCTGATGTGCCTTGCATTATTGATGTCGACTTTGTTCAAATTGATCAAGGAAATTTAATGCTATGAAAATGATTTCCGAAATTACCTTAGAGGAAGAATACAAACCGTAAAGAGTGTTATCAGAATCATCATCATCATATCAGCCGAAAGACGTCCACTGCTGGACATTGGCCTCCCCCAAGGATTTCCATGACGACCGGTTCTGCGCTGCAATACAAAACCTAATCTATATGTTAGTACTAGCTGTTGCCCGCGGCTTTGCCAGCGCAGATCCCGGTTTTTTTCGCTCCCGTGGAATTTTTCCAAAATCCTTTGTTAGCGGATGCCTACGTCATAATTGCTATCTGTTTACCAATTTTCAACCCAAACGGTCCAGTAGTTTGAGCTGAGCGTTAATAAATCAGTTAGTCAGGCAGTCAGTCAGTGACGGGTTTCTTATATATATGTAGAACTAGCTTTTGCCTGCGACTATACGCGTGAAATTTTGAATTAAGTATCTATTATTTATTTTTGCAGAGACAGATGAGAATTAAATACAAATAGACTTGGAACGGGTAAACAGCGTTTATTTTTGTGCAAAATGCAACAACAAAAAGACAGCAGAGAGAAAAAGTTCTAAAAAAATATCTTCTTTTCTTACATTTTCTAAAAAAGCATGTTTGAAAACTGCATTTTATTCCATGCAGTGGTTTTTGCGTGATGGGTGTACAAACATACAGACAGACACACAAAAGTTTTTAGAAATGATTTACTTTGATTTTCAACATTCTAGCAATTCATGTATGAAAACTGTATTTAATTCCATGCAGTAGTCTTAGCGTCATGCGTGCACAAACATACAAACACACAGACAAAATTTCTGGAAAATGATCTACTTCAATTCATTGCAGTAGTTTTAGCGTGATGTGTGTACAAACATACAGACAAACAGACATAAATTCTAAAAATGTTCTACTTTCTTTCCAACATTCTTGCAATTCATGTACGAAAACTGCATTCAATTCCATGTAATAGTTTTAGCTTCAGGCGTGTACAAATATACAGACAGACAGACAAAAATGTCTGTCTGTCGGTTAGTATATTTATACACGCACCAATGTTGGAATTCTTGAAATTCAGACAAAAATTTCAAATATTAATCTACTTTTCTTTTCAACATTCTAGAAACACATCGGTGAAAACTGCATTCAATTTCATGTAGTAGTTTTAGCGTCATGTGTATAAAAACAGACAGACAGACAGAAAAATGATCTTCTTTTGTTTTCAACATTCTAGAAATACATCGGTGAAAACTGCATTCAATATCATGTAGTTTTTTTTTTTTTTCGGAAGGACAAACTTGTTGTTGGCCGTTGGGGCCTTTACAACTTCACCGGGCAGGGTATTTCATGTAGTAGTTTTAGCATCATGCGTGTAAAAACAAACAGTCAGGCAAAAAAATTATCTATTTTTCTTTCCAACCTCCAATTGTAATGAAATAAAATATTTATCGCTTCATACAAAGTTTAGTCATATGAAAACGTAAGATCCAGGCAATGTAAACTTAAAGATATTTTCGTGCGGTAAAATCTAGCCTACATTTTAATAAGTAACATCTATATGTACTGCTATAGATCAGTAAAAACTGAGTTCAATTCCATGCAGTAGTTTTTTCGTGATGCGTGTAAAAACATACAGAAAGATAGACAAGCAAAAATACAAAAAATTGATGTTTTGGCTTGTATTGCTCTAATAAAGACCCCCTCATAATAGTTTTTGTTAAATATCTATAATGTACAGACATCGGTCTTTTACAACTTTATTATTAGTAGAAATTAAATTAATCTCAAGAATGAAAGTTTATTTCGAAAAACCTAATAACGTTTAGGTACAAGCTTTTATTAGAAAATATATATGTCGGAGCGCAAGGACGTGGCGCCATCTATGCATGCGTCGAAGCACCGTGTGTTTTATCTTGAAACGTCAAGCGGTTAGCAAGGGTAGTAATAATAGTCATCTTTGGCCAAGGCGTGGTCTGTGCGAGACCGGAACCCGGAAGTTGGTAGTGTTGGTACTTGTTTGTTAGCCAATCAGAATCCTTGTGATTATCGAACCATTAAAGACAATGCAGCCTACCTACAGAGGCTACGACAGAGGCGCCAATTATTTTACGAGCACTTTTGATCGAGCAGCTGAACTGTCAACTTGGGAAGCCAGCCCCGTGCCGAACTCATCGCAGTCTATAAAATAATCGGTTTTCATCCGAATCATCGTGAAGCCTCGTGTTGCAAACGTGTGTGAATATTGATTATACACTCCAAAACTTCTCGAAGACGAGTTTATTTCTTAGATACGGCCAAAACCCTTCTGATGATCCGAAATATATTTTTCGTAATCATCTCAACAAACCCTTTCATTGGATACCCGTATATTATCATGGGGGTTTATAAAAAAAAACTGGTCCGCAATCTTTGGAAGTCCGCCTACTAGATTTAGAATGACTTCACTTAGCTAACCATTCATTGTCATCCAAACTAAACGTGTAGGTATACAAAATTTCAGCTTAATCACAAACCGGGAAGTGGGTCCAATTTTGAAACGGACTACTTACACGCGAACATTGCAAGTTAAATAAAAAAATTTTTTTATGCTAACTTTAATTTTAGAGAGGTATGACATTTGTTTTGTGTAATATTTATCCTACTATCCTACTAATATTATAAACGCGAAAGTTTGTCAGAAATGTATGGATGTATGCTGTATGTTTTTAATCTTTCACGCAAAACCTACTGAACGGATTTGGCTGAAATTTGGTAGGTAGACAGATTAGGGCCTGGATTAACACACAGGCTACTTTTTTCTACGCTCACGAGCCGCTTGCTGCTCGCGCACTGCGCACCCTCGAAAAGTCATAGAAACGTCGTCCACGCGGGTGAAGCCGCGGGAAACAGCTAATAGTTAATGAAAAGCTTATATATTATCTTGAATAATTATTAATTATTACTTCGCTCGCGTTGATGTCTTTTATTTATAACTAGTGGATGCCCGCAGCTTCGCCCGCGCAGATCCCGATTTTTGCGGTTCCCGTGGGAATTTCCCAAAATCCTTTCTTAGCAGAAACCAACGTGATAACATCTACCTGCATGCCAAATTTCAGCCCGATCCGTCCAGTGGTATTGGCTGTGCGTTGATAGATCACTATGTCAGTTAGTCAGTCAGTCACCTGTGAGTTATATTTTATTTTATTTGATGCAGAAACAAAATACAAACTGATTCACTTACATAACAAAATTCTTAGGAATAAATATATAAATTTGCATTTCGATGACGAACGACTGCACACAACTTATAACTAGAGTATGTGACTTAATATAAAAAAAAAACTTATTGTAAGTATTTACGAAGCAATACAAAGCTGTCTAATTATTAGAAGATAAAATGTTTTGTATACTGTTAACATATTGATGAAGACTTTGAGAAAATATATCTAGATCGTTGCAGTACTCATTGTAGCATCTGTACATTCGTATTAAAGGACTATGAAATGATACATTGTTACTAGTTAAAGGCAAACTAAATAATGTTTGTCTTCGATGCGATCTTATATTAGTTTTAATTGAAACGTGGCAAAGAGATTCTGTATCCAGTACACTGTTCAATATTTTATATAGCACGATCATATCAGCTATTTCTCTTCTCATTTTAAGAGAATTCAGTTTAAAATAGGACAATCTTTCCTTATAATCAAGTAACGATTTACGTAGACCGAACTTGTACGTCATATGGCGGAGAAATCGTTTCTGAGTGGCCTCTAATCTATTTGTATGTATATCATGAAAAGGTGACCATATAACACTACAATACTCAATTACGCTTCTTACAAGTGCAACATAAAGGGTTAGTACAGACTGTGGTCTTTTAAATGGTCTTGAAACTCGGGTAATAAAACCTAATGATTTTTTAGCTTTTAAAACAACTGTGTCATAATGTGCACGAAAAGAAAACGTGGATTCGTACCAAACTCCAAGATCTCTTATTGTTTGAACACGTTCTAGTTGAATGTTATTTATAGTATATGGATATGTAATATGATTAATTGTTTTCCTCGTAAAAGTTATACATTGACATTTTTTAACGTTTAAATTCATGTTATTTTTAAAACACCATGCACCTAGTAAGTTAGCATCTGATTGCAGTGATAAACAGTCCTGTATAGAAGAAATTTTAGTGAATATCTTTATGTCATCAGCATAAGCTAAGCATTCACAACTTAGAGATTCTAGCAGATCGTTAATGAATATAATAAATAATAGAGGGCCAAGATTTGAACCTTGTGGTACTCCAGAAAGTGCAGTAAACGGGACCGATTCATAGCCACTAAACGTAACTATTATATACTAGCTGTTTCCCGCGGTTTCACCCGCGTGGACAACGTTTCTATGACTTTTCGAGGGTGCACAGTGCGCGAGCCGCAAGCGGCTCGCGAGCGTGGTAAAAAGTAGCCTATGTCTGAATCCAGGTCCTAATCTGTCTACCTACCAAATTTCAGCCAAATCCGTTCAGTAGTTTTTGCGGGAAAGCGTAACAGACAGACAGAGTTACTTTCACATTTATAATATTAGTAGGGATTTAGAAGATGAAATGATGTCACTTTTATACTTATGTGGAGAGGTGTGACTCGTACTTGGCCGGTTTTTTGGCCAAATTTCATGCAATATCGCCCCACCCGCCAGAACGCAGCGAGCTGGCTGTTTTGCAGCAGAGGGAGACAATGGTGTGGTACCCAGACGGACTTTGCACAAAAGGACTTATAGCAAAGTAGTATCACTTTCTATCCAACATTGTGCCATCCTATAATCTATCTCCGATCACTTCTCACTTGAACCGAAAGCTTCGGAACAAAGAAAGATATTAATGTTTTGTTGGCATTGTTTTCAGACAAGACCCCCTCCAGTTTAAGTTGCACTGATTTCTCGTAGATAAAGCTTGAAAACAGAGCTCAATAAAAGTGGTCGTTGCTAAAATATATAGTGAGGCTTTTGTTTAAGAGAGGATGTCTTCTGCGAGTTGCTGTTGCGTTCCGATTCAGATAGTATCTTCCTATATTGTGAGATAAAGACTCTGTGATTGACGCAGCGTTAATTAATAATAAAAGTGGTTCCACGTAAAATTGACGGAGGAATAGTGAATGGATTCAATTTCTCAGAATTATCTTTTAATAAAGAGTTTACTTGGTATGAAGTATCAAATTATTATATTAATTTTGAATATACTTGGATTTGGGCAGATTTGAATTGCGAAACTATTGTTGAATGGTGTACAAAGTAATCAATCGCTAACCAATCAAAGATAAGTAGGCATACGTACCAACTACTTAGGTTCATAAAAATAATAATAAAAGTACCTAATAAATTATTTTTTTAATTTTATATTTAATTACAAACGTAAAACTGAGTAATACATTTTAGGAAGGTTGTGTGAAGTCGACCAACCCGCACTGGGCCCGCGTATGACCCGATCACCCTAATTCAGGGTAGGCTCAAGCCCCACCGCGGGGACGTACTTAAGCTGATATGGTGAATAAATTTTTACACATATATGATAAACACAATACAAAACATCGATTTTTTCAAACCCATTATTTTTATGACTGCAATAAATAGACTCGGCAAAAAATTAAACAGCCACATATAAAATTTTTAGGATCCCGTACCTAAAGTTAAACAGAACCCTATTACTAAGCCTACGCTGTCTGTCTGTCTGACCTTTAATACCTTTTGAACCGTAGTATGCAGTTAGCAGGCTGAAATTTTTAGGCCATTATAACACTTAATGTGCGAAAATCGTCAAACTTGATGTAATTATTATAACATACATTAAAGTAAAACAAAATCAATATAAAAACCGGTCAAGAGTGAATCGTACTCGTGCTAACAATCCCGAATTAAATAAAAAAACGAGTCTGCTTTAGACCACACGACTGAAGTAAAACTTACTCACCATTCGCGTAACGCATTCACCAGTTTACTCCCTAAGCAAGCGTGCCGTTCGCCTCACCCGATCACACTTTTGTACCGCTAGAAATCACCGTTCGCGTAACGCATTCACCAGCTTACTCCCCAAGTCAAGCGTGCGTAAAAAGTTTTACTTCATGAACATTTTTCTGTCGCACTCGTTAAAAAGGTATCGTTGTTGTAGGTACTCGATGACGTGTTAAAGATTCCTTTTTGATGTGCTGGCCTGTGTACCTTGGCCCACGGGATTCCAATCCGCGGAACACATCATTACTTTCTTATGTTTGGTGGCAAACTTATAAACTGACAACTTTACAAGTTAATGGCAGATTGCCGGACTGGCTTGGAAAATACTCTACCAAACCAAAGTATTACGATAGGGCTTACAGTAGCGCAACGTCTTTGATGTCGCACGATGCCGCCACAGCGTAACTAGTAGCCTGTAGCCAACCTGGCAAACTCACGGAGTTTGCCTGGCTGTGCCCCGCCGCCCGCTGCCCCGCCAGTACCCTTCCGTTGCTCTGCGTAAGTACATTCTTTACACTGCTGTAAGCCGCTATATTGTAATACTGTTGAACCCCGTCGGGAATGGAACCCGCGGTCTCCTGATTAAAGCAAGTGGACAAACCAGTACGCCACGGAGGTGGTTTAAAATACTTTGTAATTTCTGGCATCTTAAAACTGCTATTAATTTTAGAATGTCAACTTCCTTACATCGGAAACAAGCTTTAACATTAAAAACTGCAAGCATTCTCTTTTGTAAGACCAACAATGTAAAACAGAGATCAGACTCCAATAACGTTACATTGAAAGCTTATCTGATACATTCCACTTGGGACTAAAGTTTTCAGTAGGTACAAATAAAACTTAATTGCTACTGCCTTTGTAAGAGACAGTAAAACAGAACACTTTAAACAACGTCTCAATTCAATTCAATAGCTCCTTTAACACAGGAAATACAACCTTATATCCTAAGCTATAGATGGATTTTGGATAAGCAGTGTACATTCTTTATACTTGAAAACCACTCAGTCTGCAGTGACAGGGCTATTTGAAACAAACAGAGATGAATGGTTCCACTTGGCGCCATCGCCGTCGAAGCAAAACCGGTTGTACAAGTATCAGATTTGGATAATTTGTTTAGATATGTTAGTGAGCAAACGATTATTTAAGATAGCTTGGATGTTTTGAATTCCACGTGGATGTTTTGAATTTTCCCACTGGAACTCTTGAATTGTCCGGTATAAAAAGTATCCTATATGTAAACGACGATGGCCGAAACTACCATACAAAATTCCATCAAAATCGACCTGATAGTTTTTGCGTGATGGGTGAACATACAGACAAACAGTCAGACAAAAAATCTAAAAGTTGTTGTTTTGGCCTCTTTATCGTTAGTAATGTCCAACACAGTTATTATTTTCCAAAAATATTTCATGTACAGACACGGCCCCATTACAGTTTTATCATAATGTATATAGAAGAGTGTATCGCAAGCGTGCTTCATGCAAACGTATTATAATTCTTATTTTAATATGGTTGGTTTAATATGGATGGTGGCACATCGGGAGCAAGATAGTTCCTTTCCCTCTAATGACTGACTTTCGCGTTATACTCGTTAGTGGCTGCTGTCCATGTGAGATGGCCTAAAAGGCATTAACGATAAATATAATAATAATTTTAGTGTATTACTTCCTCATGTCATATTGTTATCATGTCCAAATGATATTAATTGTTTTATATTTATGATTTTATTGACATTATTAAGTGATTATTTTTTGTTATTATTTTTTTCAAAATCTGACATTATGTAATGTATTTACTAACTTATGAACATCAGAAAGAGTGCATCGTGCACCTATTTTGAATAAACATCTTGAATATTAAGTCTGTGCTTTGTTTGATTTCCGTAAAAATTAGTCACAAGCCTGTATACATTTTGTTATTTTTTTTTCGGATATCTAACAAACCAAAGACATGGGTTTACAAAATTTCAATAACTTTTATTGATATTCAAAAAATAATCAAATTACGTTTATATGAAGCCATCTTGAGCTGCAGCTATAGTACAACAAGAAAAAAAGGGTACATTGGGATATTTTTTCTTTAGTTCATTCGAGGAAATCAAAATCACTCCACATATCCTGTAAATTACAAAACATTTTTTTTTCGAATAAAAATCCTCAATTTATGTAAAAAGTGATTACAAAGTTGGTCGTTGTTGACGGTTTAAGCCTAAGTACATTTTTTATTATTCACAATTGGTAAACCCTTGACAACATGTCACCTGATGGTAAGCGACGATGTTGCCGAAGATGGAAGCAGGCTTACCAAGATTCCCCAACGCAATTGGGAACTGAATATCTTATTTTCATGCCGGAACACACCAATCTCCCAGCTTGATGAAATGAAAACTACGGAGGACGTCTGAGAGAACACCCAGACTGTGGTCCAGTATCTTGAAGCCCTTAGAGTCAAACAGAGCCAATAACTTCCCGCCAAGCATCTGAAAATGTGTTTGAGCCCTAATTTACGCTTCACGGCCTGCTAGATTGGCAGCCATTACTAACTGACAACGGTGGGCACCACCAAATCGACCTCACTTTCGATGCCGATGCTCCCATCCTTACGAACGTATTATTAGGTCTTTACCTAACACTAGTTGCTTTGTTCATGGCAACATTACGTGGAGAGGGCTAAAGGGGAGGCCGTAACGCGAATAACACGCGATTCATTCCAACAAGAGACGTACCTAAACTTACGGCCTGTCATTACTAATGCAGGGTGACCATGATAATGTCCCTAATGAGCCTCCTTAATGTCGCGTCGCGTCAAAATGTCTTTGAATTTGCCTGATAAAAGAAAACGTAACAAAACCATGCAAAGGCTCTAACATTTTAAGTGTTAGCTCAAACCGAATTTACTCATTGAGCGAAATGAAAAATGCACAATTGCCTTATTATTATTTTTCAATAAAGTTGCTCGAAAAGTGGTACTTTATATGCTAGTTTACTGTGCGCAAAATTGATTTTACCGCAGTGATTTTTACTTTGCCATTTCTTTTAATTTGTAGCTCTATAAAACAAGATATTTCGAAAATAATATAGTAATCAAAGATACAGAATCTTCTTAAGGCTTTAGGATGATGAAAAAAGTGTTCAATTAAAATGAAAAGTCTTAAAGTCACCGATTTTTGTGTGTTGGTTTCATCTAACATGAACTATTTTTTATTTTGTACAAATAAGCGAAATAGTTCAGTTTTTAGATAAGGTTTGTTCAGTTTGCCCTGTGAAACAACATTTAAACGCGCGGAGCTCTATTTTTTTCAGTATTTGTGCATTTATCAATTCGCTCAATGAGCAACATCGGTGATTGAGCTTGACAAGTATTGAACTGTTTAACAGCCATGATAAATTAAGTAGTCGGTGTTTTTAACACTGAATTATAAACTAAGAAATAGGTTGGCTGGGATAGATCCCTGTTTGGGATAAGTCCACCTGTGTACATGTTACTCTTATTCTGTACTTATAACCGTATAGTCTGATGTAAAAAAAAGAGTTCATAAACAAACAAGCAAGAATCCAAACTTAACATTCCGGGAATGTCAGAACACTTAAGACATCCACCAAAATACTAAAACCATGGTCACACTAGTAGGAGATCTTACGGCTATTACGGTCCATTTTTCGGCAACGGTGCGCATTTATATGATGCAGTAAAATGTTTCCCTCCGTCTCGTCCCCCGCCCCCGAAACACTTACTGCCCACTTTACTTTTATTTTCGGTGCAAACATTAAACGGTGTTTAGAAATATAAAAAAGGAAACTAGTTATGGGTGTGAGATGAGGCGGGAATTATTTTTGCTTGATGTTTAGGGGAAATAGCGCTTTGTGATTCGTACCGATATTTTCACTCAATAATGCCCGGGATACACGAGGCTAGTTCGTGAAGCTAGGATAGCAAGCCAGGATAGTAAAATCAGTGGTGGGGGGGCGCTACTAGCCTTAAAAATAGAATTCCATCTTATTAAAAACTGTCCAGGCTTGTAAACGAGCTTACTAGCTTAGAAATGAAGCTAATTTTGTCTACACGAAGCCAGAAGTACTAGCTTGCTAGCTTACTGACATTAGCTTGCTATCCTAGCTTGAAAAACTAGCTTCGTGTAGCCTTGGCATTACCAAAGCGCACCTGTGTGGCTTGAGAATATGACTACCTTACGGCATAAATGTTTTTTTACGAATCATAGAGTCTGCATTTTTATAACAATTTTAAACATAAACTTTCCTTCAAAATACTAGCTATTTTAAAAGATTTTATTTTACTTGCAATATTTTTATGTATATACGAGTATGTATGTTTGTTAAGTTTAAATCTTGCAATCGATTTAAGAGCAACTTCCAGGGGTCCGATTGATCTGAAATTTGGAATGAAGCCGTATTCCCGGTGACAATAGATCCTTTTGTTATTTTAAAGTTGATCTGATGCTGAATTTTGAAGGTGGAATCCAGAATCATCTTTTTTTTTTTAATAGAATAGTATTAAACACAGTTTTTTTAATTTGAAACCGTGTATTTTTTAATTTCATTTGAGCATTTGCCTTTTTTTAACATAAAATCTCGATTTTTTTTAAAATTCCAAATGAATTCTTCACGAATGCGTACTTCGCAGCTTATATAAAGCTGAGTTCAACGCGCGTCCCCCTGCTTGGTAGGACTAACGCTGAATGACACTGTCAGGATCATTTTTATTTTCAAGCGACTGAGCGCAGTTAGCGAGTAAATAAAGTATTATTATCGGTGTGGAAAAAAAAATATTTTACCCAAAAGTTGTTCTGTATCACTAGTTTAATATGTATTTTTGCCAAAAAAACATCCATCCGTTTATCCGTCCGTCCATCAGGCTTTCCCAAGCGGCTAAACCAATGCTCCGATTGCCGTACAATTTTAAAATGAAGAGTTTTATTATGATTTTTCGATGGAATCTAAACAGCTTCTGGTTGGTTTGCAATTTAACTATGCAACTAACAAAAAACAGTCAACAAAAAACTGGCTAAATGCGAGTCGGACTCGTGCAAGGGTTCCGTACCATTACACTTATTCATTTGAAACAAATCACATGGTACGGACACCGAAAATTTAAAAACCTCCGAAATGATTTTAATGATTGTGATAAAACTTTGCAAGTAGTAAAACTATTATTGATGTTCTATCAAATGGCATTATTAGTTATTCCGCAAAAAAAATGTTGAAGGCAGGCCCTACAACTGTATTTTTTTACGAGTTTCTTTATGATTGATTCATTCAGAATATAATTATTTCGCTTCTTAATATCATTTGCCCACGCTACAAAAGCGTAATGTTTATTGTTGATATATGTACACAAAAGCGTCGGTGGCTCAACCGGTAACGATTCGGTCCATCTAACCAGAGGTACCGGGTTCAAATCTGGACGGCCAATGTACCAATGAGTTTATCAAAAACTTACGTACATACTTACCGATTGCTTTAACGGTGAAGGAAAACATCGTGAGGAAACCTGCACACGCCTGCAAAGAAACTCGAAGGTTGTGTGTGAAGTCGACCAACCCGCACTGGGCCCGCGTGGTCGACTAAGGCCTAATCGCCCTGATTCAGGGTAGGCTCGAGCCCCTCGGTGGGGACGTGTATGAGCTGTAATGATGATATGTACACAAAAAAGTATGCACAGTGTGGCTGTACAGCTATTTTCGCTGGTTTATCGACCAAAGACTCTCTTGTGGAACAATAAACCGTGCTATCCAAGGGATAGACGGCGGTTACCTGGTGTTGCACTTAGCGTCACCCGTGGTCACGTGTAGGGCATTTAGATTTACACCTGTCTATTTGTTTCGAAATGGCCAAACATGTAAACAAAACGTGAAGAGTTTTCTCAGAAATACACTTGTTTCAATAGATATTTTAGTCTTAAGTGAACTAAAGCACAGTGGTTGAGTGAACACAATGCTCAAAGGAACATGCTCGATGTCCAAATGTAAGTGATTAAGCTATACTGATAAAATGGTTTGTTTACTATGTAAACTTTACATGATTGGCCATTTCCAAACAAATAGATTTTACGGACGTATGCAACGCGACCTTCATACACATCTGGAATCAGATATGCAGGTTTCCTTACGATGTTTTCCTTCACCGTTAAAGCAATCGCTATATACGAGCATAATATGTACGTAAGTTTAGAAAAAATCATTGGTACATTGGCCGTTCGGATTTGAACCCGAGACCTCTGGTTAGGAGGACCGAGTCGTCAACTGTCATAGACTTCAAGTGTTATTACAGCTACGAGTTAGAAAGAGGTTACAGATCGTTATAGCTATTTTTGTGTTACAGATAATATAGATGGCGAAAGCCATTTCCCATACGCATGGACCGTCAGCCGGCCCTTTATAATAAAAACCTAAACATTGTATTAGTGGAATTTAAAACCCTCTACTAAATTTTAGCCAAATCGGAGCAACTTTACTTTCGGCCATTTTCCTTTCTGCCATTTTGATTTTTTTTATTGCACCTTGAATCTTCCCAGGGTGAACATTATTTTAGTAATCGTTTCCGCGGGAATTTGACCAACTTTAAAAACGGTTTAACATATTTCTTGAATCATAGTTAAGAACACTCTGGATAAAGTCACCTTTCAAAAAAAACAGTTCAACCATTTAGGAGCTACAATTCCACAGACAGATACACACGTTAAACTTATAATAAAACCCTGTTTGTCTGGGGGTCAAATTATTGTGTATAATTATCTGTAAAGTTGGGTATGTTTCGTCACACATCACATCAGCTCATATATACGTCCCCACCGAGGGGCTCGAGCCTACCTACCCTGCATTAGGGCGATCGGGCCTTAGTCGACCACACGAACCCAGTGCGGGTTGGTCAACTTCACAAACAACCTTCGAGTTTCTTCGCAGATGTGTGCAGGTTTCCTCACGATGTTTTCCTTACCGTAAGAGCGTCAGATAAACGCAAATTATGAGATCTAAATTCGAAAACACATTAATACGTGGCAGGACTCGAACCACGACCTCTCGGATAGGAGGTAGCGGCCCTTGCCGTTGCGCCATCGACGCTTTTTAAGTATGTTTAGTTAATCATAATTTCCACCTCTTCTAAAAAGATTAAGCAACTTTAAA
This sequence comes from Coleophora flavipennella, assembly GCA_947284805.1. Classification (NCBI taxonomy): domain Eukaryota; kingdom Metazoa; phylum Arthropoda; class Insecta; order Lepidoptera; family Coleophoridae; genus Coleophora; species Coleophora flavipennella. Next base: position 10,253,643 of record OX369305.1, read on the forward strand.
ACTGCTTATTCACTAGAACTAAAATTGCTTCATAGCACTTTTATAAAGCCTGAGCTGTGAAGCCGTCAGATTGACCAAATTGAAAAGTTGCCAACGACGTTAAACGTCGTTAAAAGTTTGTCAGGTCTTTTGATGGGCTGGTCTTGGTTAGTGACTGGTTCTAAAGAAAGAAAATTAATTTTAGAAGCATACAAAAATTGTACAAATCATTTAAAGTGAAGCTGAAGAAGATGTAAGCTAGAAAACCGGTTAAGTGCGAGTCAGAACCGCACACATAGGATTTGTTAACATCATACTAGATGGCGCTAGTTTCATGTTTCTAAAACCATTATACTAGATTGCGCTAGTTCCTTCATATTCAAAAAACACGTTTTTTGTAAGTACCATTAATTTTTCACTTTTTCTAATTTTTAGTATTTGTTGTTATAGCGGCAATAGAAATACATCGTCTGTGAAAATTTCAGCTGTCTTGCTATCACGGTTCATGAAATAGTGCCTGGTGATAGACGGACACAGAGACAGAGGAAAGGACAGCGGAGTCTTGTAATAGGGTCCCGTTTTGACCCTTTGGGTACGGAAACCTAATAGGTATGTAAAACAATATAATTCGTAAAACTAAATTTTGTGGTGAAACGTTGTCCACTGATGACCACACACTTACAGAGAAATTAGTACACATTGTAATGGGTATCCGTTGTAAGAAAAGCATCATTGGTGAAATACAGCCACATGTTTTTCAAAAAGTCACTGAAAAATTCATGAAATTCCGGCCCCATTTAAAAAAAAAAGAGTTTTCACAAAGATAACGCGCTCTTCTTCTGTTAAGAGCTCTATTCCAAATAATCGAAACAGCCAAAGGTGACAGCTGTCAAATTTCAGAGTTGCCAAATACACGTAAAAAAATTGCCGCAAAATTTAAAAAGTGCACTCTTACTGGGACACCCTATATACATAGCTTCAAAATAGAGCGGTGAGTACAACACCATTTTTTTAATTCATCGGTCGTTTCGTTTATTTTAGAATACGTTTTTATTAACCAAAAATATAAAAGTGTTTTTAAGGACTTGCAGAATCCATTTACGATTTCTTTTTTCGTCTCGGGATGAGTAAAATATGCCATCGGATTTTGTATGGTTTTTAATCAGTGGGATTTGCTCGGGATTCTCGAGGGTTTAACGTAGCGATTACCGCATCGCATAGATGGCATTTTTCCATTTTCAAGCGCGTTTTCCTTGATCACGATTTCACTGGGTTGTTTTTACGTGTTTAACAAAATTGGTGTTAGTCCCGTTAACTGGGGCTTCTACTCATCATACTGAACAACTTTTGTTCTACGACTTTGCTGAAAACGTAAAAAAAAAATCTACTCTTCGTTTCGATTAGCTGATCGACCGATTTTATCCATTTTAGTATCGAGGGTTCAATTTTTTTTTTGAGAATTGACTATGGTTTCCTTGGAGAAAGTTGTTCAGTATGACGAGTAAAACCCCCAGTTAACGTGACCTACACCAATTTTGTTACAACCTGTATAGGTACGGTGTATTTTTTTTTTTTTGACATTTTCCTTCAATAATTGGAAAGGCTAAACACGTTAGAAACCGACTTCAATCTCAAAAACTAAGTACAATTATGTTTTTTTATTGTAGTTAATTTAAAAAAAACTTTTTTTTTTAGATAAAATATGGAACGGACATAATAAATAAATAGCGAATAAAAAAATAACCATAAAAATTATTTTAAATCCGCGAAAACATAATTTCTTGTAACATTCACATTTGGTTGGTGGTAGGGCATTTTCTAAGCCCGCCTGGCTAGCTACCACCATCTTATCTAAGTCTTGCCGCCAAATATCAATGTTGATATCATTGGTGTGTTCCGGTATGAAGATAAGATAGCCAGTTCCCCATTGCGTTGGGAAATCTTGGTAAGCCCGCTTCCATCTTCGGCAACATCGTCACTTACCATCAGGTGAGATGTTGTCAAGGGTTTACCAATTGTGAATAAAAAAAAAAAACATTCATAGTTCTTTTATTATTTGTTTCGTTTCTCCTTTTTCTCTTATAAGTAAATATTTGATGAACATTGTTATGTTACATGTACTTCTGTTTGATCTGTTTGTTTGTTTATTTGTACTTAGTGGTATGGAAGAACTGGGCATCCTGTCACAAGTATCTTTTTTACTAAAAAGGATGTCCAAACACAAAATATCATGTAAAAACTACCGTTACAAAATATTAAAGAATTATTTTTGAATTAAATTTTGAATTTGAATTGTAACAAACATACAAAAAAACATACAGTCGATTTGAGAATCTCCTCCCTTTTGGAAGTCGTTTGGAAAATTAACCTAACATTTAATTTACCTATTTGCTTTGTAAAACGACTCGTTACAATGTAAATTTCATCTCAAAATCATACTCACTAAATTGAAATTAAAACTTTTTCCTGGATATTTTTCACTCGAGCAAAATCCATACCTGGAATTCTTGAAAATATTTTAAAATTGCGCGTACCCCACATTGTCCTCTGGCTTTCACTTAATTTGCCCTTAATTACGAGGGGGAGCGGGAGACGGGAGGGGTAATAATAGTGTCTCAGCCAGCTATCCGGTCGCTTTACAAGATTAGAGCTAAAGGACATAATTTCTCGTCGTACACTCTCGAGTGGGGTGTCCTCATTTTGATAAATTCCCGGAAAATCTTCACGGCTCTGCTAAGATTTACTTTATTATGCAATTACTTTTCCCTGAGATTAAATTTAAACAGATTATTTGTGACGATGATGTCTAAAATTATGATTTAGGAACTTTATTTTACACATTACATGGTCATACTCAAACTGAACCCTAGGTGGTAGAAATTCCACCTTTAGATAACTTCGTACTTCGCTTCCTCGTTAGTTATGCGAACCGGAGAGGAGTGGAAATCTTTGCCAGCGTCTGTGTTTCCCGGGACCTATAAAATGGAAATCTTTAGGGCGAGATCACTTAAGCAATGTTTGGGAGTGCGTGATTCCTCCTTCAACTCCATCGTCGGTTAACATCGGTTAACCTGTCACGCAATCAAACCACCATTTGGGCAAATAGCGGGCAGATTGGATGCTTCTATTAAGAGCGACGGTGGAGTAACGGCTAGGGCTGCCGCCTCCTGTCAGGGAGGTCGTGGTTCGAATGCTGCCACGTACTAATGTGATTTAGAATTTAGATTTCATATGTACGTTTATCCGACGCTCATACGGTGAAGGAAAACATCGTGAGGAAACCTGCACAAGCCTGCGAAGAAACTCGCAGGTTGTGTGTGAATTCGACCAACCCGCACTGGGCCCGCGTGGTCGAATAAGGCCTAATCGCCCTAATTCAGAGTAGATTCAAGCCCCTCGGTGGGGACGTATATGAGCTGATATGATGATGCTTCTATTAAAAAAAGACGTGTGGCACTCGGGGACTGCCGCGGTGAAGCTATTGCATAGCATTTTTAACACGCTTTTATTAGCTTCACTTGTAACTAACTATATACGAGTATGTAAGAAAATCTTGGAATCTTAATTTGACCCACTTGCCGGTCTTCGATTAGTATGAAATTTTGCACACGCTCTGAGTTCTGATCACAATACATGACTAGCTAAGAAACGTCATTACAATTCCAATATGGCGGCCTCCCCAAGATGGCGGACTGGCTGTTTGAAATCCAACCCCATGATATGGGTATCAAATGAAAGGGTTTGCTATCAGGAATACGAAAAAAATAGTCACGTGACTTAAATCCAATATGGCGGCCAGGCTATTTGAAATGCACCCCCATGATATGGGTATCAAATGAAAGAGTTTGCTGTCAGGAATGCGTAAAAATAGTCACATGAATTAAATCCAACATGGCAGACAGCGTGTTTTTTAGTTTTTAAACTGTTTTAAAGTTATTTTTTATCAACTTATGCAATTATAATTATTTATGTATGTTTATTTATGCAGTATATACCAGTACCATATAGTCCTTGGGGCAGGGGATGTTTATGTATATTAACACTAAGAAAGTTCATCATCATCATCATCCGCCACCGTCAATCGCCATCATCAATCCTCATCACCAATCGCCATCATAAATCACCATCATCAATCGCCATCATCAATCGCCATCATCAATCGCCTTCATCAATCGCCTTCATCAATCGCCTTTATCAATGGCCATCATCAATAGCCAATGCAATTATAATTATTTATGTATGTTTATTTATGCAGTATATACCAGTACCATATAGTCCTTGGGGCGGGGGATGTTTATGTATATTAACACTTAGAAAGTTCATCATCATCATCATCCGCCACCGTCAATCGCCATCATCAATCGTCATCACCAATCGCCATCATAAATCACCATCATCAATCGCCATCATCAATCGCCATCATCAATCGCCTTCATCAATCGCCTTTATCAATGGCCATCATCAATAGCCATCATCAATCGCCTTCACCAATCGCCATCATCAATCGCCATCATCAATATTTCTTATAATTAAAATAATTCTTTAATTACTTTTTTACAGTCCCAAGAAAATAAGCGCAACTACACTCGACAGCAAAGAAAACGGGTCGGAAACAAACACAATAACTTCCAAGATATTGTAACTAGCTTTATGAATTATAGACTGTATTTTAGACAATTTTAAAGTGCTTAAATATAAAAAAAGACGTGTGGCACTCGGGGACTGCCGCGGTAAAGCTATTGCATAGCATTTTTTATCAACTTATGCAATTATTATTATTTTTATTTTTTTATGAAGTACTAGCTGTTTCCCGCGGCTTCACCCGCGTGGACCACGTTTCTATGACTTTTCGAGGGTGCGCAGTGCGCGAGCCGCTTGCGGCTCGCGCGCGTGGTAGAAAGTAGCCTATGTCTTAAGCCAGGTCCTAATCTGTCTACCTACCAAATTTCAGCCAAATCCGTTCAGTAGTTTTTGCGGGAAAGCGTAACAGACAGACAGAGTTACTTTCGCATTTATAATATTATTATTATATTATTATTATTATTATTATTAATAATTAATATTAATATTAATATTAATATTAATATTAATATATATTAATATATATATATAGTAGGGAGTACCATAATATAGTCTTTGGGGCGCGGGATGTTTATGTAAGAAAATAACACTAAGAAAGTTAAGAAAGTTAAATCTTCATCGTCATCGTCATCAACCACCATCGCGACCACAATTACGACCACCATTACGACCACCATTGCGACCACCATTGCGACCACCATGGCGACCACCATCGCGACCACCATCGCGACCACCATCGCGACCACCATCGCGACCACCATCGCGACCACCATCGCGACCACCATCGCGACCACCATCGCGACCACGATCGCGACCATCATCACAACTACCATCGCGAGCACCATCGCTACCACCATCGCGATCACCGTCGCGATCACCATCGCGACCACCATCGTGACCACCATCGCGACCACCATCGCGACCACAATCACGACCACCATCACGACCACCATCACCACCACCATCACCACCACCATCACCATCATCATGATCGATAGATAGATGGCACTGTAAGTTTTTAGAACTCAATATATTTTATTTTTTTGGGCTGTCAGATTTTTTTCGTTACGAAATTTCTTGATTCAGTCCCCTCAAAGCCCGCGATAAAACCTATACAATAGCTTAAAAATAAAAATTAGTCATAATAGTTATTATGAGATTATAAAGTTTATACTGACTGCGCTCGTATTCAAGCATTGTCAGAATTCTGGTACACTCTTCAGGGGTTAGTAACATGTTTTAACTGAATTTGATCAGAATAATGAATGTCTGCACAAAAAATGCCCTATTGATATGACAGAACAGAAACAAAAGTAAAACAAATGGTTCCAAATTTGATGTGCAAATTTTGAAAATGTTCTTTGTTTTTTACCTATGGTTTTTAATACAATCACCAAAAAGAAATAAGAAGTATTCGTAATGAAATAAACTATAATTTTATTTTCATATTCAAAGGATTGCTGAAATGTTTTAGAAGATATCGCATCTTTTATAACCGACCCGTTTGCTTTCCGACCCAGTTTACTTAATTTTAGTGTTATCCCTAAAATTAACAACTCATTGTCAGCCCATCTTCCGCTTAAAGGAAATTTAATGAGAGGCTGTGTTTGTTGATAACATTATTAGGAAAATTATGTTTTCGCACGATTACGGGGCATGGACAGGGTGGCACCATTTTTGCCAGCTGAACACCTGCAGGCTAGATAACCGCCATAATAATTAACTGACGCAGTTAAGTTTAGAGAAATCATTACTTACTAAGATTATCCGACTAAGCGCAAATGATACTCGTAGGATAGTTAGGGGCAGAATGTGGTTTATTCGTCCAAGGGCAGAATGTTAATTCAAACAGTTTAAATTCTCAGTTTGCTTCGCTAAGAAAAGGGATTAAATTATTTTTATTTTATAAAAAAGCGGTCGTAGTAGCTTATTGGGACTTGCGTGGTTGGATCGATCACGCAGGTGACCTGACCTAAGGGACTGTCATTACCTGGATTGATGTGTCTATTAGCGGCAGAGATATGCTATATATAATATAAGGGGAGGTAGATAGGTTACATGCGTTCAAAAAGTGAAGCAAATAAAATGATGCCAATTGGCACCTCTTTTCTTTGTAGCATTCGGTGTAATGGAAGCGAACTACCTATATTATTGTGTGTGTAAATGGGTTCGATTTTCAAACGTCGTTTGTTAGTGCATAACCCATCTACGGTAACAAATCTCTGGTTAGTGGCATTTTTCTCGACCGTTTCCGTGCTTTGCAAGGCACGTTATGCCGTTGGTGCTGATTGCTATCACTAGATGACAGTCGTTAAGCCGTGTCAGATGTTTTATTATAGGATGCATTTGACAGTGGGGGTTGCTACTAGTCCTACAGCCCCCACCAACGCGGACTTGGCACCCGTGAGTCGAGTTTGATCTAACCTTTCTAAACTTAGGCAGAAACTCTTGCCCCAGCGATGGGACATTTATGGGTTGTTAAAAAAAGTATCACATTTTTACTTTTATTTATTTTTACTTTTTTTCCTTCGCCATGGCTTTGGACCTCGCAGGGAGTGTTCCGGGTTTTACCCTAAGCGGAGCTTGGCCTCTGGCCTCGCGGTTTAAGCTCAATGGTCATGAAATCTTAGCCTTCCTAATATTAAAACGTACGTTAACAAGTTAACACTGGATTTTAATCTCCATATGTTATTCGTACTGCGTGCTATTTAAATGAAAATAAATTATTAAGGAGTGAACTCCTAAAATTTGATTTAATTTAATTTGATTTGAGACTATACAAGTTTTTCAATTAACATGAAACCTCTTAGGTGGTATTTACTCTGAAACTGGACAACTTTCGTTCTACTGTTTTGCGGAAATAGCTTAAAAAAGAGTTTTTATTGAAAAGTCAAGTTTATAAAAGATACGAATCGATCAGCTGATGAGCCAAGTTTGTTTGTAAAATCCAAACTTTTTTGTGTTTAGATCCAAGCTAGTTCGGTTTCTTGAGTAGATTCACCACCTGAGAGAAGAGGTTCATCATCATCATATCAGCTCAAGGACGTCCACTGCTGGACTAATTACAAATAACCCTTACGTATATTTATTTAAAATAAGTGCAAATTACACTCTTTCTTAGGTCGCATAATAGTAATTACATAATGTCATTTGTGAAAAATCAAGAAATAAACAATAATTAGTTAATAACGTAAAAATCCAATCTTTGATATAAAACAAATATGAAACATTCTAATGACATGAAAACAATATGACACGAGAAGTTATACATTAAAATCATATAATGTCATGAATGCCTTTGACAAGAGTAAGCCAGTTCACACGGACAGCACCCGGTCACAAGTATAACGCGAGAGTCAGCCATCGCTTACATCAACCATATTAGAGGGAAAGGAACGACCCGGCTTCCGATGCACCACCATCCGCAGTATATGAAAAAAAGAGCGACTTGGACTCGCGCGCCGTACTTTTTTTTATTTTTTTTATTCACAATTGGTAAACCCTTGACAACATCTCACCTGGTGGTAAGTGACTATGTTGCCGAAGATGGAAGCGGGCTTACCAAGATTCCCCAACGCAACTTTCCACATAGTTCAAATGATACCTATTCTTCTTCTTCTTATCGTGTTATCCATGGCGCAGGTCCTAACCCATTCGGTTCACACCAGGAGGTCACGGGTTAAATCTTGACGGAGTCTAACTTTTTAAGACTCGGTTTGGTTGGTGGTAGGGCCTTTTCTAATACCACTACCTTATCTAACTCTTACCGCTAAACATCAATGTTATGCATTGATGTGTTCCCGCTTGAAGATATTGTGGATTTAAAAAAGTTTGAACTCCCTAGCGCGAGTATACAACTGACAATATGTGGATTTTATAAATTTTTTTTATATAAGAACTAGCTTTTGCCCGCGGCTTCGCCCACGTGGACATCGTTTTTTATGGTTGTCTTAGAGGGTGCGCGGTGCGCGAGCGCCAAGCAGCTCGCGAGCGTTGACATGAATTTTCGGGAACTATGTCATTTCCCACCCCTTCAACCATCTCTGTGCAAAAAAATCACACAATCCATTGTTCCGATGCGATGTTAAAGAAATTAACCAAAAAAGAGTATTTTTTCAGTTCCCTCAGGAACTGCATCTGGCTATGCTATTTTCATAGGATATAAAGTACTCTATGTCCTTCCTCGTGACACAGGCTACCTGAATGCCAAATTTCATTAAGATTGGTCAAGGCGTTGAAGCATGAAAAGGTAACAAACCAACAAACACATTTTCACATTTATAATATTAGTAAGGATTATTAATACGTATATGTATATTCACACTAAGTTTCAAGTTTGTATGTATTACTGTTTTTTAGTATAAAGCGCAAAAAAACCTTAAAAAACCCTTTTATTGTATGGGTTGCTGTGATATTACTTCATTAAAATTACCCAAAAAAGTGGCTTCGTTTGTGCAACGCGTTAGGGGAAGTTCGAGCAAAGTGCTGAACATGATTGGAGACAGGATGGACTCCATCTTGCTTAGCAGGTTCACCCTACTTCATGTCCGTTGAGCCTGCTGGGTGTGGCGGAGTGCCATGTTGTAAGTATGTATATTATTGTATGGCTTCTTCTGTAGCGCTTTAAAACTGTGTTGTGTTGTGAAACTTTATTTTATGTATTTTTGCGAAATTACTAACAATGACATAAACAAAAGTGTTACTAACAATCTATGGACTTCGAACAGCTAAAAATAAGTTATTTTTATTTTAATTTTTGATGTGTAACATCTTTGCTCTCGCTTTCCTGCAATTTGTGGTAGTGATTTCGTGAAATGGGACGGAAATATGTCCAATGGGACGGAAATGTGTCCCATTTTAACAGGAAGTCGCGTTTTTTCAGGCTTTAAAAGCGCGGAAAAGGCAAAGGTGTCTATGACCATACAGCCTAGTCTGCCGTATCTTTGCCGTCCTTTTATAAAGTATTTTGTCACATGTTACACATCATATGCGAGTACTGTAGGTCTCGCTCGAATTTTTTTTTGTTTGGAAATTCCCCGTTAAATAACACATATCCTGTGAAAATTTCAGCCAGCTACCTATATTTAACAGTTCAAGAGATATGACGTATAGGATAAGACAGATAGGATGGGGCAAATAGCGTAGACTTGGTAATAGGGTCCTGATACATGGTACGGAACCATAAAACATAGGACCTGGCATCATTAACTCTCTTCTACTTTTGACAAGTCACCGTACTAATTTTCACCATCGATAGTCCATCCATCCGTCACTTTCTGATAAAGATAAATGCAGTCACCTGGTTGGATAATATCGTAATGGGCGGCCTACATTGCTGACTATCCACCTGCTTGCTTAATGGATTGCCTCACGCAGGCAGCGATCGATACGAGGCAGGCGATACTTGCATTTTGTTGGAGACAGTTTACATTTTAAAATAGTTTTTTAGAGCGAGTCCTTTAGAAAATATTACACTTTTTTTGACGTGTGCTTGATGGAAAGTTTCTTGATGATATCGAAATTCCTTGAGTTTTTAATATACACATCACTTACCATCAGGTGATATGATGCCAAAGGCTTATTACATGTGAATTTTAAAAAAAGTCGCATTAAATAGTAGGTGAGCAATCTCCAGTTCCCGTTAAACAGAAAACCCTAGTTTTTGCCAGATAACCGTGTTTAGTTGGTCCATGTATTATGTGATCTACTTACACAAAATTGGGTGCAGATTAACTGAGGTTTATACTTGTTATCGTATTTTTTTATTACTAAAATAAAAAAATCTGTAAGTGTGCCTGTCCCTTTTTCTGTTTGTTGCTCTTTCAAGGTTGGAAATTGGCTAAAGGGCGGATGGCGGAAAACAACATAGGATATCATATATTGTAAAAAATGAATAAAGTTTCCCGAGGGATCTGGAAATGCTCATTAATTTCCACGCTCGTATGCCGCTTGTGGCTCGCGTAACGCTCACCCTCAGTTTAAGTCATAATTACGATGACCACACAGGCGAAACTGAAGGTATATAAATGCTAGTTTACCAAATCAAATCAAATAATTTATTTCAATTTTAAATAGGTACATAAAGCACTCCTGTTAATATAAATTCTTACTACCTATAAGTATTTGAATACATGTCAACAAATAAGTTATGAATAACTATTTGTTGGATAAAATTTCCAAATATCACCTTCGTTTCAATAGTCTGTGGTCTTATAAAAGCCTCTATAACTTATACCCTTTTTTTACACGTTTTTTTGTTAAATTTACATTCTGGTAACTCGCATCATTTAGTATTTTATTGTAGAAGTATACACACTGCCCCACAAACTATTTCTGCACTTAACTAAGCCTTGAAAAAGTAATTCGAGGTTTCTTATTTTTACGTCCTGTATTTTATCTAATTTAGTTTAAGATAACCAAGTAAACCAAAGCCATCACAGTAACCCCATTTACCATTTAACGCTCGAGTAGGTGGATGCAAAAACCTTTACCACAGATTATATAATAGTGCTATGTCTTAACAAATAACCAAATTAATTCTGAAATACCCTAAACGTTACTAATATAAGCTTTCATATTGCAATTTTTTTTATTCCACAACTTATAAACCCATGGCATCATCTCACCTGATGTTAAGTGACGATGATGCCGAAGATGGAAGCGGGCTCATCAAATTCCCCCAAAAATTCCATCAAAACGCAATGGGGATGGCTACCTTATCTTCAAGCCGGAACACATCAATTATGTTAACACTAATGTTTGGCGGCAAGATAAGATGGTGGTAGCTAGCAAGGCGGGCTATGAAAATGCGCTACCAGTAATAACCAAACTGAGTCTTAGAATGTTGACCCCGCCGGGAATCGGACCCGTGACCTCGTGGTGTGAAGCGAATAGACTAACCATTACGCCACGGAGGTGGTTAAAATATAATGTTTACCGAAACGATCGAAACCTTGCCAGTAGCAGCGTTCGACATAAACTTGGGGTAGTGTAAATAGTTGTGCAGTTAAGTAAACAACTGTATCGTGTTGTAGTCTCTAATGAGTCTAGTACACCAATGACCATGTTTACTTGTAACTTAATAACTTTAGTCAATAGGTCACAGTGTTTAAAATTGCAGTGTGCTCATTTCGTATGTAACTAGTCTTTTTCCGCAGCTTTGCCAACGTGGAAATCGTTGTTGCCCGCAACTTCCTTCTTTCTTTCTTTCAGGGAATCTCTGTGTAAAATTTCAGCTTTCTATGATACAGGGGTTTGGGCTGGCCGTTGATGAGTGTGTAATAAGTAAGTAATTGGGTCAGAGCTTTTTTTTAGATAAGTACATACTTATTGTTAACTAAAGCCCAAAAACAAAGAATTTGCACGTGTTCATTTTCCAACTGTATTTTTTACATCTGTTTCAGAAGAATACGTAATCGATAACAATAAAACTCCGTGGTCATAAATGTTTTGTAGTATGTCTGTTAGTGTTTTAGACAGTCCTTTGTTTTGATAGATTACTAACCCAATGCGAGAGCGACGAACTCACCCGCTGGTAAGCAGCCCTGCAAAGGAGATGTTTTCCGCAGATGTGAAAGTGCCACCCTATTGTCGTCACTTCTGGTTATATTCTTTTATAGCTTCTAGAATATTTTTGGTTAAATAGTTAGTATTTTTTTTATTCAGACTTATCTGCAGCTAGTGGTTTTAATCATCTTGATTATTATTCATGTGGAACTTTTGGCCATCCATATTACAGACTATGGATCAACACTTTATTGACTGGCCCTGTGTAATGAAGCTGCCTGGTATGGGTCTAAGAGGTTTAGACATATTACGCATAATTTGGGATCAATGGACAGAGCCATTGTCTTCGGTGGCCAAACAACATGTCAAACTTCGACGTCTGCAAAGCTAGCATTGACACCGTTTAGCATTGTAATTTGTTGCTCGGTTGTTATTCAAGCAAAAAAATTTAGTGCAAAATGTAATGATAAGTTTAGTGCTTTTTTGATTCTAATTAGTTGCCCAAATGAGAATTTGGTTGCTCGAGTAATTTCTGAGCAACAAATTACAATGGTAGACGGTGTCAGTTCTAGCTTAACAGTCGTCTAGCATTGTAGTTTGTTGCTCGGCTGTTATTCAAGCAACAAAATTTATATGTAATGATAAATTTAGTGCTTTTTTTGATTTTAATTAGTTGCCCTAATGAGAATTTGGTTGCTTAAGTAATTTCTGAGCAACAAATTACAATGCTAGACGGTATCAGTTCTAGCTTAACAGTCGTCTAGCATTGTAGTTTGTTGCTCGGCTGTTATTCAAGCAACAAAATTTATATGTAATGATAAATTTAGTGCTTTTTTTGATTTTAATTAGTTGCCCTAATGAGAATTTGGTTGCTTAAGTAATTTCTGAGCAACAAATTACAATGCTAGACGGTATCAGTTCTAGCTTAACAGTCGTCTAGCATTGTAGTTTGTTGCTCGGCTGTTATTCAAGCAACAAAATTTATATGTAATGATAAATTTAGTGCTTTTTTTGATTTTAATTAGTTGCCCTAATGAGAATTTGGTTGCTTAAGTAATTTCTGAGCAACAAATTACAATGCTAGACGGTATCAGTTCTAGCTTAACAGTCGTCTAGCATTGTAGTTTGTTGCTCGGCTGTTATTCAAGCAACAAAATTTATATGTAATGATAAATTTAGTGCTTTCGTGATTCTAATTAGTGGCTCTAATGAGAATTTGGTTGCTCGAGTAATTTCTGAGCAACAAATTACAATGCTAGACGGTATCAGTTCTAGCTTAACAGTCGTCTAGAATTGTAGTTTGTTGCTAGGTTGTTATTCAAGCAACAAAATTTATTTTAGTGATAAAATTATTGCTAATTAGTTGCCCACAAGAGAATTTTGTTGCTCAAGTAATTTCTGAGCACAAATTACAATGCTAGACGGTGTCACACCTCAAAATTTGTGTGATATGAGCCTCCAGTGTATGTATGAGCTTTTTAAGTAGATATTTACTACTAGCTTCGTTCTGGCCCGGTCTTCTGTTCCGGCTTAAAGATACCCAGTGCCCCATTGCGTCGGGAAATCTTTATAATTTAGTTAGATTATTTGCTTCCCACCCTGTACATATAAGCAATATAACTTAAGATATTATATTAAGAGGACTGTGAACCCACGGCGAAAATCAAACTATTCATACAAATGGCGAAAGCGACTAGTTACCTCTTAAAAGTTTACTGATTTTGACCAATTCCAGCAGTGGAAGTCCTTCGGCTGATATGATGATGATGACCAATTTTTATTAAGTTGACAGTCAAAACAAAAACTAGGTTTAAGTTTCCTTTTCTATATTTTAAAATAAACGAACAAGGGCCGAAATTAGTCTTGTATGAACTTATTGATTTTATTGAAAAAACAAAAACCTGCAAACTTAGCTTTTGTTTTGACTGACAACAAATCGAAAAATTTCAAAATCGGTTAACATTTAAGAGTTGAAAATCGCTAACGCGGTTTGTATGAAAAGTTACAGCATCACAGACATTTTAAGTTTAACCAAACTTCAGCCGATATCCCAAAACTTACTCCTTCTATAAATTGAGTAGCCCGAAGCACCAGCTCATCATTAAAGAGAGCCAATGAAAAAAAACTTCAATAATCTTACGGGGGGTTCTAAAATTTCAGCAAACTAATTTACATACTTTGGCTCTTAAAACATTTTTCATTATCTTTTAATTAGGGCACTGGAGGCCTCGAGGTAGAAGTAATTAGAATGGAATAATGGCGTCGAATTTAAAAAAAAACAGCCAAGTGCGAGTCGGACTAGCACTTCGAGGGTTCCCTGTCACCACACCTCTCTACACAACTACACAGTGTAATAATAATAATAAATACAAAACACATTACAAACAAAAGGCATCAACGCGAGCTACAAAAATATGCTTTTTTTGTTATTCAGTTCGGACTCCTCAGCTCGAGTACGCCTTACACTTTGCCAATTTTTCATATTTTTTGTTTTATTTCAGTAATAGTACTATAAAGAAACCAAGTTTTACGCTTGTATGTTTTACGACTTTTACGATACAGCTAAATGAAAAGTACTTCTATAGACTTATAAAAACAGTTTTTTTTTTTGTATGGAGACCCCCTTGTTTTTCACTTATTCAAATTTTTTGTGTTTTCTGTTATAGCGGCAACAGAAATACATATTCTATGAAAATTTCAACTGTCTACCTAATTGCGGTTCATGAAATACAGCCCACTGACTGACGGATACCTATATTATAGACAGCGGAGGCTTAATTATAGGGTCCCTCCCGTTGGTCACCCGTTGGGTGTACGAAATCCTAAAAAGACAAAGCGGACTAATTTTAACGAGAAAATTAACTAAATTCTACAAATTTGTCATTATTTGTGATTTACTCTATAAAATATAGAAATGTAAAAATTTTTGAATACTTTATAGAGAACACTTGGGGTGTAACATATTTGTATGGTGACTGTAAAATTCATTTTACCCTTTTTTTTAGAAGTATTTCGAACACGATTAAACCACACGCCGGATACACCATACAACAGTCGTGAAATGACATTTCTAAAAACATGACGGAGCAAACAAAATCACCGGCGACCGCTTAGGTTTAATCGTATGTAATAAATTTCAGGAAAAATCTGTAGGTACGTAGTAATGTTGTGGCAAAGAGGATCGCATCCCATTCAACTCCGTTCTTTTAAAATCCACAATTGATAAGCCCTTGGCATCATTTCACTTGATGGTAAGTGACGATGATGCCGAAGATGGAAGCGGGCTTACCAAGCTTTCCCAACGCAATGGGGATCTGGCTATCTTATCTTCAAGCCGAAACACATCAATGCTGTTAACACTGATGTTTGGCGGCAAGACTTAGATAAGATGGTGGTAGTTAGCCAGGCGGGCTATGAAAATGGCCTACCACCAACCAAACCGAGTCTTACAAGTTGACCCCGCCGGAATCGAACCCGCGACCTCAAAACAAAACAAATACATCAAAACAATAAAAAAAATGTTGTTTGTATTTTTCATTTATTTTTTCTTAGAACCTATATAAAAATAGTCATCATCGTATCAGCCGAAAAACTTCCACTGCTGGACAAAGGCCTCCCTCAAGGATTTCCACGAGACCGGTCCTGGGCTGCCGGCATCCATCGGCTTCCCGCGATCTTCACCAGGTCATCGGTCCACCGCGTCGGAGGCCTGCAAACGCTTCGTTTTCTGGTGCGCGGTTGTCAGTCGAGAACTTAACTCCCCTAACGGCCACCTGTTCTACGAGCTATGTGCACTGCCCACTGCCACTTTAGTTTAGCGATTCTGTGAGCTATGTCGGCTACTTTGGTTCTCCTGCGGATCTCCTCGTTTCTGATTCGATCAGGCTCGATGAAGCTCCGAGCATAGTACGCTCTATTGCCGAACGAAGTAAATATTTAGTAATCTGTACTATTGCCCTTTGGGTGAATTAGGCCCATAGTAAGCGATCATAGAAAAATAGTCACAAATAAAACATATAAACCTAATTTAACCAAAATGCAAAAGAGAATTCGGAATGAAAGAATATTGCGTAGAAACAAAGTGAAAATTCATATCGTTTTCGCCAGAATATAGGCAATTTTCTTCATCCCAAACTGTTGGAGGGCCCTAAAAGTAAGCAAACTTCCACAATGCTTCATTAGACAGGCACCTCATACCTACTTTTCCTTTTATTTTATTCCCCCATTGTTTTCAACAATTTCCGTATAAAGAGGGTCTATTTTGAACTGCCTCGGATCAACGCAGGTAGATGGATACGCACTTTATTCAAAGTCAACAAGTACAACTACCTATTGATTTTAGAATTCAGTGCCTGTAAGACGAAAATCAAAAATAGATCCTTACTAATATTATAAATGTGAAAATGTGTCTGTTTGTTAACTCTTCACGATTCAACGCCAAAACCAATCACATACACCACGTAGCCTGAGGCATGGAGTTAAGTGGTTCCCGTGGGTTAGTTGTTTAACTCTCTCTCTTTTTTGTTAATTTCTTTCACATCGCAAAAAAACGAGATATTGATGTGATATTTTGGACAGAGATATTTGAAGGGGTGGACACACAGAATACCTGAGATAACTCATTTTCACATGACAGTCGTAAAAACTATTTCACGCGGGCGAAGCCACAGCCAAAAGCTAGCTATAAAATAAAATGAACTAAATATTCATCAGGCAAGATGAAAAATATGCCAAGGGCTTATCAATTGTGGATAAAAAAGACTGTAATTTCAAAAAAAACTTACATTGTTTTTGCAAAATATTTTAAATTTTAATTCGTAAAAATCTGAATAGATAATAGGTAGGTACCTCAACATCAATGAAAAATTATGAAGTACTATTTCAAATTTCATATTAAAAAAATCCTTTTTGACAATTCATAAAAATTAAACCTGATGTCAGCGTCAGCGGCGTTATGGCTAAGGCCGTAACAGATGGCGTAAGGCTCCTCCTGTCCGGGAGGTCGTGGTTCGAGTCTTGTCACGTACCAATGTGTTTTCTAATTTCAATTTCATATTATGTACGTTTATTTGACGCTCTTATGGTGAAGGAAAAAATCGTAAGGAAACCTGCACACGCCTGCGAAGAAACTTGAAGGCTGTGTGTGAAGTCGACCAACCCGCATTGTGCTCGCGTGGTCAACTAATTCCCGATCACCCTAATTCAGGGTAGGCTCGAGCCCCTCTATGGGGACGTATATGAGTTGATATGATGATGAAGTCTGATGAGTTAGATAGCTGCCGGATGGCTTGAATAACAAAATTTAACAGATATGGTTAATGATTCCTGATCATAGATACTACTAAACTAATTACCTACAAACTAAGAGAGCACGGACGAAAGTAAAAATAAAGGACTTTTTTCATTTTAATTCATCTTGATGTAAATTCCGTTAACTGCGAACAGCAATGTAATATGCACAGCAATTTCACATGTTTACAGGCAGTAACTTTCCCGAAAAATTGAAATATGGTGGTGCGAATTTTTAGGTCGACGCCGGCCAAAAACTTTTACAATCTGTGCTCGGATTCGGTGGAAAACTTTCAGATCGCGATGGAATATTTTAATTAATTGTTTCTCCTTTCTGTTTCGTTTGAATTTGAATGTAAATTGTAGAGCTAAAACTAAATTTTTGTACCGTAATTTCCTGATTAAAGTTATTGACTCAGATTGTCTGGATTTTAGTGTCGAATTTTTAATAAATTTTAAAATAACATTTTTTTTAAATAGTTTTTCGAAGTAAGTTAGATAATATCACTCATACTTAACAGGTAAGCTTGAAACGTCTATCCAAAGGTGAAGCGACAGATATACATATATCAAAAGGGCGTAAACTGTTAGTACGCAGTTTTAAACTGTCATAATCATCATCGTACTCGTATCAGCCAAAAGAGGTTCAAGTTTATTTATTGCATATCGCAACTGAGATACTTTTTGCCGAGACCTGGTTGCCTGGAAGAAACCGATTAAAGCGACAAGGCCGCCTTTGCATATCGTCTGTGTGTTTTGCTAGTTCTGTGTTTCATTTCTGTGTATTTGGTGTGTAATAAAGAATATTTATCTTATCTAATCTTACACTACCCCACAACTTTACTGCATAAACGACAATTTTTTCTTCAAGCTGTATACCCCGCCTACTGCCACTAAGGTTAGTGATTCTGTGAGCTTTGTCGGTTAACTTGATCCTCCTACAGTTAGACTAAAACTATCAGAAATATCTTAAAGACGCCTTGGGCAAATATAAGAAATGGATCTTGAATTTCGGTGTTGAGATAATCAAATTACAAAGGAAGTAAATTCCAAGTCTGGGCCATAGATCAAGCGATTGACACAGAGCCGTCAGGCACCGCGCTGGTAGCGGAACTTCAGTACAATTTATCAATATCAAAGGCGTTACCCAGTACTATCAACTGCTATAAAATTTGGGTGAGGCCCCATTAAATTGATAGTAAGTTTCGTTGAAGCGCAGTCCAAAGTGTCGGTCGGTACAATAATTCATTCATTCATGTATTTCTGCATGCATGTACGTAACATAAAGATAGTAATATAACAGTTGTAGATTTTAAATAGCAAACGCGCTCAACAATAGTTAGCAACAGTATTGAGCTACAATTCTGGGAACACAATTTCGACAGGACTGAGCACAATTGCCACTCGGAAAATGTTCCACCCCAACGGCCATTCGTTCTACGAGCTATGTTCCCCACCTACTGCCATTTGAGTTTAGTATTCTGCTATAAATTGTACTCATTCACAGTTTGATTGCTAAACCGTTGGGCTTCTCGCTGACACCGGCACCACACCCACTCTAGTCGCTTCATCAATTTGTCTCAGCCAGCGATCCAGTACATTGGTAGCGCTGCACATCACGATGGCGTCCCCATTCAATCCACTACGTCCATTGACATCTACTTCTAGACCTGCCTTTCCAAACATTTCACATACTAAAACTGTCAATATGATAGGATTCGTTTCTAATGGACAGCCAGCCTTTTTTATTTATAATTGGTAAGCCCTTGGCATCATTTCACATAAAATAATTACTAAAGCTTTAGAAAACGCCTTAGAAATGTCAAATGTCACAATTTTCGGTCTGTCATATGCTCGTAAATTTAGGGTGGGTAAATGTTTGTATAATAATGCTTACAACAAAAAAGCTGTTCGTTGTAAAATAACGGTTAAATTGCTACGTCATACATTTATTTTATAATTTAACATATTTTAACGTCACCAAAAATTGTGACACGTTCAAAATCAAACAGAAGCAATGATATTTATTGTTTCTTTTTAATGTGTTCAGAAAAAAAACTAAATGGTAGGTACAATGGTTTCTCGTTGTTATTTTTCATTGATTTAGTTTTAATTCGAAATTCAAATTCATATTAATTTATTTGTGATCATAAAAAAATGCACAAGTGTTAAAAAAAACTAATGTGCTTTATGACCTGTCCTTTGTGACGTTCACAATTAGAATGAAAAAACCTAGATAAATCATGGAAAGGCACACAATCTACTGCAATAAAAATAAAGTTAAAGTAAAATTTCAGAAAATAATATAAATTAATGTCAAAATAAATTCTAATATCATAATGAACCTAAACTAAAATTCAAAATAGTATACATATTAATAGATTCGTCAAAGTTATATTGTAAAACAATATGTCAATGTATGGAATAAAACATGTCAAATGGATTTATCATTTAAAAATGCATTATCTGTGAAGTACTTTTTTTTCTGTCAAAAAAAACCAATGAGCCCGTACTTACGAAGTGACACAATAGGTCTTTGACCATACCCATTTGTTTCAGCCGCTGGATGCCGCAGCATTTGCGCCAATTCATGTTGAAGTTTTCGACGTGAATTCGATGAAAGTCTTCGCGATCCCGGCGGGCATTTCAGAAAAAATGCGACATACTATTTTCGTGGGCTTTGTACGGCTAAAATATAGCAGACAGAAAAATAATAATTATACCGCCTATTAGGGCTATTTGGCGAAAATTCAATTATACATATTTGGACCCGCCCTGTCCTTTGCCGAGAATGTCAAAGACCACCCAATGACCTCTAAAAATTATCGAATTAAGTAATTAAAAAATTGCCGCTATAACAAATACTAAAAACTAGAAAAAAGTGAAAAAATAAGGGAGATCTCCATACAAAAAACGTGTTTTTCTAAACTAGCGCCATCTAGTATGATGGTACGGAACCTTTTGTACTAGCGACATGTATTATGATGGTACGGAACCCTATGTGTGCGGTTCTGACATGCACTTGGCCGGTTTCTTACAAAATAAAGGTAACTCGTGAAATTGTCAACTTGTAAGAATTAAGCTCAAGCCACACAGAGGCGGTACTGCGGGAAAGCGGCGCGGGGGCGAACCTGCGGGAAGCGAATGCGGTCCGGGGCGTGCCACACACAGATACGGTGCGGGCCCGCGGCGGGAAAGCGGCGCGGGAGCGGCCAGTGTGACACCAAAAGCGGCTTTGATATTTTTTCCCACAAAATATCTTTTCTTAGGGTGTTTTTGTAGTTTTTATCCTTAGTATTATATAAACATGGATGTGGTTGAACCAAATAAATTAGTTTTTCTGTCGAATTCATAATGACAGGTGAAAAACAACTAATAATCTCTTAAAAAGTTGCAAATAAACACAACTCGCAATCCCGCTCCCGCGCCGCGCCGCGCCGGACCGCGCCGCTACCGCTCTGTGTGGCCCGTTGCATAAGACTGCTAAGGACACAACTCCCGCGCCCGCATACCGCCCCGGACCGCGCCGCTCCCGGTCCGCTTTCCGTTCCACTGTTTGTCATAGCGGCCGGGCCGGTACCGCCCCCGGTCCGCGTCCGCTCTCTGTGTGGCAGGTTACATATAAACTAGAAGGTTACAAAAATATCCCGGTCCGGAACGCTCCCGGTCCGCACCGCCGCCGCCTCTGTGTGGCTTGAGCTTTAGTATGTACGTTTGTAAATACCTATTATCGTGTCACCGAATACCCCTTAAATGTCATTGAACCTGCTAAATTTGTTTATTGTGGGTGGAAGTTTAGCCAAATTCTCTAATAAGTAGATACAATGCATACTTATGCAAATAAATACTTATGCATTCGCTTTATCTACGGATTGCGCAAGTTCGATCACATATTTGCATACAGATCTAAGCTGAAATGGCTTCCAATTCGCCGTCGGAGGGATGTTCATATCCTGTCCACCCTCTATAATTGTATTTTAACTCCTCTTCCCCTCCCTATATGCGTGAGCGTTTCGAGTTTTTGGTGCCCAGAGATCAGCCATGCCGTACAGCGAAATCCCTTCTTCTAAAAGTTCCGACCCACACATCTTCTTGCTACGGCAGCTCCTTCACTGTACATGCAGTGAGACTGTGGAATTCTCTCCCACATTACGTCTGTGATAGCCCATCACTGAATGTCTTCAAAAGAAGAGTAAAAGAACATTACCTTTCTGTTTAGTCATATTATATTTATTTGTGTAACATAAAATTACTAATAATCTTTCCTAATTACGTAGGTTTATGTATTATTTATAAGTATAAAGGTATATATTATGTATTCCATATTATATTTATATTAGGTATATGTTAGGTATACATTATGTCTATTATATATTGTTTAATTATCTGTGTACACGCCAATTCAACCCTCACATTTCATTTTTCGTCGCCTATGGTATGTAGGAAGAAAACTCTTACAGAGTTATTCATGCCATTTGTACATTTAGTTTGTAAGCATCTGTTTACTTCAACTGTGTATGTACAATAAATATATAAATAAATAAAATAAATAAATACAATCGGTTGGTGCAAATACCGGATACCCTTGAGTACTAAAGACTGACTAGAGACTAGATCTAGAAGTAAATCCTCAATCTACGGTAATTAATAATGTACCTATTGTGAACATGTCAGTTCGTACGAGCACTGCAGATATGACTCGTCAGTTCTTAACCCTAGTAATCAATGCGATGACTCCGCACACACTGCGCCTTTACATAAAGCCACGATTGATGCGTGTTTTTGTAGCCGTAATTAAGAAAACATTTGGGTTATCGTCGGGTGAGATGTGCTGCTTTGTGTTTTCTTTGTGGCATAAGGTTTTTTGACTTTATTAACGCAACAAGGTAAAGTGAGAATAAGAAACAGTAGTAAAGTCACTTCGTCATAAAATAGAGATCAAAAAAGCAGACTTAACTTTTCACTGACACTTGAATACTTTGAAGGGGTAGTGTGCCCCACTCGTCGAACGTGTCACCGTTGTCATTTAATTTTCTACGAATGCAGCAAACAGCCATACCTAGTATACTAAAAGCAAAGCCAACGAAGTAACAATATCAGCTGCATCTACCTCTTCACTCCTGTCTAACAGCAGCAACGGGCGGCGCTGCATGCTACTCCTTCATCTATCACAGTTGCGGGTTCTGTATTCTGAGAGTTGTGGCATCTACCATTAACACTCTGTCAAAG
The DNA here is from genome assembly GCA_947284805.1 of Coleophora flavipennella. Lineage (NCBI taxonomy): Eukaryota > Metazoa > Arthropoda > Insecta > Lepidoptera > Coleophoridae > Coleophora > Coleophora flavipennella. The sequence continues at coordinate 10,276,227 of OX369305.1, forward strand.
AGGCCGCCTTGAGTTCAATCGCACCGCCCACCGCACCACCGCCGACGTTGCCCTTCAGCCCGGCGTCTTTGTCGGAGTGTTTGACTGTTGCCGTTGCCGGCTTGCGGCATTCATCAAAGATGCAGTTAAAGGAGCGAACGAACTATAGTAGCAGCAGCAGTGGCAGCAACGGGTGGCGCCGATTGCCACTCCCCTATCTGTCACAGTGACTGCATCTACCGCCTGACGTCGTGAGCAGGCCGCGCGCTCGCTGTAGTAGCAACAGCAGCAGCAGCGGCAGCAACGGGCGGCGCCGCTTGCCACTCCCCCATCTGTAACAGTGACGGCACCTCCCTCCGGACGCGGCGAGCAGGCTGCGCGTGGACAGTAACGCCAGCATCAGCAACGGTAGCGCCGGGGGTGCCACATGCTACTCCCCCATCTGTTACAGTAACGTCACCTACCTCCGGACGCGGCGAGCAGGCTGCGCGCGCAGTAGCGCTAGCAGCAGCAGCGGCAGCACCGGGGGCGCCACATGCTACTCCCCCATCTGTTACAGTAACGGCACCTACCTCCGGACACGGCGAGCAGGCCGCGCGTGCGCAGTAGTGCTAGCAGCAGCAGCGGCAGCACCGGGGGTGCCACATGCTACTCCCCCATCTGTTACAGTAACGGCACCTACCTCCGGACGCGGCGAGCAGGCCGCGCGCGCGCAGTAAGTAAGTAAGTAAGTATAAGTAATTCTTTATTCGCTTTTAAACAAGGTACTACAAGTAAGATGTTCTATTTAACAATACAGAATCACTTGTTTAGCCATTAATATAGCATGCAAATGTTAAAACAGCAATAAAAGGTAGGTACGTATTTAAATCTTATAGTCATATACATGTTTAATTTTTTTTTTTTAATTCTGCACCACTAACCTGTGATCCAAAAACTCACCAAGAGAGTAGAACATGTTTTGAAGCAGCCATTCGCGTAGACATTTTTGAAACTTGTTATAAGGAAGGTCTTTGTATGATTCTGGTATTTTGTTATATATAACGTAACCCATCCAGTAACAATTCTTTTTATAACAGGTCGTTTTTGGAACGTCGCTCATAACCAGCCTATTAGGGTTTCTTTTTACTCTGGCATTTACTTGTCGCGCTTGTTGGTAAAATGATTTCTCATATCGTTTTACAAATTAAGCCACCTCAAATATGTAAAGACATGGTAGCGGCAAGATCTTCAAGCTCCTAAATAGCGGTCTGCAAGATACGTCTTGTGCTACTCCGTATATTGCGCGTTTCCTTTTTTTTTGGGCAATGAAAACATTTTTAATATTTGTGCCGTTGCCCCAGATTACTACTCCGTACCGAAGGATGGATTCGACGTGAGCATAATAAGCTGTAATTGCCGTAAGCGCCAGCAGCAGCAGCGGCAGCACCGGGGGCGCCACATGCCACTCCCCCATCTGTTACAGTAACGAGACCTACCTCCAGACGCGGCGAGCAGGCCGCGCGCGCGCAGTAGTGCCAGCAGCAGCAGCGGCAGCACCGGGGGCGCCGCATGCTACTCCCCCATCTGTTACAGTGACGGCCGCTACCTCCGGACGCGGTGAGCAGGACGCGCGCGCACAATAGCGCCAGCAGCAGCAGCGGCAGTACCGGGGGTGCCACATGCTACTCCCCCATCTGTTACAGTGACGGCACCTACCTCCGGACGCGGCGAGCAGGCCGCGCGCGCGCAGTAGCGCCAGCAGCAGCAGCGGCAGCAGCGGGCGGCGCCGCATGCCGCGCGAGACCGCCGCGCCCGCGCCGCGTCGCCGCTCGCCCCCTCGCTCGCCCTCACCTGGGACCAAAGAATAGTCGTCGTTAGAAATTTTAATTTTTAAACTTTTCTAATGTAGTCATATATTGTAATTAAAAGTAGCTCGCTCTTGTCTTTTTCCACAGGTATGTTTTCTGAATGGTAGGTAAAATTAAACTTAATTACCTCCCCCTCCCCTCTAACGAAATCCTGGATATATTTTGAACCTGAGTATATTTTGCTGTAAAGCGGGATTAACCATCATTTTTCAAACCTCTCAGAGTAGTGGTAAAATGTATATTTTTTTGTAAAAAATTTGAGTGCGTTTGGGTGCACCTTACCTGATGGTAAGTGCCGATGCAGCCGAGGATATAACATGCAATCTCAAATAATGACTATTTACTTTGATCTTGAAGAGTCCTATAAAGTATACGAGTTGGGGAACACAGGCACCATCAAAACGATGAAGCAAAACGCTTCGTGCATGTAGATGGAACATTAACGACAAAGGGGTGGAATCGCCCCTTGACGCCTGCCAAGTCGTCCGATGATGGAATGGAGAAGGGGTTAAAAGGTAGTGAAGCTCCTGGGCACACTCTTCGAAATGAATCCCGACATCAACCTTAAGATCCCGCCATTTAGGATTTTTGTCCAGATATTATAAGTTTTCAGATCTGACAACCCTACTCGCGGAATATTAATTAATTTTGGCGGTATTTGTGGTGAACGCATCCACGTTTTATTTTATTGTTTTTGCATTGTTTTCTGCTAGAGTTTTCTTTAAAAAAGTGGCGCATTTCGAATAAGATCGTCTGGTGCACGTGAGTGATGTGGAGAACAAGAAAATAAAATAAAGAAGGACGTGAAGACCCGACTTCCACTCAATATTTATTTTAATTTCAATGGTCTGTCAATCGTTCGTCAATTTTTATTTGTACTGTGACCGGGTGTTCCAACTCAGAATGAAGCTGCTTCAATACTGTCGAGAACTCCAGAGATGATTTGTAATGCACTGGCACTAGCATTTCAAGTACAAAAAGAAATGATGACGAAAAAATTAAGATAGTCTCAAAAGGGCTTGTTGTACCCAGAGACGTTTATATATTTAAACCAACCAATATTATCCTGCTATCGTCGTTGTCATAAACAGGCTGTCTCGACTGTATCCGCCGCCGCAGACATATAATTGATAGCTTTTCTTAGAATCTGTCAAGTTTAAGTGAAAAAGTTCATTATGTCACGATCAAAGACTTAATAAACTATAAGTTGATTAATAATTTACTTAAAAAAGGAGCTGTGTAACGTTAAAATTTCTATATCATAAGTAGAAGAGAAGAAAACTTTCGCACAAGTAAGGCAGGGTTTTTTTTTTAATTCTAATTTGGTATTTATATGGTATATCTTTTTAACATTACCTAAAATAAGATATGAAATGTACGAGTATTCTAATGGTAATAAAAGTTTTATTAATCAAGGAATAACGGCTTTTTTATCAAGTTATCTTCATTTACTGTCTGATAAATAGAAGATACTTTTATATTTTTTTCATTCACTGTTGCTAAGCCCTTGGCGTTATCGCACCTAATGGTAAGTGACGATGATGCCGAAGATGGAAGCGGGCTTACCAAGATTCCCCAACGCAATGGGGCTTTTTAACTTCAAAGCCGGAAAACATCAAAATTGTTATCATTGATGTTTGGCGGCAAGACTTAGATAAAATGGTGGTAGCTAGCCAGGCGGGCTTTGAAAATGCCCTTCCACTATAACCAAGCCGAGTATTCAAAATGTTAGATTCCACCGGAAATCGAACCCGCGACCTCCTGATGTGAAACTAATGGCCTTAACCATTACGCCACAGATGTGGTTACCTACAGTCTCTACTTCTGCAATACACAGCAAACCCAGAAATTGTGGGTTCTCCGTGCTGCAACACCCAGGTACTCTATTTTGCTGAAAGAAAACTGATTACAAAACTTTTCATTTCTCTAAAGTTGCAGGTATCTCCCAAGTGTTAGTACAGTCAGCCGAACTGCAGCTGCGATGCAATTTCATTACTATACGAACACCAACAGACGATCGCACTTGCCTGACTTAGTGTTTATCTTCCCCCAATTACTATGCTGTTCAGGGTTGCCAAACTTGCCAACAATGCATGAGATGCAGCAATAGACACAACAAAGGGACTGATTACTATTATAATATTATAGTCACTGGCTTACATTACCAATTTTATTTAATTACTTGCTTTTTCCCGCGGCTTCGCCCGCGTGGACATCGTTTTATGACTGTGTTTGAGGGTGAGACATTAGTTTTCTCCAGATCCCTATCCCGGATCGGGCTATTCTGATATTTCTGTCTATGTCATTTCCCATTCCCACAACCATTTCTGTGCAAAAAATCACATTAATCCATTGTTCTGTGGCGATATGAAAGAAATGAACCAAAAAAGACTATTTTTTCAGTTCCCTCAGAAATTGCATCGGACAATGCTATTTTCACGAGATAAAAAGTAGCCTATGTCCTTCCCCGTGACACAGGTTACCTGCATGCCAAGGTGTTGGTAAAGGTGTTAAACCGTGAAACAAAAAAACAAAATGTAACAAACAAACAAACACATTTTCACATTTATAATATTAGTAAGGATTCACCGTAAGTATGAGTATTGTCGATGGATGCGGGCAGCGCAGGACCGGTCGTCGTGGAAATCCTTGGGGGAGGCCTTTGTCCAGCAGTGGACGATTTGTGGCTGATATGATGATGATGATGATAAGTATTGTATACAAGCATGAGTTAATTAATATAATACTTTAATAATTAAGGAATCTATAGGTACATATTGAAGTAAGACGTTTTATAGATTTATTTAAATGACTGTTAGTTTCTATTGAATAAAAAAAAATTAGAAACAAAAGATTCAATTTACAGACAAATTTATCTGGAAAGGAAAACGATTTGGTGATAATGTGGATGCGGCAAGGGGTAAGAGAGTTAAAAGATGCTTAACCGTACCCCAGGGGTCGGTGGCAGGGATTCATGTTTGTTAAATAAATTTTCAATTATTTCCATTTTATGAATAAACTAGCTATTGCCCGCGGCTGCGCCCGCACACATCCCGCTTTCAACCGACTTGCAAAAAGACGAGGTTCTCAATTCGACAGTATATGTTTTTTTTTATATGTTTGTTACACGATATCTTCGCAGATTGTGAACCGATTTTCATTATTCTTCTTTTATTCAATAGTATATTCGGTCGAGTTAGTCCCTTATAATTAATATAAAAATCAGTGTATTACTTTATTATAAAATTAACAACTTACTTGTTACAATGGAAGTAGATTTTTTGAACGTGTTTTAGTGTTTTCAATTATTTGTCGTTCCCGTGCGTACTGTCCAAAATCCTTTCTTATTTTGGCTATTTGTATGCCAAATTTCAACCCGATCCATCCAGTGATTTGAGATGTGCGTTGATAGATCGGTCACTCAGTTACTCCTTACTCCTCTACTTTTCTTTTATATATACAGAGTGACAGAGGGAGCGTCGGCGGCGTAACGGCTAGGGACGCCGCCTCCTACCCGGGAGGTTGTGGTTCGAATCCTGCCATGTACCAATGTGATTCCGAATTAAGATTTCATATGTACGTTTATCTGACGCTCTTACGGTGAAGGAAAACATCGTGAGGAAACCTGCACACGCCTGCGGAGAAACTCGCAAGTTGTGTGTGAATTCGACCAACCCGCACTGGGGCCAGCGTGGTCGACTAAGGACCGATCGCCTTAATTCAGGGTAGGCTCGAGCCTCCCGGTGGGGACGTATATGAGCTGATATGATGATACATATGTGAATCTGTGAGAAGAGAACAGTTCTAAGAAGAGGATTACCACGGGAGTGAGTTTCCGAGTTCCTGCAGCTAGCGACGTTTACAAGCCTTTCTAAAATGACCATGCAGACTCTACACGTGTCACAACAGAACTGACAGCCCTAAGCGAGAGTGTAAATTTGAGTAACGCTGCAGTTGGCGATGGTCTCGCCGCACGAATGTTCCGCAAACAGTGTGGCGTTTGATACTCGTGTTTGTTTGGTATCGTTGGCAGGTGGCAGGGATGACGCCGACGCCGAGACGATCTGATTTCAGCGTGGGTTGCTGATTTTGGTGGAAGTTTTAAAATAGTGAATGTTATACTTAGATGTATATGTAAGGCAAGCTAAATACGAATCGAGTTAGTATCGGTGGACTTGATGTGGAAACTTGAAAGTTGAAGGTGGTAGAAGTGATGCTGAGCTGTTCACGCGGATGGTAGATTTTGATGAAGCATTTCGTTTGACACCCATGTCGGTACCCAGGGTAAGAGCTCACCTAATTTTCACCTATTAATCCGAGCGGCACTCAAAGATTTAAGATTCAAAATGTTTATTCAAAATAGTTGCATGTCACACTCTTTCTGATGGTTTAAGATATAATTACAATGACATACATAATGTCAGATTACAAAAAAAAAACAATCATCAGTTACCTAAAGATGTCAACAAAATCATTGATACAAAACAAAGAAATATGTTTTGGACATGAAAAGAATATGACACGAGAAGTAAATACTTAGCTCGTAGAGCAGATGGCTGTTGGGGAAATAAAGTTCTCGAGATGCGACCGCGCACCGGAAAACGTAGCGTAGGAAGGCCTCCTACACGGTGGATCAACGACCTGGTGAAGGTCACGGGACCGGTCGTCGTGGAAATCCTTGGGGGAGGTATATGTCCAGCAGTGGAGGTCTTTCGGCTGATATGATGATGATGATGATAATGATAAATCTGAGCTGGTTAAAAACTTTCGGCGGATTCTCAGTGCTACTCTGAAACCGCTCTTACCTCTTGACTCGTATTCTGACGCAGTATCTAAATGTAATATTCAAAATGCTTCATCCTTCCTATAAACAGAGATGTGAGTGTACATAATATGTGTGTTGAAGGATAAACGTAGTCGAATTATCGATACGAAATTGTATGCGAGTAGGTACTGTGTGTGTGTTGTGTAGTAACACTAAAACGCACAAAGTTTCAAATTGTATGTTAAATCAAGTTTCAAATTCAAATTTCAAAAATATTTATTATTAACTAGCTGTGCCCGCGACTTTGTCCGCGTGGAGGTTTTGAATTTACCCACGGGAACGCTTGGATAAAAGATACCCTATATGTTAACCCGGGCGGGAACCACCATACAAATTTTCATTAAAATCGGCCTAGTTTTTGCGTGATGCGCGAACAAACAGACAGACAGATACACAAAAATTTAAAAAGTTGCCGTTTTGGTCTCTATATCGTTAGTAATGTCGACCACAGTTATTATTTTCCAAAAATATTTAATTTACAGACACGGGCCCGTTACAGTTTTATTATATGTATAGATAGGTGTTTACACAGACTTTTTTTTCCGAGGTGAAGTATGTTCCTCGAGAAAAACTTTACAGAATCACAAATAGAAGTCATATTGTTTGAAACAAAAACTGGATGAGAAAAAGTTTAGATTTTTTGCATTTAAGGCTTTAAGACGACTCAATTCGAGTAGGTCGCTTCGTGATAAAATAATACCGAACATAAGTCTTTTAATTTTAAGTTCAAATCAATGACAATGTTGAAACCAAACGCCTAATTCTCGATTTTTACATATTTTTTTTTACTTTTCTTCACTTTCAAATAATTTTTTTAAAATGTGTTCAATTAAAATGAAAGGTGCCCAAGTAGCACAAAACACCATTATATCAAACTTATAATAGCACGAGTCCATGCGCTTTACATTATAAGAAAATCGTATATCAACCATATTTCTTTTATACGACTCTTATACGTAAAATTTGGGCCCCCCCTTTATACGGCTTTAAGTTTTATAAAGGATGTGTAATAGCACTACAACTTTTGTGTAATAGCATTAATAAAGTCAGGTAAAAGCATTAAAAGGTGCTAATTGAATTTTTTGTGACTATATTACAATTGATATGCGGCAATAAAAATTTCAATATGTTAATTTAATGTTATTACAATGCTTACTGTTTTATTTCCTTTGTAGAAAAGTATATTCAATAGATTTAAAAAATATATCAATCAGTTTAAGTTATTGTCATAGTGCAATGGTGTCATATTATGTTCCGTGTTGGTGTTAGGGTAAATTTTAATATTGAACAGGTGAGTACTATCATTTTTACAGTTCGTAATGAGTGAAATAAGCTGCGAGCATCAGTTTGTGGAGTAAAATATACAAGTTTATGATGTAAAATACACGCGCCTTCGCAAAAGTCCTTTATTAATATAAAAATAATATAAAATTTAACCTAGTAGCGACAAATTTTGTTGAAATTTAGGCTTTTAGCGTTGTTTTAACAAATATAATTGGTTTATAGGCATCTGTGCACAAAATAAATTATCATTAACCGTTTTTCATGTGATAAGATTGACTTTAAATCTTTTTGTAAGAAATGAAACAAGAAAGCAAATGGCGACACGCAAAATTAATGCATTAGGCATTCAAATATAGTGTAGTAGAGCAGCTAATCGTATTATGGTCAGACAAAAAACATACAGCTCGTAATTTACCGTATAACACACTTGCATTTAAGGTTCAGCCGTATTTCAACACTTCAGAAGTATTTTATAATGCAAATAATCATTAAAACGCCATTGTGACGGATTGATATCGAGTTAGGTAGGGAAGGTACCGCGATCATCTGTTAAAACCTTATTAGCCAAAAAGAAATCCCTATTACATACAAACTTCACAATGTAGACCGTTACAAGTTAATACATAAAAATAACCATTTGAAAACTCAAATTACGATCTATTTATTACTTGTATTTCTAAATATACATTAACTTTGATCAAAATATAGCCTAATGTTTGATTAAAGCATAAGTTAAGAAGATAACGGAGCTAAAGCATTACTTGTTCTTTATTCAATGTGTATATAGGATAAGCATTAAATCGACACAACCTCTGACCATTAAAAAACCTTTGTTTCTAGAAAATGCCAATATACAACTAAGTGCACTAAATAATAATATGTTAATGCTTGTTTAATGCAAGATGTTTTTCATATTACCGAAATACGATAACAACTGTATATTAATACTAACTTATATTTAAATAGGAGTTTACACATTATAATTGTTTTTTTTAGTAACCATAATATGGCATTCATCATTATCAGTACTTTTTTACGAACCATAATATAGCATTAAGCATTATCAGATAAAATAATTGCCTTTATACAAATTTGAAACTTGACCAGAGCTGATTAAAAATGAAAATATGACTTTGGGCATAAATCCGCAGTTATTTTAATTAATATATTATTTATGTGCTACTTGGGTGTTAAAGTCACCGACTTTTGTGTGTTGGTTTCATTCAGCATAAACAAACTTGTTTTTGAGAAATTTCACAATCAATGCAAAAAACAAGTCTACAGGATATTTTTAAACATCAAAAGTGGTAATATTTTTAAAAATTATATTCAATATTTCGTTTTTTTTTATTACTTTAAGTACCTATTATTATTATTTTCCATAGTGATAGCTTTGCGCAGTCTTTCAATAATTTGAGTTGAATATTTTAATTTGAGCCAATTCTAGGGCCTTAATAGAAATGTGGGTACTGAGCTACAGATAGCAATGCCATTTCAATAAATAAGTAGGTATACTGCGCCTTTTATCGAAATACACTGTCGCCACAAAAGGGGCTATTCATGGACAAAATGGCACCTGTCTCCCTACAGTAAGGTGGCCATGGTAGCGTTATAAAATGGTGAAAGCAGTCACAAAAAGTTTAAAAAAAAACAAGTGAGCGATTTGCCCTATGAGTTTTACAAACAATTTTGAACGAAAGATTTCTTTAATGTGACGTGGCTCAATTTATTTTTAAAACACAAATTATTTACACCTTTAATTTTATTTACGCCTGATTGAAAGTTACTAGTTAGGTACATTCTAATCGGGATGATGTTTGCTTGCTAGTCATTTGATTTAGGTAAGTACTTTTTATTATCTGTATAAAACGATACTTTATTCTAAAAATGTTTGAAATACGAGTACCTAGACGTGAAGTCTAGTTTTTTGTTATCAACGTCATTTATTTACTAGTTTTGTGATTCTGATGAATTGAAAATTGGCGACTTGATAGAAAACACACTGAGCAAGGTTTAAGAAAATTAAAAAATCAATAGTTCATAATTTACTGTTGATGCACCCATTATCCAAATTATCAACACTTGACACACAATGATTGACATCGCTAATTACGTTAAAACTGGCTTTAATCGCAACATACTTTCAGAGTTTACTGAAATAGCGGTTTAGCTGTTTTTTTATCCACAATTAGTAAGCCTTTCGCATCAACTCACCTGGTGGTAAATGATGATGATGCCTAAGATGGAAGCAGGCTTAACCAAGATTATCCAAAGAAATGGGGAAATGGCGAGCCGGACCACATCAATGCTGTAAACATTGATATTTGGCGGCAAAATTTATGTGAATAAGATGGTGGTAGCTACTTCCGCGGGCCCAGAAAATACCCTTCCACCAACAAAACTGATTCTTTCAAAGTTAGACACGCCGGGATTCAAACCCGCAACCTCCTGATGTGGAGCTATCAATGCTTAAGCATTATGCCCCGGCGGAGGTTGGTAGGGGTTGGGGACATGTAATTCTGACAAAACACCTCACTTAACGAATCATTTATAGAAAAAATGTTATTATCAAACCCTCAATTGTATTGAGAGTAGGTATTATTCACTGATACTCCACACGACGGATTGTCAATCAATCAATTAGTTTTTATTTTCTCACCACAAACTTGTCTCTAATTTATACATTTATAGTTCATAATACATATTATAACGTATTTTGTGGGAGACTGGATTGTGTGTATCAAAAATACTCCGATACGTAAGGATTAGGTACTCATTTTTTTAAAAGATTTTATTCAATATGTTATAGGTGTCACAGAATTGTGTAACAACACCAAATTTTAGATTTTTAAATGTAACGGTCTTTGAGTAAATTGGCTGCGACGGAAAGACGGATATGCTAAATTCCAGCTAGGTTACTAATACCAGCATGCAACAGTGCAGTGTTTGAAAAAAATTGTTTATACATGTCAATAAAGTTATATAACCGATTGCCAAGTGACATAAGACACTCTCCATCTAAACTTTTTAGAAGCAAACTTTATAAATGGCTTTTAGAAAAATGCTTCTACTCAATTAAAGAATTTTTTGACCATAATGCTTAATTTTAAGACAAAATGTATTTTAATTTAATTTAATGTATGTAATAGTAACAAACATGATAAAATATGATGACATCGAAATATTAATATGACATTTTTTATATTATTATTAGTATTTTAACTTTTGTGTAAATTTTTGCATGCTTTGACAAAAGCGAATCATGTGATACTTTATTGTTATACCTTTATTCCCACTCAATTTAATACCATGTATCCGAGCAAATAAATATTATTCATTCATTCATTCTAGTTTAACTACAGAACCTTAATCACTATACGAGATTATAGGGAAAAGTCAATAAAAATAGATAAATAAACTGCAACGAGCCCGTGTTAGTACATGAAGTATTTTGTTTAAATAATAACAGGGGGGTGTATCGAAATTATTATTTTTTTTATTTTAGCCTGTCTATCTGTCTTTCAATATGTCCACATATCACACAAAATAGGCTGAAGTGATTTAAGTAAACTTTGCAAGATCATTGCTACCATATGTTCCGGAGTAAAATCTTAGATACTTAATTTATAAAATGCTTCATCGCTCAAAGTATCATGAGTAAATATACAAATTTTTATATCCCATATAATCAACTGGAAAGCAAGAAAACTTTATAAGCCCCCTCAAAAATATCCTCCGTTTTACTTAACACCTACAGGAGTTATAGTATTGCCGTGCCGCCTCTTAAAGCAAAAATCATGGTTACTCTATTCCCGGGCCAGCAGCGTTGGCAATGAGCGAGCGGATAGAAAATGTACACCCAGACATATAGTACAGGTACTTTCTATTGTCAACAAATCCATCTACCCCTTATACGTAGAATTTGTGAGGGCTCGGGACACCGCCGATTAGTCTGTGCTACGATGATAGCAAACAAGTCTGTAATGTTGCGAGGAAACTCTGTAATGTGAAGAGGAAAAAAATAGAGAAAATTAATTAAAAATTAAGCCCCTGATGGCAACCCTCTCTTTTTTGGCAAGCTAGGTAAAAATGTATCTTGACTAATGTTCCTCACGAGATCAAGACCAATCTAACTACTCCTCGCACTCCAAAATCCATCAAACAGTTAAGGCTACAGAGCATACCAAAGAAATAAATAAATATACATACAAACATAGACCCGAAAAACACAACTCTTCTTTGACGCAGTCGTGTAAATATGTAACAGTGGGCATATCTCTATCTTCCGTAGTTCGTCGGTCATACAGGTTAACCGATCTGAATCACGGTCATTACTTGTATAGGTTAAACTGTTAGTAGCATTTTGAGGCCGTTTCCGTGCTGCGCAAGATACGTTAAGCCCCTAGTGCCGGTTGTTTTCACTAAATAGCAGCCGTTAATAAGGGGAGGCATTGATTGGAACCGTTGTCTCTGTCTTTTTTATTTTAAATAAAGAGTAAAGAAAATAACAACACTTTTACAATGCTTTTTCTTTTCAATTAAAAACTACAATTAATTTTAAGAAATCTAACTGGCATTTTGAAGTGTGTGCTTAGACTAATTGACTAAGAAAATTTAGATGTAGGTACTGAATCGGTCTTGTTTGCCTGTAGAATGCAAATCTCTGTTTTAAAAGTTAACGAATCGTGTTACTGCAACTGACAAAAAAAAGTCATTGAAATGAAGAATCAGGTTACAAAATATCACTTTCATATGTTTTGTAACTGCTGAGAAAATTCTAAATCCCTGCAACTAAAGTTTCCAATGCGTAGCCTTAGCACAGTACAATAAAGAGTACTAGCGTACAGTATGGTCACTCCCTGCTTCCCGTTGAAAGTGCCGCCCACCCCCGCTCAGTAGCCTCAACCGCAACCCTAGCATGTCTTATCTCACTCACACAAGCATAGAACGCGTTCACCTTTGCGAGCTTAGACTGTGTGCGTAGGAACGCGTTTGTTTCATACATTTGATCGTCAGTGACCGAGGTGTGACCTTAGTATCAGATGCCTAGCCCTATAATCCCCACCAACATGAACTTTACCTTCCTGATTTCAAGATTCAAGGTATTTATTCAAAATAGGTGCAAATTGAACTCTTTCTGATAGTCATAAATTAATAGTATCATAAGTTCATTTGTGAAAAATCAAGAAATAAACAATCATTAGTTAATAATGTCAAAATTAAATCCTTAAAATAAACCAGAATAAGTAATTAAAACATGAAAACAATATGACACGAAAAGTTACACATAAAAATCATTAAATGTCATTGATACCTTTTACAAGACAGACTTTGCAGGCCAGTTCACACGGACAGCACCCGGTCACGGAGAGGCAGCCATCGCTCCCATCAACCATATTAGAGGGAAAGGAACAACCCGGCTCCCGATGCGCCACCATCCGCAACCGCAATTTCTTGAAAAGACCCGTAGGTACCCCAGCAGTACGTTGGTACGTTTGTAGGTTTTTAATGATACAGTGGGGCTAATTGAAATTAGCTCAAAAGCTACGCACAGTTACACGGGAAAAACAAATTTTGTTCCCGTTTCGTAATTAAATAATGGAAAACGCTAAATACGTTAAAAACCGACTTCCATCGCAAAAACTAAGTACAATTTTGCATTATTATTTTTTGTTTATTTTCTATTATAGTACTACAACGATTTTGATAAATTTATATGGGACTAACTCGGGAGTATACCCTATCTAATAAAAAATAATTATGAAAATCAGTTAACAATCTGCAATGATATCGCTTAACAAACATACAAAAATATACAGTCGAATTGAGAACCTCCCCCTTTTTGGAAGTTGGTTGAAAATAACCCTGTCTTAACGAAAGATTATAGTCGGGTAATGTTATTATTTACATAGTAAGGAAGGTAATCGATTACGTCACGGCTAGGGCCGCTACCTCCTGTCCGGAAGGTCGTGGTTCGAATTTTGCCACGTACCAATGTGTTTTCGTTTTTAGATTTAATATGTACGTTTATCCGACACTCATACGGTTGAGGAAAATATCGAGAGGAAACCTGCATACGCCTGCGAATAAATACGAAGGTTGTGGTGAAGTCGACCAACCCGCACTGAGCCCGCGCGTGGTCGATTAAGGCCCGATCGCCCTAAATCAGGATAGACTCGAGCTCCTCGGTGGGGACGTGCATGAGCCGATATGATTATATAGTAAGGAACAACTAATACCATGCATCTATGACGCCGTAAGGAAAAACCCAATTTCAATAAAAAATAAAATAGGGTAGTTCACGAAAACTACATCCAGTTAGAGATTTCCAGCATAAGTTGGCCTCGCGACGCTATGTGTTATTTCGGATACGCGAGGCCTTTTTATACTGGCACTTTGTAGCCTGGTGTTCTCTACTGTACCTACCTAATGTGTTAATCATCAATGTAAACTAACCATCAACAAAAGATATGTTAAAAAAACCGGTAAAGTGTGAGTCAGAACCGCGCACAAAGGGTTCCGTACCATCATGCTAGGAGGCACGTTTTTTGTATGGAGACTTTCATTTTTTCTAATTTTTAGTATTTTCTGTTACAGCGGCAACAGAAATACATAATCTGTGAAAATATCAACTGTCTGGCTATCACGGTTCATGAAATACAGCCTGGTGACAGACGTATAGACAGACAGACAGACGGACGGACAGCGCAGTCTTCTTTATAGGGTCCCATTTTTACCCTTTGGGTACGGAACCCTAAAAGGTGGAAATCGTATGTCCAACATGTATATCTGTAGATGTGTAAAAAAAATTAACTATGCAATTGCTCAATAATGTCCTCAATTGGTACGAATAGTAAATTTTTAAGGTTTCCGTAGTCATTAAGAGAAAACCTATCGTGCTGTAAGTCTGTCGTACTTCACAACTCACAACTTTTATATTTTTTAATCAAATTTCATGAAATTTTACACAAATATAGTTTGAATATAGACCTCCATTTTAAGTAACACTCCATTTTAAATAACTAGAATAACTAGAAAATATGAAAATTGGAAATCACCCCCGCAAGCGGCTAGTGACTCATGCAATATGAGTCCGCCCGGCCGTTATATCCAAACAATTATCCTAGTTATAAATTAAAATAAAAGGTATTGATACACAGATTTGTCATTAAGTATTGGAAATCACCTAACTTTCGCTCTTCTCAAAAAGTAAAAAAAGTTCACACATAAAAAAGTAATAAAATCTGTAATAATATGAGTCCATCCAATCGTTCTATCCAACCGATTTACCTAGGTTTTTTAAGGATATTTTTGATGCATACATTTGTCATCAAGCATTGAAAATCACCGATCTTTCGCCCTGGTGAAACAAATTTAAAAAAAGAAATATGAAATCTGTTACAAGTCCGTCCGGCCGTTTTATCGAATCAACTTGCTTGTTTACTTTTTAAATAAAGATAATGATGCACAGATTTGTCATCAAGCATTGAAAATCACCAAACTTTCGCCCTTCTCAAGTTCGCCCTTCCCAAACAAAATTTTCATAGCTTTCTTTCTCGTATCTCCGGTTTTAATTGAAGTAAGTGGTTCTATTTGATCTAAAAACACTCTCTAGAAGAAGTTCTAGCTACGAGTGAACATTCAACGTCTACATTCTCGCATACCACGCTACATCGATGGCGAGCCGCTTGCGGGTTGCCCACTGCGCACCACGGATCTCGAGCTGCTCGCGGCTCTCCCACCGCGCAGCCTCGATGGACATACTAAAAATAAGTTACATGGATCCTCCTTGTACTTATGTGAATATAAATATTTTAGAAGAAATCATGTGTTCCGATGTAAATCTGAAACGTCACTCCTGTGATTAATAGTGTTCTAGTTATGAAGCAACCTGCGTGGGCAGACTCGCACTTGGTCGGTTTTAAGTGAATTGCTCGTTCCTAACTCAACATTGTTCAGTTAATAATAGAAGCGCCGTTAACTAAACAAATTTTGTGACACATGTTGTTTTGCATAAAAAAAATATAAAATCGTTTTCTGATGAGACAATTCAATTGACTGACCAAAGACTATTCATGAAAGCGAGAAACTTTATAAAAGCAAAGGTAGAAGTAATTCAAAAAAGTTAGGCATAAAAAATCTATGTCACAGATCCTAATGAACTTTACGAAGACTCAACCAGCCCTTTTGCCTACAAGTCGGTCCCCTCGTGAACTCCTTGGAAGAAATCTAATCAGAATAAATTCAATTACACAGAGATCAGTGGGTCGCGATATCGGACGAGTTGGCAACTTTCGGCTTCTGGCCGGCTAGGGGACATATTTTGGGATTGTACTACTCGTAAATAAATCTATTTTCATAACCCAAAACACAGTTATACGATAATACAGTAAGTAGTGGTCCCCACACTAGGTTAGGCCTGTATCGCGGGGAAGCAAAACTTTACCAGGCTACAAACATGACATACAAAGAGAGTACTAAAAGAGATACTTAAGGCTCCTCCGCACCTAAAAATTAGCTAATCGATTCACGATGTTTCAAACATCGAACGAAATAGCTGGAAATAAAGTTTTTGTAAGCTAGTTTCGCTCTTGTAGCTTGTGGCTGTTACGTCAATCGCTGCGAGTAATTCGTGCGAAAATTGTAGTTTTAAATTCATTATAATTTTAAATAAAATAGGAAAAAATTCCAAAAAGTAAGAAAAAAAAACAAAATATTTTGTTTTTATAATAATTTCATAAATTATCATAATGTTTCGATTAAAATTGCAGCAGTTCTATGGTTACAACTAGAAAAAAAACCGATAAAGTGCTAGTCAGAACCGCTCACAAAGGGTTCCGTACCATCATACTAGACGGCGCTAGTTTGTTCACTTTAAAAAAAATACGTTTTTTGTGTGGAGACTTTCACTTTTTCTAATTTTTAGTACTTGTTGTTATAGCGGCAACAGAAATACATCATCTGTAAAAATTTCAACTGTCCAGCTATCACGGTTCATAAAATACAGCCTGGTGACAGACGAACGGACAGCGGATTCTTAGTAATAGGGCCCCGTTTAAAAACGGTAAAAGGGTAAACCCTTTAGGTACGAAGCCTTAAAAAGGGTGCATTAGGATTTTTTTTCTTCAGTTCTGTGTATTAAAATAGAACTCGAGGAAAACAAAATCACTGAGGAGTGATTTGGAGTGATTTGAAAAATTGTTTTGTAATTTATAGGAGGTTATCCTGTAAATTACAAAACATTTTTTTGGTCCAATAATAAAATCCTTAAATGAAGTAAAAAGTAGTCGCTGACGACGGAATAAGTCTTAATGATATAGTTTTACATATACGAAAAAAATTATAAAAAGGACAATAATATTGTCCTTTTTATAATTTTTTTCGTATATGTAAAACTATATCATTAAGACTTATTCTGTCATGTGTTTGTGTATATTTGACTTAATCATAGAAGAAGAAAGTACTACACTAAGTTATCCGACTACTCTTAATAGATTTTCGGTTGAAAATGTTTGATTTTTCATTTTGACTGTCTTAGCATTTTGTATCTATTTGTTTTACAATCCTATTCTATCAAAGTATCCTAGCAAGTATCCTATTATAGTGGGCAAAAACCAGCCAAGTGTGAGTTGGACTCTCGCAGCGAGGGTTCTGCACCACCACGCCTCTCCACATAGGCATATTAAAAGGAAAGATTTCTTTTACTATGACATAGGAACGATAATAACATCTATTCATTTCAAACAAATGACTTCAACGCGAGCGACAGAGAAATGATTTTATGAAAATAAAATACACACTCGGCCGGTTTTTATTATTTGTTGCTTTACTTCAGGATTAATTAGTTCTACAAACGCACCAAGATTTACGCTCCTAAGTATTACCATTTTCACGATGAAGCAAAAACAAAAAAAAAACCTTGTAAGGCAACCTCGCTTAATTATTTACTTTCTGTTATTTGTTACTAGTTTGGCCTACGGCTTCGCCCGCGTGGATAAAGTTTTTATAACTGTCTTTGAGGGTGAGTGGTGGTGAGGGAGCGTGGACATTAGTTTTCTCCAGATCCCTATCCCAGATCGGGCTATTCTTATTAGCATTCTATGTGGTTTCCCCCTCCTAAACCATCTCTGTGCAAAAAATCACAACAATTTTATTAATTGTTCCATTGCGATGTTAAACTTGTAATGAACCAAAACAAGAATTTTTTTAGTTCCTTCAGGAACTGCATCGCACTATCCTATTTTCACGAGATAAAAATAGCCTATGTCTTTTACCACAAATTTCATCAAGATTGGTCAACAATCAAACACATTTTTACATTTATAATATTAGTATCGATTAAATCCCCATTATATAATCAAATAATACATTATTATTATGTGAAAATTTTATTCACCTACCTATAACGGTTCAAAAGATACGGCCCTTTAAAGGTCGGACAGACAGACAGCGTAAGCTTAGTAGGTATTACGGGCTCCTGTTACCTGGTATGAAACCCTTAAAATGACAAACTTCCTTCATTTTTTTTTTTTTTTTTTATTTATGGTGTTAGATAATGTTGTTCTCGTTGAAAATGTATAGCAACATAGTAAAACCGGTAAAGTGCGAGTCAGAAACGCGCAAAAAGCTAGATAGCGCTAGTTTCTTCACGTTTCAAAAAATAACGAGTTTTTAGTATAGAGACTTTCACTTTTTTTAATTTCTAGTATTTTTTGTTATAGCGGCAACAGAAATACATCATACTGTGAAAATTTCAACTATCTAGCTATCACGGTTCATGAATTACAGCCTGGTGACAGAGGGACAGACAGACAGACGAACAGCGAAGTCTTAGTAATAGGGTCCCGTTTTTACCCTTTAGGTACGGAACCCTAAAAACAGTGTGTATCTTGCTATCAGTAGAAAAAAAAGACACAAAATAGCACAGTGAACTATCACACTATACAAAAACTCTTATCGTGAGGTAAGTAGTATATTAATCTCATAATAAAACGAAATAAAGAAAAAAAAATAACGTATGTTAGACTTAATGAAACATTCACCTACAAAATTCTTAGATTTTTTCCGTACCTCAAAAAGGAACCCTTCGACGATCATTTTGCTAACCGTCTGTCTGTCTATCTATCTGTCAATACCTTTTTTCTCAGTAACGTGTGAAGGTATCAAGTTGAAATTTGTACTAAATACTAAGGTGTATAGATCCCTTAAAGCTGTAAATAAATAAAATTTCTAAGTCAAAGCAATAAAAAGATACAATCATTTTATGTCCATTTTCGTCACATATTTTGATATTCTCAGGTAAATCAAATCTATTCATAACCTATCGGCTACTTCCTACTGACATAGAATCATGAAATTTGGCATGAAGCAAGGTCTCAAGTAAAATAAAAAGTCTAAAAATTTAAAATTTGTAGTTATACAGGGTCTTCGGCAGATGGTTGAAAATACGAAAATGGGGGATAG
Organism: Coleophora flavipennella; assembly: GCA_947284805.1. Taxonomy (NCBI): domain Eukaryota; kingdom Metazoa; phylum Arthropoda; class Insecta; order Lepidoptera; family Coleophoridae; genus Coleophora; species Coleophora flavipennella. The sequence continues at coordinate 10,295,628 of OX369305.1, forward strand.
GTGGGGTCACCTCCCACCTATTTTGAGAATTTAAAAAAATCTAGGACTTGTAATTTTTTTACAGGATTTTTTTTCCTTTTTTTAGAAATTTTGCCATTTTTATACCTTTGAACACATGTAACTTTTTGTTTTTTAAAGCTAGCTCCAAAATCTTTTTTTTAATAGACTTTTATGAGATTGTCGGCTCTAAAAAAATTGTTTGTTTCAAGTTATTGCTAAAAACAAAAATGTGGGCCCCCGAACTTAAAAAAAAGTTGAACAAAAATTTAAAAGTCAACTTTGCGATGCATTTAAAAAAAAAATAATGGGGCTGGAAGGCTTTTGTTTTTTTTAAAACATCTCTAAAGCTTAGGCTTTTGAATGGTATGTAATTTGTTTCAGTATCTTTTTTGTAACCGGAGTTGTTAATTTTTTTTACTCAATTGGACCATGTTGACGAAATTCCACTAGTTACATGTTTTGTGAAATGTATCAAATGCAAAGTTGAAAATAATGTAAATACTTACTGTTGGGACGGTTACAAAGAGCAGGTACGTTTTTTTACATTCTTGCACACACATAATGGCTATCTTTTGTCATTTATTGGCATATTCAAGTTAGCACTTCCATATGCCAATAAAATGTCCGCATATTCCGCATTGGTAAATTGAGCCATTTTAAACCACAACAAAGTCTTAACAAAACGTCTGATAATAACAAAAAGTGATAAACAACAAAAAAACTTAACAAAATCACAAACACAGCAAAGTGAAATTAACGAAAACAAAAAAAAAACGTTAACGTTATTAACGTTTGTGATTTTGTTAAGTTTTTTTGTTGTTTGTCACTTTTTGTTATTATCAGACGTTTTGTTAAGACTTTGTTGTGGTTTAAAATGGCTCAATTTACCAATGCGGAATATGCGGACATTTTATTGGCATATGGAAGTGCTAACTCCAATATGCCAATAAATGACAAAAGATAGCCATTATGTGTGTGCAAGAATGTAAAAAAACGTACCTGCTCTTTGTAACCGTCCCAACAGTAAGTATTTACATTATTTTCAACTTTGCATTTGATACATTTCACAAAACATGTAACTAGTGGAATTTCGTCAACATGGTCCAATTGAGTAAAAAAAAATAACAACTCTGGTTAAAAAAAAGATACCGAAACAAATTACAAACCATTCAAAAGCCTAAGCTTTAGAGATGTTTTAAAAAAAACAGAAGCCTTCCAGCCCCATTATTTTTTTTTTAAATGCATCGCAAAGTTGACTTTTAAATTTTTGTTCAACTTTTTTTTTAAGTTCGGGGGCCCACATTTTTGTTTTTAGCAATAACTTGAAACAAACATATTTTTTTTTAGAGCCGACAATCTTATAAAAGTCTATTAAAAAAAAGATTTTGGAGCTAGCTTTAAAAAACAAAAAGTTACATGTGTTCAAAGGTATAAAAATGGCAAAATTTCTAAAAAAAGGAAAAAAAATCCTATAAAAAAATTACAAGTCCTAGATTTTTTTTAATTCTCAAAATAGGTGGGAGGCGACCCCACCTATCCCCCATTTTCGTATTTTCAACCATCTGCCGAAGACCCTGTATATTTCAATTTGTTTTGAATCCACATTCACTTGCTTAGTTCAGCTAGGAGAATTCTCCAAGTCGAAATTTAGAAAACAGTAGACATTTAAGCCGCACGTAAATTTATTTGTGTGGAGGTACAGAACCCTCGGCACGTGAGTCAGACTCGCACCAAGCCGGTTTTTATCCACAATTGGTGATCCGTTGGCATCATCTCATTGTATGGTATCATTTGCGTCAATTAGATGATAATAATAATATGATTTATTTTCAGACCACAGATCCATTAATAGTATTTGCGTCTGGTAGTCATCATCTCATGTTGATGAGCTGACGAAGGAAGGTACAACTTCTTAACGGTTAGGAGTTGGAGGATAATTCTTCAAATATTTTACATAGATACGTATAGACCGATAGTTGTATTCTTTTAGATTATTCAGATGAACTTTAACTCCTTAACTTTCATGCTGTTGAGATGATGATGGAAGCCAATGAAACACATCCATTATGATTTGTATGTTCCTATTGCCGAGTAGGTGATTGGATGTTACGTTGTTGGATAGATAAGAGTTGAAATTTCTTTAGTCAGTACATCTATATTTACAAAGCCGTTGATTGATCCTACAATAATTTCCATTACTATTTGCTAACTATTCCTAAACAGAAAAACGCCAAGAATTCCACCCCCGTTGTCTTGTCACTTACTCGCCATTTTATCGTCCCCAAGTTCGCCCCAACTTGGTAAGAATCGCCCCCAATCGTCCGCCACTTCAGAGTAAAGTTCTCTTCTGCCACTTTAGATTTAGTCAAGACTTTTTTGGCCGCGACTGTACGTGAATACGAATTAGTTTTCGGCTCTGTGTACGTACAAGCAGTTTTGAGGATTTCTTTGCGGATACTTGTGGGATTTTCTGGTGTTGTATTGCATACAAGACATTTGTAACATTATTTGTGATATGGAGGTCGCTTCACGTCCGTCTTGAAGGGTTGCGGGATTTAGCGGCAGATAAAACCCGCATACATTGAACTGGGTTGAATTTCAACAGCGACAACACAAAAACCAACTGCGAATCTGAGTTTCTCACCGAGAGACACATGGAGAAAGACAAAAAAAATATGTATTTTTGTGTATTTTAACCGCCTCCGTGGCGTAATGGTTAGTCCATTCGCTTCACACCAGGAGGTCGCGGGTTCGATTCCCGGTGAGGTCAACTTGTAAGACTCGGTTTAGTTGGTGGTAGGGCATTTTCTAAGCCCGCCTGGCTAGCTACCACCATCTTATCTAAGTCTTGCCGCCAAACATCAGTGTTAACAACATCGATGTGTTCCGGCATGAAGATAAGATACCCAGTTCTCCATTGCGTTGGGGAATCTTGGTAAGCCCGCTTCCATCTTCGCTATCATCATCACTTACCATTAGGTGAGATGATGCCAAGGGCTTACCAATTGTGAATTTAAAAAAAAGTCAATTTGAACCCCGAAATTATTTTATTTATGACACTACAGTCGATGAATTCGAGGACGTTGGACGATCAATGGAAATGAAACTGATGCTTCTCCTCATTTATACAGAAATTGGGACCTCTCATTCGAATTCATCAGCTGATTTAACTTCACCTCATCATATCAGCCGAAGTACGCCCACTGCTGGACATAGGCCTCCCCCAAGGATTTCCACGACGACCGGTTCTGCGCTGCCCGCATCCAACGACTTCCCGCGTCCTCACCAGGTCATCGGAGGCCTGCCTACGCTATGTTTTTCGTTTTACGGTCGCCACTCGAGAACTTTACTACCCTAACGGCCATCTGATCTATGAAATATGTTGGCTTTAACTTACTTTATAATAAAAGTCGTTTTGTTTGCGAAATTACTACTAATTCCTCAGGGTTAGTTATTCAGTATCATCAGTAGGCCCAGTTTCTATAGTTTCAATCACAGAATAGAAGAACTTTCAACCGATGAGTCTCAGAGGAGAAATGTCTTTTATTGGCTTGACTAAGAAACTGAGTCAAATATCAGATCAAAGACGTAGCTGAGAAAAATAAATTGTATGAAAATTTCACTATTTTTGTCTCACTTTCACTACAGCAATCTACGAGGAGGAGTATGCTGTCAAGTATACATCAGGTGGCATGTACGTTACATACAATCTTCCTTTGGATATATAATCGCAGCCATCTGGTTAAATCTGCCATTTGATTGAAAGGCTATCCCGTTATTTGAATGGCGACATTGAATTGAATGACTAGGCCGAACTTTAATTGAACAAGCGTCACTCAACGTTTAACTAGTTGTCTGATTGTAAGCTAGGCCGAACGTTGATTGAACAAGTGTCACTTAACGTTCAACTAGTTGGCTGATTATAAGCTAGCCATTTGAACATTGCGGACGTAAAATCTCATGCAACGAAAAGGGCGTTGGCAAAAATTAGTTTTTTCTAAAAAAAACTGTATATAAGCGAGTAAAGCGAGCGATATTAGGTTCGGTCAGATTTGATTGATTATACAGTCAAAGAGCAGTGTAGCAATGGTTTGCAGAATGCTTCGCAGAAGAAGAAATGGTCGGTTTTTTATTCCGAGTATATTCGGAATATCCCATTCAACGATTTGGCTAAATGACGTTCAGCAAAGTCGTTGAACGTTACATTCAACGACTTGGCCAGTTGTCATTTAGTCATTCAATTGAATGTCGACATTCAATCAACTGGCTGCCTTTTAATCAAATGTCGGATTTAACCAGATGGCTGCGACATATACATTACTTACTTACTTTGCTGGCTCAGCGACTAAATATGATCATGGCCTCCGACACCCAAACACGCCATTTTATTTTGTCCTTTACCCTCATTGGTTTCAACTTATTAAGTTGAATCCTGTATAAAACTAAGTACACTAGATATGTGAACTTACGAGTATCTTGATACATTAATAACACGTCAAGCTAACGGAAAAATATCACAGACCCAAATCAGAAATAATTTTCGAAAAACCTAAAAAATCAAGAAATTAATTTTATTCATTTCGTATTGTTCTCAGCAAACCCTTTCATTTGATATCCATATTGGAGGAGTGCATTAAAAATAACTAGTCCGCCATCTTGACTGTGCCGCCATGTTGGATTAAGAATGACTTCATATAGTTAACCATGCATTGTCATCCAAACTGAACGTGTAAACAAAATTTCAACTCAATCGGTTGAAGATATCTGCTTCAAAATTGAGTTGCAAGATTTCACCCGAACAAACATACAAGCTTGTAAAAATATCGAACGAATATACCAGCCAGAGGTCGTGACCTTTCTGATCTGAATCGAAGCCGAAGCCACATCCCTACTTCCGTATTTCCACTAATCACGTCCGATTTCTCGCTGACTATGAAATCAAGGGGATTCATTAGCAACCCCGTTGCGTCTACTACCTGACGAGCTTTCCAATAACTTGAGCGATTCCGCGGCAGAACTTTCCCACATTTTGTATGGAAGTTTATATAATGTGCCCCGAAGTAACTTATGCTTCATATGAGTACGCTTGTTAAATAAGGAAAGTAATGTAAAACTTATTTTGAAACAACATCGCAAGTAGGCGGAAATGGAATTCGTATATAAACAAGATGGCGTAATGTTACGCCAAGGGGTTTGGTGTCGTATTCGTGTTGTTGTGTCGCAGGCATATATTGTTAATCGTCATTTTACAAATGGTCAGGCAAATTATAAAATGTCACACGCAGATTTCTGCTGCCCAGGGGAGGCTTCGCGAGGCTCTTTGAATGTATAATCAATCAAACCTGACCGATCCTAACATCGCTCGCTACGCTAGCTCATTTACAATCTGCATACGGCATTTTACAATTTGCCTGGCTCGGCATTTTATTATCTGCGTACAGCATTTTACAATTTGCCTGACAATTTTTGTACGGACCATTTATATACAATTTGCCTGGCTTGGCATTTAACTATCTGCGTACAGCATTTTACAATATACGGACCGTTTATATACAATTTGCCTGAACATTTGAAAAATGACTAATCATACATTCGTTTGGTCATTTTACAATCTGCGTGCAGCATTTTACAATTTGCCTCACTGTTTAAATACGGAACAATTACTCAATTTGTTTGGCCATTTGTAAAATGACTAATCATACAATATGCCTGCCACAAACACATATGTTTGTTTGAATATCTTGTTTCAGAATATTCGACAGAAAGAAAGGTACATATACTTGAAACCTAAAAGGAGTTCACGAAACATGAAAGAACGTCGAATAGTGTTAACGTAAAGAAATAATTAAAAATTAAAAAACCGACTGCGTAAAAACTTAACCACTATTTTTGGTCAGTCGGATAAAAATGTATCCTAGGTCACTCACGGGATCAAGACAAATCTAAGGAGATCGCACGTCAAAATCCATCAAGCTGTTTAGGCTACAGAGCGTGCCAAAGAAATATACATACATGTATACAATATGCATCATCATATCAGCTCATATACGTCCCCACCGAGGGGCTCGAGCCTACCTTGAATTAGGGCGATCGGTCCTCAGTCGACCACGCGGGCCCAGTGCGGGTTGGTCGACTTCACACACAACCTGCGAGTTTCTCCGCAGGCGTGTGCAGGTTTCCTCACGATGTTTTCCTTCACCGTTAAAGCAATCGGTAAGTATGTACGTAAGTTTTTGAAACTCATTGGTACATTGGCCGTCCAGATTAGAACCCGCTACCTCTGGTTAGAAGAACCGAGTCGTTACCGGTTGAGCCACTGACGCTTTTATAATACAAAATGCATAATATGTTAATATTTATGAGATTCCTTAATCAAAGGCTTCACCATCAATGTCTTCGTCCTCACGTAGACAGATGATCTAGTCAGGCTTGCAAAAAGCTGATATGTTTTAAAATTTATCAAACACATCAAAAAATAAACATCATCATCATGCCAACCAAAAGACGTCCACTGCTGTACAAAGACCTCCCCCAAGGATTTCCACTACGACCGGTCCAACGCTGCCCGCATCCAGCGGCTTCCCGCGAACTTCATCAGGTCATCGGTTCACCGTGTGGGAGGCTTGCCTATGCTACTAAAAATAAAATAACGCGCTTTAAAACAACTAAGGTCTAAATAGAAACATTATTCATTATTTTTCATTATTTTTTTTTGTTGTTTTTTTATTATTACAACGTAGATGTTCTTTGTTACAATGGTGATGACCTCAAGTAAAAAATTAGCACCAGATAAGCATAACAAGTGTGGAGCTAAGGACAGGTGCAAGATGCGTGTGACTTATAAATTCAGGCTAACGCTAAGTGGAGGTGAATGGGGAGGTCAAGGGGGAGTTCTATTTTCATATGTGGACGTGTTTCGGCTAAAATGATAATGCTGGGCTATTGATGTTAGAAAAGAGCCAAAAAAACGACCTAATTAAAAATTAATGTATAAGAATGACGCAACAGCTGCTTAAGGTCCAATATCGATCAAGGCGGAGAATTGAGATGTTTGATTTTCAACCGAATTCACCTCTCAACAGTTAAGCTGTAATTAGCCCCTGTCCCCTTATCGGATGAAACCGGCAGCCGGAACGTCAACAGAAAGGGCCCTACCGTCAGCCGGAATTCAACAGACACTGGCGTCTGGGCGCGTTTAATGGATCTATCAGTGACCTTTTTGATGTAACTTATACCCAAGTGTGTATCTTATTATCATATTATTAAAGTAAAAAAATAATGAAAAGAAATAAGTTAAACACCATATTTTTTTTTAGATTCACAGAAAATCCATTAAACGCGCCCAGAACCCTGTATGTCAAATTTCGGCTGCCGGTAATATCCTGTCTGCCGAACTCCCAGCTAAGTAGGCTAATTACAGCGTGACAGTTAAGAGTATAAACAATAAAAACCAAATGACACATAACAAACAACACAAATGACACACTCGCGACTTGAAGTACGACAAAGAATTTTAAATGAAGTTTCTCTGGCTTACCAAGATTCCCCAACGCAATGGAGAACTGGCTATCTTATCTTCATGCCGGAACACATCAATATTTTTAACACCGATGTTTGGTGGCAAGACTTAGATATGATGGGGGTAATTAGCCTAGCTTAGAAAATGCCCTACCACCAACCAAACCGAGTCTTACAAATTGACCCCACCGGGAATTGAACCCGCGACCTCCTGGTGTGAAGCGAATGGACTAACCATTACGCCACGGAGGTGGTTGAACGATACCGCTTCTCTACGCTTGCTTGTATGGACTACCTGTATTAAATCAATTTCATATGCTCATGGACAATACTTTTGAAGGCATTTTTACCAAATTTTAGCTTTAACAGAGCAATTAGAAAACAATTCTTGTTGACAATAATTAATATTAAACATCACAGAAGTTGCGTAAAATGGGAATGCTTGCGACAAAGACGGGGCGGCGAGTTCAGTAATTGGGAATTAAAATTTAATAACGACATCAAAGCAAGTAGCAGCTTTGTCCTGAGAGTTATTTTAAGGTCTATTCATATTGGGGGCTAAGCGACGCGCAGCGCAGCGTCAAATTCGAGGCACGTGCACATCTTAGCGCCAAGGCGCGTACAAAATATTAATTCTACAATCATTTATATTGGTAAAATGTTATTTTACAAGTCACAAAATTACAATAATATAATTATGTGGTGAATATTAGACCAACACGCGCTGGGCCCGCTTAGTCGACTATGGCCCGTTCGCCCTAATTCAAGGTAGGCTCGAGCCTCTCGATGGGGACATATATCAGCTGATATGATGATTATGATGATGATGATGAATATTAGTTATCCTTACTAATATTATAAACGCGAAAGTTTGTATGTATTAATGTATGTATGTATGGTTGTTTGTTACTCTTTCACGCCACAACGGATAAACGGATCTACATGAAATTTGGTAGATAGACAGATTAGGACCTGGATTAACACATAGGCTACTGTTTTCCACGCTAACGAGCCACTTGCGGCTCGCGCACTGTGCACCCTCGAAGACAGTCATAGAAACTATGTTCACGTGACCGAAACCACTGGCAAAAGCTGGTAAGAAATAAATGAGTATCTGGTACTGTGTTATGTATAACATAGAAATATAATGAATATTAACATTGTTTAGGGCCGGTTTTTCAATTATTATTATTATTATTTTGTTTTTATAAAAGGTCGAATAACTACCTAACAAATAGAGTTATCTAACTGTTTATCTGTCAGATAATTGGTCGCCTATTTTTCAATTGTCATTATTTTATTTAAGGAATAAATGTCTGACCGGATATTTCAATTCTGGCAAATAAAACTTCAGAGAGGTGAAACAGATATACCGCATACTCACGTGATAGAGCAGGACAGAATGTTTATTCAATTCCTTTCAATGTCAATATTTTTTTGTTGTTTTCCTTCTTTAGACACTGTGATTCAACTGGGATTTTTTGGTTATGTGTTACCAATTTCGTTTCGACTTTTAAGGAATACTAAACCTAAATTTACGTTGTCTCGTACTAAATAAGTACATCGTCTTTGACGTTAACTAAATTATTAGTTTCATTGCAATGGAATCTCAAAAAAGAGAGCTTTGAAAAAATTTTGTTACTGCTGAGGTTCAGTTACTCGTGAGCATCAAGAAGTAATAAAAATATTTTTTTTAAATTATTGAAATTGTAAAGACAAATGCGGTTACAAATAGGTAAAGATAAGTAGAATGCATGGAAGAAACGAACAACCTCAGTCCTAATCAAATTACTTAAGCAAAGAGAACATACAACTACTTTTATCATCATATCAGCCACAAGTCGTCCACTGCTGGACAAAGGCCTCCCCCAAGGATTTCCACGACGACCGGTCCTGCGCTGCCCGCATCCATCGGCTTCCCGCGACCTTCACCAGGTCAACGGTCCACCGCGTGGGAGGTCCTACGCTACGTTTTCCGGTGCGCGGTCGCCACTCGAGAACTTTACTGCCCCATCGGCCATCTGTTCTGTACTTTTATACTGAACGTCAAAATGCACTTATCTGGCGGCCAAAGTATCAGATAGATGTATTCTTCAGATAATAGAGTTATTCGACAGATAAGTCTTATCCGAGTATTGAAAAATTGAAAATCTTGCTATTTCTCTAATAAACGCTATCTGTTTGTTTATCTTAGCATTGAAAAACCGGACCTTAGTATTTCAATAAATTTCAGATTAAGATATTATTGCAATTAATGACCAGAGCGTCGGTGGCGTAACAGCTAGGGCCGCCGTCTCCTGTCTGGGAGGTCATGGTTTGAATCCCGCCACGTACCAATGTGATTTCGAATTTAGATTTCATATGTACGTTTATCCGACGCTCTTACGGTGAAGGAAAACATCGTGAGGTAACCTGTACACGCCTGCGAAGAAACTCGCAGGTGGTGTGTGAAGTCGACCAACCCGCACTGGGCCCACGTGGTCGACTGAGGCCCGATCGCCCTAATTCAGGGTAGGCTCGAGCCCCTCGGTGGGGATGTATATGAACTGATATGATGATGATGATGATGATATAACTAATGATATCTTTGCAAACAGTTGGCAAAAAGTTTAAATTTTAGTAAAATTTTCATCAATCGGCAAAAAACGGGATCTGCACAGGCAAAGCCGCGGAGAAAAGCTAGTTCTAACTATATTGCCATTACTATTTTTTTTATTTGAAAGTAAATATTTAAATAAACAAACAAGCAAATATGCAGAATATTGGGAAGCTTAACAAAACCATTTAAAAAAATAAAAATTAATCCCTAAAGCTGTCTGTATGAGTAGATCGACATACTACAACGCTACGCCCAATTTCACTGTAACTTTAAACTGTAATTAACTAAACGCTGGTTATCCGTTAATCTCTCGCTAATCTGTCGCGCTGTAACGGTGATAAATTCACACTTGTCACGTTAGATCCCGCATAATGGCGGCATTTAGTTCACAGATACAGTCAAAATGACAATGTGTGCCGGTTTTAGTATTCCCGGTTTTGAGCAAGGATTATGCGAAATGGCTTTGTAAATGGCCAATCAGATAAATAAAGATTAGTTGATAATTGAAAAATTACTAGTGGAACAGGGTGGCGTCAAAAACTGACCAAAACCATAAACGAATTTCAGCATACTAGGGAAATTGGGGACACAAGCCCATCTTCAATTTCAGAATCTACTCATGAAGCCTTAAAGTACAAACGGGAGCCGGGTCGTTCTTTTCCCTCTAATATGGTTGAGGGGAGCGATGGCTGACTCTCACGTTATACTTGTAACCGGGTGCTGTCCGTGTGAACTGGCATACTCTTGTCAAGGCATTAACGACCTTCAATGATTTTAATGTATAACTTCTCGTATCATATTGTTTTCATGTTCATGTTTATATAAATGATTGTATTTTGACGTCATTAACTAATGATTGTTTATTTCGTTATTTTTTACAAATGACATGTATAATTATGTAATTACTATTTTATGACTATCAGAAAGCGTGTGAACAGAACACCATCGGGGAAATAAAAGCAGGCCGACATCGCTGGCTAGGACATGTAGAGAGAATTGGAGAGGATCGAGCAGCAAAAAAAAAGAGCATATCTTGGAAAACTCTACGGGCGTTACCCAGTGGGTCGACCAAGGTATCGCTGGAAAGATGAAGTCGCCAAAGACCTTATAGATTTGGGAGTGCCCAAATGGTCACACTTGGCACAAAATAGGATAGAGTGGCGCATTTTAATGTCAGAGGCCAAGATCCACTTAGGTCGTAGCCATCGAAATAAACGAGTAAGAAAGAGTGTAATTTTCACCTATTTTCCAGAGTTTGAAAAGGGACCCGTACCCCAGCAGTGGGGAGGTTTGTGGGTAGGTAACGATCTTATGAACTAAACAACTTTCGTAAGAGCCCGCTGGAGTTCATAATTCCCATACGAACGTAGTTTTTAATTATTTGTTAACCAAACAACCGATTTTGAAATAATTTATATCGATAATCGGATGACTTATATCTGTGTCGGTTATTATTATTATTAACCAATACACCTGTTTTCAAGGAAAAAAAACTGACAAGAACATTGTTTTTATTAGGTAATCTCTGTGCAAAAAATCACAACTATCCATTTTTCCATTGCGATATTCAAAAAATAGAACAAAAAAGAGTATTTTTTCAGTTCCTTCAGGAACTGCATCAGATTATGCTATTTTCACGGGATAAAAAGTAGCCAATGTCCTTTTCCATGACACAGGCTATCTGCATGCCAAATTTCGTCAAGATTGGTCAAGGTGTTTAAGCGTGAAAAGGTAACAAACAAACAAATAGATTTTCACATATATAATAATTAGTAAGGATGTTAAATATAATTTGGAACCAATAAAGTGAGATATCTCATTAAACTGAATTAAATTCCCAAAGAGTCGTTTGCTATAAAATACTGGTGACTTTTACTCATATCGGGTAAAAGTTGTGGGAATCCCCGAGTTCAATCACCCTGTGAACCTTACAAGATTCATGCTCTATCCAATGAAATCAGTTGGTTAGTAAACATTGAACGTTACCAATAACCAATATCTTTTATTACATTTGTTTGTTGAAATCCGTTTTCTTTATTTAAAAAAAGAACTGGTCAAGAGCGAGGCAGGCTTACACAATCAGGGTTCCGTATCATAATTTTCGTAACCAATATTACGACAATGTACATTGTCTAAGAATGGAATTATCATCGTATCAGCCAAAGGATGTCCACTGGACTCTCCAGGATTTCCGCAACAACGGGTCCTCCGCTACCCGCATCCAGAAGCTTCCTGCATCCTTCACCTGGTCGTCGGTCCACCGAGTGGGCGGCCTACATACTTTACGTCTCTCGGTTCGCGATCGCCGCTCGAGAACTTTACTGCCCCAACAGCCATACATAAAGTAAGTGATCTACTTATACTGAACTATAAATAGCGACCCTACATGCTAAGATTCAACTTGCCCCCCCTCTAAGTTTCACCCAAAAATGTTTTTACATTTTCTTAATTGTAAAATGTGTGGGTTCGTGTCATGTACAGTGGCCAGCACGTGGCGATGGACAGTATACACACATATAACTACGACCGATTCTTAACAGTTGAACACTCGCACACTTCGGTGATTGGTAGAATTCGTCATCTTTACGAAAATATACCAATCGACATTCTTTTCTAAATAAGCGACCAATAACGAATTCACACAAACTTATGACCACAGATCTGTGCTTTTGACAAATCATAAGCCACGCCCCTTACAAAGCATCCGGCACAGATCTAATAAACCAAGCATCCGCGCAGTGACACGAGCTAGCAAGCAGTGTTGCCGTTTTAGCCACTTTGTGGCTAGATCTAGCATATTTATAACGGTTTAGCCAAAAATAATTTTAGCTAACCAAACGATTCTAGCTACTTTTGGTAATTATGTTTTTGATAATTACTGTTTACAGTTGACCAAATATTTGACCTAGTTATTGCGGTCTTGTCTTCCTCACTCTAATGCGGAAGTAAGTAGTTAAGAGTCATGAACACACTGAAAAATAAATTATGAAACAAAGTGTGTGCATTAAAACTTAATTCCATAATTATGATTAAAAGTCAATAAAAATAAATAATAAAAATGCCACGACTATGTTTTGCCACCTGAAGTTTTAAACAAATTTACAGAAGCAATCAAAAAAATTGAAACCCCATCTACATCATCATCACAGATCGATTGACGTTGACGTAGAGATTTCAGAATTACCAGATGCCATTGTAGACCTACAATATTTTTTTTCTACATGTATTAGATACTGTTTTAATTAAACCCACATCCTTATTACAAAATTGGCCACTTTTTCATTTTAATAACCAAAAACAATGTTGTCCTAACGGCAACACTGCCAGTATATTAAAGTCACTCACCCATCCGTCTCCGTCAAAGAGAATATAATACACTACATTCTCGTCCCGTCCAAAGGGAATATAAGTCACCAATACTTACTACGTTTGTCAGTCCAAGTCCAGTCGCATAGATATTAGATATCATTTATTGTGAACTTGTGAGCGTACACCGTCTTAATCTTCACTGCTTTTTTTTTTATTCACAATTGGTAAGCCCTTGGCATCATCTCACCTGATGGTGAGTGACGATGATGCCGAAGATGGAAGCGGGCTTACCTAGATTCCCCAACACAATGGAGAACAGGCTATCTTATCTTCAAGCCGGAACACATCAATGTTGTTAATACTGATGTCTATCGGCAAGACTTAGATAAGATGGTGGTAGCTAGCCAGGCGGGCTTAGAAAATGCCCTACCACCAACCAAACCGAGTCTTACAAGTTGACCCTACCGGGAATCGAACCCGCGACCTCCTGGTGTGAAGCGAATAGACTACCTACCCATCACGCCCCGGAGGCGGTTAAAGAATTTTAGATTCGGTTCAATAATTCTAAAGTTTAACCACCTACTACCAAACAAATAAACAAACCTTACCATTACCTATAATATTTTATTCTTAAAAGTCTGGTCTTTTTCACAAATAAATCGGAATTTCCATCAATAAGTATGTATGTAAAATCTTCGGACGAACGCGATCTCCCCCGACCCCGCCTACCCGCACCGGCCAGCGGTAAGCGGCAGCGCAGATTGAAAACAATGCGAAGAGAACAATTACTATCTCTTTTTCGCATTCGCTCTGTTCAACTTCGAACATTTTCAAGGCCATTATGTCCAACTGCATGTGCTGTTCACTGTACGATGTATTACGATGTCAAATTTCAACTTTCTATGTTGAACAATCTTTGTGAAAAACGGGCCTGACAGATAGACGAACGGACGCGTGAGGTATGGACACAGACAAAATTTTGTAATTGACACTTAAAAAAAGAACCAGTAAAGAGCGAGTCGGTTCCTTACTATTATACTAGATGGCGCTAATTTCTTCATGTTTAAAAAAAACACGTTTTTTGTATGGAGACTTTCACTTTTTCTAATTTATAGTATTTGTTGTTATAGGAACAGAAATACATCATCTGTAAAAATTTCAACTGTCTAGCTATCACGGTTCATGAAATACAACCTGTTAACAGGTAATAGGGTCCCGTTTTTACCCTTATGGAAACATTAAAATAAAAACTAAGTAAAAAGTTGTTTAAGCTCAATTACCTAATCGGTGAAGATTCCGTTTTGTCCTTTTCAGGTACGGAACCCTAAAAGTTAAAATATCAATGACATACGTGTACTCTGAACAAAACGATTAGCATTACTATTTATTAAAAAGATGTTGTTTACATTTTCTATATTCTCATGTACTCAAAAATACTATCAATCAAAAAAGCTAGTATTACTTAATTATAGCACTTACCTAAAAATAATAAGATAAAATAAGGACACCTCGTTAGACACACAAAAACAAGGTGTACTTCGTCCAATTAGTTGTTTGTGTCAATCCTACTTATGTGATGATGATCATCTATCCGACCGATTTCGGTCATGGCGACCACTTCGGTTCCTTGTCGGTTTGCTGCGCGTGCGCTTAAATATGGTTTATGGCCAATCTTCGCAGCAAAACTCCTCGGCATTTAAGTATGCCACCCCCGTAATTGTATGAAATGAACGCAGGTGGTCGGGCCTTTAACTGGTCGCGTTCGGTATCAAGTACCTGGATCCATTCTTACTTTCGAGCGACTGAGGAGCGAGTTATAGCGAGCGATTAAAGAGTGAAGAAAGTATTGTGATGGCAAAAAAAAAACAACGTGTGACAGATGGGCGTAAAAGGTTTACCTCTTCACTACTCTTGTATCATAAGTAACTATTACCGCACAGTGCGCTTTACTCACAATGCGTAACACTTTGCCACTTTTTTTATTACTTGACTACATTGTCTAGTCTCTGACTGACACTCTTGTAATGCTCTAGCTTTTCAATCAACTTAATCTCATGTGTTCAAATTCAAATTCAATTGCGCATGCGTGCCTGTTGGCTGTCAGTGTTACCTAACACATAGCAACCAACCAACTAAATTGAATTTGAAGTTAAAACTGAACAAGTGTACGTTTGAGTGAGGGACACTGCTATAAGCTATTAGATACATGGGCGTAAAAAGAAATTAGTAAACTTTTGACGATGGTAAACCCACCTCTGAGGCTCGGGCTTACAATTTTCACTCTTTTTCTAATAACTTATTTACCACCCTTGTATCATAAATAACTATTTCAATACAGTTGCTCGAAAAGTGATCCTTTATATGCCAGTCAAGTGTGCGCAAAATGGATGTTACCGCACACGTGCTTTTAGTTTAAAACTTTTTTTTTTTAGATTTCTAGCTCGGAGGAACAAGACATTTCTAGCAAATATAAAATATAATAACCAAAGATACAGAATCTTCTTTAAGACTTTGATAGGAGAATTTTAAAAGAGATTGGTTGTTCTACCGTGAGATTAGTACACAACGCTAGCTGATTAGATTCTCTATCTTTGTGAAGAAAAAAGAATATAAATGAATGAAGCGCATAGGTTAAACCAATGAATAGGTCATATTTTCCAAGGAGGTTTTAATGCTTATAATAATACTAGCTTTTTCCCGCGGCTTCGCCCGCGTGGACATCATTTTAATGACTGTCTTTAAGAGTGATTAGTAAATTATGTCGTTTCCCACCTACTCAACCATCTCAGTGCAAAAACTCACAACAATCGAGTATTTTTTTAGTTCCCTCAGGAACTGCATCAAATTATGCTATTTTCCCGGGATAAAAAGTAGCCTATGTCCTTCCCCGTGACACAGGCTACCTGCATGCCAAATTTCATAAAGATTGGTCAAGGCGTTGAAGCGTGAAAAGGTAACAAACAACACATTTTCACATTAATAATATTAGTAAGGGTTATCCCAAGCCTTATTGTAGCCCATTTATGATAATATTAAAAAAAAACATACGCATGCGTACGTGTGCTTGCTAAAATGTGGCGCAATTTTCGTAAAACTGAATTGAGATGTTTATTAGTTATGAAAACGAATAAAATTATGAATAGTTAATATATGTGTAATAAAAAATATACTTAAGCGTATGTATAAGAAAACACAAATAGAGAAAACTCCCCGGACATTTAAAATAAGCTACAAGTCGCGTAAAATGCACTTTGGTTACCGAAACCTCGAAAGGTATGTACCCATGTATTTTGTTTTTCTGTCAAGGTCGTTTTTTTTATTTTAGCTGTTTTCTCACAACTGTATTGAAAAACTTCGTATGATACATGGGCGTAAAAGAAAATAACAAACTCGTGATGATGGTAAACCCTCGCCTGCGGCTCGGGCTCACAAATGTCACTCGTTTGTTATTGACCTTTTTACCACCCTTGTATCATAAATAACTATTAACATATAATGCGCTTTACTCACAATGCTTTGCCACTTTTTTATTTCTAGATCACAATTACAAAAGTGACTCAAAACACTCTTGTAATGCTCTAACAATAGGCTGTGCTTAATTTTAAGTTCAATTGCATTTGCATTCCTGTTGGCTCTCAATGTTACATTACACATAGTAACCAACCGACTTAATTAATTTAATGTTAAATTGAACAAGTGTATGTCCGAGTTAGGGACAATACTTTAAGCTATAAGCGTAGAAGGAACTTGGTAAACTTGTGGTAATGGTAAACCCCCGCCTGCGGCTCGGGCTTACATTGTCGCTCTTTTCCCACTCACTTATTTAGCACCCTTGTATCATTTTGTATTATTTTCATCTTGGAGCAGCAAAAACCCTTTCATTTCCAGTTGTTTCTCTACGCTGCCGCTGCGCCGTTTCTCACATCAATCATGCCATTCATGTCCGCGAATGACTAAGCCAGGTATTATTTAGTACTTTACAGCAAAAGGAAACAAGAGCAAGTTACAGAAAAGGTTTTTTTTTTATTACAGTGAAGGTTAATTAGCTGTAATAATTAAAAAGTTTTTATTACTTCTTTAGAGGTGTAGTAACGGTTTTCGAAGAAAGCAAAGGGGATATCTCCGCCAGGCGAGGTGGTATGCCTGAGGTCCAGCCGAGGACCAATCGTTGATGATTGGGATCTGTTTATATATGTATACTCAGCGCTGAAGAAATTTTAATAGCGCGTTCAAGATGTAGTATTTCTTTTATTCTCTCTTCGCTTGTGTTAAGGTTCAGAGGCGGGTTACTGCAGTTGCCGCCACAGAGGTTTTCAAAGCTTGGTAGCCAAATTTCTATTTATTTTATATATCCAAAGAATTTATTGAAGCTTCAGATACCTAAAGTTTATAAGGATAGTTATAAGGTATTTTATAGGATATTATGTAAAATAAAACACATTTTTGAGAGAGGGCCGTTTCTACAGATTGAACATGTGATTTTACAATTTTGCTGAGATCTAAAAAAATAACTTCCCATACAAAATTGGCGAATCAGCTGATCGATTTCGTATGGACTCTTTTTTTTCAATAATGTAAAACAAAAGTTGTTCTCTTTTGTGTGTAAAAAGAAGCTCTCTCAAAAATGTGTTCTGTGAAGGCAAGAGTAGCAAGAAAGCCTTGCAATAGGGGATCGGACTGCATCAAAAATAAAATCAGAAATATGATTTCAAAAATTGCTCTCCTCTTGAAGTTTCAAAAAACCGTACTTGTTTTGTTTTTCCATCACGTCTTCAATTTTTAACTGATCAAATTCACAAAATAAGTTCGTCAATGACGCTTAAAATCTATGACGTCACTTGTAGGTATTTCAAACATTTTTAGAATAAAATTTCGTTTTTGATAGATCATAAAAAGTAACTCAAACGACTAGCAGTCCAATCCCCTATTGAAAAAGAATTGAACAAACTAATCAGATCAGACAGACATTGTACAGTCGCCAGGTGGCAGAGCAACTGTATATGGAGGCTCTGCGCTCGCCGGTTGGAAAGCTCTTATGGTAGAGCTAGTGAGAAAGACGTATGCTGGTCAAATCTGATTGTATTTTAAAATACTCAAGCTATTTATACATTACTACCTAGGGCACCCGGCTTCGCTCAGGGAGTAGACCCATCCACATTAAAAAGGCTTCGAATGGTCCAAATGTTCCAGAACACTCCACAACAGTCGAGAGTGTTCTGGAATGTTCCATAATGAGGACAGGATGTTCTAGGATGTTGTTGGGGAACGCTCACCAATACTCTCAAATTTTCTAGGCTTTTCCTGAAATTTCTAGATGGCAAAACTTCCGGTCATTATATCTTCAAAAACACGCTCTTCACGTAAAAACGGGATAGAGGGCTGCCACACCACATAACTCCATTGATCGTACCGAGACTCGTTTCTGAGTTTTAGCGGCACGCACCTAAGACCAATGCAAAAACACAAAAATCATAAAAATTGGTCCAGCCGTTTTTGAGTTATAAATGGTGTGACTAACATGACTTTCTTTTATATATATATATATAAAAGAAAGTTATGTTAGTCACACCATTTATATATATGTAGATATATTGATTAATAGTATGTACACAATAACTAAATTGTATTTATGTTAAAATGTATTTGGCCGATGCAGCGCCGCAATGCTCTAGATCTCAAAGTAGATTTTGCTGATGTAGGATTTTGTCTGTTCAAAGGTTGAAAAGACATTAAAACTCTTTACCGGAGTATTTTAACTTGAAAAAGAACCCTTGAATTTTTGAAGTCAAGTTTAAAAAGTGTAGGCATACAATTCTCTTTTTTCTGACAAATATTGTGACCCATTGCGTTGGGTAATCTTGGTAAGCCCAATTACATGCATCATCGTCACATCAGGCTCATCAATTGTACATAATACAGATTGTAACAAAATTGGTGCAGGACCCGTAAACTGAGGGCTATCTACTCATGATACTGAAGAACTTTCCCAAAGGAACCCATAATCAATTAACAAAATAAAAATTCGGCCTTCTTAACGGTTAGGAGTTGGAGGATAAGTCTTTAAATATCATACGGTGCCAGCAAAGCCATCGAATCTAACACATTCGATAGGTTAAGTAGCTGTGTGCTGGTACCGACCTCAATAAAAACTGAAGGCCCCTAATTTGATTTGTAGCTACCTTTGATTTCGTTATTGTTGGTTAATTTCGTGTATTCAAATATAAAAATATAATATCATACTTTTGAGTGAATTTCCTTTTGGAGTCGGTTTTTAGTTTTTTAAACTTTCATTTTTTATAATTTTATTCAATTAAATAAATCATTATTACTTTAAGTACGAGTATATTTATATTTTTATAACAGTTGTAGCTTTGAAAGACTGCTTCAGTAATTTGAATTGACTATTGTAATTTGACCCTTGTTAGGGTTATATATAGGACATAATTCCGGTCTGCATTTTTTGATATCAAGGCGGATTATTTTGACACGTGATAGCATACTACGCTGCGCCGGTAGAAAAAGGGCTAGCGACACTGTTTGGGCGACTCACCCTTCCATTCATATTTGCTCATATAAAATGTTACAAAATTTATTTTCCGTGGCGCTGTAAAAGTAGCATATCTAAAGGTAAATCTTAATCGGATTATTTAGCTAAATAAAGCACGACGGCATCTAAGTCGGGGATTACTTCGTGCGCCATTACGCGACTGAGAGTTTTACACGAAACGACTAGGATCCGATGAAGAAGTCGGAGACTAACGGTAAATCCTATAAATGGCTGTACTCCAATGTTAACTATACCACTGTAAGCATAATAACGTTAAAAATAAAACCTCATATTATACAAAGCGAGGCTTATACAAGGTCAAAGTTACCACTTAAGTGCAACTAAGTAAAAGTACTTTCATTTTAAATCCCGAACGAAATATAATTGCACTAAATACTAATACAATTACGTATCTTAGTATATTTTACAACTTTGTTTATTTGTTTGTTTGTGAACTCCTTATTTTACAATAAAAGATTATACAATTACAGACACAGAATAGAAGTTACTTGCACAAACTTTATACTTTATCATTTCTTATTGTGAATCAGTTGTTGGTTACAGGTAGCGCTTTTGGTCCGACTAGGTCAAAATGTCGATCCGGTCATACTCGTACTATGTAAACCTTGACCTGACTTATTGTTCTAAGCCCTTGGTGAGGCAGACAATGGGCGTCCACCGTTGTATTCTATTTTAGACTAAGCGTTTCTTGTCGGACCTTGAGCGTTGCCGAGATTGTTTTGGACGGCCACGTTTTGGGACGCACGCTAGGTATACCTCATCCACTCGTTCCGGCGCAACGACCCGAAGTTAATCTTGATCTTCGACACAAGATGGCCATTCTTAACGATTCTGTGCTTTTTTCTGCCATTTCAGTTTGTTCAGTTCTCTAAGAGCTTTTTGCACTAAATTCCAGCGATATCTGGGACGACCAGATGGCCGATCACCGACGCTATTTTGACCGCACGGTTTTCCACCATCCTTTTCAGGTGACCAAGCTAGCGAAACCACACTAATTTATACATACCGTCATTTTAACAAACTTAAAGACTATCTTAGGTATTTTACATCGTTATGTCACCGGTTTAAAATCGTACAGTCTAAATGTCCTTTGCTTATAAGTTTTCCCTCCAAAAGTTCCGATAAAAACTTGATCGGTGTAGCTATTATTGGATCATTTAACGTTTTATTGCGTGGAATCCGACTGGGATACCATATGGGTGGATAAGCCGAATCTTTTCCGGTTAGGTGACTTTGGGCATTGTCGAGTAAGCATGTCGTGTAGCTTCAAAGGGTAAGATTTATTTATATACTGTATCTATATCCCTTAAGCCCCATCTTCTTTTCGAATACACGCAGGGTTTAACAAAATTGATATAAGACCCGTCAACTGGAGCTTTGACTTTGATAAGTTCAGCAGCTGAACTACCTTTTCCAAGGGAAAAATAAAGAAATTCTAAAACCCCTCCGTGGCGTAAAGATTAGTCCATTCGCTTCACACTAGGAGGTCGCGGGTTCGATTCCCGGCGGTGTCAACTTTGTAAGATTTAGTTTGGTTGGTGGTTGGGAATTTTCATAGCCCGCCTGGCTAGCTACCACCATCTTATCTAAATCTTGCTGCCAAACATCACTGTTAACAGCATTATTGTGTCCCGGCTTGAAGGTAAGATAGCCAGATCCCCATTGCGTTGGGGAATCTTGGTAAGCCCGCTTCTATCTTCAGCATCATCGTTACTTACCATCAGGTGAGATGATGCCAAGCGCTCATCAATTGTGGAAAAAACTACAAATATGGAGTCCCCATACAATAAAGCAGATATTGTTAATCAGGTGATAAATTTTAATGAAAAGTTCAATATTTTTTTTTATTCACTTAGAGTCCCCTGAAGAAAGTTGTTCAGTAAGATAAATACTCGTTAATGGGTCCTACTTAGATCCTGTATAATATCAGGCCACATAAAAACGTACACGAGACAAGCAATCAGTTATTTTATGAATCCTCTATGATAAGAAAGGCTATCCCCGCCTTACCAAAATCTATCTGTATAAATGTATATTTCAGTCTAAAAGGAGATCTATTTGGCGAAACTAAATCGGCCCGACTTGGCTAGCTTGGTGTCGTACACAGAGGATGGAGGAGGATCGCGCTGTAAAGAGAGCATACACAGGACGACCGACAGGAAAACATCCGGTCGGGCGTCCCAGGTACCGCTCAAACGATGAAAACGAGAAGGACCTGAGCGCCTTCCAGAGATCCGATTGGCGTGAGGAGGCACAGAATAGGGACGAGTGGCGACTTTTGGTGACGGAGGCCAAGATCCGTCGCTGAGCCAGTTGAGTAGTAGAAGTCTAATATATATGTATATTTTTCTTAAAATTTTGTATATGAGCAATTCTTGTACATTTATTGGTTTCTCGGAAACTGCTCTAACTATTTAGATTAAATTTTGTATTTAGATACCGTTTTATATTCTAAGTCTATCCAAATAGGTTTGACCCCTCAAAATATCCGTTTTCACACAAAAAATATTATTTTTATTTGAGTTTAGAGACTCAGCAGTAGATGGCGCTACATGCCCAGGAGACTCCGAGCAACGCTCGGTCTCCCAAGTTCTTTCCTCTTAACTACCAACTAACTATTGTCTTTATGCCTTTTATTGACTTGTGGTAAAATGTAGTGAAAATAATAACATATAGAAAGATATATCCATTTTTTTCTATCTCAGTCACCATCTAAAATTTTCTGTTACACTCTTAGTTAACCTTTTAGTTATAATTTATTTTTTTATAATGACCATCACTTGCAAATAGTTCATCATGGATTATTATGTAAAGAAACTTAGACTTATTTGTGAACTTGCAACGATTTATGGTTCATCATAATTGCGTGAAAGTTAATGTTTTTTCTACTGAAGTAGGTAGTACCTAGTTAGGTATTTACACTTGATAACTGAACGGGTATTACAAAAACTCAATATCATTAAAACTTTACCTGTTACGCAGAATAGGTATACATAACAAATCAATCGGAAATTCAAGACTTTGGCTAAACTTAAAATTGAATACAAACAACAAAATATGGTACCCATAAAATACAATATAGTGGTAAACAAGAATCATAGTCTATCTAAACAACACTTAAATTGAAATTAGTTTTATTAGAACTGAGAGGACCCATTTTAAACATTTCTACTCTACGCCATGTCTTAGGTAATTTCTAATAGATTTTATTAAAAAAAATGTGTTTTGATAAATCTAAAATATCCCCAGCCGATGCTGTTAGAAAAGCCTATAGTGATTCCCTTGTTCCCAACAATGAAGTATTAAATGACCTTGTTTACATAGATTTAGAGGACATTTTCCCGTGTTTGCCAAGTTACGTCCTTGGGGTCATATAACAGCGAAAATTGATATTAGATCGGTTTATATTGTTGAGAAGTTCGTTGTCTGTGTTGTTATCGAAATAAGTACGAAATAATAGAGCGAACTGAATATTTTTAGAATAAATCAAGGATGTAATGATTACATTTGTTTTCATGAGTTCCTACTCTTTTTGTGTATCTGTACATCGTAGTTTTCTTCTAGTGGCTACGTCTATGTATATGTATGTCGTGATTTATTGGTTGAAAAATCAATCTTTATATTGGCAACACTGCTCGTTTGTTGTTGGTTGTCACGCGATGGTGATTACCTTAACCTAGGGTTATTACCTCAGCTCTGTGTAGGAGTAGGGAGAAAGGTTTGCCGCACACAGACTGGGCAGTTGGTATTCAGACTTCGATGTGATCAGTCGACGGAAGATTCTATGTTAGTGCTTGGATACTCGTGTAATGAATAAATACAGATTTATACGAGTAAAAGTGTACTGAGTTTTTATTTTTAAATTATCACTAATTTTTTACTTAAGCCATAATATAAGGGACATTAGTTATAGGTACCACAGATTTTTGAAATTTAAATTAATTGGTTTTACCTCATTTGTTACGTAGAATATTTGACGAGTACCTTTTTATTCACGATTGCCAAGCAGTATACAAGAAGAATACTTGGCCCATGTTTAACTGGTCACTATTGGTATAAACATTCTGTAGTTATAATGTATTATAAATGTTTTGAGTATTAAGAGATTAGGGCAAAGTGTAGAAGGTCAACCATTAAGAATGTACCATCATTTTTTCATAATAGTGCTGTGAACTTATAGTCTCACAGACTCCTATATTCAATCTCATTGTTTTTTCAAACACGATCTCCAATTGCTTCATAACTAAATAGGTAAGCATTAAAATAATGGAATCTAAAAATACACTTATACGAACATTATATCAACTATTATTATGGAAGTTATAGATACATGGAAAATCCAAAATTCAGCACTTTTCAGTCTAAATTTACTTAATTTAATAATTGAAACTTAAGTTTTATTTTGAGTACTTTATTGCAGTCAAACATATTTATATAACAAAAAGGATCTGTTTTTCTTATATAACAATATAGAACTGACTAAACACTACTTTACAAACCATATAGTAAAAATTTTAGTGGTAATCAATGCGCAAAGGACGATAGCATTCACTGTCAGATTCTTCTCTAAGGTCCTTCTCTGGTTTTAATCTTCATCGACATCAATTTAATAAATCCTGTATTAGTTTCAATTCAGGTATTTAAAAATCTTCAACATCCTCTTCATTACAAGACTGTTCACAGCACTCCGAAGTTTACTTAACATTCACTTTTTCTCAAAATATGAACTCTACTCGTAAATATTTTTACTTTTAGGATACTGATTAAAACTATTGGGCGGTAGTTTTACTTTTTTCTGCCATTTTGCCTACAAAATCTGTTACAAACATAATCTCCCATAGAAAATATTTCAAATGGCAACAATTATGGACGTGTAGCCTGAAAGGCTCCGATCAATATATAGATAATTATCACTTACTTACGTGATATGCATCTAAAGATGTCATCTTCTCCCTAAAATATATCTAGTTGCTCATTTCTCAACTAAAATTGAAGCTACTGACATCTACTGAGCCACTGCTAGTGTGTGAAGGTAAGAAAACGTAAAACATCGCGGAGTCTGTGAGACTCCACGTCCATGCTTAAAGGTTTGGTTGTAAAGTGGATCCGGGCACAGGCCGAGACAGATATTTGTCTATTTGTCGTAACTAGTCTTGTTTTAGGCCTATATTAAATCCTGAACGTATTATATTTGAACATGATATGACTCCAAATTGCTTACCTTTTTTGGCCTGTAATGTCAGAGACATTGTTTGTACAAAAGATTTTTTAAATGTATAGGTAATGAGTGGAATGAGGTGGTTTGGGATAGGGATATATGTCGTAGGACAGTCTAGGTTAATTGACCGAGCGAACGCAAATTTCAGCTTAGGCAAAAATGCTTTCGTATGTCTGTCCGGCTGTTCTCCTCTACAGGTCGAACTTTATTTTGTTAAATTAAAATATTTAATTAGTTCTCTTTTGTGTACGATATATATTATTTTGATGAACAAGTAGGTATCTTGTTTTTGTTATCATTCTACTAACAAATGTGTATATTTCTTGTTTGTATCCACCCGTTTGCTTACATATTCATAACAGCTTACAAAATCTGTTTGCCAACGCTATCTGTAACACTCCTCCACTCATTGACCTGCCATTTACCTCTAGACTTGCCCTTCTAAACATTTCGCTTCAAAAAGTTATTTTTAGAAGGAAAGTTTTTCTAATAAATAGGCTTTGGTTGCAGCACAAAAAACCTGATCTCACGAGAAACGAAATGCAAGGGCACAGTTGTCTGCCAATCATTTGCACGTTTAAACCTATTTGCGTTGATTTATCGCTGTCTTTTTCGGTCACGTGCCTATATGCCTTTGTTTTACTCTTCCTGTGACGTCACTCCCGCCGCTAGCTTCGTCTCTCTTTACAAAATATTTTCTTGTGAAATAATGCATGATTACCGGTCTCATATCAATGTTCTGTGATTTATACTAACTGACAACTGTAGGCTTCAAAAGGTGATTTTTCCACTAGACGGCATAGCAACGGCAGCGGAGAGTTTGTTGTCGATAGCACGTTGACCAGCGGGGTCATGGGAATGCCGTAGCCATTGCCAGTGAGTGGGAAAGCGCTCCTTATATTTTTATTAATTTTTATTTCCCAGACACCCGTGTCGTTGCCGTCGCTGTGCCACAGCCGTTACAATGCCATCTTGTGTAAAAACGCCCTTATGGACTCCACCAAAAGTGGCACCAGTTTCAGTGTCAGTGGGCCCGTCCTTACGACGGGAAGTAATAATTAGGTCTTTGCTTTCGAATAATACAAATATGTAGAATGTTATTGTAGACAGAGTATTTTAATGTCTATGATAATATCACATGTACCCAGAGCATACTTGTTTATAGAGTTAAGGACCCGTTTGTGAGCGAATATTTGATGAAATTAAATAAGGAGCTGACACAGATTTTGCTTTTTCTTTTGGTGGAAAGCAGCAAATAGTAGCTTTTTTTTCTACTCATGAAACTTATAACTTTCCCCAAGGAAACTAAACAATATAGCTGATTATATAAATATTAATGACTCTTTGTTAGCGAATATTTAATTAATTTAATTAACCCTTGGTAGGTCGCGCTTTTCTGTGACACCATCGGTCGCGTGTGTTCTTTAAAAGCCCGATATTAGGGAAGAGATTTTTTTTTATTTGTTATTATTATATATTTTTTATTTTTAGTAGCATAGTAAAGTTCCAAATAAAATCCATAATTTGGTTTTTATCATCACATTAGCTCCTATATATGTCCCCACCGAGGGGCTCGAGACTACCCTGAATTAGGGCGATCGGGCCTTAATCGACCACGCCGGCCCAGTGCGGGTTGGTTAACTTCACACGCAACCTTTGAGTTTCTTCGCAGATGTGTGCAGGTTTCCTCACGATGTTTTCCCTCACCATTAGTTTGGTTTTAAATCACTTTATTGATAGGAAATAATTTTTAACAAATAATTATTAATATTATTATTATTTTACACTAATTGATAGTTAATTATGTTTTAGGAAGCTAACCCCGAAGTACAAATTTGTATCTTGGAACAAAATATAGCAGTTTTCGTAAACTTTGGGCTTTTAAAGACCCCACGCGACCGACCGCGGGTTAAGGAGCTGACATAGATTTTGCTGAAAGCGAGTCGTTTCAAAATAATATAAAGGGCAACTTTTTATTTTGGTGGAAAGCAGCAAATGGTACCTTTTTTCTACTCATGAAACTGGAAACTATCCCCAAGGAAACTATATAGTCGAAACAAAAAAAGTTGACTTCTCCTACCAATCTATCTACATTTATAAATAAAAATTAAATGCTTTTTATTGGTAAGTGCATCACTTGAGAACGGCTGGTACGATTTAGTTTTTCGTTATATTTTTAATACCTAGCCCGAATAAGGTTTTGATGGAAGGAAAAATTGGGAAATTCGGGAAAAACTAAAAGTGCCTCTATCTATGCTATGGGATTTTTGTAAGAACTTATGATTCAAACGATGTTCTCTCGATTATACTCATAAAAAACTGCCCAAGTATGAGTCGGACTTGTGCATCGAGGGTTCCGTACCAATACACCTCTTCACATAAAGTTTATCAATTATATCTATTCACTTCAAAAAAATAACACATCAACGAAAGTGACAGAAAAATGCAGTTTTTTTTAATTCAGTTCAATAAAAACATGTTTCTTAAATATGTTTTTTTCACTTTTTAAAATTTTTATTATTTGGTGAATCACTTGTAACAACACATATTCTGTAAAAATTACAGCCACCTACCTGATGACGTAGTTCAAATGATACAGCCTTTTAAAAGTCAGACGGACGGACGGAAGGTCAGCATAGGCTTAATAAAAGGGTCCCGTTACCTAGTACGGAACCCTATCCACGCAGGTGAAGCCACAGGCACAAGCTTGTTGACAATAATTATCGATTTGCAAACTTCATTTGGAGGTTTTAAACGTTTTTGGTTTTTTTTGTTCTTTCTCTTATCGTGTGGCACAGAGTAATTAACCATGCTTTCCAAGGGATAGACGGTGGTTGCCTAGTGTTGTACTTAGCATCACCCGCAGTCACGTGTAGGGCATTTTAGATTTACACCTACGGACGTGTGCAACGCGACCTTCATACACATCTGGAGTCAGATGTGTAGGTTTCCTCACAATGATTTTTATCATCGTTAAAGCAATCGGTAAGTATATGTTCGTAAATTTAGAAAAACTCATTGGCACATTGGTCATATGGATTTTAACCCAGGACCTCCGGTTAGGAAGACCGAGTCGTTACCGGTTGAGCCACCGCCTTTTTTTTTGGTAATCTTATTTGATTAACAATGTCAGTTCTTAAAAACCCTTAGTTAGTATTTGCGATATACATTTACTTAAATTGCATTTTTTTTACTCAGTAAAAATGCTGTTTTATCGGGTCCTCAGGAGACTCGAGTTACCATACAAACGTAGTTCCGCTTTAATACAAAATCTACATGCCGGATTGAATCCAAACTTAGCAAATATACTGAGTAGACACAAATCACTATTTGTAATTAGTTTTGATGTAATATAAAACGAAAAAACACTTACACGCATAAGGACCATCAATACAAGAGCAGTTTCAAATTTTCAGTACAAAATTTAAACCTTCGTTTAGTTATTTTTCAATTTAATACGACGAAAACTAATTATAAACATCGATATGTGTCTACTCAATACATTTGCATAGTTTGGATTCGATTCGGCATCTAGTTTTTGTATATTAAAGCTGAACTACGTTTGTATGGAAACTCGAGCCTCCTGGGGACCCTTAAGTGGCTATGTATCCCATATAATATTTCCATTAACATAAAAACTTGAATTGCTTACCCATCTACACTATGAAAAAAGCCTTGCACTACAGGAAAAGGGGGTAGCGGAAGGGTAGGAGAGGGTGACGCGGGTAGAAACCTTAGAGTAGGTACACCACTTAATTAGAATGCAGTTTACGCGTTACTACTTATTTAGCGAGCATAGCCGAGGAACTAGCTTAGTCTGAACGGACATTACGAAATTACTCTTCATTAAGAAGCGGGGATGTTTTAGTTGCACGTACTACAGCTAGAAAGTAGTTACAAGTTTTATGTCGAAGTTCTACTTTTATGAAAAGCTAGCTGTTGCCCGTGGATTCGCCCCTGTGGATATCCAGATTGAATGGGGTTTTTTAGCCTATGTCCATCCTGTCATACTACTCTATCTACCTCTACATGTGAAATATTTTTTATAATCGGATGAGTAGATTCGAAGTTTACCTCCTACAAACAAACGTACTGACTTAACCTATTTACATTCTGTATAATATAAAAGGAAAAGGTGGCTGACTGGTATATCAACGCACAGCCGAAACCACTGAACGGATTTCGCTGAAATTTGAAATACAGACAGTTATAAAGACGTAGGCAACCGCTTAGAAAGTATTTCGGGAAGCCGTGGGACCCACTAGTGTTAGTATAGGTAAACAAGCGACAAATATACTATACTGACATAATAGGTACGTATATGTGTTTAAAAAACCGGCCAGAGCAAGTCAGTCAGTGCACATAGGGTTCCGTACCGTCATACTAGATGGCGCTAGTTTCTTCATGAAATAAAAACCAAGTTTTTGCATGGCAACCCTCCTTATTTTTTAACTTTTTCAATTTTTTGGTATTTGTTGACATAGCGGCAACAGAAATACATCATATGTGAAAATGTAACTGTCTAACAATTACGGTTCATGAAATACAGCCCGTTGACAGACGGAAAGACAGACGGACGCACAGCGAAGTCTTAGTAATAGGGTCCCGTTTTTAACCTTAGGGTATGGATGGAACCCTAAAAATCAATCATGCAAAGATTAACTGACTTAATGATTTAAGGTGGGCCAAAAGCCAAAATATTTTGTTCAATGTAAGTATTTTTTTTTGTAAATAACAAATACCATTTGGACCATTATATAGGTACAGTGGCCAGCACATAAAGCCAGACACTTTGGACTTTTTACCGTTCTTATTCCGTATGCGTATAGATCAGAATCGCACTACGAGTGTCTAGCATGATGTGCTGGCTTCTGTACAATCATAAAAACTTTTTACGCGAGGCGAGCCCAATTAAAGTCAGTTGAGAAAATATATATTTTTTTAAATTTTCTAACTAAGTATATCATTTCACCTGGATAGAAAGAGTAAGTAAAGATATTGCCGAAGGTAGAAACGTCTGTCTACAGTAAATACAAACGTTCACATTTTATTCATTTATGTGTACGTTTTCATTGTGAGGGCGGCCCGCGGCATCGCCGACACATGGGTCGCATTATGCGGGCCCGACGTTTATTGATGCCGGCGGCGAAAGGGTTAGAATTCGCGACGATTAAGCAGGTGTAAAGAAATTTGTTGAACTCTCCAAGCTGGGGATCAATGTATGGTTGACGCAGAACGAGAAAGGTTGTGTTGATGTTAAAAGGAAACATAAAGACCTTTTTCACACCTTGGACACTTAATACAACGAGCCAGAAATGACATTTCAAAAAAGGAATGACGGAACAAACAAAATGGCGGCGAGATCCTATACGTTCGACAACCAAACTGTAACCAATCTGTATCAATCTGGGTGACGAGGGAGAGAGCGGCAGGGAGTGTCCATACTGTTTGTTAGTACTTATATATATACTTTTCCTTTTTTTTCAATACATTAACAACGTTACAAGAATCACAATATAGGATTTCAAAATAAATTATTACAAAAGTCAACGCCTTAAAATGTAGTACCTATTACAAAGTTTGTTGATAAAGGCTTTCAATCCAATTATAATTAATTAGAACAAGCGTTCAATGTTGATATTAATTAATTGCAGTTTTAGTTTTCAAGGCCAGGTACAGTACTGGACGATTTTTTTTAAATCAACAATTAAACGCCCTTGACATCATCTCACCTGATGGTAAGTGACGATGATGCCGAAGATGGAAGAAGGCTTACCAAAATTCCCCAACTCAGTGGGGATCTGGCTATCTTATCTTCAAGCAGGAACACATCAAGGCTGTTTACACTGATATTTGGCGGCAACACTGAGATAAGATGGTGATAACTAGCCAGGTGGGCTATGAAAATGCCCTACCACCAACCAAACCAAGTCTTACAAAGTTGACCCCGCGATCGATATATTCTCTTCACAATAGGAGGTCAGGTTTGCCTGTAGAATGCAAATCTCTGTTTTACAAGAGGTTTCCTTGATACTAATTTTTTCTGTTATAAAAGTTAACGAATCGTGTTTCTGCAACTGACAAAATGAAGTCATTGAAATGAACAATCCGGTTACAAAATATCACTTTCATATGTTTTGTTATTGCTGAGACAAATCGAGATCCCTGCGACCAAAGTTTCCAATGCGTCGCCTTAATGATTTTGGGGGTGACAAGAATGGACAAAATCAGGATTAAGTACAATCGAGGTAGTTTTGGTCACGGAAATCATAAGCCATCGATTGGCCTGTTGTGACCATGTAAGCAGTACAAAGAAGGACCACGTGACACAAAGGGTTGTGAACAAGCAGGTGGAGGGGTGCAGAGGCAGAGATAAGAAGTATGTCGTAACACAATAATTGACCAGAATGAGGCCAAGATGAACAACATAAATGAAAATGATGCAAAAAACTTCTTCTTCTTCAAATTTAAGAGCCAATGCTCTTGTCGATGGAGCAATCTCCAATTTTTTCTGTCCTCGGCCAACATCTTTACCTCCCGATACGACACGAAAACAACCTTCTCCTTAATTTGTTCTAGGTAATTTCGCCTTTGCCTTCCTCTACTTCTCCTTCCCTCTATCTTTTCTTCTATGATTGTTCTCAGTAGACTGTCGTGTCGTACTAGGTGTCCCAGTATATTTCCTCTTCTATTTTCTATGGTCTTCAATAGGCTTTGTTTTTTCTTTTCTTTTTTTTAAAAAAACATACGCTTACAATTTGAAGTAGTTAAATATCAGATCATCAATAATCTACCTATTTCTGTTAGTATCTAGAGTTTGTATTGTACCTAAAATATGTGAATAATATAATTACAAAATAAAATACTAATGTAAAAATTAATAGGGTTAAGACGGGTGTTACTATTATAAAGGTTTCATACATTTATATTTTTTAAATGAAAGTCGTAATTTTTTTAAATTATCTTTTTAATGCATTGAACTTCGAATATTCACGGCATTAGAAGGCTGCAAATAGTATTGTTTAGTTATGTTTGAAATTTTATTTTTATTGTTATATCAGTCGAAATAACATAGTTCAACATAACCGTTGAACATAGGTGCTGCCTCGACGCGCCCTCAGCTATTCATCATTTATATTTAAAAGATATTAACAAATAAAAATGGAGAATTAAATCAATAAACAGAACGGTCGGAATGGCAAAAATTGGAAAATGCAAAAATAAAAGTAAAAGTCTTTTAAACATACTGATAAAAACAAATTAAAAAGAAGAAAATTATCGAAAAATATTGAAGATTAACTAAAAAAGCTTGGCTTTTTAAATTAAATTAAAAATTTCTTTATTTGGAATTTAAACTACGGGTACAAATTTAACGTGTACGATAGCAACTGAATTAGTCGAGGACTGTGTCGCAGTTTTTTTCACATGGGTTTCCACCTTAGACCTCCGCTAGCACTATCCTTAACCATGCCTAAGGAAAGTAAACTTGACCGTCAGAAAAACGGACAACAAAGTTTGAAAGGTTTTTTTATTTTATTTTTTAAGAATTAACTACGTTATATGGTATAAAATAATAGCAACTAAACATGGGATATCGCAAAGCTCCCGCCTTTAGTTAATAAACACGCTAGCGGACGTACGCAGGAATTAAACAGTTTCGAACAGTAACGTCAAAAAGGACGGTACAACAATAAATCAGTTCTTAGCGATAAAAAAAACTGTAAGAAAGAAATATTACAAGATTACGAGTAATTTTGTTGTTTGAGACTGAAAACCAATTAAGTCATTATTGTGTATGCGTTTCAAAGTATTCTGACTAAATGTAAATTGAATTTGGAGAACATTAGGCCTAGTGCGCGCAGTACATAAAAGTTGTGCCTATTGTGATAGCAAAGTATCTATTATATTAGTGCTTACATTCAGTATGGACACTCCCTGCCACTCTTTAGATTCCAACCTCACCCCTCGTCCCTATTTTGATACAGATTGGTTAAATTTTGGTTCTCGAACGTATAGGATTTAGCCGTGATTTTCTTTGCTCTGTCATTTGTTTTTAGAAATTTCATTTCACGACAGTTGTATGCAATGTCCGGAGTGCGGTGATGGTATAAAACCCATCACAGTAGGCACTACATTTATGTACTGCGCGTTGTGCCCATTTCGACATGGTGTGAAACCGTTTAAATTAAACCACATTTTACAGCTTTCACAATCATTTGTTTTTGGTGGGGCCACACAAACAAAACAGCAATCTTCACCAAAATAAACGGAAAATTTCACTTACACACCAATAATCAATCAAGATTGCCGACAATTAAGTGTAAGGGGTCAGCGTGACGAGGGTCCGGCCCGGGTCCGATTCCGAGCCCCGGATGAAGTCATCCAGACCGTACCGGACCGGCCCGCCTTAGCTTTGTTTAAAGTGTTTTATCGGAGTTACCGACATAGTTCTAAAAGGTTGTATGCATTGTTTGGTTGGGAGGTTTTGACTTTAAATGTATCTTCCAGCAGTTTCAATGGTGTGGAAATATCTTACGGATTTTTTTTTATTTACAAATTTGAGTGCGTTTGGCTGCACCTCACCTGATGGTAAGTGCCGATGCAGCTGAGGATGTGACACGCAAGCTCAAATAGTGCCTATTCACTCTCGTCTTGAAGATTCCTAAATTATACGCATCGGGGAATATAGACGCCGGAAGGGAATTGGATGGTGGAGAATTGATTGGAGAAACGCATCCCCAACTAAAGTATTGCGGCTCGCGGGGTTTTATAATGCTTGATGACAATTCTGTCATCATCATATGAGCTCATATACGTCCCTAGCGAGGGGCTCGAGCCTGCCCTGAATTAGGGCGATCAGGCCTTAGTTGACCACGCGGGCCCAGTGCGGGTTGGTCGACTTCACACACAATCCTGTGCATCAATAAATTTCATTAAAAAAAATAATAGTTAAACAACTGGGTTGGATAGAACGGCTGGACAGAATAGACTTTATCAAAAATAAAATCTGAAATATGATTTCAAAAATTGCTCTCCTCTTGAAGTTCCAAGAAACCTTACTTGTTTTGTTTTTCCATCACGTCTTCAATTTTTAATTGATCATTTTCACAAAATAAGTTCGTCAATGACGCTTAAAATCTTGTGGGTATTTCAATCATTTTTAGAACACAATTTCGTTTTTGACAGATCATAAAAAGTAACTCAAAGGACTAGCAGTCCGATCCCCAATTGTATTAGATTTCATAAAGGGTTAGCCAGGTGCCGGTTGCTAGCCGCGTCAGATAAAGGCAGCTTGAAAAACTTCTGACCGTGGGGTCCACCACTATATCCTTACAATATCCAAAAACCCGAACTTGGCCTCCGTGTGAGGAGTATGGCCTAATCTTTCCAAGTTTGGAAGAGACCCGTGCCCCAGCAAGTTAAGGTCTCGGCACGAATTTAAAATTTTAAAAGGAAATTCGTAAATTATGACTCCATTTTTTGTTTTTTAACAATTTTAAACTGTTCAGCAACCATCTTGCATTCATCATAATCAGCTCATATACTCCCCCACCGAGGGGCTCGGGTCTACCCTGAATAAGGGCGATCGGTCCTTAGTCGAACACGCGGGCCCCGCACTGGTCGACTTCACACACAACCTTCGAGTTTTTTTGCAGGCATGTGCAGGTTTCCTCACTATGTTTTCCTTCACCGTAAGAGTGTCGGATAAACGTAAATATGAAATTGAAATTCAAAAACACATTGGTACGTGACAGGATTAGAACCACGACGTCCCAGACAGGAGGTGGCGGCCCTTGCCATTACGCCACCGACTACCTTGCATTACTTTTTATATATTTTAATGAGTTTATCAGATTGAAGTTCCTTAATTTGGATATAATGCTGCATTATCACAAAAAAGTCAAATTTTAGGATTACCGTAGAATACGTTCGTTCTAAATAAGGAATTAATTCTAAATAAATTACATTAAAATTGGTAGAAAGTAATGTCAAATGGTCGCAATACAGGATAAACTTGGGGAAAAACTAAACATGGAGTCAAAAATTCAGTAAACCTAAAAAAAAATTGAGCCATTAAAGATAAGAAACGTGCCACTTGAATAGAAGACCATACTTTTAAAGTATAATAATAATAATATTCTAATAATATTCTGTCATCTGGCCCCAAAGTAGGATTCCCTGTGTTATGGGAACCAGAAACTGATATACATACGTATATACAATTAAATACATACATTTATATATACTATTTAACACCCAGACACAGAGCAAACAAATCTGTTCATCACACAATTGTTTTCCCTGGGTGGGGATCGAACCCACGACTCTCGGGTCAGTAGTCTCGGAGCACTAACCACTGAGCCACCGAGTCAGTCGAGTGCACGTATGCACGGAGGTTCGATATATGCACTAATTAAATAACCGTCTCAAAAATTAGGTACCTACCATTATTATATTACTAGATTTTGCCAGAGGCTTCGCTCGCGTGAACATAGTTTATATGACTGTATTCGTGGGTGCAAAGTGCGCGAGGCGCAAGCAGCTCGCAAGCATGGGAAATAGCAGCCTATATGTTAATCAGACCCCAATCTGTCTAACTACCAAAGTCATCCAGATCCGTTTAACCGTCGTGGCGTAAAAGAGTAACAAACATCCATACATACATAGAAACTTTAGCGTTTATAATATAAGTGAGGATTAACTGTTTACCCTTACTTTGCCCACAGTGGCACGAGAAATCGTTGCCCTCTAACTGCAGCCATAAAAAAATATTTTATAAAAACCTATTCCCAAATTACTTAGAAACCTTTTCATTTTCTGTCGAGACTTCTAATAAGATGTTTCGTGTGTGTGTGTGTGTGTGTGTGTGTGTGTGGTGTGTGTGGTGTGTGTGTGTATGTGTGTGTGTGTGTGTGTGTGGTGTGTGTGTTGTGTGTGTGGGTATGCGTGGGTGTGTGTGTGTGCGTATGTGCGTGCGTGCGTGCGTGTGTTTACCCTTACTTTGTTGACAGTGGCACCAGAAATCGTTGCCGTCTAACTGCAGTCATAAAAAAATATGATATAAAAACCTATTCCTAAATTACTTTTCATTTTCCTTCGAGTCTTCTAATAAGATGTTTCTTGTGTGTATGGGTGTGTTTGTGTGCATGTGTGTGTATGCGTATGTGCATGAGTGCGTGCGTGTACGTTAAGCAATATATTTTGCACAGCAGAAGGCACAGCCAAAACAGGCCCGCTAAAAATAGATCAAAATATCATCCAATCCAATCCTTTACCAATTTCGGGAATCTCGAGTCGAATCTGGAATTGTGTTCGAGAACAAGCAATACTGATTACTGGCTGTGTCGTTCAGGGGGTCGAGGGGTGGGGCGATGACCCCCAGGGGAGTTGGGGGTGGGGCGCGTCCTACAAACATGGATTGAGATGACTGGGACTGACGCCCGCGGCACGGCCTTGGTGCAAGAGATAAGATGCCGCTCTCTGGCATTGGTACAATATAGATGTTATATAACGTTCTTAATGTAGATAAGTATTTAACGATAGCTAGGTAGTATAAACAAAAGTTTGGATGTCTATCACAAATGCAGTAGAAGCAGTTTTTTCCGATCAAGTTATCAATTTGAAAACTACTTGAATACACAGACCTCGATTTCATGAATCTGTATTGTAGCATTTTAGGTTTGGGTTAAACTAAAAAGTTCAACGCTCTATGTGTAATACCTAGTATCGAAATGCAAGATCCTATAGCCTCAACATTAAACAATATACAATAGACAGACTTTTATTTGACATAAACATACACCGATTATACAATATAAAAAGAGTAAAACAGAATCGGTTTAGCGCGTAATCAAAATGGACTTTTCTCAGCATAAGCTGCAGGAGAACTGCAGCGCTGGTTTTCAGAAAAGCCCATGGTGTCGTGTTTGCGGAGTGATTGGCTCAGTAGTGCGATAATGTAAACAATATAAATAATAGAAATCAAGAATAAATAAATGTTACTGAATTAGATTGATAGTAGTTTATGAAACTGTTGCATAATGAGGGGTATAAATAATAGAAATAAAACACGAGTATGAGTTGAAAAACCGAGCCTTGGCGAGGTTTTTAATAGTGTAACACGAGTTTTTAATACCTAGTTATGTGCAGTTTCATACACTACTTTATCTTATCTCATACATTGGGATTGAATCAACTAAACAACAAAGATCAAAGTTAAAAGAGTAAGAAAAAAAAATCCCACGAAATTCAGTACCTACAACAAAACGTGTCATAGCGCCAAATCCGGACGCTGACGCAGACATGTAAAAACAATACTTTCACTGATATCAGACATTTTTAAGCAAGAATGAAAATTATCCACGAAATTCAGTAACTACAACAAAACGTCCTCAATGAATGGAGCCAAAACCTAGCACATCACCGCGTATGCGTAAAAGCGGGCCCTGTCACAGACAAGTAAAAATTGGAATGAAACCTTTTTGTAATGCTGTAAAAATGGCGCGAACCGCATGTGCATTCCAATAAAAAAATATATATGACACTTCGTTGGTGATATTATATTATGGATTAACTTGTATCGCAATGGAAAAAAATACTTTGTAACATTATTTTGTTAGAAAAATACTGTTATAAAGTGTTTTTTTTTTTTATTTCGGTATTGTGTTTATAAAGTATGCCAATATAAATTCGTTTTGAAGTTTAATTCGAACTGTGCGATATGAGAGTAGATAAACTAATATATAAAATAAAATAATGTAAATATAATAAAAAGTAGTAATAATAATAATAAAACATTATATATTACATGATCTCATTGCTGTTGAGAAAGTTCTTCATCTTTATCTCCCTAGCCTAATCATTCCCAATCATTTAGAATCTGCCTTATGTGTTTTTTCACCATTCTGTTCTCATGTTTGTCTTTTCTTGTGTCCATCCATCCATTGCTTCTTTCATCTCCCCCTCCTGTCTCTTGATATATCTTTTGACCTGCATATCAACATCCCCATTTTTTCATCCTAATTACTACCTACGCTACAAAAGAGAAAGAGTCTTTTATTGTTCCCCTTTCACGCCTCAATAATTCAGTTAACTGCCGTGAAGTATGTCATGTAGATAGCCAATAATAAAGAGAAAGGCAAAGAGTTTTCTTTAGGGTCCCTATCATGTAACGGAACCTTATTACTAAGCCTACGACACAGTATTACGATATGACTTACAGTAGCGCAACGCCTTTGCTGTCGCACGATGCGCCACTGGCGTAGGTACTACTAGCCCATACTAGCCTGTAGTCAGCAAACTCGCGGAGTTTGCCAGGCTGTGCCCCGCCGCCCGCTTCCCCGCAAGTGCCCTTCCATTGCTCTACGTAAGTACATTTTGTTGAGCTACTGTAAGCCGTTATATAGTAATACTTTGCCTACGCTGTCCATCTATCTGTCTGTGTGCCAGGTCGATGTCCACGGTGAGTCGGGACGAAGGCTGGCGTCAGGCGTCATGGCAAGGGAAGCAGGTGATGCGCGCAGAGTTAGCGTGTGGCTGCCGACAACTTGCTGGTGCCCGAAGGTGAAGTAGCAGGCCAGAAAACTCGACGTATCGGGTTGCGATGGTCCTAATTTAACTTCAGTGCGATGTGACTGCTGGTGTGCTGCTGAGGCTTTCTTTACCGGCTGGAGGTTTAATGATGGAGTATCACGTCGGGGGGTCACCAATTTAGGAACGGTGAGTTCCTACTTGACGAGAGCAAAGGGAGATATCTCCGCCAGGCTGGTGGTATGCCTGGGGTCCGGCCGTGGACCAATCGTTGATGATTGGTATCTGTATATATACACAGCGCTGAAGAAATCCTAATATCGTGTTCTAGATGTTGTATTTCTTTTCTCTCGTCGCTTGTGTTAAGGTTCAGTGGCGGGTAACTGCGGTTTCCGCCACACATATTATTTGTACCACATTTATTGCAATAAAGGAATTGAATTGAATTAAATTTATTTCATTAGTAGAGGTTGTAGGGCTAGTGGTGAACCCTATTGTCAGAATTTACAAGGCGTCTAAAATCACTTAACGACGATTACCATTTAGTAGTACAACAAGCATCAACCTTTTACATGCTTTGAGACATAAGCACGGATAGGTCAAGATGTATTTGATCATGTTAAATATGATAAAAAACAGACAACAATCGCAACCACTTAATAAAATTATGCAAAATTTTTGTTTTCGTACATTTTCTAAAAATAACTTAACCGATTTTGATAAAATTTAAATGGGACCAACCAGGACACGAAGCTTATGATTAAAAAAACATACAGTCGAATCGATAACCTTCTCCTTTTTGCAGACAGTTGAAAATACCGCTAACAGTCAAGTCAATACAAATCTTACCACTAGCAATTAATTATCTTTGTATTAGTCTAGTTAGTTGTAAGTTTCATGTACCTACCTGTTATATTTTTATCTTACAGAGGATAAGGTTAGCGAATACGTTTACGACCCATAAACGGTTTTCACGCCGGGGCCGGGGGTGCTAAAAGAAAAGAGCGTGCAGGCGTACACAACACAACCTTGGTGGTAATTTAAAATAACGCGTAGTTGAATTGATGGAATTACTAGCTTTTGCCCGCGGCTTCGTCTGCGTGGACATCGTTTTTATGACTGTCTTTGAGGGGCAGTGGAGTGCGAGCCGCAAGCGGCTCGCGAGCTTTGACATGAGGTTTTCTTAAGATCCCTCGTTAACCACAGTTCCCAGGATATGCTAATTAGTAAAATATGTCATTTTCCACCCCCCAACCATCTCTGTGTAAAAAATCACAAGAATCCATTTTTCCGTTACGATGTTAAAGAAATTAACCAAAAAAAGCGTATTTTTTCAGTTCCCTCAGGATCTGCATCGGACTATGCTATTTTCACGAGATAAAAAGTAGCCTGTGTCCTTTCCGGTGACACAGGCTACCTGCATGCCATATTTCATCAAGATTGATCACGGTGTTGAAGCGTGAAAAAGTAACAAACAAACACATTTTCACATTTATAACATTAGTAAGGATAGCCCAAAATCTATGAAGCTATATGGAGCTAGTCGCGTAACTAAGTAAATCCTTACATAAAATATCCGAGAGTCTCCTAGAATATCCTTTATAAGTCTTAAAGGCTTCAATAGCCTATCCTACAATCTAACTTAAGATAAATATAATATAATCGTGAACAGGTAACAAACACGTTTTCACATTTATAATAATATTAGTAAGGATACCTGCCACGAGTACTTTACAAAGCGAGGCACATGACGCTATTATTTGATGGAACGTAAAAGATAAGCATGCAATTTTACAGATGAAGTAGCTATGTATGTTGCTGAGTAGTTAATGTTTTACTTTTCATCCGTAAAATTTAAATCATACGTGCTCAGATTATTAGTTCAAACAAAAAAACTGTGCACAAAAATGAGCAGGATCACTTTGTTGTCCGTCCGGCTGCCTGTCTATGTAAAGGGTTAAAGTAGAAATTTATATCAAATACTAAGGCACAGTATAATAAAGAGTACTATGTACAGTATGGTGCCGCCCACCCCCGCTCGTTAGTTCCCAAGTATCGGCTAGTACGTCTTATCTCACTCACACAAGCATGGTACGCGTTCACCTACACGATCTTAGACTGTGTGCGTAGGAACGCGTTTGTTTCATACATTTGATCGCCAGTGACCGAGGTGTGACTAAGGTCTAGATCGTTTGGTGGCGTAACGGCTAGGCCGCTTTCTTTTGTCGGGGAGGTCGTGGTTCGAATCCACCCGACGCTCTTACGGTGATGGAAAACATCGTTAGGAAACCTGCACACGCCTGCGAAGAATCTTGAAGGTTGTGTGTGATGTCGACTAACCCGCACTGGGCCTGCGTGGCTAATAAGGCATACCGGCTTTGTTTCCTTAGACTTCGTTGCACATCAAAGAAAGAAAAAAATATAAATATTTTATTATTCGTTTGCTATTACCCCTGAAGCACCCACCCAATATAATAAAATAAGGAAGTTTTTATCGTATTTTGCAAGTCATATATATTTAAGTTTTTTTTTTTTTGGAAAATCACAAAACATTTAAACAAATGCGTTTTACATACAAAATTGAAAAATTAAATGGGCTTTAACTCAAAAACCGTTGATTTTCGACCCCCCGTTAATATGACTTTTTTTTTCTAAATTAGATGTAATTTGCACTACTTACTAGTTACCCTGTATATTAGTTCTAACATATAGTATGGACACTCCCTGCTGCCCTCCTCACCCCCTCGTCACCCAGATTGATACAGATTGGTTACAGTTTGGTTGTCGAACGTATAGGATTTCGCCGCCATTTTGTTTGTTTCGTCATTCCTTTTTTGAAAGGTCATTTCAGGCCCGTTGTATGAAGTGTCCAGGGTGTGTCTGAAGCGTGGATATCAAACGCGCCACCAACCCTCGAGCGTGTTATCTATGTTGGAGGTATTTTTTGTATGAAACTTACAAAAACTGATTACTCTTCTAGTTAGCTAGTGAAATTTTCTTTCTAACCGTACTTTTTTTTACTTTTGTTTGATAAGAATTGAAGAAAAGGTGATAAGTATAAAAACAATTTTTATTAGCGCGTCAAACAACTTTTGGGGCCGTTGGGGTGGCCAATCAACGCTGCATATTTCCAATGATTTGTTATTTTTATATAAAACCTACAATAACTAATTACTGATCCAGTTAGCTAGTAAAATCTCCTTAATAACCATATTTTTTACATTTGTTTGATAAGTATTGAAAAAATTCATTTCAAAACAATTTTTGACATCGCGCCAAATAACTATCTAACTTTCTATCCGCAAAGGATAGACGCACGCTTGACGGAGTTTCGTGTCTCTATCTGTAATGGATAGCAGCACGCTTGAGGGGTTTGAAATGTGCCTATAATCACAGATAATAAAAAAATTGAATTCTTCTATTCTGTGCCAATTATACGCTTTATATTAGCTCACCTTTATGTACGAGTATGTAACGGAATCGTTGAACCTTACACGTTGCATACGTATTTAGAATCGATGACAATGTTAAAAAACGAGCGAGCCTTACAGTAGTCGCATAATCTGTCATAGATAAAAAAACCTATGTACCGGCATTCCGACCTCCGGCCTTGCATTAGCCGCCATGGCCATGTTTCCTTAGCTTTCTTAACAGGAAAAAAATTGACGGAATGGCCATGTTTCCTTAAACTACGTGACAGAAAAAAAAAACTCATTTTTTGTTACACATTTCCGTCCCCTTTCACAAAATCACTCGCACAGATTGCAGTAAAGCGAGAAGAAAGATGTAACCCATAAAAAAAATTAAAATGTAAAAAATATCTTTTCCGTTTGCTATTAAAGCATATTTTTAAGTTTTTAACTGTTCATTATTAACTGCGACCGCCAAGTAAGACTTGTACATAACTATACAAGAGTAAAAATCAAATCAGTGTAATTAATTATTAAAACCCGAAGCATAAAATGTATCGTTTGACAGTCAAGCGATAAAAACAAATCTTACAACACCTCGCACTCCAAAATACATCAAGCTTTTTACCCTACACTTCTACAGGTACAGTCTAAGACAGACATGCAAACGGCAAACACATAAACATAAAAAATAATGACGTCAAAGTTACAATATCTCTACACATTGGAATAATCTGTGTGAACGTCTACAGGATGTTCCGTTTATGACTCGCGCCAGCCCCCGCCAGGGGCGGCACTCGGGCCCGCGATTATGTCTCGGCACGTGCGCGGCTCAAGACGTAACCTAGAAAGCTAGCTCGTATCCACCACTTGATGGGATTATTGTTCAACTGTTTAGTGTAGGCACTAGAGTATCGTACTAAGAAGTGACAACAATCAGAGATCATAGCAATATAGGTCAGATCGTGAAGTATAATACTTTTTACAGAATGGTAAAAAATTGGTGTAGATCCCATGACTGTTCGCTCAGACGAAGGATTCATAAGTCTTAGACTTGCAATCCACTTCAGGGGGAGTTTAAGTGGGTAGGTGCAGCTTAAGTGTGTATCATCAGCCGGGCTGTACTGGTATGGATGAGCATATCTCCCCCGCCCTCCGAAAAGGGGAAAAAATGGATTCATCCAATCATACCGGGCAAAAAAGTTTTTCCAAGAGAGCCATAATCGATTCGTAAAGAAGTTCAACTGATTAACCATTTAAAAAAAATGTATGGTTTATTTACCTATGATGACAGTGGAACGAAACGGAGGCAATATATGCTTTTGAGGGTAGAGGTTGTTAGTGTGTGTGTGAGTGTATGTCTGACCAGAAGGCGCTGCAGCAGCCAGATAGTTGGAAGCTGGAGGGCTTCTCAGAAACTATTCAACCGATCCGCTGCGGTTTTTAGGGTATGTAGTCATTAGCTATCTGTTTATAAGTGTCATTTTTACCCAAATGTCTAAAAAGGAGGATAATGTTACTATAATGTACTATAAAAAAAGCGTCGGTGGCTCAACCGGTAACGACTCGGTCCATCTAAGCAGAGGTACCGGGTTCAAACCTGGACGGCCAATGTACCAATGAGTTTTTCAAAAAACTTACGTACATACTTACCGATTGCTTTAACGGTGAAGGAAAACATCGTGAGGAAACCTGCACACGCCTGCGAAGAAACTCGAAGGTTGTGTGTGAAGTCGACCAACCCGCACTGGGCCCGCGTGGTCGACTAAGGCCTAATCGCCCTGATTCAGGGTAGGCTCGAGCCCCTCGGTGGGGACGTATATGAGCTGTAATGATGAATGTAACTTATGTCCGTTTCCCCTTAGCTTAGCCTGTAGCCTTAACGGCTTATGATAGATTATGTGCGAGGTTTCGTTAGATTTGTCTTAATCCCGAAAGTGACGTAGGTAACATATTTTAACCTGACTACCCAAAAAAGAAGAATAACATTTATGCATTTGCTTTTTTAATTTTCACAATTGGTTAGGTTATTCAGAACAAGTCTGAACACGTTTTATAGTCGTAGACCATTAAGGGGCGCTGTAACTCAATAAAAACTCACTAAGCATGTACATGTAACAGACGCCTGTAAAGAATTAAAATAATTAAATTTAAAAAGTTTAAAATAAAAAGCAAAATTAATATCTTGGAAATGTCCACGCCGGGTGTTA
The DNA here is from genome assembly GCA_947284805.1 of Coleophora flavipennella. NCBI lineage: Eukaryota > Metazoa > Arthropoda > Insecta > Lepidoptera > Coleophoridae > Coleophora > Coleophora flavipennella. Next base: position 10,339,990 of record OX369305.1, read on the forward strand.
AAACTCAATCGTAAAAGCACAAAATAACTTTTTTTAAGGCCCTTGAAAAAAATAAGAAAAGAAAGACAAATTTTAAAAAATAAGTAAATTTGTCGGAAACTACCATCAATGTTTTGTAATTCTATGAATTTTTTAAATAGTTTCTTAAACTAAAAATAATAATTCTGATAGTTTATAAAATGGTCATTTTGCTTTTTACCCCCTCTAAAAGATCGGGTCTTAATGCTTATGTTAATCAGTATTACAGCATAGAGTCACAACAGCTACCTGCTTTATAGTCTGCCCACCAGTGTACTCCTATAATTTTCTATAATGGTTTTTTTTTATTCACAATTGGTAAACCCTTGAAAACATCTCACCTGGTGGTAAGTGACGATGTTGCCGAAGATGGAAGCGGGCTTATCAAGATTCTCCAACGCAATGGGGAACTGGCTATCTTATCTTCATGCCGGAACACACCAATGATATCAACATTGATATTTGGCGGCAAGACTTAGATAAGATGGTGGTAGCTAGCCAGACGGGCTTAGAAAATGCCCTTACACCAGCCAAACCGAGTCTAACAATTGACCCCGCCGGGAATCGAACCCGCGACCTCCTGTGTAAAGCCAGTGAACTTTGCCGCTGGGCTACGGAGGCGGTTAAAATATAGGAGCTAAACTAGTATGCAAGACTAAAGAAATATTTAATTTATAGCCAGACAAAATCTAGAAAGTCTTTTAATCTACTTCTTTAATTCAAATCAGCAACATAGTTTCACGATTGAAGGTCGGCTCTTAAGCTGTTATGACGAACAGCATAGGTAGTGATTGCAGCTAGCATATTCTTACCACCTAATCTATTCATTGTATTGCCATAATTAAACAGTAATAAATATGGCAAGCTAAGCTACAATAAATACAAAAACTGTAGCCTATATAGATAGGTATTACAAGACCAGAGAAATTTTCAATTTATAGCAATACAAAATCTCAAAAGCCTACGTCTTCAATATAATCAACAATATCATGTTTCACAACGGGAAAAACGTTATCCAAGAGCGAAGAAAAATTTAATCAACCGCAAACGTACCCGACAGCATTTAAATTTAAAATGTTTCCGAACGAGAGTGGTTGCTGCAGCATCCTCTATTATTTCTTGTACACAAAAGGGGGGGACCTCTTTTGTCACAATGGGGGAAGAGTTGTGTACATTGGTAAGTGCAACTAAAGGTTGATGGGAAGGACAGGCAATAATGGGGAAAATGCAAACATGTCTAGTACACTCTATGGGGTAAAACCAGAATAGTTGCCCCAGGGGTATAGTTGCCCCGATTATAATTACTTTAGTTTCGAGGATGAATCGCATCCAATTTAATCATCTACTCGTATCGGAAGACTTTCCAACTACCACTAAGTTGACCATCTCTCATGTCTCTGTGGCACAGAAAATAGCACGCAAAAACTTTGATCGCATTTTGACTTTACATGCAATCGCAAAGAGTCTGTGCGATTGCATGTAAAGTCATAATGCGATCAAAGTTTTTGCGGGATATTTTTTTTTTCGACGGTACATCTATCCTTAACTTAATTTACATGGATTAGGCAACTATGCCCTATGTGGAATAGATTTCCCAAAATATATATATCCGCAAAAATTATTAATACTCTGAGAACATTAAAGATAATGTTTAGTGCTCTTCATAAATTTGTAGGTAAAAAACTAAAGTACCAGCCAGTTTCACAAATAAAGTATATTGCTTTTTGTATCGAGAGATACAGAGTAATTTCAATAAGTGTGGCAACTATCCTGTGTTTACCCTATAGTTGTTTACCCTATAGCTACCACTACACCTACATGCTACCGTTGAACGATTTTTTGATAGTCGTGTTTCGCTAAGGAAAGTCTTCAATACAATTTTATTTGCGAGATTAACAAAAAAAAAATCAAAGCGGTCTAATAAAATCTGTTTGAGAGAATCAGATTTTTTTAACAAGTAATCAAAAATGATGTAAAAATATATCCTACCATATCAGACGTAGGTATTTAATAACTGTACCTACTGTTATGAATACTGATAACTGAGTGTTAAGAAAACATGTTCTGGGAATATGGTTTCTGCTCAGTCAGTTTTCGGCTATTGAGCAAAACACATAATAGGCATATTGACTATGGTTAAAATATGTAACAATTTGTTGTCATCCTAATAAAATGTAATGTAAAAAGCATATTTTATTAATGTTCTGAAAAAATAAGGTCATTTTCTGTATTAAAAACTTTTTTTTTGTGGTTTGATCACGTGTTTGAAAACGCTTTGTGATTGGTTGCAACTCTGATGACGTCACACAGAAGTAAACATTAGTTTCAGTGCGTGCTTTCACTATGACAGCAGTTTGTTGTTTACTTATGTGTGACGTCATCTTTCAGAGCAACCAGGCGCCATAGCGAAAATTGCGTTTTGGCGCGTAATTTCTTAATTCAAACTTTAACATTATTTTCTCCGCATGTACAACAGATCTCCAGGAAATATTAAAATGGTTTGCATTTTATGCAATAACAAATAACACAAAACTATTTTTCCAGTAGTAGTCAAATAGCCTATTACATTGCTCAAACGCATTTTCAGAAGAAATGACAGATTCGATGATTTGGTATAGGTAGTGTTTCCGCCTATTACCGTATAAACCAAGGCTTGTAGGTGCAAAACCCAACATTTTGCTGATAATCTGGTTTTTACGGTTCCGTGCCTCAAAAGAAAAAAAAACGAAACTCTTATAGGATCACTCGTGTGTCTGTCCGTCCGTCTGTCGCAGTCGAATTTCTCAGTAACTACTTGACCGACTGAGTTTGGTACACATATGTAAGTTGGTGACCCAAAGATGGACATGTAATGATAAAAATTAATTTTAAACATAGGGGCCACTTTTGGGGGTTAATTTAAAAACCAAAAAAAGGTTTTTCAAACTATATTGTGTGACATATTAAATGAAAGGGCTTGTTGTGTATATCTCAAATCTATTTTCTTTATAATTTTAAGATAGAAAGTTTTAATGTTATTTAAGAAAATAGGCAAAAATTTACCTTTCCCTACCTCTGTATCTACGAAACTACTGAACCTGAAATTTTGAAAAAATCACAGTATATGAGGTTGAATGCATTAACTGAAGGAAAGTCTATTAGAAAATCTAAAGTCGTTCCGTTCCCATGGGAAAAATTAAATTTCTTAACTCCAGAATAAGAAGACTCCTAGTTACCTAAAGCAAAGAAAGTACTGTCGTGTTCTGTTGGTAGTTAAAGTTTTCGATGCGGAACCCTGTTTGTGTGACCCCGAGTCGTATACTTAGCCGGTTTTTGGGGTTCCGTACCCAAAAGGTAAAAACGAGACCCTATTACTAAGACTCCTCTATCCGTCCGTCTGTCTGTCTGTTCGTCTGTCACCAGGTTGTATTTTATGAACCGTGATAGCTAGACAGCTGAAATTGTCACAGATGATGTATTTCAGTTGCCGCTATAACAACAAATACTAAAAATTATAAAAAGTGAATAAGTAAGGGAGGTCTCCATACAAATAACGTGTTTTTTTTAACATAAAAAAAACTAGCGCCATCTAGTATGATGGTTTTTGAAACATGAAACTAGCGCCATCTAGTATGATGATACAGAACCCTACGTGTGTGGTTCTGACTCGCAATTAGCCGGTTTATTTTATTTTGTTACATAATGTACTTAAAGTTTACAGTTTACAGTGTGTAGTTAAAAACAATATTAAATGCCCGACAATGCCCTCGGGGAAATACGTTTAAGAAACTTTACGAAAAAAGAACGTCACCATAATTTCTTCTATCTAGCTCACTCCAACAATAACGGAAACATGCAATATGTCAGTATGTCTCTCACATACTTAGCAACTCAAATTGCTTATCCAACATAACTTGGCCTCTCACCAATTCTTAGCAACAAGGTTTTAGCAACTTTCCTGTAACGTTTGCGATTGATCCAGAGTCCAAGATCAGCTGGTCAGTCACAAGACACTTGGAGAGCATCCAAAGTGTCCAAAACACTGTTACGCATTGAGACAAGTGTTTTGGAATTGTTTACGTCCAAGTCCAAACATATCCGGGTGTAAATAATGTTGTAATAAGAAAAGTTGGTGATCGACGTAGGGGGAAGTGTCTCGGATGGGAGCTTGTGAGAGGAAAGTGGGGTTTTTAAAAGTTACATTCAAAGATAAATATTCTTGTCACATGAACAAGATTCCCTGTATTATAGGTAAGTACTAGAGCCCGATATACAGGGTGTAACAAAATTGGTGCAGCCGTTAACTAGGAATTCTTCTCATTATTACAATATACCTTTTCCTGAACCCATAGATAATAAAAGAAAAATTAACTCTTCATACAAATCGATGGACGCATTGTTGTATATCAACATATCAGCTTAAATACGTCCCCATCAAGGGGCTCGATCTTCTTCTATCACAACTGGTGGCCATGAAAGATTAAAAAATCCTAATAGATAACTGGTTGTGAAACACAGTTGCGATGGCGGCCGAAAGGTCGAGTTTACTATAAATTAGGGCGATCGGTCCTTAGTCGACCACACGGGCCCAGTGAGGGTTGGTCGACTTCACACACACCTTCGAGTTTCTTCGCAAGCGTGTGCAGTTTTTACCCGACTGCCTCAGAAGTGTATATGTATGTATGTATTTAGATTTCTATGTTCCCTGCTACAGCATAAACTGCAGGATTTTAACGTATTAGGTATCGTTAGATTCGTCTTGATCCCGTGAGTGACATATGATACATTTTTACTCGACTGGTCAAAAAAGGGGTAAAATTTTCTCGCAGTCGGGTTTTTAATTTTTAATGTATTCCTAAAGTTATTATATCGAGCGAAACTTAGCGTCTGACTAAAAAGTAAGAATGTATTATTAAGGCCAAAAAATAAACTTGATTAAAATTGACTGTATTTTCTAGTAAAAACCTTTGAAAAAATTAATGTGTGTCTGTGCGTCCGTCCTCTACCGTAGTTCTTAAACTACCTGGATTGATTTGGATACAATTTGAGTTAGTGAATTAGGTATTATTTTAATATTTCCAACTTTTTTTTTTTATTATTCCTAACTTTATTTTCAGGGTTGCCACCATAGGCAGTAAAAAACACTTATTAGTTTTTCTCAATAACGGCTCCAACAATTTGTTTAAGCTCTTTACGGTAATATAACTTTATATGGCTTCTACACGAGGTAGTTCGTTATTCCAGAAAAAATATAAATGAGGTACTTCCCATACAAACCCAAGTGAATGACTTTTTTTTAAATGAATTATTTTTTTTAGCTATCAAGTCCGATTATCTACATTTATTCATAACTAATAAGTAAGCGTAATGATTATTTTTAATTAGTGTATTCCCAAAAGATGGCCAAACATTTTGTTTAAATGTGCAGTGTTTTCTTTCAAATAAACCAGTTTCAATTGGTATTTAAGACTTAAATGAATACACAGAGTTGATTAAGTGAATAAAATGCTAGTAGGAACATGCTCGATGTCCAAATGTAAGTAAGTATAATATAAATGATATTTTTTTTGTTTATTTTTTTGGCTATTTGCAAACAGTTTTTTTTTTATTTTAACGTCACGTATCATGTTATTTCCGTGTCTTATTGACAATATCTGTTTTCTATCAATGCTTATATTTTGACATTATGTGTATGTAAATACTATTTACTTTATGACCACCTTAAAGAGTGTAATATGCACCTATTTTTTTGAATAAATATTTTAAGGTCTTGAAGTGAAGGCTTCGCGAGAAAGTACTCATAGCGTGGCTGTACAATCTAATTTTCATATTAGATAAAAACAATTAAGTTATCGTATCCAATTAATCTTTAAGCCATAATTGTACGTCACCAAAATCCCACATTATTTCATAATCCAGACATTTTGGGGCAATATAATTACTAAGCCACCCCATCCAAGTAGGTGTCCGGGCGACAGGCATGATTTACTACAAATTAGGTTATAATCCCTTATAAGGGTTGTCCAAAAACGCAAAGTATAGAAGTTTACTGTAAAAAGATAAAAGTAAAAAAAATTAAACTCGACTACGGAAAAGTATAAAAACAATAGTTTCCCGCCTGGAATCTTAACCTTTATTTTTCCCTTCATCTGGGGTAATATTACTAGAAGTGATATAATTTTAACAAGATGCCTGAGACAATGGGTCTTACAGAGGGACATACAAGGTATCCTATGATCCGGTTTTTTTTTTCGACGTACGGAACTGTAATAAAAAGGGGGCAAAAAACCTTTAAGCATTTGCAACTTGAAAGGTGCAATGCTTTGGCAATACTTCCAAAACTATTTCTCACTTATATTTGCTGCCAATAATTATAAAATTATTTATTTATTTACACTTATAGTACACCAAAAATTATTTCGTAAAGCTACATACATAGAGATATTATAATATAGTGTACAGTAGGCGGTCTTATTGCTAAAAGCAATCTCTTCCAGACAATCCAAAAATTGAGAAGTTACTAGAAAGAAGTACCGCACGGCCCGTTATCTATATATGTAAAAGTCGATGCGTATGGCCTCCAATTTTTTTATGAAATTTTTTGGGCATCTTCAAAAATAACGTAATCCGAAAAAATCGATGCACCGCATCATAATAGTTTCATCCCTTTATATAATATTACTTAATTTTTCCTACCTGTTCAATGAAATAATGAAAACTAGATTTCACGGCTTTAGGAAATAATAGTTAACCCCAAAGTCACCCCAAAGTACCACACTCATAGGTGTTACCGGACCCCAAGGGATGATTTACTACAAATGAGCTGCACTATCCTAATAGGCCTTCTCTTAAATTATCACACGCCATATCACCCTAATATATATTGCTACCTCGGCTTCCGAAACTTCTACAAATGAGCGTTTATTGAAACGTGCATTAGATTTCGGAAAATAATTTTCCGGGCATCGTCATATCAGCTCATATACGTCCCCACCGAGGGGCTCGAGCCTACCCTGAATAAGGGCGATCAGGCCTTAGTCGACCACGAAGGCCCAGTGCGGGTTGGTCGACTTCACACACAACCTGCGAGATTCTTCGCAGGCGTGTGCAGGTTTCCTCACGACGTTTTCCTTCACCGTTATAGCAATCGGTAAGTATGTACGTAAGTTTTTTTTTAAACTAATTGGTACATTGGCCGTCCAAGATTTGAACCCGGTACCTCTGGTTAGAAGGACCGAGTCGTTACCGGTTGAGCCACCGACGGTTTAATCAAGTAAGGCCATATAAATAATAAAACAGCGACTTGTATTAGGTATGATGTAATAAAAATAAATGTTAGCGTATTAATATTAAAACGCCAAAAACATTCAAAGTCTCAAAAACGTGTGATAAGTCTCAAAAAAATGTTATCTTAAAATTAAAGAAAAGTAAGAAAACCCGACGACGTGCGAGTCAGAACCGCACACATAGGGTTACGTACCATCGTCGTTCTAGATGGCTCTAGTACAAAGGGTTCCGTACCATCACACTAGATGGCACCAGTTTCATCACGTTTAAAAAAAACTATTTTTGTATGGAGACCCTCCTATTTTTTAACTTTTTCTAATTTTTAGTATTTCTTGTTATAGTGGCAACATGAAATACATCATTTTATACAAGTTTATGAAATACAGCCTGGTGACAGGCGAACAGACAGACTGACAGGACGGACGGACAGTGAAGTCTTAGTAATAGGGTCCCGTAAAAACCCTTAGGTACTGAACCCTAAAAATAGCAGAAAAATCAAGGCAGTAAATATTAGATTTGTTGATAAGTTTGTGGGATGTGAGATTCGAATCCACGACTAAATAACTAATTGCTAACAAGTCAGTCAAATCAATTGATTAATAACTATAGGTAAGTAAGTAAGTCGGTGGCGCAACGGCAAGGGCCGCTACCTCCTATCCGGGAAGTCGTGGTTCAAGTCCTGCCACGTACCAATGTGTTTTCGAATTTCGATCTCATATGTACGTTTATCCGACGCTATTACGTTGAAGGAAAACTTCGTGAGGAAACCTGCACACGCCTTCGAAGAAACTCGAAGGTTGGGTGTGAAGTTGACCAACCCGCACTGGGCCCGCGTGCTCAACTAAGGCCCGATCGCCCTAATTCAGGGTAGGCTCGAGCCCCTCGGCGGGGACATATATATGTGCTGATGTGACGAAGCAAGCTACAAACACCACTCACCAAAATGACGCCTTTGCTTTCTTCATAGTTAAGTAATTAGTACTAGTGCAGTGTAATTCCATATCGGTTACATACAAAATAGATACCTAGCTAGATGGAGCCACAATTGCGAGGTAGAGTTACCTTCCGTGCGACACGCCACCAACGTTCAAAGTTCACATTGCCCTGGTCTATAAATAATATATTACATACAAACCACCGTTCGTTGGCTAAAGGCTATATAAATTTACATTGATCTCGGTATAGATAATATAGCCAAAAGATCAATTTCAATGTATTTTTAGGGTTCCGTAGCCAAAGGGTAAAATCGGGACCCTGCCTATCTGTCTCTCCGTCTGTCACCAGGCTGTATTTCATGATTAATGATAGCTAGACAGTTGAAATTTTCACAGATGATGTATTAATTATCCCGCTATAACTAAAAAACCTCGAAAAATTTGAAAAAGTTACAAAATAAGGGTTTCAAAAAACGTGTTTTTTGAAACATGAAGAAACTAGCGCCTTCTAGTATGATGATACGGAACCCTATGCGTGCGGTTCTGACTCGCACTTGGCCGGTTAAAAGAAAGTACCTATCTTGACAAAGAGTATGTAAACCTGGAGTGTTAACGTGCCGAAAAATACTTCAATGATTAATTACTTTTTCCGGTTCTAACTATGCCTACTAACTAAGGTACTAAGCGTCTGTTGTCCTTATGTCTGTCTCGGGCTGTAGTTTATGAACCGTTATAACTAGACAAGTGCAAACTTCACATAATGCGTATTTTTTGGGTCCGACTCGCACTTGGCTGGTTTATTATCAGCTGAGTTGAATTTCCTTTTATTGATATTTAAAGTATTTCCATCCATGGCTCATAGCGTTGGCAAAGTATAAATATTAGTACTAACATATAGTATGGACATTTCCTGCCGCTCTCTAGATTCCGACCTCACCCCCTCGTCTCCCAGATTGACTGATTTTTTTCTGACTTTACTTTCGGGTTTATATGTGTGTCTGTTTCTTATGAATTTTAGGGTGCGTAGGTGTCGTTAGATATTCGTCCAGTAAGTGTTTCATATGACACTTAATAAGCAGTCCGTTAGTGTTAACAATCTGGCACAGCACTATCTCGACTACAATTAAACATCACTATAAACGTCAGATGACTTGCGCGAAAACGACGAGATAAGCATGTCACAGAGAAAAGAGTTTGATAATGTCTTGTTTGAAATGTATGGATCATTGTTGTACGGATAGACGTGGTGATACGGGACCCTCGGTGCGCGGGTCTAACTCGCACTTAGCCGGTTTTATATTCATCTACCTAACACGAAGTGTAATGTTTTTGAATGTAAATAGGTCTGTTTTATTGACTGAACCTGTAGACTCAACGGCTCGATGAATTTTGGAGAGCGTGGTGTCATTAGATTTGTCTTGATACATTCGCAAATAAGTAATTAGTTAGACTGACTACATTTCGATTTTTGAACTTTTTTGCTAAGTTATTAAATTTAATTCAAATATTTTAGAAAAATAATCCAATAATAAAATTAATGCCTTGTTTATGACTAGCTGTTTCCCGCGGCTTCACCCGCGTGGACACAGTTTCTATGACTTTTCGAGAGTGCGCGTTGCGCGAGCCGCAAGCGGCTCGCGAGCGTGGACGAATGTAGCCTATGTGTTAATCCAGGTCCTAAATTGTCTACCTACCAAATTTCAGCCAGATCTGTTAAGTAGTTTTTACGTGAAAGAGTAACAGACATACATACATCCATACATTCTTTTAATCCTTCGCGTTTATAATATTATTTATTTCTATTTATATTGTATTTATTTATGATAAGTCATACAAAACATAAATTACACTACTTAAAATACCTACAATAAATATACCTTTATTATAAAAAACATTGACATAAAACGTATGAAAATTTATGGCCAAAAAGCATCTCAAAAAAAATCCAATTAGCCCAATCAACACGGCTGTCCTATTACCCCGTTATGAAGTTTCACTGTCTACCCTCCAACTCTTTAGTACATTCAGCTCAATGGTACCAAACGTTGGAAATATTATCTGAACTAGACATACTTGCAAAGTTTCAATTCGATACGATTACCATAATGCAATTATCATTCACAACTAAGAGGTAAAGATGACCTATTATCACTAGCGTACTAGAGGCACGTATGCGAAATTGAACTTGAAATTAAGCAATTTATTGAAGGTATTAATAGACGGACAGAAATTTGAATGTGGTCTAGAAATTTAAAAAAAGTGGCAAGTAAAAGCACGTGTGCAGTACAATCAATAGGTAAATTAACGCAGTACGTTGTCGAAGGAACGCCCATTCTATTGCTCTTCTATATTCAGTTCTTTTTGACCCCCGTACTCTCTTTTATCTAAAAAACCGTTTCCAATACCTCTCCTCCTCTCATAGTCGAACTCTACAATCTGAAAATTCACTTCGCCTTTTTGCACCTACTCATTCTACTAATTTTTACTCTCCGTTGCATAAGCCTGTGGAATTCTTTCCCTGATTCAATTCGTAATTCTCCTTCCCTAAAAATTTTTTTTAAATGGAGAGTTAAACAGCACTTTCTAGCGCTTAAAATTTCATAAATCTGTATAATCTCTTACATATTATATCATCATCATTAATCTGGTTATGTATGTACTTACTAAACTATATATGTTATTTATGTATTATTTAAGTTTATATCATTAATATTTTCGTGAATTACGTAGGTTAAGAATGCGTATTTATTTATAATATATTATTAAATATTAAATATTCTATGAATTTGTTTGCCCACTACTACCCCACAATAATAATTTTTCACCTGTCCTCCACCTAAAGGTTGTCTGGAAGAGATCGCTTGTTAGCGATAAGAACGCCTATATGTACAACTGCCTCAATCATTGTATTTTTTTTTTCTCTTATGTTGTGCAATAAAGAGTTTTCAATCAATCAATATATAAATCAATTTCGAACACACTTAACTGGCATCTAAAGGACCACTTTTCGAGCAACTGTATTGAAATTACCTTTCTTATAGTTATGTAGAAAACTACATTATCGTTACTTCATATTATTAGTGGTTCTTCAATATATAATTGAAATTACGTGAAAATGAGTTTCTTCGGTACCTCAGTTTTTTTTTTATATTTCTGTAGCATCAAATAAAAAGAGGAATACATTTTATTATGAAACCAAGCCAAATGAAATGTTTCAAAAGAAACCAATCCTACGTAACATAATTATAAGGGTTTGTTACATTACATACAAGTAATTGAAATTAGTTTCTTTGGGACCTACGATGTTTCTTTTCACTTGTCGAAATAGAAAATGAAATAAGATATGTTTTTGAATAAGTTGGTCGCTCAAATGAAACACTCCGATAGAAATCTGAAGAAATTAAAATGTAATGAAGCTGTTGTCATTGAAACAGCTGCAGGCTATGAACGATACAGGATAAGTAATTCTACAGGGTTAGAGCGAGGCCACTCGCTTTAAGGCGTTGCGTTGCATCGTTACATCGCAAGGATTTCGACACGATTAGCCGCTGGATGCGGTAAGCGCAGAACCGGTCGTCGTGGAAATGTTTGGGGGAGGTCTATGTCCAGCAGTGGACATCCTTCGGCTGATATGATGATGATAATGGTGACGATTAATGCAACACGGGCGCTGCGACGTCGCAACCCAACGCTGACGCAAGACGACAAAGTCCGGTACTGGCATATTACTGACTAAAACTTTTAGGTACAAGCTTTTAAAATTGCATTTTCACGCGATATACATATGCATGCAATATTTCAGCTCAATCGGAAACCAACAGGTGGGTCAAATTTAACTTGCAAGATTTCACCCGAACAAACATACATAGGTTGCAAAGTTAAATGAAAGCTTGTAAAATAGTTAAAATTCAAATTATGTCAGTTGAGCACACAACTTTTAAACGTTTATTGCCTTTGTTTATATACCTGCTGCCAAGCAGATTGCTGTATTCCGGCAGGTAAGGCGAGATTAGTGGCTAGATTAATAAGAGGCATTCCACCTCAGTCCTCGAAGGTCGGCAAGCATTGATGACTTAATAATAAGACTACGACTAGTCTTGACGCTGAGCTTCTAGTGTCTTTTTATTCACGATTGGTAAGCCCTTGACATCATCTCACTTGATGGTAAGTGACGATCATACCGAAGATGAAAGCGGGCTTGCCATGATTTCCCAACGCAATGGGAAACATCAATGCTAGTACGAATTTTTTCATTTTATAAGAAGGTGGTAGCTAGCCAGGCGAATGTAGAAAAATGCCCTTTCACCAACTAAATTGAGTCTTACAATGTTAGACTCCGCCGTGAATTGAACCGCAACCTCCTGGTGTGAAGCTAATGAACTTAACCATTACACCACGGAGACGGTTAAATTCATAAATTATTATCACAGTTATTTAGCTGTAACTGTATAAAGTATCTGCATTAAGCCTGTACCGTCAACGCACAATTTCATCCAATAAATTAATTTAAGGAATATTTCATTGGCGGCAGGTTTAATTCACAGTTATTTGTAAGTCATTTGGCCACCTTCATAACGTAGCTGTAACTTTATAAAGTATCTGCACAAAGCCTGTACCGTCAACACACAAGCTTGGCCTAAAAATGTAACTCACAGTACTTTTCATCCGATAAATGAATTTAAGGAACATTTCACTGGCGGCAGGTTTAATTTAATATCTGCTGTGTACACGCTGCTGAGAACGGAGCGTATGCGTCGTCCCTAATTTAATTTTTCCCCCTTTCATGCGTGAGTACGTATTTTTTCATTTTATTTATTTCGACACTCTTGATTTATATTCTGCGTTACTAGATGCTCGTGTGTTTCATTATTTTAAAGGTAACCTATTTCAATCGAACTTAAGGAAAATGATTTTAAAAGAAAAGCTTAATATTGTTTGTTGTTTGAAGTGAAAACTTCTTTAGGCGTGAAAACTTCTTCTTCGTTGGGCATTTTTTGAGATGGGAAATTACCATTGAACTCGCGACACTGTTACCGTTACTATAACCGACACCTTAGTAATGGTTCAAGTTTTACTCTTCTGTCGGCACTCCGGGAGTGGTTAGGTTAGGTTTTTTTATCGTGTTTCAAACAAAGTAAAATTATAACTAAGATATTTGTATCTTTCTTAGAAGCAAGATGTTAAGCAGTAGCGATGGATCATGAAATAACAAAAACGGTCAAGTGCGAGTCAGAACCGCACACACAGGGTTCCGTACTATCATACTAGATGGTGATAGTTTCTTAAGTTCCGTATTATCATACTAGATGACGCTAGTTTCTTAATGTTTCAAAAAAAACACGTTTTCTGTGTGGACACCCCCCTTATTTTTTCACTTTTTCTAATTTTTAGTATTTGTTGTTATAACGGCAACAGAAATACATCATCTTTAAAAATTTCAACTGTCTAGCTATCACGGTTCATAAATACAGCCTGGCGACAGACAGACAGACGGACGGACAGCGAAGTATTAGTAATAGGGTCCCGTTTTTACCCTTTGGGTATGGAACCCTAAAAAACGCACATTGGGAATGAGAGCTAGCCCAAAAATAAATGTTAGATTTCGACTGTCACGAAACTTTTGCTAAGGATAGATTAATTTCAGGCACACTAACACAGCCTGCTTAATATGTAAACAGAGTCCGGGTTCAGATCTTAATTGTGTCATAATTTTTTTGTACTTTTTATACTGTTGTGACAAAGTCCATCTTTTTTTTTTTTTTTTTTATTTCCAACCTGCTTTTATATCATCATTTTGTTTATTTTTACTTTTATGTGATCTGTTGTTTTTTTGCAACTGTCATTGCAATTTGGATCATTAACCTGTTTTATTGATTTTTTCACTTTCTTATTTTCTTATTTCAATATAAACAGTTCGACTGGTGGTAAAACACATTTTACTTAATTTGGACCCTGCTCCGTCCTCAATAAACAACTATCCTACTTCCTTTTTTTGTGCTTGCAACGGCATAGATGGAGGGTTCGCCACCTGCCGCTCTGTTATTGACAATGTTACAATACCTCTCGCATTCTTTTGTAAGACATGTAACACGCTAACATTTTTTTATATTTTTTATTTTGCGTTTTATAAGTAAAAACAATACAATTTGTAAATATTAAACTTTTTTTATGTTACAAATAATTAAATGTAGTAGGTACACAACAATATATGAAGAAGACCATAAAATCCCCGTAAGGCTCGTCACTCAAACCACTTTTGATCTTTCCCGGCGCAAAGGTAACTATAATGCTCTCTGCATTACCGCGTTGTATCACAATGGACAGCCTTTGCACCAGGAAAGTACAGGAACGTGGGTCACAACCATAAACTCTAAATCCACATTCAGGGTCCTAAGCTACGAGACTGCGTTAGTATAGATCTCCCGCGGGGGCTGAGAGTGCACAGTAAATGTAGTGTATTATAATTCTCTTTGGTGCAGAGGGCAAAGCTGTTTACTGTGTTTCAGTTTTGGCTGCCATAAGTAACAGAAAATAGGAGATCCGTCATTATCTGGATTGGTTTGACTATTAAAACCGTTTTTCAAGATTCAAGACATTTATTCAAAATAGGTGCAAATTACACTCTTTCTAATAGTCATAAAATAGTGATTACATAATTGCATTTGTAAAAAATCAAGAAATAAACAATCATTAGTTAAAAACGTCAAAATCCAGTCTTTGATATAAAAAACAAATTGTCATTAAAACATGAAAACAATATGACAAGAGAAGTTATCCATTAAATCATTGAATGTCATGAATGCCTTTGACAAGAGTAAGCCAGTTCACACGGACAGCACCCGGTTACGAGTGTAACGCGAGAGTCAGCCATCGCTCCTCTCAACCATATTAGAGGGAAAGGAACGACCCGGCTCCCGATGCGCCACCATCCGCACGAACATATAAGCGAGCCTGCACGACCCGAAATTTTCCCAACCATTCCCGTGCTACGCAAGACACGTTAAGCCATTAGTGCCGGTTGCTTTCACTAGGGTAGACGGTAAGCCGTGTCAGATGCCTTATAAATTCTGACAGTGAAGTTTCGGTTCCTAACCTTCCCGAGTTTGAAGACAGAACCCATGTCCCAGCCGTGGGGAGGTTTATGGGTTGTTGACGAATGTTAGAAAAAGCTAAAAAGGTAGGAGACGTTTTGGAATATGCTCCTTTTCGGTTGTGTTGCAGCGCTACTTTTTTTATTTTTTTATTCACAATTTTTCTTTATTCCGTCGTCTTTAGGGTTCCGTACCCAAAGGGTAAAAACGGGACCCTATTACTAAGACTTCGCTATCCGTCCGTCTGACACCAGACTTTATTTCATGAACCGTGATAGCTAGACAGTTGAAATTTTCACAGATGATGTATTTCTGTTGCCGCCTCCATACAAAAAACGTTTTTTTTAACATGAAGAAACTAGCGCCATCTACCCTATACCCCTACCCTATGTGTTTGGTTCTGACTCACACTTGACCGGGGTTTTTTTATTCGACAATGAAGCGACACGACACGCAGGTAGCGAAAAATATAGAAATAAAATAAGTGAAAAAAAAAACAACCACGGGACTATACGTAATACTAGTGAACTTTTATTAACTTACATGGATTTGGCTTCATTCGATTTTAAATGAAAAAGTAAAAAAAAAAAATTCCGACTTCGTAAATCTTGACTGAAAAGTATGTAAGCGAAAGTTTCCCGCTTGATTCATACATAGACTTTATTTTCTCTTTATCTGGGGTTATAGCCGTGGCCGCAAACCATAATGATAGGTTCTTAGGATATAAATTTAGATAACATTAGGGCTTGCGACCACGGCCATTACCTCAGATGAAGGGACGAATAAAGACCACGATTCCGGTGGGAAACTCCAACTTTCATACTTTTCAGTAAAGACTTTCCGTACTTCAGTGTTATTTTTTTTACTTCTTTACACAAAAAATTGCGTTGCATTGCGTTCCCCATTGCGTTGGGGAACCTTGGTAAGCCTGCTTCCATCTTTGGCATCATCGTCACTTACCATCAGGTCAGATGATTAGAAAGGCTTATCAATTGTGGATAAAAAAAACGATTGAAGCCAAATCCAACTGGGGTAGTTAAAGTTAACTAGGATCCCGTATAGTTCCTGTTATGTTCGCACAACACTGACCCACGAAAGGGTCCTATTGTAATCTGGGGTACCGTAACAAGGGCCTGTCGATCGTTTGCACAAGCCATCTTAAGTGTGCTGATGAGATAACCCAAAAGCTTGTTTCATCGATTCCCATTTAGCCAACCAAGACTCCGAAATTTTAATAGCAAATAGATTAGCTAAAGCGGATGATGCTTAGTGTAATACCAGGAATCATCATCATCATGATTATGTCAAGCGAAGAACGTCCGCTGCTGGACATAGGCCTCCCCCAAGGATTTCCACGACAATCGGTTCTGCGCTGCCGGCATCCAGCGGCTTCCCGGGACCTTCATCAGGTCATCGGTCAACCGAGTGCGAGGCCTGCCTGCGCTACGTTTTTCGGTGTCCGGTCGCCACTCGAGAACTTTACTACCCCAACGGCCAATTGTTCTACGAGCTACGTGCCCCGCCCAGGCAACCGCCGTTTATCCCATAGATATAACGCACGAGCAGCAGTGCGCGTGATACTGGTTCTGAGTCAGTGCTTACTTAAAAATTCTTGTTAAAGTAATTATGGCACCTATAAGCCTAGATTCAATAGAAAAACTTATGACCAAGTGTTTAGCACCAGTTATGATAAAAATTTGTGCCCTGGAGTCAAGTCTGAGGACGCTAGAAGAGAAAATTGACAAGATAAGTGACCTATCGTTTGACAATATGGCCGACCAACGGACCGTAGACTCAAAACCGCAAGGTAAGCCCGATATGAAACCCTCTCGCGCTCGTCTATCAGCATCCATGACGCCGACGGCAGTCCAGAGCACCGGAGCCAGTGCGAGAGACCAGCGAGCAGAAGCCAGGTACCAACGCCGGCCAACAAAGGGAAGTTTAGATAATAAGGCACCTGCACAACCCAAGACGTACGCCGTGGCAACGACGAGCTCAGAGGATGTGCATAAAAAAACGGGAAAAAAAAATTCCACAAAGCCGCTTGAACACGCTAATCTTCCTCAAGATGCTAAACTAACGAACAACGAGACAACACCGCAAATGAAGGTAGACCGGAGCTCTTTGCTAACCAACACCGCGCCTCACGATGACTCACAACCGCAGTGGCATACTGTGCAGTACGGGAAACAGCGGAAACAGCGATCGAGAGAAGTAATAAAAGGCACTGGATCGGAAGACACTGAGCTGCTTGCAGTAGAACGAATAAAAAAAATTCACGTATGTTTTTTAAAACCTGACACAACTACGGAGTCACTTTTAGCATACATAGCTAAAAAGAATCCATCCAATAAATACCACGCACTGAAACTAAACCTAAAACATGACCATTACGCTTCATTCGTCATCACGGTACCGTCCAGTACTTATGCCTTCTTCATGCGCGCGGACAACTGGCCGCCGCGCATAGAAGTCAGTGAGTGGTTTCGCGGCGGCGCCGGACGGGCGGGAGCCCCGTCCTCATATCAACACAGGAGCCGAGAGCCTCGTGACGCCCGCCCCCCTCACTCCGCCATCGCCCCTGTCGACGCCCGGGAAGCTCGTACGTCCACCGCAAGAGACCGGTCAAGCAGCCCCCACCGCATCAGCGGCGCTGTCCCCACCACCACCGTGCCCGCGCCGGCGCCTGCGCCACGACAGTCCGCCTCACTCGAACAGCCGCCTCAGTAGAAGCATGCCTCTGACGACGACGACGACAAGTACCACTTTAGCAACAACGTATGACTCACCCGACGAGCATACCTCGCGCTCACGTAAGTTGGTTGTTTGTCACCAAAATGTGCAGTCCATTAATAATAAAACGCATAAAATTGAAGTTCTACTCAAAGCTGAGTTACGATGTGACATCTTAGCTGTTACCGAACACTGGCTGACAAGCGACCAGCTTAAGTGTATTAATCTAGACGGGTACACTTTGTTATCTTGCTATTGTCGTAAACAGCACATTCATGGTGGGTCAGGTATTTTTATAAAAGACAATCACAGAGCTATTGAATTAATTGACTTTTGTAATCTATCCAATGAATTATTTTGTGAAATTTCAGCAATTGAACTTATCGACTTTAATTTAATTATCATATGTGTTTATAGGACAAACTTAATAAGTGCTACTGATTTTTTGACTCACCTTGAAGGTGTGCTCGAAAAAGCCAGCGAGAGCGGAAAAGACTGTGTTATAGTAGGCGACATGAATATTAACGTAATAATGGAAAGTACTGATTCCAAAAAGTTATTTGATCTTTTGTCGACTTACGATTTCAGCAATAAAGTTGATTTTCCCACGCGAATCACTCAGGACACGAAGTCTAGCTTAGACCATGTCTATACCAACGCACAGGCGGGAACGGTATGTGCATCCCCAGTCACAACTAACCTCTCTGATCATATTGCGGTGCGCACAGAAATTGCGCGTCCGAGAATCGAACCTAAACCAGCCCGCGTTGTGCGCGACTACTCTAAAAGTAATCGCGCCAATTTTGCGATATCTATTGATAGTATCAATTGGGTTGATGTATGGGAAAGAAGTGGCGGCTCTGCTTTGAATATGACGATATCTATGATAAATGTAATTTGCAATAAATTTGACATATGTTTTCCCCTTAAAAAGAAGCCTACTTCAAAAAATAACTCCTGGGTAACTGATGATATTATTAATTTAAAATTTTTACTATTTGATATGATAAAATTAAGTTGCGTATTTCCTTATAATGACGACTTAAAGAGAAAAATAAACGACATGAATTTATTATACAATAAATTAATATCGGAGAAAAAATTTGATTATTATTCCAATTTAATAAAAGGCAGTCAAAATAAAAGTAAAATGATGTGGCACATTGTAAACAAGGAGAGAGGTAGATCTACTCACCCTCTTACCCAGTTTACAGATATAGTTGTATCAAACGGAATAAAATTTACTTCAAAATCGGACGCTGCGAGCGCTATGAACGCTAGATTTGTAGGAGCCGCTGTTTTGTGCGGAGCCCCGCGCGCTGACACAGTGTTAGCCTGTACTGCATTGCGCGCCGCCCGCGCGCCGTCGGACCGCTCACTGCGCCTGACGCCTTTCAGCGCGCAAGAAGTTTACCACATCATAAGCACTCGTATACCGCATAAGCCCACAAAAGATATATATGACATATCTATGGAGCTACTTAACTCAGTTGCAGCAACACTATCGCCGGCATTGGCCGCACTGTACAATCAATGTCTTAAAGAGGGAACCTATCCATTACCCCTGAAAGTGAGTAAGATCTCTCCACTTTATAAGGGAAAAGGAAAAAGGGAAGATTTCGATTGCTACAGACCAGTGTCTATAATACCGGCGATAGCAAAAGTGCTGGAAAATGGGTTATGCTCTCGTTTAACCGAGCATCTCGATGCGACGGGCGCTCTGTCGGAGCGGCAGTTCGCATACCGCGCGGGCCGCTCCACAAGCGCGCTGGCGCGGCGGGTGGTCCGGCGCGTGCTGGAGGCGCGTGAGCAGCGCCTGCAGGTGGCCGTGCTGTGCTGCGACCTGTCTAAAGCGTTTGACGTAGCAGATCACCATGTTCTCGCCGCCAAGATGCAACACTATGGAATCGGTGGTCCTGCTGCCGACCTATTCGCCGACATTCTTAGTGACAGGTCGCAGGTGGTGGTGTGCGACGGGGGAGACGTAAAGTCAGACTCTTTGAACACTACGATGGGTGTAGCCCAAGGATCATCGGTATCGAATATTCTTTTCTCGTTACTTTTGAACGATTTACCTGAAGCGGTGCCAGCTGGCGACATCTACATGTACGCTGACGATGTAGCCAGTATCGTCTGCGCACCGACTTTGGAAAAACTGGAACAACGACTTAACGATGCCATGATCCAGCTCTCGCGGTGGTTTGTCTGCAACGGACTAGCCTTAAATTTAAAAAAGACGCACTTTCTGCACTTTCACCTGGGAGGGAAGCTTCCGAGGGATCTGTCGCTGAGTGTGAATGGAGTACGTGTTGAGCAGGTGAACAGCACCACCTTTCTTGGATTCGAACTGGACCGCGGCCTGACTTGGGAATCTCACATAACCAAGCTGTGTGGGAAAATTGGCGGAGTCAGTTTCGCCCTCCGACGGCTGGCTCGGGTGGTCCCGAGAGAGGTGGTGCGGTCCAGCTATTTTGCGACAGCACAGTCGCTCTTGCAATACGGGGTAGAGCTGTGGGGGTGCGCTGCCGAATGGGAGCGCGCCTTCCGCATGCAGAAAAAAGCCGTACGAGCGATTGTGCAAGCATCGCGCCGTACATCCGCGAGGCCGTTGTTTAAAAGCCTGGGCATACTTACACTACCATCCTTAGTAATCCTTCAGCTGGCTACCTATGTCTATATCCATCGTGAAGAGTACCAGACGCCTAAAGATGTACATAACCGCAACCACCGCAATATGGACAGACTCCTGCCTGTGCGATGCAGACTCGCCAAGTCAAGCAAGCTGACGCATGTGCTTGGACCGGCAATTTTTAACAAACTCCCGGTAGAAATTACTGAAGCTCCCTCATTAACAAGTTTTAAGACAAAACTCAGACGCTGGCTCATTGAGCACACGTTTTATTCATTACAAGACTTTTTAAATTTACACAATGTGTAAACTATTTTTTAGTTGTTAGTTCTTTCAAGTACCTAAATATAAATATTTTTTATTAAGTATTATATTATTTAAATATGTGTGTTATTGACAATTTAATTGTTCATATTATTTCGAAACAATTTATAAAATGACCTGTAAAATATTTTTTACCAATAAATTATTATGATTATTATGGTTTATTATTATGATTATTATCACGGTTAATTGTGCCATACGATAAGAGAGAGAGAGAGAGAGAGCTAACCCTAATTAATAGGTGTTTCTTTATTAAAAGCCGTCATCGTAACGCAAATTTGCGGTCGCTAAAACGAACATGTTATTTAAATTTATGAAAATGATTCGGAATATTCAAGGGAAAAAAATGATTAATCCCTCCGTAGACAAGGCAAAATCTTAACAATTCATTCTCCATCAATTTCAACGATCAATCAATTTCAATTTCAACATAAATCAAAACAGCATTTACAGTTCGCTCCCGCCCAACTCCAAACTTTTTCTAAACAGAAAACGAAATAAATAACAGTCAGGCCGAATCTAAGAAGCAATATTCGGTCAAACCAACCTTCATGAGTATCTACTGGTTCGGAGGGCTTGTCGTTGGTAATTTACGGGGAAGCCCCGCCCTGTCCCTTTCATTACCGACCCAGCCTAGGGCTGCGTATTTAGAAAATCTATTTCAATACAACTTCGTTCACATAAAATATCAGGATTCCGGACAAACACACGATCTCTTCCTAAACTCGGAAAAGTTTTACGTCACACCACAGACGGCGGCCAAGTCCGAATTGGTAGAGGTTGTAGGGCTAGTAGTGGACCCCACTGTCAGAAGTTTTGGAACCGTAGGCCTCTCACATGGCTAAATGCCATCTAGTATGAGTAACAAGCACCAAATGACTTAACGTGCCATGCGAAACACAGACAAGTCCGAATTGGTGGAGGTTGTAGGGCTAGTAGTGGACCCCATTGTCAGAAGTTTTGGAACCGCAAGGCCTCTGATATGGCTAAATACCATCTAGTATTAGTAACAGACAAAAAATAACTAAACGTGACTATGAAGTACAAAATAGGTCGAGACCATTGGGTGGGTTGTCTTACGATAATAAAGGTGATTGTCATATGGTCATCATTACTCTTTATTTAATAATAATAATAATAATAAATTTTATTTCACAAAAAGTTTACAAGTTAGAAAAACAAGGTCTTAATTCTAGTTGTACATCTTAACTTTAGATAATGGAACTCTGGCTACTAAACTAGGCTAGAGAAAGCCTGTACCTTAGCAGTCAGCGAGCAGAGATAGAAACAAAATATGCGATGTCAACCGACAACTTTAAGTGAGAATTTAACAAAATAAAAGTCAACAAAATGCATGTGCAATGTGTGTTAGCGTGTTTGTGTGTGTGTGTCAGTCTGTGTGTGTATGTGTGTGTGTGTGTGAATGGTGATGTGTATGTGTAGATGGTTAGTAAAATAAATAAATTAATTGTATGCGGCAATTAAGTAACAGGTAGAAGTAACTGTTCAGTTTCTTGATAGTTAAGGTTTTGGATCCAACAATGAACTATCTTTTTTAATTTATGTCTGCTTAGTAGATCTATATTTAAATGTTTATGTACTTTATTGTAAAGTCTAGAGCTAAGAACTTTATAGTGTTTGCTAGCTAGGGTAGTTCTGTGTTTTACAACAGGGTATATAGGGGTGTTACGGCGTTTGTTTAGAACAGTTTTAATCAGGGGATCAGAATGTTTTCGCAGAATAGTTCTTAGGATGTAAAGCTGTCTAACCGTTGGAACTTTACAATCACAATAAAGTTGATCAGTAGGATACCTAAAGGGTTTAAAAGTCATGACTTTCAAAATTGCTCTCTGAGCTCTTTCTATTTTCATAAAAACTGTTTTGGACGCGCCACCCCAAACTGTGATACAGTAGGTAAGAAGTGTCTGGCACAGTGAAATATAAATATTTTTTAATGTGATGCGATCCACAGAATGACGCAGGTTTTTAAAAACATATATGAGCCTTCTAATCCTAGAACTCAAGATATCTAACTGAGCATTCCATTTTAGATGTTGGTCAATATATACACCAAGGTATTTCATGGTAGACGCGCGTGACAACGATAAGCACTGACAATTTGGTGACTGCTTATTACAGAAGTGTGATTTAATTTCAAAGTTTAAAGGAGGTTGTGAATTTGACTTCATTGAAAAAGGAACGTACATGGTTTTCGTTAAATTTAAAGTCAGAAGATTTTTTTGTAGCCATTTCATCACAGTTTCAAAAGAAGTTTCTGCATGGTTTTTAACATCAGCCCAGTTAGACCCACTGACTAGGAGTGCTGTGTCATCTGCATAAACAAAAATTTCACAGTTTGTAGGCTTTAAATAACAGAGATCATTTATGTAAATTTGGAAAAGAGTTGGTCCCAAGATACTTCCCTGTGGTACACCATACTCCAGGATTTGTTCATCACTAAGATAATTTCCAATCTTGACTTGCTGCGTTTGTCCTGTCTGTATTTAAGGGTAAAAGGAAGATACTTAACTATACCTACCCAGGTTAATCGTATGATTAGAATAACAGCTGCCAAAATTATAAACTAGTGACAGAAATTATTTTAATTCAAATTTTAACACCGAATTTAACAATTGCGATTTTTTGTTTAATGGGGATGATGAACTGCTAGTCGTTCAAGTCACTTTTTATCACTTATCAAAAACGATATTTTATTAAGAACATTCAAATTTCATAGTTGCAAAGTCATAGTTTTCCAGTGTCATTTATTTTCTCATTTTGTAATTAAAAAAAATAAAAATTTATGGCTTAATGGAAAACAAAGCGGTTAACGTTAATTTAATTTCAGTAGGAGGGCAATTTTGTGATCAATATTTATAATTTATTTTTATGCCGTCATCATGAATTCAATTCTTTGAATAAACCAATATTTAATTTTTTTCATAGATCCATACCAATCCATACTAATACTTAGAACCCATACAAATTGTTTTACGACTGTCATTCTCATCATCATTAAAATTAACCTGGGTATAGCATTTTCTAAATACGCGACCGGGCTGGACTTCCTGTCCTCTTAACCGGACAAATGACATTTAGAATCGAACTGTATGGGTTGAAAATCTATCTGTCCGAATTGCTTTCGGCTGTTGGTTTTACTCGGTGTTAATTTGCCGTACGATCCGGTTTTGGATCAAAATGTTTCCGAATAGAGACGCTTTTTGAGTTTTATTCGACTATTTAGGTCGTGTTATTTTTATTGAAGTGAAATATAATTGTAACAAATTAAGCCATATGATTTAAGTAGAATAATCCATGAAAATGCGAAAGTAACTGTCTGTTTGTTACCTTTAAATGCCTAAACCGCTTAACTAATCGCCTCTGTGGCGTTATGGTTAGTCCATTCGCTTTACACCAGGAGGTCGCGGGTTAAATTCCCGGCGGGATCAACGTTGTAAGACGCGTTTTGGTTGGTGGTAGAGCATTTTCATAGCTCGCCTGGCTATATATCTACCACCATCTTATCTAAGTCTTGCCGCCAAACATCATTGTTAACAGCACTCATGTGTTCCGGCTTGAAAATAAAATAGCCAGATCCCCATTGCGTTAGGGAATCTTAGTAAGCCAGTTCCCATCTTCGGCATCATCGTCACTTACCATCAGGTGAGATGACGCCAATTAAGGGCTTACAAATTGTGGATTTAAAAAAAAAACGCTCTGATTGATTGCTCCACGCCCCACTTGTTTTAGAACTTCTATGAATATACTGATCCAAAAGAACTTATGGTAGAATGGATGCGGCCAATTTTGTATGGAAAGTCCAAAAAAAAACTTTACTTAGAGCACAGCACAAGTCAAACCTATCATATCAGTCAAACTGCGGGCAAAAGGTAATAAGTACCACAGTAAGAGCGAGCATGGTGGCCAATAAACTAGCTCGTACATCCCCGGGTGAGGAGCCCCTGACTCCGAACTTTCCCGGGATATCCCGGGATGCGTACGTCCTTATTATTTTTATGAGTGCCCACCTCTGTGTTATCGGTAGCAAATACTGTTAAGGAACCTGTGTTATTTTCTTCGTGCGTAGAATTTTTATGTTTTAGAGTTAGAAAACGTCTGCTTCTGTTTTATATTTTTTAAATTGGTAGGTTATTATCAGTTCACCTGGTAGTATGTGATGATAATGTCAAATATGCAGGTGGTTTACAGAGATTCCCCTACGCAATAAGGAACTGGCTATCTTATGTTCAAAGGCGAAACTCATCCATACTGTTACCAAATTTGCGTTATGCGTTTTTTTTTTGTGAACTCAAATAAAAAATAAAACATGTAAATAAAAAATGATAGCAAGTCAAGAATATTTACCCCGGCACATAGCTCGTAGGACGGATGGCCGTTGGGGCAGTAACGTTCTCGAGTGGCGACCGCGCACCGCAAAACGTAGCGTGGGCAGGCCTCCTATTCGGTGGACCGATGACCTGGTGAAGGTCGCGGAAAGCTGCTGGATGCGGGCAGCGCAGAACCGGTCGTAGTGGAAATCCTTGAGGAAGGCCTATGTCTAACAGTGGACGTCCTTCAGCTGATGTGATCACAGGATGTGATGATAGAAGATTGTCAAATTAATAATTGCTCTTATATCGAAACTTTATTTCGATTTGAAATCGGTTTTGGATGCCCTGGACGCACTTTTATCTGATTGACGATTGTTTGTGTGTGTGTCTTTGTTGTAGATGTTGACTACTAGTCATGTAATTTATTCTTTGACATCTGTCAATAATTGAGAACGCTAAGTTAAGAACAAACGACTTCTAAGTTTCTGTCGGTTTCCAAACAGGTCTTCCAAATTTTTTAAGTGTATGTATGTTTGTCCACGTATTACTCAGCAACTGGAAATCGAGTTTTTTTTTTTATCTAATTATTTATCTCTTGACTTCTTATTATTATTGGGTTGAACGCCTGTCAGGTACAGTCAGGTGTTCAAGTCGCTAGGTGGACTCATTACAACGTATTCCTGTATATTTTCACTTTGGGAACTTTGCAAATTTCATCAAAATCGGTTCTGTAGTTTTCAAGATGTGGCCTGATAAATGTGTACCGATCACTGAATAAACAAGTCGTTGGTTTAGTAATTAATTACAAGTTAAAAGATACATATATTTCAACTTGATTCCTAGTTTTTGAGAAATACGTTTACAAACGTACATACATACACATAGCAAACCTGTTACCTTGTTTAGAAGCCCACATAGACAAACATATACTTTATGAACATTATGCAGTTCCAACAATATTGCATACATTTTTTTTTTGTAATCGGTAAAAATCAAAATTTTGATACGATACCAGAGCGTGACGTCAAAATTTTGCAGCTTCATTGACTTACTAATATTGTGAATTTTTCGAACTAAACATTTAGGACGAGATGGAAATGAAAAAGACTGAGGTATTTTGGAATTTAATGAACTGTATTTCAAAATTTATTTTTGACTAGGTTTTGCATGTGATCTAGCCCGCGTGGATAAAGTTTTTAAAAGATTTTATTTAACTTGACATGGTTGTTAGATTGTTAAGGTAATTCAAATCTTGCAATCGATTTTAGTGTAACTGAAGGGGACCGACTGAGCTGAAATGAGAATGAGATGAAGATGAGATCCTTTTGGTATATTGAAGTTAATCTGATGATAAAATTTGGAGGTGGAATCAAGGTCCTAAAATTGTCTTTTGTTTATAATAGAATCGTAGGAAATACAGTTAAGATTTTTGAAAATAACCAAATATGAAAACAAATCGTAAAGTTTTTTTTTTAAATTCATTTGAGCATTTGGATTTTTAAACGAAAAAACCTTTTCAAATAAAAGCTTTTACCTTCAAGAGTTTAGGTTTTTTGAAAATTATTTATGATGGGTTCATGGCTACACATAGCTGCTTGCAGCTTGCATGAGTGGAAATGACAAATGTCCCAGTTTCCTCGGGAACTATGATTTTTATGAGATGGACATGATTATCTTACGTTGTTTTTTGTCTTTTACACTGTGTTCATTTTATCAAAATTGGTTCAGTAGTTTTCGCTTGAAAGGAAATAATAAGCCAACTTAATGTTTTACCAGATCCCCTGCGCAGTTTGCATTTTGTTGAAATCAAGAGTTGTACAACGTTGTTTTCCTTTCTTCCATGGCCAAACTTCCATGACAAACAACGAAATCGGTTTAGTAGTTTTGGCGTGAAAGATAATAAACAGATCTGAGTGTTCCCAGATCCCTTTTGCATTTTTCCATGATAAAAAGTATCCTATGTAATTTTCCGCCCTCTGTGTTCAATTTCAACAAAATCGGTTAAACAGAAAGAGTAACAAACAGACAGATACACCGGTTTTATAATACTAGTAAGAAGACAGTCAAATATTAAACAATTTCAAATATTATTCTCACTTTTTTATTTTCAACTGTCTTCAATTAAGGAGAGGGTTTTTAATTCGACTTTATGTTTCGGATCCGGTCACTTAGGGCCACTTTCCTCTTGTACGTATGTTACGCAATTTCTTAGCCAATTGTGAACCGATTTTAATAATTATTTTTTCAATTATAGGGTTTATGCCTACAAAGTGTTACTATATTAATTGTATCAAAATGGGTTAAGCACTTTTTTATAGAAAATTAACAAAAACAAAAAACACTTAGTTGTTGCAATTGAAGTTTTTTTTTTAACGTGTCGTTAATAATTTGGTAACTCACTTTCACTTTGAAACGCCTCAAACAAAGTCTACCAAATACAAATAGAGATTACTTTAACGGTGAAGGAAAACATCGTGAGGAAACCTGCACACGCCTGCGAAGAAACTCGAAGGTTGTGTGTGAAGTCGACCAACCCGCACTGGGCCCGCGTGGTCGACTAAGGCCTAATCACCCTGATTCAGGGTAGGCTCGAGCCCCTCGGTGGGGACGTATATGAGCTGATATAATAAAACATAGTATTAGTACCTAGGCAATGTGGGTAGTAACTAGTATGTAAGACTACGTTCTGTGCTACGGACTAATCTCCGTAGCGATTAGCAACGCGGCTACGGTGCTACGGCGTAGCCATAATCGCTACAAATGCGCTTTTCATTGTGATATTCAAATGAATTTTGAATGATATGAAAATTAAATATATTTAAATCCCCAAGGAGAACATAACATCTCACAGAAGCGTCTAACAATAGGCATTCAATTTCTATGGGAGGTACATTTTTTAGAATTTTCCTGGACATAATACTACCTATGGCATTATCATAGACGCTAGTAAGATTTATCGATTGCGTTAAAACAACTTAGCGCTGTTTAGGAGGAAAAAGTATATTAAAACTGTCTTCTATGGCCGGTACTATTTTACCGGTTTTTCTAGATATACCACTTAATATGATTTTTTAACCCATTTTTTACTTTATTGTATAGAAGGTACCCTTAATATTTTTATAATTAAAAATATAAATAGGACAACTGGCAGAAAAAATATAATATCCATGTGCAAAATTTCATTAAAATTAGTTTCTCTAATAACTTAGGATCACAAAAATACACACACTAATTCTAGAATATGTTTTTGGTATCTAAAAGTGATGTACAGTACACTTAAGTCACACCCTGGACACTGCATACAACGGTCATGAAATGAAATTTCTTAAAAAAAAATACGGAGTAAACAATATCACGGTGAAATCCTGTACGTTGAAGAAACAAACTATAACCAATCTGTGAGGTGGCAATCTAGAGAGCGGCAGGGAGTGTCCATACTGTATGTTAGTACTAATATATTATATACTATACTTAAGCCAAAAACTTGTCGTAGTCGATTTTACTGCCGACCATATAACCTTTTAATAGATCCTTTGTCACGCGCAAAAGAAATTTTTTCGAAATAGGTAAACGCGTAAAAGCCTTGATGTTATTGTATAAGCCGCTAGTTTCTAAACATTTCAAAATAAAAAGATATATAAAAAAAAATGCAGCATTTTGAAGTCTTTTCAAGTTAAAAGACATACAGAAAGGTACTTGATTTCTTTGTTATTTAAGTCTGAGTAATTATTTTCTCTGAAAATTCCATCTTTTGTTCACTGTTTAGTTTTACGCGTGAAAAAGAACAGCCAAGAGGCAGTCGGATAATATATTTGTTATATGTATTTACTAAAAAAAAAAGAGTTTTCTTTCTTTTAGTAAGGGGTGACTCACACTGGGGCGGTTTTTATTAATTATTTTCACTGTAGAGTTTGCATTATACTCATACTAAATTTGAATTTTGAGATTTTGATTGTGTGTATGTTTTGCAATAGAGAAAAAATAATAAGCTCATTTCAAAAAACCTAAATACTTTTAGATACTTACAAATTTTTATTACTTTACTACTAACTTTTAGGTACATACAAGTTTTTATTTGAAAAGATATTGTATGTTCAGTGTGCTTGATTCCAAATTTAAATTGCTGGGTTGTGTGTGAGGTAATGATTTGATTGAAAACTATAGACAATTCTAGTACCTTGAATGCACCTTCGTAGTTCATGATCAGATCAAATTCAAAATACTAAAAGGCTCTATTGTCACTGGGAATACGACTTCATACCAGAATTTCAGCTCAATCTTATGTATATAAATCTCTCTAAAATCTATGTTGTATCTTAAGTCCTTTGAAAAGTATGGCCCTGAGAAAAAGTGTCGAAAAGTCATCTGAAAAATCTTCATTTCTACTAATAGTGCTTATTATAAATCCTGAACTCGTGCTGGTCGGATCGACTTAATTTTTGGAACGAAGTTCCTTAACATGGTTTGAGGATAGAGTGAATTGGTGGAAATCGTCACGCGATATGCGTCACGTAACGAACTGCGGTGCGTGCGAGTGTTCGCGACCAAAACGTCGTAAGATTTATAATGGCGCTTAGGCGTTTCATTCAACGTGGATGGCCGGTCACATGATGAGGTTTTATTACATATTCTTTATTTTTTATTTTTTCTAAAATATTAAATTAAACTTTTTGATTTGACGCGTTTCTTTACATTATTTGCCTTGAAAAAAAAATATTCAATGAAAGCAAAGAACTTTGTTCAAGCCGGGGGGTCCTAACCGCACCCTTTATTTAACTGATTACATATTCCTTATTTTCCTAAAATATTCAACGAAACTTTTTGATTTAGTTTGTTCCTTTACATTAGTAGCTTTGAAAAAAAGTAAAGAACTACCGGTGCTTTTTATTAACTGTATACTTTTTTTAATTCATAATTTGTAAGCCCTTGTCATCATCTAACTTGATGGTAAGTGACGATGATGCTGAAGATGGAAGCGGGCTTACCAAGATTCCCCAACGCAATGGAGAACTGGCTGTCTTATCTTCAAGCCGAAACACATCAATGTTGTTAGCAATGATGTTTGGAGGCAAGACAAGATAAGATGGTGGTAGCTAGCCAGGCGGGCTTAGAAAATGCCAAACCAATCAAACCGAATCTTCACAGTAATTTACCCCCAATTTTTTTGTTGTCACATATCCCTCCCTCACAGCTTGTGCTATACGCTCATAATTACGTAATGTGCTTGTGCATAGCTCTAATTGCCTTGCAACTCACAGCCTGAAGACCGCAGGTTAATTGCGCGGCCATTTTTAAATCTCTCCTTTCTGCCTTTTTGAGGCAAATGTAAGTTTTTTTTTTGCTTGACTAAAAATACGTGCAAATATTAACAATAAAAAATACAAACATTTAAGTTTTGCTATTTAATGGCATACCAACATCCTTAAGTGGTATCCTTATACTTTAATTGCTAAAAAAATCCATTACCGAAATTTTTTAACATCGTTTAAATTTGTTAATATACAATTTGATTTATGTTTTAGTTAAGGCTTAAATTAAATTACTCACGTGTTAATGTTTTTTTTAATTAACAAATTAGAAAATCACTACTCACCGATGATCACTATAAAACCACAAACTCATCATTATAATAATGCATGGTTCTCACTTTTATGACAAAAATACTTTTTTTTCCAAAATATACAAAAACACTTACTGTTCCATCACACAACGTAGTAATAGTCAAAATTCCTATTACAGTTTGAAAAAATGCGCCCGAAAATCATTCCGATTTAAAAAAGGTTCAAATTTTGAAATAAAATTTTCCACGCGCTGTTAGCAGCGTGATAAAAGTTTGCGGGTTTTCAATAACATACATATATTTCCAGTCAAATCAACGTTTTAAACCCCTCAAAAACAATGTCTAAAAAAATCACCTTTTCACACACTTTTACTCAAACTATAAAAGTTATATTAAAAAGAGAAAAGAAAAACAAGGAAAAACTCCCTCGTTTTCACTTTCAATAGGTACCGCAAAGTTCAAGCCGGCCCAAAGTTCCGCGGTGCGACCGCGTCAAGCCGTCGGCATGGCTTAAAGTTTTTCCACGTCGCGACCGCCGCGCTCGCCACCCCGCTGACGACTGACGCGGGGTTGCTGTGCGCGGGAAAAACTCCCGCCAAAAGAGTTGGGGCTAGGTAATAAAATAGACAAAATATATTTTTTTCATCGTAACAAAAGTTTAAAAAAATTGTCAGGTAGTTAAAAATAGAGAGGGATTTGGATAAAAATTCAATTTTTAATAGGTATTGAAATAGAATTAAGGGTAAATATAAAATGTTGATTAAAAATTGGTTCAGAGGGTCAAAAGATAAGATTAATGTTGGTGATGAAAAAAAATATTTTATATTATTTGAAGAGTCATAGATAAATCAGTACGCGATTGATTAAATTAATTTTGAAAAATATTTTCCATGTTTAGCTGACTTAAAAATAATTTGTTGATGGATACGAGTAGTTGTGCGATTTTTTCACTAAAAAGATTTATTCTTTATTTTTACCCTATATAAAATCTTGTCAAACAAATCACAGATTGAGTATTTTTACCTCATGTTTAAGGGGAAATTCACGTGTTATTCGTGGGAATTTACCACCATGGCGCATGCGCGAAGCCCCGCCCTGCCCTGGGCAGCACTGGGCTTTTCGAACTTTGCCCGGCAACGGTCGGGCAAGATGAGGAGTTCAGTGATTTGACTATGGCAAACAATCATATTATTGGGTCACCACCGTTCTTTGATGAGAGGTGGTAACGAAATTAAATGCAATAAATATGCAATCCTTGAAATGTCGTACAAATGCTTGTGGGAGCCTTGTATCCAGCAGTGGACGTCTTTCAGCTGATATGATGATGATGATGATGATGCAATCTGAGTTCGTTAAGGTTATTTTTAAGAGCGTATTCACAAAATCGTTTCCCATACAAACTTAACATTACTACTCCTTGAAAACGAATGCGCTGATCCTAATGAAACTTTATGCACGTAAGCAAGTAACAAAATATAGGTTTTCATACTAAAGTATTCGCTAATTTATTCGCTAATCCTTTTAGAAATAAATTTTTTTAATAATATTAATTAATTAATTATTAATTTAATAATATTTTAATAATAGATTTAATAATAGATATTCACAAACTAGAATTTTGTGACTTGCTTATGTGTATAAAATTAATTAGAATCGGCCCATCCATTTTCAAAAAGTAGCAATTTTCAGTTTGTATGGGAAACGATTTAAGAATATGCACTTATAGTTTTTGAAACAGTGTCTCATTCTACTTATTTTAAAACACTAACATCTTATTTCATTTATTCTCTGGCAAGATGCTTCATGTTTTGTGTGCAACAAAAGTAATCTCAGATCTCTTAAATAGTGGCCAAGTGCGTGTTGCACCACGCGTAAGTAGGATTCCGTAGTCCTTTCAAAAAACAAATGTATATTTTTAAAAGCAAAGTTATTTTTGCAGTTTGTATAAAATATTTTGTATGAAAAATCTATTAACTTTTTACAAATCTAACTGCAAATCTTTATTCAGTCAACTATTACTCCAACTAAACTAAGAAAGCCAACCTGGCCGCGATAACTGGCAGTCTAACCGCCTCCGTGGCGTAATGGTCAGATCATTAAGAGGTCGAGGGTTCAATTCCCGGCGGATTCTTACTTTGTAAGACTTGGTTTGGTTTGTGGTCTCACCGTCAAACTTAAATGTTAACAACATTAATGTGTTCTGGCTTATATATATTTATATTTATATTTAACTTATTCATATTACATATCAATAAAGTATAAAAATTATGTCAACAAACGAAAATGTTCATGCTACTTCTATTCTGTTTCTATGTTTGTATATTTTGTTGTACATACAAAAAACAGTTCACAAACAAATAAAAAAACCAAGTATAATATATTTGTTATTATTATAGTTTAAATATAAAATTATAGTTCGTAGAACACAGATGGCCGTTTGGGTAGTAAAATTCTCGAGTGGCGACCGCGCACAGGAAAACGTAGCGTGGGCAGGCCGCGGGAAGCCGCTGGGTGCGGGCAGCGCAGAACGGGTCGTCGTGGAAGTCCTTGGTCGAGGCTTTTGTCCAACAGTGGTCGTCCTTCGGCTGATATGATGATAATGATAAAAAAAACATATTAAGTATAATATGAAAAAAACATAACAAAAAAAATCTAGTCACATTTCACAGAAAACATTAACGGTAACAGTTAATATGAAGGTCACTTTATAATTAACAAACTCTGTATAACTGCAGAAGGCGTGCTTAAGTAGCTAGCTTTAAAGTCTACTCCTTAAGCAGCTCAGAGATCGAATAGCCAGTTCCCCATTGCATTTCATCTTTGGCATCATCGTCATTTACAATCAGGTGAGATGATGCCAAGGGCTTACCAATTGTGGATTTCAAAAAAAAACTTCTATATTAATTATAATATGCTCTGATATTTTTATATTTCATGAAGTAGCGATTAAGCTGGTAGGGGTGGGGACATGTAACTAACTGTAATGTAACTAACACTAAATATTTTGTATTCCCCGATATGTGTTATTTAGGAATCTTGAAGACGAGAGTGAATAGGCACTATAAGAGCTTGAGTGTAACATCCTCTGCTGCAACGGGACATACCATCAGGTGAGGTGCAGCCAAAAGCACTCAAATTATAATTATATATTTCTTTAAGAAACAGGAATACAAAATTTTTAGTGAACGAATAATTTATTAAAATAATCTTAGCAAACATTCAGTAGTTTTGTAAAACCTACTCAATGATAAAAATACACACACGATTAACTACCCTTCATTTGTATAGCCGTACCAAATTTCTGCTTAATATCTTTAATGGTCCTAGCAAAACGTCTGTAAAATACCTTCTGACGGACAGACAGAACGACCGATGGGCATGACGAAACTATAGGGGTTTCTAATTTGAGGACGAATCCAAAAACCAGCCAAATGTGAGTCAGTCTCGCGCACCAAGGGTTCCGTCCCACCATCCACAGTATAACGCCACCACATCATCATCATCATATCAGCCGAAGGAAGTCCACTGCTGGACATAGGCCTCCCCCAAGGATCTCCACGACGACCGGTTCTGCGCTGCCCGCATCCAGCGGCTTCCCGCGACCTTCACCAGGTCATCGGTCCACCGAGTGGGAGGCCTGCCTACACTACGCTTTCCGGTGCGTGGTCGCCATTAGAGAAGTTCACAGCCCCAACGGCCATCTGTTCTACGAGCAACCACATAGTACATGGCAAACAATATTGATGTAGAACCTGTTAACTGGGTTTTCTTATCAGACTTAAGAGGAGTGTATCCCCGGTGCGCTCCATATCCCTTTCTGGCCCGGCTTAAACGATCGTGTGTTCAAAATACAAACAAGTTTGAACCTTACTAAGTGTTTTTTTCACAAATCTTTAAATAACTTGTTTTACATTTTTTTTTAAACTGTTTTTAAACATTTTTCATTTTAAGTTTTTGTATTTTTTTATGTTAATTAAATGACTGTTATGTCATAGTACAAACACATCATAGTACAAGCACAAATACTAAGGAAAAAAAAGTTAAAACGGGATTTAAACTCCTCTAAGGGATAAGTCTGCCTTTGTACATAAGTTTTATTTTTATCATTTTAAGTGTATATTTTGTACAATAAAGAATAAACAAACAAACAAAACGGCCTCAGTAATAATTTCAATTGACGAATATAAAATGAATGTAGTTATTAAATTACTTTTTACTATATAAAATAGTTCATCATCATATCTGCTCTTATATGTCCTCATCGAGGGGCTCGAGCCTACCCAGAATGAGCGAGCCCAGTGCGGGTTGGTCAACTTCACACACAACCTTCAAATTTCTTCGCAGGCGTGTGCAGGTTTCCTCACGATGTTTTCCTTCACCGTAAGAGCGACGGGAAAAATGAAGAACGGTGAAGGATATAAAATATTTGCATCTCCAAATGGTTATTTTCTTTTTAACACAGGAAAAATTAAGAACTTCATATTCCATTCATGACGTCCTATTCAGTCCCATTGATATAGTTCGGAATCCAAAACAAAGAGCAATCAAAATTCAACAATTAACATTTGCAACTTAATGTTTCCCCTCTATGTTCCCGGGAGGGGGTTGGCAGGGGAGTGAATAGGGTGCTAGGGGGGTTGTGGGCCGATAAATGTAACACACCATTTTACACTGCGAATTGATTTATTGAGAGTGCTCTCTTGCGAGCTGTGAGAGCCTTTTTTAAATTTATTAACTGTATACATTACACAGCACGATATTGACGGTAAATCTTATTTGAACCCGACGGTACTCGCTAGTTATTTATAAACACGAATACTCACTACCGGGTGATATAAATACCGCAGAGTTTGATTGGCGATATATAAGAAAATAACTTTGTATTTCAAAGTTTGATAATGCATTGGTGTTAAGGACATCACTGTCCATAAATAAAACGGTAAATGCAAGTTGTAGTCATTAAGTTGTAGTCGTTTATTCCAAATGAGAGCTTGGCCTTACAAATTATCAAAATTGGTGAAAAAAAATATTTTACCATCCGTCAGTTGAAAGTCAGTAAATAGGCGTTAAAATTATCTTTATTCGACAAACTTCGCATGCGAACTGATTGTCCCTTGGTGTGCGTGTGTATTATCTATCGGTTAGAAGGTACCTAGAATCCTGAGTTGCCAGGGGTTTTAGAAAAATAATTACAATTTTTACCGTACCGCCGGGTTAAATAAATATAACTTTTTAAAGGAAATTTAGTTTGGGAAAAAAAAAAATATTATGGGACAAATCACACATGGTGATCTGGCCCCAAAGTAGGATTTCCAAATGTATAACTCTTGATTTTATATATTTTTTCTAACATCTACAGAGTGTCGTTTCGTTCAATTACTCCCGATTCATATACACACTACAAAGTTTCCAAAAAAAAATAGTAAGAAACTGGCCAAGTGCGAGTCGGACTCACGCACTGAGGGTTCCGTACCACCACAACTATTCACACGAGTACAAGTATGATACCTCTTCATAACAAACAACACGTCGACGCGAGCAACAGAAGATGTTTTTTTTATTCAGTTCGGAAACCTTAGTGCGACTGCGACTCATACTTGGCCGGTGGGCAGAGTTATTCTTGGTAAGCCCGTTTCCGTCTTCGGCATCATCGTCACAGTTGCCATCAGGTGAAATGATATCAAGGGCTCGCCAATTGTAAAAAAAAAATATTTAAAATAATTCTCTAGACTTGTTTGTTTTTTGATGTGTAACATCTTTGCTCTCGCTTTCCTGCAATTTGTGGGAGTGATTTCGTGAAATGGGACGGAAATGTGTAACATGGGACGGAAATGTGTAACAGGAAGTCGCGAAAGCGCGGAATTCTACTTTACGAGAGTCCGACTCGCACTTGGTCGGTTTTTTTCGTTACTGTCAGATCCGCCACCCAGGTACAATATCGTCATCAAATCTAACTAACCTAAAGTATTTTGTCACATGTTACACATCATATGCGAGTACTGTAGGTCTCGCTAATTTATCTTTTTTTTTTTTGTAAACTCTTTACTGACAATTTTGAATACAGAACATAAAACAGATATGTATGGTATAAAGGCGGAATTATCTCTTACGAGAACTCTTCCAGTCAACCTAATAATGACATTTGGATTATAAATAAAGAAAAAGGTTAGAGAAAAAGTTACAAACACGACTTAACATATAAAGTGTACATAGTTTTAAAATTAATTATAGTTAAGAGAAAAAAAACTTATGGGACATAATGTCTAATAGACTTTCATAAATTAACACAAAAACTTGGACACTGTATAATAATGAACTACGCTAACGGTTGGGCATAGGGCAACCATCAATACCCGCCACGGGTTCCACAGTTAGGGTAGGTACAGCCATGTTTCTATTCTGACACATTTCAGTCGTGGCGAAGCGTTTGTGGTTGCGTCTTGGTCTAGCAAATCTTGACCAGTGGTTTCACTGTTTGTGGCATTTCACTTAAAGCTCCTCCGTCCCTAAAATTAGCAACTCGATTGACGATGTTTCGAACATCGAACGGAATAGCTTGGAAATAAAGTTCTTGTCAGCTCATACTGCAACGTGGTGGTTACGTCAATCGCTGCAGAAGAATCGTGCGAAAATTGTGGTTTTAAATTCATTATAAATAAAATTAGAAGAATTTTCAGAAAGTAAGAAAACAAAATGATTTTATATTGTTTTGGAACTTCATAAATTATTATAATATTTCATAAAAAAATCAATAGTTCTATGGTTACAACTAGAAAAAAAGGGTGCATTAGGACATTTTTGCTCTCGCTTTCCTGCAATTTGTGGGAGTGATTTCGTGAAATGGACGGAAATGTGTAACATGGGACGGAAATGTGTAACAGGAAGTCGCGAAAGCGCGGAATTCTACTTTACGAGAGTCCGACTCGCACTTGGTCGGTTTTTTTCGTTACTGTCAGATCCGCCACCCAGGTACAATATCGTCATCAAATCTAACTAACCTAAAGTATTTTGTCACATGTTACACATCATATGCGAGTACTGTAGGTCTCGCTAATTTATCTTTTTTTTTTTTGTAAACTCTTTACTGACAATTTTGAATACAGAACATAAAACAGATATGTATGGTATAAAGGCGGAATTATCTCTTACGAGAACTCTTCCAGTCAACCTAATAATGACATTTGGATTATAAATAAAGAAAAAGGTTAGAGAAAAAGTTACAAACACGACTTAACATATAAAGTGTACATAGTTTTAAAATTAATTATAGTTAAGAGAAAAAAAACTTATGGGACATAATGTCTAATAGACTTTCATAAATTAACACAAAAACTTGGACACTGTATAATAATGAACTACGCTAACGGTTGGGCATAGGGCAACCATCAATACCCGCCACGGGTTCCACAGTTAGGGTAGGTACAGCCATGTTTCTATTCTGACACATTTCAGTCGTGGCGAAGCGTTTGTGGTTGCGTCTTGGTCTAGCAAATCTTGACCAGTGGTTTCACTGTTTGTGGCATTTCACTTAAAGCTCCTCCGTCCCTAAAATTAGCAACTCGATTGACGATGTTTCGAACATCGAACGGAATAGCTTGGAAATAAAGTTCTTGTCAGCTCATACTGCAACGTGGTGGTTACGTCAATCGCTGCAGAAGAATCGTGCGAAAATTGTGGTTTTAAATTCATTATAAATAAAATTAGAAGAATTTTCAGAAAGTAAGAAAACAAAATGATTTTATATTGTTTTGGAACTTCATAAATTATTATAATATTTCATAAAAAAATCAATAGTTCTATGGTTACAACTAGAAAAAAAGGGTGCATTAGGACATTTTTGCTCTCGCTTTCCTGCAATTTGTGGGAGTGATTTCGTGAAATGGACGGAAATGTGTAACATGGGACGGAAATGTGTAACAGGAAGTCGCGAAAGCGCGGAATTCTACTTTACGAGAGTCTGACTCGCACTTGGTCGGTTTTTTTCGTTACTGTCAGATCCGCCACCCAGGTACAAAATCGTCATCAAATCTAACTAACCTAAAGTATTTTGTCACATGTTACACATCGTGAGTACTGTAGGTCTCGCTCGAATTTTCTTTTTCTTTAGTTCTGAGTATTTAAATAGCCCTGATTCAGGGTAGGCTCGAGCCCCTCGGTGGGGACGTATATGAGCTGTAATGATGATGATGATGATGATGATTTAAATAGAATGTGATAAAATCAAAATCACTTCTCATATCCTGTAAATTACAAAACTTTTTTTTTGATAAAGAAATCCTTAATCGAAGTAAAAAGTAGTTACAAAGTTGGTCGTCGGCGACAATATAAGCTCTAAGAGGCTCCCCTACCTCAAACGTTATTTTTTCCCATATATACTCATATTTGGTGGCGTCAGTCTTTCACCATCCACATGATTCGACAAAAGGCACTTCCTTTAAGTTTTTTGGCTATAATTAGAGTTTGGTAATGCTCTCGAGTGGCGACTGCACACCTGAAGACGTAGCGTAGGCAGGCCTTCCACTCGACGGCCGATGACATGGTGAAGGTGCAGGGAAGCCGCTGGATGCGGACAGTGCAAGACAGGTCGTTGTGGAAATCCTTGGGGAGGCTTCTGTCCAGCAATAGACATCTTTCCTTGTTTTAGCACAATGTTCTTCAGAATAAGCAAAATTGTATTATTTTCAGTTTTATCGAAATAGAAATTCAGTGTAACAACGCACTTAGTTCCAATTTCAAAATTACAGACTAATTTTAAGCCACTTAAGTAACTTAATTACCTACTACAGAGACTAAAACGTTCA
Source organism: Coleophora flavipennella (assembly GCA_947284805.1). Classification (NCBI taxonomy): domain Eukaryota; kingdom Metazoa; phylum Arthropoda; class Insecta; order Lepidoptera; family Coleophoridae; genus Coleophora; species Coleophora flavipennella. The sequence continues at coordinate 10,379,678 of OX369305.1, forward strand.
CTAGATATTATAATCGTTAAAGTTAATCCTTTCATTTAGTCCCGGTTCCTTTCCAACAATATAGTCTGCTTAAAAGGCTTTTTCTACTACGCTCTTGGTATTTGAACCACTACACAAATTTATTCATATATTTACACTACGCAAGTCACGCAAGTGTGTATTCGACACGAAGCGCGTAGGCATGCTTGATGATATGCCTATGTCACCTTTCAACAGGTGCAACAGTGTTAAGCGAAAGGAAGCAATGAAGGTTCCGAAAAATAATTTAAAGTAAGCTTTTGGAGAATTTAGTATGGGTATCAAGGTGGGAGATGAGGAGTACCTTTAGCGATGAGTTGTTAGATTTGACATGACAGAAAACCCACGAGCCTAGCGAGCATAGCAAGCGCGCCGCCGGGGCAATGGCGGCGGGGGAAACGCCAGAATGAAATTCCTCGTTGCTTTTGGAGAATTTAGTATTGGTATCAAGGTGGGGGATGAGGAGTACCTTTAGCGATGAGTTGTTAGATTTAACATGACAGAAAATCCACGAGCCTAGCGAGCATAGCAAGCGCGCCGGGGCAACGGCGGGCGGCGGGGGAAACGCCAGAATGAAATTCCTCGTTGCTTTTGGGGCACAGCAAAAAAATCAACATAATCGGAGTTTCAGTATTTATTCGGACTTTGTCATTTTTGCAACTTTTTTTTTATTATTATTTATTCACAATTGGTAAACCCTTGACAACTAAGTCGGTTTGATGTTCGTATACCTATTACGTGACATAACATTAGAGTCCTTATGGATTAGTTTGAGTGACAACCATGGAACGGTCAAGCTACACTTTTTACCAAAATGTAGAGTAATATAATGCTTTCACTGCTAAAAGTTATAAGATCTCTAAGAGAGTCAAGTCCCTAGCTAATTTCTAATTTGTGCTGCGCATCATAGCCCACGGAACTTGTCCCAAGTCAAAAGTATGTAGCTTTAAGTGCTCTTGACTGTACTTTTTTTTTATTATTCACAATTGGTAAGCCCTTGGCATCATCTCACCTGATGATAAGTGATGATGATGCCGAAGATGGAAGCCGGCTTACCAAGATTCCCCAACGCAATGGAGTACTACATTTATTACAATAATTAACAAAAACTACCTATAAGACCTGACTCTTCAAACTCTACATGTTGGTGAAAAGTGTAGCTTGGTCCTTCCGTGAATGTCGTACAAACTATTCCTTAAGGACTCTAATGTTATGTCACGTAATAGTTTGACGAACATCAAACGGCCAAGCCGTACCTTTTAACCAAGATGTAGAGTTTGAAGAGTCAGTTCATATAGGTAGAGTTTTAATTATTTATTGCAATAATTGTGGTAGAAAAGAGCATTTAAAGCTTTATACTTTGGACCTGGAACAGGCCTCGCTGGCTAGCTACGTACTTGGCTCTACTAGACATCTTATAACTTTTTAACAATGAAAGCATTATGAACTTGTGAGTTGGCAACCAATTTTACATGCAGTGTTTTTGGTGGGATTTCATTTCTTTTTGGTCGGAGGCCGTGATTTTTTTATTATTTTGGACTATAATCGTTTTATTTCACATATAAATAAATCTAAAACCATAAAAGCTAGATAATTCATACTGAATATGTTTATAATACATCTGCCAAGAAAATTATATCCTGTAAACTTCAGCTTTTTGATATCATCCGGACCGAAGCTATAAAGTTTCGGAATGTACAGACAAATATGCACCTCCTGTACAATGGGTTGGAGGGGAAAATTTTTAAGTTTTTTTTTAATTTTTCCGTTGTTTATATGCAATTTCTAGCTTAAATACCGAATTTCAGACATCTAGAACGTCAGAAATTACCCTAGAGGTTTGATGATCATCAGTAGTTAGTAACGATATTGACGTATTTCAGATGTCACTTAATCTGAAACCTTATGAGCTAAATAATTGATGCTTAGCAAGTTTAATACATATTTTTAGTAGACCTTACTTTCAAAATAGCAACTTTATAGCATTGCTAGCTTTGGCCCGCGGCTACGCCCACGTGGACATCGTTTTGTGACTGTCTTTGAGGGTGATTAATAAATTATGTAATTTCCCACCCCCTCAACCATCTTTGTGCAAAAAAATCACAACCTATTGTTGCTTTGCGATGTAAAAAAATAACAATAAAAACAGTATTTAGTTTTTTATGTCCTTCCTCATGACGCAGGCTACCTGCATGCCAAATTTCTTCAAGATTGGTCAATGTGTTGAAACGTGAAAAGGTAAAAAAACAAACAAACACATTTAGACATTTAAAATATTAGTAAGGATCCTAGCCGGAGCTAAGACGATTCGAAATCTTTGGATATGCACCCCCTATACGAGAAATTGGAGGGGAAAAGTTTCCGCTTTCTTATTTTTTCCGTTGTTTGTATGAAACTTTAAGCCTACATAGCAAACTTCAGTTTTCTACGACTTCAGGAAGTACCCTAGAGGTTTTGATGATATCAGTGGGTGAGTGCTGTTACGAAATCGACGTATTTCAGATGTTAATAAATCTGAAAACATAAAAGCCAGATAAATTATACTTAATATTATGTTTGATACGGAACTGAAACATGTTCGCTTACTATGGGCCTCATAAGAAGGCTCAAGGTCACCCAGGGCAATGGAGCGTGCTATGCTCGGAGTTTCTCTGCGTGATCTAATCAGAAACGAGGAGATCGTTAGGAGAACCAAAGTAACCGACATAGCTCTCAGGATTGCTAAACTTAAGTGGCAGTGGGCGGGGCACATAGCTCATAGAACAGATGGCCGTTGGGGCAGTAAAGTTCTCGAGTGGCAACCATGCACCGGAAAACGTAGTGTAGGCAGGCCTTCCACTCGGTGGACCGATGACCTAGTGAAGGTCGCGGGAAGCGGCTGGATGCGGGCAGCGCAGAACCGGTCGTCGTGGAAATCCCTGGGGGAGGCCTATGTCCAGCAGTGGACGTCCTTCGGCTGATATGATGATGTTTGATATGTCTGCCAAGGACACCATATCCTGAAAATTTTAACTTTCTAGCAACATCCGGACCGGAGCTATGACGGTAAGAAAATATCAGAAAAGAACCCTATATACAAAGGGTTGAAGAGGGAAGGTTACCAATTTTTTAATTTTCTCGTAGCTAATATGCAGTTTCCAGCCGACATCGACATACTAAATTTCAGTATTCAGAAAATACTTTAGAGGTTTTGATGATCATCAGTGAATCATGAAATCGACGTATTTCAGATGTCAATGAATCTGAAACCATAAAAGTTAAGTAATCGATACTTGGTACGTTTAATAAATCTAGCTAGTAAATGTAATGTCAGTACCCTGTAAATGCCAGGTTTCTAAAAAAAAGGAAGGTAGTGCTTATGAAGTAACTTATTCTTCTTCTTATCGTGTGACACAATTATCCGTGCTATCCAAGGGACAGACGGCGGTTGCCTAGTGTTGCTCTTAGCATCACCCGCGGTCATGTGTAGGGCATTTAGATTTGAACCTACGGACTTGTGCTACGCGACCTTCATACGCATCTGGAATCAGATATGCAGGTTTTCTTAAGATGTTTATCTACACCTTTAAATCAATCGGTAAGTGTATGTGCTTAAGTTTCGAAAAACTCATTGGTACATTGGCCGTCCCGATTTAAACCTGGGACGTCTGGTTAGGAGGACCGAGTCGTTACCGGTTGAGCCACAGACACTTTTGAATTGAAGTAACTAGTATCTCATCTGTGGTAGTGCCCCGTCCCCTTTGGCTCATCTTGGCAGGTATACTTAATTTTTAAGACTACCCTAACAGAAAGACCTAAATGGATCTCATCGGGATCAAGTTCTTTTTTAGGTTTCTCTAATCCATATAGTACATAGGATCGTTGTGTCCGTCTGTCATTTCATGTAAACGGGGTTGACTCATTTTTTGAGTGAAACTCCTCTCATAGGTTATCGTTATCTATATGTCGCAGTCATCTGGTTGAATCTGCTATTTGATTGAATGACTAGCGCGTTCATTGAATGACTAGGCCGAACGTTGATTGAACAAGCGTCACTCAACGTCCAACTAGTTAGCGGATTGTAACATAGCCCTTTGAACAGAGCGGACGTAAAATCAGACAGGTGATTGAAATTTAGTTCATAGTTATTGTTTAGTTTATTTGTGAGAACTAGGGCTTTGTAACTTAGTGTTTTTGTTCACATTGTGAACGTGTAATTCCATACAACGAAAAAGGGAGTTGGCAAAAATTAGATTTAAAAAAAAAACTGTAAATGAACGAGCGAAGCGAGCGATTTTAGGTTCGGTCAGGTTTAATTGATGATACAGTCAAATACAGTCCTTTCCCCCCCCTTCCATGGGTAGCAGAATGCTTCGTAGAAGAAGAAATCGTCGGTTTTTATTCGGAATATTCCACTTAACAACTTGGCTAAATGACGTTCAGTCAAGACGTTGAACGTTACATTCAACAGCCGAATTTGGCACCTCCTTGCATTGACGACTCTATATATGTATATCCTTTATTGTACACAAACATTTAAATGACAAGAACTTAGAGAGGACGTGTACAAAGGTGGACTTATCTCTATAAGAGATCTCTTCCAGCCAACCTTACCGGGTTGTAATAAAAACCGACGATTTCTTCTTCTACGAAGCATTCTGCTACCCATGGAAGGGGGGGGCCCTTCCATGGGTAGCAGAATGCTTCGTAGAAGAAGAAATCGTCGGTTTTTATTCGGAATATTCCACTTAACAACTTGGCTAAATGACGTTCAGTCAAGACGTTGAACGTTACATTCAACAGCCGAATTTGGCACCTCCTTGCATTGACGACTCTATATATGTATATCCTTTATTGTACACAAACATTTAAATGACAAGAACTTAGAGAGGACGTGTACAAAGGTGGACTTATCTCTATAAGAGATCTCTTCCAGCCAACCTTACCGGGTTGTACTTAAAACACAGTGAAACAAACCTAAATCGTTTGTCGCCACCCCGCCCTAATCAGACGATTAGGCAAGGCTCGGTGGGCCCTCCACGTGGATCCGGTTGGCAGGGCACTAGCAAAGGGATTTCTCAGAATGTGACGAAAAATGTTAAATGTTCTGAGTGGGCCGTCAGGTAAAGATATTGGATTTCCAAGAATTTCTCGTGTGTTTGTCATTATTCGTTTAGGATACATTGTGAAGCTGATATGATCATACAACCTAGTTGAGCGTGTAAAGTTATTTGTAATGAAAGACAACGTTTTTACTTTCGAGCGACTGAGGAGCGAGAGACGAAGGAGTAAGAAGAAGATATGGCAAAAAATGTAACTCAAGATTTTGAAGGGGATCGATCGTTTTACACTTCATCATCATCATATCAGCCGAATGACGTCCACTGTTGGAAATAGGCCTCCCCCAAGGATTTTCATGACGACCGGTTCTGCGCTGCCCGCATCCAGCGTCTTCCCGTGACCTTCACCAAGTCATCGGTCCACAGAGTGGGGGCTTGTCTATGCTACGTTTTCCGGTGCGCGGTCACCACTCGAAAATTTTACTACCCCAATGGCCATCTGTTCTACGAGTTATGTATCCCGCCCACTGCCACTTAAGTTTAGCAATTCTGAGAGCTATGTCGTTTACTTTGGTTCTCCTACGGATCTCCTGGTTTCTGATTCGATCACGGAGAGAAACTCCGAGCATAGCACGCTCCATTGCCCTTTGGGTGACCTTGAGCCTTCTTGTGAGGCCCATAGTAAGTGACCATGCTTCAGTTCCGTATGTCATCACTGGCAATACACACTGGTCGATTCGGTTTACACATAATACAATCCAAAAAAACTATACAAGAAAAAAATTATGTGAGTTTCGCCCGCCCACTGCTCTAGCGACTAAACTACTGAATAGGAAAAAAAATATATCCCTAGCTATTTTTTAAAATTTTTGGCACACTCCAAGACTTTGGGACTACACCAGTTTTGAAAGAGAGACGGTACACAGGTGTGTCAACACTAAAGACAACTCAGGAGCGCAGTTCTTCAGAAGTATGGCTGGGAATACCGTTATCTTGTCTTGAACTTATCCTTGAACACCTGACAATTTTACTAAATGTTCAATTTAAATCAATTTATTTTTAATAAATGAAATTACAAGTCAAACGTTTAATAAAATAAAGATGACCTTATAATAATTATGTTTGTTCATGTCAAATGTCGTTGTATGTTATGTTTTTATCATATTTTTTTCTCACTTCTAAATAAAATTTAAGACGAGCAAGATGTATTTTTATTGAGCACCACAAACTAAATAAATTTTAATTAGGTTTTTAAACTAAAATCGCATTAAAATAATTAAATTATTATTTATTTTAAACACTGTCAAATACCCTATTGTTAAATGTCTTCCGGTACACAGTGACAGTTCTCTAAATGTTATTTTTTATAATATGACTGTATCCGAAAATAACTCTTTAACTAATATATTTTACCTTTAATTATGATTTATTTCATTGTGTCACCGTGTTGTGTTTCCGTAATTTCGTTGTAATTAGGTTCTAGGTCACTTAAGGATGGGTCAATGAATTGCATGTGATAGATTATGATCTGAATGAAAAGCACTAATGTTGAATATTCTTGCAAAATGAATAATAATGTTGGTATAAAATTTAGGAATTTTAGAGATGTAAGTAGCAACATTCTACTCGTAGTAATGATTATGAATATTATTTGTAATGGCAATATTGTGTAAAATATAACAGTTTAATGTTATATTTATTTATTATCTGGAATATTGTGTCTTAGCGATTAGATACAATTAAATAAAATATTTTTATAAATAATCAACAAACTCAGAAGACAAAAACATAACATACATTGATATTTATATTAAGAAAATGTTAACTATTGTGTTTAATTTACTAGGTCTATGTTGGTTAGCCAATCATATTCGAGAACTTGGACAGTTGTCAGTTTGTTGTAACAATGTGTAGTGGACTCGATCAACATACATAAAAGGGGCTGTTATACCATAATCGGGACATTACGTGGGAGGCATTAGTCACGAGATAATCCAGTCAGTCGGTTCCACTGCAACCTGTATTCAATCCAGATAAGTACCTTAACCTGTAACCCTGTTTGATAAATTTTAGATAGTTTATTTAAAGATGATTGTAATAGACTTTAAGTATATTTCTTTCCTTGGGCTTAGTGTTTCTTCTCGCTTTGCTACACTTCTTGTAAAATATTGGGTATACAAGTTCCACGTGGTAGGAACTTGTAATATGTAATTAAAATATAAAACTCTGATTATTAAAAGAATTACATTGACTTATTATATTACCAGATATTTCTTCTTTTATTTCTTACAATTTAAATGTATGACCCTAATTGGATTAGTACCTTGAACTAAGTAGAACTTCTTTTCATAGATTTCCTGATGTAGGTTAAATTTACTAAAAAATAGTATTTAAAACTTCCTATAATCTATCACATGCAATAACCCATCAACTTAATTAAGACTATTTTTGGTATTTTTTTAAATTGGGCTAGAAAGCTTTGCCTTGTATACCACAGTTATATCTCTCCACACATCTTGTGTATCATGTAAATTTTCGAAAAACCTAAAAGAGGTTAGTTACAAGCTTGCATTTGAAAGTAATTTTAATTATTTCGCATTCCTCACAGCAAACCCTTTCATGTTAAACCCATATCATAGGAATGCATAAAAAATAACTGGTGCCTGCGCCATCTTCGGCAGTCCGCCATATTGCATTTAGAATAACATCACTTAGCTAACCATGCATTGTCATCCAAACTAAACATGTATGCAAAATTTCAGCTCAATCAAACAACAACTTAACTTACATACGAACATTGCAAATTACAATGCAATACAATATTCTTTATTGCATCACAAAATAAAAAAAGGAATTAGCAATATTGAAGAAAGCCTATACAATATGCGGCCTTATTGCTAGGTAGCAATTTCTTCCAGGCAAATTCAATAAAAGCTTGTAAATAATTACGCATAACTCTGAACACAGTTTCAAACCATGGCGAAACGTGACCCACGCCTCCTTCCGCAACTGTTTGCACGGTCTGAAATGCAACAATAATAAGACATCCGGACTATGCATCCGGCCCCTTACCACAGATTACTAAATAGTTACTTCCCTTACCTACTAACTCCTTCCAGTCCTATATATTTATCATAACAGGTGCGGCTATTTTTTTTCTTCTCTGTGGTGTAAGACAAGTTAAATATGGCTTGTCTGTGTATATTCAATTCAATTTAATATTCTTTATTTCATTACAACATAAGCAAACTGTATGGCAAGCCACACTAAACTATGTCGACATTTATTTATATTTTTTAATATAAAAACTAAATTAAAAAAAAGTAATGATTTTCATATATTCATGTTATTTAATTATTCGTAATACATGACAATTCAATAGCTCCAACTATTTAAGAGTAAATTGCAAGTTTCTATTTCATTTTAGGATAACTATGCAAAAAAAAAACCTCAGACCAATGGGTATTACTATTGAATAGTCAAACATAAGCAACTATGACGTGCAAAGTTTCATCAAATCGTTGAGAAAAAAAAGACAGTTTTTGTTGTATGACAGTTTTTCTACGGTTTGATGGTATGAAGAAACTTTTCATAATCCCTCTATGAAATGATTTAAAATTTGGTTCTAATCGCACTAAATATTTAGCCTCCAGAACAAAGCAACACGGACAGATGCAAGGACGCACGGACGGTCGGACGAAATGGGGATTTTCTGTTTTTCGGTATATGTTTATGATCATCATATCAGCTCATATACGTCTCCACCGAGTGGCTCGATCCTACCCTGAATTAGGGCGATCGGGCCTTGGTCCACCACACGGGCCCAGTGCGGGTTGGTCGACTTCACACACAACCTTCGAGTTTCTTCGCAGGCGTGTGCAGGTTTCCTCACGATGTTTTCCTTCACCGTAAGAGCGTCGGATAAACGTACTCGTACATATGAAATCGAAATTCCAAATCACATTGGTACGTGGCGGGATTCAGGAGGCAGCGGCTACGAGGGCGATAAGTAAAAAGAAGAAAACAAAAAAGTGAGTGTGTGGTTTTTTGAAACCACGGTAAAAGTGAAACTTTCCAGAGGAAGAAACGATCATGGCTGCTCTCGCTACGGTACAGAGGACGAAACGATCATACCGTCAGACGAAAGCGACCGTCACGCGACATGCAACACACAGACGAAAAAATTTGAGACGATGTAATAAAAGTTTCACTTTAACATAGAAGACATATAACTGTATTTTCTTTCATCATATCAGCCAAAAGACATCAACTGCTGAACAAAAGCTTTTCCAAGGATGTTGCGCGACCACTACCAGGTCATCGGTCCACCGAGTGAGAGGCCTGCCTAAGCTACGTCTCCAGGGTAGCAGTTGGCACTTAAAAATGTTACTGCCCCAATTGAATATTCTTGATTTTACAAATGTAATACTACTTCGGGCTTCTGCTCATCATACTGAACAAATTTTCCCAAAGATTCTGTTGTCATTTAAAAAAAAGTCAATTAACAACTTTGTACAGAGAACTTTTTTTTAATTGACTACCGTTCATTAGGTAAAGAAGGCCGGCCAAAACAGACCTGAAGCCATCTAGGGCGCGTCTAAACATTAGACATTCATGAAAGATAGATTTTTTATCTAAAAACCATTTTTTTAAAAAACAAGGCCATGGTTATTAGATAATTTGGATTAATTGTAATATTTTGGGCCAGGTATTCACATATACTTCAATTATTAGGTCGGTTACATTCCAAAGTTGAAAATCTGGCTTTGTCTAAAAAATACAATCATGCGGAGATCTAGAATGATCCTTTTTCTAAATTAATCACCGTAGATGGTTCTTGGACGGGGATTTTAGAAGTCAGGTCCACTGTGTACTACGAAAAATGACCACGTTCTTTCAGTTTTTTATGTAAAATTCCTAGTTAACGGGGCACACCAATTAAGTAACATCCTGTATACAGATTATACGAACTGAAGATCTAAACCAACCCCTAAATACTGGTAATACCGGAACAGCTCCAAACCAGTGTGTCAACTGAGAAATGCCTTGCATATCGACGCGAGGAGCAGGCATGGCGGGCTGGCGGGTCGGTAGAGCATGCCACGTGCCTCCGCCGACGAGCGGTCCCGAATTCCATTCCCAGTTCAGTCTGTACTGACTCCACTCACTATGCGGCAACGGGACCATTATAACACACACACACATTCATAAATACTTAATGGTGAAGGAAAATATGGCGAGGAAACTTGCACATCTGGAAACCATGTTACATGTATAAGGATTGCATTGCACACGTCCTAGTGTAAATCTATATGTCCTAAATAAGTGGCAATTGATGATACTAAGTGCATCGCCAGGCGACTTTCTTCTATCCCTGGTATAACACGATAAGAGAGAGAGAGAGAGAGAGATGGTCGAGTTACAAGTTTGAAAGTACGAGTACATTGCTTACCTTAACATTGGTACTACTAAACCACATGGTAACCGTACTATTTACTTTTAACTGGATTTGCAATTTACCTAAGGACATTAGTTCCGATTTTTTATTTAAAATATAGCGAGAAAGCGATGGATGCGGAAAAAAACGGCAAAGTGCGAATCGGACTCACGCATTAAGGGTTCCGTACCAAAACACATTTGTGTAAGAAAACCCACAAATATCGACGAGTATAACAAACGGGTTGAAAGATAAACGTAACTTTTTAGTTGAAAAATGTCCTTCTATACATCGATACAGGTCACAGTCAATTCTCCACCTTCCAATGTAAGTTTATAATTACAATAAAATACTCATAACACCCGGTAAGGTTGGCTGGAAGAGATCTCTTATAGAGATAAGTCCACCTTTGTATACGTCCTTTCTAAGTGTTTTTCATGTAAATATTTGTGTGCAATAAAGAATATATATAAAAATGTATGTGATAATACTACAAAGAAGAATGGCAAAGTGGGTACGCACATATTTAGACCTCCACTGATGACAGACTTATGACAGTTTTTTCGACAGTAAATACTTGTATTTCCAGTATTTTTTTCTATTTCTCAAGCTGTTGGGAGTAATTTAATACATACTGCTAAACTTTGATTTAAAACGATCAAAGATGACCTAATTTTTAATAGGTTATAATCAGCAGAGAGTAAGAAGCTAGTGTTTTCGGGATTTTTTTTATTTCCCTAGCTGTTGGAAGTAATCATACAAATATTGCTTAACATAATGTCATTAATGATTTAAAACTATCAAAGATGACCTAATCTTTAATAAGTTTATAGTGAGAGTCAAATAAAGGGATTCTCTAAATATATTTTTTTTCTATGCTAAGTTTTATTGTCACTACACTTGTCTACTAATCCCATGTGTTTAAAAGTAGTCCAATTAAGAAAAACACCATGGACCATTTCTTGATATCTCTTTATCTCTTAGTTATAGAAATAGTCTGTAATTACTTTTTTGAGTCTATCCAATACCTACTAATTGCAAGCATTTTCATATCCCGTGGGTAAGCTTAAGTAGGATACCCAAGATGTATGTAATTTCTCCATTCTTCTTTACAATTTTCGCAATTTTCCTTTACTTGTGCTGTAAGACCTTTCTACTTGCCAAATCTCATGACTTTAGGTCAACGGGAATTACACTACAAGTGTAGATTTTTATTTAATTACAAGTATCAAAATATGTGTGACATTCTTCGGCTGTTAGGATGATTAAAATATATAAATGTGACGAAGTCAATCGTTTTGGCTTATATTCGATCTGTTTTGTATTTTCTCCTTTATAAATTGTTTTTATTATTGTTTTCTAAATTTGACTTTTCAAACTGTCTTCGTCCTCCCATCACCATTTTTTGTTTTTTATATCTTTCACATTATTATATTTTTGGTGGTAAAACATATTTTTGTTTTACCATTTTTTGTTTTGTTCATTTGGACCCTACTACAAGTCTTTTAATAATTTATTTGTGCAGCTCAGACGCGTTTGGGGGGGCTCGTCGAGGCCGCATAAATGGCCGTATCTTATTTAATTTTGACTCAGAGCTTGTTTTTTTTTACAGATCTAAGGGACCGTAGACGTATTTGAAATTAATTTCAACTTGATATATCCACGCGTTCCTGAGAAAAATGGTCTTGACAGACTGACTGACTGATAGACAGACGGACAACGAAGTGATCCTATAAGGGATCCTCTTTCCTTTTCCTACGGAACCCTATAAAAATAGTATAGAGCGGAGTAAAGTGGTCTTTGGCATCATCTCACCTGATGGTAATTCACGATGAAGCCGAAGACGGAAGAAGACTTAACAAGATTCCCTAACACTGTTTTTAAGGGGAACTAGCTATCTATCTTCATGCTGAAATAAATCAATGCTATTAATGTTTATGTTTGGCAGTAAGACTTAGATAAGATAATGAATAAGGCAGTTGAACTTAGAAAATGCCCTACCACAAACCAAAATGAGTCTTACAAAAGGAGACCCTGTCTGGAATCGAACCGAAGACCTTCTGATGTAAAGCTAGTATACTCAAAGAATTCAATGATTTTTATGTATAACTTTTCGTGTCTGTTTTCATGTTCTAATGACATAATCAGATTTCTTCAAGGATTGAATTTTGACATTATTAACTAATGATTGTTTATTTCTTGATTTTTCACAAATGAAATTATGTTATTATTATTTTATGACTATCAGAAAGAGTTTAATTTGCACCTATTTTGAATAAATACCTTGAGTCTTGAATCTAGCGGATTCACCACTACACCACGGAGGCGGCTGAAATTCTCATTAGCCAAATACACGGACCCAGCTCAAACCCCATCAGACAGTCTGAATGTCCAAGATAAATAAACGAAACAAAGTAACAATTGCATAGATCCCTTTGTACTTAAGACAATAGCCCTTATCAAGTGTGGCCATAGATATATAAATAATTGACTAGGCTAGAGGAAGCCTAAATTTCGCAATTAATTTAGAATAATGTTATAATAGGGTCGTTATTTGGACGTCGTTATAACGTCCTTCTGAAATAGTTGGAAAATAAAAATAACTGGGGCTTCCGATAGGCTCATGATAGAGCCTGAATGATTCCCCTATTATCAGGTTTTGACTTGAATAAAAATAAAACTGTATTTTTTTTTCTCGTGCTCTCTTTTATGTTTTTTGTTTGAAATGAATTTGTATCATTGTTTTACTTGTGTGTTCGTACGGAACCTTCGGTGTGCGAGTCCGACTCACACTTGGCAGGTTTTTTTGAATACCATCATATCAGCCAAAAGACGTTCACTGCTGAATAAAGGCCTCCCCCAATGATTTCCTCGACGACCGGTCCTGCGCTGCCCGCATCCAGCGGCTTCCCACTACCTTTACTTGGTGGTCAGTCAATCGCGTGGGAGGCTTGCTTTTTTGAATATAGGCCTCGACTCCGCACGTTTTCAAGTCACATGCATCCAGCACCTTCCTGTGAGCTTTACTATATCATCAGTCCAACAATAGTTCCGGTCCGCGCCTTATAGAGGTTAGGCTCTATTGAGACCGAAATGGCAACGGCCCGCAGCGAAGCGACGACTAGTTTCAATGACAAAGTATTATAAACTTTGTCTAAAATACATAAAGCATAAATTCACCGCAAACCTACCCGCGCTCCCAGGCACTCTGCTTACCCCGCCCCGTGACAAACGGCGGCGGCGGCACGAATACGACGCGACCCACTCTGTCGGCAGCTACCGACCGCTGCCGGCCGCTACCATTTCGGTCTAAATTGAGCCTTGTGGGTTTTACCACTAACCCTACAACCATTCTCCACTAATCTTGGCTAGTAACTATTATCTAATCTGTGTCTTGGCCCCCGCGTGTGGTGTATGGCCTTACCTTACCGAGTTTGGAAAGAGACCCATGCATCAGCACTAAGAACGTTGTTGTGGGTTTTACCCCGACTGCGCCAGAAGGTGGGATACGTTTTTTTTGATGGATTTTGGAGTGCAAGGTCTCGTTAGATTCGTCTTGATCCCGTGAATACCCAACTGACTAAAAAAGAGGGGTTTAGTTTTATGCAGTTGAATTTTTAATTTTTAATTAATTCATTTTTGTAGTTAACGTATGATACTGTCGCAAATATTAGTATAAGTCTTTGGACTTACGAACAGTAACGTTAAAGTTTTGCGAATTAAGAAAGTACAGATTTTTACTGAAAATTAACGTTACGATGTATTTTTGCGTTATCTATCAGTGATAACATGACGCCTATTAATAATCAGCCTGCTTTAACATGTGATGATGATGATGACCATCAGCAAAAAGACGTCCACTACTGGACAAAGGCCTCCCTCGAAGTGAGGAGTTTTTCTGGAATCGCCACGTATGCCATGCGGGTTGGCGATCGCAAGTGTGCATGTGGTGGCACAGTACACGGAAAGAACGCTGCTGCCCATTCTCCGTTTTTTTTTCCTTAGTCGTCTTTTAAGACACTCCCGGGAAGAGAAAGGGTGATACTATTCTGCAACAGGCCAACAGAAACAGATAACGTCTATAATTATCTATACTTCAATTCAATATACTTTATTGCATAACAACATTAAAGGTATAATATTACTTCTCTGTTACTATAATTGGAAACGCTCAATACGCTAAAAACCGATTTCCATCGCAAATACTTAGTTCAATTTTGCATTGTTGTTTTTAGTTTTTTGATAATTTTAATAAAGTACTACACGGATTTTGCTAAAATTTGCACGGGACCAAATTGACAGCATCGAATAAGAAAGATGAGAAAATCCTAAAAACTTTTAGGTACAAGTTTTTGATCTTGCATTGTCACGCGATATACATATGCGTATCGTAGACAGGCCTCCCACGCGGTGGACCGACGACCTGGTGAAGATCGCGGGAGGTCGATGGATGCGGGCAGCGCAGGACCGGTCGTCGTGGAAATGCTTGGGGGAGGCCTTTGTCGAGCAGTGGACGATTTTCGGCTGATATGATGATGATGATAGGTCAAGGGGTATCTCAAACGACATGCTTGTCCGGTAGTTGTTTGGAATACATGGGTACGCGACCCCAGCCTCCTCGAGCCACTACCACTTTTCATCATCCATAGTGATAGTGTCCCTTACACATATTCCTTCCCCATTTACCCTAAATTTCCTATCCCAATCCCAGATCCTTCCCTATCCTGCGCCAGCTAAAGGTGTGAGGAACCGTGCCGATCGGCGTCTGGCCCAGGGCGCGTTAATGTCTGGGTCTTGAACGGTCCCCTCGGGGATTTCGGCGACACCCCGTTGTATCCAGCCTGGCTGCGTGCCTAATATTTAACTCGTGGGAACGCTATGATGTCTAAAAACTATTATAATCGAAATGGCGGCGATGTGGGAGTTCGCAACCCATCACGTCTCGTTCCCGGCGGGCGCGGAAAGCGGCCCACAGAGAGCCGCTTTGCTACGATGAATGTCAGGGGAGGAATGGAAGATAAAATAGATGAAGTATGTCAGATGATGGATGAAAGACATTTAGATGTTTTATGTGTGACTGAAACAAAGCGGAAAGGAATTGACTCCACAAAACATGGTACCTATACAGCGTATTGGTCTGGGGTACCCAATTCCAGCCGAGGCTGCAAAGGAGTTGGAGTTATTCTGTCTGCACGAATGGCTGAGTGTGTGATTGAGTATGAGTGTATGAATTCTAGACTTCTCTGGATCAGGCTGAAAGTTGGACTGACTCGCATATTTATTCTGGGTGTTTATGCACCGAATGATGTGGGTCCAAATGCGTCTACCAAAGCTAAAAACAAAAATGATGATTTCTGGAATAGTGTGAGAGATACTTTAAAGAAATGCAAGGTAAATGAAAGAATTATCATGCTAGGGGATTTTAATGGATGGGTAGGAACGAAACGGGATGGATATGAGAGAGTGATTGGAGCCTTTGGTGATGAAAGAATTAATGAGAATGGGAAAAACCTGCTTGATATATGTTTGGAGTGGAATCTTTGCGTGTCTAACACAATGTTTAAACATAAAAAGATCCATATGTACACGAGAGAAGTAGGCTGTATAAGGACTATGATTGATTTTGTGATAGTGGATGAACGACTGCGAAAAAATGTTCTGGACACTCGAGCGTACCGTGGTGCAGGAATATATACTGACCACTTCCTGGTGATATCCCGATTAAGTGGTCTCTTCAAGCGATGGCGGCACAGAGTACGCGAACAGGCTAGTGTTTTGGAAAGAGTAAAAGTGGAAAATTTGCAAGACGACAGTGAGCAAGAAGAGTATTATGAAAAGTTAAAAAATAAATTTGAAGATCTGGATGAAATAAGTGAACTTGATGATCTTTGGAAGTCATTTAAAGAAGGTATTGTGAATGTTGCTGTAGAAGTGTGTGGAGTTTCTAAAAGGAGAAAGGGTAGCAAGCAGAAGAGTGCATGGATGGATAAAGAGGTGCAAGAAGTGGTAGGTAAAAAGAAAAAAGCTTGGTTGGATTGGCTAGCAACTAAAGCTAATCAAAACGTGCAAAAGGCGACGAATGAAGATGTAACAGAAGCAAAAAAGGAGTATGTGAGGCTGAAGGATTTGGTAAAGAAGACAGTTACAAGAAAGAAAGATGAGAGAAAAGATGAGTTTGATAGAAGGCTTTCTGATAATTTCAGGACCAATATCAAGGTGTTCTGGAAATGCATAAGATCAGCCCGAGGAAAAACGACCACTTCGGAGCTCAGCAAAATCAGAAGCCATGATGGATGTATTGTAAAAGGAGAAGTAAATGTGTTGAAGAGATGGAAGGAATATTTTGAAAGCTTGTTTGAAAAGGAGGATAAGCGAACAAACGTGCCAGTAGCGTCAGTGGAAAATGTGAATGATAATGATGAAAGTGATATAAGTATGGATGAGATTGTGAACGCGATGAAAAGCATGAAATCAGGTAAAGCTGCAGGGTATGACAGGATATCAGTCGAGATGTTGAAAGCTGGAAAGGGCGTGGTAGCCAGTCAGCTGTACCGCCTTTTCAACTTGTGCTGGAGAAACAGCCGAGTACCAAAAGACTGGTGCAAGGCTGTGATTGTGCCGCTCTACAAGGGAAAAGGGTCACAGCAAGACTGCAAAAATTACCGCGGTATAAGCCTTCTCAGCGTCGTCGGCAAATTGTATGCTAAGGTTCTGATTGAAAGAGTTGTGAAAGAAACTGATGAGAAGATGTGGGATGCACAAGCAGGATTCCGAAAGGGCATGGGATGTACGGACCAAGTCTTTTCCTTGCGATGCATAGCTGAAAAATTCTTGGCTAAAAGCCAAAAAGTCTATTGCGTATTCGTGGACTTGGAAAAGGCCTATGACCGTGTGGTGAGGGATGAATTGTGGTCAGCTCTGTCTGTGCATGGGGTGAGCAGTGGACTGATTCGAGCCCTGAAATCTCTATATAAGGATTCCAGGGCTTGTGTCAGGATCAATGGGGCGTACACTGAATGGTTTGACATCAATAAAGGTGTCAGACAGGGATGTGTTGCGTCACCATGGCTGTTCAACTTATTCATGGATAGTTGCTTGATAGATTTGAAAGATAGTGAAAGTGGTCTGAGAATGGATGGGTTAATCGTCAAATGTCTTCTGTATGCTGACGACCAGGTAATTCTTGCGTCGTCGGCTGAACAGTTACAGGAGATGGTGACTATTATGTATGAAGCTTTGGAGAGAAAAGGAATGAAAGTAAATGTAAGTAAGACGAAAGTCATGGTTTTAGAAAGAGATGAACAAATGACAAAGTGTGATATTTTGATTGGAAGTGAAAAAGTGGAGCAAGTGAAAGAATTTGTGTATCTGGGGTCAATGTTTACTAGAGATGGACTGTTTGAGAGTGATATTGAAAGGAGAGTGACTGCTGGGAATATGGTAAATGGAGCGATGCACTCCTTTATGAGTAGCCAGAAATTGTCCAATAAGGCCCGTCTGGCTGTGCACAGGGGAGTTCTTGTTCCTACTCTGGTTTACGGAAGTGAAAGTTGGGTATGGCAAAAGAGGCATAAGAGTAGAATAAATGCAGTTGAAATGAGAGCATTGAGAAGTATGATTGGTGTGAAACTTTGTGATAAGATTAAGAATAGTGTGATAAGGGAACGTTGTGGTGTGAAAGAAGATGTAGTGACAGTTATTGAGAAAGGCATGCTCCGATGGTTCGGTCATGTAGAAAGGATGAATGATAGAAGATTAACTAGGCAGATATACAAGGCGAGTGTGAATGGTAATACTGGAAGGGGTAGACCTAGACGTACGTACTGCGACCAAGTCGAAGACGTATTGAAGAAGTGTCAGGTCAAGAGTACCCTAAACCGACGAGCTTGTATGAAAAGATTGATGAATGTAGAGGAAGCAAGAGAAGTATGTCAGGATCGTAGCAAGTGGAAAAATGTGGTCTCTGCCTACCCCTCCGGGAAAGAGGCGTGATCTTATGTATGTATGTATGTATGATACATATGCATACAAAATTTCAGATCAATCGGAAACCGGAAAGTGGGTCAAATTTAACTTGCAATGTTTCATTACAGACACCGGGACAGGGAAAATTAGGAGAGAACTGTAAAAAATAATCATGAAAATCTGTTCACAATCTGCAAATATATCGCGTTAGAAACATACATTTGAATTCATAACTTCCCTCTTTTAGGAAGTCGGTTAAAAATTAGTAAAGCCTAGCTAGGCAACAGTAGCAATTCAACTTCAAAATTAGGAAAACCTTTTTCTTAAATTTGAACAAAAATATCAATTACCGTTGAAATGCACAGTTTAAAAGTCATTAAATTATTCTATGCACTCGTGTCCTAGAGGATGTGAACGCATCCTTACCATTCCTTAATATTTATATGATATTTGCCACATCTCGCCTTTTGCACGTGTACCTACATCTACGAGTGTATTGAATGTGACTTTCAAAATTAAATGACAGAGTTCAAAGGCCTGACCTCCAGAGCGCCGCCGCCAGCCAGCATACTTGGCAGTTTGCAAGAACAACAGTCTTATCAATTGGCCCTTAGAATTTAAGGATTTGCAGATTCGCTAGGTTTTAGCTCAGAGCTGAGGGCTGGAGCACTTAAATGTCATCTTTTTGCTTGATTGTTTCAAATCTAAATGAAGCCATAAGCCCTTATGACGTAACCTACTATGGTATTTACATTCAATAAGTGTGTGTTAACTTCGGTTATGTGTGGTGTGAACGACATACATTTAACTAAACCTTCTTCTCATGTAAGTGACATTGTCTTTTATGAGAAGAAAGTATCTTTGAATCTAAATTCTTATCTAAGTTTTGCCGCCAAACATCAGTGTTAAAAGCATTGATGTGTTCCGGCTTGAAGATAAGATAGCCAGATCCCCATTGCGTTGGGGAATCTTGGTAAGTCCGCTTCCATCTTAGGCATCATTGTCACCTACCATCAGGTGAGATGATACCAAAAGCTTATCAATTGTGGATTTAAAGAAATGCTTATTTTACACTCAACCGGTAGGTACGTATTTATTTTGCCGGTATACTTCTCATGGTTTAAAAAACGGTTTACGTGAGTTGTTTCAGATATAACACATGCTAGTAACACACTTTATTGAACCATTTATCTCACATAACTGACCTGGTGGTACAATGGTCAGCTTCTGTCTGCTGGGTTAAGGGTCGTCACATGGAATCCTTTTTGGGGCCAGATGACTGTGTGTGATTTGTCTTTAATTCATCATCATATCAGCCGAAAGACGTCCATTGCTGGACAGAGGCCTAAAATCCTAAAAAGCTTTTTGGTACCTTGATTCTACGTCCAAAGTTTGTCATCAGATCAAATTCAAAATAACAACCTTTTTTCACCTAATACGGCTTCATTACAAATTTCATTTCAATCAGACCCCTGAAAGTCACTCTAAAATCGACTGCAAGATTTGAACTAAACAAACATAAATACATACATATATTGAAAGTTAATTAAAAGCTTTTAAAAAGTACACATCTGCAAGGGCATAGCAGAAATATTCTTTTAACTAGAATATGGGAAAATAAACGCAACAATAGCCTTAAAGCGAGGCATTGGAAACCTTGGTCGCAGGGATCTCGATTTATCTCAGCAATTACAAAACATAATAGAAGTGATATTTTGTAACCTGATTCTCCATTTCAATGACCTTATTTTATTAGTTGCAGACACGATTCGGTAACTTTTATCACAGAAAAAAATATATCAAAGGAACCTTTTTTAAAACACAAATTTGCATTCTTCAGGCAAACCAGTCCGATTTAGTACCTATATATATTTTCTTAGTCGATTAGTCTAGCTAGACACACACTTTAATATGCCAGTTGTATATTTTTTAATTATTTATAGTTTTTAATTGAAACGAAAAAACATTGAATAAGTGCAACAGTGTGGTTATATTATTTACTCTTTACACATAAAGAAAAAGACAAAGACAACTGTTCCAATCAATGCTTCGCCTTAACTCATCGGTATTATCCACAGATAACAGAAACTAAAGGTACATCTAGATCTCGATCATCTAGATCTAGATCTCTATGGTATTATCACTAACATCCCTATTGCGTGTTCGAAACTCTTACAGTTATTTCCATTTCCATTTCCTGAACCTCAAACACCCAGCAAAACTACCTAGACCAATATAATTTTGTAAAATTGAATAATGTTTGTAATATTCACATACACATAAATCCAACCTTTCGAATGTAGTCTGCATGCGAGTTAGGGGCGCCCCGGGCGCCGGGCGCCAAATTGAGGCGAAATTGACAGACGGCCGGGGGCGAACGCCGGTGCCGGAAATCGAATCCGCTACCCTCCGGACACCTGCCCGGGACAGAATCGCTGCCAGAACTGATCACGTAACTACGTGCCGCAAAACAGCCTATCGAATACAAATAAAAAACGGTGTATGAAAAAGTCATGTGATTGTAACTTTAAAATTTTACCAAATATATTTGGGAAAGAGAATGTCAAAACTTATTTTTTTTATTTTTCTGCCTGCATGTTTTAATAAACTGAACAGCCACGATTTACATATATTTTCAATATATTATTATAGCGTAGTCGGGCATTCACAATTAAAAAACCGGCCAAGTGCGAGTTGGACTCGCGGTGCGAGGGTTCCGTACCACCACACCTCTCCACACAACTATGGCAATGATATCTATTCACATGACAAACAAAAGACAAAAACGCGAGCAACAGAAAAATACTACTAGTGCTATCTAGTGGTGTTTTAGTGAAATATTTTCCGTAAGTGAACGTATTATATTGAGTTAACCACTTTATTTTAAATTGATAGAATTCTTATAGGTTTTTCGGTAATTTACATGCAATTAACTATATTTTGCATTTTTTTCAAAATTTTAGGCTCAGAAGTATCGGAGATAAAAGTCAATTTTCGTCGTTTTTCGTGAATACAATTAAAACTAATTATTTAACATAAATAACAAAAATATATTTCATTTGTTATATAAGGTTTTCAAAACTTTTTTTTAAATTCCCTAATATTTTTCTCTTGAAAATGACACTTATTTAAAAAAAATATCTATTTATTTTGCACATCTGTGTTTGGGTCATAGGATTACACCATCCTACAAAATTTCACCTGATTTGGTCCAGTAGATTCGGAGCAAATTGGCTGTGACAGACGGACGGACAGACAGACAGACGCACGGGTGATCCTATAAGGGTTCCATTTTTTGTTGTTTTACGGAACCCTAAAAATAAACATTAAATTACTTGAGAACTTTACTGCCCCAACGGCCACCTGTTCTACGAGCTATGTGCCCTGCCCACTGCCACTTCAGTTTAGCGATTCTCTGAGCTATACAGTTACTTTGATTCTCCTGCGGATCTCCTCATTTTTGATTTGATCGCGTAGGGAAATTCCGAGCATAGCTCGCTACATTTCCCTTTGGGTGACCTTGAACCTTCTTATGAAGCCCATAGTATGCGACCATGTCTCAGTTCCGTAAGTTATCACTGGCAACACACAAGATAGGCAGCAATGAATAGAGGTACCTTATAATAAGTACTAATATATCGATGAAAAAAAATTACAAATGATTTGGATTGTGTGGAAGCTACCTTAATCAAATAGTAGTAGGCTGTACAAAGGTATAAGTTTAGTAACGCAGAGTTTCACCAAAATCGCTAGGGTTATTTTTGATTTAAAAAAATAAGTCATGAGCCTTTAAGTCTTACTAGTTGTGGATTTAACAAAAACCCTAAAAAAAATCAAGTTATAAAAAATTTTGAGAAAACGCTTGGAGATATTAAATACCTACTACTTCCCAAACCCAAATTTTATCAAAATCATATTTTTAAAGTGGGATATTTTTTTGTAAAACGGGAAAACTAACGAAACAAATATTATTGAGTGTGTAGATATTGTATGAATGTTCGATTGAAGCTCAAAAACTAGTGAACTGATTTAAACAAATGAGGTAGCAATAGATCGTGTAAAACGTCTCCAAAGTCAAAATATTTATTAAACACAATTGTTCGTGTAGGTTCTTTTTATTTTCTTCATTTTTACTCGACTACAAAAAAAGAAAAATATATGTATGTATGGATGTTCATCTGTTTCCTCGTATAAACCACGTAACCGATCTTGACAAATGTGGTATTATTGAATTTGTGCCATCACTCCGCGTGTCATATGAAATGAAATGATCTTTATTCGCCTTGAATTGGGTAACATTACATGGAGGTACTGCATAAAATTAGAGCGCCAATTCAGCCATAAAATATAGCATGCAAACATTATATAACACATTTTAGATAACATTTAATACTATTATTATTCACATATACGAGTAGGTATCATATTTATTTATAAAACTAGATTTACAATTTATGTTCTAGAAATTCTTGAATTGAATAAAAATTACGCTGAGACAGCCATCTATGCAAGCTAGTTTTAAATTGAGTCAAGGGTAACTCGCTCACATTTGCTGGAAGTCTGTTATAGATTAACCTGCACATCCAGTAACAATTTTTGGTATATCTAGTAGTTTTAGGAATTTCATCATGGACTAAGAATTCCGGAAATCGTCTACTTCTTGGCACTGTGTCCTTTGCCTGTGTGTAAAAACTGGACTGATATTGTTTTACAAATTTTGCACATTCAAAAACATACAGACATGGGAGCGGTAGTACCTTCAGCGACTTAAACAGGGGTTTGCATGATATATCAGGAGCAACGTTACAAATTGCTCGGATGCACTTTTTCTGTGCAATAAATGCCTGAGAGATATCAGTACTATTACCCCAGATTATGATACCATACCTTAATACAGATTCAATATAAGCGTAGTATGCTGTCATAGCTGTATGTCTACTTGCAATTTGCGTCAACTTATACAAGGGGAAAATAAATCTATTAATTTTACTACAAATCTTCTCTATGTGACCCTTCCAATTTAGTTTTTCATCAATTACTATGCCAAGAAATTTTGTAGTTATTTCCCTCGAGAGAAGTTCATTTTTGTAATTTATAGAAAAAACTTTGTTATAATTATTAAAATTTATGTACTTTGTTTTATTTATATTTACTTTTAAATTATTATTATTAAGCCATTTTATTGTTGTGCTCAATACATTATTTATGTCAATTTCGTGTTGTTCCCATGTCATAGTTTTATTCGTTGTCACTACAATTGAAATATCATCCGCAAATAAAACACTATCATGCTTCGTCATTTTTGACAAGTCATTAACATAAACTAAAAATAACAGAGGCCCAAGGATACTACCCTGTGGAACCCCAAATAGATTTTGTCGAAATTCAGAACGAAAAGTCAAGCATGTATGTTTTTTGTTAATTTTTTGCACCTCAACGCATTGTAGCCTATTCTGCAAATATGTTTGAAGCCAATCAAGGGCTGGCCCCCTTATTCCATTGTGATGCAGTTTACAAAGTAGTATTTCCTGTGAAACAAAGTCAAACGCCTTTGACATGTCAAAGAATAACACAGTTGTATGTGATTTTTTGTTGGTACTTTGTAAAATCGTCTTTATTAAAGAAAACGTTGCCAATGACGTGGATTTTTGTTTTTGAAAACCAAACTGATTTTTATCAATAACGTCATATTTAGTAAAAAATGCCATAAGTTTTCCATGCATAACTTTTTCAAAAATTTTTGAGAAAACTGGTATCAAGGTTATTGGGCGATAATTTTCCCTTAATGTCTTTTCACCTTTTTTGTGAAGTGGTTTAACAACAGATAACTTAAGTTTGATAGGATATTTAGCATAAAAAAAAATATCATGGCGGATTTTATAAGTGAATAAAACAACAACATTTTTTTTCTTTTATATATTCATATCATGTTTGGTATCAAAAGAAAGGTCTTTCAAAAGAAGGACGAGCAGTTTCTAAATAAATACATTAATTATGTAAATATTTTTAATTTCGTAGCAAACACAACTCACAAGCGATGTTATGAGACGGCTCAATGTACGCGCGCTACAATCAAGCGACACGACACGCGACCTCGGGTAGCGAGATGAGGTGGCTTTAACCTCTTAGCACAAAAAATATGGAAATTAAATAAAAGTTAAAAAAAACTAAAAACTCGACTACGGAAATAGTTTCCCGCCTGAAATCATAACCGTTATTTTTCCCTTCATCTGGGGTAATAGCCGTAGTCGCAAGCCCTATTATTAATCAAAGGTTTTTTTTTTAACTTTTATTTATTTATTTTTCTTCTTAATTAAAAATAAAATAAGACGCACCTCAATAGTAGCACCAACAACCAAATTCACAGATATGGCTTTAAAGGTCATTTAAAATATCCTAAATAATATGATTATTAAAAAGATCTCATATATTTTTTTGTGTGTCATAATTAACTTTGCTATCCAAGGGATAGACGGCGGATGCCTGGTGTTGCACTTAGCATCACCCGTGGTCGCGTGTAGGGCATTTAGATTTACACCTATTGACGCGTGCAACGCGACCTTAATACATATCTGGAATCAGATGTGCAGGTTTCCAGGTTTTATGATAGTGTAATATCCCCTTTAGATAAAACGCTATTAAAAACCGTCAATCGTCAAACTTATTCATACCTTCTCGCAGAGTGCGGTCAACCAAGTTTTTACGGTCACTTACAACCTGCATCTCGCTCCCCCATCCCCAAACCACATAGACGGGAGAGGGAGGCAATAGTTTCCGATCGATTGACCGCAAAATCAGCTGACGCGTCCGTTGACTCGACAGCGCGTTAACAGTCACTGCCCATATAATAAGGCAACTACCCATACACCACGAGCACTGACAATATTATAAGACCGGTGCCAATATTATGCGCCCGATAATATTGTTAATGCTGCCGACATCGTAAACTAAATTTGCTTGAAGGTTTTAGGTGCAACGGATGTGGGTGCATCGGATCGTACTTGCGTGGTCGGGTTAAACACACAAGTTAACTTATCTCGATGGGTTTGACTGTTAGTGGCATTTATTTCGATCGTTTCCATGCTTGACAAGTCACGTAAAGCCGATGGTGCCGATTGCTATTATCATCATCGTCATATCAGCCGATAATGATGATGCTCTGAATGTGCCTTGAACAACTTCTGACAGTGGTGTTCGCCACTAGCCCTACAACCTTTACCAACACGGACTTGGACCCCGTGTGTGCTGTATGGCCAAAGTACCTATACATATTAGTAGTAACATACAGTATGGACACTCCCTGCCGCTCTCTAGAGTGGGACCTCACCCCCTCGTCTCCCAGGTTGGTTCAGATTGGTTACAGTTTGGTTGTCGACGTTACAGGATTTCGCCACCATTTTGTTTGTTCCGTCATTCGTTTTTTGAAATGTCATTTCTGGCCCGTTGTATGAAGTGTCCAGGGTGTGGTATGGCCTAACCATATGGAGATTCAGCAGATTTTCCTAAAATGCTCTTCAGTAACTGCTAAAATAACTTTGTCCTTTAAATTATAGCTACACCAGATATTTCTCGCGTCTTCACCCGCGTGGATAACGTTTCTATGACTTTTCGAAGGTGAGCAGTGCTCGAGCCGCAAGCGGCTCGCAAGCGTGGAAAAAAGTAGCCTATGTATTAATCTAGGTGCTATTCTGTCTACGTACCAAATTTCAGCCAGATCCGTTTAAAAGTTTTGCGTGAAAGAGTAACAAACATACATCCATACATTCTTACAAACTTTCGCGTTTATAATATAAGTAGGATTTATTTTGGGGAATCTTGGTAAGCCCGTTTCCATCTTCGGCAACATCGTCACTTACCACCAAGTGAGATGTTGTCAAGGGTTTACCAATTGTGAATAAAAAAAAGACTACAGAACCTTTTTTTGCGCGTAGGCCGATACGCACTTGACCACATTTTTTTTCATTCGACAGAGTAGATATGCCTTCAGGGTATTTGTATAGACCTTTAGTCTTCGTAATGTTTTTTTATAAAAAAAATTATTAGGAGAACACAAACGGCGTATAATGTACACTGTACAGTGATACTTAAGAGATTATATTCATACAGAAAGGTACGTTTTATACATTCCAACCACGTGTTCCACAAACATTTTTTTTTATCCACAACTGATAAGCCTTTGAAATCATCTCACCTTATAGAAAGTAACGAAGATGCCGGAGATGGAAGCGGGCTCACCAAGATTCTCCAACGCAATGGGGAACTGGCTATCTTATCTTCAAGCCGGAATACATCAATACTGTTAACATTGATGCTTGGCGCAAGACTTAGATAAGATGGTGGTAGCTAGCCAGGCGACCTTAGAAAATACCCTTCCACCAACCAAACCGATTCATCTAAAGTTAACCCCGACGGGAATCGAACCTGCGACCTCCTGCTGTGAAGCGAATGGACTAACCATTACGCCACGGAAGCGGTTAAAACTACATTTAAAACTATAAGCCTACTTATCAGTCTACCGCTATCATCATCATCATCATATCAGCCGAAGAACGTCCACTGCTGGACAAAGGCCTCCCCCAAGGATTTCCACGACGACCGGTACTGCGCTGCCCGCATCCATCGGCTTCCCGCGATCTTCACCAGGTCGTCGGTCCACCGCGTGGGAGGCCTTCCTTCGCTACGTTTTCCGGTGCGCGGTCGCCACTCGAGATCTTTACTGCCCCAGCGGCCATCTGTTCTAGGAGCTATGTGCCCTGCCCACTGCCACTTCAGTTTAGCGATTCTGTGAGCTATATCTACCGCTACAAACCGTCAAAAAGCTTTCATATTAATGTTAAAAAAATATATAAAATTGTTGTTAAAATTAAATAAATTAATTAGAATCATAATATAGAATCAAAATGTGTGATAAAAAATAATAAAAGACAATAAAAGTGCTGTTAAGTATAGAGATAATATTTAGTTCTATGTCTTAATAACTTGTTTATTTGTTTATTGTTGATAAATGATACATATATGCTAGACTATGCCAGACGATGAAGGCTGGGTCTTTTTAACCGACTGTGCCAGAAGGAGGGTTATGTTTTTCGAGTTTATAAACGTGGCGGAATGGTCAAGTCCCTCAGCTTCACATCAGAAGATCGCGGGTTTGATTCCCGGCGGAGTCTTACTGTGTATAACTCGGTTTGGTTGATAGAAGAGCATTTTCTAAGCCCGCCCGGCTAGCAACAACCATCTTATCTAAGTGTCGCCGCCAAGCATGAATGTTAACAGTATTGATGTATTCCGACTTGAGGATAAGATAGCCAGTTCTCTATTGCGTTGGGGAATCTTGGTAAGCCCGCTTCCATCTCCGGCATCATCGTTACTTACTATCAGGCGAGATGATTTCAAGGGCTTACCAATTGTGGATTTAAAAAATATTTAAAAAAGTGTATATGTACGTAAATTTCTTTGGCAGGTTCTGTTGCTTAAACGGCTTGATGGATTTTAGAGTGCGAGATGTTGTTAGATTTTGATCCCGTGAGTGACGTAGGATTCATTTTTACCCTACTGTTCAAAAAAGAGGGGTTAAGTTTTTATGAGGTCAGGTTTTTATTTTTAATAAATTCGATTAGTTATTAAATAAAGTAGTGCTTTCAAACAACATACTTTTGTTAGGTATTCCCCTGGTGTTTTTAAACTATTGGACTTAGGAAAAGGATAATGGTATATTAATAATATTATATAATACCGATGGGACTCTCCGATGCTGGGGCGCTGGATACGGCTGCACGCAGTCAAGTATATAAGTAGACACCGGCGTTGCCCCTGTGGCGGACGGCTCCATCGAGACCATCTCGATTATTTAATTTGTTCCCATTTTTTTACTAACACTCGATTATAAGTATACCAATGTTGCTAACCACTTATGGACTATGTCTGAAATAAAAATACTTATTGTTATTATTCATCATTACAGCTCATATACGTCCCCACCGAGGGGCTCGAGCCTTCCCTGAATCAGGGCGATTAGGCCTTAGTCGACCACGCGGGCCCAGTGCGGGTTGGTCGACTTCACACACAACCTTCGAGTTTCTTCGCAGGCGTGTGCAGGTTTCCTCACGATGTTTTCCTTCACCGTTAAAGCAATCGGTAAGTATGTACGTAAGTTTTTGAAAAACTCATTGGTACATTGGCCGTCCAGATTTGAACCCGGTACCTCTGGTTAGATGGACCGAGTCGTTACCGGTTGAGCCACCGACGCTTTTATTTGTGTTATTATTAATCTAATCTAAATGTGAAAAAAAAATACGAAGTTATACGGAACGTAACAATTACTTTACTTAAATTAATTTAATTTAAATTGCTTAGATGATTTTTGACTGGTAGAATAACAGGATGTCTCTTGTCAAAACTTGCGACTGCTTGATCTATGCGTCCAGCGACTCATAATAACCCGTTCTCATCCAATATAGGATAAATGGTGTGTAATATACTCTTCTTTGGTACAGAATCTTTAGTCTTCAATTGCTTTATCTCTTCTAAAAATTCATTAGTTTGAACCTGTTTGATACACATCTGTAATGTTTGATTCATCTCTTCTGTAGTTACATAATTCGGAAAACTTTTACGCTTATTCAATGCCCCCAGTCTGAGGAGCTTCAAGTCGTTACCAAAACGTTGGCTCGTCGAGCAGGCGTTTTATAATATCAACGAATTTTTTAATTTAAAATTGAATTCCTAGACTACATATTCGTATGTAACCTAAAATTAGTAATTTAATGTTGTATAACTTGACATTATATTTTGAGTTTTTGACATTGACATATTTTGTATATTTTTTATTTTATTTTCTATTTTGACATGTAATTATTAGATATTATGAATAAATGTATTATGAATTATCTTTCGGCTGTTTGTGATTCAGAATTCTCTTGCAAAACGATATTACTCTTAACATTTTCTGAAGATTTGAAACTTTTCCCAAACATACTCTTTGGGTTCTTTCTCTTGTACAAATAAAGTCTTGATTTTTTCCTCCTCATGTGTATCATCGATGGTAGTCTTCTCAGTATTAATTTCGGCTAATATTGGATAATTCCTCATACGTGAGAGTGCTGTTGCCAATAACCTTTAGCAAATGATTTTTAGTACATCGAATACCTGCCTGCCACCGAAGTTTGGAGCCTGAGGAGGTATAAAGTGCCATGTAGTTTTCTCCAGTGTTAGCATTTCGGCGATATCATTGGGCAGTTCTGATTTAGTTAAATTAGTTATATTACACTCCGGAACCCCACATTATGCGTAGTCCGACACGCACTTGGCTGATTTATTTAAAGTCTAAAATGATAACACTAATTTTTAAGAAAAAAGTAATTGGTACGTTCCGTATAACTTCGTATTTTTTTCACATTTAGATTAGATTAATTATAATAATAAGTATTTTTATTTCAGACATAGTCCTTAATTGAGTATCATTGGTACTTATAATCGAGTGTTAGTAAAAAAAATGGGAACAGATTAAATAATCGAAATGGTCTCGATGGAGTCGTCCGCCATAGGGGCAACGCCTGTATCTACTTGACTGCGTGCAGCCGTATCCAGCGCCCCAGCATCGGAGAATCCCATCGGTCCACAGAGTGCACAGGATGCTGTTGGTGCTGGCGCGCGTTCGACTCATCAAGGAGGCGGACCGCTTTCGCTTAATAGCCTTGAAGCTGTCGGTCTTTGCCTCCGCAAAGATGCCAGAGGCACTGCAGAAGCGCGCCAGGCCCATCAACAGCCTGAACGCGTTATTGTATTGCACTCGCAAGTCACTGTATGCTCTCCGCGTGTAGCTAACCCACAGACTGCACGTGTAGAGGGACTGGCAATATGCTTTAAAAAGCATTACCTTAACCTGTATATTAGATTAGAGTCACCAATTACATATTTGTACAAAATATATAAAAAATGTCTAAGTGTCATATGATCGTCAATAATTCATAAATTAATGACACAATAAAAAATAAGATGTCAAAGCAAAATATAATAAGATATTAAAAGAACATAGGACGTCAAAACAAAATAATAAATTCATCACAATGATGATAAAAATTTCTTTGTAAATGTTCTTTTTAAGGTTTCATTAGAATCAGATAATTTATTTTCAAGAAATTTAAATAAAAATTTAGTATGGGAGACGATTTTGTTAGAAGCCTCGTAATGAATTTTAAATATGTATTTTTAAACATGATAAGATAAAAACAATTTCAATCATTCATTATTATAGTACGTACTAATTAAAACAGCTTGGACTTGAATTGAAATTCGATTGTGGTTTAAACTTTGCGGTTTGAAATGTTTTAATTAGTTTTGCAGAAATCCTTTTAATCTATTTTTTATTTATTAAAAATTTGTTTGTGGGTTTCCATATCAAATCAGATTATGGCTTGGAGACGCAGATGGCAAGATTTCCGGAACACGGATAGTGTAGGACGGATATGTGTATATTTTGTGGCCGCTGGTGGTCGAGCAAACAACACAATTGCAAATTTAGTGCAAAAGACCAAAATTTTAGACTGAAATGATTCACCAAAGTGGGTATTAGACTCTATGCAGACGATGGACTTTTTGTCCGCCGGACATAAATGTCTTAAATGATTAAATGTATGTTTTTCGATCTAAGCAATAACGCGCACAGAGGAGAAGTATACTGCCGGACAAAAAGCAGATTTCCATATAATTTGAGTAACGGTAAATTTTGTCCAACGGCGGCGGACAAAAAGATTCCACCTTTGATTATTGCACAAACACTCAAACAGCTAGTGATTTCAGCTAGATTATCACTGTAGGCCTCCTACTCGGTGAACCGACGACCTAGTGACGGTCGCGCGATGCCTCTGCATGCAGACACCGCTAGGACTATGTTAGGAATGTTTTATCACAGATTAAGTAATAGTAATATTATCATAATTCAAAAAAGATTAGCGTGTTTTCCAGATATGTTTCCTTGTTTTGTAGATAGGTTTCCAAGTCTCATTGCAACACTCATTTCTAATTAAATGAATTAACCGCCTCTGTGGCGTAATGGTTAGTACATTCGCTTCACACCAGGAGGTCGCGGGTTCGATTCCCGGTGGGGTCAACTTTGTAAGACTCGGTTTGGTTGGCAGTAGGACATTTTCATAACCCGCCTGGCTAGCTACCACCATCATATCTAAGTCTTGCCACCAAACATCAGTGTTAACAGCATTCATGTGTTCCGACTTGAAGACAAGATAGATAGCTATCCATATTGCGTTGGGGAATCTTGGTAAGCCTGCATCCGTCTTCGGCATCATCGACACTTACCATCAGGTGAGATGATGCCAATGGCTTACAAATTGTGAATAAAAAGAAAAAAAAATGAAATTAATTTATTATCGAAGGCCTTTCAGTGGTATAACAAAAACACAATTTGGATGGGTTGTTTAACATCAAATTAGTATAAATTCCTCCTGCTGCAACAGGCCACCATTTTGCCTTTCCATCGGGTTCCAAATTCAATAAAAGGGCGAGAAGAAACTTCTTCCGGCCAAAAGTTATCTTGCATAAAAAGGTTCATGTTACCGGAAAAAAAATTGATATGACGTGTCATAATATTTTTCAAACTTTCCTAACTCGGGTACATCCAGCTTTGTATTCTTTTTAATGTGGTCACAAATGTCATTCAATGTTCTTATATTAGATGAAATTATTAATTTCATGTCACCAGTGACAATTTTTTACAAAATGAATAAATTAAAAATGTCAAAGTGTTACATGATCGTCGAAAATATTAAAATTCAATGTCGCAAATCTCAAAATAAAATAAAACGTCAAATAGATTAATAAATTCATCATAGTCTCTTAGTTTTAATTTCAATTTTGCATATGTATTTATTTTGATGTACAACAAAGAGTTATTTGAGTTTGAATTTCCTTACGGAGTTTCCCTACGCGATGAGGAGACCCGTAGGAGAACCAAGGTAATCGACATAGCTTATAAAATCTATAAAAATAGGTGGCTGTGGGCGGGGCACATAGCTCGTAGAACAGATGTCCGTTGGGGTAGTAAAGTTCTTATGTGGCGACCGCACACCGGAAGATGTAGCGTAGGCAGGCCTTCCACACGACGACCAATTGAAGGTTGCGGGAAGCCGCTGGATGCGGGCAGCGCAGGACCGGTCATCGTGGGAATCCTTGGGGGAGGCCTTTATCTTTAACTTTTAAAAAAAATGGTTTTTGTAGGGACACTCCCTTATTTTTTTTATTTTTAAAATTTTTTGTATTTTTTGTTATAGCGGAAGTATAAATAAACGTTCTGTGAAAATTACAACTGTCTACCTATTGGTTCATTAAATACAGCCCGCTGAAAGACGGACAGATGGACGGACAGACAGCGGAGGCTTAGTAATAGGGACCCGTTGGTCACTCATTGGGTGTACTGAGCCCTAAAAAGGAGGAGGTTCTTAAGTCAATCCGTATTTTTTCATGAGTGACCACGCATACATTAACACAGAGTAGTTTTTCAGATAATTCTTTTTTCAATTGATAGGTCATACCGCCAAGGTGGTCTAATATAAATTTTATTAAAATCTGCTCAATACTATTTTTTTGGAAATACGCAAAAACTTTGCGATTAAATTCGTTTTTAAACGTGTTAGCGTTTCCATTGATTATTCTTTTGCCAGTGCGAACTACCTGCGCCATTGTCTCGTGACGAGATAGATCAGTTGCATTCTTGGTGAAGTCATTGCGAACCCTCTAACGCTAGAGATGCCCCATTCCGGCCCCACTTTGCAATAAAAACATATATTTTTATGAAATCTTTATTTTGGAATAAAGTTGGACCCCAGCATTATTAAAAAAAAAACAATTTCATGTCGATAACATTAGTAGTTGCTGAGAGAAACAGGTATGACAAACAGACAGATGGACGAAGGCGCACCATAAGGGTTACATTTTTACTACTTTGGTACGGAACCAATAAAATTTATAGAGGAATGTTTACAATATTTGTATACATTAACAACCTTGAGTCAGGCGTCGTTAACGAAAGTCATACCTGTACCTATAGCACATACCGGACAATTCACACAACGGTCGAGAAATGACATTTCTGAAAACAAATGACGGAGCAAACGAAATCACGGCGAAATCCTATACGTTCGAGAACCAAACTATAACCAATCTGTATCAATCTGGGTGCAAATCAAGCGGCAGAGAGTTTCCATACTGTATGTTAGTAATAATATGTATACTTTTCCTGTAGGTTTCTTGGTGAAGTTTTAAGAGCAGAACAGAGTTTTAACTATTTCAGAAGCACCCTATATAAAGCAGCTTTTAAAAACCTTGCAACTTTGCTTTTTTAAAGAAATAAAACGGGGTTGGTGACTAGTGTTGTTTTAGGTCACTTAAAATTTTATTTTTTTTAATTTGTTTTATAACCGCCTCCGTGGCGTAATGATTACGTCCATTAGCTTCACATCAGCTTTTAAAAACCGTTGACAAATTTATTACCTAGATATTTTATCCTGATTTGTATAATTATAATGTGTAATTTCGATTTTATGTTTATTTTAACTTATAAATTACTACCCATTAATGTTGTAATGTAATGACTTGGATGCAAATCTGTAATGTTACATTTATATGAAATAAAATAAATAAATAAATAAATAAAATCAGGAGGTCGGGAGTTCGATTCCCGGCGAAGTCTTACTTTGTATGACTCAGTTTGGTTAGTGAAAGGGAATTTCCTAAGCCCGCCTGGCTAGCTACCACCATCTTATCTAAGTCTTGCCGCCAAGCATCAATGTTAACAACATTGATGTGTTTCGGCTTGAAGATAAGATAGCCAGTTCCCCATTGCGTTGAGGAATCTTGGTAAGCTCGCTTCCATCTTTGGCATCATCGTCGCTTACCATCAGGTGAGATGAGGTCAAGGGCTTACCAATTGTGGATAAAAAAAATATATAACTATTGCTGTACTTGGCTGCAATAATGAATAACTTATTAACTTTATTTATTTATTTTTATAAACTTCGCTTACAATATCATTGAGACAGACATGAAAATGTTCACATTTATCTCAAGTTTACGCGCTAGATTATTCATTGCTCTCGGACTTTATCTGGTCATTTGGTTTACTAGAAGATAAAATTTGTCCATAAAAATGTTATAGTTGTCTAAAGAAACGCAGTTATGTACTTGATTGTCTGTTTCTCATTACAGGACTTAGTATTGGCACTTGTTTAGGCCTTAAGATGGGGTCAAACGACAATATTCAATTCATATTATTGAAAGACTTTGTAAAGCTATCACCATGAAAAAAAAAATACTTAAAGTAATAAAAAATCGATTAAATTGAATACAATTTTAAAGATATTACCACTTTTGATGTAAAAAAATACTGTAGACCCTGTTTAAGCCATTAATTGCAAAATTTCTCGAAAACAAATAGTCAATATTGAATGAAACCAACACACAAAAAACGGTGACTTTAAGATCCTTCATTTTAATTGAACACGTTTTTTAAACTTATTTGAAAGTGATGAAAAGTAATAAAAACATGTTAAAACCGAAAATTGGGCGTTCCATTTCAACGTAACAGCCGCGTTGAAACCAGCATTGATTTGAACTAAAAATGAATATTATACTTTCCTTTCGATATTACTGAAAAACGAATCAACTGGCTCGGATTGAGTGATCTTAGCGCCTTAAGTGGCTGAGTAGATGTAATTTCAATTTTTGCAACTAAATTTGTTTTAAAAAGTATTACAGAACTTCGTCTCCTATACAAACGTATAATTGAAATTCCTTGAAAATCAATAGACACCTTAAAAAGACATGATAATGTTCGGAGTGTTATATAATTTCTTAAAGTAGTATTGTCGCTAAATAACTTTAGGAATTCATTAAAAATAAAATTAAAAACCCGACTGCGTTAAATTTAACCTCTTTTATTGGCCAGCCGGTTAAAAATGTATCCTATGTCACTCACGGGATCAAGACTAACGACACCTCATACGTTAAAACCTTTCAAGCCGTACAGGCTGTAACAGGGAGCATAGAAATCTACATACATACATACATACAATCGGAACACATGACCCTCCTTAGCCAGTCCGGTAATTATTGCTTAATCTATCCGACGCTGGTTAGCAATTAGTGTAAAAAGCATTAAGCATTTTAGTAAAAACACTAGCTGTTTTCCGCGGCTTCACCCGCGTGGACAAAGTTTCTATGACTACGTGCGCAGTGCCTTCAATGGCAGCCTATGTGTTAATCCAGGTACTGATCCGTCTACCTACCAAATTTCAGCCAGATTCGTTTCGTAGTTTTTGCGTGAAAGAGTAACTAACATACATCCATACATCCAAACATTCTTACAAACTTTTGCGTTTATAATATTAGTAGGATTATTCTTTTTTGATGGCTTAATATTATTAGTTGAGCGTAGCATAGCATTTAAACACTTGGTATAGTTTTTTATAAAGTAGACCTCATACAATATATCCATCGACATATATATATATGTCTTTGAATATATCCTACTATATAATAAATGTGAATGTATGGATGTTTGTGTCTCTTTCACGCTTCAACAACTGGACGGATCGGGATGAGACTTGGCACACATATAAGTTAGGTCCTGGAATAGGACATAAGCTACTTTTTACCCAATTAAAACGTCTTACATCCACGGGTTGAAATCTCAGTACTTTGTGTTTATCATTTTAGCAGTAATACACCCAATCTCAAAATGTCATTAAAATCAGCCTAAGCATAAAAAAACATATTATTTTGTATGGGATACGAAAATCTGTGAGGCCTCTTGATTTTTTTCTGGAATTGAATGTTTCCTGTTTTTAACCTACTTCAATAAAGGAGGTGGTTCTCAATTCGATTATATTGATTGATTGATTGATTGAAAACACTTTATTGCACGACTTAAGAGAAAAAAAAGAAACAATGATTTAGGTAGTAGTACATATAGGAGGTCTTGTATGTTACGCGATGTCTTCGCCGATTGTAAACCGTATTAATGATGTTTTAAGGGTACCGCTCCTTAAAAGTTAAAAACGGAACCATTATAGATTCACCCGTGTGTCTTTCTGTCCGTCCGACTGTCACAGCTGATTATTATTGTCTATTTTTAACATATTAATTGTATTGAAAAAAGAAAACCTATTAAAACTAGTTTTTTTAGTGTATCAATAAATATTTAAAAATCATTATGATATATTCAGAGCTGGAAAAACGTTTTCTTTTTTGTATAGTGCGTGCTATTCTTCCCTCTTATACACTGAAGCAGAACCTGTTTTCCTATTCTGAATCCTTACATCATCATATCAGCTCATATACGTCCCCACCAAAGGGCTCGAGCCTACCCTGAAATAGGGCGATCGGGCCTTAGTCGACCTCGCGGGCCCAGTGCGGGTTGGTCAATTTCACACACAATCTTCGAGTTTCTTCGCAGATGTGTGCAGGTGTCCTCACGATGTTTTTCCTTCACCGTAAGAGCGTCGGATAAACGTACATATGAGATCAAAATTCGAAAACACATTGGTACGTGGCAGGACTTGACCACGACCTTCCGGACAGGAGATAGCGGCCCTTACCGTTGCGCCACCGACGCTCAGTCAGTAAAGTCAGTTTTCAACCGACTTCAAAAAGGAGGGGAGGTTCTCAATTCGACTGTATTTTTTTTCTTGTTTGTTACGCGATTATTATTATTATTATTATTATCTTTAATTCAGGCTATGCCCATAATTTGTTAGTACAACTTATACTATGTTAGTAAACAATAACATATAATTAAAAACAAAATGAAATTAAAATTTACCATACATGGCGACCCTGGACTCAATGTGAACATGGTTCCAGTGCCGCACAATCGGGCAGTCCACCCGCTCCAGTATGGTGTTAAGGAGGCCGCCGGGGCTGTCCCGCACGCGACGCATCAGCGAGGCGACTCTCCTACGCACAATACTCTGATAAGAGTCAGTGCGTGCCTCTGCAAACATTTCTGATGCGCTGCAGAAACGAGGCAAACCCATCAGCATCCTAAACCCATTATTATATTGAATGCGAAGGGCATTAAAGGCCTTGAGGGTATATCTGACCCACAGGCTGCAGGTGTAAAATGTTTGGCAGAACGCCTTAAACAAGGTTAGTTTTACTTCTGTAGAGCAGCGTGCGAACCTGCGAGCCAGCATATTGCACCTCATGGCCAATGCCCTACGCTCCCTCTCCATATCCATATCATCAGACAGATCCTCAGTGACCCAGTGCCCCAGGTACTTAAAATGTGTGACTCTACTCAGTGCACTTCCTTCAAGATAGACTGGTGGTACAGCTTTTGGCCACTTATTGCCTGCTTTAAATATGAGTAGTTCACTTTTCTTTGTATTGTACCTGAGGCCATGAGCCAGGGCAAAATGTTCACACAACTTCAGGAGCTGTCTGAGGGCTCTGATTGATGGACTCAGCAGCACCATATGTACGCCTATATATACGCCGATTGTAAACCGATTTTAAAATATTTTTTTTGTTCGAAAGAGTATACTCCCGAGGGGGTCCCATTGTCACCAAATCAGGATTTGATCATGGGATCCTAGGGAATTTGAGGGCAACCCTCAAATTTTATAGACAAGTTTTACGTGTTTCATGTATTTTCTTAATTATTAAAGTACTTGCGTCTGGTAGTCATCATCTCATGTTAATGAGCTGATGAATGAAGGTACAGCTCCTTAACGGTTAGGAGTTGGAGGATAATTCTTCAAAAATTTTACGTAGATACGAAAGTACGTATAGACCAATAGTTGCATTCTTTCAGGTTATTCAGATGAGTTAGTTAGATAGCAAAATCACTAAAAATAAAGAAAATAAAACTTAAAGTTAAAAAAAACTAAAACCAGAATTCAAAATGAAATTCACTCAAAAGTATGAAATAATATTATTACATTTAGATACACGACATTAACCAACAGTAACAAAAAGATGAACAACCTTGGCCACATCGTTGTGGCGCTCAGTGTACTCCCTGCTGGCGAGGGCCTGGCATGCACCCGTTATGTGCTGTATTGTTTCAGTTACCTTATGACACCGTCGACACTTATCATCCTCCACTTTCGCCTTTATAATGTACTTTAAGTAGTTCCTAGTAGGAATTATTATTATTATTATTTTAAGGTAAGTTTTTTTTTCTCAGCTTTTTGCTGGTTAAGCCTGTAATTACGGGCTATGCCAAGTAATTACAGGGTGTGAGTGATATTATATTAGTTATCGCTAATTTCGTTAAACTGCAGGAACTATTATTATTATTATTATTATTATTAGGAGAACACAAACGGAGATTATATTTATACAGGAAGGTAAGTCTATATATTCCAACCACGTGTTCCACAAAAAAAAAATTAATCCACAACTGATAAGCCTTTAAAATCATCTCACCTGATAGAAAGTAACGAAGATGCCGGAGTTGGAAGCGGGTTCACCAAGATTCTCCAACGCAATGGGGAACTGGCTATCTTATCTTCAAGCCGGAATACATCAATACTGTTAACATTGATGCTTGGCGCAAGACTTAGATAAGATGG
The DNA here is from genome assembly GCA_947284805.1 of Coleophora flavipennella. Lineage (NCBI taxonomy): Eukaryota > Metazoa > Arthropoda > Insecta > Lepidoptera > Coleophoridae > Coleophora > Coleophora flavipennella. The sequence continues at coordinate 10,418,725 of OX369305.1, forward strand.
TGGTAGCTAGCCAGGTGACCTTAGAAAATGCCCTTCCATCAACCAAACCGATTCATATAAAGTTAACCCCGACGGGAATCGAACATGCGACCTCCTGCTGTGAAGCGAATGGACTAACCATTACGCCACAGAGGCGGTTAAAACTACATTTAAAACTATAAGCCTACTTATCAGTCTACCGCTATCATCATCATCATCATCATCATATCAGCCGAAAAACGACCACTGCTGGACAAAGGCCTCCCCCAAGGATTTCCACGACGACCGGTACTGCGCTGCCCGCATCCATCGGCTTCCCGCGATCTTCACCAGGTCGTCGGTCCACCGCGTGGGAGGCCTTCCTTCGCTACGTTTTCCGGTGCGCGGTCGCCACTCGAGATCTTTACTGCCCCAGCGGCCATCTGTTCTAGGACCTATGTGCCCTGCCCACTGCCACTTCAGTTTAGAGATTATGTGAGCTATATCTACCGCTACAAACCGTCAAAAAGCTGTCATATTAATGTTAAAAAAAAAACTTTAAAATTGTTGTTAAAATTAAATAAATAAATTATATATATAGAGGCACTGCAGAAGCGCGCCAGGCCATCAACACCCTGAACGCGTTATCGTATTGGACTCGCAAGTCACTGTATGCTCTCTCCGCGTGTAGCTAACCCACAGACTGCACGTGTAGAGGGACTGGCAATATGCTTTAAAAAGCATTACCTTAACCTGTATTAGATTAGAGTCACCAATTACATATTTGTACAAAATATATAAAAAATGTCTAAGTGTCATATTATGATCGTCAAGGGTTTACCAATTGTGAATAAAAAAAATAAAAAATCAAATTCATAAATTAATGACACAATAAAAAATAAGATGTCAAAGCAAAATATAATAAGATATTAAATAAAAGAACATAGGACGTCAAAACAAAATAATAAATTCATCACAATGGTGATAAAAATTTCTTTGTAAATGTTCTTTATAAGGTTTCATTAGAATCAGATAATTTATTTTCATGAAATTTAAATAAAAATTTAGTATGGGAGACGATTTTGTTAGAAGCCTCGTAATGAATTTTAAATATGTATTTTTAAACATGATAAGATAAAAACAATTTCAATCATTCATTATAGTACGTACTAATTAAAACAGCTTGGACTTGAATTGAAATTCGATTGTGGTTTAAACTTTGCGGTTTGAAATGTTTTAATTAGTTTTGCAGAAATCCTTTTAATCTATTTTTTATTTATTAAAAATTCGTTTGTCGGTTTCCATATTAAATCAGATTATGGCTTGGAGACGCAGATGGCAAGATTTCCGGAACACGGATAGTGTAGGACGGATATGTGTATATATTGTGGCCGCTGGTGGTCGAGCAAACAACACAATTGCAAATTTGGTGCAAAAGACCAAAATTTTAGACTGAAATGATTCACCAAAGTGGGTATTAGACTCTATGCGGACGATGGACTTTTTGTCCGCCGGACATAAATGTTTAAATGTTTAAATGTATGTATTTAGATCTTAGCAATAACGCGCACAAAGGAGAAATATACTACCGGACAAAAAGCAGATTTCCATATAATTTGAGTAACGGTAAATTTTTTCCAACGGCGGCGGACAAAAAGATTCAATCTTTGATTATTGCACTAATTTCACTCAAACAGCTAGTGATTTTAGCTAGATTATCACTGTAGGCCTCCTACTCGGTGAACTGACGACCTAGTGACGGTCGCGGGATGCCGCTGCATGCAGACACCGCTAGGACTATGTTAAGAATGTTTTATCACAGATTAAGTAAAAGTAATATATCATAATTCAAAAAAGATTAGCGTGTCTTCCAGATATGTTTCCTTGTTTTGTAGATAGGTTTCCAAGTTTCATTGCAACACTCATTTCTAATTAAATGAATTAACCGCCTCTGTGGCGTAATGGTTAGTACATTCGCTTCACACCAGGAGGTCGCGGGTTCGATTCCCGGTGGGGTCAACTTTGTAAGACTCGGTTTGGTTGGCAGTAGGACATTTTCATAGCGCGCCCGGCTAGCTACCACCATCATATCTGTCTTGCCAACAAACATCAGTGTTAACAGCATTGATGTGTTCCGACTTGAAGATAAGATAGCCAGATCCACATTGCGTTGGGGAATCTTGGTAAGCCTGCATCCGTCTTCGGCAATATCGTCACTTACCAACAGGTGAGATGATGCCAATGACTTACAAATTGTGAATAAAAAGAAAAAAAAAATGAAAAAAATTATTATCGAAGGCTCTTCAGTGGTACAACAAAAACACAATTTGGATGGGTTGTTTAACATCAAATTTGTGTAAATTCCTCCTGCTGCAACAGGCCACCATTTTGCCTTTCCATCGGGTTCCAAATTCAATAAAAGGGCGAGATGAAACTTCTTCCGGCCAAAAGTTATCTTGCATAAAAAGGTTCATGTTACCGGAAAAAAAACTTGATATGACGTGTCATTATATTTTTCAAACTTCCCTAACTCGGGTATACTTTTACATCCAGCTTTGTATTATTTTTAATGAGGTCACAAATGTCATTCAATGTTCATATATTAGATTAAATTATTAATTTCATGTCACCAGTGACAATTTTTTTACAAAATGAGTAAATTAAAAATGTCAAAGTGTTAAATGATCGTCGAAAAATATTTAAATTCAATGTCGCAAATCTCAAAATAAAATAAAACGTCAAATAGATTAATAAACTCATCATAGTCTCTTAGTTTTAATTTAAATTTTGCATATTATGTATTTATTTTGAGGTACAACAAAGAGTTATTTGAATTTGAATTTGAATTTCTTTACGGAGTTTCCCTACGCGATGAGGAGACCCGTAGGAGAACCAAGGTAATCGACATAGCTTATAAAATCTCTAAACTTAAGTGGCAGTGGGCAGGGCACATAGCTCGTAGAACAGATGACCGTTGGGGTAGTAAAGTTCTTGAGTGGCGACCGCACACCGGAAGATGTAGCGTAGGCAGGCTTTTCACACGACGACCTATTGAAGGTTACAGGAAGCCGTTGGATGCGGGCAGCGCAGGACCGGTCATCGTGGGAATCCTTGGGGGAGGCCTTTGTCTTTGACTTTTAAAAAAAATGGTTTTTGTAGGGAGACTCCCTTATTTTTTCACTTTTTCAAATTTTTTGTTTTTTTGTTATAGCGGAAGTATAAATAAACGTTCTGTGAAAATTACAACTGTCTACCTATTGGTTCATTAAATACAGCCCGCTGAAAGACGGACAGATGGACGGACAGACAGCGGAGGCTTAGTAATAGGGACCCGTTGGTCACTCATTGGGTGTACTGAGCCCTAAAAAGGAGGAGGTTCTTAAGTCAATCCGTATTTTTTCATGAGTGACCACGCATAAATTAACACAGAGTAGTTTTTCAGATAATTCTTTTTTCAATTGATAGGTCAAGCCAGCAAGGTGGTCTAATATAAATTTTATTAAAATCTGCTCAATACTATTTTTTTGGAAATACGCAAAAACTTTGCGATTAAATTCGTTTTTAAACGTGTTAGCGTTTCCATTGATTATTCTTTCGACAGTGCGAACTACCTGCGCCATTGTCTCGTGACGAGATAGATCAGTTGCATTCTTGGTGAAGTCATTGCGAACCCTCTAACGCTAGAGATGCCCCATTTCGGCCCCACTTTTCAATAAAAACATATATTTTTATGTAATCTTTATTTTGGAATAAAGTTGGACCCCAGCATTATTAAAAAAAAACAATTTCATGTCGATAACATTAGTAGTTGCTGAGAGAAAAAGGTATGACAAACAGACAGATGGACGAAGGCGCACCATAAGGGTTACATTTTTACTACTTTGGTACGGAACCCATAAAATTTATAGAGGAATGTTTACAATATTTGTATACATTAACTTTTTTTTTTTTAATCACAATTGGTAAACCCTTGACAACATCTCACCTGGTGGTAAGTGACGATGTTGCCGAAGATGGAAGCGGGCTTACCAAGATTCCACAACGCAATGGGGAAACTGGCTATCTTATCTTCATGCCGGAACACACCAATGATATCAACATTGATATTTGGCGGCAAGACTTAGATAAGATGGTGGTAGCTAGCCAGGCGGGCTTAGAAAATGCCCTACCACAAACCAAACCGAGTCTTACAATTGACCCCGCCGGGAATCGAACCCGCGACCTCCTGTGTAAAGCCAGTGAACTTTGCCTCTGAGCTACGGAGGCGGTTAGACAACCTTAACAACCTTGAGTCAGGCGCCGTTAACCAAAGTCACACCTGTACCTGTAGCACATACCGGACAATTCACACAACGGTCGAGAAATGACATTTCTGAAAACAAATGACGGAGCAAACGAAATCACGGCGAAATCCTATACGTTCGAGAACCAAACTATAACCAATCTGTATCAATCTGGGTGCAAATCAAGCGGCAGAGAGTTTCCATACTGTATGTTAGTAATAATATGTATACTTTTCCTGTAGGTTTCTTGGTGAAGTTTTAAGAGCAGAACAGAGTTTTAACTATTTCAGAAGCACCCTATATAAAGCAGCTTTTAAAAACCTTGCAACTTTGCTTTTTTAAAGAAATAAAACGGGGTTGGTGACTAGTGTTGTTTTAGGTCACTTAAAATTTTATTTTTTTTTATTTGTTTTATAACCGCCTCCGTGGCGTAATGATTACGTCCATTAGCTTCACATCAGCTTTTAAAAACCGTTGACAAATTTATTACCTAGATATTTTATCCTGATTTGTATAATTATAATGTGTAATTTCGATTTTATGTTTATTTTAACTTATAAATTACTACCCATTAATGTTGTAATGTAATGACTTGGATGCAAATCTGTAATGTTACATTTATATGAAATAAAATAAATAAATAAATAAATAAAATCAGGAGGTCGGGAGTTCGATTCCCGGCGAAGTCTTACTTTGTATGACTCAGTTTGGTTAGTGAAAGGGAATTTCCTAAGCCCGCCTGGCTAGCTACCACCATCTTATCTAAGTCTTGCCGCCAAGCATCAATGTTAACAACATTGATGTGTTTCGGCTTGAAGATAAGATAGCCAGTTCCCCATTGCGTTGAGGAATCTTGGTAAGCTCGCTTCCATCTTTGGCATCATCGTCGCTTACCATCAGGTGAGATGAGGTCAAGGGCTTACCAATTGTGGATAAAAAAAATATATAACTATTGCTGTACTTGGCTGCAATAATGAATAACTTATTAACTTTATTTATTTATTTTTATAAACTTCGCTTACAATATCATTGAGACAGACATGAAAATGTTCACATTTATCTCAAGTTTACGCGCTAGATTATTCATTGCTCTCGGACTTTATCTGGTCATTTGGTTTACTAGAAGATAAAATTTGTCCATAAAAATGTTATAGTTGTCTAAAGAAACGCAGTTATGTACTTGATTGTCTGTTTCTCATTACAGGACTTAGTATTGGCACTTGTTTAGGCCTTAAGATGGGGTCAAACGACAATATTCAATTCATATTATTGAAAGACTTTGTAAAGCTATCACCATGAAAAAAAAAATACTTAAAGTAATAAAAAATCGATTAAATTGAATACAATTTTAAAGATATTACCACTTTTGATGTAAAAAAATACTGTAGACCCTGTTTAAGCCATTAATTGCAAAATTTCTCGAAAACAAATAGTCAATATTGAATGAAACCAACACACAAAAAACGGTGACTTTAAGATCCTTCATTTTAATTGAACACGTTTTTTAAACTTATTTGAAAGTGATGAAAAGTAATAAAAACATGTTAAAACCGAAAATTGGGCGTTCCATTTCAACGTAACAGCCGCGTTGAAACCAGCATTGATTTGAACTAAAAATGAATATTATACTTTCGTTTCGATATTACTGAAAAACGAATCAACTGGCTCGGATTGAGTGATCTTAGCGCCTTAAGTGGCTGAGTAGATGTAATTTCAATTTTTGCAACTAAATTTGTTATAAAAAAGTATTACAGAACTTCATCTCCTATACAAACGTATAATTGAAATTCCTTGAAAATCAATAGACACCTTAAAAAGACATGATAATGTTCGGAGTGTTATATAATTTCTTAAAGTAGTATTGTCGCTAAATAACTTTAGGAATTCATTAAAAATAAAATTAAAAACCCGACTGCGTTAAATTTAACCTCTCTTTGTGGCCAGCTGGTTAAAAATGTATCCTATGTCACTCACGGGATCAAGACGAATCGAACGACACCTCATACGTTAAAATATTTCAAGCCGTACAGGCTGTAGCAGGGAGCATAGAAATCTACATACATACATACATACAATCGGAAAACATGACCCTCCTTAGCCAGTCCGGTAATTATTGCTTAAACTATCCGACGCTGGTTAGCAATTTGTGTAAAAAGCATTAAGCATTTTAGTAAAAAAGGCCTAAAGTTTTTTTTTGAGGTTAAGTTTGAAGTAAAATGTGAATAACTGTGTGCTGGTACCGAACTCAAAAATAAATTTAGGCTCCTAATTTAATTCGTACCCACCTATGATTTCGTTAGCAATGCCTTAAGTAAAATGTGAATAACTGTATGCTGGTACCGACCTCAAAAATAAATTTAGGCTCCTAATTTAATTCGTACCCACCTTTGATTTGGTTACTGTTGGTTAATGTCGTGTATCTAAGTGTAATAATATTATTTCATACTTTTGAGTGAATTTCATTTTGAAGTCGGTTTTTAGTTTTTTTTTTATCTTTTATTTTTTTGAGGCCAAGTCTTTTAGCGTTGTCAATTATGTATTTGTGAAATGACGTGTTGCATTCTTAACGAATGTTATGTATGGCGTATTGCCGCCTTAATTGAGCTAATTGTTTTGTTTTTATTGCCTGTTTACCCTCTGCCCGGCTCGCCTCAGACGGATGAGACGGCCGGAGACAACGTAATTTACACTCGGTGCTCGTTGTTTTATGACAGGCATCCGTTAATTTTATATTCTACGAGCTGTTGCCCGCGACTTCGCCCGTGTGGATATCGAGAGAGCGCGGTGTGCGATCCTTTTTTAAGTGAATTCGATGAACGTATTACGTTTAGTTCTGCGAGAATTTCAGAAAAAAATTGCTATAATAACTTTAGGAATTAATTAAAAATTAAAAACCAACCAGAATAAAAACTTAACCCCTATTTTTTGGCCAGTCGAGTAAAAATGTATCCTATGTCACTCACGGGATTAAGACGAATTGAAGGTCACTCCAAAATCTATGGAGCCATTTAGGCTTCGAGCGTGCCAAAGAAATAAATAATAAATAAATAATGTTAAAAAAACTACGAGAAAATTAAACAACGAGCCAGATAAAAATATGGAAAAAATCAAATAAAACAGTCCTTTTCAGAAATACGTCAAAAAACAGTCCTTTTAAAGACTACCCCAAGAGACAGTCCTTTTCAGGAAAATGCATTCAAGAGATTTAATGTTATACAAAAAGTTGTTGGGCGTTACTGCCATAAAAAAACGCGGTTGTAACAACTCCATATTATTTCTCGTCGCAAAGTTAAGGTACTTAAGGTATATTAAGGTACTTAAGTGATGTACTGAAACCCGAGACAATATGTTGTAGTAAGGAGGTCTCTACTTTTTTGTCTCCGTTACTAGAAGTTTAAGTAATATAGTCCTTTCGTAGTCCTTTAGTAATATAGTTTAGTAATATAGTTTCAACTAAATATAGTCCGCCTACCTATTAAGATCACTGCTGATAACCAACCCTGGAATGCAATCCGATTGTAGTTACATTAGCAGTCTGTATTTTTATGTTATATGTTATAATATATGATTTTTTTTAATTACGATATTGTGTTTATAAAGTATGCCAATATAAACTCGTTTTGAAGTTGATAATGCGAACTTTACGATATGAGAGTAGATAAACTACTATTACAATCCGACTGGTTATTAATTTTTGAATAAATTTGTAAAGTATTTTTAATACTGTTACGGTTACTGAACTTTATTTACATAAATATATTTGCTAGCCAATATATGTAGTTAAGATCTTCTAGCGTCACTCTGGTTTTATTATACCTTATTATTGCGTCGTTTTTAAACTGTATTATTTCAACCACTGGACGGATCGGGATGAGACTCGGCACACATATGAGTTAGGTCCTGGAATAGGACATAGGCTACTTTTTACCCAAGTAAAACGTCTTACTCCCACGGGAAAATCGAAAACAACGCGGGCTAGTAATATAACATAGCGTTTTGACATCACAGTACTTCGTGTTTATCATTTTAGCAGTAATACACCCAATCTCAAAATGTCATTAAAATCAGCCTATGCATAAAAAAAACATATTATTTTGTATGAAATACGAAAATCTATGAAGCCTCTTGATTTTTTTCTGGAATTGAATGTTTCCTGTTTTTAACCGACTTCAATAAAGGAGGAGGTTCTCAAAAAAAAGAGACAATGATTTAGGTAGTAGTACATATAGGAGGTCTTGTATGTTACGCGATATATTCGCCGACTGGTTATTAATTTTTTAGTAAATTTGTAAAGTATTTTTAATACTGTTACGGTTACTGAACTTTATTTACATAAAGATATTTGCTAGCCAATAGATGTAGTTAAGATCTTCTAGCGTCACGCTGGTTTTATTATACCTTATTATTGCGTCGTTTATAAACTATATTAATTGTTATAATATTTTATTACTTTACTAAATATTTATTAAACATCGGCACAACCTGTTCCATAAAATTTACTCCCCCCCCCCCCCCCCATGTTTCTCTTATCAATTGGGGACATCCAGCCAATGTTTAACCCATGAACTTTATAGCCAACTTTATGAAGACAATAAATGGAATTTAATTTAAAATTTTAAAGCTTCACCCATTAATAACGAGCGGAAAGCAATATCCGATATTTTATGGAATAAAAATAACGCTATCAAATATGGCGGCCAATAAGATAGTACATTAAAGTGTATTTTAACATTATTAAAGGTTATGGGATATCCCAGATACTCCTAGCGGAACAATTAACGGTACATCAATTTTTTCTAAGTACATTTTGAGACATTGCGATAGTACTAATATAATATATAATTTGACATTGCATTGGGGAATCTTGGTAAGCTCGCTTCCATCTTTAGCATCATTCGGCATCTTCATCATCAGGTAATATGATGCCAAGGGCTTACCAATTATGAATAAAAAATATTTCAAACAGCAACGAATACTTTTTTTTAATCAAGGAAAGTAAGAAAATTACAAAGTTCAGTCATTGGGTTGATTCCAGGCTAAAAATGTGTCAAGGAGCAAAAATTCCGGGAACTCCGTAGACTGCTCCTTACAAAGAGTATGTTTTTTTTTTCGTAAAAATGCATATATTATTTGCAAAATTACATATGCTCTCTTCTGAGTAATCTAATTCCTTACTTTTCTTGATTTCAAAATTATCATCGTAGTACTTTGAAATATTTCAAGAAAAAAGAAGCCTATTGAAGACCATATAAAATAGAAGAGGCAATATGCTGGGACACCTAGTACGACACGACAGTTTACTGAGAACAATCATAGAAGGAAAGATAGAGGGAAGGAGAAGTAGAGGAAGGTCAAGGCGAAATTACCTAGAACAAATTAAGGAGAAGGTTACTGTCGAGTCGTATCGGGAGGTAAAGATGTTGGCAGAGGATAAAAAAAATTGAAGATTGCTCCACCGACAAGAGCATTAGCTCTTAAATTTGAAGAAGAAGAAGTACTTTAAACGCACATTTGTATGAAAACGTATTTTAAAAAAAATGTTTTTTTTATCCAAGATCGGTAAACCCTTGGCATCATCTCACCTGATGGTAAGTGATGATGATGCCGAAGATGGAAGCGGGCTTACCAAGATTCCCCAAAGCAACTGGCTATCTTATCTTCAAGCCGGTACACATCAATGCTGTTAACATTGATGTTTGGCGGCAAGACTTAGATAAAATGGTGGTAGCTAGCCAGACGGGCTTAGAAGATGCCCTACAACCAACCAAACCGAGTCTTAAATAGTTAGGGTCCGCCGGGAATTGAACCCGCGAACTCTTGATGTGAAGCTAATGGACGTCATTGGATGTCTTTACGCCACGGAGATGGTTCCGGTAATTAAGTGTATTTTAGCTTAGCTGTAATTATACCTGCAAGAATCGAGGAAGTAAGAAAGTTTGGTATTGAGTTGCTATTGCCAAAACGCCGCCGATAATTTTCAAGCGACTTCCAAAAAGGAGGAGGTTCTCAATTCGTCTGTATTTTTTTTTTATGTTTGTTACCTCATAACTTTGGGCTGGGTGAACCGATTTTTATGATTCCTTTTGTATTAGAAAGCTAGTGCTTCCCGTGTGGTCCCATTTAAATTTTATCAAAATCAGTGTAGTACTTTTTTAGAAAATTACCAAAAACCAAAAATAATGATGCAAAAATGTACTAAGTTGTTCCGATGGAAGTCGGTTTTTTAACGTGTTTAGCGTTTTCAATTATTCCTTTTTACGTAAATAAGAATAGGAGCGTCGGTGACGTAGTAGGCGTAGCGATTAGGGCCGCTACCTCCTATCCGAGAGGGCGTGGTTCGAATCCTACCATTTACCAATGTGTTTTCTAATTTCGATTTCATATGTACGTTTATCTGACGCTCTTACGGTGAACAAATACATCGTGAGGAAACTTGCACACGACTGCGAAGAAACTCGAGGGTTGTGTGTGAATTCGACTGACCCGCACTGGGCCCGCGTGGTCGACTAAGGCCCGATTTAGGGCGATTCAGGGAAAGTGGGGACATATATGAGATGATACGATGAGTTATAGTTTAGTATGTATGTTTAATAAGTCCTATAAAATATTGTTTTTATAAAATATTCTTTAAATTTTGTTGAAAACAAAGCAACCTAACTAATTTAACTAAAAATTTAAGACCCGAATGCTTAAAAACGTATTCTACGTCACTTAAATGATCAAGACTTATTTAACGACACTTTGCAACCGCAAATCCATCAAGCCGTTTAGGCTACCGAGTCACACAAAGAAACAGACTTACCTACACTAACTTCATACGAATTAGAAGTGAAGAGAACCAAGGTAACCAACATATCTCACATAATCACTTAACTTAAGTGGCTGTGGGCGGGGCACATAGATCGTAGAACAGATGGCCGTTGGGGTAGTAAAGTTCTTGAGTGGCAACTACGCAACGGAAGACATAGGGAAGCGAAGGGAAGCCTCCTGCTAACGAATTGGTAAAGGTTGCGGAAAGCGTAGGACCGGTCTTCGTGGAAATCTTTAGGTTAGGCCTTTGTCCAGCAGTGGACACTTTTCGGCTGATATAGTAATGATACACCGAAAAACATTACCCCTCATCTTGGGCAGTCAGGTAAAAATCAATAAGTCTAGGTTTAAAACTATTATAAACATTAGGCTTACATACATTAGGCACAGACATTACAAGTCCCATAGGATAAGTTTATAAACCATTATCATGAATAATGTTATACCTGCACGAAGCGTTTTGCTTCTGAAGCGAACGGCCAAGGAGTGGAATTCCCTGCCGCGGGCGTGTGTACTCCCGGATTCGTATAACTTAGGAATCTTCAAGACGAGAGTGAAAAGGCACTATTTGAGCTTGTGTGTTACATCCTCGGCTGCATCGGCGCTTACTTAGTTGAAGTGCAGCCAAACGCACTCAAATTTTTAATAAAAAAAATTGCAGAAATGCGGCTTCCTCCGCCTGGCCTCGGTTGGAACGCCGAAAAATAAATTAATATTACCACCTAAAATTTTATTAAGTAGGATGAAGTAAGTATACGAGTATATAGGATGGTCTCCAGAGATACGTAACTAGCTCCTGCGTCCGGCTCCGCTTGGCTGTAATAATTTGATTATACTTCCGTGTGCACGAACAATTTTGTGACTGGACGAACTAGTTCCAAAGGGGACAATGGGGACAGTTAACTTAGTCCTTTGACTTTGTCGAATTTGCCTCTGTACTATAATTTTACGGCAACATATTTTATTTTATTACGTACCACTCTCAGAATCGCTAAACTTAAGTGGCAGTGGCAGGGGCACATAACTCTTAGAACATATGGCCGTTGAGTAAGTAAAGTTCTCGAGTGGCGACGACCTGATGAAGCCTTTGACCATCAGTAGAAATTTTTCGGCTGATATGATGACATAAAAAAAAATTATCATGCTACATGAATTCAACAAAATTATTAAAAAAAAAAACTAAAAAAAATTCGAGAAAGTTTAGTGCGGGCTGCCGTACAATTTATTTGATTTCAAACACATCCCTTATTTTCTTTTATTTTGAATACATATTTCTATTCCCAAACTGGGTACATGGAACGAATACGGAATCTAAAATAATGAAAAGCAGTTATTATTAGTGTTTTAGATCGCGAAGCTCCTAGACGGTATAATCAATCAAACCTAACCGAACCTATTATCGCTCGCTTCGCTAGCTCATCTCTAGTCCAGTTGAGAAGGATAGATACTTTGATGTCGAATCAGTATTTTTGATATGATTGTCATAAATAGAGGATGAAAATAAATTGATAGGTGATTATTTGTTTGATTAGAAACTAAAAATATTGAATTTTATAATGTGTTATACGGAACAAATTTGTATGATCATCATCACATCAATGAATTAGGGTATAATAACAAGCGATAATAGCATTTCTTTATTTCATTTCAGTTAAAAATTAAAAACCTCTGAGGCAGCTTTAACTTATTCAATTCCAACCCCCGTTTCCTTGCATCTTAAACCGTAAAGATAACAAAAGATATGAAAAGATATCTTCCCAGTCTTTTCTCAAAGGCTGTACTCAAATGAAGAGCTCTGGGGGACATCGTTCTGATACAAAAGCCTTATAGCCTTATAGCGGCATCTTAAGTTAGATTGTATGATAGGCTATTGAAGCCTTAAAGACTTATAAAGGATATTCTATGAGACTCGCGGGTATTTTATATAAGGATATACTCGTACATAGTTACGCGACTAGCTTCATAGATTTTGGGATATGCTTACTTAATGTTATAAATGTGTTTGTTCGTTTGTTACCTTTTCACGCTTCAGCACCTTAACTAATCTTGATGAAATTTGGCATGCAGGTAGCCTGTATCACGGGAATGGACATAGGCTACTTTTTATCTCGTGAAAAAAGCATAGTCTTATGCAGTTCCTAAGGGAACTGAAAAAAATAATTTTTTTTTGGTTAATTTCTGTAACTTTGCAACGGAACAATGGACTGTTGTGATTTTTCACACAGAGATAGTTGACGGGGGGAGAGAAATGACATAATTTACTAACTAGAATATCCTGATAGCTGCCAAGGAATCTGGGGAAAACTCATTTCCACGCTCGCGCACGTCGTCGGCGTCGCAACGGAGCAACGGATTGAAGTGATTTTTTGTATAGAATTGGTTGAGGGGGTAGGAAGTGACATAGACTGCTAATAAGAATATCCCGACCTGGGCTAGGGATCTGGAGAAAACTCATGTCCACGCTCGCGAGCTGCTTGCGGTTCGCGCACCACTCACCCTCAAAGACAGTCATAAAAACGATGTCCACGCGGGCGAAGCCGCGGGCAAAAGCTAGTAAGTAATAAGTTTGTTTATACCTGTATGCTGATACTTCATTGGTCGATTTTGCAGTATTTAGGGATATACGGAGTGTTAGGTAAAATACATAGAAAACATTTACAAGTACATCTACTCCTAAAACTAAACTCTTTTTTCTACAAATTTAATAAAACGTAAAAAACTTTGTATGGGAAGTCCAAAAATTTGAGCCAAAGTTGTTCAGTTTCATGTGTAGAAGCCCATTACAAAAAATGGAGTTGAGCTCTGCTGAAGTGAACGCTTATATTTTTTTATTTGTGAATTTGGTGCCGCAATTAAATGCATGTTTTAAAAAAGCCGGTCAAGTGCGAGTCGGTGTCGCGCACCGAGAGTTCCGTGCAATTAAATTCAATTTCATTCTTGTTTATTTTATTTATTCTAATTTTGTGGACCGATGACCCGGTAAAGGTCGGAAGCCGCTAGATGCAGGCAGCGCAGAACCGGTCATCGTGGAAATCCTTGGTTGACGCCTATGTCCAGCAGTGTACGTCCTTCGGCTGATATGATGATCTAAATAGGTGTCATTCCTAAGAAAATCCGTTTTCATACAAAAAAAAAATATTTCTTTAAGCTACCCAACAACAGATGGCGCTACGGGACTAGAAAGTGAGCAACACTCGGTCGCCCAGCTTAATTAACAACAGCTAGGGCTGCATCAGCGAGCTAAGCTCGATCGCTAATTAATATACGATTAGATGTAACTTTTATAAAAAATCTAAACGTGCTTGGTCCGGTGTTAGTTCCGAAACTGGATCCAAATTCAAGTCAAGTAATCACATAATTATTTGTTGATTCACATTCACAGATATAACTAATCGTTTTTTTTTAATATAATACAAATATTTTATTTTATCGGCACAGCGTCTCAAAGCCCCACGTTTAATCATAACGAAATTCTGAATTTATTCGAAACGCCCAAGCAAGGCGGTGCGCGGTGCGCTCGACTGCGAATTTGTAAACATTTTTGCCTTCATTAGGTGTTTGTTTTGCTTATAAAAATTTCCTGCTGTGTGCATGTTATTTCAAAAATAAATATTTAACGTTCCCAAACAAATTCGGCGTGTCATAAGAAAATAAATTAAGGAGAAATTTAAGTCAATTTAAACCACAGCAACTCCTTAACTTTTTTCTAATTTATAATAGTTAAATGAAACCAATAAAGAAATTCAGTTAAAAATTTGAGCAAAACTATTTTGGGAATAATTGACCTTTGAATGAAATAATGTAAATATCAAGAAAAAAAAACATTTTTACCATACATTAATTTATGACTATTCTCATTAACCCAGTTACTACGGAAATAACTTTTTTTATATAATTGCATGCGATTTGTAATCGTTCTACTAGCTCAGAAAAAAAATTATTAAAAAAATATAATTTCCGGTGTTATAACAGCTGGTAGGCGTATCTGTGTTAATTTTGATCAACACAAGATCAATGTTGAAGCAGGCACTGAAATTGACAAATGGTTTTACGCAACAGCACCTGCTTCCTACAAAATGAATGATTGGAGGCACACCGCGCATCAAATTTTATTCACCAAAATAGTGAAGATGACTTCCAGTCATTTAGGCACGCTCATGAATTAGTTAAACGACCTTTTGTTTTAAATATTACGTTTTTCAGCTTCATTAATAAATTTTATGGATTTTGATTAACTGAAAAATTTATTGACGGAGAAAAAAGTAAGTAAGATTTTTTTTTTTATTTACCAAATAAATTTTGTGACCATTACTAACTAGTACTATTTAGTAATCTGTGCTAGTACCTGGGCGACCGAGCTTTGCTCAGGGCATAGTACCCAGAGCCGTTAAAAATATTTAAAAATACGCTACCTATGATACATTTTGCGCGGCATACTCCAGTGCGAAAATCTCGGAGAGATTCCAGAGATGTTTTCCCAGAGATGAGAACAATCAATTTTTCGCCCTTAAAATCCCCGTACACTAATTTTCGAGTAAATCTTTGAAGCCGTTTCCGTGATTTTTGGAGATTCAGATTAAACATATACAAGAATTGCTCGTTTAAAGGTAAGTTTAAAGGTTTTTTTGAATCTACAATTGATAAGCCCTTGGCATCATCTCACCTAACATTTTTTTGAGGTCGGTATCAGCACACAACTACTTACGTATCAAATGTTTTAGATTTGATGGCATTGCTGACTGACATACAGCATCAGCATACAGCTACTTACGTATCAAATGTTTTAGATTCGATGGCATTGCTGACTGACACCGATCTCAAAAAAAAATTTAGGCCTCTAATTTAATTGCTAGCCACCTTTGATTTCGTTATTGTTGGTTAATGTCGTGTATCTAAGTACAATAATATTATTTCATACTTTTGAGTGAATTTCATTTTGAAGTCGGTTTTTAAGTTTTTTAACTTTTATTTTTATTTTATTTATTTTTAGTGATAATGCTATCTATCTAACAGCGTTGTACCCAATCACCCACTCTCCAATAGGAACCATCAAATCATAATTCATAATGCATGTGTTTCATTAAAAGATACAGATTCCTGTGGCTTCCATCATCATCATTTCAACAGCATGAAAGTTAAGGAGTTAAATCTTCCATCATCAGCTCATCTGAATAACCTGAAAGAATACAACTATCGGTCTACGAATTTTTTTAAAGAATTATCCTTCAACTCCTAACCGTTAAGGAGTTGTACCTTCCTTCATCAGCTCATCTGATTATGATGATGATGATGAGATGATGACTACCAGACGCAAAAACTTGGATAGTTATAAGAAATACATGAAACACGTAATATGTGCTTATAAAATTTGAGGGTTGTTCTCGATTTCCCTGAGATCCCATCATCAGATCCTGACTTGGTGACAATGGGACCACCTCGGGAGTATACTCTTTCAAATAAAAAAAGAATTTTTGAAAATCGGTTCACAATCGGCGGAGATATCGCGTATCAAACATACACAAAAAAAACAGTCGAATTGAGAACCTCCTCCTTTTTGAAGTCGGTTGAAAATAGGTGCATATTACATTCTTTCTGATGGTCATAAAATCGTAATTATATAACATTATATCAAAGTTTGTGGAAAATTTAAAAACAAACATAATCATTAGATATAATGTAAAAATGAAATCATTAATATAAAATAAATAAAGTCATAAGGTAATGAAAAAAATTTTACACTAGAAGTCAAACATAACCCTCCTCCTGGAGGAATCGGGTAAAAAACCGACTACATAAATACATAACCCCTTTTTTGTCAAGTCGGGTAAAAGGTATCCAATGTCACTAGACGAATCAGATCATCAGTCCATCTATATGGGGGGGTAAGGTACGCAATCGCCACTCGAGATTCCCTATAATAGGACTATGTGAATATGATAAGACTCGGGCCTAGCCCCCGTGTGTGGAGTATGGTCTGATCTACCCGAGTTTAGAAAGAGACGAGTGCCCCACCAGTGGGACGTTTATCTTTAAGAGCGTGTTCACAAAATCGTAACCCATACAAACTTAAAATTACTAGAGCCTTCTTGAAAACGGATGGGCCGATTCTAATGAAGCTTTATACACATAAGCAAGTCATAAAATTCTAGCTTGTGGATAGATTACATTTTCGAAAAAAAACAGATTAACGAATATTAAGATTACTAAGAAAATCTTAAATCACTATTATTTAGTGACAATACTATTTAAAAAAAAAAAAAACTACAAACTAAAATTTCGTGACTTGCTTAGGTGTATAAAATTGCATTAGAATCGGCCTATGCTTTTTCAAGAAATATCCTGTAATTTTTATTTTGCATAGGAAAAGATTTTGTGAAAAGCTCTTGCTGACTCACTTCAATTTCCAAAATTGAGAAGGTTTGCCCCAACTCCACTCACGGAGACCATGTGCTGATCGGTACAGATTGTAGGGCTGGTGGCGAACCCCAGCGTCAGAAAATTTTAAGCCGCCACTATGGCCTCTGATACGGCTTAAAGTTTGCTTATCTAGTAATAATAACTGGCACCACTAACGGCTTATCGTGCCCCGCGAAGCAAGAAAACATTCGAGATAAATGCCACTATCAGTCAATCTCATCCTGGTAATGACCGTGCCTCTGGTTAGTTAACCTGCGTGATCGCTTAGAAGACCCAAATCTTACTGAGTTACGACCGCTTCTTAGTACTGCATAGTTAATCGGATTTTCTATGGTAATGGCCGCCCAGGTACTATACAAGATGTATCAAAATTGCTGTCATCATCACATCGTTCCCACTGAGGGGCTCGAGCCTACCCCGAATTAGAGCTCTCGGGCCTTGGTCTACCACGCGTATCCAGTGCGGGTTGGTCCACTTCACACACAAAAACAAAATTGGTGTAGGACCCGTTAACTGGGAGTTCTACTCATCATAAACGGTTCTTAACGAGACCTACACCAATTTAGTTAAACTCTGTATAGTTGCGGGTTCTATTATGACCAGTGATTAATAAGTGCTATCTCTAATCGAACACGGGTAGTTTGGCAATTGTCTTGAATGGCGGTTGCGATGCGACATAATTGTTCCATAGTTTCTTGGTGTCATAGGAGAATGATAAATAGCGCGTGAAGCTTTCGAAGAAACGCAATAAATCGGTAATTTAATTGGACATGGGGACGCTACGGTTTATGAGTTGTTAACGACTATTTAATTAATTGGCCATTTTAGCCATCTTGTCTGTGGAGTGATCGTCAATTATTCCTAACCTCAGCCACACCCTGGATATTTCTTACAACGGGCCAGAAATGACCTTTCAAAAAAGGAATAACGGAACAAACAAAATGGCAGCGAAATCCTATACGTTCGAGAATCAAACTGTAACCAATCAGGGTAACGAGGGGGTGAGGTCGCAATTTAGAGAGCGGCAGAGAGTGTCCATACTGTATGTTAGTACTAATATATATACTTTGCCTCAGCCATAATCTTAGGGTCTTGATTTGCCACGACAGCAGGCTTTCCTTCATTTGTTCGATGTAGTTCGCTTTCAATCTTTCTCTGACCCTCTGCGTTAAGTCCACGCCTCAAAGCCATACAATGTAATGCTACAGATGTAGGTTTTTATAAGTCGTTTTCTTTGCGACATTTTGGATGATAAATTATGGAAAGATTTTAACTCAAGCTTTATTGTATTAATTAACTTGCCGTGTAAGTTAGTTTGTAAGTTTGGGTCAAGGAGGCTAAATTAGAACTACATCTCGGTTTTTAAATAAGCTGAAATTTTGCGTACACGTTATGTTTGGAGAACAATGCATGTGTAGCTAAATGATGACATTCTTTTTCTTATCCACATTTGATAAGCTCTTGGCATCATCTCGCCTGATAGTAAGTGACGATGATGCCTAAGATGGAAGCGGGCTTACCAAGATGATTCTAAATCCAGCCACAACTTCGCCACAACTATAGCACACCCTAGACACTTCATACAAAGGACCAGAAATGACATTTCAAAAAAGGAATGACGGAACAAACCAAATGGCGGCGAAGTCCTATACGTTCGACAACCAAACTGTAACCAATCTATATCAATCTGGGTGACGAGGGGGTGAGGTCGCAATCTAGAGAGCAGCAGGGAGTGTCCATACTGTATGTTAGTTACAGTTTGGCTATAGTATAGGTTGCCCTCTACTGCGGGAACCAAAAACGTTTTTTTTTTTATTTCTGCTGTTATAGATACAATAAACTCCCAGACACGCCACCAGAATGTTTGCCCTTGATGTAAATGGAACCCCGATCCAAAGCCTATATATATGACTAAACACTACGCCCTTCTAGATAGTGAATGCTTACATGTTTAGTTGTACAAGAAAATTATTTTATTCTTTCCAAGCTGGCTGAAAAGTTTTCATATTTTCTTTATTTAGAAAAGATGACAAAAGGCTTACGGCCCACCAGATAGAAAGTGCCTACCGCCACCTATAAACAGCTGTGACAACAGCAGCACCAGTGTAGTTGACCAGTGCTTTGCCGACCTTCAAGGATTGGATGGAAAGTCTCGTATGCTGTTAATATCGCAGGCTATTTAGCTTGGACAAGATAGCTATCTAGTCATCCTACTTGAGGCACAGCAAGCTACTTGGCATTATAGAATTATCAGTGGGTACCCACTCAATCGTACTTTGCATGAAAAGTACCATTCAGGCTGGTACGGGCCGCCCGCATACGTAGCGCTCGGATACCAGTGAAAGTGAGCTGAGAACTCAGACCAAGATTGATTCTTGATTTGAGGCCGTCAAACGAGGGTTCAGTGTCATACGGGGTACTATGGCTTGTACGGGCTCCACCCATGACGTATTCCATACGGGAGCAATCCGCGTCGCTGTAAAACGATGTTTTGAGTTCTAACACCTCTATCTCCACCGCCGAAGCCCGTACGGGCGGCCCGTATGGGTCAAGGTTAAGTCGTTGATGCCAAATTATATCACTAGATAGCGGTTGTTAAGTCATGTCAGATAGCTTAAAGGCGGCTTGAAAACTTCTGACAGGCGGGTTCGCCACTAGTCCTACAACCTCCACCTATCCACACTTGGTCCCCGTGTGTGGAATATGGCCTAAACTTACCGAGTCTAGAAAGAGAAATGCATATTGGTCCAAATGCGTATAGGTCTTAATGCGTATTGGTACAAATACGTATTGGTCATTTTATCTGTTGGTCCTTATGCATGTAAACGAGTCGTGCCCCTTCAGTGGGGCCGTTATGTATTGTTATCGCTACTAAACGAACCACTTTTGTTGACGAACGAAGAACAACATTAAAATCAGTGAGAAGTAATTTTAAAAGTATTTTTTTTTATATCAAAGGGCTTGGCTTAACAGTGACTAACATTAACTAATCTAAATACTATCTTAAACTTTAAACAAAAAACGTGTTTTTCTGAATACTTAGACAAGTTAACTCACGTATTTGTGACATTGCGTATGAAATCAGCGCATGACATGAATCTGAAACAAGAGAGGTTAACAATTTAAATAAGTTGGAGAAAAACATAAAAACATTTAGGTACAAGCTTACATTCGAAAAAAGTTTTATTCCCAAAATCAAAATGCTCACGGTGGCAAATGTGAATATAAATACTTATTTCCAAATTCAAAAATGGCGAGCACAGTTTCTCCTACGATTCTATCTAATATATAAAAATGAATCGCAAAATGTGTTGGTAAGCGCATAACTCGAGAACGGCTGGACCGATTTCGCTAATTCTTTTTTTGTCGAGTTCGTTATTGTCAGGAGAAGGTTCTTATGTAGGGTAGGGTAGGGTAGGGAAGGGTAGTGTAGTGTAGTGTAGTGTAGTGTAGTGTAGTGTAGGGTAGGGTAGGGTAGGGTAGGGTAGTGTAGTGTAGTGTAGTGTAGGGTAGTGTAGTGTAGTGTATGTAGGGTAGGGTAGTGTAGGGTAGGGTAGTGTAGGGTAGTGTAGGGTAGGGTAGTGTAGTGTAGGGTAGAGTAGTGGGGTAGAGTAGTGTAGGGTAGTGTAATGTAGAGTAGGGTAGTGTAGTGTAGGCTAGAGTAGTGTAGGGTAGGGTAGTGTAGGGTAGGGTAGTGTAGTGTAGGGTAGGGTAGTGTAGTGTAGTGTAGGGTAGGTAAGGGTAGGGCAGTGTAATGTAATGTAAGGCGGTACGTAGTTCGCCGGGACAGCTAGTTAACAATAAGAGACGAACATCGAAACTTGATTCCACCTTCAAATTTCATCAACTTCAAAATACCAAAAAGATCTATTGTCACCGGGAATACGGCTTCATATATTTAATATTGGACCCCTAGAAGTGCCTATAAAATAGTTTCCAAGATTTAAATTAAAATTCATATTCAAATAACTCTTTATTGTACGTCAAAATGAATACATTGCAAAATTTAAATTAAAAACTAAAAGACGTACAATTTAGGCGGTCTTATCGCTGATAGCGATTTCTACCAGACAACCCAGATTTAATTTAACCCAAATTTAACCGTTTTAAACTAACTTATATACAAATAAACATATTGAGTTAAATAAAAGTTTTTAATAATAAAATGGAGTACATTTTATAAAAAAACATAAAGTCTAGTCACTTCTTTGTTTGCTCGAGTTTTTAATTCGTTCGCGTAACAAAGCAAACAAAGATTTATTTACTCGGCAATAACGAATAAAAACGTGAAACAAAAAGTTGATTAGCAGGCCCTTTTTTCATGGCCCAAAGTGAAGGGCGTAGCCCAAGACAGAACGCAATGGCGGAGCCCTGTGGGCGCCCTCTGCCCCACCTAGGGGACTTAGGACAATAAGTCAAGTATAACCATTCTTTTTCAGACATACCTACCAAACTAACCTAAGAATTTCAAGTGCTTTTTTCTCGCCAAAATCCTTGTCAACGGCTTTTAAACAAATCAAAGGCTGTTATAATTATTACAAGTTTAACGTGTGTGGCCTAGTAGCTCTCAAACGGATGAACCGATTTTAATTTAGTTTTTTTTTGATAAATTGAGAGTTTTCTTAGCTTTGACTTACGAAAATCTGTTCAGACGTTTAAAGATCATCACTTCTTTTCTGGTTAATGAAGGGATGTGAGCAATTGTCACAGGTCTAATCGATATGATATTTGGTATTCTGTTATTTCAATGATATTGCAAGAACATGGTAACCTTGCCCTGATGCTGCATTATCACCTGAAATCTGCAGGATATCCAACTTGTCACCAATTTACAGCAAAGGTATCGTGTTTGGGTTCATTGAAATGGTCTCAACAAATGAAAAAATAATAGTATAATAATAATATGTATTACTTTTTTATATTTATACTTTTAAAATGACAACTCGACTTCAAAATCCATCAAGCCGTTTAGGCTTGGGCTCAGCCAAAGGAACAAAAGTACATACTCCTGAAAACCATTACCCTTCTTCTGGGGCAGTCGGGTAACAAGTCATGTCACATATTGAGGATCTTTGAACGAAAAAAACGGCTGGTCTATCCTGGATGGATATTATCATTTTTAATAGTTTGTTAATAGTTTTAATAGCTATGCGTTAAGGGTCCCCTGGAGGCTCGCTTGAATACAAAAACTACATGCCGAAGTGAATTATAACTTTGCAAATATATTGAATTGACATATATAGACGTCTGAAATTAATTTTCGATGCACTAATATACATCTAAAAAAATATAAGATTAGTTTAAAACTTTTAGTACAAAAATAATTTAAGGCTTTTAGTTATGTTTGAATTTACTACGATAGAAACTACTTACAAACATCGATATTGCATGTTTATATGGAAACTCGAGCCTCCAGGGCTCCTTTAAGGGCCTTACTATTTCTAAATTACTACTAATTCCTCAGGGTTAGTTATTCAGTATCATCAGTAGGCCCAGTTTCTATAGTTTCAATCACAGAATAGAAGAACTTTCAACCGATATATTGTTTCCTTATTGTCAATTTAAATGAAGAGCTAACAGTTTCCCAAGATGCTCTATTGTTAATATTTACAATAACAAGTTATTGTTGTTAAGGAAAATGTATAATTTTTTACCATTATTGGCATGCTATCCACAAAAACAAGTGCGATTCAGTGCACACAAAGTGTTCCGTACTTTCATACTAGGTGGCGCTAGTTTCTTCTACATGTTCAAAAAAACACGCTTTTTGTATGGATAAAACGTATTTTTTCATTTTTTCTAATTTTTAGTATTTTTCATTATAGCGGCAACAGAAATACATCATCTGTGAAAATTTCAACTGTCTAGCTATCACGGTTCAAGAAATACAGCCTGGTGACTGACGGACAGACAAACAGACGGACGGACAGCGAAGTCTTAGTAATAGGGTCCCGTTTTCACTCTTTGGGTACGGAACCCTAAAATGTCTATATATTGAGCCTCGACAAAGAACCCATTGAGCAAATGTATTGCCTTAGACGTAGTAAGATTTAGCGCTCGCTGCGTGCGCGGCGCAGCAGTCAGTATTTTGTGGCATAAAGAGACTTATATTATTCAACACCTCGGAGTTTTTGACTAACTAACTAGCGCCGCCATTAGTTAAATAATAATTAATCGCTGAGCACATACTCAAACGAAATATTTAAATGATGCTGTAGTTTATTTAGAACCTATGATCTTTGTGAAATATACGAGTACGAGTAGTTCGCTTTAGTTACACATAGCAAAATTGCTAAAGGTACTCAGCGAGTAATAGGGTATATGCATGATTTTTTTTAAACCCATTTCTTGAAATATGAAAGTTCCGTAAAAACAATGTCAAAAAGTGAAATGTAAATTTAAATCGGCCAAGAAATACGGAAGATATAAGCATTTTTAACTACTACTTAGACACAAAGATCCGATATGTAAATGTGACGACATAAAACACACGGTCAATATAAACTCTATGCTACATTCTGTTTTGCTAGTAAGAGATAGAGATCAATCTTTAATGGCTTATATCTTGGTTATTTTTAAAGTTATTCAAAAATATTTTTTGTATACCGTTTCTTATATGAATGAGCTTTATTTAAGGCAAAAAAAAAGAATCATGCATATTTCCCATTATTTTTAACTAAAAGTAGGAGGCTCCCCTTAAGAAAGGTTATTATCATAAAATTAATCAACATGTACAAAAATTTGCAAAAAAGATAAAAAAACAATAATTAACCGTCTCCGCAGCGTACTAGTTTGTCCATTCGCTTCATACCAAGATATCGCAGGTTCGATTCCCAGTAGGCTATAACTTTGTGAAATTCGGTTTGGTTGGTGTTAGGGCATTTTCTAGCTAGCCCGCCTAGCTAGCTATCTAGTCTTACCGCCAAACACCAATGTTAACAGCATTGATGTGTTCCGGCAAGAAGATAACATAACCAGTTCCCAGTTGCGTTGAAGAATCTTGGAGCCCGCTTCCATCTTCGGCATCATCGTCACTTACCATCTGGTGAGATGATGCCAAGGGCTTATCAGTGGTGGATAAATGGTTTCATGAGTACTGCCTCCCCTTAAGAGGAAAAGCGGGCGCCATTTTTCCATACAAACGTAGTCCCCTGTTTCCCCCCCTGGATGATAACATTACAGCAAGAATGTTTTTTTCATCAAACCTATATCTACCATGGCCATGCCCCTATGTTTTGTTTTTTCGCATATTCTAATTATAATAGGAAGTAGGAGCCTTCAAAAACCAAGAAAATTGCCTAATTTAAACTTCATTTTCAGACACCCACCAAAAAAGTAGTACGCATATTACGTATTTGCTCAAGTTTTGGAGGAAGAAATAGGGGATTACTAAATGGTCAATTTTAGTGCCTACTCGTACTTATCAGTCTGCGTTGCTGTATATGATAAGATTTGGGGGAAGGAGACGGCATCATTTTACTCAAATACCTATTCTTTAGACCGCGTTTCCTCTTAACGGCTTGCAGACAGTCTATTGAATGTTATATCGCAATTTAACTCAGGCCATTGTACGAAAAACTTGTGGTCTGCGGATTATCGAATGCGGCCAAGTTAGCGTCGCACCAAGCGGAGTTCTCAACAATACATGGCATCCCGTTCGTCCGTCCGTCACAACGACTTCACCAACTTTACAACAGACTTTCAATAATAACTCGAGCTATTTTACTTCGACAAAAGAACCGTAGCGGTAATAAGGCAGGGGTGGAATTATAAATTAGTTTTGGGACTTTTGATTGCTAATTAATTGTACCTAACTAAAATTAAATTTCTAAAATAAAACGAATTGTGACGTTTCACTGATTATAAAACATTTTCGGGAAAGTAATGTTTAGATAAATATGTAACATGTTTTATAAGAGACTCAATTTGCTTAAAAAAATAATTAAAATACGCGAATGGCCGAAAATGTGTTCTTTGGCCTTTTGCGTTTTTGGCACCTTGCGTCGAAACCACTTCTTTGCTTTCACAACTTTGCTGAAATCGCAAAAACCTTGTACCTTCTTTCCATTTTCCATACAAATTTAACTAAAAAGCTGATCGATTTGTATGAGACAAATTTTTTTTCAGCAATGTTGTAGATCAAAAGTGTTTCAGTTTATTGGATAGAAGCGTTTATCGTTCTATTTTACTTAACACCCTGTATATAGAAGTTTCTAATTTAAATACTGCGGAAATAATATAGGTAAGGGTTTGATTATTTTAGAGCCAGTTCCCCATTGCGTTGGGAAATATTGGTAAGCCCGCTTCCATCTTCGGTAACATCGTCACTTAACACCAGGTAAGATGTTGTCAAGGGTTTACCAATTGTGAATAAAAAAAAATAAAAAAAAAACAAAAAAATGAAAGCCAAACAAAATGATGCACTTAAATTCCAAAATATTAAAAAAAATCCAATTCCAAAATTTGTAAAGTAAAACTTTCAATCTCATTGACGCGCATGCACATATTTGAGCCACTTCAGTGTTTTTAGGGGGATACTTCAATTATTCCCCATTCATTTGAAATAATACAACAACTCTACTGACAATTTCATAAATTTCAATAATTTTTACATTTCAACTTTGTGGTGTGTAATAAGCAATAACTGTACAGATATTGTGCTTATAAGACATTTTTTGCCTGACCTGGTTCAGCGTCTCATGTTGCAATATAACATGCTGAAAGTAAGAGCATTAAAGTCGCCCTTTGAAGGCCGGTGCCAAGTGAGGCGGCAAATTAAAATGGGGCCCCCGCAAACGACAGGGGCGCCTCCAATCGGCATCCGAACATGAGAAGCTAAAAATTAAGTTACTCGAATTACCGATTGGATTTTTCCTATATAGTCATTGATGTTAAATGTAAGGATGAGGTCATGCGAACATTACCTACAAACATTCGTCTTAATGGAAAATAAAAGCTCCTTGTGAGCCCCTGTTTAACCAAGTTGGTACTGCGGTTTCCGTATTCGAATGACTCTCAATGGGAGTCTAGGCAAAGATGATATTATTAGCTGGCTTATTTATGCCTAGATTGCGATTGATGTGTGACTCGTCATGCAGATTACCGGTACCAGTACCAAAGTATATATTAGTACTAACGTCCGGTACTGCTGGCACCAGCAAATCAGTGCCATTTTAAAACTTCCTTGGTCACCTCTTTACGAATACGAGGGTCTTGCCTATAGTACTTTTCCACTGAAATAGGCAAAACATGGGCGAAAACGTGGCGTCGGAGGCGGCAAATAAGATTTTCGACGTAACGTCTTCTTTCTGTGTAATTTAATGTAGGCGTGTTTTAAAAAAGTTGTTTACTCGGATTAGACTTTGTAATTTTATCTATTACTGGCTGTCCCTGCGAACTTCCTAACACCTTATACTACACTACACTACACTGCACTGCACTGCACTACACTACACTATACTATAGTACCCTACCCTACATAAGAACCTTCTCCTGACAATAACAAACTTAACAAAAAAGAATTATCGAAATCGGTCCAGCCGTTCACGCGTAATGCCGTGACCAAGGAATTAGCGATTCATTTTTATTTATGTGGCAGGCAAATTGTATGATTAGTCATTTTACATACGGTCAGGCAAATTGTATAATTCGTCCGTATGTAAACGGTCAGGCAATTTGTAATAATGGTGCGGTCAGGGTTGATTCATTTAACTGTCAAAGAGGCTCCCCGCCCTCGTCATGCTATGTCCGTATGTAAAATGACGAATTATACAGTATGCCTGCGACATATATATGAATGGTTTGGTCGCAACACCTTTAATATGTATTTGTCACTAGCTTTTATCCATAATTTGATGAAGTCCAGGTGTTTAATTTTCCAGAGAACAGTAACCATTATTTTATTTTACAATTATTTATATACACAGAAAAGGGACAAACATTTACATTTACTCGACTGCGCCAGAAGGAGGGTTATTTTTTCAAGTGTATGTATGTTTATTTATTTATTTCTTTGGCACTCTCTGTAGCTTAAACAGCTTGATGGATTTTGGAATGCAAGGTGTCGTTAGATTTATTTTGATCCTGTGAGTGACTTAGTATACACAAGTAGTTTCCTGCGGCTTCGCCCGCGCAGATTCCGTTTTTTGCTGTTCCCGTGGGAATTTCTCGAAATGCTTTCTTAGCGGTTTCCTACGTCTTCATAACTGTCTGTATTCCAAATTTATGCGAAATCCGTTCAGTGGTGTTGGCTGTGCCTTGATATACCAGTCAGACACCTTTTAAGGGGATTTTTACCTGTCTTGCCAAGAAAAAGGTTTTTATTATTTTAGGCTTGATCTTGGATTTTTGATGGATTTTGGAGTTGGAGGTGTCGTTCGATTCGTCTTAATCCCGTGAGTCACAAAGGATAAACTGGCCAAAAAGAGAAGTTAAGTTTTTATGCACTAAGGTTTTTCATTTTTAATTAATTCCTAAAGTTATTAATAATATTTTCTTTCATTCGGGACAGTTTCACAACTAATAAATATGTACATTATTCATTAACTTACAGTTTTTTTTAATTCATAATTGGTAAGCCCTTGACATCATCTCACCGTGATGGTAAAAAGTGATTAGTTTTTGAGCTGGAAAGGGTTAGTGACTCAGGGTGACGAATTGATCCTCGCCTAACCAGAATCCAATAAATATTTCGAATAGTACGTACAGAGGCCAGCACATCAAGCTACACACTTTGGACTTTGTACCGCTCTTATGCCGAATGCGCATGGATCAGAATTGCACTACGAGTGTATAGCTTGATGTGCTGGCCTCTGTACATTCACTTACTGATTGCCTTAACGGTGATACTAGATGTGTATCAAGGTGTAAATCTTAATTCCCTCCTACTGTAACTGTAATACCTACAATATCACGATAACTGTGCCTATCGATAAGCCGTAGAAATTTTTGTAATTAAATTCATGTAACAAATTATTTTTTCTTTATAAAATCATATACAAAATTTAAAAAATAAGTTGTCTATTTTGACCGCTTCCATTGCAAAGTGGTTATTCCCCTCGCTTTATATCAGGGTCACCATGAGATCACAGAAATTGGAATAATGGTCAGATGATGCCAAGAGCTTATTATCAGTTGTAGATTTAAAATAATTCCACGTTATCTATCACCTTAGCTAAACAAGGCACATAGCATTATTGTTACTAGTTATTTTTCTAGTTTTCTTCAACTGCCTTGCCATATTATGAGGGAAAATTTCAAAGTATAAGAGATAGAGAAAAACGCCATAACATAACATATGTGGGACTATATGCATACATATCCATAATATACATAAGGTATATATAAATAAATATGCACAGGCCCAAGACCACACTACCCACTAAACTCCCCCTAAGCTTTGGCAGCTAGGCCACCTTAAAAGCTAATCGGAGCGACGACCACCCCCCCACCCCCTTAACATAGAATATATTTTATACCCCTTCCCATGCGCCTCGTCTTCACCAGGGTGCGCGCTTCTTTTCTCCAGGGTGGGGTCGCATCATATGAAGGCTTCAAGGCCCCACGGGCTAAAGCCAGCCGCAGGCGGTGTTTAGTGGGTAGTGTGACAAAAATAATGGGAACTGGGGATAAAAACCCTCACGGAATTTGCCACATACGATACGTAAGATTTAGAGGTTCGGGCCTAAACGGAGTTTTAAGGAAAAAAAGGTTATGGGGTAAATTAGAATATGTGTATTTTCATGATTATTTTAAAAGTAAGGAACAATAAACAATAGGAGTATAAAAAAAGGTGCGATTTCATTGGTTGACCGTGTAGACAATTAAAAAAACAATGACCTAATATATTTATGGAGAATTTACGGAAATAAATTTAAGGTTACAATTTTATTTGTATATAAATTGGTTATTTTATAGTATGCCGGCAGGCAACGATCGTCACCGTCCCTTTGGTACTTAAATAAGTTACTAAGTTTAAAATTTCAGTTTGATCTGAATTACCCTATCTTTTAACAAAATATGTATCAGATACAAAACACATTTTAAAATTTAAAATAAATAACTAAAGGTTAGAAACTGGAAACAGGAAATCTTCTAGGTCGGCAGAAAGGTCAGAGAGTCAGAGAGTCGCTTGGGATAAAAGATAAAATAAATTCACTTCCCTTATGGCGAGCAGCTGGGCGGGCAGTAGAAAGGATTGGCTGGTGATCAGCACGGCTCCGTCCCAGGATTAATCCTTTATCCGGTAAAACTTCGGGGACGTCAAACCTCGCAGGGGCTGGATGAAACCCTACGGAGATATAAAAATGTAGTCCGCCGCAGTACCAAAAATACACGCAAAGCGGTTTCCTTATACAAATTACTTACCACAGAATAAAATGGTGGGCCTCAACAACAACTTATAACACAATTTGTACAAAAAATTTAAATACACATCAGTTTCGACGGGACCACGATCAACCTTTTGTTTTTCTCTTGTCAAAAAATAACAACTATTTTCAAATTCAAATACCATAGAGCAACGACATCAAAAAAGAATTTAATTATGAAACGCGACAAAAGAGAACGGCTCGAAACGATAGTTCGCGTTTCAAAATACCCACAAACTCACAAAAAAAAGGCGAGAAGTCCAAAAAAATTTGAAATTTGGACAACCCTATAGACGTTGGACAGCCCTGAAGAAGAAAAAAATAAAAACTCTCTAAGTAACTAGTTAACTACGAACGTTTACTTGAAGCTGGTAGAAAATGACATTTATACACGAAGCTACACATACAAACGGCAAAAACTCCACCTAAAAGTGAACAGACTCAATAACCCCAACAACACACTAGCGTTAAAGGATCGCTGTGTATTGAGCCTAAAACTAGTCACTTAAGAAAACAGGAGAAATAAAACAACTACTAAAACATTAAAGACCAATAGGGTTGACAAAAACTGAAAAAAAAACTTGCAAAACATTGTCGGTTACCCCAGCAAAATGTGGACAAAAACGGTAAAGGCGGATGCGTGAAAATCTGACTCACGGATAAAATTAACACCGGAAGTCTGAAACTAGTCGGGTATTTAGTGTCACCAACCTTGCAAATTGTCAACAAAGGAAGCCGCTTGGCACAGGCATACCTAGTGGTCATCTGAGCTGATTTAGCCCTGTACCCACGTGGTACCACCCTGCAGGTAGGTGGGGGAGGGGGGGGAAAATTCCATCTGCCGCGCTGCACTCTTTCGTCCATATCTCCGTAAGTTTAGCAAACAAGTCGTGTTTGGTATCGTTTTCGTATAATTTAAGGACGACAAATTCATTTCTGGAACAATATTTTCACTTGTTCATAGAAGAAAAAAAGATTAGGCGCAAAAATAGAAAAAATAGAAATAAAAATTCTTACAAAATCTATGCTTACAATTAAACCAGGAGACTATGTTTTATAAAAAAAATATGATTTTGTAGCCCTATTTATCTAGAATATATAAACATAAACTTTCTTAATAGATTGAACTAGTAAATGTGTCAAAAAAATTTTATTGCCTCGTGCGGTGGAGCTGCGACGGGAGAAGTAAGTATTTTTGGATAGGATTTGACACTAAATTGTAAACAATTATTAAAAACTAAACTAATGAAACTAATTAGTATAGGTGTATCTATATCTAGAGATAATATTCTTGAAGAAATATCTAGAGTAAATATTGTTAAAAAATAATATTAGAGTTCATAACATTAAAATAAATGTTTTATAATCACTGAGATAACCCTAAATTTCAGCTTATTTTAATCATGTTAGTTGTAATAGGGATTCCTATTTTAATTGTAATAATGGAATAAAGAATAAAAGGTCTATTTTAGTAAATAAGACAATTTATTGACCGTTTCCGGGTGTAAGTGGTCCAATAAACATCTTTAGAATTTAAGCCGACCTCACCTGCTCGTGGTGCACCCTGCTAGGCTACAAACGAGGCTCTGGCGAAACTGGTTACCTTCGGGGTTTTGGGAGTCAGACGGCAGTCTCTCCTTATAATACCTGAAACCTGTCATTTATTGTGAAAATGTCGGACAAAGACCATGGCACAAGTCGGGACAAAGCTAGGTAGAAGAAGAAGATTCACAGTTTCCGCTGCAGCCACACGGTTCGGTGCACCTTATCTCTCTTTTTAAACAATTGCACCTTCCTGCGCATTTTTTCTTGCATTTACATCGTATAAACTCCATGCAAGCAGCGGCTGCTGGCGGTAGGGTGGTCCAAACAGGCTCCCATTTGCCATTATTTTTTGCCCAAACCCAATCAGCAGGACATGGCAGGTTTTGTATAGGTTGCAAAAGTTGACCCCATATATGTCCTCCCAGATAAATTGCTCTCAAAATATGGTTGCGCAGGGCATCTTTAGTTGGTGGAAGATTCTCCAGCTGTCTGTGCTTTTTCGTAAATAGTAGTTTTCTACACTGATTGATATCAGTGCACGCGCCAGATCTAAAATGAAACAAATTGTACACAACATGCATTCCAATAATTACTTAAATTATTTCGAATCACAAAAGCCAACCACCACTTAAATTACTTGTCATTTATAGAATTGACAAATTTTTCTAGTATTGGTAAAGCTTGTTCCACATTTCCTTCTTTAGCGCTTGTGAACCACTCCGTCGCAGGTAGATAAGCGCCCCAAGCTTCGAAAGCACTCTTTTTCCCTTTACCAGCAAAAGACGAAACGGTATCACACCCGGAAAAGGCGTGGAACATTGGCAATATTGGCCTTTTCTGGTCCTAAAAGAAAATAAACTAGTATATAGCTGAATTACTTTTAGATTTTAAAGTGTAAATTTATTATATTTATTTAGGTTACCTAATGAAGCTGCAATAGCATGGCATGGCAAGAACTGATTTTTTCCCGTGCCAATATGAACCCACAGTTCCTCAAGCTGTGGCAATTGTGACACACATGAAACCGCAAGGACAACAACATTGGTATCCACTGTACGCACCATGATTTTTGTGTCCTTGGGCTGCAGCATCACCAATGTGGACCATTATGCGCGTATCTGCTTCCTCATGGTTGCATGGTTCCAGGGCTTTTTTATCACTGGGGCTGTTGCTGAAAACTGTGGGTCCATCTGTCGTATAAAAGTTTTTGCCAGCTAAGAATTCTGTAGCTTGGCACTGTAGAGCTAGGAAATGGAAAAGTTCCTCTTTATTGGAATTATCCCAGAGAAAATTTGCCCAACCCTTCGGAATTCTAAAATTTGAATTAAAACGTGTTCTTTGTCCGGTGCCACGTTTTAGTCTCGTTTTTGAGACTGTCAGTGTCGTATCTGTCCCAAATCACATCTAATCTTGATACAGTGACAAGCTCTCTGTTCGCGAAAGGTATAAATACTTTTTCAGCAGTTTTGCTGAGTCCTGGAGCCCTTAAGTTTAGCAATTCCGAGAGCTATGTCGGTTACTTTGGTTCTTCTACAGATCTCCTCGTTTCTGATTTGATCACGCAGAAAAACGCCGAGCATAGCACGCTCCATTGCCCTTTGGGTGACCTTGAGCCTTCTTATGAGGCCCATAGTAAGCGACCATGTCTCAGTTCCGTATGTCATCACTGGCAACACACACTGATCGAAGACCTTGAGATAGGTACCTACTATATAATAACTTATAAGTAGAAATAAAACATGGTATTTTTTTTAAGATAACCGGTCGGCTGTCTTCTTCGTGAATCCATCATCAGACC
Organism: Coleophora flavipennella; assembly: GCA_947284805.1. Taxonomy (NCBI): domain Eukaryota; kingdom Metazoa; phylum Arthropoda; class Insecta; order Lepidoptera; family Coleophoridae; genus Coleophora; species Coleophora flavipennella. The sequence continues at coordinate 10,451,904 of OX369305.1, forward strand.
CTCCTCCCTCACCTAGTGTAATATATGGGACTCGTCAAAACCATCCAAATGAGCCCAAACTCAAGAGGGTTACTAGTAATACTAGAAGAGTTTCACTGTCCACCTCCTGACTTCATCATCAGGCCCAGTTGAGACTACCATAATATTGTTTCGTTACTAGCACCCCACGTATGCAAAGGTTCATAAGAATCGATTCAGTACAACTGAAAAAGCTTTCACAAGATTTGAAACAAAGGAAGGCGTAAATATATATACGGGGTTAAGTCAAATAAAATCGTTTAAAAACATAGTAAATCTAAATAAATACTTACAATTCTCATATCCTATGAAAAAAATATACTAGTTTGATAGTTTATCCTCCTGAAAACACTTCAAAAGTTCAAAATACGTGCTTGCGTTATGTAGTGATCACTGAGTAAGATGCGAACCGACTGAACTGAGAACACGCGTGTATGGTCACTGAGCGCTCCGCGCAGCGGTCGAGTTGAACGAGCCGCTAAAACGCAGCTCCGCCGTGCGACGCTAATGATTTTTTTTTACACATTTATAAGTTAAATTTATTAAGAAAGTTTATGTATGTATTATCAAAATAAACAGGGCTACATAATTATATTTTTTTTATAAAACATAATCTCCTGGTTTAATTGTAGGCAAAGATTTTGTAAGAATTTTTATTTCTATTTTTTCTATTTTTGCGCCTAATCTTTTTTTCTTCTATGAACAAGTGTAAATTTTGTTCCAGAAATGAATTTGTCGTCCTTAAATTATACGAAAACGATACCAAACACGACTTGTTTGCTAAACTTACGGAGATATGGACGAAAGAGTGCAGCGCGGCAGATGGAATTTTCCCCCCCCTCCCCCACCTACCTGCAGGGTGGTACCACGTGGGTACAGGGCTAAATCAGCTCAGATGACCACTAGGTATGCCTGTGCCAAGCGGCTTCCTTTGTTGAAGATTTGCAAGGTTCCCATACAAATCAACACACTAAATACCCGACTAAACGCGATACGCAAGAGTCTAAAGGGACAACTCTACCGAAAAATAGGCCATTTGAGGTAAGACAAGGGCAAGATTAATGAAAGAAATTTGAAAAATGGAAAATTGTTATAAGACCTCAAGAAATCTAAACAATACTGCGGAATAGAGTAACGTTGTCACATAAAAGTGAACAGGGTACGCCAAAAATTTAAGGAGTACCTCGCAAAGCAACGCGTAAAAATATTTCAAGCAGTAACCCTTAAAGATTTTTCCCTTAAAACAACGTTAAATAATCGTGAACTAAAAGTAAGTCTGTCCCGACTTTCGACTGAAAGAAATCTAGAGTCTGGCCATTGACTACTTAAATTAAAAATTCTCTTGGAATCGTAAGGGAATACACAGGCAAAAACAACTCAACAACACGTAAGCAATTATCCGAAAGAGGTATAATGCCATTAAGCCGGGAAAAAACGACCCGTGTGAAGAGAAGCAAAAAAATACCGTGCATACAAACAAAAAAACCTTATGTTTCAAAGAAAACTGCACGATTAAATTAAGTAAGGGTCTTGAGGTATTAAAACTTGAACCATAATATCCGGAAAACGGATACAGTAGGCACAGATTAGCTGTGAGTCCCACATAACCCGTACAAATGGCTGTATCCATGAGGGTATCATTAGAGATACAGGATTAGTGCAAAAAAACTCTAGAGTGGCTCTTACCAGTGCCAAGGTTGATATTGACAAATTGTATGGTGACAACACAACCAATTCGTCTTCATTACCATTATATATACATATTCATTACAATATTGATTGAATACACTCCATTGCACAACATAAAAAACTGCTAAAAGCGAGACGGATTTCGCTTTCGGATTTACGGATTCGGTACCATACATCTCAGTTTCCATACGAGTACAAAAATGATAATATTATTTCAATCAAAAGAACTCAACGGGAGTATCAGAAAAATTAAGAAATAAACAATCATTAGTTAATAATGTCAAAATTCAATACTTGAAATAAACTAGATTATGTCATTAGAACATGAAAACAATATGACACGAAAAGTTATACATAAATATCATTGATACCTTTGACAAGAGTAGGCCAGTTCATACGGACAGTCACGAGTAAAACGCGAGAGTCATAGTTACGATAACTTGCAAACAACCGGATTAATAAGTTTAAAATGTTCGATAATACCAATAATTTTGAAAAACCAAAAAGCTTTAGGTACAAGCTTTTATTTGAAAAAAGTTTGTATATTCGAAAGCCTAATGATCAAATGAATATAAATAAACGGTTCCAAATTCAAAAAAGGCTGTATTTCCTACGATTCTATTGAAAATAAAATACGATTCTGGGACCATGATTCCGTCTCCAAATTTCATTATTAGATCAACTTCAAAATACCAAAAGGATCTATTGTCACCGGGAATACGCGGCTTCAATCCAAATTTTACATTAATCGGAACTCTGAAAGTCGCTCTAAACTCGATCGCAAGATTTAAAATAAACAAACATACATACAAGTTTAATAAAAGCTTTTAAAAGTATCTGCAGAAGTAATATGCTATTTTATGACTAACACCAGACTAACACAGTTGTTATTCCCAAACGATACACATCAATGTTATATCTCATAACTTAATAAAAACATCTAGTGATCTGATTATGGGTGTGTTGCAAGCTCGGGAGGTCCCATGGGTCTCGAATATCCTTTGACAGGCTTATGGATTGCTGAATTTGTTTATGATGACCTTCGGATCGACCTCCGCACGATATGTCTCAACCAAAACTACGAGTAGTTATGGCGGTACAAAAATGAGGCATAAATTCATATATACTAAGGCCCGATCGCCCTAATTCAGGGTAGGCTCGAGCCCCTCGGTGGGGACGTATATGAGCTGATAAAAAGATACAAGCTGTAACAAAATTGGTGTAGGTGATGTTAACCTGGGCTTCTACTCATCATACTGAACAACTTTTGTTCTACGACTTTGCTGAAAACGTAAAAAAATTTTTTGCTCTTGATACAAAATGATCGACCGTTTTTGTGCATTTTAGTATGGAGGGTTCAAGTTGTTTTTTTGAGAATTTGCTATGGGTTCCTTGGAGAAAGTTGTTCAGTATGACGAGTAGAACCCCCAGTTAACGTGACGTACACCAATTTTTTTACAACCTGTATATGAATATATAAAGATATTACTTCATACTTTTCGTAATTTCTTTTTGAAGTCAGTTTTTAGTTTTTTCATAAATTTTACCATTCTTTACTTATTCCTCATTTATGTACTTTCATTTTATATATATTTGTGTCGGTAAACATACATGAAAAAAAGTACATAAAGAAAGTAGAACGTAGGTACAACCTCCTTCTTTTTTGAAGTCTGTTAAAAAGTAACAATTATGTTTGCTGAATAGATTTCAAGAAATTGTCACGCGGATGTTGCCGAGGAAAAAAGGCAGTTAATAATAATATTTTTTTTAAAATCTACAATTGATAATCACTTGGCATTATCTCACATTATGATAAGTAACGATGATGCCGAAGATGGAAGCGGATTTATCAAGATTCCCCAACGCAACGGGGAACTGGCTATTTCATCTTCATGCCGGAAACATCAATGCTACATTGATGTATGGCGGCAAGACTTAGATATACCTAGCTAAGCGTGGTTACAAAATACCATACCACAAACTAAACTGAGTCTTACGGCGGAGGTAAACCCGCCAGGAATCGAACCCGCTTTCACCTGGTTTAAAAAAATGAAATTACCATTACGCCAAAGAGGCGGCCAAATATAAAGTAGACGTGGAGTTACAGAGCGCGAATCAAATGAACATGCGAGGCGGTTACGGTAATGTAATTAAAGGGTTGATTAGAATGTGTCAAGGGAACAACTCTCATTAACGTGTCTCAAAATGCCTCATAACTAGTTAAACATAAAGGTATCACAAAGGAATTGGAATACATAATGTTTAACTCCATATGACAGGTCGTCAGAATGCCAACTGCATGCCACGGCCTTGTTGCTACGACTTGTGTCCGACGGCTGCAGCTCTGGCTAGTGATGGGGCACATCGAATTAGTTGAATGTCTGTTCGAGATTCTGACTGAAACTACTATCTAACTGTTTTTTTTTCGATAATCCCTTGGCATCATCTGCCCTAATTGTAAGTGACGATGATGCCGAAGAAGCGGGCTTACCAAGATTCCCAACCCAATTAGGGAACTGGCGAATCACATCAGTGATGTGAACATTGATGTTTGGTGGCAAGACTTATGATGGTAGCTAACCCGGCTGGCTTAGAAAATATTATTTGAAGATGTCACAACTTTGTCATAGATAGATAGATAAAAAGACGTTTAATGGGTCTAGCCGATGGAAAGCGATGATCCAGGAACTGACAACTGTGACGAGAAAAATTTGTTAAAATATAAAACCACCGACCAAACAGTCAAATCGCAGCAAATTTAAGTTCAGTGGTATTTTGTTTTCCGCCATTTAGATTTTTTTATTGTACCTAAAATCTTCCTTTAGTTTAAGCACCTCACCTCGATCGATCACTTACCGTTTCGGCAGTTCATCTTCTTGGTTAATCTAGCTTTCAAATAAATAAAAAAAAAACTGCATTGAAAACAGACCACTCTTTAAAGAACTGCGATCACATATGCACACAGACAGACATAGGCATACAATTTATAACACTTTTTGGGTTTGGGATTAAAATTGATTTTTTTCGTATCCACGTTCATCTGACACTCACCGTTCCAAGTTTTACCGGAATTTTACCGGCCACGGGACCCGTATGATGTCAGGTCTCCGCCCCCCCCGCCGTTCCTGAGTTTTGCTAGTTTGATCATCTTCAAATATTTGTAGGTTTACGTGATTTAATCTCCATAACGAGGTACATATTTCAATGCCAAATTCTCATTGACAGTAATAAAAGCGACGTCTACGTGGGCGAAGCCGCGGGCAAAAGCTAGTTCTTAATATTCGAACATCGAATCGATTCCATATTCGACCTCGCGTCCTTTGCTACTTTTAGCAAGTGTGACCAGTGTAGAACGTGCCTAGCTAGTACAATATTTAGGTAAGGCTGCATCCCACCTGGTGGCATCTCAGCATGCATTTAAATCGGATATTACAAGCGCCATCCGGTGAGCCGCTCGTATCCAGTTATATCCAGTTATAACTGGATATAGGTGGATCTTCTTTGGATATCGGTAGTAATGGTATAAGTGGGGCTTAATTTAAACCAGTGTTAACAACCGTGTTTGTATGAATTAGTTCGTTTAAACTCGTGTCATTATAAAATTCGTTAAACTGTGAATTTCTTTCAAGGTAGTCTTCATTAAGATCAAAGCGTACTCTAGTGGAAATCAAAGAGGCATTAACTACCTACAAAACTCTCTCTCTCTCAATATTTTTGAATTTAGAAGTAAAATAAACCGTCTTAATCTAAAGTCTTTATTATCGTATTCTGGAAACGCAAAAAGCGGTCGCGCGTCAAGCACAGCCCCGTTTTGGCGGTAAAAATCGTAAAAAGAATTCAAATTACCGGCCGCGAGTAATTTCGGATTATGCCCGCTAACTTTCTTTTGTTTCGTAAAAATTTAGGTGGGACCCACCGGGCTGCTAAGGGGCACAGATATGGATTAAAGAAAATGTTTCTGAAGAAGATGTCTATTATTGTGTAGGCAAAAAAATCGAAGGAAGATTTTGATGGGAATCGACTGTCTTACACTAATAGAGTTAAATATGTGTATATATATATATATATATATACATAATACAGGGTGAATTTTTGAGACGGGACAGTAAGGGCAGGTACCTTAACCGTTATACTTTCAGGAAAACGTTTTCAGGAGACGATCCATAAATTTTTAAGATATTCTGAACTGCATTCACAGATTTTGGAAAAAAATTACAGTCAGTAATAAAATGATCATTTTACACAAAAACTTTTTTTGATGCCAATCGATCCCGTTTCTTAAAAGGAGCAAAAGTCTCTACCGGACGGACTGACGTTTGAACGTACTAGAAATGTCGGAAATCGCGAAAAACTTTTCCCATACATTTCGGTAAAAGAATAAAACTTATAAATAAGCCAAACTTTTTGTTATGGGTAGATCCGCTATAATTAGCTATAAAGAAGAGTGGCTGAAAAAAGTAGTTATAAGTAAAAAAGTTTTAAATTTCAAACTTCGAATTCGATTCGAATTCTTGGGTTATTTCAGGTCATTCTTATGTTTGTGCTGAAAAAAAACTAGATTGTTAGTTGTAATTTATGTACTTCTAGTTAAAAAAATGTCTTTAAATCGCAAACGTTTGGACTTAATTGAAGCGTATTTTGTTAATAATAGGAACACGGAATCTGGATTGGTGTGGTTCGCGTCCATTGCGCAAGTACCGTCAAGAAAAGTTATAACAAAAAAAAAGTTAAAGTTAAAGTTTGGCTAATTTAGAAGTTTGACTCTTTTACCGAAATGTATGGGAAAAGTTTTTCGCGATTTCTGACATTTCTAGTACTCAAGATTCAGTTGGTCCAGTAGAGACTTTTGATTCTTATAAGTAACGGGATCCATTGGCATCAAAAAAGTTTTTGTGTAAAATGATCATTTTCTTGCTGACTGTACATTTTTTCCAAAATCTGTGAATGCAGTTCAAAATATCTTAAAAATTTACAAATAGTCTCCTAAAAAAGGTTTTCCTGTAACTATAACGGTTAAGGTACCTGCCCTTACTGTCCCGTCTCAAAAATCACCTATATATGCGTGTGTGTCCACCCGGTGTTCTAGCGCCTAATCTACTGAACGGATTTGGCTGAAATTTTGGTTATAGCCATATTGTTTTTGTATCTCCAGTAATTTTTTAAAAAAAATTCTATTTTGATTTTTTAGGATTGCCACCATAGTAGAAAATCACTAATTATAATTTTACTCAAAAATAGCTTCAACGATGTTAATGATATTTTGCATGTTCCTACAACTTTGTACGGCCTATTATACTAAAAGTTTCATTAATCTAAAAAAAACTGGAATAAGGCACTTCCAATACAAATCCAGAGTGTTTGTTATTTATTTCTAAAATGACTCGTCGCCGGGTCGTTCCTTTCCCTCTCATATGGTTGATGGAAGCGATGGCTGACTCTCGCGTTTTACTCGTGACCGGGTGCTGTCCGTGTGAACTGACCTACTCTTGTCAAAAGTATCAATGACATTCAATAATTGTATGTATAACTTTTCGTGTCATATTGTTTTCATGTTTTAATGACATAATCTGGTTTATTTCTAGGATTTAATTTTGACATTATTAACTAATGATTGTTTATGTCTTGATTTTTCACAAATAAAATTATGTTATTATTATTTTATGACTATCAGAAAGACTGTAGTCTGCACCTATTTTGAATAAATACCTTGAATCTTGACTAAAGATTTTAATTTTAATTTTGACCCCCTTAATTTTTCACTTTTTCAAATGTTTATTATTTTTTGTATACGAGTAGCGGCATTAAAAAAACACATTCTGTTACAATTTCAACTATCTACCTATTACGGTTCATGAACTACAGCCCGTTGACAGACAGGCAGACGGACGGACAGCGGAGGCTCAGTAATAGGATCGCGTTGGTCACCCTTTTGGTGTACAGAACCTTAAAAACAGCTAACTTACGCTGTAGTGGAGATGAATCAGAACTGCTGAGAAAGAAGTAGCATTTTTTAATTAGTTTACTGACCCGCTGATCCAGTTGGCGGGTTCTGCCTGATCGGTTGAGGGTCATGAGTTCCCGGGAATCATAGTTAAGGGCCAGATATTCATGTGTGATTTGTTACTGAATATTATAATTTACGTAGAAACTCCTTCATACCTTACATCCCCTACTTCCTCTCTGGAGCAGGTGAAAACTCGACGTCCACCGCCCCCCCCCCCCCCCCTTTCCCCCCCCCCCCTCCCATACGGTCCTGATTAAAACTTCACATTTACGAGTACCGGTACAATCACCGACAATTTCACCGCGTCCTGCCCCCGCGGTTTCAATGGCCCTCTAACTTTAAACATATTAAATTAAAGTCATTACGGAATGGCGCATTCTCAGCGGAATTAGGAGCTGGATTGTACTTTGATGTAACTTCAGGTTCAGTCAGATCCTATTTAGGTACTCATATGAGAACTGGAGAGGCTACTTGTCAAAACTTGAAAGACCTATACAAATATGACAACGATTAAAAAGGTAACTTTATTATGTTGTGAAATTTTTAAATAGGTAACTTTATTGTGTTGTGGGATTTTAAATAGGTAGGTAATTTCATTGTGATGTGCAATTTTAAATAGGTAACTTTATTGTGTTGAGGGATTTTAAATAAGTAGGTAATTTCATTGTGTTGTGCAATTTTAAATATGTAACTTTATTGTGTTGTGGGATTTTTAATAGGTAGGTAATTTCATTGCGTTGTGTAATTTTTAATAGGTAACTTTATTGTGCTTTGAGATTTTTAAATACGTAACTTAATTGTTATGTGATAATTTTAAATAGGTAACTTTATTTTGTTTTGAGATGTTTAACAAGGTAACTTTTTTTAAATAGTGAAGCATTTCTTGCTACATATTCGATCTTTTTGCGCTTTTTTCTTCACAGTGCTTAGGTCACATTCTCTTTGTCGAAATTGCTTTGGAATTTTAATATTTTGCTAGACAGGTGTGAGTTTTTGTTTTATTGTCACGCTTTTATTAGCTTCAACTATATGTATGTATGTTTGTAACCGACTCCTTTGCAATCGATTTTGACCCACTTTAAACGGAAAAATTTAATTCAAACTTTGTACATACAGCCGGTCAGCTGACCTTGGGTACTGAGGGTACCCAAAAATTTTCCTCCGTTTTCTGACCTTGGGTACCTGGAGTACTCAAGCCATTATTTCTGTAAAAAGTGTATTTCTCTTTCTAATCTATGACTTTCAACGTATAAAAATATTTTTGTCTCTTTATTATGAACGTAGCAACGAGCTAAAGTAATAAAACAGCGTCCCACTATAGAAAATAATAGAGAAAAAAAAGTTTAGTCAGTCCTTCGTACGACGCGTACCGTAGTTCTCGCTAATATGAGTGTTTTTAGTGATTTTTGTGTTTCGTTCAGTGTTGTTTGTGGCAAGTTTTATCAAAAAGGTAAGTACAAGTGAAATTACTTGTAAAGTGTTAATCTGGGGTGCCAATCATAAGTTATTTCAACGAATTACAACACACCTTCTAAACTTTTCAGGAAATGCCATTACGCCATGTTTAACATTGAACTAAAGCATAAAATCATATGAAACTTGTAATGAATAGAAAGCCACATTTAACACGATTACAAAAAATATCACTTGAGGACTGTATTCAGAAAATCCTACTCATAAATAGCAATAACGTGAAGGGCGCCGCCTCACGACATTGGGTTACATTTTGTCCGACTTCAGGTCAATCTACGGTCGAATTAATCGTGCGCAACGTCAACGGAGCGGTTATCAAGAATCAGTGACAATACAATAATTGCATAAGTTTATCTCATTATCCTAAACTAAAAATTGAAAAATAAATATATTTTAAAAAAAAACTAAAAAACACGCTTTTAAAGCATATCAAACTAAAAAGTGAAAAATAACTCTTAATCTATGTTGAAAACAATAATGAACGAAAAATACTAGTATTATTGTGAAAAAAGCATGGGGCGCTTTGTACCATATTTTTCGTATATCGAGCAACCAAAATTTTAATTTTTTTTCTTATAAAATTGTCATCGCTTCTGTTTTTACGTTGTGTTCTGGAAATTATTTTTTAATAACAAAATTATGTTTGCCTTCTGCCATCGGTTGTTATAACAGTTTAATGTGATCGGTTCCCTCTCCGTTTTTCATGAGGTAAGTGCTTTCATTCTCCGTTTATCGTTTCACCTTTGCACCGCGTGTTTGTTAACATTCCGGTTCTTTTCACGTTTTAGGGTTTTCTTCCTACGACGAAGTGGTAACACTACACGGAAATGCGTTCTGGTGTCCCCATCATCCTAGAGACCGGCGAGACTCACTCGTCCCAGGGTGTTTTCTTCTTCTGAGTATTCTGGACCTCGGGACAGTCGCCACCGCCATCCATAAGTAGTACCTTTTTATTTTTTTTGGTCAAAACCCCAAATGGACTTGTAATTTTTTATGTGTGACTAAAGTGATCTATAATATTTAACTTTAAGAACAGTTGGGAATTGCAGCCCCGTACGTACGAGGTTGCTTCCGTTTTAGGACAAAAGTTCCCACTTGGACACTTTTTATCTGTAGTGTATAAGCGATGAGAATATTGTTTTTATAACCTCATTGTTGCTATTTTTAAAAGTTCTTAAATTATATTTCTTTACTTTCTTCACCAACTTTTTCCTTTATCCTTCTTACGACATTTAGGCCTCAGATTCTAAATCACTACGTATTCGTGTGGCTAATACTACAATTTTTGGCGCCCGAACTACTAAATATACCCCTTTTTTGTTCTTTCCCTTTCCCGAATGCCCCTTTTTTTGTCGTTCATTGGTTTATACGTTTCCCGGATAAATTAAATTCCCAAAAAGCCCTTATTTTATCTAGTCTCGCATATTTTATTTTATTTTCTAGGAATCGTGTGGTTTTATTTCGTTTGTATACACGGGGTTTCTTTGCGTCTTTTCACACGAGTCGGGTTTTTCCCCGGCGAAAGGCAATACCTACCTTTTTACGGTATTGTCATCGTGTTGGATTGTACTGTCTGCGCGAGAATTTTTATATGGGAGGTCATTGACCAGACTTAAGGTTTTTTTTAATCGAGAGTTGGGTCCGACTAACTTTTATAATCTACGATTTATAAAAAAAATACGGAACCCTCAAAACTATGCTCTATTCTCCAAAAAAACCCACTTTAATTGTTGTAGTCAAGCTGTTCAATCTGTATGAAAAGTCCATACAATTTTGTACAAACTAACTAGATACCTAAGTTCAAAGGTGTTCAGAGCTCAATGCGACTTGCGTTAATCATGCAGGTTATGTGACCTGAAGAACGATCATTACCTGGATGTGTTTGACTGTTAGTGGCATTTATTTTACAGCTTCCGTGCTTTGCAAGTCATGTAAAGCCGTTGGTACCAGTTGCTTTCACTAAATGGCAGTCGTTGAGCCGTGTCAGATGCCTTGTAGGCGGTTTAAAAAATTTCTGACCGTGGGGTTTGCCACTAGCCCTACAATCCTTAACCTTGGACTAAGACTTGGCCCCGTTTGTGGAATATGGCCTAACCTTCCCAAGTTTGGGAAGAGACTCACGCCCCAGCGTACCCACGTTTAGAAGTTGTTAAAAAACCATAATGTCCAATGTCCATGGGCAAGATTTTCATCTCACCTGGATGGAAGCGGGTTTACCAAAATTTCCCAACGCAATGGGGATCTGGCTATCTTCAAGTCGGAACACATCAATGCTGTTGACACTGTTGTTTGGTGGCAAGACTTAGATAAGATGGTGGTAGCTAGCCAGGCGGGCTATAAAAATTCCCTACCTCCAACCAAACCGAGTCTTACAAAGTTGACCCCGCCAGGAATCGAAGCCGCGACGTCCTGGCGTGTAGCGAATGGACTATTTTTTATGCCACCATTAACCATTCTTCAGTTTCATAAGAAAAGGCGCCAGTTTAACTGATGGTAAGTGACGATGATGCCGAAGATGGAACCGGGCTTACCGAAATTTCTCAAGGCAATGGGGATCTGGCTATCTTCAAGCCGGAACACATCAATGCTGTTGACACTGATGTTTGGCGGCAAGACTTGGATAAGATGGTAGTAGCTAGCTAGGCTAGCTATGAAAATGCCCTACCACCAACTAAACCAAGTCTTACAAAGTTGACCCCGCCGGGAATCGAAACCGCGACCTCCTGGTGTAAAGGGAATGAACTAACTATTACGCCACCATTAACCATTCTTCAGTTTCATAAGAAAGAGCACCAGTTTAACATTTTTAGCTAGTTCAGAAGAATCTCATGCATTGAACCACGTCCTTTGCCAAGTCACAATATGCGAAATACGTGACATTTTTCTCGGAAGGGACAGTTATGTAAAAATTTTGAAGAATGCGGAATACGTGTTCTTTGGATAAATAAAGAATAAAGATCGATACTTAGATGTTTCTTTGTATATATGGATAAGTAATCATGTATTTCCATGAAATGATCTTTAAGAAAATTGGGTATCTATACGCAGAACGAGGACTAAACCAAAAAGGACCAAGATGAATGACTGAGGAGCCTTTTCACTTGGTCGAATAATCACGACATTATGTTAGTCTGAGATACACTTTTGAAAAATGACTATACTTATTTATTAGGTGCAGTCAGTGACTTATATATTACTGGCGTAGGTGCAGTTAAGTACAGATAATAAAATATCAGGTCAATTCCAACCTAATAGTTGGGGCCCAATATCCACCTTAAAACGTTTATACGTCAAGGCAATCGGTATAAATAGTTGACATTTAAATTAAAGCGAAAAAACCACGATAGCCCTACACGATTAAAATACATCTCAATAAACAATTTTAAAGTTTTAAAAACTATTCAAAAGACTTCAATAAAAAAATCCACATTACCTCGCAACAAGCAGGGAAATAGTAAATCTTGTAGAAAACACAATTTCGCGACGATAAAACGCTCTCCTTTTAAGTGTGGGATATGAAATAGAATTCTTACGTGCAGAGATACAAATTTATTCCAAGTAACAAATTGGCTTATTTAATTCACTTGTAGCACTGTTTTCTGAAAGAATATTATTATGAACACGCCGCAGTAGTAAGATTGGAAAATTACCAAACAGAATCAGAACATAAGCTTTAATGAGATGAGTTAAGTGAAGTAAAGCAATACCAAAGATGTGTACAAAGGTATTGAGTTCGATTTCCACCAAAAGCATTCGTGAAACGAACAGATTTTTGTTTGTTTGTTCTTCTGTTGTTGGGTGTCTTATATCTTTAAAAGTATGTATTTAAACGCATGTTTTTAGTTCCATACTGCATTCGTTCGCGGTTAGTCTTTGATTAATTTATTCAAATGATTAATCAGAAAAAAAACAGATGGCGGAATTTTAGGCGTCGGTTACCTTGCTGTAGAGGGGCTAAAGTCGAAATAGATAGTGTAGACTAGATAGCTTTAACAAAATTTTTGGACTACAAACATTAACAATTTTACGTTTTTAGGTTCCGTACAAAAAAAAACGGAACCTTATAGGATCACTCGTGCGTCTGTCTGTCTGTCCGTCCGTCTGTCCAAGCCAATTTGCTCCGAATCTACTGGACCAAATCAGGGGAAATTTGGTAGGATGGTGTAATCCTATGACCCAAATACAGATTTGCAAAGTAAAATTTTTTTTTTTTAAATAATGGTTATTTTTGGGGGACACATTAGGAAATTAAAAAAAAGTTTTGGAAACTTTATTGTGTCATATATCAAATGAAAGGGCTCGTTATCAGAATCTTAAATATATTTTTGTTTATATTGTAAAATAAATAGTTTTGATTTTATTCATGAAAGAAGACGAAAATAGACCATTCCGCCCCCTATTCTCCGAAACTACTGACCCTATTTAAAAAAAAAATATAGTTCATTGCTTGTAGATTACAGGAAAACCTATAAGAATTATATCAATTGAAAAAAAAGTGGTAAACTCAATACAATATGTTCACCTACGGAAAATAGTTCTAGTTATAATAGAAAATAGTATATCGGTGTTCTACAGGATTCATTTCGGAAAGTGTGTCCTAGAGCTTCACGACCTCATTCCCCCTCTTCATTTTATCATCGAACGACCAGGTGCGGATGGCAAATCCACCCCTTTGTCGTTGATGTTCCACCTTTACGCACGAAGCGTTTTGCATCTTCGTTCATTAGGCGAATGGGCAAGGAGTAGAATTCCCTGCCGACGTCTGTATTCCCCGATTCGTATAATTTAGGAATCTTCAAGACGAGAGTGAATAGGCACTTTTTGAGCTTGCGTGTTACATCCTCGGCTGCATCGGCACTTACCATCAGGTCAGGTGCAGCCAAATGCACTAAAATTTTTATTAAAAAAAAAGAAGTTTACTAAAACACCACTAGATTGCGCTAGTAGTAGTTTACTGTATGGAGTACTGCTCTCACTTGTGGGACGGATCGGTTCGTTACCACCTATATGCCTTGGATTCTATCGATCGACGCGCTATGAGACTCATTGGCGGCGAGGAACTTGTATCAAACAGGCTCCAAAGCCTCGACCATCTCCCCAAAGTCGCCTGTCTATCGGTGTTCCACAAGATTTATTTCGAAAAGTGCGTCCTGGAGCTTCACGAACTCATTCCCCCCTCCAATTTATCTTCGGACGACCAGGTGCGAAGGGCGGTTCCACCCCTTTGTCGTCAATGTTCCACCTTTACGAGTACACACAACGCGTTTTGCTTCTTCGTTCATCATGCGAACGGCCAGGGGGTGGAATTCCCTTCCGGCGTCTGTATTCCCTGATTCGTAAAATTTAGGAATCTTCAAGACGAGAGTGAATAGGCACTTTTTGAGCTTGTGTGTGTTACATCCTCGGCTGCATCGGCACTTACCATCAGGTGAAGTGCAACCAAACACACTCAAATTTTTAAAAATAAAAAAAATATAACTCGCATCTTACTGTGAGGATTTCAAATGTGATATTTTGTATTTGACTTTGGCATTGTAAGGAACCCTGCATACGTGAGTTCAACTCGCACTTGGCCGGTTTTTTAATATCAATGTTAATAATGGCGCATCTTTGCGTTGCTTAACCAGCGCAAACGATGTGATCACGCAAACCCTCGCCTTTTGAGCAACAATCGCTATGATAAGTTAAATTGACACCACAGTTACTTAGTATAACTTTACAGATCTATATCTATATGTTTAAGAGGTAAGGCACAAATAGAAAAATGTTAAAATTGCACCCCGGCCGCCGCTGTCACGGCACAGGAGCGTTTGCAACGCCATCTGTCTAGCTAGACTTGAAGGAAGCTATGTGTGCTGGATGAGCCAATCTAAATAGTATAACCAGACATTTGACTACTGTAGTCATTTGAGTTACTTTTTTATCAAACGAAATTTTGTTCTGAAACTGATCGTGTTACAGGTTTAGGCGACTAATGTCGGCATAGAAAAATGTCAAGGTATAAAAATGTCGAAATATTGAATAATGTCCAAGAAATAAAAAAGTCGAAAATGAAAATTGACGATGTATAAAAATGTCGAGATATAAAAAAGTCGAACTGACAACAGTCCTACAAGGCATGTGATGTCATTGTGATTTGTGTTTGACCTCGGATTAAATTTTATTTTTGGTCTGAGTGTTTGACGAACTCATTTAGTGATTTTAATAAATATAAAATTGAAAAAAGATCAAAACGTCAAATGAGTAAATTTTTGTGCCTTTGTAGAAGATATTTAGTTGAATAATATTTTATGATTACTTTTTCATACTATCAAGTACCTTGTTTTCGCTATGCCGAAGCCAGAAGCTTTTCAGGACAATTTAGAACGAATTTAATATTTATTTATATATCATATACTTGTCTGAATTTTGTATAACTTTGCTTCAAATAGAATACAGCGTATGGCGTAAGAGCAAAAATCTGCGCTTTGAGTGCTGTATTAAAGAGGAGTGAATATCAAAAAATACAGTAATAATCGTATTTCTCGTGTCGGTTGCTCAACCGGTAACGGCTCGGCCCTCCTAACCAGAGGTCTCGGGTTCAAATCCGGACGGTCAATGTACCAATGAGTTTTTCAAATAACTTACGTACATATACTTACCAATTGCTTTAACGGTGAATAAAAACATCGTGAGGAAACCTGCACATCTGATTCCAGATGTGTATGAATGTCGCGTTGCACACGTCCGTAGGTGTAAATCTAAATGCCCTACACGTGACCGCGGGTGATGCTAAGCGCAACACCAGGCAACCGCCGCCGTCTATCCCTTGGATAGCACGGTTAATTGTAGCACACGATAAGAAAAGAAAAAAAAAATCTTATTTCTACACTTATTAGTTCAGAATACTCTTCAGTATACGAAAATTAAAGGAAAATTCTGATAGTTTTCAAAGTGTTTTCCACTTTGTCCTCCTGTGAGTACATGGGGATTAAAACTTGTACATAAACAGCGTTGCGCCATTTAGTGACGGCAAAGAGAAATGTTGGAAAAATGCTGATTGTTTCAACCGAAAATAAAATACCATACATAGCTATGCGACACGACACAGGTATTGGCACCTGTATACAGCATGTTTTACGTTTCTGATGCCGGTACACAGGGCGTACGGAACGCCAGGCTGTTTGGCGCAAACTACTTTGATGTGAAAACAGTGGATATTTTCAATTACTTACTTTATTGTAGAGAAACACTGGCGTAGTATAAAAAGGGAAAAAGTGTCTTTGAATGTTGTACACGTAAGCAAGAAAGAAGTTTAGGAAACCTCATTTTGCCGTTTGTTTATCGGAAAAATAAAAGGTAATAAAACCAAAGGGCGTTCCTTTCCCTCTAATATGGTTGATGGAGGTGATGGCCGACTCTCGCGTTATACTCGTGGCCGGGTGCTGTCCGTGTGAACTGGCCTACTCTTGTGAATGGCATTCATGAAATTCAATGATTTTAATGTATAACTTCTCGTGTCATATTGTTTTCATGTTCTAATAATACATACTTTGTTTTATATGAAACATTGGATTTTGACGTTATTAACATTGTTTATTGCTTTATTTTTCACAAATGTCATTATGTCATTCATTACTGTTTTATGGCTATCAACAAGACTGTAATTTACACCTATTTTGAATCAATAATATCTTGAATCTAAAGGCGAGATTTATGGAAGTTCAAGTTTTAAAGACAAAGTGTCCAATCATTAGATTAAAGGTTTTTTTTTCCCATTCTTCATTATAATTTTGTGCAAAGTTAACTGGGGGTTCTACTCATCATACTGAATAACTTTTCCCATAGTCATTTCTCAAAAAAATATATAGACCCTTCATACAATGTTTGTTTTCTTTCAAAAATGCATAATTCATAAAAGTTTATTTTGCGATTTCAGAAAAATTGTTCTGTATGATGAGAAGAAGCCCCATTTAACGTAACCTATACCAATTTTTTTATACCCTGTTTAATTATATACCTATGCGTATAGGTCATTTTAATAAACAAACTCGTTTTAGGTATCATGGACAACCCCTGCGTGCATGGAGGCTGAAAAGGCTAAAGGCGCATATCCCACGGACTGCAAGGAGTTAGCACCGTACCTAGTGGGTCGTGCACTTCGGTGACTCGAGGTCTTTCCAGGAAGTTGTTTCTTGAGGAGCTGGATTGACAGTGACTTGGATTGGATTGGATTGTAAATGTAAACGTAACCTTAGAAACACTGAATGACACACACTCAAAAACTGGTCGGGAACGAAACCCAGTACCGCCAGATTGCAAGAACCGTCGATGAGCCAACGCTACAATGAAACAACAATACTCTGTCTCAATCCACAAGTGCAATTATAACATTGATTGGTTTGTTAAAGCTTCCATCGACTAAGGGGTTCCCAGGAGACCTTTTAGCTCTCTGTTATGTGCTATTCGGAATGACGAGGCGCCTGAGTCAGGATTTATCAAACAACATGTAGGGTAATGTCAGGATAGATGCCCCAGAGGGATTATATCAGATCAAAACAGAATTATTTTTGATTTAATGAGCGACACTTCTCCTTAGTGCCTCTAGATATGGCTATGGTGTATGTTTGCTAATTTGACTTTGTTGTTTTTATGGACACCATAGACTTAAAAACTATTCTAGCGTATCATTTTTTCTCTAAGAAGTGAACCGCATTTTAAAGAAATATGTTTTTTAAAGGTAGAATAAGTTATTAAATTTTAATTCAAAATATATATAAAAAATGTATATTATTTGCTTTCCTCCCGGCTTTGCTCGCGTGGGTATCGTTTGATGAGTGTTTTTGAAGGTGAGTGTTGGGCAGTGTTATATAGGTAGGTCATCGGTCAGCGAGCTGAGATACGTGAATGATATTGATGATACAACCTTGGCTAGTTGCAGACTGCTTTAAAGATCAGACAACATTTACTTATAATAACTTATTTCACAGAAGAGGTGGCAAGCTACCGTGCATCTATCTATTGCTATGCTAGGTACATAAACATATTATGTAACAAAGATTTTCATCCAGATCCAGCTGGAACTAAAGCTATAGTCTGATTAGCAGTCTATGTCACTTTCCACCCCCACAACTTTTTCTATGCAAAAAATCACGTCACATTGATGTGCGCGTGGCTGAAAAAGGGGCTTTCCCCAGATACCTGTGGCAATGTTAATTATTAGTCTATGTCATTTCTCACTTCCGCAACCATCTTTGTGAAAAAAATCTCAACAATTCGTTGCTCCGTTGCGTTGTTAAAGAAGTCAACCAAAAAAAATTTGTTTTCAATTCCCTCAGGAACTGTATCAGAATGTGCTATAGGGTAGCCTATATTATTTCCCGTGACACAGGCTACGTAGATATTTATAATATTTCCGCGCAAATAAATTAAATTAAATTAAATCATTATTAAAATCCGAATGTGGCATAAAAAACTAACAAAATTCCAGTGAAACCCATGTTTCTTTGATTGGCAAGAATCCCCGTTTTCCTATACATGGAATGTCAAGTATAAATAAACATCACACCATTCACCAATTATGATTCAAACGATGTTCTCTCGATTACACTCATAAAAAACTGGCCAAGTATGAGTCGGACTTGCGCATCGAGGGTTCCGTACTAATACACCTCTGTAGTATAGTAATAACAATTAAACCTAATTATTTCAGACAAAAGACATCAATGCGAGAGATAGAAAAATGCTATTTTATTATAGTACGACTCACACATGGCAGGTTTTTATTGTTTTTGTTACATTTTAAGAAAAGAACTATCACCACACAAAGTTTCACGCTTATATGTGTAACAGTTTCTACGATAGAACAAAAACATGTTTCTTATATGAGGACCCACTATTTTTTATTTTATGTCATTTTTATTGTTTGTTATTTAATTCCTTATAATAACACATACTCTGAGAAAATTTCAACCTGCTATCTACTACGGACAGACAGACGAACAGCATAGGCTTAGTAATAATTTCAATTGTGGATAAAAAAATAGTAACCCGTTACCTGTTACGGAACCCTATAAAGAGTTTTTTTTTATTAAAAATTTGAGTGCGTTTGGCTGCACCTCACTTGATAGAAAGTGCTGATGCAGCCGAGGACGTAACACGCAAGCTCAAATAGTGTCTACTCACTCTCGACTTAAGGATTCCTAAATTATACGAATCGGTTAATTCAGACGCCGCCATGGAATTCCACTCCTTGGCCGTTCACGTAACGAACAAAGAAGCAAAACGCTTCGTGCGTAAAGGTGGTACATTTACGGCAAAGGGGTGGAATAATACGGAAACAGGAGCCCACTACCAATACCAATTCCGTACAAACTGTTAAATAGAACTTAGACCCACCTTAGGCCATACACTTTGCACCTCGACTGTACATGCAATACGAGTACTCTACCCAAGATTGCATCTCCCCAAGGAATACTCCGACGTCTTCCTATAACGTCGTTAGATGTTTGTTCTATCAACGGCCCCTGATTGGACAGAGACGACGACCTGCCCCGCTATAAGTAATAGGAATTAGATACGCATTCAATTTGTTAGTTCAGAGTTTTGATCAAACAAGATTAGCTAATCAAGATTGTTCCGGATTTAATAGACAGACACTATCAGCGTGAACGTTATATCTTCCAAGTTATTCCTAAGGATATCTGACGGATATCTAGTTGACATTTGTGAAAAAGCAATTACGTAAAAGTATGTATATTATTATGTGGTGTCGATATCATAGAAATGACCATTTCTTTAAATGATTGACCAGATCACGAAATCGTAAAATTTCATGAAATCTTCTTTGCTTTGAAATTTGATTTGTATCTGGGTGTTCAATATCACTGGCCCGCGTGCTCGACTAAGGCCCGATCGCCCTAATTCAGGGTAGGCTCGAGCCCCTCGGTGGGGACGTATATGAGCTGATAAGATGACATACAGTTATTTAAACGTATATAAGTATGTATATCAGTCTCTGGTTCCCATAGCATAGGGAACCCTAGTTTGGGGCCAGGTGACCGTGTGTGATTTGTCCCTTATATTTCCAATCCCTTCTGGAAAATATTTATTTACCTACACGCTCCATAAATTTCATTTAATGACTATCGTTACATATACAGGATACACAAATTAATGTAGGACCAGTTAACTGCGGGGATTTTACTCATCATATTGTACAACTGCTCGCACGGAACCCTTATTAAATAGTACAGCTTGTCAAGATTTTAATCACCTTCGTGGCGAATTGGTTTAGTCTATTAGCTTCACATCAGAAGGTCGTGGGTTCTATTCCCGGCGGAGTCAAATTTTTAAGACTCGGTTTTGTTAGTGAAAGGGAATTTTCTAAGCCTGCCTGGCTGGCTACCACCATCTTATCAAATCTTGCTGTCAAACATCAATGTTAACATCATTGATGTGTTCCGGCTTGAAGATAAGATAGCCAGTTCCCCATTACGTTGAGTTATCTTTGTAAGCTCGTTTCCATCTTCGGCATCATCGTCACTTACCATGAGGTAAGTCATCATAGGTACTCATCTAAGTCTTGCCGCCAAATATCAATGTTGATATCATTGGTGTGTTCCGGCATGAAGATAAGATAGCCAGTTCCCCATTGCGTTGGGAAATCTTGGTAAGCCCGCTTCCATCTTCGGCAACATCGTCACTTACCACCAGGTGAGATGTTGTCAAGGGTTTACCAATTGTGAATAAAAAAAAAAAGGTGAGATGATCCCAAAAGCTTAAATTACCAATTGTGAATAAAAGAAAAGTAAAAAATTGCGAATTGGTTATGGGGATTGTCTGGAATATTGTTCAAAATGACGAGAAGAAGCTACAATTAACGGAACCTACTCCAGTTTTTTTACACCCTGTATAAGTCCATGCCCATATTGATACGCATCAAATATCTTCCCAATAATAAAATCAATCGAAATCCGGCACCAAACCATACAATACATGACAACTAAATACAAATAAAACTTCCAATCAAAACCAACAATCATTCATACAATAACGAATAACAGAAACGTTGGTAAGCACGATCTCGCGATTATACGCGATTCCCCGGATATACCGGATAACGGGGCTGGCAACAAAATATCGCGGGATTACTGCAGGAGATGGAATCGTCATCCAGTCCCGCTGATGCTGCTGCTGGCGGCTCACTCAACAGGTATGTATTACCTGACATATGTAACGTTTTGTCATAGGTTTTGTATCGCAATCGACAAATGGTTTTAATTGACAACAACCGAATGAGTGGTGATATTATTCGAAGGGTTCTTTAGTCTGACTTGCGTGTTGGGTCGATCACGTAGGTTAACTGACCCGAAGCACGGTCATTACCTGGATGGGTTTGACTGTCAGTGGCATTTTCCCCGTCTGTTTCCGTGCCTCGCAAGGCACGTGAAGCCGTTGGTGCCGGTTGCTGTGACTAGATGGCAATCGTTAAGCCGTTTTAGATGCCTGAATTCGTTTGGTTTTGTTTCTATATATGGTGGGGGACATCTAGTCCCCCACGGTGATTATTTACAAAATACATTTCATGTACAGATACGGCCATGTTTTAGTTTTAAGCCGAGGCATTGATTGGGACAGTCATCGATATATATGTACTTCGTAGAATAAATATCTAATCTTTTAATAGACACTTTAATACCCCTTAAATGAAAGTAATAAAATTTACGAGTCACTACATTTTATTTACAAAAAATTACATAAATTAAAAAAAAACTGCTGATCTCGCCTTAAAACAAAAATAGGAAACATTACATTTTTGAACAACATTACGATTTACTTGAATTTTAATACTTTGTATTGCCTCCTCGTGCTTCCATCACTGTGTTTACGCGGTTTGGCATGCTGTACACCAGGTTACTTATAAGATTTTGGGGAATATTCTCCCATTCCTCTG
The DNA here is from genome assembly GCA_947284805.1 of Coleophora flavipennella. Lineage (NCBI taxonomy): Eukaryota > Metazoa > Arthropoda > Insecta > Lepidoptera > Coleophoridae > Coleophora > Coleophora flavipennella. Next base: position 10,474,022 of record OX369305.1, read on the forward strand.
TGAGAGCAATTTTGAGCTCACTAAGCGTGATTGGGGGAGGGCTTCTTTGTTTTACGCATCTCGCTAGCTCGTTCCAAGCATGCTCGATCGGGTTGATATCCGGGCTGCGTGCTGGCCACTCCATACGAGTAATGTTCATCTCTTGAAGGTAGTCATTCACAATCCAACACGTATGAGGCCGGGCATTGTCATGCATAAAAATAGCATCATCACCCAAATTGACCATAAATGGACCAACGTGTTCATTGAGGATTTCTTCCACATATCTTTCGCTAGTTAAAGAGCCGTTTTCTATGAACACCAGTTCTGTGCGACTCTCAGAAGAAATTCCGGCCCACACATGTACAGACCCACCACCGTAGGCTACTTTTTCTTCGATGCATGCTTGCTTCAATCTTTCCCCTGGTCTTCTATACACTCTGTGTATTCCATCGTGCTTGTAGAGCATAAATTTTGATTCGTCGGAGAACATAACTTTTGACCAATCTCCAATACTCCAATTTAAGTGGTTCTGGGCATATCTTAGTCCACGCTCCAGTTTAGGGCCGTTTGCAGGTCTAAGTGGTTTCAAGTTAGCTTCAGCAAGTCGTCGCCTTACTGTCCATGCGCTTGGGTTACTTCCTCCGAGGCGTCGAAACTGATTTGTAAGTTCAGTTCCTGTGAGAAAGCGATTACGAAGCATTTTGTTCACCAAGTATCGATCTTCTCGTGCTGTGGTACACCTGGTTCTGCCTGTTCCTGGTCTGCGTAAACCAGTTTCCTCGCAACGTTGGAGAACTCTTTGTACTGTTGAGAGCGACACACCGACAGTCCTGGCTGTATCGCGCTGACCCCGGCCGTTTTCCAGCATTGTGAGTATTCTGGTGCATTCTTCAGGTGTAAGCGACATGATTATTGCTTGAATAATAAATATTGAACACTATCAACATGGTTTATGTACCCACTTAAATAACAGATTAGAAACAAAAGCAAAAACAAATGTAGTAATTTCGTAGTTCCATCTTCGAAAGTCTCCCTTTTTCAAATTTGATTTTTTTATGACATAACTTTACAATAACTAAGAAGTTTTAATGACATCATTTAAGGAGTATTAAATTGTCTATTGAACACAATTTATTTCATTAAGCCAGCCTTCTTAGTTTCCGAGATTTTTAGGATTCTTTAAGTGACCCGGATTCATCGCTCTCGAGTGTATTATAAAAATCAACGAATCATGTTTCTGCAACAGACAAAATGAAATCATTGAAATTAAGAATCACGCACAGATTTGGACAAATATATGTAAAAAATAAATAAATAAATAAATATTCTGGGACAAATCACACATGGTCATCTGGCCCCAAAGTAGGATTACCTGTGTTATGGGTTACCAGAGACTGATATACATACTTATATACGTTTAAATACATACATATATTGATATTATTAACACCCAGACACAGAGCAAACAAATCTGCTCATCACACAAATACTTGCCCTGGGTGAGGATCGAACCCACGACTCTCGGATCAGTAGTCAAGGGCACTAACCATTGAGCCACAGAGTCAGTCAAAAAAAATTGAAAATTGAATTGTGTCATTGAAATCACGTTACAAAATACCACTTACATATGTTTTGTGATTGCTGAGAAAAATCGAGATCCCTGCGACCAAAGTTTCCAATGCGTCGCCGACCGAGCATTGCTAGGAGTCTCCTAAATAAGAAAACTAAAAATATAACTGTTTGTGTGAAAACGGATTTTCTCAGGAATGACACCTAATAACATATACAAGAATTGCTCACTTAAAGTAATAAGATTGTATAAATTGTGGTTGCAATTGTAAATAGTATAATTTGTCTAGTTACAAACGGTGTCGTCATTTTCTAAGCACTGGTTGTTTTGCAAGGCAAATTGTAAAATGCTTAAATAATTTAGTAGCGTGCGGCACGAATTTAAGGGTGGGGGTGATGGTGGAGGGAGGGGGAGGACTAGAAGCGGTCAGCGAGCGAAGCGAGCGATAATAAGTTCGTTATATTTGATAATGGTACATTCGAAGTGAACAAAAAGCGTCGGTGGCTCAACCGGTAACGACTCGGTCCATCTAACCAGAGGTACCGGGTTCAAATCTGGACGGCCAATGTACCAATGAGTTTTTCAAAAACTTACGTACATATAATTACCGATTGCTTTAACGGTGAAGGAAAACATCGTGAGGAAACCTGCACACGCCTGCGAAAAAACTCTAAGGTTGTGTGTGAAGTCGACCAACCCGCACTGGGCCCGCGTGGTCGACTAAGGCTTAATCGCCCTGATTCAGAGTAGGCTCGAGCTCCTCGGTGGGGACGTATATGAGCTGATATAATAAAAAAAAACAGTCGAAGAACCTCACGAAGTGTGGCTCCTTCCTGGTGACGAAATTTTACCCAGATCGTAAAACAGCAAGCGTTAAGAAAATGACCACGCCGCCTGGTTAAACAAATTATACTATTTGCCTGCGACGTATTAAAGATAAGTAAAAACTTTTTTTCAAATATTTTTTAAACTTTCAATGTTTTTATTTAAGTTGGTTGTTTTTTTAGGTAGGTTAAAATCTTGCGATCGATTTTAGAGCTACTTCTAGCGGTCCGATTGAGCTTAAATTTGGTATGAAGCCGTATTCCCAGTTACTATATTTTAAAATTATTCTGACGATGAACTTTGGAGATGGAATAAAGTTTCCAGGATCGGCTTTCATTTTCAATAGAAACGAAGAACGTACGTATGCTCGCTTATTTTGAATTTGGAAACGTGCATTTATTCATTTGAGCATTCGATGTTTTAAGCATATAAACTCTTTCAAAAAAAAATTGTTAAGTTTTTTTATTTTTTCAACATTATTATATTTAATATTTCAAAATAAGTGATGGCTATACAAACAGTAACAAAATTGGTCTCTACTTTTCATGAATTACTATTAATTTTATTTAAGACGTACGTACCTATACGCGGAACCCTTGTTATGTCTTCAAATATCATACCAGTTTTAAAGAGTTCCAAAGTTTATCGCCACCCACGCAGCAAAACTTTTTAGAACCAACACATTTATACATCCCCATACAAAAATGATAGCCATCGTTATTTCCTTAATAACCTTTGCAAACATTTTTCCGGCACCGTTCCTGCTCAAAACAAGCGTATCCCAATTAAAATTTAACTGTTCATTACACTGCGGCCGTTCGAGTTGGCAAAGACATCAGGGTGGCTGTGAAATTATAATTTTACTACAACTTGCAACGAGGTAAAGGTGTGTTATTTGCATTATTTAATTTTATAATACTCAATTAATTGTTTACGGTTTATGGTTTTATTTTGTTAATTTATCGTAACTTGTACCTACAAGAAATAACAAAATTGTTGTAGGACCGGTTAATTAGAACTTCTACTCATCATACTGAATTATTTTTTGATGTGTAACATCTTTACTCTCGCTTTCCTGCAATTTGTGGGAGTGATTTCGTGAAATGGGACGGAAATGTGTAACAGGAAATGCGAACGTTTTTTAATTCTCGAAAACTAAGGTTGTCATAGCCATGCCGCCTAGTGTGATGGCAAAGGCAAAGATGACATACTACTATTCGAAGGGTCGGCCCGTGAATGTACGACCCGATAATTAATTAATTTCATAAGTATTTTGTCACATGTTACACATCATATGCGAGTACTGTAGGTCTCGTTTTTTTTTTGTTAATTTATCGTAACAGTTGTACCTACAAGAAATAACAAAATTGGTGTAGGACCGGTTAATTAGAACTTCTACTCATCATACTGCATTTTTTTTATGCAAAATCTCACCTGATGGTAATTGTCGATGATGCCGAAGATGGAAGCGGGGTTACCAAGATTTCCCAACGCAATGGGGATCTGACTATCTTATCTGCAAGCCGGAACACATCAACGCTGCTAACTTTGATGTTTGGCGACAAGACTTAGATAAAATGGAGGTAGCTAGCCAGGCGGACTATGAAAACCACCAATCAACCCGAGTCTTACAAAGTTGACCTCGCCAGGAATCGAACCTGCGACCTCATGGTGTGAAGCGAATGGACTAACCAATACGCCACAGAGGCGGTCATCTCACCTAATGGTAAGTGACGATGATGCCAAAGATGGAAACGGGCTTATCAAGATTCCCCAACGCCATGGGGAACTGGCTATCCTATCTTTAAGCCGTAGTACATAAATGCTGTCAACATTGGTGCTTAACGTTAAGACTTAGATAAGGTGGTAGTAGCCAGGCGGGTTTAGAAAATGCTCTTCCACCAACTAAACCGAGTCTTACATAGTTAGACTCCGCCGGGAACCGATACCGCGACCTCCTAATATGAAGTTAATGTACTAACCATTACGCCACGATTAATTTTCCATAACTACATAACCTTACCTACCACATACCTAATCTGCTATGGTTGATTCCTAAAAAAAATACTGCTCTACAAAATAGAAAGAAACATGTCATCATCATATCAGCCGAAAAACTTCCACTGCTGGACTAAGGCCATCCGAGGCCAAAGCATTTCCACGACGACTGGACCTGCGCTGCCCGCATCCATCGGCTTCTCGCAATTTTCACCAGGTGCCACCACATGCCGCCAAACATCAGTGTTAACAGCATTGATGTGTTCCGGCTTGAAGATAAGATAGCCAGATCCCCATTAGAATCTTGGTAAGGCCGCTTACATCTTCGGCATCATCTTCACTTATCATCAGGTGAGATGATGCCAAGGGCTTACCAAATGTGTATTTTAAAAAAAAGGGCGTCGGTCCACCGCGTGGGAGGCCTCCCTAGAAGACGCAAAACGAAAGACGTCATAGTTCGTGCTACTTCTGTTGTTTTGATTAATTAAAATTTTGTGAACAATATATCTTAGACCTATACACATAATGGCTCTAACGATTTCTATGTAACTGGAGTTTTTGGAGGCTAAAAATCGACCTAGCTAGGTTCTTAGGTGTTGGCCATCTCCGGCATCATCGTCACTTACCATCAGGTGAGATGAAGCCAAGGGCTTACCAACTGTGAATAAAAAAATATATATCTGAAGTAATGCGTCTTTTCGAGTTTCACGCACATCATCTTGTCCTCGTAGGATTGGTAATTACACTGGACCAGGTTCAGAAGCGATAGTCTAGTGGTCAAAGCATTGGACATCCTTGGCCTGTCAACTGATAAATTATAGACTTTCCGTAGAATATTGGCCTGTCAGTTGGTCGATTTTAGACTTCCCATACAAAGTATTGGCTTATCAACTGATCAATTTTTGACTTCCTATACAAAGTTGGCCTATCAGCTGATCAATGTTATATTTCCTATACAAATTTGGCCTGTTTGGTCAGACTTCCCATGAAAAGTTAGCCTGTCAACTGATTGATTTCAAACTTCTCATACAAAGTTGGCCTGTCAGCTGAACAACTGAATTAACATACAAAGTTGGCCTATCAGCTGATCAATGTTATATTTCCTATACAAAGTTGGCCTGTAAGGTCAGCTGATCTATTTTTGACTTGTTATACAAAGTTGGCCTGTCAACTGATCGATTTTACACTTCCCATACAAAGTTGGCCTATCAGCTGATCAAACTTATATTTCCTATACGAAATTGGTCTGGCAGGTCAGCTGATCGATTTTAGACTTCCCATACAATTGGTCAGTCAACTAATCGATTTTAGGTTTCCCATACAAAGTTGGCCTATCAGCTAATCAAATACAAAGTTGACCTGTGAGGTCAGCTGATTGATTTTAGACTTCCCTTACAACCCTCCTTCTAAGGCAGTCGGGTAATAAAAATAACTCTTTCCACTCTGTGCTAGGCTATTGGTAGGCTTAGTGAAAGAAACATTTATCTATCTCGTCATCATATCAGCTCATATACGTCCCCACCGAGGGGCTCGAGCCTACCCTGAATTAGGGCGATCGGTCCTTAGTCGACCACGCGAGCCCAGTGCGGGTTGGTCGACTTTACACACCACCTGCGAGTTTCTTCGCAGATGTGTGCAGGTTTCCTCACGATGTTTTCCTTCACCGTAAGAGCGTCGGATAAACTCGTGACTTACTTGACTCGTATCTTGACTTGAACCTCGTATCTATCTAAAGAATTAAAAACTAATAAGTAACTAGTATCCGAAGTAACTAGTATCTCATCTGTGCCTGTGTATGCATTGTATTATGGTTAAGGATATATGTAGGTATGTATAACATAACTAATTCTTTATATTTTTGATATTGCAAATATGTAGCTCATCACATCATAGATGACTGTGGGCACCTAGACAAACCATTCAGGTTTAATGGTGCTAGATGATTAATTGTTTTGTATTTTGTTTTGAAATTGGTAAATAAAACAAAATAAAAAAAAGCTGTTGGGACAAAAATTGTAGGGAGCCTTTAAATAATTTTGCCGTACTAACCAATACCCAATACTGCCACTAGATAGAATATCAATAATAGTAACTCCTTGCAAAGTTTTACTAAAATAGTTTTTGTTGTATAGCAGCTACCCTAAAATGGTTACCTAGCAGAAACTTCACAGGATCTGACAAAAAATATATTAAAAAATTTGATGTTAATCCGGCAATTTGTTTAGAGCCGCTAGGGAAAGCATGACGGCCGGACGGATAGATAGACGGACGTTTCTGGCAAACATGTTTTGTTCTTTATACTCGTGATACAGAACACATTTTAGGTTAGGGCACACCCCGGACACTGCATACAAACGGTCGTGAAATGACATTCCTTAAAACAAATGACGGAGTAAAACAAAATCGAGAACCAAACTGTAACCAATCTGAATCGACCTGGGTAAGCATTTTAAATGAGGTGAGGTCGCAATCTAGAGAGTGCCAGGGAGTGTCCATACCGTATGTTAGTACTATTATATACTGTGGTTAGGGTATAAAAAGGATTTTTTTAATTTTTTTATTCACAATTTGTAAGCCCTTGGCATCATCTCACCTGATTGTAAGTGATAATGATGCCGGAGATGGAAGCGGGCTTACCATGATTCCCCAACGCAATGAAGAACTGGTTATCTTATCTACAAGCCGGAACACGTCAACGTTATTAACACTGATGATTGGCGGCAAGACTTAGATAAGATGGTGGTAGCTAGCCAGGCGGGTTTAGAAAATGCCCTACCACCAACCAAACGAGTCTTACAAGTTGTCCCCACCGGGAATCGAACCCGCGACCTCCTAGTGTGAAGCGAATGGACTACCATTACGCCACGGAGGCAGATTTTCATTTTCTCACGATGACAATACTCTCTTTACGCCCGCACTTGGTCTGGCCAAAGTATGAGTAAAATGCTACTTTTCAACAGCATTTCTGCAGCCAGTTTCTACATTCATCATAATCAATTTTTGTAGAGAGAATGACACCCAGGACATGAATTTAAAAAAACCGGTCAAGTGCGATTCAGAACCGCACACAAAGCGTTCCGTGCCATCATAATAGATGGCGCTAGTTTCTTCACGTTTTAAAAGGAACACGTTTTTTGTATGGAGACTTTTACTTTTTCTATTTTTTAGTGTTTGTTGTTATAGCGGCAACAGAAATACATCATCTGTGAAAATTTCAACTTTCTAGCTATCACGGTTCATGAAATACATCCTGGTGACAGACGGATAGACAGACAGACGAACGGACATCGGAGTCTTAGTAATGTCCCGTTTTTACCCTTTGGGTACGGAACCCTAAAACAGACAAGTGCGAGTTGGACCAGCACTCCGAGGGTTCCGTTCACCACACCTCTCCTCACAACTACATAGTATGACAATGATACCTATTCTTTTTTTTTTTTTTTGAGTGCGTTTGACTACAACTCACCTGATGGTAAGTGATGATGCAGTCGAGGATGGTACACGCAAACTCAAATAATGCCTATTCACTCTTGCCTTGAAGATCCCCAAATTATAGGAATCGGGAAACACTGACGCAGGCAAGGAGTTCCACTCCTGCGCTGTACGCATAATAAATGAAGAAGCGTAACGATTCGTGCGAAAAGGTGGAACATCAGCAACAAAGGGGTGCAACCCCTCCCTGCGTCTCGTTGACCGACGGTGGAATGGAGCAGGGGGAATGAGGTCGTGAAGTTCTTGCGCGCACTCTCCGAAATGAATTCACATTACAAACAAAAGACATCAACGCGAGCGACAAAAATATACTTTTTTGTTATTCAGTTCGGACTCCTTAGCGCGAGTTCGATTCGCACTTGGCTGATTTTTGTTATTTTTGTGTTATTTCAGTATTAGTTCCATAATCGCATCACGTTCCATGCTTGTATGCTTTACCGTTTTTACGATAAGTAAAGCTAAATCAAAAATACTTCTAAAGACCTATGAAAAACACGTTTTTTTTTGTATGGAGACCCCTTATTTTTTTCACTTTTCTAGTTTTTAGTATATATTGTTAAAGCGGCAACAGAAATACATATTCTGTAAAAATTTTAACCGTCTACCTCTTGCGGTTCATAAAAGCCCGCTAACAGACAAACAGACGCACAACTCCACCAAGCTAAGTTTGCACCTCGCTGGAATGCAAAGTAAAATAAATAAAAGTAAAAATAAAACAATAAATGAAAAGCAAAATCTAACAAACACTTGTTTACTTTTTAAAGTCATAGCGAATCCTTTTTTTGCAGACCGTACCTAAGCGTCAGTGTGACGTAATCGACGCGAGGTGCAAACTTAGCTTGGTCGAGTTGTACAGACAAACGGACAGACAGCAGAGGCTTAGTAATAGCACACCCTGGACACTTCATACAACGGGACAGAAATGACATTTCATAAAAGGAATGACGGAACAAACAAAATGGCGGCGAAATCATATACGTTCGACAACCAAACTGTAAACATGTATCAATCTGGGTGACGAGGGGGTGAGATCGCAATCTAGAGAGCGGCAGAGAGTGTCCATACTGTATGTTAGTACTAATATAATATATACTTTGGTAATATTTGTCAAGGGTTTACCAATTGTGATTAAAAAAAAATAAAAAAATAGGGTCCCGTTGCTCATCCGTTGGGTGTACGAAACCCTAAAAACGTGCAAACATTGCTCACTCCCCCCGCGCCCGCGCCCGCGCCCCTTAGCTCCCTCAGGCTCGCGTTTCCGCATATTGATATATGTAAATACTTCTGTTTGTTTATCAATCGGCTGTGCTTATTAAGTGTTAAGCTCGCTCTCATCAAAACCCGGTGTGAATGGTAAATGTTGTTTTGAATCGCCAGCAGTAAAAGGCTTACTTATTTATTTTTCTTTTTTAATTATTTTAGATTTTTTGCTGATCTATATCTTTTCGTTTGAAATTTTTAAAAAAAACGACTGATGCTTTTCGAGTCATATAGTTTTGGGTTCCGCAGTCAATCCTAATAAACGCGAAAGTTTGTATGTATGGATATTTGTTACTCTTTAACGCAATAACTACTGAACGTATTTGGCTAAAATTTGGTAGGTAGACAGATTAGGACTTGGATTAACACGTAGGCTACTTTTAGGCGGCTCGCGCACTGCGCACCCTCGGAGGCAGTCATAGAAACTATGTTCAAGCGAACGAAGCCGCTGGCAAAAGCTAGTACTTGATAACTCGAAAACTATTTCTTATTCTTTGTAGGACTACAGAGACCAGAAAAATGAATATGAAATTTTCCAATAATTTGTCAATAATTTTTAATTTATAATTTCATTTTCATTCCATAGTATTTTATATTATAGATTATTAGTTTTTATGTATAATGTGGATCTCTCATACGACATCTGAAACTAACACCTCATATCTCTAAAACAGAATAATTATAGATACCCAGGCGCAAAACGTGGAAAATGAATTTCAGTTCAGTACATACCAGCCACTTTATGCCTTTAAAATAACGCATGATTTTAGTGGACATACCAACCCGCTCTGTTCCCATCACATGTCCGTAAATAGGTAATTGGAACGCGGGAGACACAAAGCGAATCTAGTCTGAACCGGAACGTACGAGTAGGTACTAGTTAACCAAAAGCAGTACCAATTTAATGAGACCGCTCGCTATTATGCGCTTCTCAAAGGAAAAACCTTGTCGACGTGAGGGGATGGAGTTGGGGGGCACTGTGCCGAAAAAGGGGACACACACACACTCCTGAATAATTCCGTGAACATTTCTACTGCACTGGTTCTTACTGAAAGATACATTTTTTACATAACACAGTTGATTTTATTTCAATGACAGTGTCCAATTTGAATTACACCTACGAAACATTTAAATAATTATATCTAAGTACTTAGTCATAACCTTAAATCATAACATTTATAACCTTGGCTTTAGATACCTCATAAGGACTCTTAAGATGTTTTTCTACTCCCATTTGGTAAATTGCTTAATACATAACCTCAAACCATATCACAAAAGTATTAACTGAAATTAGGACCTTTTCTACCAGGTTTATCTATTTAGAAAAATCCCTTTTATAAATACTTTTTATTTTGTTGCTTTTGATAGTCACGGACTGGTAACACTGATTGGTTAGACGTAAAAATGATAAAAAGTGACAGTTTCCGGTTGAGCTTTGCAACGTAGATTCACGTACACCTCTTCAACCCATCTGTTCCTTGTGGCTGTATCACGGACCGATGAAGTCCTTCTTCTAATATATTCATTCTAGATTTCAATGTATGGGCGAGACGGCATAATTTATAATTTAAAATTATTGCTGCTGTGTTATACCTATAAGTGAGTACATTATAGAAAACAACCCTCCCGCCCCCTCCGCAACCTGCTGCACCCCTCCCCCCCTTGATAAGTGTCCCGTTTTACAGATTTACTCAATTTTCAGGAAAACTATACAAGCTAGGACAAAATAGTGGAAGACCAAATTATTTGTCAATAAATTACCTACAAACAAGTACTCACATTCATTTTATTACGAGTTATAGTTTTCAAGCTATGGTGCATCAAAGTTTAATAAAAATGTATAACCAGCAAATAATAACAATTTAAATACTCGCGCGCTAACACCGATCTGAATTTTCGACGTTGCCGTCAACATGCAGAACTCACAGACTTGAGTATTAAACAACATAAGCAAGATTGTGACAAGTTTATTCAATGGTTAAGAGTTCACTCCCCATTTATACAAACCGAGAATCTTTTATCACTATCTAGTGGAATAGTCGCAGATGAGCAAGTCAACTGCTTTGAGGCAAAAACTGTTGGAGAAGAAATCCTGCAAAAGACTGTGAAAGATGGAACCAAATTCGGAGACGTCAAGTTAAAACGCATCCATACCGTCAAAACGATCTCACATTCTAGCAAATCAGTAAAAATATCTGGTGATGAAGATGTTATAAAATTGGACGCAACTCAACTATTCCAAAGGATTGTCTGTACCACCCACTCCCCAAAAGATTTACGCGACTGTTTTTGTCATGAATTGTCGATAGTACCTCTTTCATTGTTTGAAGAAAACGGAGGGATGAGAAAAACAAAGAAATCTGCCCTATACGAAATCTTTGATAATGTCCCTGAACCGACACTGGATAGCGATCGATTTTACGTTTTAGATGGCGGTTCTCTAATACACAGAGTGATTTGGCCAAAAGAAGGGACATACTCTGATATTTACACTGCGTATGTAACATACATTAAAAATTTTACGGAGAGATGGTTGTCGTTGTATTTGACGGCTACGGTGAAAACTGTACAAGTACCAAAAACTCCGAGAGGTTGAGACGAATGCTAAACCGCAAGTGCCCAAGAATAGAGTTTTATGAGCAGATGCCTATAACCGAAACAAAAGCAAGTTTACTAAGCAATATTTTAAACAAGGAAAGATTTATTTTGAAGCTTAGCAACCGACTGAACAGCGAGGGAATACGTTCATTAACAGCGAATGATGCCGTATATATGCTCATTGTTAATACGGCAATAGAAGAAGCCGAAAGAAACGAGAATGTCGTAGTGGTTGGGCAAGACATTGATCTGTTGGTTCTTTTACTGGGACTGACTCCACCACATAAGAATATATTCTTGCTGAAAGAGGGCCAAGGGACTATAAAAAAGAGAATTTATAGCACTCGAAGCCTATAGAAGGAGATGTGGTCAAAAATTGCAGGGAATCGATCCTATTTCTGCATGCTGTAAGTGGATGCGATACGGCAAAGGCAAGGTTCAGTCGATTCTGCTTGGTAAAAAGATCGACTTGCAAGATACGATAAACGTTTTTAATAACCCGGATGCCTCACGCGAGCAGGTAGAAGAAGCAGGAGAAAGATATATTCTCACATTGTATGGGGCTAAGCAAACTGAAAAAAGTATAAACGAGTTGCGATACGTCCACTTCAACAAATACGTTGATCTGAAGAACAATACGGTGTTATTATCAAAGTTACCACCTTCTTCAGGTGCAGCTTGTCAGCATTCAATGCGTACTTTTCATCAAGTTCAATTAAGGCGAGGAAACGCATTGAACCCAGAAAACTGGGACTGGAAAAAAGGTAGTAACTTTTCAGCATCCATATATATCACAAAGTCACCAGCTCCACTGTCGATACTGAAAATAGTATCATGCAGCTGCAAAAAAGGCTGCGAAAAAATATGTGGATGTCTTAAAGCTGGATTGCGTTGTTCCACCATGTGCAGATATTGCCAGGGCCTTAGTTGCTTCAAAAAACCTTTACAAGATAATAATAACGATACAGATTTGTTTTACATAATATAGTTTAGTACTACAAAAACGCATTTCTTCCAAAAAATAATAAATATTATTGTTTCATGTGTATTAAATGTTTTATTTCTGGTAAGCACACATTTTCAGTAAACTTTGATGCACCATAGCTTGAAAACTATAACTCGTACTAAAATTAATATAAGTACGTATTTGTAGGTAATTTATTGACAAATAATTTAGTTTTTAACTATTTTGTCCTAACTTGTATAGTTTTCCTGAAAATTAAGTAAATCTGTAAAACGGGACACTTTTCAAGGAGGGTTGTGGGGGGGCGGGAGGGTTGTGTTCTATAATGTACTCACTTATAGGTATAACACAGCAACTGTTTAAAAAAATTATAATTTTTTTAAATCAGTTGCCGTGTTATACCTATATCAAAAAAATCTAGAATGAATATATTATTCCTGTTGGCGGCTTATTACATCTGGTGAGCCCATGGCTCCCAGGATCTCCACAATAGGCTCTAACGCTCCGTCTACCTAGATACATAGATAACTGGCCAGTTATTTAGGTAGGAAGTGAGTACAATGTGATGAAACTCTCTTCGTTTAGTGAAACTTCACCTCTGGTTATTATATCAGCTCATATACGTCCTCACCGAGGGGCTCGAGCCTACCCTGAATCAGGGCGAGTGTATCACCTCTGGTATAACGAAAGAAACTCTCAGTGTCCTAGTACTTAAGCCCCAAACTAAAATAAAAAGGTAATTAGTGATGATGACGCGGGGTTTAAGTGGACTGTATAATTTTATTTTGGGCTGGCTGGCACCTACCTACAAGAATCTTAGGCAACCTTGAGAATGGAAAGATATAATAAGGAATTGGAAAGGAGCTTACCACACCACGTTGCTTGCAGTTCAGGTCATCCAAGGCGACGCAGCAAGGCTTGTACAGGCGTGGAGCACATCCAATTCACTTTTACGTTATTAGTTTTGTAGTTCACTAGTACAGCTGTATATTTATAAATGCACACACAATTTAAGCGTTCAAATGCAAAAGAAAATGGCGGAGTATGCCTTGATGTAAAGCGGGCAAGCAAAATCGAAGCGTCTATTTAGCGCGGCGTCGCGGCGTTATTGAGCGAAGCACACACCGTTGAATATTGAAGTTAGCAGAGGCTGTGCAGGAGTTTTTGAAGAGCCGAAACATCTTCGTATTTCGACGATCTTACACGAGCGCAGCCATTTCACAGTGGTGTGAAAAGGATGGAAGGTAGCGGAAAAATGGTAAAAGAAAGGGACAAGGATAGGGAATCCATCTCAAGGCAGCCAACCTAACAGAGGCTCAACCATTTCTCCCCACCTGAAAGGGGATAAGGTTATCCACTTTCACAGAACAAAAGGCAAAAGTGACAACCTAACAGAGAGTATCTATTAAATTGTAAAAACATACAAGAAAAACGAAACTTTGCATATAGCTTAATGACAAATTAAGAGAGAATGCTCGTTTGCAATGAGCAGAATATAAAAATAACCTAAACTTATGCGTATATATTTATAACATTAATTAACATAGAGAAATTATTGTGTTGGAAGAGGGCACAGCTTAACCACTGGCCGACGATAAATACCAGTTTTAGTTTTTACATCTGTCACTCTCACAACACCATCAGCTCCAGGGAAAGTCTTAACAATTATACCTATGGGCCAGTGAAGCGGTGGTGAATTATCTGATTTAATAAGGACCACGGTTCCTTCTTTGATCGAATCTGAACGAACATGCCATTTTTGACGAGACTGTAGGGTGTTTAGATATTCGATTCTCCACCTATTCCAAAACGATTGCACTAAGTGATCAACTAAATGTTTGCTTTGTAATAGGTTAGGGCGCTCTTGTGTCAAGTCGGGGGCGGGTATTGATTTCAGTGGAGTGAGAGTCAAAAAATGAGCGGGAGTTAACGGCAAAGGCTCAGCTGGATCAGCACTGAGCACTGAAATTGGGCGTGTATTAAGAAGAAGTTCCACTTCTGTAAGAAAAGTCTGCATTTCTTCGAAGGTAAGCAGTTGCTTGCCAACGACTTTATTTAGATGTGACTTCACACACTTAATGTTGCTTTCCCACATACCACCGTGGTGAGGGGAGAGCGGCGGATTCATCTTCCATTCGATTCTATTTTCACGGAACGCGGCAGCAAACGCTTCATTGTAACCTGGTGAGTTTACTAAATGATAAAGGGCTTTTAAATAAGATCTACAGCCAACAAAATTAGTTCCGTGATCAGAGTAAACGTAACGGACCGGTCCACGGCGCGATAGGAAGCGTTTGAAAGCGTTTAAAAACACTTCGGTCGACAAGTCAGAGGCGAGTTCGATATGAACGGCGTGAGTAACCATACATATGAAAAGACAAATATACGATTTTTGAGAGCGGATTCCACGTTTTCTATAGGGAATAGTTTGTATCGGGCCGGCGTAATCCACACCCGTATTCAGAAATGCCTTCGGTGTCTCTCTTACACGACAAGCGGGCAATTCTCCCATGAAGGGGAATTCAGGACGCGGCTTATTTCTAAAACAGATGTTGCATAGGTGGACACGTTTCCTTACTAAATTCCTAGCGGACAAAATCCAATATTTCTGGCGTAGTAACGCAAGTAGCAAACCAGGGCCAGTATGTAGATTTATTTTATGATAGTGATCAACTATTAAATCTACCACGTGATCGCGAGAGGGAAGTAAAATTGGATGTATACTATCATAGTTTAAGTCAGAGTTTGTAAGTCTACCTCCTACGCGAAGTGTATCGTCTTGCAGATATGCGTTAAGTTTTGAAAGTGCTGGGGGTAGCGGCTTATTACTTTGAATAGCCTTGATCTCATTTCTAAAGTGTACTTGTTGTAAAGCGCGAATAACTGCTGACTCGGCTATGTCAAGATGCGAGGATTCGAATTTACGTGGGAGCTTTCGGGCGAAGCGCAATACGTATATTACGATGCGAATCAGTTTTGACCATGACGATACGCGTAATGCGAGCTCATAGAGCACTGGATTCTCAGTTTTATCATCCAAAGTATTCGTTACTAAAACCTTTGTTTTAATTTCAGGTGGATTGTTTACAGTCATCGGGTCAAAATCTTGGATAGGCCACTCGTTATAGGGTAGCTTAGCGAATGCGGGGCCATTGAACCACAGCGGGTGTTCAATCAGCTGAGCGGGTGTAAGACCTCGTGAAAGACAATCGGCAGGATTGTCAGTGCCTTTGATGTGGTGGAAGTGACGCGGCTCAATGTACCTTTGTATCTTAGCGACGCGATTGGCAACGAACGTTTGCCAGCGGGCTGGGGTGGAATGTATCCACGCCAGAGTGACTTTACTGTCAGAAAACGCGAGTGTGTTGTGGATCTGACAGCGCGATGAGTACGTGTCTATGACAGTATTCATAAGTTGCGCAAGAACAAGCGCACCGCATAGCTCTAAACGCGCAAGTGTGATTACTGTCTTAGCGGGAGAGACTCTAGATTTTGCGCATAGTAAACTAACGCAACTTTCGTTAGTGTCAGGGCAGTTAACGTGAAGGTAAACGACGCCACCGTAGGCGCGTTCACTAGCGTCGGCAAATCCGAGAAGAGTCAATACAACTCTCCTTTCTATTCCTAAATAGCGCGGAATTTTTATATTTTTTAGTAGCGGCAGTTCACTTATGAATCGTGCCCAAGCGTTGACTATGTTTTGAGGAGGAACTTCATCCCAATCAACGTTTATTTCCCATAGCGATTTTACTATGAGTTTCGCAAATAAAGTTACGGGGGCTACAAATCCCATAAGGTCCCAGAGGCGAGCGATAGTAGAGAGTATGTGTCTCATAGTACAGTTGCGTTCTTCATTGATTACGGAAAAAGCAAACTGATCAGCGGAGGGTATCCAGTGTAGGCCTAGTACTTTCATATCATCAGAGCTGAAGTTGATCAGGTCTGTTACGCGGCGGTCGGCAGGAATTGACGATAAAAACTCGGGCGAGTTACTTGCGAATTTAACTAGCTCAAATCCACCAGCGGAGAACAGCTGAATGAGCTGCGACGACAGTTCTGTTGCTTCGCAGGCGTCTGAACAGCTGACGGCCAAATCGTCCATATACAGGCTGTCCTTTTCTAATGCAGCAGCTGCGAGAGGGTATTTTTCACGCTCATCCTTTACTAGTTGCCGGACGGTGCGCATGGCCAAGAACGGACTACTTGTCATTCCAAACGTGACTCTGCTGAACTCATATAACTGCAGCGGTTCCTTTGGACTGAATCTATAGAAGATTCTTTGAAAGCGGCGGAACGCAGTGTCTACTATAATTCTTAAATACATCTGACGGATGTCTGCGCTTATGGCAATTTTGTACATGCGGAAACTCAGTATGATGCGGAATAAATCAGACTGTAGATTTTTTCCAGTATGTAAAATATCATTCAATGATATGCCGGAGTCTGTCGGCATACTAGCATTTAAGACCAAGCGCGTCTTGGTCGTTAATTTATCTTTACGAACTACAGCATGATGCGGTATAACATACTGCGGTGATGCGGAGACATCTGACTCATCTATGGGAGACAGATAATCCTTTTCTAAATAATCTAATATTATTTTATCGTACTCGGATTTTACTTCAGGGTTTGCTAGTAAGCGGCGTTCCAATGAGAGAAAGCGGTGTTTTGCGAGATGCTTTGATTCTCCTAATAAAGCGGGGTCGCGGCGAATAGGAAGCGCAACTACATAGCGGCCTAGGTCGTCCCGAATGGTGGTATCTACAAAAATGTTCTCACATTCTTGTTCCTCATGCGTTAGAAAATCACCCTTCTTTGGTAAGTCTTCTATTTCGAAAAAACGTGACACGCAAGGAGGGTCAAACGCGCAAAATGATCGCGATATGTCAGTCTCTATTCCAGTAGGGGCATTGCCCATAATTAAGTACCCTAACAACGTTTCTATGGCGACCGGCTCGCCAGGAGCGCGCGACACTCGTTTCGGCAATAAAATTCGCGTGAAAATATCACAACCGAGGATAAGATCAATTGCTGCGGGCACTTCATAGGTATCGTCTGCGAGCGCCAATCCTTGTAGGTACGGAAGTGCTTTTGTGTTTACTCGCGATGTAGGTAACTCGCTTGTGATACGTTCCACTACGTACGGTTCAATAGTGAAACACGCGTTTCGATCGATTCGAGAATAGATAACCAACTTAGTCACACCTTGGGTCTTATTAATTACGTCACCAAGTCCGGAGACGTGTGTATTTTGAGCGGGATAAATAGGTAAACCTAGTCGTTTACAACAATCTGTGGTAATGATATCACGCATTGATCCACAGTCCACTAATACTCGGACGGGCATCAAATGAGTGGTGTCACGTGACTGCGCTAGGCACGTAGCTGTACCTAACAATACTGTATGCGAAGCGGAGTTCTCATTTAGCGGGAAACTACAATTACTTGCGTTAACACATAAAGAAACATCTTGAGCGGGGCTGAGCGGAGCGGGGGAAACACTTGAATCCAAATTATTGTTAATATTAGCGGGTAAATTATAATTATAATCCTCTTGATTATAATTATATGCGGGTGCGGAAGCGGTTGTATTTGATATCATAATTCTATTATTATTTTTTGCGAGATTACCAGCGGGGCTGGTATTACGAGCGAGCGATGCATGTGATGCTGATATACTGGTAGATGCGGAGGCGAGAGCGTTCGGAGCTAAGTCGCGATCGTTACGAGTGGGAGCGGGATGGCTATGGTTATGTGTGGAAGTGAATGCGTTGGCGCGCTGCGGCTGTGTGGTTCCAGCGGGCGGGCCACGCGGGGCGCCGCCGGAGCACGGGGGGTGCGGGAGCGGCAGCGGCCTGCCGCGAGACTCGGCTCGTATGTCTTTTGATTGCACGAAATTTTCATTATTTAAATGAATAAGCGAATGATGATTGCGGGAACAAAATTTACAACTTTGTACTGATTTGCATTCATTTATTATGTGTTTGTCACTTAGACAATTAAAACATAATCTATTGTTTCTTACTAGACGAAATCTTTCGTAAGGCTGTAGCGAGTGGAACTGCGTGCAGGAATACAACTGGTGGTCGCCCAGCTGACAGCATACACAGATGCGCTTATCATTTTGTACATTTAAAAAGGTGTAGGTATTCGAAGATTTATTTTTATTGTCGTTCGAT
Organism: Coleophora flavipennella; assembly: GCA_947284805.1. Lineage (NCBI taxonomy): Eukaryota > Metazoa > Arthropoda > Insecta > Lepidoptera > Coleophoridae > Coleophora > Coleophora flavipennella. The sequence goes on from OX369305.1 coordinate 10,492,890, forward strand.
TTTATTTGTTTTTTATGCGATGATGAGGGTAGGTCGGAGCGATTTTGTTTGTTATTTTCGTTATGGAATAAGTTAGCACGATTTAATATACGATAATGGTCTCGGACAAAGTCTATTAATTGCAAACTAGACGGGAAGTTCTTACTGTCGCGGATTGACATCTCAAAACATCTTACAGTCTCCACATCTAGGTATTTCAAACCAATATGAACAAACATAAATTCCGACAAATCATCAAGCTTCAGCTGTTTTAGTGCGGAAATAATCGCTGAAAACTTATCTACAAAACTTTCTAGGGCTGTGGGTGTTGCGATCTTGACTGGTTTCATTTTTAACAGCTGATCTAGATAGGAAGCGGCCAGAACGCGTTTATCATTGTATTTATCGCACAGAGCGGTCCATAAAATGGAATAATTATCACCAGTAGGTATCAAGCCCTTACATATGGATAATGAATCACCTGTTAATCTACCTATCAAGTATTGAACTCGTTCCGAGTTAGTTAGCGAGGGGTTTTCGTGCACCATCGTGCGAAAGTTTTCATAGAAAATTGGCCATTTTTGTACATCACCATCAAACTGACATAATTCTAAGCGAGGTAGCTTAATTTTATTCTTATTATTACAATTATGCGATGCGCTTGCGGTTGCGGAAGAGAGCGATATGGGGATAGTGGATGCGGGTGCGGTCAAACTGCACAACTTCATTTTTATTTTAGCGAATAATTCGTCAAATGAGATTATTGGATAGAAATTGGGTTGAAAGTTTGGAACACTTTCGGCTTGGATGCGATTTTTTTCATCAATGGCGGCTACATACTCCGCACGAATATTTTCTAACATTGTACATTTGCATATGAAATCATTTCTATTCTCATCACTTTCGGAGATTATTGACATTGAGTCGAAGAGACATTGGATTCTCTGGAAGCCTAAAGCGGCTTTAGATTCGGCTATTTGAATTTGCGAAATTGCGAGCGTGGCTTTGGCAGCCACGTCTTCTTTTGAAGGCGGCGCCATGATGTTTTTACTAAATTGAAGAACCTACAAATCGACAAATGTAGTAAAAACAGACATCCGCGAGGGGGACCAAAAAAAATGATGACGCGGGGTTTAAGTGGACTGTATAATTTTATTTTGGGCTGGCTGGCACCTACCTACAAGAATCTTAGGCAACCTTGAGAATGGAAAGATATAATAAGGAATTGGAAAGGAGCTTACCACACCACGTTGCTTGCAGTTCAGGTCATCCAAGGCGACGCAGCAAGGCTTGTACAGGCGTGGAGCACATCCAATTCACTTTTACGTTATTAGTTTTGTAGTTCACTAGTACAGCTGTATATTTATAAATGCACACACAATTTAAGCGTTCAAATGCAAAAGAAAATGGCGGAGTATGCCTTGATGTAAAGCGGGCAAGCAAAATCGAAGCGTCTATTTAGCGCGGCGTCGCGGCGTTATTGAGCGAAGCACACACCGTTGAATATTGAAGTTAGCAGATTTTATTTTTTTTTTTTTTTTTCCCCCCTGTTAAGGGAGAGCGGAGGTGAATGCGTTTACGCATACCAGGGGAAGCTTCGGCCGCAGGCCGAAGCTGCCGCTGGTTATGTGGGACTCATAGCTCTGCGCCTATATGCATACGTCCCCGTTACACTCGGAAGGTGTATGAATACGTATGCACAGGCCCAAAGACCACACTACCCACTAAACACCCCCTCGCGAAGTTTGGCAGCGGAGCCACCTTAAAACTACATCGGTGCGACGCCCCCCCCTGGGGAGGGGGGGGGTGCAAAAAATACGCTAAAGGGACAGCGCGGAGAGCTCCTGATGGGAGCGGCCGCTAGGTTAGTCACATTAAGTGTGCAAGTGAGGGGACTGTGTCATTCAAAAATTAAACACTATCTGTTCCTCCCTGAGCTGCCAGGAGGCAGTTCAGGTCGGCTGAAATTTGATCGGGAGGATCAGACAGTACGTGTCTTGGTCTACGGACCATATTACTAGTTAATACGAGACGCGGGGCATAGTCCGCCGCCTCTCGGATCAACGGATTGGGATGCGACTCCGAGGACTTGAAGAAGTTCTCGGAGAGGCCTTTAAGAAATTGTTGGATGGTCTGAATGTCCATGTCTCGGTGCAGGTCGGCGTTACGGATGTACCACGGGGCGTTAAACGCTCTACGGCAGAAGATGCTTTGGACTGTTTGGATCATGTCTATGAAACGGGGGGACGCGTGTGCAAATACAGGGGCCGCGTATGACATTACCGGTCGGATGCAAACCTTAAAGAGTGTACGCTTGTTGGAGGGGGACATTTTACTATGCCTACCTATCATGCTGTTTAGCCTGCTCATATAGAAGCGGGCATTCCGGGTCACGTTTTTGATGTGAGGTCTGAAAGAGAGACATGAGTCGAGAGTGACTCCTAAATATTTGGCTGTGGATTGCCAGGGGACGCGGGTGCCTAGCATGCGGATTGAATCTGCGGGTTGGTTGATCCTACGATGGTAGTCGAAGCGGACCGCGGAGCTTTTGCTCGGGTTCACTTCGATTCTCCATTTCCTAAACCATCTACCTAACTCGTCAACTGAGGTTTGTAGTTTGTCTATTAGTGGTGACAGAGATACGGACTGCCCCCGTATATAGAGGGCGGTGTCGTCCGCAAATAGGGAGAGCTGTACTGATGGCCCTGATTTGCTACGTTTTGGAATGGGGATGTCATTTGTGTACAGAGTGTACAATGTTGGGGAGAGTACGGACCCTTGGGGGACCCCGGCTCTAATGGGACGCGGTGAGGATAGAACCCCTTCGTGTCTAAAGCGGAAATTACGGTCTTGGAGGTAGCACTCCACTATTCTAACAAGTCGGTCTGGTAGGTCCATGTGGTAGAGTTTGTATACAAGTCCCGCATGCCAGACCTTATCGAAGGCCTTTGCGACGTCGAAGAAGACTGCTACTGTCCTTTCGCGTCTGGGGTAAAATCCGTCCAGTATGTATTCGACAATGCGGTGGACTTGTTGAGGACACGAGTGTTTGGCGCGGAACCCAAATTGGTGGTTTATTATAAGGGGAGGTTTGTCCGGCGGGAAGATATGACTTTTAATTCGATTGAGTATGACTCTTTCGAATAGCTTCCCCATAGTCTTGAGTAGACTTATGGGGCGGTGGTTTGTGGGGATGTTAAGGGGCTTGCCTGGCTTTGGAATGCCTATTACTATTGCTTCCTTCCATGCTGTCGGGAAGTAACAGTGTTCGAAGCAGGCGTTTAAGATAATAGCTAGCAGTGCAAGTAACTGTTCCGGATAGCATTTAAGTGCTTGGTTAGAGATACCATCTGCTCCGGGGGCTTTTTTAGGTTTAAGACCTCTAATAATGGAGCGTAGTTCGTCAGTTGATACTGAGATGGGGTCCGCAGTTAGGGGGAGCGAATTCCTATTACGGACCTCATCCTCCACTGTTTTTATATGACCGGGATCACACTCTTGTGTGCTAGGGGTGCATTGGGAGGCAATGCTGTCCGCGAAGCATTCCGCTTTCTCTATGTCTTCGAAAGCTATGGTATTGTCTGGCCGCGTAAGGGGAGGGATGTGCGTGATTGCGTCTACGCGGAGAGCCTTGGCTACTTTGTAGTAGGCAGTATGGGAGGGGGTGATATCCTCCATGAGTTTACTCCAGTTGGAGTTTCTCAGTTCGGAAAGGTGCTTCCTAAGCTTACGCTGTAGGGAGTTGGCTTCCCTCCTATTGTCGGGTGTGGGATAGTCTGCGGCTCTACGGAGAGCTGCTCTTTTCTCTGCGATTAAGAGTTTAGTCTCACGCGGGAGTTTGCGGTCTTTGATGGTAACGACCTTTTCGTTCTCCTTAATCGCAGCCTGTACTAAGTGGGTGATACTGCTAACTGCGCTATCTATCTTGTCAGTACTGTCAAGGTAGTCGGGCGAGAAAGCGTATGCGGAGTCGGGGGCGTCAATGGCTGAGGTCAGTGAGTCAGTGATACCGTCCCAGTTGGTGAATTTTGTTGTCGTGGGGGCGGGTGTGCTACTTTGGGGGCCTAGTTTTAGGGAGACTGGGCGGTGGTCCGAACCTAGGTCGTCAAGGGTGTCGATTGCGCATACGTTAAGGGAAACTCCCTTAACTATGGCAAAGTCGAGTATGTCCGGGTCTTGGTCCGGGTTATCCGGGTAGTGGGTGGGGGCGTATGGGGAGTATACTGTTAGGTCTAGGTCTTCAGTGATTTTGAGGAGCTTTACGCCATTGTTGTTGGTTTTAAGGCAAGTCCAGTCAGTATGTTTGGAGTTGAAGTCTCCAATCATAATGGTGGACCCGCCCAGGGCTAGGATGGCCTCGAAATCACTTTGTAAGGGAATTTTTTTGGGACTGATGTAGACTGAAGCTATGACTATTGACTGATGTCCTGTCATAGCTAGTTTGACTATAGTGGCTTCCATGTTGGTGAGTTGGGGGGTGGGGATTTGTGAGCAGTGGATTGCTCTCCTATAGTAGATGGCTGTTCCACCCTTTAGTCCGGTAAGCCTATCGTTTCTAATGAGGTTAAATTCGGGGATTCTAAGACCTTTATCTATTTTGGGTTTGAGGAAAGTTTCCTGCACTGCTAGTATGTCTATGTGCATACATTTAACGAAAAGTTTAAGCTCGGGGATATTACTACATAAACCGCGCGTGTTAAAAGTGATGAGCGAGAGCCCTTTAGGCTTCACCCGACCGGTATTGGCACTTAAAGTTGGGGTTTTGTTTTGCCCTAAGGGCATTATTAAAACAAGCTTAAGAGGTGGTGGTGTTCCACAAGAGCGAGTAAGCGCTCTTGGGGAGTGCGTGAGGCGCGAATTTTACTAGCTAGAATCGATATTTCGTTGATGTCGATATTGGCAATGGTGGCGGCCACCGTTTGCATATCGTCCTTAAGGGACGGCTGGGAGCCCCCCGGTGGGGGTCGCGGTTGTGGGGGGGGAGGGGTGGCTTTAGGAGCCGGTTTAGGGGGGGCTGTAGGGAGAGTCCTACCCCAGGCGTTGTTGGGGGCCGTGTTAGGTTGGACCCTAGGGGTCCTGAGCGCGGGGAAGTTTGCCGCCGTTGGTGCCGGTGCCCACTTCGAACCCTGTCTGGGTTGCGGGGTGGGATTGCCTCTTAGTGGTGTAGGCGGCTTCGGCTTTGGAGCGCGCGGGCAACCACGGTAGTTGGCCGGATGGCCTTCTTGGCCGCATAAGACGCAGGCCGGGGGGGATGTGTCCGTGACGCGGTTACGCGTGCACTCCTTGGTGCCGTGGGACCCTAGGCACTTAACGCACCTCGGGGTGGCAGTGCAGTTAGCCGCTGCGTGGCCGTACATTTGGCAACGGTGACATTGCCCGGGGTAGCCGCGTTTGTGCGGGGCCTCCACCTTTATATTGGTTAACCCACAGATGGTGAGTTTCCCCAATTTAAAGATGTCTTTCGCCCCCGGCTTGTTGGACAAGACTACGAGAGCGAGGGGAAAGTTTTTACCAGAGCGGCTGTGCAGCTTGTGCACACCCTCAACTGGCAAACCTAACGATGTCAGGTCAGTAAATATGTCTTCGTTCGAGATTTCGTAAGGGATACCGCGTAGGACAGCGCGAATCTTACGCTCTTCGGGGAGAGCGTAAGTGTGGTAGGGGATCTTGTTGGTCAGTAGGAGCCTAGTGAGGTTCCTAAAGTCGTCGGACGTTGGGACCTCTATTTTAATGGTCTCACCCATGTTTGACGCTTTTGTGTAATGAATCTTATTTTCCTTACAGAGCTGGCTAGTGTGTGACCACTTAGTCTTGTCCCTAAGGAAAATGCTCGGGGGGGATTTGATTTTCGGTGGGACCGGGTCGCACCGATTTGGTTTGTTGCCAGAAGGGCCGGTTGCCGCGGGCGGCGGGGCGGCGCGGGCGGAGGGGGTAACAACTACGTCCGACGGGCGGGGGCGGGTCGACTGTGACGCGGAATTAGCGGGAGGGTTGGGAACGGAAGAGAGAGATGGCGATAGCGCCGCTTGCTTCGCTCTTTCGAGGTCAGCAAGCTGTCGCTTCGCAAGCTTTCTAGCTTTTTTGGCGGCTTTCCTATCGCTAACCGATTGGAATTGGGAAAGGGAGTCGGAGTCACCCGTTACGGTGTCCTCTGATGACTCAGATGAGTCTGAGTCCTTGGGACGGCTACGTTTGTTAGCGCGTGCTGAGGACACTGACTCGGAGTCAGCGTCCATGAAGTTGTCAGTCTGTCCATGGTCATTGCCGTTGTCGACCTCGGACGCTTGCACAGGGGCAGGCGCGGTCGATGAAGGCGTGGGAGACATTGGTGAGTCGCGTATCTGTGGCGGGGGCAGGTAAGCCACTAAGGCTTCGCGGGGGACGGCTAGAAGGATTTTCTCCAAGTAGCTAGGCTGAAGTTAGCAGAGGCTGTGCAGGAGTTTTTGAAGAGCCGAAACATCTTCGTATTTCGACGATCTTACACGAGCGCAGCCATTTCACAGTGGTGTGAAAAGGATGGAAGGTAGCGGAAAAATGGTAAAAGAAAGGGACAAGGATAGGGAATCCATCTCAAGGCAGCCAACCTAACAGAGGCTCAACCAAGTGATAACCGATGTATTTTCATTTTACTTTCATAATAAGTCACGGTCCTTGAACTTATAGTTCAATGATTTGACTCTGAGAACCTGACTGGTCACCCTTTATTTCTTATAAATTATATGTAGTGACATCACAACCTAACAACAACTCATCACAAAGTAATTCCACAACCATTTACACTTTTTTTCTGTAATTTTTTAACACTAAAATTCCTTCCAGTGTTTTACAATTATCATTTAATTTAATTATCATCAAAACGAAACAACTGTACTACAATGAAAATTTTAAATATTTTTATGGCTTTGGCTTCAAAAATAAGATTTCATTCCTACAAGTAATTTTACAATGATCATTGCAAAACGAGACAACTGTGCTACAATGAAACTTTTTAAATATTTTTATAGTTGATACTTTTCATTGTAGGTTCTTGGTGGAACATTATATCACACATAGTGCGTTTATGATTTCTCAGTGACCGGTTTTGAACACCGTCTTAAGGCAGACTATTTATTTACACAATGTGTGGGTACATTTCAAATTAATTTTAGGGTTACCAGGCAATTACGATGTCTACGGATTTCGTGAAAATACCTATGTCAGGGAAAATTAACATGATAATAAAACAAATTAAAATATAAACATAAGAAGACAAAAACATAAAAAAATATAATAAAATAGAAATATAAAATGAATTGTAATTAAATGTCAAAAAATTAAATATATTTTAAGTAGTTGACTTAAAATAATTTTGCAAAGAAGATGTCGATAAGCAGATTTGGTCATAAATTAACTCTTCATTGTTTCTTATTCTATGTCTGTTGATCTCTAGAGTATTCTGTTTGCGGCCTTTTTGACATGTTTATAAAAGGCCGCAAACTGAATTCATTGGACATGTTTTAAAAGGTCGCAAAATGAATGCATTGGAAGCTCTAGAGATCAACAGACATAGAATAAGAAACACTGAAGAGTTAATTAATGGCCAAATCGGCCTGTCGACATCTCCTCTGCAATTTTATTTAAGTAAATGACATCTTTTTTCATTTTTAGACATTTATTTTTGACATTTGATTACAATTCATTTTGTGATTCTATTTTATTATATTTTTTTATGTTTTTGTATTCTAATGTTTATATTTTAATTTGTTTTAATATCATATTAATTGTCCCTGACATTGGTATTTTTACCCAATCTTAATTATCTGGTAACCCTAAAGTTTATTTGAAATGTGTAATAAACCCACACACTGTGTAAATAAATAGTCTGCCTGAAGATGGTGTTCGAAACCGGTCGCTGACAATTATAAACGCAGTATTAGTGAAGATAAATACAAAAATGTGAAAAATTTTATGACCTTGGCTTCAAAAATTCAATATTAAATTATGACGAAATTTCTATGTATTTTATTTATTTCATGGTCGTAGAAAAATTATTGTATGCCACTGCACGCAATTAGCCATTGTAATACTCGTGCTGTCTATTGTGCCACGAAGCGAAGCTAGTAAACTAGCACTCATGTTACAATGTCTGATTATTTGGCAGAGGCATAAATAACTATTATTGTGAAGCACGTGACGATGCATAATTTATGATGTTTTCTAGACATTGAATGTCTATTTTAAACTTAAATATTTTTTTTAAGAGGATTTCATTTCTTGGGTGGTATTTCAATTAATTGGGTGGTAATATTTATTTTTTTTAACACTCCAGTAGTCGCGCATTCCACCATTGTAAAAAGTACAATGTATTTCGAGAATTTGAGCGCAAATTGATAGTTAGTTACGCACACTCTCATAGTATTCATCTATTACCAACTTATGAAATTTCGTGCCAAAAGTTAATTTCTACAATAGTAGAACGAGTGATCACTCGCGTGCCATATTTTCGAATGCAAAACGTATGTAGCGCTCCTACATCTCAGACGCAGAATCTGACGATGAAATTCCCATAGTGCATTTGTCTAGACCATCAGGCCCTTCTATGTCCTGACTGCACAAAAAATGAAGAAATGGAGGTGGATTACACACGTTTCTACAGAAAAAGTGTATGAGTTAAAATTTTGCCAAATTGTTGTAAGTTTTTCAAGAAGTCTGATTATTAGTTCCTGATATGTTTAAATTTATATTGTTTTGTCTGATTTAGTTTCATAATAAAGCCTTTTTTAATATTAAATAAACATATTTTCTATTTTATGAGACTCTTCTTTAAAATCCTTTAGATTAAAAGTGTTCTACATATGTAGAGCGCGCGAGCACTTGCGTACCAAAAAGGGGTGCGGATAAAACGGAGTGTTAACATTCATGTGGCAGTAGCACGTGGGCAGTAATATTGTAGACTATGGACAGTTATTGGTAAGACTGATCTAAATGGGGGTTCAGGTGAAGGTCAATATGGGAGTCATAGTGGGGGTTTTATGCTGTTGAATAGGGGGCAAGGAGTGAACCGACGAGCTGTTAGGTTGACATGACAGACAACGCGTGAGCCGCGGTAGCGGCTGGCGAAGCTCCAAAACGAATTAGGCATGAGATATTTACTGCCAGTTGTCAATTTTACTGACCATTTGAGGATATTTTACAGCCCATTTATGTAATTCTACCACCTATTTCAGTTATTAAAAACAAGTTAAGTGCGACTTGGGGTTACACAAACAGGGTTCTGCACTAAAACTTTAGCTACCAACAGAACAGTACCTCTCTGTACATACAATGCTCTAGGTAAATTTTTCTGTGGGAAAGGAAGGACTTTAGATTTTCTCATAGATTTTCTGTAATCTATGCATTTAACCTCATATACCGTAATTTTTTCAATATTTTAAGCCTAGTATTATTGGAGTTAATGGGGGAGGGAAGTCAATTTTCGTCTATTATCTTAAATAACTTAAAAACTATTTATATTCAAATTTTAAAAAAATATACATATTTAAAATTATCGCAAAAAGCTCTTTCATTTGATATGACACATGATGTTGTAGTTGGCTAAACTTTTTTTATTTTCTTATGTACCCCCAAAAGTGGCATAAGAATGGCCACGTATAAAATTAATGAATTTACGTTGCACATCCGTCTGGGTCACCGATATAAGTATGTGTACCAAATTTAAACTGAATCGGTCCAGTAGTTTCTGAGCAAATTGGCTGTTAGAGACGGACGGTCCGACAGACACATGCACGAGTGATCCTATAAGGGTTTCGTTACCTTTTGAGGTACGGAACCCTAAAAATATCGTGGAACCTCACTCTAAACCTCTTGAAGCCAGGCCAGCCTTTTTTTGATGACGGCGATAAACAAATAACTCCTATTTGATTTTTCTCCTATCTGATAAATACCTATGATCAAAAATAGACTTTAACTACAGTAGTTCAAATCTTTTTTTTATTGTATTATCAACAACTGTTACAACCCTACATGCTAATAAAAGAAATCGCTAAACACGTTAAAAAACCGACTTCCATCGCAACAACTAAGTACATTTTTGCATTATTATTTTTGGTTTTTGGTTGTTTTTAAGAACAAAAAAGTGTAAAGCTATGAAACCTATATTTTTTTGCGAAATTGATACAGAGAGTCAAAGTGCACATCAAGAACATAACTGAAATTGTTGTATAAACTACACATGCGTGGAAATACTGAGTTACGGCCTGATAAGGAACTGGATACTGAAACGGAACGCTTATTTTAATTTTACTAAGAAGTTGAGGGCAGTTTTTTGATTACACACAACGCATGTGACATAGGAAACATTTGAACATCGCTTTCGATAAACTCGATTACGAGGATAGGGTAAAACATACTAGTTAGGTACTCGAACGTAAAGGAATTCGCCGTGATTGCGTTTTATCCGTCAAAATTCAATGATAAATAATTTTCGAAAAACCCAAAAACTTATAAGTACAAGCGTTTAATATTGCATTGTCATGCGATATATATAGGGTGACCTTAAATTAGTTCTTGATAGCAAAGGATATGAATATACTAGTGATAACAAACAACTTTCCCAAAGAAACTATATGTCGAATCAAAAAAAAAAATTAGGTCCTCGGTACATAACAAGTTATCAAATCGACAAAAATGTATGAAGGACCAATTTTTTTTTTTCATATTTGACATATAGTTTCTTAGGGAAAGTTGTTTGTAATCACGAGTACATTCATATCCTATGCTATCAAGAACTAATTAAAAGTCATCCTATATATGCATAACCGGGAAGTGGGTCAAATTTAACTTGCAAGATTTCACCCGAACAAACATACATACATTGCAAGTTAATTAAAAGCTTGTAAAAATTAAAGAAAATTAAACTTTCTCACAACTTTCATAATGGTTCGGAACTTAAAGGGTGTCGGACTACTAATCTCACGTCCTCAGTCCTTCCTATAAATGGCTGTATTTTTCGTCATTGGTAACGGGTTGATATCAATCATCTATACATATTATAACAAAACTGTAACGCGACCGTGTCTGTAAATGAAATATTTTTGGAAAATAATAACTGTGGTGGACATTAATAACGACATAGAGGCCAAAACAACAACTTTTGGAATTTTTGTCTGTCTGTCTGTATGTTCGCGCTTCACGCATAAACTACCGTGCCGATTTTGATGAAATTTTGTATGGTGGTTCCTTATAGCCCGGGTTAACTTATAGGATACGTTTTATTATGGAAAATTTAAGAGTCCCCGTGGGAAAATTCAAAACTTCCACGCGGACGAAGTCTAATAGACTAGAAGGAAGAATGCAATTTTTAAAAATCGAGAAATGGTCTGTATTTCTAAACGTTTTTAGGGTTCCGCACACTCAAAGGGTCCTATTACTAACGGGATCCTATTACTAACGGGATCCTATTACTAACGGGATCCTATTACTAACGGGATCCTATTACTAAGCCTCCGCTGTCCGACCGTCCGTCTGTCTGTCAGCGGGCTATATTTCGTGAACCGTAATAGGTAGACTGTTAAAATTTTCACAGTTCCGTGGTATAATAGGTGACAAGCAAGCGTGTAACTTGTATCTCTTAAATAGGGATGACGAATGCTAGTCATCTGATTTACTTTTTATCATCTGTCAAAAACGACATTTTGTTCTAAAAATGTTCAATATACATAGGCGTGACGTCATAGTTTTGCAGCGTCATTTATATACCTATTTTGTGATTTTGGTGAATTAAAAATCAAAGACTTGATGGAAAACAAAACGAGTAAGGTTTTCCAAAGTTTATTTAGTGATCAAGAGTTCATAATTTATTTTTGATGCTGTAGTCACCCCTATTGCAGAATATAGCTTCTGCACTAACTAATGCTGCCAAAATTGCAAATTTACAACCCGCCCCAGGAATGGAAAGAGCCCACGACACGCGTTATTTTATTCAACAAGTAGTTATTATTCGCGACGCATCGCCCCCGCCGCTTGGCGGCATTAGCGTTTTTGGCAAAATGACCACACTGTTCCAAGCTGTTTAAAGGTACAGCAAGCAAGGTGCTCTATTTTAGATACAGCCAAAAAATAAACACTGATAACACACTGATAACACTCTTCGTAATCTCGCTTCCATTTTCGGCATCATTTTCACGTAGGTAATCTACTGTGGATTGACAAAAACTTATATTTGTATATGGTGCTAATTTGTTAACCGACTTAAATAACTTTAGGAATTCGTTAATAATGGAAAACCCGACTGCATAAAAACTGAACTCGGGCAAAATGTATCCTATGTCACTAACGGGATCAAGACGAATCTAACGATACCACATACGTTAAAATCCTTCAAGCCGTTCAGGCTTTAGCAGGGAAAATAGAAATCTACATATATACATACATATACTCGAAAAAGGCAGTCGGGTAAAAAGGTAGTTATCAATTCGACCCGTATGTATTGTTGTTGAAATTGCACAATTGTATGTGGGCTTCTAAACAGGTGTTCCAAATTTTATTATTTTATTTATTAACCCGGCGCCAATGACGTGTAAAAAATAACGCGGACAATGACGCTGGGTCAATATGACCCGAATGTTTTTTTCTATCTGGTTATCTGCTGAATTATAAAAAAAATAATACAAAGTAAGAACTATTGCATGACCATGAAGTCATTGTAGTACCAAGATGTTTAAGTTAATTTAGATATCAAGCTATAATTTAGTTTTAATGCAACAACCTCAAAAGGGCAACTAAAAGAATTTCTCTTTTGGAACTAAAAATGTATGGAGCTGTAGCCGTTTTATACCCGTTTTATTCAAGAAAAAGGATTTTACCATTCTTCACTGGCGCTTGCTCACTACACTATGGTACAAATCATATGAATTGAGGTCTTATCTCCAGCTACTGAGAAAATCAATAACGATTATAATATGTTTTTTTCGAAATTTCCCGAATTGAAAATCGCTCGGGTCAATATGACCCAGCGTCATTGGCGCCGGGTTAATTTTTGTTAACATATTTTTCAGAAATTGCAATTATTCTTTTTAATTGAATAAAGTATCTTTCAAATTATGTAACAGTGCAAGTTTCATCAAAATCGGTTTAGTAGTTTTCAAGATATAGACCGATAAGTGTGTAGTAAACACTGTGTACCAATCTCTAGAAGAACACGTCGCCCGTGCCATCATCATCATATCAGCCGGAAGACGTCCATGGCTGGACAAAGGCCTCTCCCAAGGATTTCCACGATGACCGGATGTCATCACTGGCAACGCACACGGGTTAAAGGCGGTCTTGCGACTGTGCGGTGTTTGGGACGGACGTGAAGATATTGCAAAACTTCCTAAACACTGCCCAGCCAAATTGGATTCTTGCTATATGAGAGTATTAATATCCCACAACCTAAATAAGAAATCAAAGTACTTTAAGTATAACGAGGTGCGTTTTAGTATGGAACTCATTCGCACTGCAGCCGCTCTGCTTATATTTAATACGGAACTCTGCCGCGCTGCAGCTAGCCGGCCTCTTTACAGCTTGTTTGTTTGTTTGTAAACTCTTTTTTGTATAACAAAATATACAATTATTGATACATAATATCAGTAGCATGCACAAAGGCAGCTATGTCATCTAATGTGAAAGCACTCTGAAAAAAACGAACTCAGTAAAAGCGACTAATTTATTAATTCCGTCTTTGAATGTTTCAAATGACTTAAAATATTAATGAATACCATTAATCAAAAATCTTTCATTCAACGGAAATGTTTAAATGCCATTTAAATACTTAATCTCAAGTTATTTTACTGTCTTTACTTTTACTTATGGAATTTGTGAAGTGTATTTGTGTCGTTAATTTATGATTCGGGGAAAGGAATGAAGTGGGATCGAAATTCCAATTTGTTTACAGAGCAGTATTAAGGTATGTAGATTGTAGGCTCCTTGGCGCACTGAGTCTGAGGCCTTCAGTTTCTCATTGAGATAATTTTTTTGCGATTTCACGAACTGGTTCCTTGTGAAAAATACTGGATGTGTTGGTATTCATTAATTTATAAATAAATATAACAGGTGGTGGGAAAATGATGAAGTGGGGTCAAGAGAGATTTGGAACAGAGTGGAATTACGCAGGAACTGACAGGCATAAGACCGGAGCGGAGACACTTAATATTTAAAGCCGACCCCAAATTATTGGGAGTAATAAGGCCAGAAAGATGATTTCAAAAATAATTTTGGCTAAGCAATAAAAAATATTCAATTAATTAAAGAGCAATTCAATACAGATCAATAGGTTTTGGACCTATGGATAAAGAATTCACAAATTTTTGCCCACCAAAATTAAAAATATATTAATTTGAACATCATTGTAAAAATCTAATTAATTAAACCTGCTAAGTTTTTCATGTATGTTAATGTATAATGCATTAAATTTGATTTTTAATGACATGATATTTCATTTTTTATTATTTTGACTTTCTTTCATTTTTGAAGTGAAAACTTCTTTAGCGGCGTTGTGCACTTGTTTTGTAATGGGTAAAAAATGTTAAACTCGCGTCAGGACACGTGACCTGATTGAAAGTTCGTAAGACGGATGGAGTTGATTTTTTGTTGATTTTTCTGAGATATAAACTTTTTAATGTAATATAAATTGTCATGTTTGTGTACGATAGCGCAATAAATAAATATTGTATTCTACCACATAAATGATAGTACTTTTATACTGATAAAGCAATTCGTGCAAAATTATTCCCTAACCATTCCAAAATATCAAAAACGCACAACGTTAATATTCAAGTTTTCACTTCTGCCGGCACTCCCGGAGTGCAACCCGTCGTATTTTTTGTGATTTTTTATTACACTGTATTGCTAAATGTTATTTTAAAAGATTAGCATTCCGTTTGTTACAATTTTTAAAATTAATGTAAATCTTATCTTGTAAAAATAAAATAAAGTAAAAAAGGCTTCATTACTTTATTTTATTTTTACAAGAATAGAGCCTTTAACGTCCTCATGCCTTTTGGTTTAGAAAGTCTAAGGGGCTCCTCAATACGGCTCTGTTTCCGATTGTGTTGCATTTCCCGGGCGATACCCGCGTATCCCGGAAAATGTTTCTATTAGACGCCAAATTAATATTCGCTCCCGGGATGTATGCCATGTTACTTGAGCAACTGGAATCAATACTTCTAACGTAATCATTATACCCAGCTCACTAATAAACCTAATTTTACTTTCGTATTTGGAAAAAGAAGATAAATTATGTATAAAAAAAGTATTTTTTGCCTTTTCAATTCAAATCGAACGAAAGAAATGTAAATTTTACGGCGCATTCATTATTCATAATTATAAAAGTACATTTGTGAATTGAAAATGACAAAAATTCTGAAAGCTTCTAATAAACATTTTATTCCGTACTAAGATTTATATCATTTCATAATATCAGTACAAAGGAAACATAAAATACACAATTTACAAAGAAAAGCCACACAAAGGGTACAGCTTATTTCTAAAGAAATTTCTTCCACCCGCGGTTCAGTACCGCGGTTAGTTAGTAACACTCACTGAAAACCTAATAAATATTGTTATGAGTAAAACATTCAGTTCCGAATTGTAATCAAATGAAATTATTTATTTCTAGTCACAATACAATACAATATTCTTTATTGCATCACAGTATAAAAAAGAAAAAAATTACAATATAGAAGAAAGCCTATATAATAGGCGACCTTATTGCTAGGTAGCAAGTTCTTCTAGGCAACCTTTGGGTGGGGAAACAGCGATAAAATAAGTTAAGGGGCGGTGCAATAATTAAAAACTAAAAAAATTGCAAATAAACAGTTACATTATATTATATTTTAACCGCCTCCGTAGCTCAGAGGCAAAGTTCACTGGCTTTACACAGGAGGTCGCGGGTTCGATTCCCGGCGGCGTCAACTGTAAGACTCGGTTTGGTTGGTGGTAGGGCATTTTCTAAGCCCGCCTGGCTAGCTACCACCATCTTATCTAAGTCTTGCCGCCAAATATCAATGTTGATATCATTGGTGTGTTCCGGCATGAAGATAAGATAGCCAGTTCCCCATTGCGTTGGGGAATCTTGGTAAGCCCGCTTCCATCTTCGGCAACATCGTCACTTACCACCAGGTGAGATGTTGTCAAGGGCTTACCAATTGTAAATAAAAAAAAATAAAAAAAATATTAGTAATAACCTAGCCAGATAAATATAGTTAAAACCCGAGTACATAATGATGAATAAGTAACTCGCGAGATCAATACGAATCTAACGACACCTCGCATTACAAAATCCATGAGGCCGTATAGACTACAGGCTCAAACAAATAAACATACAGACGAACAAACACACCGAAGACATTGCCCTCCTGCTTGGGCAGTCGGATCAGCATCATCATCATGTCAGCCCAAAGAACAAAGGCCTCTCCCCAAGGATTTCCACAACGTCAGTGTTTCCCGATTCCTATAATTTGGGGTATCTTCAAGGAGGTTCGAAAATGCCCCCACGAAATAGCTACCTGAGGAGGTGGGGCTTAAAATGTCTACCGCGCAGCGCGATTAGTCGGTCACTGTCTTTGGCAAGCTGCTGACGTCAGATTCCCGGTTTTTTTGCGTCGAAAACCAAATAACAAACAATTGACGGCTAAGGTTCCACATCCAAATATGCCATCGTGTGTTGTTAAGTGGTGCAGAAGTCATTCCGATTTCAAAAACACTGGAATCACTTTTCACCGATAAGTAAAAAATTAATTTACAAAATACGTACTAAACGTAGTGTAATAATATTCTCTTTGATCAAAGCGAAGAAACAATCGTACCAACAAATGTGGCAAGCAGTGCTGCCATGACCAAATTATTAATTGCCGTGTTCGGTGAGCTAAATCGACCGTGTAATCAGAATAGTTTAAAACCGGCCAAGTGTGAGTCAGACTCGCGCACTAAGGGTTCTGTACAACCATAATTCTCCACATTCGTAAAACATTAATACCTATCCATTTCAAATAAAAGACATCAACGAGAGGGACAGTAAAAAAACTGTGGACCTACCAGTAGGCCATAGCGGTGGAAGCAAGGGTAAACATCCATTTTTAAACATTTTTAAAAGTCTTTTAGTTGTACGGAACCCTCGGTGCGCGAGTCCGACTCGCACTTGGCCGGTTTGTTATTAAAAAAATTAAAAGTAGTTATTATATATTATAAAAAAGTTGTATTTGATCACAACAAGCCGTCATTTGATATGTCACACGATATAGTTTGAAAATGTTTTTTTTAATCTTCTTCGGTAACCCCAAAATTAGCCAGGTTTGAAATTTATTAATTTACGGTACATGTCCGTCTTAAGGTCACCGATTTACGTAAATTACCAAATTTCGGTTGAATCGGGCCATTAGTTAGGAGAAAATTGGCAGTGATTTACGGACAGAGACACACAGACACGCGAGTGATACTGATATGGTTCCGTTTTTACCTTATGAGATAAATAACCCTAAAAACACTGTTTTCCGACAAAAACACGTACAACCATACTATTGGAAGTCTTAAGCGCCTCCGTGGCGTTATGGTTAAGCTTTCCATTAGCGTCCAGGAGGTTGCGGGTTCAATTCCCAGCGGAGTCTAACTTTGTGTGACTCGGTTTGGTTACCACCATCTTATCTAAGTCTTGCCGCCAAGCATCAATGTTAACAGCATTGGTTAGTGTGTTCCGGCTTGAAGATAAGATAGCCAGTTATTGCATTGGGGAATCTTGGTAAGCCCGCTTCCATATTCGGCGTCATCGTCACTTACCATCAGGTGAGATAGATGAGATGATGTCAAGGGCTTACCAATTATAAAAAAAAGTTTATAATGGTATTGTTATCATTAAAAAAACAACCAAATACTAAATGTTACATATTTGAAACAATATTAATCTTCGTTTATTACGAGTTTCGTCTTGTCCATGTTCATTTTAAGATCCACTTGTTGAGAGACCTAACTGAGGCCATCGAGCATTGTGCTTAGGTCTTCCATAGTCTCAGCCATGACCACGATATCGTCAGCGAATCGGAGATGGGATATGTACTCGCCGTTGATATTGATGCCGAGTCCACCCCAGTCCAGAAGCTTAAAAACATCTTCCAGGGCGGCGGTGAACAGTTTCGGAGATATAACGTCTC
This sequence comes from Coleophora flavipennella, assembly GCA_947284805.1. NCBI lineage: Eukaryota > Metazoa > Arthropoda > Insecta > Lepidoptera > Coleophoridae > Coleophora > Coleophora flavipennella. The sequence continues at coordinate 10,511,030 of OX369305.1, forward strand.
CTTGTCTCACCCCTCGCTGCAACTGGATAGGTTTCGAGTTCTGGTCCTGGAGGCGAACCGACATGGTGGCGTTTTCATACAGACACTTCAACACCTCGATGTATCGATGGTCAATTTGGCACCGCTGGAGAGACTGTAGCACAGCCCAGGTTTCGACTGAATCAAAGGCCTTCTCATAGTCCACAAACGCCAAGCATAGTGGCTGATTGTACTCTTCGGTCTTCTGTATAATCTGCCGCAGCGTATGTATGTGGTCTATGGTACTAAAGCCTTTTCGGAAACCGGCTTGTTCGGGAGGCTGGAAGTCGTCAAACCTGCGTGCGAGACGATTCGTAATGACTCTCGAAAACAGCTTGTAGACATGGCTCAGAAGTGAGATGGGTCTGTAGTTCTTCAGCAGGGTGTTGTCGCCCTTTTTGAAGAAAAGCACGACCACACTTATGTGCCATGCATTAGGCGTTTGTCCCTCGAGTATAACGGAATTAAATAACTTCTGAAGAGCTTTTAGTACCGGTGATCCACCTGCTTTCAGAAGTTCAGCCGTAATTCCATCATCACCCGGTGCCTTGTTGTTCTTGAGCCATTCTAATCTCGTACAGGCTGACGTCCGGGATATCTTCGGTATAGTGTCGGGTTAGTCTGGCTCTTGGGTCTTCAGCCAGATCACTGACAGGCAAACGTGTGGTCTTGTACAGTTGTCCATAGAACTTCTCAACTTCTTCCAGCAACTCAGTCTTAGACGATATGGTCCTGCCGTCCTCAGTCTTCAGCTTGGTCAGTTGGCTTTGTCCAACAGACAGATCTCTCGCAAACACTTTTGAGCCTTTGTTGTGCTCAATCGCCTCTTTAATACAATTTGTATTATATTGGCGTAAATCGCGAGTTAGGGACTTAGAAATCTGCCTGTTTAGTTGCCGATACTGAGTAGCGTCTTCAGAGGACTGCAAAACCAATCTGCGTCTTTCTTCCATGAGGTTGCTGGTGAAGTCGGAGATTTTTTTGGTTCTGTTTGAACGGCGAGTTTTAAAAAACTTAGACCCGACTGTTTGAACAATTTCCACGAACCTGTCATTATAATCGTCCACATTCTCGCAGTCTCCTAGGCATTCGAAAAGATTGTGCAACTCGAGCTGAAAGCTCTCGGGGTTTTGGAGCTGGATGGGCGCTGGTCGGAGCGTAGACTTCATCAGTCGACATCTTTCTAGCTTGGTCTTTAGATTCAATGTGCCTCTGACCATCCGGTGATCGCTTCCTGTTTTGACTGAATTGATCACGGAGACATCATTGAATATTTGCCTCCTTGTCGACAAGATGAAGTCTATCTCGTTTTTTGTTACGCCATTGGGATGCAACCATGTCCACTTCCGCTGTTTTGACTTTTTAAAGAAGGACTTCATCATAAAGAGGCTCTCCTTCTCCATAAAGTCGGCCAGCATCTGGCCACGTGCATTTCTTACTCCATATCCAAATTGCCCCACTCTCAGCTCACCATCGCTTCGTTTGCCCAGTTTCGCGTTAAAGTCCCCCATAACAACGGTATAATGGGTCCTGGTGCTATGTAAGGCTGTAGAGATGTCCTCATACATAGTCTCCACCTCGTCGGAGTGTTCCGTAGTCGGTGCGTATACCTGTATGACCTTCATCGAATACCGTTTGGTGATTCTGAGTATAAGGTATGCTACCCTTGTCGAAACGCTCACGATTTGGACCACATTGTTAATGAGGGACTTGTGGACGAGAAACCCGACACCACCCTGGGACTGTTGGTCGCCCTCCCGGAAATAGAGCAGGTTTCCGGATTTAAGGATCATGGTGTCCTCTCCCTCTCTTCGGACTTCACATAACCCTACGATATCCCACCGTAACCTGCTCAATACTTCTTCGAGTTCTGCAAGTTTCTCGTCAGTCCGCAGTGTGCGCGTGTTGTAAGTTACCAGGGCCAAAGGTCGTTGGGTTTGGTAGCCTGGCATCTGCCGGGGATTCTTCGCACCCCCTACCCCGCCGTTACCATGACTGCTACCGGAGCCAGGAATAGCTGGGCTGCCGGGGACTAGGGGCCGTTTTCTGGGTGTGAAATTCATTGGGGGGTTTTGCCGTAATCGCCACGCTTGGCAGGCGGGTTGGCGATCGCAGTTTGATTGCAGGTGTGTTGCAATGCACGGAAAGACGCTGCTGCCCATCCTCCGGTTTTAAGTCCCTTAGTCGCCTCTTACGACACCCATTGGAAGAGATGGGATGGTCCTATTCTTAGCCGGGAACCATACGGACTCGGATGTTAAATGTCCGTGTCGCACCCACTCCTCTAAAGGTTGGAGACTCTACACTGGAAGTTGTTGACGAATATGTATACCTGGGACAAACAGTCCAGCTAGGTAGTTCCAACTTCAAGAAAGAGATCAATCGACGAATCCAACTCGGCTGGGCAGCGTTCGGGAAGCTTCGCAATATCTTCACGTCCCAAATACCGCAGTGTCTCAAGACTAAGGTCTTTGACCAGTGTGTGTTGCCAGTGATGACTTACGGAACTGAGACATGGTCGCTTACTATGGGCCTCATAAGAAGGCTCAAGGTCACCCAAAGGGCAATGGAGCGTGCTATGCTCGGAGTTTCTCTGCGTGATCGAATCAGAAACGAGGAGATCCGCAGGAGAACTAAAGTAACCGACATAGCTCACAGAATCGCTAAACTGAAGTGGCAGTGGGCAGGGCACATAGCTCGTAGAACAGATGGCCGATGGGGCAGTAAAGTTCTCGAGTGGCGACCGCGCACCGGAAAACGTAGCGTAGGAAGGCCTCCCACGCGGTGAACCGATGACCTGGTGAAGGTCGCGGGAAGCCGATGGATGCGGGCAGCGCAGGACCGGTCGTCGTGGAAATCCTTGGGGGAGGCCTTTGTCCAGCAGTGGACGATTTGTGGCTGATATGATGATTACCAGTTCTTACTTTTCGTATTTTTTTGTGGGGATTTTCTTCGAACTGTTGACTGCTAAATGTACTTTTTAATTGAAATGATTGTCAATTTCGTCCTTTATAGGAATAAAGCCTTACAATACTAATAAGATCATATTTGACCTTACCATTAAATAATTGTAAGAAAATTGCCGGAGAGCACGGCAATTGCAGTAGCAATGGCAACACTAGCACTCGCCATGACGTTAGCGTGACATCGATGACGAGTAATGACCGCTCTCGCTTACACTTACGAGTTATTAGCGGGTTCTCTTTCATTCTTATTGCCTTGCTAATTTGAGAAGGCCACTAAATGTAAGACCGGATAGTACATTATTAGGAGTCGTAAATTTGTTTGAGTTTTTACTGTTATATGTGTGAGTGCTTCATTGCCTTACGCGTTTCGTTGTGTTGGCGGTTGTACCGAATCTGACGAGGACCATAATAGGTGAATTACATTTCTTTACATAGTTCTTCGTAGCTTCAAGGCAAGAGTGAATAGGCATTATTTGAGTTTGCGTGTACCATCCTCGACTGCATCATCACTTACCATCAGGTGAGTTGCAGTCAAACGCACTCAAATTTTTAATAAAAAAAAAACGTCCGGTCCTGTGCTGCCCGCATCCAGTGGCTACCCGCAGTCGGATAATTTTAAATCTATACTCACCTACCAGCGACCCAATGTTGCAACCGCTGAGTGCATCTGACATCGCCTCCATAGCGTAATGGTTAGTCCATTCGCTTCACACCAGGAGATCGCGGGTTCGATTCCCGGCGGTGTCAACTTTGTAAGACTCGGTTTGGTCGGTAATAGGGCATTTCATAGCCCGCATGGCTAGCTACCACCATCTTGCCACCAAACATCAGTATTAACAGCATTGATGTGTTCCGGCTTGAAGATGAGATAGCCAGATGCGTTGGGGAATCTTGGTAAGCCCGCTTCCATCTTCGACATTATCGTATCTTATCAATTGTGGTTATAAAAAAACTGCCAAGTGCGAGTCAGAACCGCACACAAAGGGTTCCGTACCATTATACTAGATGGAGCTTGTGCAAAGGGTTCCGTACCATCATACTAGATAGCGCTAGTTTCTCCACGTTTAAAAAAACACGTTTTTCTATGGAGACTCCCATGTTTTTTCACTTTTTGTAATTTTTAGTATTTGTCGTTATAGCGGCAACAGAAATACATCATCTGTAAAAATTTCAACTGTATAGCTATCACGGTTCATGAAATACAGCATGGAGACAGACGGACAGACAGATGGACGGACAGCTAAGTCTTAGTAATAGGTAATAGGGTCCCTTTGGGTACGGAACACTAAAAAGCACTTTGGTCTCCTCAGTAGACAGAGCATTATCATTTAGGTAAGTAGGTATTTACTAAGTACCTGAAAAATATATTTTCTTTTGTAAATAAATCCTGCTTCTCTAGTTTCCTATACCCACATCAACCTACATAATGACCTAGTTATATTAATCATATTTAGAACACATGCTTTCTCCAGACACCGGTGTCGCTGGCACCGGTGACCTTTTTCGCCACATTTGACCGGTAACAAAGGGCGATGATGGACGGACGGACAGACGTTGTCAGCTCTCCTAATTGATAGTCTTTACTCATACCCTGGATTAAGATGACGGATAAACAAAAACATAGCCAGATTATTTTATGGGAGGTTTGTCTGACCTTAATTTTGTGTGGGGATATTGTCACGATTTGAATGTCGGATAATTCTAATTGTAAATAGATGAACCTTTACCAGGTCTTCGGTCCACTGTGTGGGAGGTGTGCCTACGCTACGTCTTCCGGTGCGCGGTCCACTCTTGAGAACTTTACTGCCCCAGCGGCCATCTGTTCTACGAGCTATGTGCCCTGCCCACTGCCACTTCAGTTTAGTGATTCTGTGAGCTATGTCGGTTACTTTAGTTCTCCTGCGGATCTCCTCGTTTCTGATTCGATCACGCAGAGAAACTTCAAGCATAGCACGCTCCATTGTCCGATCTATGTGCCCTGCCCACTGCCACTTAAGATTAGAAGAAGTGTGGAGGTCGTGGGAAGCCGCTGGATGCGGATAGCGCAAGACCGGTCGTCGCGGAAATCCTTCGGGAAGACCATTATTTACCAGTGGACGTCTTTCGGCTAATATGATGATGTAGAGGGGTGGGCAAAGTACGGCCCGCGGGCGAAGTCCGGCCCGCGGTACAAGGTCAACTTTGTATTGGAGTCTAAAATCTTTCGACAGGCCAACTGTGTTTGGGAAGACTAAAATCGTTCAGCTGACTTGTCAGGCCAACCTTGTATGGGAAACATAACATGGATCAGCTGATAGGCCAACTTTGTATGGTAAGTCTGAAATTGTTCAGCTGACAGGCCAACTCTGTATGAGAAGTCTAAAATCGTTCATCTAACAGGCTTACTTTGTATGGTAAGTCTAAAATTGCTCAGCTGACTTGACAGGTCAACTTTGTATGGGAAACATAAAATTGATCAGCTAACAAGCAAACTTTGTATGGGAAGTCTAACATCAATAAGCTGACCTGACATGCCAACTTTGTATGAGAAGTCTAAAATAGATCAGCTGACAGGCCAACTTTGTATGGGAAGTCTAAAATCGATCAGTTGACAGGCCAACTTAGGGTTAAGTTTTTAGAGTGTATGTATGTAGATTTCTATGTTCCCTGCTACAGCCTGAACGGCTTGAAGGATTTTAACCTATGAGGTATATTCTATAGGTATATTATAGAGTGAGAGACATTATATATCACCTGGAGATATATTTTTACCCGAGTGGCAAAAAAAAGAGGGGATAAGTTTTTACTTAATTTTAAATGTTAAACTGTGTTATTAATTGTTACACGTTATAATAAAACATAGATTTAACTTTTTACAATTACACATTTCGTTCTTTTACGTTTTTTTTTTATCCACAATTGGTAAGCCCTTGACATCATGTCACCTAATGGTAAGTGACAATGATACCGAAGATGGAAGCGGGCTTACCAAAATTCCCCAATGCAGTGGAGAACTGGCTATCTTATCTTCAAGCTGGAACACTTCAATATTGTTAACTTTGATGCTTGGCGGCAAGATTTAGATAAGATGGCGGTAGCTAGCCAAGCGAGCTTACAAAATGTCTTTCCACCAATCAAACCAAGTCATACAAAGAGTGACACCGCTGGGGATCGATCTGATGTGAAGCTAATGGTTTAAACCATTACGCTACGGAGGCGGTGAAATTATTATAGAACCAACCAACCATTCAATTTTACACTGGCTTAGTTAAAGACATGAAGCAATTAAGTTTTTCAGATATTCCTCAATGTAAATTGACAGAACAAGCAGGGAAAAACAAAGATATTTTAGCCGAAACACCTGAAATATAATCATTTTGACAGGCCGCCGTGCCTGCACGGTTCCCGCCCATCTACAATTTTCCATACAAAACAGCGACTTATATCCCTCCCTACAATCCCACCGATACGATGTTGAACTCACCGATTAGGTATAGGGCGTGCACTTGTTCATCGATAGTCTACATGATGTCTTATAAGGGTATCTTTGTTACACCTTGAATACTTTTCAAAAGATATGTTAAAATTGTTATAAAGATAGGTTATGGAAAGCAATGCTGAAGTAAAATACCTAATAAAAACGGAGATATTAAATGGGAAAAGAAAGCAAAATAATGTTTAAACTTTTGTATTAATCCTTGAATCGTTAGTCAATTATGGTCGTATGTATTTTTATCCAAAATTTAAATTATATTGTAGTCTGGTTTACAGTAAAAAAGAAGTCAAGATTAAAACTTATATACGTCTCGCGACGACGGTAGATGTACATTTCCATTGTGTCGATAAATTTATAATCGATATTCCATTTACATGGACACCTTGCGGCCAGCCCTACGATTCACTCTCTAAGCCAGCATCACCCAACCTGCGTCGGATTCCAAATCAATTTTTACATTTAGATGACACATTTTTTCCGAATATCTCCCCTTTCAAATTTGTCGGTACGTGCGCAAAGATGGCTTTATACTGCCGAATGTGGGCTTGAATACTTTATCGCGTGTTTAATTCGTTGCTTCAAATTGTGAATTAGGATGGCACACAAATTTTCTCGCTAGATTTACGAAAAAAACTTGAAAAAGATATAAAAAAAACCAGGCAAGTGTGAGTCGAACTTGCGCAAAGAACGGTTCTGTAGTCTGTTCAAAAAATAGATGTATATTTTTAAAAAACTAAAATTTATTTGCAGTTAGAATATTTTGAATGAAAAATATATGAATTTTACAGATCCAACCACACATCTTAAGTTGGTCGACTATTATTCCTTAACTCAGAAAGCCTGCTTAGCCGTAATAGTTTTTCTTATAAATTCATTATATGTCTTACAATTATCATTTTTTAAAGACGTCCTGAATTAGCAGTTTAGTTGGTAGTCCCCCCTACCAACTAAACTGTTATTTCAGGAAGTCTTAAAAAATGAAAATTGTAGGACATATAATCAAATTATAAGAAAAACTATAAAAACTTCAAAAACTTGACTCTGACAAAAATTTGCACTTTAAAGCTTATCAATCCTTGCATCGAAAAATGGTTTTAGCACACCCTCGGTCGTTTTGAAATACCAATTTAACGATAGCCCACAAGAAAGGGTACGTCACCGAAAAAACGTGATTAATACGTATAATCAGGCTAAATTACACATTTCTAGTACTAATAGTCTCTGAGCTAAGCCGCGAACAGACGGACATGGCGAAACTGAAAGGGTTCCTTGTTGACTGCGGAACCCTTAAACGAACTCCTCTCGACAAGGTGTAATAAAATTGGTGTAGAAGCCGTTAACTGAAACATCATGCTGAACTACATTTCCAAAGATAACCATAGTCTTCTATTTATCCAATATCGATTGGAGGGAGTTCAACGCCTTCGTCATAGCAACGGTACCTGGGGCGTCCAACAGAGTGTTTACCGGTTGGCCGTTCCTCTCTTTGCAGCACGATCATGTTCCATCCTCTCTAGGTGGTTAAGGCAGCGAAAACGAGCTGACTTTGCTTCGCGCATAATATTGGGTTCGGAAACCAGATCTTTAACTCATTATTATACCGAAACCTCCAGGTCCCATCATCCTGTCTGGTTGGTGGCAGGATTTTTCGACAAAAAATTCTTTCTGTCCCTAAAAGTTAAAGAGTGAATGACAGAAAGAACGCCCTCCAATGAGCCGATCGGCACGAAGTGGTGCAGCACAGAAGAAAGTGGCGTACGTTGGTGTCAAGACTAAGATCCTGTTTGGGTCGCTGAGCCAGCGACATAGTAGTATAGAAATCGATTAGCTAAGCTACTAATACTAGCTAATTTTGTGCGTTATGTATGAAGCATCGAGTTTTTTTGTCAATTTTTGTAACAACTTCAAGGTGAGAGTGAATAGGCATTATTTGAGTTTCCGTGTACCATCCTTGACTACATTGTCACTTTCCATTAGGTGAGATGTAGTCAAACGCACTCAAACTTTAAATAATAAAAGTAACATTAAATATGGTGCTTTATTATATAGCAAAGGTGACAGAAAACTTTTCAAAATTTGTAAAATTCTACCTGTTGGTTTAAAACACAAATATCTCTTGGCCGTGGTCACTAGTTAAGCATAACCATAATACGAGGACAATAGCCGCGAGTAAATTCGTTGTACCTACAGTTTCCAACTACTACGGCGACAGAACACTGAGAAAACGTTTACCATATCTCATGAACAGTTTGCCCGCGGCTATTAGACTCGAACATAAAAAAAGTAAATTTAAAAATCTGTTTTTTTTTTTCATGAACAGCCTGTAAGGTAGTTTGGCTCTTGCCTACGACGTACCGATTCACTTAGAATCTAGTTACCACAGTTACGTCTTATCTGTGACTATAATGTATAATTGTGAGACTGTCGATCCCGCAGACAAACTGATCATTCAGTTTTGTGGGTCTAATGTTTACCTATGTACTCATTTTTTCGATTAATAAATAAATAATAATAATAATAAATAAGGTGAATAGGCACTATTTGAGCTTGCGTACTACATCCTCGGCAGCCAACATCAGGTGAGGTTCAGCCAAACGCACTCAATTTATAGTATTTTTTTTTATTTGTGCTTCATATAGACAACTATGTGAATAGGCACTATTTGAGCTTGCGTGTTACATCCTCGGCAGCCAACATCAGGTAAGGTGTAGCCAAACGCACTCAATTTATAGTAATAAAAAACCTTTAAATATGTGCTTCATATAGGCAACTATGAGAAAAGGCACTATTTGAGCTTTCGTGTTACATCCTCGGCAAACAAAATCAGGTAAGGTGTAGCCAAACGCACTCAAATTTTTAATTAAAAAAATAAAATAAAAAAAATTCCTGTCTTAAACCATAGAAAGCCGGAGAGGAAGAATGATGGGACATTTGGTGCGACACGACACCTTCTTCAAAACACTACTGGAAGGCAAAATCGAGGGAAAGAGAGGATGCGGAAGACATAATGTGCCTATATTGGACCAAACATAGGAGCAGGCTGGTGTCGTGTTGTACCAGGAGTTCAAAGAACTGGCACAGAACCGTGCAAAGTAGCGATTGCTCCGCAGACAAGAGCTGAGCTCTTAACTCTAAGAGAGAGTCTTTAGCCAGCATCTTAACCTCTTAAAATAATTACGATGAATTTCTTCTCCCTTTTCAGACAGCTTTTGTGACTCGCGTCTATTGGGGCTATCTTTGGACGCCCAACAACTTTCTTCAAAACCATTGGTCAAAACGCTAAAAAAAATTGGTCTTTTTATACCAATTTGATCTACTGATTGGCCACATTTGTATGGAAAATCAAATTTTGTTTTGAACAGATTGTATGTAAAAAGTTGTTCAGTTGTATATGAAGAAACCACTGTGAAGTTTTATCGTGGTTTTAATGTTTTTGTGTTTTTTTTGTTTCTTTAATGTTCAACACAAAACTTCAGTTAGTAAATGTATTTATAAAATCTTGAAGCAGGTACTCTTTTCTTTTATTAAAGTACTTAGGCAACAGAGTAGCGATAAATAAACGTTATAAATACTTACGTCCTAACTTAAGAGGCACTAAAAAGTACCTTAACAATTCTTTATGCTCCATTTCTAAATTGCTCCTTGTCATAGAACATAATTTGGTTGAATGTGTGTAAGCAAGCACGCAGTTTTTAGCCGCCCGCCTTGCCGCTAATGGCTCTTAACGTTCACGTTGTGTTTCATTGGCAATTCTTCTAATTACCTACAATTAATTACCTACTTTTTAGGATTCCGTGGCCAAAGGGTGCCAACGAGACCCTATTACTAAGCAGTGTCCGTGCTGTCTGTCTTCCTATCCTGGTTGTTAAGTAAAATCTTTCAGCCGGTTAAATTTTTACAGTGTTACACTGGTAGATTTTCAAATAATTTATATATACTTTGCCAGCGCTATGAGCTATGGATGAGAATACTTTAAATATCAATAAAAGGAAATTCAACTCAGCTGATAATAAACCGGTCAAGTGCGAGTCGGACCCGAAAAATTCCCCAAAAAATACGCATTAAGTGAAAATTTCACTTGTCTAGTTATAACGGTTCATAAACTACAGCCCGAGACAGACAGAAGGACAACAGACGCTTAGTACCTTAGTTAGTAGGCATAGTTAGAACCGGAAAAAGTAATTAATCATTAGAGGATTTTTGGCACGTTAACTTTCCAGGTTTACATACTCTTTGTCTAGCTAGGTGCTTTCTTTTTTGATTAAAAAACCGGCCAAGTGCGAGTCAGAACTGCACACATAGGGTTCAGTACCATCATACTAGATGACGCTAGTTTCTTCAGATCATACTAGATGGCGCTAGTTTATTCACGTTTAAAAAAACACGTTTTTAATATGGAGACTTTCACTTTTTCTAATTTTTCTAATTTTTTGTATTTGTTGTTATATAGGCAACCTGGTGAAGATCGCGGGAAGCCGATGGATGCGGGCAGCGCAGGACCGGTCGTCGTGGAAATCCTTGGGGGAGGCCTTGGTCTAGCAGTGGACGATTTTCGGCTGATATGATAGGCAAAAGAAACACATCATCTATGAAAACTTCAACTGTCTAGCTATCACGGTTCATGAAATACAGCCTGGTGACAGACGAACAGGCGGACGGGTCCCGTTTTTACCCTTTGGGTACGAAAACCTAAAAATAAAACTGCAATCAAAGATTTTTGAACAGTCTCTTGCCTCAGCCGGGAATTAAACCGGCAAAATATGAAATAAAAAAACTTTTTAATTTATTTGAGTTTAATGAAAGATGTTAATGATTATAATGGACCCTTTCGATTGACTTTAAAAAAATAAATAAAGCTATTGTCCGCGACTTCGTGCGCGTGGAAAACTAAACATGACAAATTTTTAAAATTTTTAAAAAACTACATGAAAATGAATCATTTAATAAATCCGAAAGAGACAGATAACACTGCACAATTTTGAACAAAAAAAACTGACTTCAAACAGAAAATTAAGGTTCCTTCGATTTCTCTGGGATGCCATCATCAGACCCTGGTTTCTTTACCATGGTACCAGCCTTGGAATATCTTCTTTCCAAAAAAAAATATTATCAAAATCGGTTTATAAACGACGAAGTTATCCGCGAACGCACATAAAAAAATATACGGTCGAATTGAGAAATATATTGCATATATTCTTAAAACAGAAGTCCTTTTTTGAAGTCGGTCAAAAAACCGCCAATAAAATATAATAAGATACATTTTTCTTGTCTAGGTTGTAAGCCGGATTTTGAAATCACTCTATTATTTTTTTATGCACAATTGGAAAACCCTTGACAACATCTCACCTGGTGGTAAGTGACGATGTTGCCGAAGAAGATAAGATAAGATAAGATATTTCTCTCAGTACAAAAAGCATTAGACTTTATTTGTAAAACTGGCCGGTACTTAAATTTTTTACCGATAAATTTATGAAGAGTAAAAAACATTGTCTTTAATATTTCCAGAGTATCAGCGATTATTGCGAACCTCTATATTTTGGGAAATATATCCCACATAACCCTGTTCATTGCTTAATCCATGTCAATTACGTTTAGGATAGATGAAACGCTGAGAAACAGGACATCTATCCCACAAAACTTTGATCGCATTTTGCCTTTCCATGCAATCGTACAGAGAAATGTTCAACTCTCTGGTAGTTGGAGAGTCTTTCGATAGATTAATAAAATAGCATACGATTTATCCGTGACACTAGAGTAATTACAATCGGAGCAACTATAACACTAGGGCAACTATCCTGGTTTTACCCTATTAGAAGCGGTCATAGCCCAATGTGATTTGCGGTAATAGATTGATCACACAGGTTAACTGACCTGAAGCATGGTCATTACGGTCAAGAAGGGTTTGACTGTTAGTGGCATTTTTCTCTAGCGTTTCCGTGCTTTGCAAGACAAGTTCAGCCAATGATGCCGGTTGCTATCACTAGAAGGCAGTCGTTAAACCGTGCCAGACGCCTTAATAGGCGGCTTGGAAAACTCCTGAGAGTGGGGTTCTAACCTAACCTTCTAACCTAACCGTCCCTTGTGTGTAACCTAACCTTCTCGAGCTTGGAATGACACTCGTGCCCCAACAGTGGGTACTTTATTAGTTGTTTAAACTTATTTTTTTTGTAGATCCCTAGACGAAGCTACTTAATCACCATCTGGCAGAATCAAAGAAATATGAACTAATACCTATCTAAAAAAATCATATAGGCACTTCGACCAATATAATAGCTATGGACCAGCGATCAGTGGTTTTTCTGCCTACAGAATGAGCGAATTCGCTCATTTTGACTCAGTTTGTCAGTATTCCCCAAATCGGTTGAAGGTCGAAGTGAATGAAAGTTACCTCATTCGTGCTTCATTCCGAGTAGGTACGTCTCTCTATCTCTGTCATTGTTTATATTTGAACGAGATTCGGTAGACTATAGCAGTGTGAGTGTGTGTTTGCGTTGTATTTGTATGTATGTAATTGACTATTTTATTATGAGATTGAGATTAATGTATAGATAGGGTCGGTCCATTATATTTGGTCGAAGTATAGGCATATATTCTTAAAACAGAAGTATTTGGAAAAATGGACTACTGATTTGGCGCCATTATGTAGATTATGTTATTACTATCTATAAATCACATTTTTATATAGGCACTATCTTTTATACATATAATAAAACTGTAACGGGGCCGTGTCTGTACCTGAAATATTTTTGGAAAATAATAACTGTGGTGGACATATCTAACGATATCGAGGCCAAAACAACTCAATTCAAATTCAATATCAATTTAATACAAAATTTCAATTTTCACTGTTCCCGCATCAAAACTACTAGGCCGATTTTTATAAAATTTTGAATGGTAACCATCATTCAAACAACTTTTGGAATTTTTGTCTGTCTGTCTGTCTGTATGTTCGCGCAACACGCAAAAACTACCAGGCCGATTTTGTATGGTGGTTCCTTATAGCCCGGGTTAACATATAGGATACTTTTTATCTCGGAAAATTCAAGATTTCCTGTGGGAAAATCCAAAACCTCCACGCGTACGAAGTTGCGGGCGCAGCTAGTCTTAACTAAAACAAGCTACCTACTTATTTTATTGCCAACTGATTATTTTCGAATTAAATTGACGTAAAACTTTAAATTGGTAGCGACAATGATAGATTTCGATACGATTTAGATAATGGGCGATAAAAATACTATAATTACTTTCTGTACTTACCTGTACACGTAAATCGTTAGCCAAAATTACAAACTCAAGATTTTGTCATAAAACTAGACTGAACCTTTTTACGACGTCTCATACAAATTGATTAGCTCATTTACCAAATGTATATAAAAATCTGGATTGTTTTTCTCTCTATGAGTTCACTAGGGAAATCTGCCCATTTTCATGAGTTTATACTTAAGTTTGTGAGCTCACAAAATCGCTTCACTTAAGTGGCAGTCGGCGGGGCATATAGTTCATAGATGGCCGTTGAGGTAGTAAAGTTCTCGAGTAGCGACCAAGCACCGGAAGACGCAGGAATGTCACTCGGTAAAACGCAAACCTTGTGAAAGTCGTGGGAAGCCACTGGATGCGGGCAACGCAGGTCTTCGTGGAAATCCTTGGGGGAGGCATTTGTCCAACAGTGGAGATCTTTCGGCTGATTTGATGATAACGATACTTAGTTTATAATATGGCCAAAGATTTCAATTTCACCCTGTCCTGTAATGACCTGCATGTAACATTATCACATTTACCGGTTGTTAGAAAAAAATAACACATTTTAGAAATTGAACAACTTTAATATTACAATTTTGCATTATAAACAAGTTTTAGACCTCTCATACAAATCGATCATCTGATTCGACAACTTTGTATAGAATGTTTAAAAAAAAATTCATAAAGAAAAATCACAGAAATGTGTTCTGTTTTTCTTAACAACCTGTATAATACTTACGTCAATAAAAACAATTACTCTGATTCAGATAAGACTAAATAATAAGATTTAACTATTAATAAAACGTATTATCAAAAGAATTAGCAGAATGTGCCTATTTCACATAAATAATATTAATCTGAAATCTATTCAAAATCCTAAATTTCGTACACAACAAGAACAAAACATAATATTGTAATGTTACGTTCATTACATGCCCCGTCTGACTAACAAGCTCGAATTAGTAAGGTTATAATAATATCAAATATAGCAGAAAACATAAACTATACCATGTACTCGTAGTTAGGAATTGATTCGTTTTAACTGCTAATTTTAGTACGTAATTATTTTTTTCTAGCTCTTGAGGCTTATGTCAGGTGGTTCATCATCATGATGATAATAATAATATAGTAATAATAAAATCAAATATAGCAGAAAACATAAACTATACCATGTAGTAAGGGACTGATTCGTTTTAACTGCTAATTTTAGTACGTAATTATTTTTTTCTAGCTCTTGAGGTTTATGTCAGGTGGTAATTGCAAAAGAAACGCATAATCGTGTTTTTTTTAATTGTAATAAATAAACAAATAACATCAAAATACATCGCGAACATTTAATATCTTAAAAAAAGACAAATAGTCTTAATAGATCAAATCCCATTTAGGTATCTCTAGGGATTAATATTGATAGTTTTCAGTTTTGGATTCGATTCAGAAAATATCAGCAAAAACAAAACAAATCCACAGCATCTTGACCTAAAACAGGTACTGCAAACCACGTTATCGTATGATATCTTATTTACACCACTAGCTGTCGTACACGCGATAACAGTTGATCAGATGGCCTCTGATAACGCGATAAAACTTGTTCATAGTGCTAGTGTTGTTTCAGCTACTATGGCTCTCGTCGCTTTAGTAGTAGACGCAGCTAGCAATTTAGGCTATCAAGTGTTAAAGAAACTAACCGAAGTCCATAAAGGCAAGATATACTTTACAACCGAAGATGAGACTGTTGGATACAGCCTACTCGAAGGCTTCAAAGGAAGCAAAGCAGAAATCGAATATGTACAAATGGATATAACATACACAAACAGTATTATAAAATTAAGACACCACATACAAGATCTGGATGAGAGAATAGATTTGTTGATAAATACAACTGATTATGTTCCTGAGAAAAATCTGAAACATTTTGATAAGGTGCGCAAGACTTTGAGTGTGAATTTTTACGGCTACATAAATTTTGGTAAACTGATTTATCCATTACTCAACGATAATGCAAGAGTTATTAATGTTTCTGGACCAGCTGGTCTGCTGGCAACTATAGAAAGTGAAGAAATTAGAAAAAGAATAAGTGCTACAACACTTGAAGAAGATTATTTGGTAGCTATTCTGCAGGAATACGAGGAAGCTGCAAGGAACGGTGTTGAAGTGACTGAGGGGTGGGGAGTCAATGTGCATGCCGTGTCAAAGGTCGCATTAAACGCTGTAACGTTCTTACAGCATAGAGAATGGTCAGATAAGAATATAGTAATAAACTGTGTTAATCCAGGGAGTCTGTCTAGAAAAGAGGGAAGAAAAACATCAAAAGTGTTTGAAGAGGGAGCTAAAGCGATTTTGTATTTAGCCTTGGAAGCGCCCTTGAGTTTAAAAGGGAATTTCGTGTGGAGTAATTACTCGGTGATAGACTGGAACTGTGATCCTTATGTTGAAGTGACCAGTGTTTAATTGTGGTAGTAATTAGAAGCTGTTATTTAATTTATCTTTTTAGGTTGGTTTGAAACTATTAGTAGTACACTTATTTATTTCAAAAATTATTTTATTTTTTGAGTGGCATACGCGTGGCAACCTACTAAAATATAACATAAAATATAAAAAACGCGAAACTTAGTATGTATGAATGTATGGATGTTTGTTGCTCTTTCACGCTTCAACCACTGAACGAATCGGGATTAAACTTGGCACACATATAGGTTAGGTCCTGGGATAGGACATAGCTATTTTTTATCCCAGCAAAACGTCTTATTCCCAAGGAAAAAACGAAAACAACCGTGGTAGCCGCGGGCGGACGGATAGTCCTACTAATATTATAAACGCGAAAGTTTGTATGTATGGATGTGATGACAAAAAAAATCTCAGTTGAGATTTTGATGGAGATCGATTGTCTAACACTAATAGAGTCTAAATAACAAAAAATGTGTGAGTGTGTGTCTGTACGTCCCTCCGGTGCTCTAATTTCCAAACAACTAGATGGATGAAATCGTTGGCTTTATTAATCATAAAACTGAATAACTTATAAAACTAGATGGATTGATTTGGGTGAAATTTGGGTAATGGTAATATTATTTTTATATCTCCGAGCGTTTTTTTTTTTTTCAAATTTCCCTATCTTAATTTTTTAGGGTTGCCACTATAGTAAAAAAAACACATAATTTTTTTACTCAAAAATGGCTTTAATGATTTTGATGATACTCGGTGTGTTACTATTAACTGTATATAACCTACAGTACGCGATAGTCCGTTGTTCGCAGAAAAATCGGAATAAGGTCCCTCTCATTGAAATCCAGCTTGTTTGTTACTTTTTCTCAAAAATAGCTATAAAGATTTAAATGAAACTTTATGAATACATTGGACTTAATAAGACCTATTGCACTGGGTGCTCCATTATTCCAGGAAAAATCTGCGTAAGATACCTTCCCTGCAAACCCAAATTATTTGTAAATTTTTCATCAAGTCTTGATACCTAAGTTAATTATTTGCTACTAAGTAAGCGTACTTTTTATTGTTGATTTGTGCATGCCCGACTTCGACAGACGGTGAAGCCTTAGCGAGAAATTATGCACAGTGTGGCTGTACAATTTATTTAAAAAATCGGCATACACCCAATAGATAAGGTCACATGCTCAGTTTGTTCCGGAACAGCAGTGGTCACCTCTGGTCAAACAGATGAAGAGGGAACCAAATGGCCATCCAAATATCAGCTTTAAAATATAAACATAAGGTTTTAGATTTATGCACTTATTTTCTGATTAAGATAAGCTTAAAAAAGAGCGTATTTTTTAAGAGAGTTTTAAAAACGGACTTCAAACAGGAAACTAAGGTTCCCCTCGATTTATCTGGGATGCCATCATTATACCCTGGTTTCCTCGTCATGGTACCACCCTTGGGCTATCTCCTTTCTAATAAAAAAAGAATCATCAAAATCGGTTCATAAACGACGAAGTTATCCGCGAACACACATAAAAAAAATATAATATACGGTCGAATTGAGAAACATCTTCCTTTTTTTGAAGTCGGTTAAAAATAGGTGCAAATTACACTCTTTCTGACTATCAGTCATAAAATAGTAATTACATATACATAATACCATTTGTGAACAATACAGAAATAAACAATTATTAGTTAATAACGTCAAAACACAATCATTGTTATAAAACAATTAGAATATTAAAACAATATGACATGAGAAGTTATTCATTAAAATCATTGAATGTCATTAACAAGAGTAGGCCAGTTCACATGGACAGCACCCGGTCACGAGTATATAAATGGCTATAAGCCGTATAGTTAATCTAGATAGGTTCACACAGAACATAACCAGCGCGGAATTTAAGGTGGTAAGAAGCAGTGTTTCTTTTCCTGATTTCTGTAGAGTGAGCTGGTGGGACCGATAGTTGGTATTAAAAGAGCCTTAGATAAAGCAGTGTGCAGATGTGGCGGGATATCATTCCAAACCCCTAAAAATAGAAGACCTGAGCTTGAATACTACATAAACATGCGAAAACAATGTCTGTGCTGAGCACAACGCCGTACAAATTTCTTACATAAAGCATCTAGGACGCCCCGTATTAATATTGTGAATTCAAAATTCAGTTGTAGAAAAAAGTTGTTCCTCTCATGGGTAGGAGCCCTCTCTCAAATATAATATATTTTAACTAACATCCTTACATACATAGCTCGTAGAACAGATGGCCGTTAGGACACTTAAGTTCTCGAGTGGCGACCGCGCACCGGAAAACGTAGCGTAGGTAGGCCTCCTACTCGGTGGACCGATGACCTGGTGAATATCGCGGGAAGCCGCTGGATACGAGCAGCGCAGAACCGGTCGTCATGGAAATCCTCGGGGAGGCCTATGTCCAGCATTGGGCTGATATGATGATGATGATGAACATCCTTCATACTAAAATATTTATTTGTTGGAATGATTGAAATTTTTTTGATATTTTTTTTACTATGCATTTGGCTGCATTTCGCCTGATGGTAATAATGCCGAATATCATATATCAAACGAGTATTTATTAAAAAAGATAATTTTTGAGTATGAAATTAACTGGTAAAGACAATTATTTTTCTTAGTATCGTATCTATTAATCTAGTGAAATTGATAATAATTAAATTATAAGTTAAAAAAACAATTACAAAATACACAGAGCCCAAATAGAGCCAAAAGATAAGACAGCATGACTAAATGCATTTTAGGATTACCACCTGGAGCTGCAATTTACATACCTACGTTACTGAATAGGTGGATAACCCATCACCACAGCTGTATAAGGCGAAGTATACAGGTAGATGGTAAATCATCCTATTGTTGTCACTCGACCCTTATGTCACCACCGCAGGCGTAGATCATCATATCAGCTCATCTCAGAGCAATAACTAAAGCATAGAGGGAGCGTCAAAATTACAATATATCTTTACTCTTCTTTCTTATTATCGAACATTGTATGGTAAAAAAAGATAAATATAGAAGATCAGTTTATATTATAGCTACATGGACACTCCAAAACTGTCAAATGGTCACACTTGGTCTCTTTTTATACGACCAATTTGAAAATCTACCCATTTATAGTTATTTTATTGCTCTTTAGTTATTGCTCTGAGCAGCTCATGTACGTCCCCACCGAGGGGCTCGAGCATACCCTGAATTAGGGCGGTCAGGGCTTAGTCAACTAGGCGGGTCCAGTGCGGGTTGTCGACTTCACACACAACTTTCGAGTTTCTTCACAGGCGTGTGCAGGTTTCCTCACGATGTTTCCCTTTACCGTAAGAGCGTCGGATAAACGTACAATATGAGATCGAAATTCGAAAACACATTGGTATGTGGCAGGATTCAAACCAAAATCTCTCGGATAGGAGGTAGCAGCCCTAGCCACCGACGCTCTTACCGACGCACCACCGCCTTAGATACAATAAAATAAATATTGTATTTTTTTTTTCATTGTTCTTAAAGATTTAATAATATGTTAAAAAAATTAAGTGTAAATGGGGCTTAAATATGGGGGAGGCGGTAGGGTAAACTTTAAAATGTGGTTACTATAATAGTCAAATTGGTCATCATTTAAAAGGCAATTCCATAAAGATTTTAATTTTATTTTTTATGACTTCTAGTTTCTGACTTATGACAAAGATGACTAAAAAATTACCATCCCCCACCTTATCCACAAAGTTTGCTCATCGGAAAATCTGAAATAGTTGCAGTTGGTAGAGGTTTAAGTAAGAATATAACGATGTCTCTAACTGGCACTTTTTTTAAATTAAATCGGCAAAAATCTTTCAGAAACAAATGTATGGTTATGCTGTCCTAAAAACAAACCTTATTGCATCCTAATAATACCTATAAAAATTTAGAGTAGACAATATTAATGCATCACATACAAGAAATTTAACTAAACTACCAGACACATAAATCGACCCTCTTTTTACAATTTTTTATGCCAACTTGTACAAAAATAGTTAAACCTTTAACTGTCTAACTTTCTTTATAAAGAAAAAAAGGTTACAAGGAAAGTATGTTTTTGACGTGATTATTTTCTTATTTCAATATGACTGAATCCGTGGCATAATGTGTAAGTCACATCAGGAGGTCGCGGGGTCGGTTCCCGGCAGAGTTTAATTTTATTAGACTTGATTTGGCTGGTGGAAGGGCATTTTCTAAGCCCGGCTGGCTTGCTCCCACCATCTTATCTAAGTCTTGCCGCCAAACATCAACGTCAACAACATTAAAGTGTTCCTGCTTGAAGATAGGATAGCCAGTTGCCATTGTATTGAGGAATTTTGGTAAGCCTTCGGCATCATCGTCACTTACCATCAGGTGAGATGATGCTACCAC
Source organism: Coleophora flavipennella (assembly GCA_947284805.1). NCBI lineage: Eukaryota > Metazoa > Arthropoda > Insecta > Lepidoptera > Coleophoridae > Coleophora > Coleophora flavipennella. The sequence continues at coordinate 10,531,560 of OX369305.1, forward strand.
GGGCTTACCAATAGGGATAACGACAGCATCAGAAATAAATTATGAACTCTTGATCACTAAATTACTCTCTATTTATATTTCGGAAACCTTACTCGTTTTGTTTACCATCAAGTATTCGATTTTTAATTCACCAAAATCACAAAATGAGTACTTAAATAACGCTGCTAAACTACATGACATCACGCCTAGGTATTTCAAACATTTTTAGAACAAAATGTCGTTTTTGACTGATGATAAAAAGTGACTCAGATGACTAGCAATCGTCATCCCTACTGAAAATAAAATAGATAATGTAACCGTACCAAGTGAGGGGAGAGTTTAATTCTCAGGAAGCCAAACGAAGTCGCAGGCACCGGCTAGTTATTTCATAAAACACTCAACTGTAGTTTGCTGATTGTGTTAAAACTTAGATCCAAATAAGTCGTCGCGAAGGAAAGCCGTGACAAATTGGACTCACGAAGAGACATTACCTCTTCTTTTAGCATATAATCTTATTTTGAGTAAAATTTCGTAAGCTTCGGTGGTGTAATGGCTAGGGCGGCGGCCTATCCGGGAGGTCGTGGTTCGAAACTGCCACGTATCAATGTGATTTTTAATTTAGATTTCATATGTACGTTTATCCGACGAAAAGCACCGTAAGGAAACCTGCACACGCCTGCGAAGAAACTCGCAGGTTGTGTTTGAAGTCGACCAACCCGCACTGGGCCCGCATGATCGACTAAGGCCCGAACGCCCTAATTCAGGGTAGGCTCTAGAGCCCCTCAGTGGAGACGTATATGAGCTGATATGAATGAGTAAAATTTATGAAATCAAAGGAAGAAATCCTACTAATATTATAAACGAGAAAGCTTGTATGTATGGATGTTTGTTACTCTTTCACGCCAAAACTACTGAAAGTATCTGGCTGAAATTTGGTAAGTAGACATATTAGGAGCTAGATTAACATGTAGGGGACTTTTTTCATGCTTTGGTCACCCTCGAAGACAGTCATAGAAACTATGTTCACGCGATCGAAGCCGCTGGCAAAATCAAGTATGATAATATTAAGGGATAAATCACACACGGTCATCTGGTGCCAAACTAGGAATCCTGGTAAGTATACGTACAGTGGGAACCAGAGACTGATATGCATACTTTATATACGTTTAAATACATACTTAAATAGATTTAAACACCCACACTGCACACCGACACGCCTGCCAAGCGTGGCGATTACCGCAACTCCCTCCCCCCAACTCGGGAAGGTCTATGTCCAGCAGTGGACGTCTTTTGGCTAACTTGATGATGTTCATATCATCCAAAGGAAATAAATACATGCATATTAGACACCCTGATCGCCACACGCATGTTTGCCCTGGATAGGGGTCAAACTCAGGAAATCAACGATAAGTTGGCGATAGAACAACGACGCAAAATGAAACCAGAATACTTACATTATATTATATAGTCGTCGCAGAATTTTTCTACATATTTATCTATGGTAAGTTTGTGTAACCTATGCTGGGAACCGTCTAATGAACGAAATAATAAGCTCTTCTAGCTTTTTCAGTGCACTGAATGCGTCCCTGAAGGCAAAGCATCCATTAATCAGAAGACATTGCCGTAATTTTCCTATTTCTTGAACACGGGATGACACGGGTTTCTTCCCTTGTGGCGGCTAGGATAGGCCCTACACCACAAATACATATACCCCGTCGTCGGCGAGATTCACACATCTTGTTTCTCCATATCCTTTTTAATTCTGTCATTTCTTTTTAGGGGCTATCCTTAAATTACGTCACACGTTAAGGGGTAGGGAGGGGGCCGACGAAGTGTGACGTGACAAGGGGTCGGGAAAGTCCTAAACTTCTTGACGTCACATTTCAAAATCTATTTTAATCTAAGTGTTAAGTAAAACACGAACTTTGAACTATTAAAAAAAAACTCAAAAATATTTGGAACTCTATCTGTAGAAACATAAGGTTCAAATTGTTTTGTCGGCCACTCGCTCTACTAGTGTTACGCGCCAACCGCCTAATTGCCCTATGATAAATGCCGCTAAATGCACCGTGCCTAGTGGTGATATTGTTTCTATTTCATTTGAAAATTTACTTTCGCGGATAAAACGTCGTCGTTTTCTTAGTTCTGCTATTTTGAGATTATATTGTTATAGTGATACCTTCTAACGAAAAAAGTTTAAAATAAATAAAAAGAGTGATTTAGGTCATCTTTACCGTAAACTATTTGAAGCATACAGTGCAGCTTATGCTGATAAAAATAAACAAAATGTACAAGAAGTTAACAATTTATGGAAAAGTTTAAAAAGTAGTGACAATGTTGAAGTTAAAGTGAAAATTACGAAAAAAAGCGACACCTATGAATTTTTTTTCGAAAATTCCTTCGTCGTCAACATCAGGAATGCAACTGGAGTCCGAGGACGTAAAAGTAAGTTCAAATTTTGTAATAACAACCAAACTTAACTGACTAGGTATTGCTAGGTCGTTCCGCGGAACACTAAATAGGTACCTATATCAGGGTGGAAATGATAAGTGATCTGATTCGATTATTTCATAACTACATACAATAATTCGTAAATAAAATGTTTATGTCTTATGTCTTATTTGTTATTAATTTTAGATAAATTAAAATTATACCTATCTTATATCGCTACTATCATCAATACACGATAAGTATATAAATATTATCTATTCTGCTATTAACGCAAGGTCCACGAGTTCGATTCCCGCACAGGGACAAGTGTTCATTAAATAAACAAATATAGGGTTAAATTAAAATAAAACAAATTTCGGTACTGCTGCTTTAATTCAATAATTATTTCTAGATGTAAAATATGTGACGCCCTATCTGTGACAAGGACGGGGGGGGGGGGGGGGGCAAAAACCATGAAATTCGTGGGATGTAATTTATGGATGGCCCTTTATTTCAAAAAATAAGCCTACGAATACGACATCGATTTCAAGTAGAAAAATCTCTCCCGGATACTTAAAACAACGGGTTCTATTCATGAAAATGAACCCATACTGAATTTGCAAAAAAAAAAATTGAACTTTCCATACAAAGTTATCTTTGTATCCGATTCATCTTTGGGTTGCGTAAATTTGATCACGTCTCTAAGTTCTGTAATCAGCTTAAATGGCTCCCGATCCGCTTGCGCAGGAACATTCACTACCTTTGTCTACTTTTTAACATTCTCCATAAACTCAACTCCCCAAGTTACCTGCGCGAGGAAGCGCCAGCCCTTAGACCAGCCAGAACAACAAACCCGATCCCTCTTTAAACCCCTCCTAAACTATCCCCTCCATAGCACCGAATTTACTCTTACTCCTTCTCTGTTCATGTCGTCAGGTTGTGAAATTCTCTTCCTCACGAAATTCGCCATAACGAGAACATCTTAATAAAAACTTAAAAAACACTACCTCTTTCTCTCTTCTTTTAAGTATATCTCTTATAGTTTAGACTTTCCCCATACTAATCCCTAAAAAACTCAGCCTAAATACTATATTATATATACTGACTCCCATAACACAGGGAATCCTACTTTGGGGCCAGATGACCATGTGTGATTTGTCCCAGAATATTTATTTATTTATTATTATTTTATTTATGAAAATTTATCAGTCCTGAAAATAATATCACACTAATTACAATAAAATATATAATATACCATAATAAGAACGTACATTACATATTTTATTGTAATTAGTGTGGTATTATTTTGAGGACTGATAAATTTTCATAAATAAAATAATAATAAATAAATAAATATTCTGGGACAAATCACACATGGTCATCTGGCCCCAAAGTAGGATTCCCTGTGTTATGGGAACCAGAGACTGATATACATACTTATATACGTTTAAATACATACATATATAAATATTTAACACCCAGACACAGAGCAAACAAATCTGCTCATCACACAAATGTTTGCCCTGGGTGGGGATCGAACCCACAACTCTCGGATCAGTAGTCAAGAGCACTAACCACTGAGCCACCGAGTCAGTATATATAATATAGTATAATATAATATAGATAATATATACATATAAAATTCTCATGTCACAGTGTTAGTAGCCATACTCCTCGGAAACGGGTGGACCGATTTCCATGAAATTTTCTGTGTATAATCGTTAGGTCTGAGAATAGGTCGTAATCTATTTTTCATTCGGAAATTTTAACGGTACCGGTAAAAAACAGGATTGCCCGTTGTATAGAGACCATAGGTCTAAAGTTGCTAGAAGTGGTTAAAATTACTTTAAATTAACATTTTAAGGTACATTTTTTATCCAATTGGGTATGCTAAATTTTTTATAAGCCATGAAAATAAAAAAACCATTTCGTGATATTTTTATTTAAAGCCATATTTTTTCATTTTCCACTCGAAAAAGTAAAAGATTGCGTAAAAAAATCGGAAAAGGACAATAACCTTCATTTGACCCCTATGACGTCACGAGTTTACAATAAAACCTTATTTCACCACTGAACGGAACGTGCACTCTTACTTGTCATATCAATTACGGACCTTGCATTTGAGGACGAGCTTTCGTCGAGCACTGAAAAAGGCACTATTTATTTATCATCCACCAAAAACTACGTTTGAAACAATCAAATATTATTAGAACGTCATTCAAATTAAATACTTAAATGGGTAAGATATTCATTAGAGGTCCAATTTTTATTGTGGTTCTAAAAAACATTTAAACTCTGAAGGCCTTGTCCATACATAGATTATGATGTTTGATGACAAGTAAATTTTGACTTTGACGTTTCGTTGTTGGCTTTGTGATAGTTTCGTTTCGGAAAAGGCAAAGGTTACTAAGACCATACAGCCAGGTCTGACGTATTTAGGCTTCCTTAGCTGTTGGATTTGTAATGCTAGTGCCGGTGCAATGAAAAAACAACAAAATAAAACTACGAATGCGTCTACCACAAATCCCGCCAAAAAACCTTTGGGAATGATTGACTTGAGTGACTTGACAGTTGACGTCAAGGCCTATTCATTTCATCGTCATAGAAATAGGGCTGTTCGTTTCATAGTAATGTGAACCGATGACGTCATCAAGGTTTCAAAATTTAAAAAAATATTTAAAAATATCTAGAGGCTTAAAAAATGAAATATTCAAATTAGTTTTTCAAAATGGTCTAAACCATCAGAAAAAAAATTAAAAAAAATACATATTTTTTTTAGCATACCCAATTGATAGAATGAATAATTGAAATGAAACAACCAAAAATCTGCCACTTTCCTTAGTCCCACGAAACTAAATGTTTCTTTAAAAATTGTTCGAAACGTCCTCCATTTTCGCCTAAGCACAGTCGACTTCGGCGAAGCTCTCCTCGAGCTGCAATTCTCAATGAAATGTATGGTATTGTGTTTAGCATTTGACGGACTGAATATCAACAGTGTCTAACAATTTTTGTACACTTCATTTTTTAAGTGACCCCATAGAAAAAAAACCATGGGCGTTATATTAGGTGACCACGCTGGCCACTGGACTTCGCCATAGATACCTTTCCACATGTTCCCAAACCTTTCGTTGAGGTTATTTTGTGCAAGGCGACTATTGTGCGCAACGGCTCCATCTAGTTGGAAACTCATGTTCCGTATTGCTGCCAAAGGCAAATCAACTAAATCATCATCGAGATTTCTGGGAATATCCAGGTATTTTGGACCTCGAAGGGTCCCACTGAAAAACTGAATGGACCCAACTTTAATGTCCAAAATCCCGCAACAACTATTAAATGAAAATCTAATTTGGTTGTTTGCTGCTTTCAGTGGTTCGCAAAGGATTTTCTGTGGACCAGTAATGGTTGTTGCGCCGGTTATACATCCCTGAAATGATACGTGGCATTATAAGTTTACGTCTTATAAACGATTAAAAAAGAAATGAATAAATCGGCAAAGTAATCTCAGTTTACTATTATTTGAAAAGTTAGTCTTATCTGTTTTGAGAATTCGGCTCAAAAAATGTGTGTCTTGTGTTATACAGTGGATAACCCAATTACAGAATGCTGATCTTCTCGCATGATTGCTTTCGAGAAGTTTCTGAACAATACGCTTTCTCGATACGGTTTATGTATATACTTTTTAAGTATCCTCATTACAGTACGCTGTGCAATAGCCATTTCCGTAGCGATATCTGTCGACGAAATATCCGGAAAACTCTTGACAAAACACAAAACATTTATTTCGATATCTCGAATGATGATGTAGGAATGTTTTTTGTAAGGCTTCGTGAAGCTTCCGCACCTCAGTAAATTATTCAACATTGTAGTCAAAGTATGGCGACTTAGTGTTTCTCTTAGGGGAATTCATTACGATTCCAGTCAATTGCCAATGTTTGGTTCCAGTTCCCTAAATGATACCCTCTCAATAAATCCATTTTTTAGAAATATGACCACGATTGAGGCATTTTACCAATTGAATTCACCATTGAACTTACAACACAAATTAATTAATTAATAATTAAATAATTGACTAAATTATACATTTAATGAATGACAGAAACACACAACTTGTTTTTTTTAAGTCAGAATGTTTTTTTCTTATTTTACTTTTTCATTTGAAAATCGGCCAGTAAGTGGTTTCCACATAACTATTAAAGAAAACTAAAACGTTAAATTCAAAAACTTCTAGCAACTTTAGACCTACGTATGGTCTACATTAAATTTTTGGTTTGTACAGTGATATACAATCGAAATAACATTTTTTTTAATCCATATCTCCGATCATAAGGTTTTTTATTATTTAAGATGCTATTTTCATTTTTTCTAAAATTAAGATCACGGATCCTAAGAGCGTTTTCTCTATCTCTTATAGTTTAGAATTTCCCCATACTGACCATTAAAAAAAACTCACCCTGTATACTATATAGTTGCTGGAAAAAGTTGAGAAGTTCTATGGACAATTGTACAAGACCACACGTTTGCCTGTCAGCGATCTGGCTGAAGACCCAAGAGCCAGACTAACCCGACACTATACCGAAGATATTCCGGACGTCAGCCTGTACGAGATTAGAATGGCTCTAAAACAGCTCAAGAACAACAAGGCACCGGGTGATGAACTTCTGAAAGCAGGTGGATCACCGGTACTAACAGCTCTTCAGAAGTTATTTAATTCCATTATACTCGAGGGACTAACGCCTAAGGCATGGCACAGAAGTGTGGTTGTGCTTTTCTTCAAAAAGGGTGAAAACACCCTGCTGAAGAACTACAGACCCATCTCACTTCTGAGCCATGTCTACAAGCTGTTTTTAAGAGTCATTACGAATCGTCTCGCACGCAGGTTTGACGACTTCCAGCCTCCCGAACAAGACGTTTTCCGCAAAGGCTTTAGTACCATAGACCACATACATACGCTGCGGCAGATTATACAGAAGACCGAAGAGTACAATCAGCCACTATGCTTGGCGTTTGTGGACTACGAGAAGGCCTTTGATTCAGTCGAAACCTGGGCTGTGCTACAGTCTCTCCAGCGGTGCCAAATTGACCATCGATACATCGAGGTGTTGAAGTGTCAGTATGAAAACGCCACCATGTTTGTTCGCCTCCAGGATCAGAACTCGAAAACTATCCAGTTGCAGCGAGGGGTGAGACAGGGAGACGTTATATCTCCGAAACTGTTCACCGCCGCTCTGGAAGATGTTTTTAAGCTTCTGGACTGGGGTGGATTCTGCATCAATATCAACGGCGAGTATATATCTCACCTCCGATTCGCTGACGATATCGTGGTCATGGCTGAGACTATGAAAACCTTAAGCACAAAGCTCGATGACCTCAGTAAAGTCTCTCAACAAGTGGGCCTGAAAATGAACATGGACAAGACGAAAGTAATGTCAAATGTGCGTGTCGCACCCACCCCTCTAAAGGTTAGAGACCCTATACTGGAAGTTGTTGACGAATATGTATACCTGGGACAAACAGTTCAGCTAGGCAGGTCCAACTTCAAGAAAGAGATCAATCAACGAATCCAACTCGGCTGTGCAGCGTTCGGGAAGCTTCGCAATATCTTCACGTCCCAAATACCGCAGTGATGACATATGGAACTGAGACATGGTCGCTTACTATGGGCCTCATAAGAAGGCTCAAGGTCACCCAAAGGGCAATGGAGCGTGCTATGCTTGGAGTTTCTCTGCGTGATCGAATCAGAAACGAGGAGATCCGCAGGAGAACTAAAGTAACCGACTTATCTCACAGAATCGCTAAACTGAAGTGGCAGTGGGCAGGGCACATAGCTCGTAGAACAGATTACCGATGGGGCAATAAAGTTCTCGAGTGGCGACCGCGCACCGGAAAACGTAGTGTAGGCAGGCCTCTCACGCGTTGGACCGACGATCTGGTGAAGATCGCGGGAAGCCGATGGATGCGGGCAGCGCAGGACCGGTCGTCGTGGAAATCCTTGGGGGAGGCCTTTGTCCAGCAGTGGACGATTTTTGGCTGATATGATGATACTATATTATATGTAGTATGTATTTATTTATGAAAAAATATCAGTCCTAAAAATAATATCGCACTAATTACAATAAAAAAATATATATGCATACTAAATAATTGACCATAAATGTATTCAATAAAATTGTATTCTTATATTAAATATTTTAATAGCTTCTTTATTTGTGTACCTGTCTACCATTTCAATTAAATCTATTTTTTTCCGGGTTTACTGGCAGAAATTTCTAATTAGAAATAAGTAATACCCATTGGATGACTTTCTTTAACGCCTCTTAAATCTTTTTTTTGTACACAATAAACTGTTAAATAAATAAATAAAGTTGGCTCAGTTGATCGATTTAAATGAAACTCAAAAAAATTTTAAATATCATGACCAGAAGCTCATAATTGATTAATTTTCCGGGAGGGGTCTTTTTACACTCTGTATTTGAGTGTAATACGACTCGAGCTCCTGTCGGTCGAATTTCTACCTAATTAGATGTGCGGTTGCGCGAATGAGACAAATCTGAGACGAGGCATACGTTAAAACAAAAAACCTCATCTAGATACCCTATATGTGCCCTAGCTGAAGGCCTATACAAACAGAAAACAATGCTAGGTCGGCTCAGATCATTCTTCATCTCAGTTGCTACCTATCGTATTATTGACGGTTTTAGAGGAGGGTGATATAAGAGGGGCGAGTGACTTACCTACCCTTTATGATTCATCATCATCATATCAGCCAAAAGACGATCACTGCTGGACAAAGGCCTTCCCCAAGGATTTCCTCGACGACCGGTCTTGCGCTGCCCGCATCCAGCGGCTTCCCGCGACCTTCGCCAGGTCGTCGGTCCACCGTGTGGGAGGTCTTCCTACGCTACGTCTTCCGGTACCCTAAACTAATAATTATATATAATTATAAGCGTCGGTGGCTCAACCGGTAACGACTTGGTCCTCCTAACCAGAGGTGTCGGGTTCAAATCCGGACGGCCAATGTACCAATGAGTTTTTCGAAACTTACGTACATATACTCACCGATTGCTTTAACGGTGAAGAAAAAAATCGTGAGGAAACCTACACACACCTGCGGAGAAACTCGAAGGTTGTGTGTGAAGTCGACCAACCCACACTGGGCCCGCGTATATATATCATCATATCAGCTCATATACGTCCCCACCGAGGAGCTCGAGCCTACTCTGAATTAGGGCAATCGGGCCTTAGTCGACCACGCGGGACCAGTGCGGGTTGGTCAACTTCACACACAACCTTCGAGTTTGTTCGCAGATGTGTGCAGGTTTCATTACGATGTTTTCCTTCACCGTTAAAGCAATCGGTGAGTTATGTACGTAAGTTTCGAAAAACTCATTGGTACATTGGCCGTCCGGATTTGAACCCGGCACCTCTGGTTAGGAGGACCGAGTCGTTACCGGTTGAGTCACCTACGCTTCACCGAATGTATATTTAATACCTATATATATTTACTATAAAATAATATACAGTGAAATATTATGTGTAGGTAATATATACAAGAAATGTGTTTTTAAAGGTTTTTTTGTTCACACTAAAACTTGCTGTAATAATTAAAACAACAAATAACAAAAACCGGCCAAGTGTGAGTCGTACTCGCGCCAAGGATCACAAACAAAAAAAAAGAAACTCTGTCTTTCAACTTTCGTTGCTGTCTTTGATAAAAATGAATAGGTATAAAAAGCTACGGTGTCTCAACTACTCGGTCCTCCTAACCAGAGGTCCCGGGTTGAAATCCTGACGGCCAATGTACCAATGAGTTTTTCGAAACTTACGTACATAATACTTACCGATTTTTTTAACGGTGAAGGAAAACATCGTGAGGATACCTACATATCCGATTCCAGATGTGTATGAAGGCCGCGTTGCACACGTCCGTAGGTGTAAATCTAAATGCCCTACACGTGACCGCGGGTGATGCTAAGTGCAACACTAGGCAACCGCCGTCTTTCCCTTGGATTGCATGGTTAATTGTGCCACACGATAAGAGAGAGTGAGAGAAAATAGTTACGTAACTGTTGTTCTCGTTGACGTTGTTAAGATGTCTTTACCAAAGATGTGGTGTTTGTTACTGAACCCTCGGTGCCCGAACTCGACTTACACCTGCCGGTTTTTTTTAATACAAAATCGTTTCAAGCGAGCTATATACAGGCTGATATAAAAAAAAAACCTTTCAAAAACAACGCGTAAAGCACACCGTAAAATATAGTATGTCTCGCTTCATTGCTTGTTACGCTAAGTGCCCATAATTTTTTACCGTTGTACCATTTATTACACGAAAAAATAGGAATAAGCTTATAAATAAGTAGGTAGTTTAAATCAGCGTCTCCTGCGACTGTTTTTAACAACAGTACACAAAAACATCGAAACATTAGGGCACGGCCATAAACAATTTTTTTTGTCTTCAGAGGGGGACAGAAAACATGACGGGTTTGTTTTATTTTTTACAACTACCCCGCTGCGCACAAACAGATAACAATGTGTGTGATCTACACAGATATTGGCGAGGGATTTTGTTTTAAACAGTAATATTTCCCTTTAGCAGGAGACAGCTTGTGTATGAAAACAATGTTTTCGTTTAATTATTTTGTGCAATGTTTCGAAAAAAGCGGAGGAGACACGCCTTACGAAAAATACAAGTATTTTTAATTACAACTTGTCACAAAAGATCAACTAAAATTGAATTGAGATTTAAAAAACATGTTAGTTGAATGTCTTCAGGATTAAACTACTACAATTATGTACAAAAAAAAGTATATACAAATGAAGCACATCAAGTCTGTAGGATAAATATTCATTTGGAAAACCAATGAGAAATTTCTGACAGCTAAATAAAAAAAGTTTAAAATCTCTTACTTAACGGCTTACTTTTTATGAACTGTCAAAAAAGGTATTTTGTTCTAGAAAATGTTTGAAATATTCATTTATGACGTCATATTTTTTCATTGGCGTTGAAGTACTTATTATGTGTTTTTGATTAATAAAAAAAAAGAAAACGATGTGAAAAACCAAACGAGTAAGTTTTTCTGAAAATGTAGAAGGAAGGCTATTGAGTTACTGAGCTATGCAGTTACCATGACATGGTTTTCTTTGCAAAAGCAAACGAACCAAATCCGACAAAGTAATATATCTAGTTTATGTCACGGAGTAACAATACAATCGATTCAAGCAAATTATTGACGAGAAAACAAAACAATAAGCCTAACTGTCAAGTCAATGGATCACTAAGACAAAGTATACGAGTATTAGTACTAACATACAGTATGGACACTCCCAGCCGCTCTCTCGATTGCGACCTCTCTCCCTCGTCACCCAGATTGATACAGATTGGTTACAGTTTAGTTGTCGAACGTATAGGATTTCGCCGCCATTTTGTTTGTTCCGTCATTTCTGGCCTGTTGTATGAAGTGTCCAGGGTGTGACTAAGAACTATCTCTTACCTGCTCCTTCTATCGATACGGGTTAGAACCATGTTCTTTTTCTTTAATTCAGCTTTCGGAAAATCCTTCACTACCTTTGAAAAGAGCACTGGCAGTTAGAGAGTATACATAATCATTCTTTTATAAGTAGTTCAACAACGTGCGAGACGGCCCATTTCTAATCAGAATTTCTTCGGCGAAGCGAAAGCTTATGGGGATTAATATCTAAATTTCAATTTATGAAATATCTCGAAGGAAACGTTGAAAATATAACAACGGAGTCTTTTTCTTAATTTGAATTTGATTTTTGTTTTTATTTTCTTAATTGCGTCAGTAATTCTATATTCAAAAAAAAAAAGACAGATATATTTTTTCATTAAGGGCCTTTTGAAACATTGTTTTTGTCTGTTACAATTATTCGTGATGAAACTGTCTTATACCTAGTACCTAAAACTCCCGATAGTTGTCACTTTATGCGAAGATGTAACAAACTTGCACCTTCCTGTGTTTCAGCTTTTTCTTGATTCAGTGTTTCGATTTTTGTATAACCTTATGTAGAACGTAATAAAGAACAGTTTTTTTTTTATTTCTTTTAATTAAATATTTGAGGGCGTTTGACTTTTTCTCACCTGGTGGTAAGTGACGATGTAATTGAGGATGGTACACGCAAACTCAAATAACACCTATTCACTCTCGCCTTGAAGATCCCCCAAATTGTAGGAGTCGGGAAACACAGACGCAGGCAAGGAGTTTCACTCTATCGCTGTCTGCATAATAAATGAGGAAGCGTAACGCTTCGTGCGTATAGGCTGAATATCAACAACAAAGGGGTGGAACCTCCCCCTGTGCCTCGTTGACCGAAGGTGGAATGGAGCTGGGGGAATGAGGTCATGAAGTTTTTGAGCACACTCTCTGAAATGAATTCGATTGAAAATCGAAAGACAGGCAACTTTGCGGCGATGCTCAAGGCTTTGAAGCTTGTCATCGTCACCAATGTGTCTCCGGGCGCGTTGGTTGATAGCTTCCAAGGTATAGGTGAGAACAGTACTCCATACAAGATCGGACTTGTGCTTGATAGAAAGATAGAAGCTATCTAGGAGTGAAGTGCCGTCTCACCTTAGATAGAATACCCAGCTTCATTGCAGCAACTTTGGCCTTGGACTCAATGTATCAACCGAAATTGAGATCAGGTGTTATTTCCACACCAAGAAGCTCAAGGTGGTCAGTTAACTGAATGAATTCATTCCGGAAAGTAGGGGTGAAGTTGAAAGGACTCCTTTTAATGAAAAAGAGACACGCCTGTATCTTACAGGCATTGAATCTTACGAGGTTGGAATCACCCCAATCAGAAACTGCCTGAAGCGATAGATTCATCCGCCTCTCTCACCATCATATTGCATATAATCCATCCGCAACACTGACTAAATAGTTTTTTATAAGCCAAAGATATATAACTCTATGTTAGTTCAATATAGTTACATACTAACATCAATAGATTGTATCATGCTTTCGGTCTACCAGTTGATGGTTCTACATTCCATCAATTACTCTACCCACTTCAAATGCTCTATACAATCAATGTATTTCATTACTCTTTGCTACCTACTTCAAATCGCCATACCAGTCTACAGCTCTATTTCAATAATCATCCAAGGTATGGCTCTACTTCAAGCACTCTACCAATAATTTTCATCTCTTTAAGCTATCGTTACCATTGCTCTACATGTCAATGGCTCTACATGTCATCTCTCTACAATATTCTATTACTCTTCCAATCTAGCTTTTAATATTTGGTTCCATAGTAGCTCGTTAACAGCTATTCTCGAACTTGATCTAACGGCTAATAGAGTATTCATCATCGACTTATCAAACTAATCGTGTAATCATCAACGACGTATCGTACTAATCGAGTCATCATCACCGATTTCTCGTACTTTCCCTACATGCTAATTCCCTAATCTCACTTCATGCGAACTCTCGTCGGCAACCCTAAACCTATAAACTGTAAAAATACAAACTAAACCATTTCTCAACATTTACAGCTGGACAGAAACTCCCGTTGTACAGCTGGAGTTAACAAATTCTGCAGCTAAGTGTACTGCATTATTTAGCGAAGTGCCTACCAAGTCCAGATGCAGGCCTGCAGCGGCAGAGGTAAACAAAAATTTTATGCCAGCCTCAGGCGTGTCATATTGTTTTATTCAGAGGCAAGTTTTAGGTTTCTGTGTCAATGTGGGGCAGTGGAGGAAATATTAAACGTGGCTTTATGACAAAGTGTCTAAGTTTACGAGGCAAGAGTTTTTTTTTTATTGATGAATGTAATGTATTGTAATTGTAATGTAAATGTAATGTACCTATTATTTTTACAGTCGAGCGGCAGAGGTGTAAAGAAGTTATTGTGATGGCAAAAAAATCTAAGTCGAGATTTTGATGGGGATCAATTGTCTTACACTAATAGAGACTAAAAACAAAAAAAAATGTGTGTGTGTGCGTATCTGTGCCAAACTACTTTACAGATTTGGGTAAAATTTTCGTTAGGGTAATATTATTTTTATAAGGTAAAACCAGGATAGTTGCCCCAGGGGTATAGTTGCCCCGATTGTAATTACTCTTAGTTTCGTGGATGAATCGCACGCTAACTAATAGAGACTAAAAACGAAAAAAAATGTGTGTGTGTGCGTCTCTCTGCCAAACTACTTTACGGATTTGGGTAAAGTTTTCGTTAGGGTAATATTATTTTTATAGGGTAAAACCAGGATAGTTGCCCCAGGGGTATAGTTGCCCCGATTGTAATTACTCTTAGTTTCGTGGATGAATCGCACGCTAACTAATAGAGACTAAAAACGAAAAAAAATGTGTGTGTGTGCGTCTCTCTGCCAAACTACTTTACGGATTTGGGTAAAGTTTTCGTTAGGGTAATATTATTTTTATAGGGTAAAACCAGGATAGTTGCCCCAGGGGTATAGTTGCCCCGATTGTAATTACTCTAGTTTCGCGGATGAATCGCACGCTATTTTATTAATCTCTCGAAATACTTTCCAACCACCATTAAGTTGACCATGCCTCATTGTCTGTGCGATTTTATAAAAAGGAAAAATGCGATCAAAGTGTTTGCGGGATAGATGTCCTGTTTCTCGGCGGTTCATCTATCCTAAACGTAATTTACATTAATTAGGCAACTATCCCCTATGTGGGAAAGATGTCCCATAATGTAGAGGTTAGCAAAAATTGCTAATACTCTGGAAATATTAAAGATAGTGTTTCTTACTCTTCATAAATTTGTAGGTAAAAAATCAAACTTACCGGCCAGTTTTACAAATAAAGTATTTTGCTTTTTGTACTGAAAGATATAGAGTGATTTCAAACCCATCTCTTTTTAAATTTCCCCATATTTTTTTTGTTTTAGTATCTCTGGTTATGGAACCAAATCGAAAACTACACATCATAAAAATAATACAAAATCTGTTTAAGCTTGTGCCAATGAAGCCCTGTCATACAAACCCCTACATGACACACCGTTCCTTGCATAATTAAACAAAGCAAAAAAAAATGCAGCGGAATCGGTTGAATAGTTCCTGAGAAGCTCTCAAGTGCCAACCATCCTGGCTGGCGCCCCCTGGTGATCTACAGCTGTAAAACATGTCTTAAAACCTGCTCTAAAATGACACCTATATAATGCAAAAAAACGCATTGGAGTTGGCCGAGTAGTTTCTAAAAAGCTCTAAATTTCCAAATATCCTGGCTGTTGCAGTGCTCACTGGTAGTCTACCGCCATAAAACATGTCTAAGAACTTGCTGTTAAATAATGCGTTTTAAATGCAAAAAAAACCGGCCAAATGCGAGTCGGACTCGCTCACCGAGGGTTCCGTATCTCTGGATAAGGAACCTTAAAAATAGTAAATAAAAATGTGCCAATGAAACCCTGTCATGCGATACCCCACATGACACGGTTAGTTAACTCAAATCAAAATTTGGACCGCCCGCCGTGCCTTGCATAACAAAGACTATATTTTTTATGATTTAATTACAAATGTGTAATGTGTTTTCAGATTTTTTTCCTATACTTGTAGTATAAGACACCAAATTTCAACTAAAATATCAACGGAAAATACCCTATAAATTTGGATACCCTTAAGAGTGTCGAAAATACACGTTTTTGCTGCATAAACGGCCGTATATTTTTTTACGTTAACATAGAAGTTTAATTTTTTCACAGCTTCAAGGGA
Source organism: Coleophora flavipennella (assembly GCA_947284805.1). Taxonomy (NCBI): domain Eukaryota; kingdom Metazoa; phylum Arthropoda; class Insecta; order Lepidoptera; family Coleophoridae; genus Coleophora; species Coleophora flavipennella. The sequence continues at coordinate 10,547,662 of OX369305.1, forward strand.
ATGTAGACCGGAGTATATGGTTTTCATTTCAACTCGATACCTCCGCGCGTTTCCGAGATAAAGAGTCTTGACAGACATACGGACGGACGGACGGACAGACAGACTTACAACAAAGTGAACCTATAAGGGTTCCGTTTTTTCCTTTTGAGGTAACGCAACGAAATCGGGTCAGTAGTATCCGAGGTAAATAGGAATATTCATTTGCACACAAAAACAAACAAGCAAACACATATCCTCTCACCCTAAATGCATACGCCTTCTCCGTTCCGTCATGAGTAATCGGCACGGAAATCGGCCCAGCAGTTTTCGAGAAAAAAGGAACATTAACGCTAATCATCTTGGCTGCTGCAGCGCTCCCTGTTAGTCCACCCTCATAAAACTTTTTTAATAACCTGCTCTGAAATGATGCCTTTTAAATGCAAAAAACCGCAAGGAAATCGGCTAAGTAGTTTTCGAGGTATATGACAACATTCATTTGCACACACAAACAAACAAAGACACAACCTCTCACCCTAAACGCATACCCCTTCTCTGTCCCGTCGTGGGTATGCGGCAAGGAAATCGGTCCAGTAGTTTTCGAGTGAAATGGCAACATTAGCGCCAACCATCCTGGCTGCTCTAGCGCTCCCTGTTAGTCTACCGCTAAAAAACTTATCCAAGAAAATGCTCTGAAATTATGCCTTTTAAATGCAAAAAACGCAAGGAAATCGGCCCAGTAGTTTTCGAGATAAATGGCAAAATTCGTTTACACACACAAACAAACAAACTCACAACTTCTCACCCTATACGCATACCCCTTCTCCGTTCCAAAGTGGGTAATTAACGCATACCCCTTCTCCGTTCCAAAGTGGGTAATTAACGCATACCCCTTCTCCGTTCCAAGGTGGGTAATTAACGCATACCCCTTCTCCGTTCCAAAGTGGGTAATTAACGCATACCCCTTCTCCGTTCCAAAGTGGGTAATTAACGCATACCCCTTCTCCGTTCCAAAGTGGGTAATTAACGCATACCCCCTTCTCGGTTCCGTCGTGGGTAAAAAGATACGGCCATTTTTGTCATATATTTTGATACTTGGAAATAAATCAAAACATATTATTACTTGTAAACATGTTTTTTTGTTACTTTTTTTTTTATTCACAATTGGTAAACCCTTGACAACATCTCACCTGGTGGTAAGTGACGATGTCGCCGAAGATGGAAGCGGGCTTACCAAGAACAGGATTGGGGCCAGATGAACGAGTGCGATTTGACTTGTGTCAAAATATTCATTCAATATTTATTAATATTGAAAGATTTTTCTGTAAGCAACCATTTGCATTCATCTTTTATGCAATACTATATATACCTATATCTCCCCCGGGACGCGTTATCTGGCGTAAGAACTTTGAAATAGAAAAACTTGTGTCGTTAGTGTAGTCACAGCTTATATATTTATAGTCCTCTCGACTCACTGTTCCTCGAAGGGGATTGTGTTATTTATCTATATTAAACTTGCCTTTAAAAACTATTAGTTCAAGATTTTAAGATTTCTCAAGATTTCAGAATGTTTATTTGAAATAGTTGCAAGTTACACTCTTTCTGATAATGATAAAATAGTAGTTACATAATTATACATGTTATGTATAAGAATTAAACAATGATTAATTCATATCGCCGAAATACAATCAATCAATCAAGGGTTTACCAATTGTGAATAAAAAAAAAAAAATAAAAAAAATGATATAAAACAAATTATGTTATTAGAACATGAAAACAATATGACACGAGAAGATATAAATTAAAATGATTGATTGTCATTAACGCCTTTGACAAGAGTAGGCCAGTTCACACAGACAGCACCCGGTCACGAGTATAACGCGAGAGTCAGCCATCGCTCCCATCAACCATGTTAGAGGGATGGGAACGACCCGCCCACATGCTCACAGCTTCATCCGCGCTTTAATAAACGCCGACGGTTGACACCCCGTTTTAATCACCTAGGGATTGAAATTTCAATAATATTTATAACACTTGCATTTAAATTTCTATATACCTTTAATCGCCCTGAATCAGGGTAGGCTCGAGCCCCTCGGTGGGGACGTATATGAGCTGTAATGATGATACCTTTAAATATTTACATTTATAATTTACATTTAAATATTTACCCTTAAATATATATATTTTTTTAAATTTTATATGATACCATTTTGTTTTTTTTTGCACGGAACCTTAAAGACCTATTTTTTGGTTGATTTCTATAACTTCGCAACGGATTGTTGTGAATGTTTGCACAGAAATCGTTAAGGGGGTTAAATGACATAGACAACTAATTAGCATAGTCAGAGATAGTCCCCGAAAGATCTGGAGAAAACTCATTTCCAGGCTTGCGCACATCGTGTCGGCGTCACAGCGGAGCAACGGATTCACGTAATTTTTTGCATGTGGATGGAAGGTGACATAGACTGCTAATCAGAAAAGCCCGATATAGTTCCCGAGGGATCTTTAGTAGACTCCTGTATACGTTCGAGAGCCGCTTGTGGCTCGCGCACCACTCACCCTTAAAGACAGTCATAATTAAAACGAAGCGCACGCGAGCAAAGCCGCGAGCAATAACTGTATTTAATAAATTTGTCAGTTTTTTAATGACGATAAACTACCTGAGTTTTTGAACTAAGTTACAGAAAAATGATTTATTTTTTCATTCAGTTCAGACTACTTACAGCGAGTGCGACTTACACTTGGCCAGTTTTTTACTTATTATTTCTATAATTACACAAAATTCCATGATTTCATGTATTACGATTATTAGACTCAAGGTCACCCATAGGAATTTCCCTACGCGATCGAATCAGAAATGAGGAGATCCGTAGAAGAACCAAATCGCTAAATTGAAAATATGGCAGTGGGCAGGGCACGTAGCTCGTAGAACAGATGGCCGTAGTAAAGTTCTCGAATGGCGACCGCGCACCGGAAGACGTAGCTTAAGCAGGCTTCCCACGCGGTGGACCGACGATCTGGTGAAGGTCTTTTAGCTGATATGATGTTGATGTATTACGATAGAATTTTTTTAAATAAAAATCACGTTACTTTTATGGAGTTCACTTTTTTATTATTTTTTTGTAAATTTATCATAGTAGAACATATTCCATCCAAATATTATAATATTTCCAATTATACAGCCTTTTAAAGGTTAGACAGACAGACAGACAGACGGATGGACAGACAACGTAGGCTTAGTAATAGTGCCGTTACCTAGTACGGAAATAAAAAATACATATAACTACATATTGCGCTGTAATAACGTGAAAATCAAGAAGTGATATAAATGTGTGCATTCGAAAGTATCTAAGTTTTTGTACTTACTTGTGGCGCCGCACTTCATACGCGAAGGCGCTTTCATTTCGTCAAACGCATTGAATTTTTTTTTTAAAAAGAAAAGAAAATTCGATGAGTGGTTAGCGAATTCGTTGACTGTGAAGATTCTATTGCAAATTGAACTTTATTACCCAGTTTGCTGCGTTTCACAAAATACAGTTCAGCATGAAAATAAAACCGCACTGCACCACGTGCATCAAACTGCGCTGTTGCAGTCTATAAATAAAATATTGTTGGTATACGAACTTTTTGGCAGGAGTTGTAGGATTGCGGGGTATGTGAAGTATCCCGCGAGTGCATCCGTGCAGTAGTAGAGGATTAACAGGGATGGCGATGGTGGCGATCACTGGGGCCTCATCGGTAAAATAACTACAAAGCGCGTACTACAAAGCTTTTGAAAACTTAAACTTCGTCCTACCTAAGGATTAGAGAAACATCTGTTTAGGTAACTTAAACACATTTACTAGGTTTAATTTTTTTAAACTGATTACAAAAAAAGTAGGGTAATGTTTTCGGGTGTAAATGTGGTGACTTTTAATTACTTCTTGATAGCAAAGGATATGAATGTACTCGTGATTACAAACAACTTCAGTAGTGTGGAATTGGGGTTTCTAAATCACAAACACCTATCACACCTGTCTTCTCACCACACCATCAACAATGGCGCTCCGGCGTCGCACCAGCGGCTCTCGACATCATTCAGGTTAAGCGATCACCAACACGGTCACGCCAGAGACCCCTTTTACAAAGTTAAAGTCGCCTTTTGTAGTTGGTAAAATCAACTCTTCATACATTTTGTATGGAGACACCCACGCTTTCAACCGCAAATAAACGTGATTTAGAAACCCCAATTCCACACTACTAACTTCCTAAATAAACTGTATTTAAAATATGATAAACAATTTTGATACTTTATACATTTTTGCCGATTTGATAATTTGTTATGTATCAAAACAATTGTTTTTTTTTCTCATTTGACACATAGTTTCTTTGGAAAAGTTGTTTGTCATCACGAATGCATGCATATCTTTTGTTATCAAGAACTAATTAAAAGTTTTCTTTGGCTGAGGCTGTGGCCTCAATGGAGGCTTGATGAATTTTGGAGTGTGATTCGTCTTGATCCTGTGATTGAGATAGAATACTTTTTTATCAGACTGCTCCAAAAAATAGGGTAAATCTTTTGTACAGTCCGGTTCGGTAAATTGGATACATTATATATTCTAACAATTTATACTTGCTTTCCTCATTTCTACTGATTTTCTTTAGAACCTTTAGAGCCGTCTGTTTTGTGATCAACTTTAATTGAAAGGCATATAACTTTATTAAAATACGTTTAAAGGCCCAAGCTGATGCAACTCCTGGGCAGCTCTGTGTTTCCTTAACATTTTCCTAGTTGCTGGAGTATCTGTACAATTGTTTAAATCGTCTGACATAGATGAAAAAGTCCAGTAGACATAGGGCCCCAAAGTACAGCACTATGTGCGTGCCTGGCGTGCAGTCCTTCACACAGAATTCATTACGGGTTGCCCCGCGGGGGCGCAAGCGCCGGGCCTTGCATCCTGACTGTCACGATGCGGCTTACATCTTGAGTGGTATTTGTGGAAATAGCAAGCTTTGTTGTTTGAATGGACGAATAATATGTTGAGAAAACAAGAACATGAAAATGAAAAATACCTACTACAATCAAATTTCGAATATGACAGAAGCCGAGTTTGGCATCCAGTTTTTAAATCACTTTTGAGAGTATTCTGATTGGGGGTTCTTATAAACTAAATTCTGAAGTTTTAAAATCAAAGAAATATCCAAAAACTCACAAATACTCCCATCATCATCACCATATCATCCGAAACACGTTCACTACTGAACAAAGGCCTTGATCAAGGATTTTCACAACGACCGGTCCCGCGCTGCCCGCATCCAGTGCGGCGGCTTCCCGCGACACTTACTCTCATCTCTCTGTTAATCATTCAATTGTTATCTCTATATGGCGTCATCATGTCAGCTCATATACGTTCCCACCGATGGGTCTCGAGCCTGCCTGAATTAGGGCGATCGGGCCTTGGTCGACTTCACACACATTCGAGTTTCTTCGCAGGCGTGTGCAGGTTTCCTAACGATGCTTTCCTTTACCGTAAGAGAGTCTCTTTATGGCGTATTATATGACATTAAGGGAACTCAATGATCTGATCAATTTTCCCGTCATTAAAAACTTCGGTCCACTTTGCATGTGACTACCCGAGCCAGCTGTCGGAGATTAATTGACCATTTATTCCTTCGTAAAACTTGTCCAGTTTCTTGAAGGAACCCCATTTAAAAATCTGCAATATAAACACTACGCTGCACTCCGGCGCACAGTTGTGTCCAAGGTGAATTGATAAATAAAGTTGGAAAACATTCAAGGTTGTTTACATAGATCAGAAGCTCTCCTAGTGAATAAGGGAATAGCTTGTTATAAGTTCATTTCAACATTTATTATGCTTTAGGTTGGTGGCAAACGACGCAGATATTCCATTTCTTTATGTAATAAAATCTTTTAAAAACAGTACAATTTATAACGATAGGCCTTTACAGATTTTCACGGTACTACGTCATAAAAAAGTAATGCACGATTTTTGAATTTTAAATTTGGAGTGGCCATACTACGAGTATACGTTAGTATTAATATACCACTGTTTGTTACACTCACTGACAACCAGATTACTATGTTCCAGCGGGTGGGGCGAGATAGACAGCGTGATCACTGAAATACGAGGCGTTTTGTCGCAGTCCTCGAGGGTCGGCAAAGCACTGATGGATGACTCTCGTGGCACAGTATTAAGACTACGAAAAGTCCCCCCCCCCCCCCCCCCAATAACAAATTTGTTTATAGACCACGGTAGTCACTTTTCATCTGGTGACCTGTCAACATTTTGCCATTTACAATAAACGTAAATTGTACAGCCACAATCGGCTATACACAAATCAACAATAAAACGATAAACATTACGCTGACTTAGTACAAAGAATAAAGGTTTTTTTTTGTATCATCCTACCTGATGGTAAATGACGATAAAGCTGAAGACAGATTACTTACCAAGATTCTCCAACGAAATGGGGATCTGGCTATCTTGTCTTAAACCCCGAACACATCAATGCTGTTAAGACTGATGTTTGGCGGTAAGACTTAAATAAGATGGTGTTAGATAGCCAGGCGGGTTATGAAAATTCCCTACCACCAACCAAACCGAGTCTTACAAAGTGGACCCCGCCGGGAATCGAACCCGCGACCTCCTCCGTGTGAAGCGAATGGACTAACCATTACGCCGCGGAGGCGGTTAAAGGTGTACCAGACTTGATGAAATATTTACAAATAATTTGGATTATATGAGAGGTACCTTATTTAGTTTTTTGTTGGAATAATGAGGTGTTATAAATTCGTAATTATTCACAAAGTTTTATTAAGATCATTAAAACCATTTTTGAGAAAAGGTAATAAACAACCTAGGTTTGTATGAGAGGTACTTTATTCTGTTTTTTATGGAATAACAAACTACGGCTTAAAATAGACCTTATTAAGTTAGAATATTGTAGAGTGTCATTAAAATCGTTAGAGCCTTTGGTGAAAAAGATGTAACGTATTTTTTACTGTAGTGGCAACCCTAAATAATCGAGGAATAAATTAAGGGAAAGTTTTTAAATAAACGGCTAGAGATAAAAAAATATATTGCCGTAAACCAAACTGCGATCGCCAACCCGCCTGCCAAGCGTGGCGATTACGGCAAAACCCCCCCTATGAATTTCACACCCAGAAAACGGCCCCTAGTCCCCGGCGGCCCCGCTATTCCTGGCTCCGGTAGCAGTCATGGTAACGGCGGGGTAGGGGGTGCGAAGAATCCCCGGCAGATGCCAGGCTACCAAACCCAACGACCTTTGGCCCTGGCAACTTACAACACGCGCACACTGCGGACTGACGAGAAACTTGCAGAACTCGAAGAAGTATTGTGCAGGTTACGGTGGGATATCGTAGGTTTATGTGAAGTCCGAAGAGAGGGAGAGGACACGATGATCCTTAAATCCGGAAACCTGCTCTATTTCCGGGAGGGCGACCAACAGTCCCAGGGTGGTGTCGGGTTTCTCGTCCACAAGTCCCTCATTAACAATGTGGTCCAAATCGTGAGCGTTTCGACAAGGGTAGCATACCTTATACTCAGAATCACCAAACGGTATTCGATGAAGGTCATACAGGTATACGCGCCGACAACGGAACACTCCGACGACGAGGTAGAGGCTATGTATGAGGACATCTCTACAGCCTTACATAGCACCAGGACCCATTATACCATTGTTATGGGGGACTTTAACGCGAAACTGGGCAAACGAAGCGATGGTGAGCTGAGAGTGGGGCAATTTGGATATGGAGTAAGAAATGCACGTGGCCAGATGCTGGCCGACTTTATGGAGAGGGAGAGCCTCTTTATGATGAACTCCTTCTTCAAAAAGTCAAAACAGCGGAAGTGGACATGGTTGCATCCCAATGGCGTAACAAAAAACGAGATAGACTTCATCTTGTCGACAAGGAAGCAAATATTCAATGATGTCTCCGTGATCAATTCAGTCAAAACAGGAAGCGATCACCGGATGGTCAGAGGCACATTGAATCTAAAGACCAAGCTAGAAAGATGTCGACTGATGAAGTCTACGCTCCGACCAGCGCCCATCCAGCTCCAAAACCCCGAGAGCTTTCAGCTCGAGTTGCACAATCGTTTCGAATGCCTAGGACACTGCGAGAATGTGGACGATTATAATGACAGGTTCGTGGAAATTGTTCAAACGGTCGGGTCTAAGATTTTTAAAACTCGCCGTTCAAACAGAACCAAAAAAATCTCCGACTTCACCAGCAACCTCATGGAAGAAAGACGCAGATTGGTTTTGCAGTCCTCTGAAGACGCTACTCAGTATCGGCAACTAAACAGGCAGATCTCTAAGTCCCTAACTCGCGATTTACGCCAATATAATACAAATTGTATTAAAGAGGCGATTGAGCACAACAAAGGCTCAAAAGTGTTCGCGAGAGATCTGTCTGTTGGACAAAGCCAACTGACCAAGCTGAAGACTGAGGACGGCAGGACGATATCGTCTAAGACTGAGTTGCTGGAAGAAGTTGAGAAGTTCTATGGACAATTGTACAAGACCACACGTTTGCCTGTCAGCGATCTGGCTGAAGACCCAAGAGCCAGACTAACCCGACACTATACCGAAGATATCCCGGACGTCAGCCTGTACGAGATTAGAATGGCTCTCAAACAGCTCAAGAACAACAAGGCACCGGGTGATGATGGAATTACGGCTGAACTTCTGAAAGCAGGTGGAACACCGGTACTTAAAGCTCTTCAGAAGTTATTTAATTCCGTTATACTCGAGGGACAAACGCCTAAGGCATGGCACAGAAGTGTGGTCGTGCTTTTCTTCAAAAAGGGTGACAACACTCTGCTGAAGAACTACAGACCCATCTCACTTCTGAGCCATGTCTACAAGCTGTTTTCGAGAGTCATTAAGAATCGTCTCGCACGCAGGTTTGACGACTTCCAGCCTCCCGAACAAGCCGGTTTCCGAAAAGGCTTTAGTACCATACACCACATACATACGCTGCGGCAGATTATACAGAAGACCGAAGAGTACAATCAGCCACTATGCTTGGCGTTTGTGGACTATGAGAAGGCCTTTGATTCAGTCGAAACCTGGGCTGTGCTACAGTCTCTCCAGCGGTGCCAAATTGACCATCGATACATCGAGGTGTTGAAATGTCTGTATGAAAACGCCACCATGTCGGTTCGCCTCCAGGACCAGAACTCGAAACCTATCCAGTTGCAGCGAGGGGTGAGACAGGGAGACGTTATATCTCCGAAACTGTTCACCGCCGCCCTGGAAGATGTTTTTAAGCTTCTGGACTGGGGTGGACTCGGCATCAATATCAACGGCGAGTACATATCCCACCTCCGATTCGCTGACGATATCGTGGTCATGGCTGAGACTATGGAAGACCTAAGCACAATGCTCGATGGCCTCAGTAAGGTCTCTCAACAAGTGGGTCTTAAAATGAACATGGACAAGACAAAAATAATGTTAAATGTCCGTGTCGCACCCACTCCTCTAAAGGTTGGAGACTCTACACTGGAAGTTGTTGACGAATATGTATACCTGGGACAAACAGTCCAGCTAGGCAGGTCCAACTTCAAGAAAGAGATCAATCGACGAATCCAACTCGGCTGGGCAGCGTTCGGGAAGCTTCGCAATATCTTCACGTCCCAAATACCGCAGTGTCTCAAGACTAAGGTCTTTGACCAGTGTGTGTTGCCAGTGATGACTTACGGAACTGAGACATGGTCGCTTACTATGGGCCTCATAAGAAGGCTCAAGGTCACCCAAAGGGCAATGGAGCGTGCTATGCTCGGAGTTTCTCTGCGTGATCGAATCAGAAACGAGGAGATCCGCAGGAGAACTAAAGTAACCGACATAGCTCACAGAATCGCTAGACTGAAGTGGCAGTGGGCAGGGCACATAGCTCGTAGAACAGATGGCCGATGGGGCAGTAAAGTTCTCGAGTGGCGACCGCGCACCGGAAAACGTAGCGTAGGCAGGCCTCCCACGCGGTGGACCGATGACCTGGTGAAGGTCGCGGGAAGCCGATGGATGCGGGCAGCGCAGGACCGGTCGTCGTGGAAATCCTTGGGGGAGGCCTTTGTTCAGCAGTGGACGATTTGTGGCTGATATGATGAAACCAAATATTACCCAAATCTGTCCACATAGACACACAACTCCATTAGTGTTAGACAGTCCATCATCATCAAAATCTCAACTTCGATTTTTTGCCGTCACGTTACTTTGTCGCTCAAACATATTTTTAAAAAATTCACCGTGATGTTCGTGCCCCCTTTTCCTCACGACCCTGCTGATATTTAATGAACCACTGTATTTATGGGAATGTCGAATGTTAATAAACTCAATTAATCATGTTGTATGACCAGCCTAAGCGTTCTTCCGACTTGAAGGTCTCGGATGCACTTTAAAAAGGAAATCAAGCGAATAGATAGGGATGGAAATATACGATTCAGTGAAGTGTGGAGAAGTAGAAACTTTTCCGCATTTCGTTGTGACTGTCCTAGTTCCAGTACCTAATCTAAAAATAACTTAAGTAGTGGATGCTTAAAAAGGTTAGATTCTGCTTTCTCTCTCTCTCTCTAATCGTATAGCACAAGGGATAGACGGCGGTTCCCTGGTGTTGCACTTACGAGTAGCATCACCCGCGGTCACGTGTAGGGCATTTAGATTTACACCTACGGACGTGTGCAACGCGACCTTCATACACATCTGGAATCAGATGTGCAGGTTTCCTCACGATGTTTTTCCTTCACCGTTAACAGAGATATGCTATATAATACTGACCATTAAAGCAATCGGTAAGTATATGTACATAAGTTTCTAAAAACTCATTGGTACATTGGACGTCCGGATTTGAACCCGGGACCTCTGGTTAGGAGTTAGATTCTGCTAGAATATGGAAACGGCTCTTGTAAATTCATTGTAAAAAAAATTCATATAAACAAACAAAATGGCATGCTTTTTAATACAAAAAAGTGCTCGGTTATGTCCTTTGGTCGTGGGTTGAATCCGGTCCATTACCAATACATACTTGGGGATGACTCGATTACACGAGTGGACCAAATTAAGGACCTGGGTGTTACTTTCGATAGAAAATTTACTTTCCATGAGCATATTACTAGCCTCGGCAAGGAGTGCTTCAGACGACTGGGATTCGTATTACGTAATGCAGGTGACTTTCAGAATCCAACCGTCATAAGACTCTTATACACCTCCTTGGTAAGGAGCAAAATTGAAACCAGCAGCTGTGTATGGAATCCACAGGCCGGTTCCCTTGCTTTGATCCTCGAAAAAATACAAAAAGCTTTTCTGAGGTATCTTTATAGGCGCCTTTACGGTTACTATCCCTACATGTACCCAACTTTATTTTTATTAGGGACATTGGGTTTTAATTCTTTAAGCGTGCGAAGAATTAATAACCAGTGTGTAGTCGCCCTAAAAGTTTTGCACGGCCATATCAACGCGCCCGGCCTACACTCCCAGCTGTGCCGCCTATTCGTACCAGAGGGGTATATGCGCGCGAGCACTCGCCGCAGACATGAGCTGTTGGCCACGCCGGTCGCACACACCGCACATCACGCACTCTCGCCGCTATGTCGCATGCTCAGTACGCTAAACGCGCTTCTCCGATCAAAACCTAATTATGATTTGTTTGCGGATGGATGGTCGAAGGTAATGCGTGATTGTTTAGATTTCTGTGAGACGACGTATGAATGTGCTACTACGATCCCTATGTAATGAATGACTTAAGTTATATGTATGACATAATGATAAATGTTAATTAAATTATATTTTATTATAATTACTGTAATTGGGTAAATTACCCGTTGTAATTATTAAATAAATAAATAAATAAATTGTATGTTATCATCACTTATCACAACACGACACAATCATGACGATTTAATGAGTATAATAAATCAACCGACTTCAAAAAAGCAAGAGGTTCTCAATTCGACTGTATGTTTTTTGTGTGTTACGCCTATATCTTTGTAGATTGTAAACCGATTTTGATTATTATTTTTTATGAATAGATTACATATGTCCTTAGGTTGATTTTATATTAATTTTATGAAAATCGAACACTTAAATGCTTTTTATTTTAAAAAAATGTGAAAAATAATTTGCTACTTTGTAGAGTTTTTGAGTTGTGGTAATACCAGCTACTAGAACGACGCTTCCATTCATAACAAACAGAATACGATTTTCTCAACCACACCGCTTCTGGAATGTTTTCTTTATCAAATCGCTTTCCCAGCCGATCCGAAAGTCCAATTAATTAACTTTTTTAGCTGAGTAAAAACCGTTAAAGTAAGTTACCGTGCAATAGTAGAAGTCAGTAATCGGTTTAGTTAAGGGTTGAAATACACTTCCATTAACACTTTCGTGTCCCCCTCGCTACTGCACGTAGATACTGTACTCTATTAGTGCACGTACTGCTATCGGAGGTTTCTTTCTACTCGTGATTGTGATTAACTCTCTCCAGGGGACCAGGGTTGCAAAAGATAATTATCTTGATAATTATCAATATAAAACTGTAAAAATATAAATGCACGTAGATACTGTACTCCATTAGTGCACGTAGTGCTATCGGAGGTTTCTTTCTACTCGTGATTGTGATTAACTCTCTCCAGGGGACCAGGGTTGCAAAAGATAATTATCTTGATAATTATCAATATAAAACTGTAAAAATATAAATGCACGTAGATACTGTACTCCATTAGTGCACGTAGTGCTATCGGAGGTTTCTTTCTACTCGTGATTGTGATTAACTCTCTCCGGGGGACCAGGGTTGCAAAAGATAATTATCTTGATAATTATCAATATAAAACTGTAAAAATATAAATGCACGTAGATACTGTACTCCATTAGTGCACGTAGTGCTATCGGAGGTTTCTTTCTACTCGTGATTGTGATTAACTCTCTCCGGGGGACCAGGGTTGCAAAAGATAATTATCTTGATAATTATCAATATAAAACTGTAAAAATATAAATGCACGTAGATACTGTACTCCATTAGTGCACGTAGTGCTATCGGAGGTTTCTTTCTACTCGTGATTGTGATTAACTCTCTCCGGGGGACCAGGGTTGCAAAAGATAATTATCTTGATAATTATCAATATAAAACTGTAAAAATATAAATGCACGTAGATACTGTACTCTATTAGTGCACGTAGTGCTATCGGAGGTTTCTTTCTACTCGTGATTCTGATTAACTCTCTCCGGGGGACCAGGGTTGCAAAAGATAATTATCAAGATAAAAACGTCCGATAAATAAAAATGATAAAACTACTACCTTAAAACGTGTGTTTGCAGGGGAGTGTTTCTTACAATAATTTTATATTCTATCTAATCTAATAAGTACCTATAAACGAGTAATATATATATATATATATAACCTGCATCTCTGAAACGGCTCCAACGATTTGCTTGAAAATTGGTATACGGGGATTTTCGGGGGCGAAAAATCGATTTAGATAGGTCTCATCTATAAAACGCTATTTTCCGAGATTTTCGCACTGGAAACTGGAAATATGCCGCGCAAAATGTATCATAGGTAGCTTATTTTTAAATATTTTTAACGGCTCTTGGTACTATGCCCCGAGCAAACCTCGGCCGCCCGGGTACTTTCGTTTAAAACATTTTTTTTTATTCATAATTGTTAAACCCTTAACAACATCTCACCTGGTGGTAAGTGACGATGTTGCCGAAGATTGAAGCGGGCTTACCAAGATTCCCTACGCGGGCAGCACAGAAAGTGGAAATCCTTGAGAGAAGCTTTTGTTCAACAGTGGACGTCTTTCGGCTAATAGGATGATGCTGACACTTTTTGCACAGTACAATTTCATTTAATAACCGAACCACTTTGATTAAACATTAGAAAACCAACCGCAAAATACATTACCCCTGTTTCTTGGGCATTCGGGTAAAATGTATCCTGTGTCACTCACGGGATCAAGACGAATCTAACGACATCTCGCACTACAAAATCATTAAAGCCGTTTAGACTACAGGCTCATCCAAAGAAACAGACATATATACATATACATCTGCCATACACAAATCAACAATAAACATTACGGCTTGAAGATAAGATAGCCAGTTCTCCATTACATTGGGGAATCTTAGTAAGCCCGCTTCCATCTTTGGCCTCATCGTCACTTACCATCAGGTGAGATGATGTCAAGGGCTTACCAATGTGGATTAAAAAATAAAAAAAACGCTTTTATAACTTAGGCGGATTGATTCATAAATAAAATATTCAACAAAAACTGACGTTTTTTCCAGATTAACCAATACCTGCCACTTGATACTATATGAAAAATAGCCAAAAGCTGCCAAAAAAATTTGGTTTCAATCGAAGCATTGGTTTAGCTGCTAAGGAAAGCTTGACAGACGGATTAACAGACGGTCGTTTTTTAGCAAATGTGTTTGTTTGTTTATGGGTACTAGTGATATAAAAACTACTAAAAACTTCCTAAGACGCGTTAGAGGTGGCAAGGCACTTAGACAACAAAATTTGACTCCTTCACAAGAGGAAGAAGTGTTAAAGAACACATTTTGGGTAAATTTAAGGCAAATACATCTCACAACATTACCTTATTACTTTCTTTAATCCCTCACTGCGCTTGGTCGAGCGAAATTAAAAAGATTTGAAAGACGGAGTAAATTATAGAGCATCAGGGTCGCCAGCAACACACAACTAGTATTTGCTGTCGATAAAACTGTATGTATTTTGTTGATTTATCCATAGAGTTACTGACACAGTAGGCGTTACTCTTAATTTGCAGGAAATTTAAAAACCTAGCACTCCGAGGGTTCTGTACCACCACAACTCTCCACACAACTATAATACCTATTCACATACAAACAAAAGACATCAACGCAAGCGACATAAATATGCTTTTGTTGTCGGTCAGTTCGGACTCCTTAGCGCGAGTGCGACAAACACTTAGCCAATTTTTATTATTTTTGTGTTACTTCAGTATTAGTACTATAATTACGCCAAGTTTACGCTTGTATGTATAACCGTTTTTACGATAGAGCTAAATCAAAAATACTTC
Source organism: Coleophora flavipennella (assembly GCA_947284805.1). Lineage (NCBI taxonomy): Eukaryota > Metazoa > Arthropoda > Insecta > Lepidoptera > Coleophoridae > Coleophora > Coleophora flavipennella. The sequence continues at coordinate 10,562,718 of OX369305.1, forward strand.
TAAAGACCTATAAACAACAGGTTTTTTGTAAGAAGACCCCCCCTTATTTTTTTTTTAATTTATTCTAGTTTTTAGTATTTTTTGTTTTAGTGGAAACAGAAATACACATTCTGTGAAATTTTCAACTGTGTATCTTTTACGGTTCATGAAATACAGCCCGCTGACTGACGGACAGTCAGCGGAGGCTTAGTAATAGGGTCCCGTTGGTCACCCGTAGCGTGTACGGAATCCTAAACGTTAGTTAAACTCTAATTGTAACTTTATTCCGTCTTTAAAACGAAACAGTGAGCAGTGTGGTACAGCCCTACTACTTCTAACTCATTCGGGCCGGTCTAAAGCAGCTGTTACGTGTAGGTAAGTACTTCGGGCAGGTAACTCGGAGGGTTAAGTTTTAACTGGCTAATTGTGCTGCTGATTCGATTTGGATCTAAAGAAGCCGTTTACCTTTGTATTCCAAGGAAAGGTTGGCTTTACTGTAACTGTATTTTGGGGGGACTTTTCAGATTCTGCGTTATGATTACGAATACTACTTTCTTTTCTAGCTTTTATTAAACTTAAAATTATATATGTGTGTTTAATTCAAATCTTTAGAGCAACTACGAGGGGTCCAATTAAGTTAAAATTTGGAATGAATCCATATTCCCGGTGAAAATATGTAGATCCTTTTGGTTTTTTGAAGTTGATCTAATGATAAACTTTGGAGGTGGAATCAAGATCCTAGAATCGTCTTTTATTTTTAAATATAATCTTAGGAAATACATCTGTGGGAAATACACATTCTTGTTCACCCATTTTAGGGCAGGCTAAGGCTCATTGGCCATACCACCTTGTCTTCAATATAATATTTTTTCATTAGCATTTGCAGATTTTACGACTTCAGTATAACTTTTCACTCTTCAAGGTCACTATTTCATCACGTTCACATCATATATATATATTGTATATATATATATGAAATGATGCCAGAGGATTCCCAATTGTGAATTAAAAAAAGCTCCAAAAAAATTAATTAATAAAACAGAAACAATTCACATTACTCGTATTTTTTATGTTGCCGGTAGAACTTTAAAACCGGCCAAGTGCGATTCGGGGTCACACAAACAGGGTACCAACAGAACAAGACCTCGCAGTACATACTTTTTTCTAGGTTAATGAGGGTTTACTTATTCTCGATTTTGGAAATTTCATTTTTCCTATAGGAACGGAAGGACTTTAGATTTTTCATAGATTTTCCTGTTATCCATGCATTTAACCTCATGTGCGTTTTATAAAAATTTTAGACCTAGTAGTTTCAGAGATAAGGGGAGGAAATGGTCAATTTTCAACTATTTTTTTAATAGCTTCAAAACTATTTAATCTTAAAATTATTTTAAAAAACCGGCCAAGTGCGAGTCAAACTAGCGTGGAGAGGGTTCCGTACTCTTCCTTTTCCTTAAAATGTTAAGACATATAATGTTATTTTTAGTTTTTTGTAAACTATAAGAAAGGTCCTATACCCCATAATATTTTTAGAGAGTAAAAAACCTGTTAAGTGCGAGTCGAACTCGCGTGGAGAGAGTTCCGTACCATTCCTTTTCCGTAAAAACCTTAGGACATAAAATTTTCTTTTTAGTTTTCCTGTAAACTATAAGAAAGGCCCTATATATGCCATATTATTTTTTGAAAACAAAAAACCTGTCAAGAGCGTGTCAAACTCACGTGGAGAGGGTTCCGTAACATTCCTTTTATTTAAAAATTTTAAGATGTAGAATTTTGCTCTCGTTTTTTTTTTGTAAACTATAAGAAAGGCCCTATATTCTTTATTATATTATATTAGACTCGATATTTTCGGAGATAAGGAGAATACTCAATTTTTGTATATTTCTCTAAATATCTTTTAAACTATGCATTTTGTAATTATAATAAAATATAAAGTAGTATTCTTTGAAATGAGCACTTTTGTCGCGTAAAATTAACCCCCAAAACAAAAATTATTTCGTTTACATACGGAATTTCAGTGATGACATACGGAAATGAGACATGGTTGCCTTCTTATGAGGCTCAAGGTCACCCAAAGGGCAATGGAGCGTGCTATGCTCGGAGCTTCTCTGCGTGACCGAATTAAAATCTTAGAGATCCGTAACGAACTGAAATAATACTCTTTTTTGGTTAATTTCTGTAACATCGCAACGGATCAATAGATTGTTGTGATTTTTTGCAGATAGTTTGGGGGTGGAAAACGATATGAATTATTAATTAGCATATCCTGACTGAGGAGAACCAGAGTAACCGACATAGCTCTCAGAATTGCTAAACTTAAGTGGCAGTGGGCGGGGCACATAGCTCGTAGAACAGATGGCCGTTGGGGCAGTAAAGCTTTCGATTGGCGACCGAGCACCGGAAACGTAGCGTAGGCATTCCACTTGATGGACCGATGACCTGGTGAAGGACGCGGGAAGCCGCTGGATTCGGGCAGCGCAGAACCGGTCGTCGTGGAAATCCTTGTCCAGCAGTGGACGTCCTTCAGATAATATGATGATGATGATGATAACCAACCTCACAAAACATAATTTTCACTAACAGTGATTTGCAGTATCATCCACTAAGTAAGTATATATACACGAGTACCTCTATAGTGTTTCCATTAAAAGTTGTTCCTTTATTTGGGTCAGCAGGGAACGGACGGGAAGGGATAAAAAAATGAAGATGCGGCTTCAAACTTCTCCCTTAAAGTTCGGGATGAATGTTTTTGAAGTATTGGCTTTAATCTTGTGTATTGTGTGGAAGAGAATTTGACAAGAAGATGCAAATAAGCACTGTTTTAATACCTTTAAGGAAGGAGCTACTTTATAATGGCCATGTTAATCATCCCACAGACTCACAGAGTACGATTTCGATTCGACTCGCCTGTTACTTCATAAGGTTGCTTTCGTCGAATTTGTTCGACAGTTATGCCAAAGTACATATTATATTATACTAAAATACACTATGGACACTCCCTGCCGCTCTCTAGATTGCGACCTCACCCCCTCGTCACCCAGATTGATACAGATTGGTTACAGTTTGATTTCGCCGAGATTTTGTTTGCTCCGTCATTTGTTTTTTAAAATGTCATTTCTGGCCCATTGTATGAATTGTCCAGGGTGTGGTTATGCCGACTCCTGTATGGAACCTAAATCATCTCCTGAATCTGAATCTGGTGCCGTGGCGGGGGGCTAGTGTGAAGCGAATGGACTAACCGGCTAAACTTGGCTCGATGCATATCCAATTATTTGGAAATTTTTGATATCGTCTGTCTTGATGGAAGAGATGTTGTATAACTTGTAATCTTGAAACTTTGTTGTATAACGTCAAGATGAGATATAGATAATAATGATTATATCACACTAATACCTAAAATATCTAAAATAAAATACCTAAAATAACCCGTCCCTCGTCATCCCCGGTAGATAGCTGCATTTCAGAGCTGCATTCATCCGGAACGGGAGTCAAAGCTCCTGTTTTAGGTGTTAGTGTGATATCGTTTTTAGGACTGATTAATTTTTATACAGTACTAGCTGTATCCCGCGGCTTCACCCGCGTGGACCACGTTTCTATGACTTTTCGAGGGTGCGCAGTGCGCGAGCCGCAAGCGGCAAACGAGCGTGGTAAAAAGTAGCCTATGTCTTAATCGTGGTCCTAATCTGTCTACCTACCAAATTTCAGCCAAATCCGTTCAGTAGTTTTTGCGGGAAAGCGTAACAGACAGACAGAGTTACTTTCACATTTATAATATTAGTAGGGATTTTTATATTTTCCACTCAAAAATATTAAAGTAAAAGATAAGATAAGATAATTTTGAACAAAAAAAACGAATTCAAATAGGAAAGTAAGGGTCCCCTCGATTTCTCCAGGATGCCATTATCAGATTTATATACGGTCGAATTGAGAAACCTCCTCCTTTTTTTGAAGTCGGTAAAAACGATAAAAACTCTTTCTTGTACACACTAGTTAAAAAAAAACATCAGATTATAAAAAATAAAATACAATTTAATAATAATAATAATGACTTTATAAGACAACAAAAATATAAAGTAGGTACAATTCTTAACTGGATACTTATCGTTAATGTCAGTTAACGATTAGTATCCACGAAACATTGTTTCAAAGATAACGTGTATTAGATGTAGGGTAACTTTACATTCTAATTTATAAACATTACATACATTTTAACTGAACATATTCAATGACCGCTAGTTACTTCTCGTGACGTTACGAACAAATAAAAAATTTTTTCGCATACCGTCATTTTCTGGCACAGTCTTCGCTTCATCCTGAGATAGTAGAATCAAAGCAAGCAGGCTTAAAAATCCCACCGAGAATCTTACCCTCGACTTTCCATTACGGAACCCCTGGTTCCTCCTGCGCCACTGAGATGGTACGTACTTTTTCACAAACCACTCAAATTTGATCCAAAAATAAAAATAAAATCAGTTACGTTACTAAATATTCAAACGAGCAGTCGCCGTGAAAGCTTTCAATCAGCCCTCCCTCTGCGTGGAAACACAAAAAGGAATAACGCATGACGTCACAAAACACGTACCAAATAAGAATTTTTTATCAGTTTTCCGTCCACAGAAGTCTTAATAAAAATGCTAGAAGTGGTAAACCCAAAAGCGCAGTCTAAGATACCGTCATTCAATGGAGACTACTAAACAGGGCAATCGTACGGGGTCAAGGGGCGAGACGGAGATATCAAGCCCAAATTGCCGTAGTAACCGTTCGGGACAATTCAGTCATTTATTCATTCATGTGGCGAAGCAGGAAGACGTAACCAGTGACTAGTAATGCTGGCTTTGACGCAAATACACAGAACGTAACAAAGGTGTAGGTCCCGTTTTTTGTGGCTTCTACTCATTATACTAAACAACTTTTGTTCTATGACTTTGCTGAAATCGCAAAAAAAAGTTGACTTTTTATACAAATTGATCAGCTGATCGACCAATTTTGTGCATTTTTGTACGAAGGATTCTTTTTTTTTTAATTGACTGGGTTCCGTGGGGAAAGAACCCCCAGTTAACGTCTCCTACACCAATTAACCCTATACAGGGTGTAAAGAAATTGTAGGGTAACTTTACATTCTTTACATCATTTTTTTTGCGATTTCAGCAAAGTCGTACAACAAAAGTTGTTCAGTATGATGAGAAGAAGCCCCAGTTAACATGACCTACAGCAAATTTGTTCCACCATGTATAGGCGTTAAGGATATCACTGTATAAATTGTCTCACTGTACCTTAAGTGCCAAAAACTGCACAGTACCAATACCTATAAGCCAATGACGTAAGTTCGAGTGCTAACTCCACGTCTTTTTGACTGTTCAATTGTAAAGGACATAGATCATTTTTATATGGAGACTGGCATAGTGATAACTGACCACTAGTCCAGTGGTTATTTTACAAAAACTTTTATTAATAGCTTTAAGAAACAAACATAAAAATAGAAACACAGTATTTGCACAGAAGTCAAATATTATTAAAAAGAAGGTCAACGTTCCGTCTGCTGGGCTGAGGGTTGTGGGTTCGATTCCCACTCAGATATATATAGGTTTGTTGACTCTGTGGATGGATGTCTCGTATCTATGTATGTATGTATATTTAACTATGTACAATATATGAGTCTGTTTCCCATAGTACAGGGAAGACTTGATTGGGGCCAGATATCGATGTGTGGTTTGTCCGTGAATATTTATTATTGCTCATAGAATCGATGGCCGTTGGGGTAGCAAAGTTCTCGAGTGGCGACCGTGCACCAGAAGACGTAGCATAGACAGGCCTGGATGCGGGCAGTATCATGACCTCCCCTCTTAAAAATAGCTATGTTTTACGAACCGCTGAACATACAGTTTCATAAAATTTACGCTGTATGTTTGTTCGTCCGTGCCTCCGCTTGTCTGCCTGTAATATCTTTGTAAGGCTGTATCTTTTAAACTTTAGGTGGCCGGTTAAAATTTTCACAGAAAATGTGTTACTGTGGCGGATTTTCACAAATAATAGTAAAACAAATATTTAATAATTACAGTTGTGGCGACATCTGCAGTACCCGCCACATACAACTACATAACCTCAACTCAAGACTGAACCATCGATCATACTATATGGAATTACATCTTCATCTCGATGGATGGCATCTAGAACGCGCTATTAGAATTTCTTCAGCGCTAAGCATATATACAAGCACCAACCATACACGGTTGGTCCACGGCCGGACCCCAGGCACACCACCTCGCCTGGCGGAGATATCTCCTATTGTTCTCCTCATGTAGGAACACACCGTTCCTACATTGGTGACCCGACGCAGAACATCGACGCACCTTCAGCCAGCAACACCTTTCCTACATTGGTTCCTACCATACCTACATTGGTGACCCCGACGCTGAACATTGACGCACCTTCGGCAACAACTCCTCAACAGCCCTCCAGCCGGTAAAGCAAGCCAACAGCAGCATAGCAGTCCAATGCGAAGTATACCAGGACCATCGCAGCCGTCATATCGAGCTTCCTGGCCCTGTACTTCACTCCGAAGCCTCATCAGGTTCGCAGCCGTCGACGCAGCATCAAAAACTCCACGGACCTGCAGCTTCACTCTTCAGGCAGCAAGTTGTCGGCAGCTCACGCTGTAGAGCACGCGCTCCACGTAACCTGCTTCCCTTGCACCGTATGCCTGAACCACCTCCTCGTCCCGACTCACCGTGGACTCGAGTAGAGCAACATTGGCCTGGCGTCTCGACTCACCGCAGACGCCGCATCGCGACGCGTATCGTCGCTCCGCCGCACCGCAACATTGGACAGCCAACTCAATATGGATATCGACCTCCGGTCTCGGAGGGGGAGTAATGTGGCGACATCTGCAGTACCCGCCACATACAACTACATAACCTCAACTCAAGACTGAACCATCGATCATACTATATGGAATTACATCTTCATCTCGATAGATGGCATCTAGAACGCGCTATTAGAATTTCTTCAGCGCTAAGCATATATACAAGCACCAACCATACACGGTTGGTCCACGGCCGGACCCCAGGCACACCACCTCGCCTGGCGGACATATCTCCTATTGTTCTCCTCATGTAGGAACACACCGTTCCTACAACAGTGAAGTCTCATACATACAAGAAATATAATTTGTCAACTGGTCAGTTTTGCTGTATCATAAAAACGTGGTACGGAACCGTCAATGTGCAATTGTGTCTCGCACTTAGCCGTACCCAAAGAGTAAAAACGGGACCCTATTACTAAGACTTCAATGTCCGTCCGTCCGTCCGTCTGTCTGTCTGTCTGTCACCAGGCTGTATTTCATGAACCATGATAGCAAGACAGTTGAAATTTTCGCAGATGATGTATTTCTGTTGCCGTTACAAACAACAAAAATTAAAAACAGAATAAAATAAATAGTTAAGGGGCTCCCATACAACAAACGTGTTTTTTTTTTCAGTGAAGAAACTAGCGACATTTAGTACAATGGTACGGAACCTTTTCTGCGCGATTCCGACTCGCACTTTACCATTTTGTTATATTAGGCGTGATGTATTTCACTTCCAGAGTCCCATTCAGATTTCTTTGTTATCTCTATTTGGTTATATGTGTGTAAAATTACTGGAAGGGCGGCTTTGTAGCCTGCACCTGTGTCAAAAGCTTGGGTTGACCTTTTGGACTTTCAGAGAGCCTTTTTGTCGTGTTTTATCCTGAGGTTGTATCAGTATTTTCAATATTTCCAATCGTTTTCATATTTACGAAGCGAACCCGTGCTATTTTACAGCATTATTATCTTATTTTTATTATTTTTAGTATGGACATCGAGGGTGCGCGTTGGGCCAGCCGCGCGCGATCGATGTTGCGCAATGTGCGAGAATGTGTGCGTTGAATGTTCAAACCTAGCTTCCCTCCAAAACAACTTATTTAAGTGTACAAAAGCTCAAATGAAAGAGCTCGTTCCAGTGAGTGTTCTTAGACGACAACGAACAGCGTAATTCAATTAGAACCGGAGATATTGAGAAAGAAAGCTATGAAAATCGCGTTTGGGTATTAATTGACAATGGCGAAATTTTGGTGATTTTCAATGCTTGATGACAAATCTGTGTATCAATAACTTTAAAAAAAGTAAGCAAATCAGTTTGATAGAACTTCGGGACCGACTCAAATTTTTTTTTTATTTTTTTTTATTTATTTGAGGAGGGCGAACGTTAGGTGACTTTCAATGTATAATAACAAATCTATTTAAATAGATTTTTTGTGATTGTGGATAGACATTGACTTTTTATAATATATTGTATTAAACTACTAAAAAATCTAAGTTTAGTACCTTTCATTTTTGTTAAACTATGCAAATCGGTGCGATAGAATGGACGAACGTACTCAGATTAGATTTAATATTTTTTTTATTATATTGAGGAGAGCGAAAGTTAGGTAACTTCCAATGCTTGATGAAAAATATGTGCATCAACACCTTTCATTTATAAAAAAAAACAAATCGGTTGGATAGAACGGCCGGATGGACTCGCATTACCTATATTTCATCAATTCTTTTAATCCTTACTTCCTAACTATAATATTATAAATGTGAAAATGTGTTTGTTACCTTTTCACGCTTCAGCACCTTGACAAGTCTTGATAAAATTTGGTGTGCAGGTAGCTTGTATCATTGAGGACAAATGCTACTTTCTATTCCGTGAAAATAGTAACGTCCAATGGAATTCCTGAGGGAACTGAAAAACTATCCTTTTTTGATTAATTTCTTTAACATCTCAACGTAACAATAGATTGTTGTGACTTTTGGCACAAAGATGGTTGAGGGGGTGGGAAATGACATAATTTACTTATTAACATATCCTGACGTAGTTCCCGATGGATCTGGGGAAAACTCATTTCTACGATCGCACACGTCGGCGTCGCAACGAAGCAACAGATTAAAGTGATTTTGTTTATAAAACTATTTGAGGGGGTGGGAAGTGACATCCTTTCATTCCGGCATCGTACTATGTTCTTTTTTTTAAATCCATAATTGATAAGCCCTTGGCATCATCTCACCTGATGGTAAGTGACGATGATGCTGAAGATGGAAGCGGGCTAACCAAGACTCCCCAACACAATGGGGATCTAGCTATCTTATCTTCAAGCCGGAACACATCAATACGGTTTACACTGATGTTTGGGGGCAAGACTTAGATAATACTATTCAGTATTAGTGCCTCTATTTTTTTAACAAAATAGAGGCAGTTTTTATTATCCACTGTTTTTGCCTTTCTTTAAAGTTTACAAAATAACGCATTGCAAACCAGAGCGCCCATTTTGAAAATGCCCCCGATTTGTAACTGAATCCGACCCTGTCCCAAGTTACTCGAAATAATCTCTAGCATTTTCCCTTCGAACCTTCCGCCGTCCAACTTCCTTTTATAAATGACCCCCATGTCATTGTTCACCACACCACCTTGGATTAACTGAACGTTGTCCTATCGAGTTTATACGAGTATATATGTGATCCTATCAAAACCTTACTTAACTGCCAAAGGTAGATAAAACCCACCTAAGTATACAGACAACGTAAACGACACTATCACTGATAAGGCTCACCGAAAATGATTTAGCTTTAAACGCTAGAAAAACAAGGATATTCACTTTGCTTTGGAGTTCTTTGCGTTGAATAAATTAGAATGTGTACAGTACTAGTAATGTTCGTTTGCTGAATTAGCTACAGCTTTGACGGCTGCCGACAAAGAGGCCGTCAAAGAAGCCGCCCTCAGTTCAATCGCGGCGCCGACAATGTTCCACTTTAATAAAAAAATAAAGTCTCAGATTTCCTTTCTTCAATATTTAAGTAGGTATTTTTCCTGTATATACCATAGCGCTGGAAAACCCGTATAGTACGAAATAAAAATTGTATGTAACACTAACACAACAAGAAAGTAACAAGTTCGAGTAACTAGAAGTAGGCCAGCTACACTTTTGTATCCAAGTGAAGTTTTAAAGGCAGCTCTCCCAAGTCAGAGACGTCGCGATTCGCGATGTTGCAAGGCTCTAGTAAACATGTATTTATCTGGCGACTTACATTTGGGCGTGCGAAAACTGTGAACTTGGATCATTGTAACTCATATTATAAATGTGAAAATGTTTTGGATTTTTGAAGTATAACTTCTTTACGCACGCTTGACTTGGGCAGTAAGCTGGTGAAAGCGTGACGAGATCGTTACGGAAGTTGAGAGGGAGATATAAGTTAGTGAAGATAGAAAAGACAGATTTACGTTTCGTATATTAATGTAGGAGCAAGAGAGAGAAGTGCGAGCGCACATTTTCTTTCTCTCTTCCTCTCATTTGCGAGTTTGCTAGCTTTACGCGAACGGTGATTTTTTTGTTTTATTTGTTACCTTTTCACCCTCTAAAACATCAACCAATTTTGAAGAAATTTGGGATGCAGATAGCCTGTGTCATGGGGAAGGAAAGTCACCACACCACCAAAGTTCAATAAAGTTTCTGAGGGAACTGGAAAAAATCCTCTTTTTTTGGTTGATTTCCTTAACATAGCAACGGAGCAACGTGTTATTATGATTTTTACACAGATGTTTGAGGGTGTCGGAAATGACATAGACTACTAATTAGCATAACCCGAGATAGTTCCAGAACGGTCTGGCGACAATTCATTTCCAGGCTCGCGCACGTTGGCATCGCAACAAGGGAGCAAGGGATGGACGTGATTTCGTGCAAATAAATAGGGGGGTGGGAAGTGACACAGACTGCTAATCAGAATAGATCAATATAGTTCCTGAGGGATCTGGAGTAAACTGCTGTCTACATACAACTTAAATTGATTTATACTTATTGACTACATTATAAACGTTATCACAGGTACATATAATGACAAAAGTGCGAAAATCAAATTATTATCGTCGCTAAACGAGTCTGCATCGAACGCCATTTCTGCAGTCAAATTGCATAGGATTGAAAAATATGACAGGCATATTTTTTTTTTGTTAAAAGATTTGAGTGCGTTCGACTACATATCACCAGATGCTAAGTGACGACGTAGTCGAGGAAGGTACACGCAAACTCAAATAATGCTCCCTTACGCCTTGAAGATCCTCAAATTATAGGATTCGGGAAATACAGACGCCAGGCAAGGAATTCCACTCCATCGCTGTCCGCATAATAAATGAGGAAGCGTAACGCTTCGTGCGTATACTCGTATGCTGAATATCAACAATTTCATTTATTTTGTTTTGCTTATGGGCCTAGAAACTACATCTTCCTGCAGTTTATAATACGGACGATTTGGATATCGAAAGGGAGAGAAGGGCTCTATCAGTGCGGTGTAACATGATCACACGCAGATTTGGCAGGTGTAGCGATGAGGTTAAATTGACTCTGTTCAATTCTTACTGTCAGTGTCTCTACACCTGCCAACTCTGGGTAAACTACACGCGAAGGTCGTTCGGCACCATGAGAGTGCAGTACAATGATGCGTTCCGCACTCTCATGAGGTTGCCACGGTTCTGCAGCGCGTCGAGCATGTTCGCTGAAGCCCGTGTGCCCGATTTTTTCAGTATCCAGAGAGCACGTATTGCCTCCTTTTGGGAAAGACTTCTTAGGTCTAATAATACCATCTTGAGATCGATCTACGACGGGATGGAGGGCCCAATATTTCTACATTGGCTTAATGTGCATCGGGGCGACAACAGGAAATGACTGTCTGACAGGTGTCTTATCGTATTTCTTTGTATATTTTGTGTGTGATATGGATTTTTACCTGTGAATAAATGATTTATTATATTATTATTATTATATATTATAATTAATGTAGGGAACATAGGAAACCAAATACAGACCCCCATCTATATCCTATACCAGGAATCCCAGCGCTATGGGCTATAAATGGAAAATATATTATATTTTTTATTTACTAGCTTTTGCCTGTGACTTCGCCCGCGTGGACATCGTTTTTATGACTGTCTAAGTGTGAGTGGTGCGCGAGCCGCAAGGCGTGAGCGGACATGAGTTTTTTCCAGATCCCTTTCCCAGATCTGGCTATTCTGATTAGCAGTCTATGTCGCTTCCCACCCCCTCAACCTATTCTATAAAAAAAAAAACATTTCGATCATGACGACGACGTGCGCGAGCGTGGAAATGAGTTTTCCCCAGATCCCTCAGTAACTATGCCACGATATGCTAATTATTAATTTATTACGTTTCCACCCCCAAACTATCTCTCTGCAAAAAATCACAACAATCTATTGATCCGGTGCCACGTTACAGAAATTAACCAAAAAGAGTATTTTTTCAGTTCCCTCTGGAACTACCTCGAAATATGCTATTTTCTCGGGATAAAAAGTATTAGTCCTTCCCCGTGACACAGGCTACCTGCATACTAAATTTCATCAATGTTAGTTAAGGTGTTGAAGTTTGAAAAGGTAATAAACAAACAAAAAAACACATTTTCACATTTATAATATTGGTAAGGATTGTACTTTCCAATTAAAACAAATTAAGAATTTAACTTTGTAAATGTACTTAAAAACATTTTTTTAACTAAGTAGAACTGCATTTACCGATTCAATTCCCGGCTCAAACAGGCTATTTTCCGAAAAATCTTTAAACGCAGTTATCCTTTTAATTAAAAAAACTTTCTTGATTAAAATTTTTAAATATCAATATTTAAAATATTATGCTCACAGCGGCCTATAGCGCTCGGAGATAAAAGATCGGCCGAAGTTCCTAGTGTACGCTGGCACCCAGTTTCACCGGAAGGCGTTTCCCGCCGAACATTAATCACGGGGGAAACAATGCCACATTGTTGCGAATATCTCGAGAGGTGTGCTAGCTAATGTTGATTTCTAAAGCCACCATGTAGCGTCGAGCCTCTCCATAGCGTCTATACATGTATAGCCTGTATATGACGTAACGTGAAGAAACAGGCCTGTAAATAGCGACTTCGTTTGCTCCCATTTTCCCAAAGAAACCCTTGGTTGATTTATATTAGGTGAAAATCGTTTGGGAACCAAAAGGTTGATCAACTGATCGTGGTTACAATAGGACTTTTGTCTAATAGTAGTTTAATGCACTATGACGCACAAGAAAGCTGTAGAAGCTGTAAACAGAATGCTCCAGGACATCTGGAGGGAGAATCATGCGAGATATGATCACAGTTCTCTTTAGCGGTCCAATAAGCCAGATGTTGCGATTGGAGACGCGGGACACCAGGGCCGATAAGGTGAACGCCTGCCTTAGGCGCTTTACATATTGTCGGGAGTTCACGCTGAAGAGTTTTAAAACATACTCTTCAAAATCGAAAAGGTCTAATCACTGAACACCAGTGGACTTGTACAACTACCACAAACGCTGTGTAAATTTGTATCGTTTTATTTAATAATGGTGTCGATTCGGTGTGACACGATTTATCTTATTTGACAGGACTAAACTAAATGTAAGCATTCTATCCTTGTCTTTTCGATACAGAAAGTAAAAGACAGAATGCGTAAATTTAGTTTAATCCTGTCAAATAAGTGAAGTCGTGTTACACCGAATCGACACCATTGTATTTTCAAACCGTCACAGCTTCGGTCAGAAAGTTGTCATTTTTAAGATTAAATTTTCTTGACAGATTTATTATATTTATTAAGTATCAATTATCTTTTATCATTTCATATATTATATTGACATATTATGAAATACGTCACTTAAGTGACTATAATATGTTTTACTCATTCATTTAATGATAATCTTAAAAACCTCTAGGGTACATACTTCCTGAAGTCCTAGAAGACTAAAATTTAGAATGTAGGCTAAAAATTTCATATTTACAACGAAAAAGTTAGGAAATTGTAAAAACCTCCGTTTAACCCCCCCCCCCCCCCCCCCCCTCGTATAAGGGGCATATTTGTATGCAAAGAAATATGTTTCGTCGTATTTTAGAACCGTCATAGCTCCCGTCCGGATAATGCTACAAAGCTGAAATTTTCAGGGTAATAAAAAAAATTACAAACTGGACGCTTTAAGTTCCCGCCAGATTTCTGTGCATAACTCGCTCCATCGCCCTTTGGGTGACCTTGAGCCTTCTTATAAGAATCACATAGTAAGCGACCATGTCTCAGCTCCTTAGTCATCACTGGCATCACTTAATCACTGGCATACATTAATCCTGAGACACAGTATTTAGAACGAAAAGATATTGTGAATTTAGAACGAAAAGATATTGTGAATCTTCCTGAATGCTGCCCAGCCGAGTTGGATTCGACGATTGATCTCTTTCTGGAAGTTTTCTATCTATACAATTGTAAAAAATACCACCTAAAACTGATTTGATTTTTTTTATCCACAATTGGTATGCCCTTGGCATCACCTCTCCTCATGGTAAGTGACGATGATGCCGAAGATGGAAGCGGGCTTACCAAAATTCCCAAACACAATGGGGAACTAGCTATCTTATCTTCAAGCCGGAACATATCAATATTGTTAGCATTGATATTTGGAGGCAAGACTTAGATAAGATGGTACCAACCAACCAAAACGAGTCTTACAAAGTTGACCCCGCCGGAAATCGAACCCGCGACCTCCTGGTGTGAAGCGAATGGACTAACCATTACGCCACGGACTAAAATGGTTAACGTAACACTTGTCAAATTGTACCCATAACATTTTTTAAAGCTTTTCAAAAACCATGTTCTACTCGTATATAATAAATCCTATAAAATATCCCTAGAAAATGTTAAGCAGTTTATTGTTATCTTTGTCACAATGTTGTCCAAGCCGTGTACTAAACTCCACACTCAAAAGGCATTAGTTTGTATCTTACGATCACGGAAAACAGTCGACTGAAATACAGAGTGTTCAGATTTACTCCACACAGTATTGTCAACGAATTATTCTACTACTCCCCGCGAAATCGGTCCATCAAATTTGTTTCATAATACACTGCTCAGTCAACAAGATTTTTTTTTATAAATGTGTGCAGTACAGGAGGTAGAAACTATCAAGATGGGCAAGTGCTATATTTAAGAGTACCTTCTCAGTTTTTATAAACATGGGTTCTACTATAATTATCTGTGCCATTTTTCTATGACAATGTATAAACTCAATTTTGAATGTCCATGCGTCTTTATAAAAATCACTGAAAAATAAATTAGTTTATAATAATTGAGAGGGTAAATATATCACTTGCTCATTTTGAAAGTTTGTACCCTACACATGTCCTAAGTATTTTGTTAGCTATTCAAAATACCATATTTTATATCAAAATACCAAAAATATCCCTAGGCAAAGTTAATGTGTGTATTTAAAAATTTAAACAAGATTATCTTTTCAAATGTAGATGGTGAAGATGTTCCGGACGTCAGCCTGCACGAGATTAGAATGGCTCTCAAACAGCTCAAGAACAAGGCACCGGGTGATGATGGAATTGAGGCTGAACTTCTGAAAGCAGGTGGATCACCGGTACTAACAGCTCTTCAGCAGTTATTTAATTCAGTTATACTCGAGGGACAAACGCCTAAGGCATGGTACAGAAGTGTGGTTGTGCTTTTCTTCAAAAAGGGTGAAAACACCCTGCTGAAAAACTACAGACCCATCTCACTTCTGAGCCATGTCCACAAGCTGTTTTCGAGAGTCATTACGAATTGTCTAGCACGCAGTTTTGATGACTTCCAGCCTCCTGAACAAGCCGGTTTCCGAAAAATCTTTAGTACCATAGACCACATACATACGCTGCGGCAGATTATACAGAAGACCGAAAAGTACAATCAGCCACTATGCTTTGCGTTTGTGGACTATGAGAAAGCCTTTAATTCAGTCGAAACCTGGACTGTGCTACAGTCTCTCCAACGGTGCCAAATTGACCATCGATACATCGAGGTGTTTAAGGGTCTGTATGAAAACACCATGTCGGTTCGCCTCCAGGATCAGAACTCGAAACCTATCCAGTTGCAGCGAGAGGTGAAATAGGGCGACGTCATATCTCCGAAACTGTTCACCGCCGCCCTGGAAGATGTTTTTAAGCTTCTGGACTGGGGTGGACTCGGCATCAATATCAACGGCGAGTATATTACCCACCTCCGATTCGCTGACGATATCGCGGTCATGGCTGAGACTATGGAAGATCTAAGCACAATGCTCGATGGCCTCAATAACGTCTCTAAACAAGTGGGTCTTAAAATGAACATGGACAAGACGAAAATAATGTTAAATGTCCGTGTCGCACCCACCCCTCTAAAGGTTGGAGACTCTACACTGCAAGTTGTTGACGAATATGTATACCTGGGACAAACAGTCCAGGTCCAACTTTAAGAAAGAGGTCAATCGACGAATCCAACTCGGCTGGGCAGCGTTCGGGAAGCTTCGAAATATCTTCACGTCCCAAATACCGCAGTGTCTCAAGACTAAGGTCTTTGACCAGTGTGTGTTGCCAGTGATGACTTACGGAACTGAGACATGGTCGCTTACTATGGGCCTCATCAAGGTCACCCAAAGGGCAATGGAGCGTGCTATGCTCGGAGTATCTCTGCGTGATCGAATCAGAAACGAGGAGATCCGCAGGAGAACTAAAGTAACCGACATTGCTCACAGAATCGCTAAACTGAAGTGGCAGTGGGCAGGGCACATAGCTCGTAGATCAGATAGCCGATGGGGCAGTAAAGTTCTCGAGTGGCGTCCGCGCACCGGAAAACGTAGCGTAGACGTTGGACCGACGACCTGGTGAAGATCGTCGTGGAAATCCTTGGAGGAGGCCTTTTCCAGCAGTGGACGATTTTCGGCTGATATGATGATGATGATGATACCTGTCCAGGTCTTATTCTATAGTTAACTGTCATTGACATCACCTGAACTAAAGTATAGTATCGGTTCAGTGTGATTGCTCTCATATAAGCCTGTCTGTCCTTTGTGTAAAAGGAGCCTTATTTTTTAGAAAATAGCTGTAGAACGTAGTGGAATTAACTTGTTCACAACATGAGGACGTAAATACGTCTGTTTTATGGGCTTGGCAAGTCATGGACCCGAGTCGTTATGGGATCTGCAATAAGGGTGGTTTTATATTCAATTGGTAACGTCAGCTGTAACGCGGTACAAATTATTGGTATGTAAAGAAAGAGAGGATTTTTATTACTCGACTAGAAGCAAGTAAAAGGTACTGTTTTTTCGTACACAGATGTACCAGCCGGGTAAACTTGAGTCCAATATTAAGTATAACGAACTCACACACACGGTTACACTTGTTCATGTAACACAATTTAATTTGAGTAAGTTATAAGCAAAAGTTTTTTGCGTATATAACTGTTATATTGTTCACAGCATGTTCCGTGAAAATCTGTAAAGGCCTATCGTAAAAATTTGTACTGTTTTTAAAATTACATTAATTTAAGGATTTTAATTTTCCTGATTATTTTTTTTTTCATTCCTACAGGCAGTAATTATTCATGCAAATCTAGGGACGTAAATTTAAAAAAACAGTTGGGGAACTGAAAAAAAAGGAGCTGTAGCGGACTACGCTATTTTCACGTGATAAAAAGTAGCCTATGTCACTTCGAACTTCACTAACTATCAGTGCAAAAAATTACGTTGATCCGCTGATCCGTTGGGATATGAAACAAGGACAAACAAACTAATAACAGGCCAACAAATTTTCTCATTTTTAGTGTAAAATTTTTTTTAAGATAGAATTTGCCACCTTAAATCTGCTGTTTTAACTTTTTATAATTTTGATATAGCACAATCAAGATGAATCCAACGAAACGTCTTAAGCAGCTACTGAGCATGCTAAAGAAATATACATACATACAAACATACATACACTCGAAAAACCGCCTCCGTAGCTCAGAGGCAAAGTTCACTGGCTTTACACAGGAGGTCACGGGTTCGATTCCCGACGGGGTCAATTGTAAGACTCGGTTTTGGGTTGGTGGTAGGGCATTTTCTAAGTCCGCCTGGCTTGCTACCACCATCTTATCTAAGTCTTGCCGCCAAATATCAATGTTGATATCATTGGTGTGTTCCGGCATGAAGATAAGATAGCCAGTTCCCCATTGCGTTGGGGAATCTTGGTAAGCCCGCTTCCATCTTCGGCAACATCGTCACTTACCACCAGGTGAGATGTTGTCAAGGGCTTTCCAATTGTGAATAAAAAAAATAAAAAAAAACAACTATTTGACCGGTTTTGTACCCGACTGCGCGACCGACCCGACTTACGCTTGGGGTTCTGACCTGAATGAAAGAAAAACATTTTTAAATGTAAGTGTCGGTGATATTTTTAGGATTCCGTGTCCGAAAGTATATTAGATGTAGAACGAAACCCTAGGTGCATGAGTCTGACTCAAACTTGGCCGGTTTTAATATCGTTATTAATGTTATAAATGTGTTTGTTTCTTTGTTTGTTAGACACCTCTTCATGCTTTAACGCCTTAACCAATCTTGACAAAATTATGCATGCATGAGGCCTGTAGAAGGACATACCTATGTTATATTTTATTCCAATTCCTTAAGTGTTTTCCGAGGAATAGCTAAATAATAGATGTTGTATGAGGACAATATACAAAGACAGTCCGCAGTTGATATAAGTCATGCTAAGTAGATATTACGGAAAAAGACTCAGAATATTTAAAGGGTTAGGATGAAATAACTAGAAAGCAGACAGTAATGCAAATTACACGGGCTTTGACGTTTGATAAGAAAAAAAAGATTGTAAAGAAGCAATGAAAACATCCAAAACGTTTTTATTAATACTGTGAATTGCCGGTAGATGGCGCTGAGTTACACAAAGCTATAGTTAACAAAGCTATTGCACAGCTTTTTTTTACTACAATTGGTAAGCCCTTGACATCATCTCACCTGGTGGTAAGTGACGATGATGCCGAAGATGCAAGCGGGCTCACCAAGATTTTCCAACGCAATGGGGAACTGGTTATCTTATCTACAAGCAGGACACATCAATTCTGGTAACATTGATTCTTGGCGGCAAGACTTATGTAAGATGGTGGTAGCTAGCCAGGCGGGCCAGGCGGGCCAGGCGGGCCTAGAAAATGCCCTACCACCAAGCAAATCGAGTCATACAAAATTGTACTCCGCCGGGAATCGAACCCGTGACCTCCTAATGTGAAGCTAATGGACGTTACTATCACGCCATGGAGGCGGTAAATAAGTTAAAGTGTAAAGTAAAGGGCAAAGAAAAACTTATGAACCCCCTTGCCCGTCCTCGAGTTTAGGCACAAAAACAATATAATATACGCGGGCGGAGCCGTGTGCCAAAGCTATTATCTATAATATAATAAAACTGTAACGGGGCCGTGTCTGTACATGAAATATTTTTGGAAAATAATAACTGTGGTGGACATTACTAACGATACAGAGGCCAAAACAACAACTTTTGGAATTTTTGTCTGTCTGTCTGTCTGTCTGTCTGTCTGTATGTTCGCGCATCACGCAAAAACTACCGGGCCGATTATGATGAAATTTTGTGTGGTGGTTCCTTATAGCCCGGGTTAACATATAGGATACTTTTTATCCCAGAAAATTCAAGAGTTCCCGTGGGAAAATCAAAAGTATTCATTTATAGAATGGCTCATAACGCAAATGTGGCTTGACCTATTACAATCAAATTTTACACGTTGATACCCTTATCGCGAACTAAAACTGGAACATTGTGAATCCCAAAAAAATTAGAGTTCCTACAGGAATGCAAAAAATTGTATCTTTAGAATGACTCAACGTAGCAATATGAAACCTTTACATTGGGATGGGGTGTTTTGACCATCATTATAAAGTCGGGTATTCTTTATCCCGGAAAACTAAAGAGGTCCCGTGGGAAATTATCTATCGATACTTACAATAATAACAATAGAGTACTTTTTTCTATATATTAGCTACACATACCAAACATTATAATCATAGTAGCAGAATGTCAATAGATGGCACTGCAGGGATAATAAAACGCGTTTAAGTTGTATTAAAACATTAAAATATTATTTAATTTTTTTGAGTGGATTTCTTTTATGTATTTTTCAGCATACGCTACTTTAAACTCTGGAACTATGGTACGTAGCGATGTGTTTCATAGACGAACAGAGAGGTATATTTTTACAGATTCCAATCGTGTAAAAAAATAAAAACACATAAATCGAGTTTAACCAGAGATTTGTTACCATAGATGGGTTATGCACTAACAAACAACATTTGAAAATCGAAGCCATTTACACACACAATGTTATAGAGAGTTCCCTTCTATTACACTGAAGAAAGAAAAGAGATGCCAATTGGCATCTTTTTTTTGCTTCACTTTTTAGACGCATGTAACCTATCTACCTCCCCTTATATATAGCAAATCTCTGAGTTTAACATCTTTTAACAGGAGGCACAGATATGGGAACTCTTCTGACGGCGACTATTTGCGTGTGGCAGTTGCTTCCCGCCTGCAATATCAATATCTGTGAACCTCATCAATGTATTTGCGGGTCCACGGTGGAGGCAATTGGCCATCACTTACTGAGTTGCAGTCGTGTTTGTGAAGATTCTCACGTCACCAATTCCTTAATGACCTCACTCGGAGGGCACTGGTCTCGGCCAGATGGAATATTCCATCTTTGATGCAGCCGCCGGCCGGACTTTAGTCGATCTGATGGCAAAAGGCTGGAGGGTTTAAACAGGTGCTATGGCAGAGAGGAACGTGTCTGCTTTGGGAAGCCACTTTTTCTGCCTCACTGTACGGTACTGCTGCTCAATTTTCGGCGAGAAAGAAGCATAATAAGTACTCGGTCTTGGAGGCAAATTACTGCTTTGTGCCGCTGGTCTGTGAGACAACCGGCTGCTGAACCCTCAGAGGCCTTTGCCTTCACAAAGGAGATTGGCCTTCGCCTTCGAGAGAGATGTGACGTGAGGTCCTACCTGCTGCTAAGGTTGTCTATTGCCATCCAGCGCGGCAACGAGAAGTGCGTCATGGGCTCCTTTGGAGCTGATACGACTCGAGTATTTGACCCACATTAATATTGTTAGGAAATTTTATTACTAGATTGATACCTATAATGATTTGAATTCGTTTTTTGTTAATATAGGTATATATGTTATTTTATCATATCAGTTTATATACGTCCCCACCAAGGGGCTCAACCTGCCCTGAGTTAGGGCGATCTGGCCTTAGACGATCACGCGGGCCCATTGCGGGTTGATTGACTTCACACTAAGCTTCGAATTTCTTCGAAGGCGTGTGCAGGTTTCCTCACGATGTTTTTCTCACCGTAAGAGCGTCGGATAAACGTACATACCAGTATGAAATCGATATTCGTATAGATATTGATAAGTGGCAGGATTCGAACCACGGCCTTCCGGACAGGAGGTAGTGGCCCTAACCGTTTTGCCACTGACGCTCTATATTTTATTTAACATTAGAAATCCTTACTTATAATATTATAAATGTGAAAATGTGTTTGTTTGTTTGTTACCTATTCACACTTCAACACCTCTATCAATCTTGATGAAATTTGGCATGCAGGTAGCCTGTATCACTGGGAATGAAATAGTCAACCTTTTATCTGTGGAAATTATCATAGCCCGATGCAGTTCCTGAGAAAACTAAAACAATACTCTTTGTTCGTTTTATATAAAATCGTAACGAAAAAATAGATTGGTGTGATTTTTAGCACAGAGATGAGGTGGAAAATGATATAATTTACTAATAAGTATATCCTGACATAGTTCCCGAGGGATCTGGGGACAACTGTTTTCTACGCTCGCGCACGTCGGTGGCGTCGCAACGGAGCAACGGATTAAAGTGATTTTTTGTATAGAATTTGTTGAGGGGGTGGAAAGTGACAAAGACTGCTAATCTGAATAGCCCGATACAGTTCCTGAGGTACCTGGAGAAAACTCATGTCCACGCTTGCGAGCTGATTGCGGCTCGCGCACCACTCACCCTCAAAAAGAGTCATAAAAGCTATGTCCACGTGGGCGAAGCCGCGGGCAAAAGCTAGTCATAAATAAATCTTGTGGAATACCTATTTGTTATTGTATGTAAAATATATATAATATCTTAATATATATAAATCTCGTGTCTTAATATATATAAATCTCGTGTCACAATGTTTGTCCTCAATGGACTCCTAAACCACTTAACCGATTATAATAAAATTCGCACACCATGTGCAGTTCGATCCAACTTGAGAGATAGGATATGGTAGGGTAGGGTAGTGTAGGGTAGGGTAGGGTAGTGTAGTGTAGGGTAGTGTAGAGTAGTGTAAGGTAGGGTAGTGTAGTGTATGTAAGGTAGGGTAGGGTAGTGTAGGGTAGGGTAGTGTAGTGTAGTGTAGTGTAGGGTAGGGTAGTGTAGTGTAGTGTATGTAGGGTAGGGTAGGGTAGTGTAGGGTAGGGTAGTGTAGTGTAGTGTAGGGTAGGGCAGGGCAGTGTAATGTAAGGCGGTACGAAGTTCGCCGGGACAGCTAGTATATCTATATAAAGTAATAAACGTAGGTGTAAACTTCAATTCTAGCACTCCAATTTGACATCTCTCGAGGGATACTTTTTTTAAAGAAGCGACCATTATTCACTCCCTGTATTTCATTCATTAGGTATGCAGTAAGAACGATCACAGCCCTATCATAGCCACTTCATGAGGTCGTTGGCACTTGCCATACTTATACAAACTGCTGTGTGAACTTACTTTCAAATCGCTTAGCTGTGGCCTAACGCCAAACACAGACATTATCCCTGTCAACGCGACACTAGAAAACTAGAGCCAACAAAACACACACCAGTCCAACTAAACCGGTTACATCCGCCCGCGGTTGGTGTTTAGCACCTCGTTCCGGGGTTGCCACCGGTTTTGCAGAGCGGCTACCGGTTATGAACGAGCCGCGTGCTCAAGTCGCGTGTGTTTGCAAATTTAAATCGCACAGTTTTGCGCGATCTGAAATTCAATGTGGAGTTAGCGTGGGAATATGCAATGTGGTGTCTATTAGTACGAGCATGTGTTTGCTCCTGGTCTTACAAAGATTCAGGTGCAATGCGTAGATCTGTAGTTTTATTTATCACTCTTGAAACTTTATGCTTTTGTGTACATACACACATCGACTTTCGTAAGTAGTAGATAGAAGATTTACTAACAAATACTAAAACTCGAAGGTTGTGTGTGAAATCGACCAACCCGCACTTGGCCCACTTGGTCGACTAAGGCCCGATCGCCCTAATTCAGGGTAGGCTCAAGCCCCTCGGTGGGGACGTATATGAGCTGTTATGACTAAAAATTCAAAAACCGAAAATTAAGAGGGATAGTTCTCATTTTAAATGTTTTTTTTGCTCTATCAGATTTCTATTTATTTATTATTTTATTTACTACTTACAACAAAGTGCATTTTAGTGCAAATAAATTAGAATTCCTTAGTAGTAAGACCCTACCTTCCACGCTAGAATTCCCTGTGTTGTGGTAGGTAGTCTCTTTTGTCCCTTATAAAATAAAAAAAATAAAAAGTAGTCGGTAGCTTGCTTTAAATGATGTATATAGTACACTTGTTTTTTTAAGAAATTCATCTTAATTTATTTTTATTTAAAAGTAAGGAAGTTAAAAATTTGAGACAGCAGAGGTAACTAAGTTAGTTAAAAGAGTAGGTTGGTGATCTGGTGTGTTTATGGGTAGATGTGTATTGTATGTATAGGTAGGTGAGTGTCTGTGTGTGTGTACTCATATTTGAGTAGAGTTATCAATTCAAAATGCCATCATTGAATACTTTTTCTGTAGAATTGTAATTTTATTTCAGCAACCACTATTCAATCTTTTTGTTGCACTGTTTTCTTGTGAGATGCATATTCTTAAGTAATTTTCAACAACACTATACAAGAATGGTCCTCTTTTTGCAAATTGTCTTTCTATTTTTGGCACAGCATGTTTCGGCTTGAGTTTCTATAGCTGTCTACGGTGTAATTGTTTGCTAGGAAGACGATAGGGTTTACGGAAAACCACTGTGCCCTTTCCACTTTTATTATGTTTGTCTTTCAAGCTGCTCCCCAAGTGGTTGCACAGTAGGAAAGTTTGGATTGACACAATGCCTGGTCCATAAGTTTTAGGATGTGGGCCAGTGTTGAGGAAACGTAGTCGCTTACATATGTACATACATCTTCTAATCTGACCAGATAGGACTTATATGTGCTTAGACCATCTAAGATGCTCATCTATACAGTAGAGACTCCTAAATATTTATATGCTTAACCTGTTGTAGGGATGTACAAGGGGTACAAGTTGCTTTGCTGTCTTGACACAGGTGTAGTTTAATATTTAATCGGGTTTTAGGTGCAGGTGGTTTGGTAATGATAAAGGCCATATACTTTGTTTTATTTGCATTAAGGGTCAATAGATTATGTTCCAGGCATTTTCTCATTTGTCGCATTCCAATGTCTGCAACAGAGGACACAACATCCCAAGAAGAAGCATGAAAGATTATTGCTGTATCATCAGCAAAAGTAAATATAATATAGATATAAATATAATATTGTGTAATTTTAATGTGCATATGTTGTTAATGTACGTTAGAAACAGTGTTGGCTCTAACACGCTTCCTTGGGGTACGCCAGAATTAACATTAGATAGGTCACTTAACCTATTTCTAACTTTATCCTTTGTTTTTGGTTGGATAGATAGGACTCACACCACTTTAACGCGTCGCCTCGAATTCAAAGTGTTTTTAAGGAGGATTGGACGGAATGCAGTATAAAAGGCCTTTGACAGGTCTAAAAGGAAATTGAGACATTTATCTGCCGTAGCTTGCTTACTACAAAGTTAGATAGGTCAGATACTGCATCCTCTGTGGACCGCGAATTACGAAAGCCATACTGATTACTTGTAGTATTTTTTCCTGTTCTAAGTTATTTAAGAGTCTTTTTCTAACTACTTTTTCTATTATTTTAGAAAATGAACTAAGAAGCGACATTGGTCTGTAATTTTCTAGGTGTTGTCGATCGCCAGCTTTGTGAATTGGACTAATATTAGCAGTTTTTAAAGACAAAGGCATAACACCGGTCGACATACTGTGATTGCACAATAACGTTATAGGGGTAGATTGTATTTGGCTACATCGCTTAAGGATTTGATTTGATAAATTATTCCAACCGGGGGCCGAGTTAGGTTTTAAGTTGCTAATTATTCTTAAAATCTCGTGGGTATCTGTTGGTAAAAGAAAAAAGGAGTTTACTGGGTATATAGTGCTTTGGTCACTATTGAAGATTTTGCTAAGTAATTCATTGTCAGTTATATTGAATCGAGTGAAAATATCTTTTGCAAGATTTTCGGCGACGATGGTAAAATATTTGTTTACAGTATTCAAATCGTCAGTTTCATTGGTCCCTATTTATAACAGATCAGAACTTTGCGTTTTTTCCGTCTCCGTGTTTGCACTAATAAATCCGAACTAAATGAGAAAACAAGCATTTTTCTGTCGCTCGCGTCGATTTCCTTTGTCTGAAAGAAATACTTGCGTGAAGTTGCTCAAGTTTTCCTACGCGATCAAATAAAAAATAAGAAATCCGTAGGAGAGCCAACGTTACAGACATAGCTCACTGAATCGCTAAACTTAAGTGGCAGTGGGCAGGGCACATAACTCGTAGAGCACTAAAGTTCTCGAGTAGTGACCGCGCACTGGAGGACGTAGCATAAGCAGACCTCCCGCACGGTGGACCGATGACCTGTTGAAGGTCGAGGAAAGCCACTGGATGTGGGCAGCGTAGGCTCGGTCGTCGTGGAAATCCTTGGGGGAGGCCTTTGTCTATCAGTGAACGTCATTCAGCTGATATGGTGACTTGTGTGGAGAGGTATTCTGCTTATCTGTAATTAACCGTGCTATCCGAGAGACAGACGGCGGTTGCCTAGTGTTGCACTTAGAATCACCCGCGTCACGTGTAGGGCATTTTAGATATACTCTTACGGACGTGTGCACCGCGACATTCATACACATCAGGAATCAGATGTGCAGGTTTCGTCACGATATTTTCCTTCACCGTTAAAGCAATCGGTAAGTATATGTACGTAAGTTTCGAAAAACTCATTGGCACATTGGCCATCTGAATGTTTAACCCAGGACTTCTGGTCAGGAGGACGGAGTCGTTACCGGTTGAGCCACCGACGCTTTTTGCGGAAAGGTGGGTGGTACATAACCCTCCGTGCGCGAGTGTGACTCGCACTTGGCAGGTTTTTTCTGGCTGTTTCTGGCTGTTTCTGGCTGTTTCTGGCTGTTTCTGATCTAAAAGTTGGCAAAGATTTGATTATAGTTATACTTTATGAAATAGGTTCCATATACCCATGAAGTACCTATGTTTCTCAGAGTGAACCCTGAACAATCCTGAAAAGTTGTAGTGATTTAGAAGTAACGTTTTATGATCAATGTATGCTAGCTAACGTAAACTAGGTTACTTGCAAAAAGTTTCATGGTTTTTATTTGTAAACATTTTCATGGCACTATTCCTCTATAAATAAAACACAATATCCGGTTTCGTAATCATCTTCAGGCAGAAAAGTGAAATAGTGTAAGAAAATCAAGAAAATAGTTTTTTCCCCTTCCTCTTGTACATAACCGTGGTTTCGTTAAAAGGAGAAAATACCTCTATCGAAACAGTTACGTGCAAGGAAAAACAAGTCCTTCACCGAAACCAGTTACGAAACTACGGGCTGCAGCTGCAGTCTTATCTCTGGACAATTTAACAACTACAAACAAATGCTACCAAAAGTACGCTACCTTGGAATCCGATTTAGTATTACAATTTAGTAGTAACATCAACCCGAATATCACTAATTTAATTGCAAAAAAAAATACACCTACCTTAATGATTATTTTTGTATTTATAGTATTAAAATAAACGGCCCGAAATCTATAGCTGATTTTTTAAAGGAGTCATGTTTCATGCTTGATTTTCAAGGGTTCCGTGGCTGAAAAGAGTTATGAAACGCTGCACTAGACCACCAAGTCAGGTAAAGCGATTCTAGCTTAAAAAATAAGATATACGTAACACTGCCCTTGAAGCAAAATAAGGTCACAACTTTGACAAATGACTATTTATTAAATCGGGTTTCCAAAACTGTGATTCGTTTGATTGTCATTGCTACGCGATCCCATCTGAAACAGTACCCAATGGTTGGTGACCTTTTGTCTCCAGTTACATTACGTCCCATTTAAAAAAAATGTTGTAGAAGGAACAAATAGAATTTTCAATCGTAAAACAAATTTTACCAATAAAAATTGCAAAATTTAGACTTTATTTTTAGAAAATATAACTAAACTAAAATTAAATATTATTAACATACTAATATTACAAACTAGCTTTTGCCCGCGGCTTTGGTGGACACCGTTGTTATGGCTGTCTTCGAGGGTAAGTGGTGCGCGAGCCGCAAGCGGCTCGCGAGCGTGGACATGAGTTTTATCCAGATCCCTCAGGAACTATATCGGGCTATTCTGATTAGCAGTCTATGTCACTTCCCACCCTCTTAACCAAATCTATACAAAAATCACTTCAATCCGTCGCTCCGTTTTAAAGACGCTGACGTGCGCAAGCGTGGAAATGAGTTTTCCCCAGATCCCTTAGGAACTATGTCGGCATATGCTAATTAGTAAATTATGTCATATCCCACCCCCTCAACCCTATCTGTGCAAAAAATCACAGCAAGCCATTGGTATGTTGCGATGTTAGAGAAATTAACCAAAAAAGAGTATTTTTTCAGTTCCCTCAGGAACAGAATCGTACTATGCTATTTTTACGGGATAAAAAGTAGCCTATGTCCTTCCCAGTGACACAGGCTACCTGTATGCCAAATTTGGTTAAGGTGTTGAAGCGTGAAAAGGTAACAAACAAACAAACACATTTTCACATTTATAATATTAGTAAGCATTATCTCCGAAACACTAAGCCTAAAATCATGAAAAAATCACAGTTTATGAGATTAAATGCATAGATAACAGGAAAACTTATGAAAAAGTCTAAAGTCCTTCTATTACCACAGGATAAATAAAATTTCCAAAGTCCAGAATAATTAGACTTCTATTTACCGAGAGAAAAGCATGTACTGAGAGCTCTTGTTTGGTGGGTAGATAAAATTAACAGAAAATCAGATGTATACGTTAATAAAAGTAATTAAAATGAATGATTACGTACCCTGGCATTGTTTTTACTGCAAATCTTTTTCAGAAACACGGAAAAAACAACGTAAATTGTGCGCACATTCACTCGCGATTTGAAGTACGAGAAATACATTTTGAGTAAAGTTTCTCTAAATATTTTTATAGTTAGTGTGGCTAATGATTAGTTCGTAGTAGCCAGCTTCACTCTCATTAATTTCCTAAGATTTCTATTGGTTGAAGCAACGTTTGACGTAGTTTAGGCGCTAATTTGGACCGCCGCAAACCATGCCGCCTCGCGGCGCGCCACAGACAGGGGCTTTGTTTTCTTGTGCCGCCAGGCGGTTTTTGACGAACTAGAGGGTATAGTAACCATTCGCTGGGACTTCTACTTACCACAATAAAAAAAAACCCACAAAAAAATTACAGTTAATTTGCAAATAAAATTATTCTCTTCATATAAGTGTTAATTTGTTTGATTTTTAATATACTGGTTTTCTTGCAGAAAGTTGTTCAGTGCGATGCGTAGAATTTCCATCAAGCGGCCTCTACACAAACTTTATTACATTAGTAAGATGGGACGATATATCAGAAGCCGGGTAGTTTAGTATACGAGAGAATAAAAAATCAGAATTGTACGTAAATACGAGTAGTTACGAAAAGCCCGTAGCTACCAAAAGCCACAAACCCCTCCCAAGTCCCAAGGCACAAAACTTGGGAGACCGCCGCTCTGCCTCCCGTGTACTGTCAATAATTGATAATGGATGACGTCATCACGTCAGCTGGTGATTGATTGGCTGCTTCCGATGGCTCCCTCCTTCGCACATCTCCGCGCACCCCCCACAGCGGTGATTTAAAAAGAGAAAAAAGATTTTATCGTGAGTCCATTGTCATAAATTGATTAAGTGAAGGCGGGTAGCTAGCTGCTTCTATTAACTAGGGATTTCAAGCTATAGAAACTTGTAAATATCTACTTTTGGCTAGATAGTGAAAGAATAATCAATACAGAATACTAAGTTTTATTTTAAATGAATTTACGAAGAATATTTACCCAGAACCTGGGCGACCGAGCTTTGCTCGCGGCATACTACCCAGAGCCGTAAAAAAATTTATAAATACGCTACCTATGATACACTTTGCGCGGCATATTTCTAGTGCGAAAATATCGGTTAATAGCTACGCCAGTAATATATAAGTCATTGTTAATAGCATTTTCATTTTTCCCAGAGATAAGACCTACCTAAAAATCGTTGCAGCCGTTTCCGAGATATTCATTCATTCATTCATATCAGGTCATATACGTCCCCACCGAGGGGCTCAAGCCTACCCTGAATTAGGGCGATCGGGCCTTAGTCGACCACGCGGGCCCAGTTCGGGTTGGTCGACTTCACACACAGCCTTCGAGTTTCTTCACAGGTATATGCAGGTTTCCTTACGATGTTTTCCTTCACCGTAAGAGCGTCGGATAAACGTATACATAAAAAATCTAAATCCGAAAACACATTGGTACATGGCAGGATTCGAACCACAACCTCCCGGACTGGAAGCAGCTGCCCTAGCCATTACACCACCGACGCTCATAGATATATATACAAAAATTCCGAGTTAGATATACAAAAATAGCTCGTTTAGAGTTATAGATAGATTCAAAGCAAATTTTTTAATTGCGAGAAATTGGTCGTAGTATAACCTATTTTAGGGTTCCGTAATCAAACTAGGAACCCTTAAAATTTCGCCATATTGTTTATCTAGATATATTACAGCCGTTTTGCTCGAAGACTATTATAGTTCATTCGCTCATTTCACCGCATCTTTGACATCTCCCGACACTCTGTCAAAGGTGCCGCCCTAAGTTCAAACATACCGCCCTTCACGCCGGCAGCGGCGCGGCGCGGCAACTTTGACAGAGTGTTTGTTGGGAGCCGTCAAAGATGCCGTTAAATAAGCGAACAAACTTTACGTACAGTTATACAAAAATGTGATCCCTACGAAGTTACGCTTAAAATATGTATAAAAAAAACCGGCCAAGTGCGAGTCAGAACCGCACACATAGGATAACGTACCTTCATACTAGATGGCGCTAGTACAATGGGTTCCGTACCATCATACTAGATGGCGCTAGTACAATGGGTTCCGTACCATCATACTAGATGGCGCTAGTACAATGGGTTCCGTACCATCATACTAGATGGCGCTAGTTTCTTCACTTTAAAAAAACACGTTTTTGTATGGAGACATTTGGGTATGCTAAAAAAAAAATATGTATTTTTTTTAATTTTTTTTCTGATGGTTTAGACCATTTTGAAAAACTAATTTGAATATTTCATTTTTTAAGCCTCTAGATATTTTTAAATATTTTTTTTAAATTTTGAAACCTTGATGACGTCATCGGTTCACATTACTATGAAACGAACAGCCCTATTTCTATGACGATGAAATGAATAGGCCTTGACGTCAACTGTCAAGTCACAAACAACGAAACGTCAAAGTCAAAATTTACTTGTCATCAAACACCATAATCTATGTATGGACAAGGCCTTCAGAGTTTAAATGTTTTTTAGAACCACAATAAAAATTGGACCTCTAATGAATATCTTACCCATTTAAGTATTTAATTTGAATGAGGTTCTAATAATATTTGATTGTTTCAAACGTAGTTTTTGGTGGATGATAAATAAATAGTGCCTTTTTCAGTGCTCGACGAAAGCTCGTCCTCAAATGCAAGGTCCGTAATTGATATGACAAGTAAGAGTGCACGTTCCGTTCAGTGGTGAAATAAGGTTTTATTGTAAACTCGTGACGTCAAAGGGGTCAAATGAAGGTTATTGTCCTTTTCCGATTTTTTTACGCAATCTTTTACTTTTTCGAGTGGAAAATGAAAAAATATGGCTTTAAATAAAAATATCTCGAAATGGTTTTTTTATTTTCATGGCTTATTAAAAATTTAGCATACCCAATTATAGAATTTTTTGTTAAAGTGGCAACAGAAATACATCATTTGTAAAAATTTCAACTGTCTTGCTATCACGGTTCATGAAATAGGACAGCCTGGTGACAGACGGACAGACAGACAGCGAAGTCTTAGTACCTTAGTAAAAATAGGGTACCTTCCCTACATGCAAACTGGCGATGATTTTTTTTGTTCGTGTACCTACTCTGTCATGTGGATTATTGTTGGATAAGTCCATCAAAAAATACTGAGGGTATGCTAAGATCATTTTTTCGATAAATGGTTCGTTTACTAAATATTAAGTTTGTTAGTGGTGTTTTTTTTTTTTTAATTTACATGTCCCCACCCCATAACAGCTAAACCGCTAGGTACTTCAGGAAATCTGAAAGTACGAGTATTAGAACTAAGACCACAGAATCCTACGCTTTTTACTTTTTTAACAACTGAATAAGCTGTGAAACTTATCTTACAAGAAAAGTATAAGTCTCGTCCTTAAATATAAGAGCTATGAGTTATCCTTGTTTTATACTACACCTGATCAGATATTACCTACTTCAACATATCAGCCGAAGGCTGTCCACTGCTGGACAAAGACCTCCCCCAAGGATTTTCACGACGACCGGTTCTAAAACTACCACCTACTTACTTTTTCAAAAGAGGTAGAAAATACGTCTTTACTTTTATCTAATATATGCGTGCGGAACAAAAATATATTAGCACGAGCTGATCGTGCGAATAGTGATCTGGTGCCCTGGTTTTGGCGCGCCAGCGGGCGGTCTACCGATTCTCTTTTGTTTTCCTCCTAGGTGTAGTTTGTAGCACTGTGTTCATCTCGGGAGAAAGTGCGATTCCCAACTCGTGTGTATCGAGACCCTCGGTTACGCTTCGAGCCTTTTAACCGCTTCGGCGTAGAGGTTAAGTCCATTAGCTTTACATCGGGTTCGATTCCCGGCGGAGTCTAACTTTATAAGATTTAGTTTAGTTGGTGGAGGGGATTTTCTACTGCCGCCCGGCTAGTATCATCATCTTATCTAAGTCTTGCCGCCACACATTTAAAGACAAGATAGGCAGTTCCCTATTTCGTTGGAGAATCTTGGTAAGCTCGCTTCCATTTTCGGTATCATCGTCACTTACCATAAGGTGAAATGATGCCTAGGGCTTACTAATAGGCAATTTTACCGTATAAAAAATAAATTAAAAAATACTATTCAATAAATAGCATTTTTTCTAGAACAGCAAAAACACTTGCTCATTTGAAATGTCGAACAATTTTTAATTTTATATTTATAAAAACAGTAAATTAGTTCGCTAAAGACTTATGACGTCACTATGTAACTAACGCGAATTGCAGAACAAATTTTCGTTTTTGACAGTTGATAAAAAGTTACTCAAATGACTAGTAGTAAAATACCGTATTGTGTTTAAAAACTTCGTGGCGATTTCATCCCTACTTGCCCTCAGTTAGCAATGTGCTATTTTCAAAACTAAGTACATTGGCACAAGTACGTACTACGTCTTCTTCAAATCGTAGCAAAGGGATACAAAATGATTATTTAAAATCCCATAGTTGTAGGTTCGATGCCGTGAGATAAACTAGTTAACTGCGCTGATCTGAAAATAAGTGTTGTTTTAAGGGGGTTCTTACTTCAAAAATAAAAAAGATTTGTCTGTCAAGACCATTTTTCTCAGGAAAACGCGGAGGTATCTAATTTAAATTAACATAATTTTTTTTATGTCCACGATCCCTGTATGCTGTAAGAAATTGAGCTTCTCGTAAGTCAACGCAATCACAAAGTACGACCATTTATGCTGCATATTTTGACACTTTCCAACAAATCAGAATCTCTAGGGTTGTGTCACTTTGATCTGGAACCATGAAGGAAAAAAATCCTTCATATTGTAGCATTTCTTGCTACTTATTCGATCTTTTAGCGTTTCGCTCTTCACAGTTATTAGGTCACATTCTCTATGTCCAAAATTGCTTTTGAATATTTTGCTAGACAGATGGGCGTTTTGTTTTTTCCTCAAAATGTCAACTGTTTTAATTTTGGAAGACACCCTCACGTTTTTTTAGGTAAGTGGTTGAATTGAACCGGAGGTTATTGACTCGCTTTTTAGCCCACTAGTGACCCACTCGTTGGATTTCACTACACGGAAGTACAACTCATTTTCCTTACACCTTGAGCTGGCCGGGACCCTTTTCGTCCCGGAGTGATTGCTCCGAGCCGCCCTGGCGTAGACCGAGTAACACCACCGGTAACGCCAGAACCTGAACAGCAACCACCATCCTCAAGTACTTTATTTATTTTCAATACAGTTGCTCGAAAAGTGGTCCTTTATATGCCAGTCAAGTGTGCGCAAAATTGATTTTACCGCACATGTGCTTTTACTTTACCACTTTTTTTAAATTTCTATCCCGGAGGAACAAGACATTTCTAACAAATAAAAAATATAGTAACCAAAGATACAGAATCTTCTTTAAGACTTTTGAAAGGAGAATTTTAAAAGAAATAGGTAGTTCTTCCGTGAGGTTAGTACATAACGCTAGCTGTTTATATTCTCTTTGGGTTATATCTTTGCGAAAAAAAGAGAAAAATATGAATGATGTGGAACCAAGGAACAGGTCATCTTTTCCAAAGAGGCTAAGTATCGCAAGCCTTATTGTAGTCTATTTAAGATAATAAAAAAACTTACGCATGCGTACGTGTGCTAGCTAAAATATGGCGCAATTTTCGTAAAACTGAATTGAGATGTTTTAAATGTAAAAACTAACAAAATTAAGAAAAGTTAATATAAATGTAATAAAAAATATACTTGTGAGATTACTTCCCGGACATTTAAAATAAGCCACAAGTCACTTAAAATGAACTTTAGTTGCTGAAACCTCGATACCCATGTATTTTGTTTTTCTGTCCTGATCGTTTTTTATTTTATCTATTTTCTCACAACTGAATTGAAAAACTTCGTATGATACATGGGTGTAAAAAGAAAAAACAAACTCGTGACGATGGTAAACCCTCACCAGCGGCTCGGGCTCACAAATGTCATTCGTTTGTTATTGACCTTTCTACAACTCTTGTATCACAAATAACTATTGTTCAACAAGTCACAAGTTTAGATGACATATAATTGAGGAGGTTCTTTTCAAAATATGATAATTTCACTTTTTCTGTTTTTCTACAATCTGAGAAAATAGTTTTGTAGGTATGCAGCTACGTTTAAACCCGAAATTTTGATGCATTATTGTAGACGACAACAATAGTCATTGCTTTGTACAGGATTCACAAATTTTGCAATAATATATTTCTAATAAATCCAAAATTTGAAATGGAATAATCTAGTTTTGACGCGGCTGATAGGAATAATCAAGTTTTGTTTCAGCTTGCCATATTAAAAAGTACTGTCTAAAAGTATACCAGTGAAAAAGAACCTCCTAAATTATAATGCGACCAAAAATAAGGACATTACGTCCTCTTACAACAACGGTCTTGTTGTTTGGCAATTACAACCAAAAATGCGACCAAAAAAGTACGACGTACTACTAACTCGTCACTACAAGACACTAAAGGACTTTTTGATTATCTTTTATTTTCACGATTGGTAAGCCCTTGGCATCATCTCACCTGATGGTAAGTGACGATGATGCCGAAGATGGAAGCGGGCTTACCAAGATTCCCCAACGCAATGGAGAACTAGCTATCTTAACTTGAAGCCGGAACATTTCAATGTTTTTAACACTGATGTTTGGCGGTAAGACTTTGATAAGATGGTGGTAGCTAGCCAGGCGGGCTTAGAAAATGCCCTACCACCAACCAAACCGAGTCTTACAAGTCGACCCCACCGAAAACCCGCGACCTCTTGGTGTGAAGCGAATGGACTAACCATTACGCCACGGAGACGGTTCTTGTAGTAAAAAGATTTTTTGATTATGTATTTGTTATAGTATGTGTGAGCTTTTCATCCAGATCCATTTAGTTCAATCGACGACTTAAGTGTTTAATTTAGAAACATAAATACTCTATGTATTAAAAAGTGTGATTTTGTAACTAACCCGAAATCACTTGTGAGGTCATTCTACTAACGAAACTATTGTAAAAACGTTGTCTTAGGTTTCTCGTTTAGATTTTCCTGTAAACTATAAGAGAGGCCCTATTTTTCTATTATTTCAAAAAATGCCTAGGTAGTTTTGAAGATAGCCCTTATGTGCTCGATTTTCGTACATTTGTTTTTAATATAACTATACCTTTTTATATTGCAATTCTCAGTAAAAGCCTTTTTATTTGACGTCACACCATTTATTTAATTTAAACAAACGAACGGACAGGCAGACACATAATTCATCGGATTTCATTTAGGCTTTCCTGTAATCTTTAAGTGAGGCTCTATAATCTACATTTTTTTTGTTAATACTTGACTCAGTATTTTCGGAAATAGATAGTTAAATATCTTCTAACCTATACAATGTACGAACCCTAACTATTGTTTCATAAAAAATGTACTGCTCATGTGATCGATATGTATAAAAAGTCCAAATATATCTTGAGCTTAATTTCAAAAATAAGCATTATATAAAAAAATAATCAGACACAGTTCATATTTGGTTAGTAACACAAAACTTAATATCTATTGTTGGTATTATTACTATCTTTGCGTTAGATTTTTAATTAATTAGATAAATAAAATTTAAAAAATAGCAGTTATTAAAAGGTTAAAGGTAAAATATTTTAATTTTGGGCTATTTAAAACAGAACTTTAAGGTCATATGTTTAAATATATTAATTTTGGGCTATTCAAAAAGTAAAGGTAAATATTTTTATTTTTATTTTGGGCTACTTTGTGTTACTAACTTCAAAAACGAAACCGAACAATGGCCACGGTTTCGATGTGTTGAAAGATATATTTCCTTTGTAATGTTAAATGAAAAAAAGTTGTTTTTACAAGATCTAATGGCTCATGCCATGTTCCGTAAGAATATCTATCAAAAACCTTGACTTTGTCGACAATCGTCGTATCCGGCTGTTACCGACAGTTTATTTCACTTCGATCCAAAACTTTCTATTTTAAAAGGGGTGTAAATACATACTCAACAACGATAATTGTAATCTTCAAAAGAGAAAAGCATACATTCCTAAGTCCATTAAGTAAATACCTATTAATTTTGTTTTCCTATGTTAAAATTAGTACATATTTGTTAGTTAAATAATGTACTCTTATTTCTTATCTTAACATTCTGAATAAATGTTTTAAACTAAGTAGTACCTGAAAACTTGTATACGCCCGTTCTACGCGCCTCCAAAACCGTACGAAAATCACAATATTAATAATAATCGCAGTATTAAAATTATCCGCTAGAAAACAGTGATGATGTTTGTTCACAAAATCGTATATGTATAGTAATGAATAGTACCTAAATTGTCATGAAATAAAATATTATAATAATATCAAGACCAATTAAATTTCTTTGGATAATGATTGCAAATTGACTAAATTTTGAAATACCTACAATGTTATCTTCAGGTGTGGGCGCGGTGCGGGGACAAAGACGTGAAACGTCAAAAGTCTCTCCAAGCGACGTCTCAGTCTTTTTTGTGTGGCATCTTGTTTCCTTTTTTTTATTGAAATAAACAGTTTAAATTTTAATTTTATTTAATTATTTTTTTTAGTAAAAGTTGTAGATAGCGGCTTAAACATTTTCAGGAACACATTGAGATCGCAGTGGAATGGACCTTCCCAACATCAGCCGTCGTTCTTTATCTAATCAATCATCGGTGAGGCTTTTAAAAACAGGGGGAGCGCGTTCCCACTTTGGTTTTATCTTGTTCTTGAGACGGAGGCTTAGCGTTGAGTAGCAAGGTTAGATTTTGCTGGATGCTGTTTAACAGTTTTGGTATACGTCAACGAAACTATTTTTACACGACTGCCCAAAAAAGGAGTGTTTTGTTTTCAGGTCTAATGCATGTATGTTTCTCTAGTTTACGATATCTTCTAAAGGCAGAATGGATTTTAGAGTGCGAGGTATCGTTAGGTTTGTCTTGATCCCGTTGTAGGAATGAATGTGCTCCTACATGACGAGAACAAAGGGAGATATCTCCGCCAGGCGAGGTGGTGTGCCTGGGGTCCTGCCGTGGACCAACCGTATATGGCTGGTGCTTGTATATATGCTTATGAGCAAGGAAATGTTGATAGTGCGTTGTAGATGCCATCTATCGAGATGAAGATGCAACTTTCCATATAGTATGACCGATGGTTCAGTCTTGAGTTGAGGTATGTAGTTGATAGTGGCGGGTGCTGCAGATGTCGCCATATTACTCCCCCTCCGAGACCGGAGGTCGATATCCATATTGAGTTGGCAGTCCAATGTTGCGGTGCGGCGGAGCGACGATACACGTCGCGATGCGGCGTCTGCGGTGAGTCGAGACGCCAGGCCAATGTTGCTCTACTCGAGTCCACGGTGAGTCGAGACGCCAGGCCAATGTTGCTCTACTCGAGTCCACGGTGAGTCGGGACGAGGAGGTGGTTCAGGCGTACGGTGCAAGGGAAGCAGGTTACGTGGAGCGCGTGCTCTACAGCGTGAGCTGCCGACAACTTGCTGCCTGAAGAGTGAAGCTGCAGGTCCGTGGAGTTTTTGATGCTGCGTCGACGGCTGCGAACCTGATGAGGCTTCGGAGTGAAGTGCAGGGCCAGGAAGCTCGTTATGACGGCTGCGATGGTCCTGGTAAACTTCGCATTGGACTGCCATGCTGCTGTTGGCTTGCATTACCAGCTGGAGGGCTGTTGAGGAGTTGTTGCCGAAGGTGCGTCAATGTTCAGCGTCGGGTCACTAATGTAGGAACGAATGTGCTCCTACATGACGAGAACAAAGGGAGATATCTCCGCCAGGCGAGGTGGTGTGCCTGGGGTCCTGCCGTGGACCAACCGTATATGGCTGGTGCTTGTATATATGCTTATGAGCAAGGAAATGTTGATAGTGCGTTGTAGATGCCATCTATCGAGATGAAGATGCAACTTTCCATATAGTATGACCGATGGTTCAGTCTTGAGTTGAGGTATGTAGTTGTTAGTGGCGGGTGCTGCAGATGTCGCCATACCGTGAATGGTAATGTTTATAAACAGGTGTATTTTAATTAAATATTAATTTAAAGTTATATTACATGTAATATTATCCCGTATGGTCCGTATGGTTCCCGGCTAAGAATAGGACCATCCCATCTCTTCCAATGGGTGTCGTAAGAGGCGACTAAGGGACTTAAAACCGGAGGATGGGCAGCAGCGTCTTTCCGTGCATTGCAACACACCTGCAAACTGCGATCGCCAACCCGCCTGCCAAGCGTGGCGATTACGGCAAAACCCCCCTATGAAATTCACACCCAGAAAACGGCCCCTAGTCCCCGGTGGCCCCACTATTCCTGGCTCCGGTAGCAGTCATGGTAACGGCGGGATGGGGGGTGCGAAGAATCCTCGGCAGATGCCAGGCTACCAAACCCAACGACGTTTGGCCCTGGCAACTTACAACACGCGTACACTGCGGACTGACGAGAAACTTACAGAACTCGAAGATGTATTGAGCAGGTTACGGTGAGATATCGTAGGTTTATGTGAAGTCCGAAGAGAGGGAGAGGACACCATGATCTTTAAATCCGGAAACCTGCTCTATTTCCGAGAGGGCGACCAACAGTCCCAGGGTGGTGTCGGGTTTCTCGTCCACAAGTCCCTGATTAACAATGTGGTCCAAATCGTGAGCGTTTCGACAAGGGTAGCATACTTTATACTCAGAATCACCAAACGGTATTCGATGAAGGTCATACAGGTATACGCGCCGACTACGGAACACTCCGACGACGAGATAGAGACTATGTATGAGGACATCTTAACAGCCTTACATAGCACCAGAGCCCATTATATCATTGTTATGGGGGACTTTAATGCGAAACTGGGCAAACGAAGCGATGGTGAGCTGAGAGTTGGGCGATTTGGATATGGAATAAGAAATGCACGTGGCCAGATGCTGGCCGACTTTATGGAAAAGGAGAGCCTCTTTATGATTAACTTCTTCTTCAAAAAGTCAAAACAGCGGAAGTGGACATGGTTGCATCCCAATGGCGTAACGAAGAACGAGATAGACTTCATTTTGTCGACAAGGAGGCAAATATTCAATGGTGTCTCCGTGATCAATTCGGTCAAAACAGGAAGCGATCACCGGATGGTCAGAGGCACATTGAATCTAAAGACCAAGCTAGAAAGATGTCGACTGATAAAGTCTACACTCCGACCGGAGCCCATCCAGCTCCAAAACCCCGAAAGCTTTCAGCTCGAGTTGCACAATCGTTTCGAATGTTACGTGGAAATTGTCCAAACGGTCGGATCTAAGATTTTTAAAACTCGCCGTTCAAACAGAACCAAAAAAATATCTGACTTCACCAGCAACCTCATGGAAGAAAGACGCAGATTGGTTTTGCAGTCCTCTGAAGACGCTTCTCAATATCGACAACTAAACAAGCAGATCTCTAAGTCCCTGAATTGCGATTTACGCCAATATAATACAAATTGTATTAAAGAGGCGATTGAGCACAACAAAGGCTCAAAAGTGTTCGCGAGAGATCAGTCTGTGGACAAAGCCAACTGACCAAGCTGAAGACTGAGGATGGCAGGATCATATCGTATAACGTATATTGAGACGAAATTTTCTAAATTGATAATATATATTCCGGAATGATCTTTGAAAAACAAACCAATAATTAATATTACATAATGTCAACAAATTAATAAATGTCACGAACAATAAATCGGCCACTAGCTTCGTCACGTTGAAACCCGGTCCCGACTTATACCCGGCCCAAATGTTCTCATGATTCCAGCCGCGTTGCCGCGCTGGATAGCCACAGAAACACATTGGACTAGGTAGGAGCCGGACCGGAGATCGCAGCCCCGCTGTCGCAGTCGCCTTCCCAACTCTCCCACGAAATCTTTGACTTCCACCCCCCACGTACCCGCATCCTCTACTGCGAACTGCACGAACTCGTAGCTATGGACCAAGTTCCTATACTTATATAATAATCCGGAATAACATATTTTATAAAAAATATTGCAAATTGACAGACACAAACAAAAAACGTTAGCGCACCCTATCGCAGTGAAGATGTAAAATCAAAAATTCTAAGGAGAGAAACATTTTTTTTAAAGTTCACGATTCATCGTGTAAAAAGAAGGATTTTTTTGCAGGTATATTGAGCTTTTAAGGACAAAGCTCTATTTGCATTTCACTTCACTGGAGCCTTGGACTAGAATATTAGTACTGGATATAAATGTAGATTATATTTATATATTTCATACTAGCTGGGGTGCCCGGCTTTGCTCAGGGAGTAGCATCACCCACAAAAAAGGCTACGAATGGTCTAAAATGTTCCAGAACACTCTACAATATCGAGTGTTCTGGAATGTTCCACGATGGTCTGAGATGTTGATTGATTGATTAATTGAAAACACTTTATTGCACAACATAAGAGAAAAAAAGATACAATGATTAAGGAAGTTGTACATATAGGCGGTCTTATCGCTAACAAGTGATCCAGTG
The DNA here is from genome assembly GCA_947284805.1 of Coleophora flavipennella. Lineage (NCBI taxonomy): Eukaryota > Metazoa > Arthropoda > Insecta > Lepidoptera > Coleophoridae > Coleophora > Coleophora flavipennella. Next base: position 10,603,309 of record OX369305.1, read on the forward strand.
ATGTTGTTGGGAAATGCTCTCGAATTCTCTCAAATGTTCAGGGCTGTTCTAGAAATTTCTAAAGAGCAAAACTTCCAGCCTTTATATCTTCAAAAGCACGCTCTTTATGTAAAAACGGGAACCTTTTTCATAGATTGGGGATAGAGGACTACCACACCATATAACTTCCTTGATCGTACAGTACTCGTTTCTGAGTTTTAGCGGCACGCACATTGTACACTTTCATTTATAATATATATTGATTATCAATGTCATATTACAATAAAGCTTATTAAAAATGGAAAAGGATAATATGTAGGGATCAGTATATACCTATAGATACTAAACTATAAAATTATTTGAAAAACTCACCGGCTTTCTGTGCTCCTAAGCTAGACTCCATAAGACTGCTGCCGCATTATTGTAAAAAATCCTGAAACAAAATTTACAGTTGAGTACCAAGATCAACCGAATGTTATAATTCAGCTTGCTGAATGTGTATGTAACGCGCTTTCTTATATATATTTTTCAACATTCATCATCAGCTTTCATGAGATCTGTTTTGACAGTCATTCATAAATCTCAACTTCGTCCGTTAAATCACGATTAATTCATATTTTTTTAAAGTTAAATAGACCGTTTTAGTGAAACTTTATTTTTGTAAGCAAATCACGAAGTAGTAGAGAAGAAACAAATTTGGTTTTCACAGTACATTCATTAATAATTTGAAACGCCAAACACGTTAAAAAACCCCGACTTCAATCACAACAGCCATATAAAATTTAATTTTTTAAATGTAACATCTTTTTTTTCGCTTCCTGCAATCTGCGGGAGTGATTTCGTGAAAAGGGACGGAAGTGTGTAACAGAAAAAGCGGTTTTTTTTCGGTCACGAAGGCTAAGGATATGTAATAGCCATGCCGCAATGCTAGGATAGATGGTATAATAAATCATAATAAATTCAAAGAGGTTGGGTTAGTAAAAAACACGCAAATACAGGTTAGTAACACTGAGCGAATTAAAAAAGTTTTACTCAAGCAAAAATATTAAAAAAAAAATATTCCAGCAAAATGTATCCTATGTCAGTCACGGGATTAAGGCGAATCTAAGAACACTTCGCACTTCAAAATCCATCAAGCTGTTTAGGCTACAGAGCGTGCCAAAGAAATAAATTACCTCTTTTTTTGGCAGGCGGTTAAAAATGAATCCAATTTTTTTTTATTCACATTTGGTAAGCGCTTGGCATCATCTTATCTGATGTTAAGTGTCACTCGCGGGAACAAGACAAAACAGCTCGAACTCCAAAATCCATCAAGCCGTTTAGGCTGCAGGGCGTACCAAAGAAATAAATAAACACATACAAACATACATGTATACATACACTCGAAAAACATAACCCTCGTTCTGGCGCAGTCGAGTAAAAATAACGAATATCAAAATTCCTCTAAAAACCTTTATGTCATTCATTCTCTTGAATTATGTGTTTTACTCGTACTTACGTACGTGTATGTATTTTTTTGGATAAAATTTAAATAAAACTTAGTATGTGCCTTCCATACTAAGTTTCGTGTAAGAAGGCGATTTCGTGTAAGTTTACTTGTACTTGCGTACGTGTGTGTATTTGTTTTGATAAAATTTAAATTAAACTTAGTATGGAAGGCGATTTCGTAAAAGTTTACTAGTACTTACGTACGTGTTTATATTTTTTTTGACAAAATTTAAATTAAACTTAGTATGAAAGGCGATTTCGTGTAAGTTTACTCGTACTTACGTACGTGTGTGTATTTGTTTTGATACAATTTAAATTGAACTTAATATTGAAGGCGATATCATATAAATTTACTAGTACTTACGTACGTGTATGTATTGGTTTTGACATAATTTAAATTAAACTTAGTATGAAAGGCGATTTCGTGTAAGTTTACTCGTACTTACGTACGTGTGTGTATTTGTTTTGATACAATTTAAATTGAACTTAATATTGAAGGCGATATCATATAAATTTACTAGTACTTACGCACGTGTATGTATTGGTTTTGACATAATTTAAATTAAACTTAGTATGGAAGGCGATTTCGTATAAGTTTACTAGTACTTACGTACGTGTTTATATTTGTTTTGACAAAATTTAAATAAAACTTAGTATGGGCCTTCCATACTAAGTTTCATGTAAAAAGGCGATTTCGTGTAAGTTTACTCGTACTTGCGTACGTGTGTGTATTTGTTTTGATAAAATTTAAATTAAACTTAGTATGGAAGGCGATTTCGTAAAAGTTTACTAGTACTTACGTACGTGTTTATATTTTTTTTGACAAAATTTAAATTAAACTTAGTATGAAAGGCGATTTCGTGTAAGTTTACTCGTACTTACGTACGTGTGTGTATTTGTTTTGATACAATTTAAATTGAACTTAATATTGAAGGCGATATCATATAAATTTACTAGTACTTACGTACGTGTATGTATTGGTTTTGACATAATTTAAATTAAACTTAGTATGAAAGGCGATTTCGTGTAAGTTTACTCGTACTTACGTACGTGTGTGTATTTGTTTTGATACAATTTAAATTGAACTTAATATTGAAGGCGATATCATATAAATTTACTAGTACTTACGCACGTGTATGTATTGGTTTTGACATAATTTAAATTAAACTTAGTATGGAAGGCGATTTCGTATAAGTTTACTAGTACTTACGTACGTGTTTATATTTGTTTTGACAAAATTTAAATAAAACTTAGTATGGGCCTTCCATACTAAGTTTCATGTAAAAAGGCGATTTCGTGTAAGTTTACTCGTACTTGCGTACGTGTGTGTATTTGTTTTGATAAAATTTAAATTAAACTTAGTATGGAAGGCGATTTCGTAAAAGTTTACTAGTACTTACGTACGTGTTTATATTTTTTTTGACAAAATTTAAATTAAACTTAGTATGAAAGGCGATTTCGTGTAAGTTTACTCGTACTTACGTACGTGTGTGTATTTGTTTTGATACAATTTAAATTGAACTTAATATTGAAGGCGATATCATATAAATTTACTAGTACTTACGTACGTGTATGTATTGGTTTTGACATAATTTAAATTAAACTTAGTATGGAAGGCGATTTCGTATAAGTTTACTAGTACTTACGTACGTGTTTATATTTGTTTTGACAAAATTTAAATAAAACTTAGTATGGGCCTTCCATACTAAGTTTCATGTAAAAAGGCGATTTCGTGTAAGTTTACTCGTACTTGCGTACGTGTGTGTATTTGTTTTGATAAAATTTAAATTAAACTTAGTATGGAAGGCGATTTCGTAAAAGTTTACTAGTACTTACGTACGTGTTTATATTTTTTTTGACAAAATTTAAATTAAACTTAGTATGAAAGGCGATTTCGTGTAAGTTTACTCGTACTTACGTACGTGTTTATATTTGTTTTGACAAAATTTAAATTAAACTTAGTATGGAAGGAGATTTTATATAAATTTACTAGTACTTACGTACGTGTATGTAATTGTTATGACAAAATTTAAATAAAACTTAGTATTGAAGGCGATTTTGTATAAATTTACTTGTAGTTACGTACGTATATGTATTTTTTTTGTCAAAATTTAAATTAAACTTAGTATGGAAGGCGATTTCGTAGTTTACTAGTACTTCATCATTACAGCTCATATACATCCCCACCGAGGGGCTCGAGCCTACCCTGAATCAGGGCGATTAGGACTAGTACTTACGCACGTGTATATATTTGTTTTGACAAAATTTAAATTTAACTTAGTATGAGAGGAGATTAATATACAAGGCGATTTCGTAGAAGGTATCATCATCAAGGTACCTATCATGGTAATGCTACTACACATTTAAAACAGGACCAAAACCATGAAACGCCACAAACACATAAAAATAAACTTTTCGCCACTAAAGCGACTATGAAACAAATTTTAACATCGTCACTCGTTACAAAAGTTTTATTAAGAGTATCGTAAACGTTGCGTTGCATCCTGCTGGGATCACGTAGGGAAATAAAGGGGTTACGTGACAACTTGAGTGTAACGTAATGTAAATAAAATAAAGTTCATGTACTTTAGTTCTCCAACGGAAAAATTAAAACGTGACAAGCCAACCTTGAATTTAGGTTAATTGGTACTTCGATGTGAAAAGCTTTCTCCTTTCATTGTCTGTCACCCTAAGTCGGATTGGTTTGTAAAGAGGCATTCGATATTGCGTGTAAGTAAAACTTATTCTTAAGTAGAATATATTATCTATAGAAAAAACCCACCCAGAATTTATCGGTAAATTTTACGTAACTGTTATTAATTTACACTTTTATAATACAGAGATACAGTTTGTCAAAGAAAATTCTTGGGATAACATGTGATGTACGATAGCCGACCTGCCAAGAGCAATCTTTTCTTATTGTTATTGAATTGCAAGTTAATCCATATTCATCATGTCAGCTCATATTTATAGGTTTTTTTTTACTTTAGGATTAGCTCTACAATTACACAAAATTTAATGCTTGTGTATGTATTACGATAAAACAAAAAACTATAAAAAAACAATTATCTTGTATGTTGTTTGCTTGTTTATTTTTAATCATCAGATCAGTCCATGTACGTACCACCCTGGCCCAGTGCGGGTTGGTCGACTTCATACAACCTTCGAGTTTCTTCGCAGGCGTGCGCAGGTTTCCTCACGATGTTTCCCTTCACCGTAAGAGCGTAGGATACAACCAAACTGTAACCAATCTGTATCAATCTGGGTGACGAGGGGGTGAAGTCGCAATCTGGAGAGCGGCAGGGAGGACACTACTGTATGTTTGTACTAATATATATACTTTGACTAGCTGTCCCGGCGAATTTCGTACCGCCTTACATTACATTACACTGCCCTGCCCTACCCTACACTACCCTACACTACACTACACTACCCTACCCTACACTACCCTACCCTACATACACTACACTACACTACCCTACCCTACACTACTCTACACTACCCTACACTACACTACCCTACCCTACCCTACACTACCCTACCCTATCCTATCTCTCAAGTTGGATCGAACTGCACATGGTGTGCGAATTTTATTATAATTGGTTAAGTGGTTTAGGAGTCCATTGAGGACAAACATTGTGACACGAGATTTATATATATTAGATATGGCCTTAACTTTTCTGAGTAAGAGAGACTTACTTACTTGCTAACTTTTAGTATTTCAGCAGAGAGGACGCCATAAGTTGAAATGACCTTCATTATCATGATATCAGCCGAAACACCTGAATAAATGCCTTTCACCAGGATCATCACAATAACCGTTCCTGCATTGCCCGCATCCAGTCACGTTGCCACTAGAGAACTTTACTGTCCTAACGGCCGTCGGTTCTACGAGCTACTTGCCCCGCGATTGTGTAAGCTATATAGGTTACTTTAGTTCTCCTGCGGATCTCCTCATTTCTGATTCGATCACGTATAGTGTAACTCCGAGCTTAGCGCACTTTATCGCCCCTTGGGAGACGTAGAATCTTCTTATGAGGCCCATAGCGAACGTCCACGGCGCACTGCGTACCTTCGAAAAGTCATAGAAACATTGTCCACGCGGGTGAATCGTCGTTGTTTGTCTTTGATTTTGAAAAGTAACATTCAACAACTGTATTTTCAAATTAAAAGTTCTTCCTAGGTACTAGGTACTTAGTTTTAATTTCCACGTATTATTTGAGAAAATTACTATATAAGCCTTGGCCACAACTAGGTATTGATGGACTTACGAATGTGTGTCTCGGCTCACATTTACACGTTCGTCCATCAATGCCTCTTTTGCTGGCCACTGCAGTAATCTAAATATATATAACTCAAAGGTGACTGACTGACTGACATAGTGATCTATCAAGGCACAGCCCAAACCACTGGACGGATCGGGCTGAAATTTGGCATGCAGGTAGATGTTATGACGTAGGCACCCGCTAAGAAAGGATTTTAGGAAATTCCCACGGGAATGGTAAAAATCGGGATCTGAGCGATCGAAGCTGCGGGCATCCACTAGTGTACTATAATTAGTAAGGACAAATTGAGAATGTGCTCGGTGTTTTTGACATTGCCACAAATGTTTTACCTTTTAAAAGCCTATTTTCTATTTAATCGACACCAAGAAATCCCGAACACTCGTTGGTGTCGTTGGCGGCGGCTTATTTACGACGACGTGGATCGAGACCGATTCCCGCCAATTTTACGGCGGCCATTAAATGCATTGGCTACGCGTAGTGCACTAGTAACAGATACAGACAATACTCGATAAGTAAGTAGTGATGGGTTGTTGATGTTTCATTTTGATGGGAACCGATATTCTTAAAAACAAAACAAAAAACAAAAAATTGTATAGCCAAGCTGTATATACTTTTTTGCGAAGACATCACCGTCTATCGTTTTCGGGCATACACAAATCAACAATAAACATTACTCTTGTCTAGTAGCAAAGAATTTAGGTATATCAGACTGGATGAAAAATTTACAAATAATTTGGGTTCCTTCCCCGAATTTTTCCTGGAATAACTAAATACCACTGGGTAGGCACTAGTTATTTACAAAATTTCATTAAAATCGTAAGAGCCATTTTTTAGAAAAAAGTAACAAACATTCTGGATTTGTATGGGAGTTACCTTATTCAGATTTTCTTTGGAATAACGGACTACCGCGTGCTATAAACCATGTACAGTTCTAGTAATATACCGAGTTTCATTAAAATCGTAAGAGCCATTTTTAAGTAAAAAAAAAAGTAGTTTGACAATGGGCAGGGCACATATCTCGTGGAACAGATGGCCATTGGGGTAGTAAAGTTTTTAAGTGGCGACCGCATACCGGAAGACGTGGCATAGGAAGGTGTCCCGCACAGTGGACAAGGAAAAGTTCGCGGGAAGCCGCTGGATGCGGGCAATTTAGAACCGGCCGTCGTGAAAATCGTTGTAGGAGGCTTTTGTCTAGCAGTAGACGTCTTTCGGCTGATATGATGAAAAAAAAAACCAACAGCGATGAATAGAACAACATTCAAATTGGTTCCTAAAATTGTGGGCATTTTCATTTTCAAAGAATACCTCATTTTTTAAGATTGCCAATTGTGAACCGATTTTCATGATTCTTTTTTTATACGAATTTAAAGCAGAATAATTGTACTAAGTTGTTAATTAAAGTCGTTTTAAACGAGTTTTGCGTTGCGAATTATTGTATCGTGAAAAAATCATAGTCCGACAGAGTTCCTGAGAAAACTGAAAAATAATTACTCTGTTCTCAAACATGCTTGGAAATTTGAGCATTATTTTGACAACCTTCTTCGAGATCAATCGAAATCACTGTACTGGCCAAATACATGCGAGCAGCGGCCGGCAAAAGTTGTATAAAAATCCTGTACCTGTGTATCCATGTACCTGTCGTGTAATTCAAAAATGGAACGTTTTTTTACTCCGAAACATAGCAACCAAGGAGGTAACTTATCAAAGGTGTTATTTAAATTTCGAACTAACTTGCAAATAGAACGCTGTTTACTGAAAAAAAAAACAAATGAACACTTTGGCGCGTGGAATATTATTGTTGTTCGTTGGTAGTTATTGATTTTGAAAAGTAATTATTGAAGTTTTAATTTCCGCGCATTACTTGAGGAAAGTACTATACAAGCCTTGGCCACAACAAGGCATTGATGGACTTACGAATGGGTGCCTCAGCTTCGCCTCGGCCCACATTTACACGTTCGTCCGTCAATGCCTCTTTTTCTGGCCGCTGCACGTACTATTTTTTTTTATGATAGTCGAGGTGATGGAAAATGATATAGATTACCAATAACATTGCCCAGCATAGTTCCCGAGGGATCTGGAGGAAACTCATTTCCGCGTACGTCGCAACGCAACAACGGATTGGTAATTATTAGGATTGATATTAGGGTATCCCGACATAGTTCGAGATCCTGGGGTGAAAGAAGGCACACTCTTTTTAAGGGTGACCAAAAAATTACGCAATCTATGGCATGCCTTACTTTTCGTAAATAGTAAAGAACCAGGCCTTACCACGACGTCCCATAAAAAGTAGGCCAAGAAAGGCCGCTTCAATTAATTTTATGTCAACACTATTTAATTTCAATACTTTAAACGTTAAAAGGAAATACTTTTCCTCGCTACCTTGGGTAGGTTTCAATGTAAACTGTGATAGCAATTAAGGCGGGATTGTGTGTTCCGTATCGATCGAGGAGTTCGAAAGGTTATACAAGCACGGCGTGGCGCCGCGCGCGCCGCCGTTGTCTTTACAATCAGTTATGAACATGGGGAGGATGTGCTCAAATTTGAAAATGTTTATTCAAAGTGTAGGTGCATAGTGATCAAATCAGAAACAAGGAGATCCGCAGGAATGGTCTCACAGCTCACAGAATCGCTAAACTAAAGTGGCAGTGGGCAGGGCACATAGCTTTTAGAACAGATCGATGTTTCCTTGGTTGGCCGTTAGGGCAGTAAAGTTTTTGAGTGACGTAGCGTAGGAAGGCCTCCCACGCGGTGGACCGACAATCTGGTAAAGGTCGCGGGAAGCTGCTGGAAAACTTCAATAAGGCCTTTGTCCAGCAGTGGACGTCTTCGGCTAATATGATGATGAGGTGCATAGTTACACCACAGTGTAAGGATTTACAGTGTTTCAATACATTTGATGTTTGCGTGAACGCTGACATCACTACTAGTGGTTAGCCCCAAACTGTGAACTGACAATGTACTCGTTAAAAAATATAGGTATAGGTATATGTAGGATCCGCCTAGCGCCATCTAGTGGTGTATATAGAAACTATGTTTTCAACATTTACCCCCTATTTCTCGGCAACCTCTTGACCGATTTGGCTCATGTTAGACTCAAAATTATTTTTGTCTTACAAATTCGCCTACCACATTTCATGACTTCCCGATCGACGATAATGCATTATAGGAAAGGAGTCACGACTCCTGATACGCCACCATCACCATCTGAACGAACGCACCACTCATGTCAATGCTAAGATTTTTTTTATTACATTTAAAAAATGTAGGTCTTGTCATTTCTTTTTGCTTTCACGTCAATTCCAAGAATAGATTATGTTACATACATGGGCAACATTTTTTATTATTAAACATGATTTGCATTGTTAAGAAAAACGATGTCTACCCAAAAAAAAATACATTTTAATACTTGGATGGACATAATTTTTAAACTTTTTTTCTGTCAAAATTGCGAAGTCGTCTGGTAATTTGTTATATAATATGGGTGTATATTGTCACACGAAGGACTTATTGATTTTTCTAAGTCTTGTCCCTATAAGTTAGTTCAAGTTTATTTTGTTTAAAAGATTATCACTGGACTTCGCAACTTGGGTTCGACACACAGAAGTTCAACAACACTCGCTCATCGCACGTTCTTACGACAGAACTTAAGTTAGAGAGAATGTTTCTAAAATATTTGTAACTACTATAATAGAATAGTTTCATAAGCTATAATCCCTTAGAAGAAAAAAACAAAATGACTGTAGTATATTCCACTTCAAAAACCTCAGAAGATATTCATCTTTGATCTCCTATCCGAACAGGAATAAAAATAATTTGAAAGGGGATCGAAACAGAAAAGGTATAAGTAAGGGTCCAAGTGGAATTATACTCTTTTATCGTTTTGTGAAATCTATGTCGTACGAGCTTATCTGTTCACATAATAGATAAGAAAGCATAGTGTAGATAGGTGAATAAGAACAGCAGTCACTTCAGTCTGGTTGGCCGAAGGTGGAATCGAGCTCAAAATCGCTCAACGCGATGTTTTTACTTCAAGGATCTTGGTGAGGCGAACCCATAACATTTTTCCCTACCAAAAATCACCCAATGCGTCTAAAGAAGTTTCCCGTTGTTTTTACTTTAAGGATCTCGGTGACGCGAACCCATAATATTTTTCCCTGCCAAAAATCGCTCAACGTGCCTAAAGAACTTTTCGGTTGTTTTTACTTCAATGATCTTGGTGACGCGAACCCATATTATTTTCCCCAGCAAAAAAGAAGTTTTCCGTTGTTTTTACTTCAATTAATTTAGTTTTTTTTTTTATTTCAAAGTATATACTTTCAGATTGGTCACATAGAAATTCAATCCTATCAAAATCGATTCAGTACTTTTCTAGGAAATCAACAAAAACCAAAATTGTATCAAAATTTTACTTGGTTGTTGTGATTAAAGTCGTTTTTTTAAACGTGCTTATTGTTTCCAATTATTTGATGGTATGGACTGCAGACAGTTGTGTAATAATTTCTATAATCGCCTCCTCCATCTGATTCCACATTCAGGGTACCCACGGAAACGATCAATCAAGCAGTTGCTGGCTCCAAAACAATGTAGAGGGCGAATTGTGTGCCTTTCAGCAAAGACGTCGCACTTTATTGAAAATATAGATGTCACAGAGGCAATAAATTGAGGCTAAGTATGGCGTCTATATTTAATAATTTTCGAAAAATCTAAAAGCTTCTTGATAGAAGCTTTTATTTGAAAAGAGTTTATAAGCTCTAAAAACCAAATGCTCAAATTAATATAAAAAAAATAAAATACACGGTTCCAAATTCAAAAAGGTGGGCAACAGTGTTGTATTTCCTACGATATATAGAAAAATAAATGACGATTCTGGGACCTTGATTCCACCTCCAAATTCTTCATCAGATCACCTTTAAAATACCAAAAGGATTTGTTGTCACCGGGAATACGGCTTCATTCCAAATTTCAGCTTAATAGAACCCCTGGAAGTCGCTTTAAAATCGATCGCAAAATTTGAATTAAAAAAACATACACACATACATTAAAACATTGTAAGTTAATAAATCTTGTACTCACTTCATTCACGTAGGAAGTTAAGTGACATTTGTGTATTTTTTTAGTTTTTGCCAAAATACGAACTCATATAATATAATCCAAAACATGCTTTTAATATAATCTACAAACCCCCCATCGAGATGGTTACGATCCACGCTGAGTCAACGCAGCAAAAGCGCATACAGGGGAGATGACGCACAGCCACCCAATTTTAACAGCACCGCAGGTATATTATCGCGACCAGTACTACCAATGACCAACGAAAAAGTGGTGTCTAAACAGGCACTACCATTATTAAGCAAAGAAGACTCAGGTGGCTTCAACATGTCCAACGCATGGAGCCAGTTAGGTTGCCACGTGAGGTGATGCTAGGGAAGAATGCGTATGCAAAACGACTAGTGGGACGCCCGATGTTTTAATTCAAGTACTCTTGCAAGCCTGACATCGAGAGCTTTCACATTGATCCTGGTAACTGGGAGGCACACTCGACAGAGCGATCGAAATGGCGCCAGGACCTCAAAACTGGTATGGCTATGCACGACGAAGCATGGCTAGACCAACTCAAACAGAATAGACTTCGTCGTCATGACAACATCTTACCCTTGGACTCACGTTTCATCTGCGACAAATGTGGCAAACGATGTCGCGCCGCCATTGGCCTATATAGTCCAACATGATACCCGCTACCGCTGCAACAATCATCTGACAAGATGCTGTGGCCAATGATGAGTCAACGCAGAAGAAGAGAACACAATTTATACTGATCCGGCTTGGAGACCTGCAGACAAGTGAACTTAGCCTTACTGGTGAGTAATCCTGGCATATCTAAAAAGCTCCTGAGACTTGAAGATCTCAGTTGCGCAAGTTAACAGCTGCTATTATTGGATATGTGATTTTAATAAACACCTTTTCGCTCATGGTACCACGGACTGTCCATTATGCAGACCATGCATGGAGACTGACGAGACTACTACCCACATCCTACTAGATTGCAAGAAGCTAGCACAGTATAGGGTTGTGTACCTCTGTGAACCGAGGTCACTCCGGGAGGTTATCAATGATCCGAGGTCACTACTGAACTTTCTGGAGGAGCTGGATTGACAGTGACGCTGTCAAGCTACGCGAAATGGGCTCATCGGTCGCCTGGTTGCGAAAACCAGCCCGCGCCTAACTGCAACCATGACTGCTACAATCTACATTTCTTGTGAACAATGAATCCTTCCATCCATCCATGTCAGCTCATATACGTACCCACTGAGGGGCTCGTACCTACCCTGGATTAGGGCGATCGGGCATTTGTCAACCACGCGGGCCCAGTGCGGATTGGTCGACTTCACATAGAACCTTCGAGTTTGTTCGCATGCGTGTCCAGGTTTCCTCACGAAATCCTCTCGAATGAATCCTTACTTTATAATATTATAAATTTGAAAATGTGTTTGTTTGTTTGTTACCTTTTCACGCTTCTACACCTTGACCAACCTTGTACCTGTGTCACTGGGAAGGACGTAGGCTACTTTTGTCTGGTGAAAATAGTATAATCCGATGCAGTTCTTGAGGGAACTGAAAATATACTCTTTTTGCTTAATTTCTTTAACATCGCAACGGAATAATGGATTGTTGTAATTTTTTTTAACAGAGATGGTCAAGGTGGTGGGGAATGACATAATTTACTAATTAGCTTATACTGATATAGTTCGCTAGGGATCTGGGGAAAATTAATTTCCACGCTCGTGCACGTCGGCGTCGCAGCGGAGCAACGGATCGAAGTGATTTTTTTGTATAGATTTGGTTGACGGGGTGGAAAGTGACGTAGACTGCTAATCAGAATAGGTCGATATAGTTCCTGAGGGATCTAGAGAAAACTCACTTCTCACCCCCAAAGATAGTCTTAAATATTATTTCCACGCGGGTGAAGCCGCGGGCAAAAGCTAGTTCAACATAAAATTAATTGTATAACCACGCTGTACATACTTTTTTGCGTAGTCTTCACCTTCTGGCATACATACACCAGGCATAAATACGTGTTTTACCTAGAGCAAAGAAATAATAATAGACAGTTTAAAAACTAAAAAGTACGCTTTTGTATCAAACCTAACCTTTTTTTAGAGTTTGGTAGTAAGCAAGGAACCCTTAAAGTTTCACTATATCTGTCCGTCTGTCTGCCTGTCTGTCTTTTCGCGGCTTAACTGAGACTATTAGTACTGGAAAGCCGTAATTTGGCAAGAGTATACATATTATTCACGTCGAAACAGTGGTACAATAAAATCATGAAAAAAATTAGGGTACCATCCCTACATTTAAAGAGGGGGTGATTATTTTGTTAACGTACCCTATCGTGTGGGGTAACGCTGAATAGGTCTTTCAAAACTACTGCGGGTTTTTGAAGTGAAAACTTCTTTAGCGGCGTTATGCACTTGTTTTGTAATGGGTAAAAAATGTTAAACTCGCGTCAGGACACGTGACCTGATCGAAAATTCGTAAGACGGATGGAGTAGTGAAAACTTCTTAAGCGGCGTTGTGCACTTGTTTTGTAATGGGTAAAAAATGTTTAACTCGCGTCAGGACACGTGACCTGATCGAAAATTCGTAAGACGGATGGAGTAGTGAAAACTACTTTAGCGGTGTTTGCACTTGTTTTGTAATGGGTAAAAAATGTTAAACTCGCGTCAGGACACGTGACCTGATCGAAAATTCGTAAGACGGATGGAGTAGTGAAAACTACTTTAGTGGCGTTGTGCACTTGTTTTGTAATGGGTAAAAAATGTTAAACTCGCGTCAGGACACGTGACCTGATCGAAAATTCGTAAGACAGATGGAGTAGTGAAAACTTCTTTAGCGGCGTTGTGCACTTGTTTTGTAATGGGTAAAAAATGTTAAACTCGCGTCAGGACACGTGACCTGATCGAAAATTCGTAAGACGGATGGAGAAGTGAAAACTTCTTTAGCGGCGTTGTGCACTTGTTTTGTAATGGGTAAAAAATGTTTAACTCGCGTCAGGACACGTGACCTGATCGAAAATTCGTAAGACGGATGGAGTAGTGAAAACTACTTTAGCGGCGTTGTGCACTTGTTTTGTAATGGGTAAAAAATGTTAAACTCGCGTCAGGACACGTGACCTGATCGAAAATTCGTAAGACGGATGGAGTAGTGAAAACTACTTTAGCGGCGTTGTGCACTTGTTTTGTAATGGGTAAAAAATGTTAAACTCGCGTCAGGACACGTGACCTGATCGAAAATTCGTAAGACGGATGGAGTAGTGAAAACTTCTTTAGCGGCGTTGTGCACTTGTTTTGTAATGGGTAAAAAATGTTAAACTCGCGTCAGGACACGTGACCTGATCGAAAATTCGTAAGACGGATGGAGAAGTGAAAACTTCTTTAGCGGCGTTGTGCACTTGTTTTGTAATGGGTAAAAAATGTTAAACTCGCGTCAGGACACGTGACCTGATCGAAAATTCGTAAGACGGATGGAGAAGTGAAAACTACTTTAGCGGCGTTGTGCACTTGTTTTGTAATGGGTAAAAAATGTTAAACTCGCGTCAGGACACGTGACCTGATCGAAAATTCGTAAGACGGATGGAGTTGATTTTTTGTTGATTTTTCTGAGATATAAACTTTTTAATGTAATATAAATGCACAACGTTAATATTCAAGTTTTCACTTCTGCCGGCATTTGATTCAGGGATCCGTTTCCGAAATAATAAGCTTTAAAGTGCTAATTTTTGTTTCAGTCAAGTGTCGCAATGGGAAACGGGAAACTGGGTATATTATCTTCAAGTCGGAACACATCAAACGCTGTTAACATTCATGCTTGGCGGCAACACTTAGATAAGATGGGGTTGCTAGCCAGGCGGGTTTCGAAAATGCCCTTCCACGAACCAAACCTATAGTCATACAAAGTTAGACTCCGCCGAGAATCGAACCCGCAACTTAAAACTAGTTTATTATATTTATTTTTTTGTTTTTGGTACAGGAAGTAGCTAGTATCTCATCTGTGGTACAGGTGGATACATACATAGATACAGGTGAAGCTATAGCGTATAAAAATTTACAAATAAGGTGGTTTTGTATGTTATCATATAACGTTTTTTTATGAAATAATGAACTTCCTAGTGTAGAAGAACTTAGAAAGTTCTAGTAATTCACAAAGTTTCAGTAGAGTCGTTAGAGCGATTTTTGAGAAAAAATACAAAATCACTGGATATTTATTGGAATTTATATTTATGTTTCTTTCAGATATCCTGAAATAGCGGTTTAGCTGGCAAGGGGAGGTGTGCGAGTCGGACTCGCGCAAAGTAGGGTTCCGAAGTCTTTCCAAAAAATAAATGTTTATTTTAAAAAACAAAATTATTTTAACAGTTTTTACAATTTCTTTAGTCTTTTTACAATTTTTTTCAGATGTCCTGAAGTAACGGGTCAGCTTGTAGGATGAAGGAGACACTTGACTCACCCATGCGCAATATTTTTTAACAATTTTTTTTTTTTTTCACTCACCCGCAATATTTTTAACGGTCTATCCAACGACATTCCACACCATGGGAAAGACGAGATAAAAATTCTCTATCACTTTATCGTGAAGGGGAGGGAGATACCCTAATCAAATATTTCAAGATTTTATTTTTCTAATTCATTGGCGTGATTAATATGATTAATACCTATGCTAAATTACAGCTCTCTAGTAATAAGTGAGTTAAACCGCGAATTCACGGACGGACAGACGGACATGGCGAAACTATAAAGGTTTCTCGTTGACTACGGATCTCTAAAAACAGTTGTATAGTTTAAATAGTTTTTAAGAAAAAAAAAATATAATACCGCTAGGTACTCTTCGGTTTGACGGTACGAATAAAAATTTGATAATCCCTCGATGAAATAATTTAAAACTCTTAAGAGTCTCCAGGAGGCTCGAGTTTCCTTACAAACGTAGTTCCGCTTTAATACAAAAACTACATGCCGGATTATGTGTCTCTTCAATATATTTGCAAAGTTTGGATTCAATCTGGCACGTAGTTTTTGTATTAAAGTGGAACTACGTTTGTATGGAAACTCGAGCCTCCTGGCGGCCCTTAAGTTACAAATTTGGTTCCAATCGGACTATATAGCCTCTAGCTAGTGTACTAGATATATCACGGGGTCGATAAAGTAAAAAGAGGTAAACTGTGGTTTTTACATATGAAACTGAACAACTTTCCACAAGAAACCAAGTCAAATAAAAAAATGAGTTCCCATAGGTAGAAATCAATCAGCTGATTAGCCAAATTTCTATAGCATGTATTTTTTTTTGCGAATAAACTATGGGTTTTTTGGGGAAAGTGAGAAGAAGCCAGCCACAGTTAAAAATAAAGAAACATTTTTAATCACCCGTGTGTAAAAATAATATTAATTAATTATTTTTTTATCCTAGTTATCTTAACTCTAAGTAGATCTTGGTACACAGGATTTGGGAGAACAGTAACTACGTCCAAACAAACAGGTAGATAAAGGGAGAAAAATATTCCAACGTAGTTCATTAGTACTCAAAGCCCTGGCATAATATTTTTACGCTTACAATGTCTTTGATTACCCGCCCTTAAAAACTAAGGACAGTTCGAAAATGCAAAACTTATCCACACGTTACTGCGTATCGTCGGGCCCCCGTCACTCGGTAGAGCAGGCGAGATAAGTACCTACACAATGGCGCGGCCCACAGGCCGCGCTTCGTTCGTCAGCGCTAGAACGCCGTACAGTTGCCGCCGCAATTCGCGCGCCCGCCCGTGTACGCAGTTATAACCGCTAAGTCGAGCGCCTTAATACCCATGTTGCCGTGTATTGTCTGACAGTGGGAAGGAGTAGGTGAATAAATGCGTAGGTATTTTCGTTTTATAAGGAAGTGCAATGTCTGTTACGAAGTAACTAGTATCTCATCTGTGGTATCGTCAACCTCGACTGGGGCACGCACGAGACGGGGTTAGGTCGTACTCCACACATGGGAGCCAAGTCGTGGTTGTTGAAGGTTGTAGGCCTAGCGGCGAAACCAACTGTTAGAAGTTTTTCCACCAACGGCTTAACATGTCTTACGAAGCACGGAGACGGTCGATGGAAATGCCACTATCAGTTCAACCCATCCACGAAATAACCGTGCTCCAGATCTGTTAACCAGCGTGACTAACTCAACCAAGCAAGTCACACTAAACTACGACCACTTCTAGCGTGCGACGTTACTATATAACTACTCAGAACTCAGGTTCGTCTGTAATGATGGAAAATTATGCATGTTCATGGTCGCCGCGTCTGACCAGCATTTCCATAACTCACCGGTGCTCAAACTATTGGTCGAAGACGAAGATAATTATCAGGTAAGTATATGAATCCTGTGTTTCAATTTCATCAACTTAACAGATCAAATAATAAATGATATTGGTGATTTTATTAATATCATAGAATGTATGAAGGAAATTAAGTATCAAATATTTACAAACATAAAAGAACACCCTAGAGTCTCAATTTCCCACCTTATTCTAATCCAGAATGACGTCTTACCCCAAACGCAAACATTACTTGGGTGTCTTATCCAGTAAAATGTATGACATTATTTATTAATGCATGACATATTATGAATTGCATACCCGTTTGGGTGAATGTGTAATAAAATCTAGGGAATTCTGACTGCCATTTGTTACTTATTACTGCTGTAACAAAAGAGAGGAGTCTACAGCTGCAGTAGCGCCCTCTGTCGACGGCTGATCGTACAGTTCAGTTGGTAGAGGCAAATTATAAAGCAATGGGACGAGGAGAAGGAGAAATTAGGCAAAGATACACAAACGGCAGACATGGCGGAGCGAGCCCTCTTTGGCAGTGTGACGTTGAAGTTTTCACTAAAGTTTAGTTCTCGTCTATTTGGGACGCTGAAAGTAATTACAGTTTAATTAAAATGTTCTAAGTTTAGTCATTTCAGATATAAACACCTCTTGTTCATTACAGTTAATCAATAATAAAAATCTTATTTTTGGCAATGCTTCGCAAGCAACAAGTGCAATAAAGTATTTTACTTTACTCACTTCAAAATCAAAAGAAATTAAAAACTGATTATTTAACAGTAGATATGATATTTTGTGTTTAGATATCATTTTAAGTAGAAAAAAATTATTGTGACAGGATGCCCAGTTTTTTTTTCGAAATGACAAGCTTGTTGTCGGCCGTGGGGCCTTTACAACTTCACCGGACAGACAGGCGAGTGCGGAGGGCACTCAACCTAATGCAAAGCAAAAAGATGCAACTGCCTAAGGGCGCCCAGGTGAGCACGGACCTCGGCTTAGGTCGTTGCTTGGACGGGGGAGGATCGGAGAGAAGCGGCCTGGTACGTGCCGGTAGCAGTGTTTCTCTGTGAGTTGGGGGGCGGGGTAAGGGCATCTACGGCTAGCGTGGTCGGGTCGTCGGGGTCAGTGAGTAAGGATGCCCAGTTCTTCTATACCATAAAGTACAAAGTATACAAAATAAACAGAAGTAAATATAATATAACATTGTCCATTATGTTCATCATGTAAGTCCCTTTATTTATTCCTGTGCAATTCTGCAGAGAGAGCGTTTGATAAATTGACTAAACAGTCAAAATCTGTATCCCTGTCAGATTGCTTAGACTTATACTGTTTGTCCGAACCTAAGACCTTGCTTATAAATTACTACTCCAAACAGCAGCATTGACAGTTTGACAAGTAATGCAAAACGATACGTGGTACAAAATCAGCGTCCGTGAAAGTGTTGCAAAGTTTGAGAACCGCTGCAAAACACATTAGCATATATAAAACTTTGTCCCAATCCGGAATACCGCTGTATTCTTTACTTTATTACTTTTCAGAACCTAACTTCAAGTTCTTAAGTAGGGATAATAAATCCGCTTTTTATCTTTTAAATATTTATGTGGGACTTATTTCTTTTCATTCCCTTTTTCGTTTAAATTATAATTAGGTTTCACGCTAAAAAATTGGGTAGTGTAATGTCAACCGCGCGTCCCTGGTAACAAAATAAGTAGGTCTCGCTTTGTACAAGAAGTTGTCTTTATAGCCTAGTGTAACATTGATGTGCGGTCCACCGTACCTATCACATCTGTATGAAATTTACATAGGATCTGTTCAAGCTAAATGTAGAGAAACATCTAGAATTTTTTGCTTGCAGACTTAGGAATTAGGATAAAAAAAACGTATTTTTACGTACTTTTTTTCGGGCCTTGGGGAAAGTTGTTCCTAAGTACAAATAGAAATTTAGATTAAAGTATTATTATAACGCCTTTTTGTAACATCTTATATAGGTACGTAAACCATAAACTGATAGAAAAACAATTTATTTTTATATGATACTAACTGATCCGGCAGACGTTGTTTTGCCCTATTGAAATATACTTTACGACCTATTCCCACACCTATCAATTACACATTAAAATTTCATGGAAATCGGTCGAGCCATTTCGGAGGAGTACGAGCACAAACACCGTGACAAGAGATTTTTATACATATAAATAAAGAAAGATAGATAGGTACCTAGAAGCGTATCGTTTACACTGCGGAAACAATTTATTCTCATAGGCGAGAATATCAATTTCAGAAAGGAATTTATTTCAGATATTGAAGGTATACATAGGTACTTCTGATAGGGTAAATTCTCCATTGCTGCAACGGAAGTATGTAGTATGCTACGGGAATGCGTCAGCTGGGGACGGAAGTTGCGTGCGACGACGATGTAACACATCGGAAGTTGTACACTATCTATTTCTTATATGGTTCTCAGTAGGGTTGCCAAATAAATTAAAAGTTGTGCACTATTAGTAGGGTTGCCGGATGGTCAGGGTTCTTAGTATTACTTTTCAGAACCTATGTATAACTTCTTACGTGTGCTTGCACACACTGTTATTTTTAATATCTTTATATGTCTTATACCTTATCTATAATCCTTACTTATATTATAAATGTAAAAATTATTTTGCTTTTTTTTTCTAATCCTCAATTGATAAGCCCGTGACATCATCTCGCCAGTATTTTTTTTGTTTGTTATCTTTAAATGCTTCAAAAACTCGATCAATCTTCATGAAATTTGGCATGCGGGTAGCCTGTGTCACTGGTAATTTGATTTTTTTAGTTTGATTAATTTATTTAACATCGCAACAGAACAATGGATTGTTGTGATTTTTTGCACAGAGATGGTTAAAGGGGGTGGGAAATGACATTATTTACTAGTTAGCAAATCCTGACATAGTTCCCGAAGGATCTGAGGAAAACTCATTTCCACTCTCGCGCACGTCGGCGTCGCAACGGAGCAACGGTTTTTTTTTTATATAATTGGTTGATGGGGTGAGAAGTGACATAGACTGCTTATCAGAACAGCCTGATTTAGTTCCTGAGGAATCTGGAGAATACTCTTGTCCACCTCGCAAGCCGCTTGTGGCTCGCGCACCACTTGCCCTCAAAGACAGTCATGAAATCTATGTCAACGCGGAAGAAGCCGCGGGAAAAATCTACTTATTAATAAATCCTGTAATTAAAAAATAATATTTGATGGTACGATCCACATTAACAGTAATTTACACTTTGTTGTACTTGCACGTCGGTCTTGAGCGTCGGTGGCGTAACGGTTACGGCCGCTACCTCCTGTCCGGGAGGCCGTGGTTCGAATCCTGCCACGTACTAATGTGTTTTCGAATTTCGATTTCATATGTACGTTTATCCGACGCTCTTACGGTGAAGGAAAACATCGTGAGGAAACCTGCACACGCCTGCGAAGAAACTCGGAGGTTGTGTGTGAAGTCGACCAACCCGCACTGGGCCCGCGTGCTCGACTAAGGCCCGATCGCCCTAATTCAGGGTAGGTGGGGACGTATATGAGCTGATAAGATGTGGTTGCACACGTGATAATATACGAGTAGATTTACTCGTACAAACCTATCAGTAAGAATGTATGAAAAGAAAAGTCCTGACTCACTCACTTACTGACTGACTCATCAACGCGCAGCCCAAACAATCGGACCTAGAAAGTGGAAATTTTGTATAGGGGTTCCTTTTATAATTTTAAAGAATGTACAAAAAGAAAAGTTCTGACTCACTCACTCACTGCCTGACTCATCAACGCTCAACCCAAACCGTCGAATGTAAAAAGCAGAAATTTTGTACAGAAGTTCCTTTTATGATGTAAAAAAGGAATAAGGCCGGATTTTTCCTAATTCCCATGGGATAGGAAATACAACGCTAACGAAGTTCCGCGACGGGCAACAGCTAGTTCTTCATAGTTTCTGTCCGGTAAATTGAGTAGAATACTTACTCTGGTCCATAAGCATTGGGGAAAACCGCGTCCAAATTCGTTGAGTTGTTTTAGATAAAATCGCGTACAATCCTGATACAAGTGAAACTTGGACCCGTCTTTTTAAAGTCATATACACGATTTCAAACTGACATATTTTTTTCATACAGCACACGGAGCGAAACTTTTCTACCTCTGTGGCAGCACAATATCTAAAACTAAAATTGTTCCGCAGATATACGCAAATTGAATCAATTTTTCGTGCAAAATTGTATCCCGCGGGATTTGAACTTCGAACCGAGGGCGGGATTCTATCGGAGTCTGCGACAAATCGCAGCGATCCCGGGAATTGCTGAAAACACGTGCAGATGAATTCTATGCGATTCCCATCGTAATCGGTTAGAAAATCAAACGAAATGTGTCACTATTTGAGAGTGCTTGACATTGTTATCTCTGTGTTAATAGTAAATTTATACATAGAAAAAAATATCTCTTTCCGTGGCGATTTAGCTTCACATCAGGAGGTCGCGAGTTCAATTCTCTGCGGAGTCTAACTTTTTAAGACTCGGTTTGGTTGGTAGAAGGGCATTTCTATAAGCACGCCTGGCTAGCTACCTCCATCTTATCTTAGTCTTGCCGCCAAACATACATGATTTGGATTTAGATTTATTTATTTCATATTATCAATGTCAAGTTTACAGTATTTTTTAAATGTAAGGGATAATACGATCGTCAAAGTAAAGAAATATGAAAGAAATTGACAAAAATGAAAATAAAAATAAATGTAAATGTCGCAATACAAAAGGAAAATTAAAAAACAAATTAAATGTAATCTTAAATACAAAATATTAGATAAAATCTGTGTACCATTTTAGTAGTTATTTAAATTCGTTTAGATATTCAATTACTGAATAAAATTCACTATCTAACAAGAAGTTGTGTTTTGGCTCAAAGATAAGATAGCCAGTTTCCCATTGCGTTGGGGAATTTAGGTAAGCACGTTTCGATCTTCGGCATGATCGTCATGTAACATCAGGTGAGATGATACCAAGGACAATTGTGTTCAAAAAAAAAATAGATTCTGTCTGTCTGAACGCCATAAACATAAAAATTACCGAACGGATTTTCATACGGCTTTTAACAATGGACGAAATGATTCACAAGGAAGGTTTATAATTCCCGCGCACTTTCTAGTACAAAAAAAGCGTTCCTAAATCCACATAAAAGTGTGTCAACTACAATATCAGCGTAAATCCAAATACGTTTAACAAATCAAACATGTACGTTTGACAAACAGTAATAAATCAGTAGTAATAATAATTATTATTTTATAATCAATTTATTTACATGATACCTAATATATAGCAGGGTAGTAATATACATGATACTTTATATATAGTAAGGTAGTAACATAAATGATACCTGATGTATAGTAGGGTAGTAGCATACATAATACCTAATAATTAAAACAGATCACTCATTTAGCTACATTAAATAAAGCATGCAAATTGAAAACTATAGCTTCAAGTTATTTGTCAATAAAGTAGTTATTTACATAATAATAATTATTGCATTTGAGCAATGAGAATTTTTGCTTTTTGAAAGTAATAAATAATAGTAGACTGTACAACAATAGCATAAAACAAGCCATTTTACCCAAGACGCTCATATACTTATCCGAGATCGTACGGCGAGGGTGGATAGTCACGTCTAGAGTAAAATGGGTTTTATGCTCGAGTTTAACACTCTACTTTTTACTTCGATTGCAAGGAAAATAATAAATACTCAACCGCAATACAACAAGTTTGGGTAATTTTGACCAATAGTTTTCCGTTACACAATTATATCTTTTCTTTCAGCTTTTGACGTTTGACTAGGGCACAGTATATATATTAGTACTAACGTAACTAGGGTGAGATCCTTAATGCCAAGTTATGAATATTTGCGTTATTTGTTTTTAACGTAAATGAATGCCCGTTTTAATTTTAAATTTTTAATTAGATAGTAAATACTTATGTCGTAATTAGCCCACTTACTACGGAAATAACTTTTTTTTATGATTGCATGCGACTTGTAATCATTCTACTAGCTTAGAAAAAATATATCAAAAATATTAAAAAAATAAAATTCCCGGTGTAAAATTTCAGCCGGTAGGCGTATCTGCGTTAAATTAAGACATAACCTCAATCTATTTAAAACATATCTACTAAAAAAAACTTGCCAAGTGCGAGTCAGAAACGCATACATAGGGTTCCGTACCATCATACTAGATGGCGATAGTCTCTTCATGTTTAAAAAAACACGTTTTTTGTATGGAGAATTTCACTTTTTCCAATTTTCAGTACCTATTTGTTGTTATAGCGGCAACAGAAATACATTATCTGTGAAAATTTCAACTGCCTAGCTATCGCGGTTCATGAAATACAGCCTGGTGATAGACGGACAGACGGACGGACAGTGAAGTCTTAGTAACAGGGGCCCGTTTTTACTCTTTGAGTACGGAACCCTAAAACGGTACATTGTGTATGTGGCTGTGAGGCCTTAGTCTTAAAAAAAAGAAATTACTTAATGCACAAGAGGATGAAAAACCATTTTATGCAGCCTTCTCTTGACGTAAATAACATTTTTACGAACATACCAAGTGAAATAGTTATTTTTTAAGCAAGGCTGCAAATTTGTTATTTGGTACGAGTTACCTCTATTGAAACCTGAGCAGACAAAGGATTCTAGGATTCAAAGATAGAAACCAGAGTGTAGCGAGGGTTTCAAAGGTATGAGACGCAAAACAACTTTGCTGCCAAGCGAAACATACAATTTTTCACCTTACTACAGCGAGGAAAATAATTTTCGAAAAACCAAAAACTGTTAGCTTCAATTTGAAAAGAATTTTGATTATTTCGTAATCTTTCTTTCTTTCATTTGATACACATGTCATGGAGGTGGATCAAAAAGTAACAGATCCGCCATCTTTGGGAGCCCGCCATTTGAATATGTGACGTCACTTAGCTAACCATGCGCTGTTCTCCAAACTTAGTGTGTATGCAATATTTCAGCTCAATCGAAAACCGGAAAGTGGTTCCCAAACTAACAGACAGACTAACACGGCAAGCTAATATAACGCTTAAAATTAAATTATCTATATATATAAAAGAAAGTCGTGTTTGTTACAACACTTATAACTCGAGAACGGCTGGACCGATTGCCATGGTTTTTGATTTGTTGGATTTGTTTCCGTCCCGAATAGCAGAATACATCTTAAAAACAATGAAAACGGGTTTTCCTTCCTGACGCTATAACTCCAGAACGCACGAACCGATTTCGCTAATTATTTTTTTTGTCGAGTTCGTTAATGTCAGGAGAAGGTTCTTATGTAGGGTAGGGTAGGGTAGGGTAGGGTAGTGTAGTGTAGGGTAGGGTAGTGTAGGGTAGGGTAGGGTAGTGTAGGGTAGGGTAGGGTAGTGTAGGGTAGGGTAGGGTAGTGTTGGGTAGGGTAGGGTAGGGTAGTGCAGTGTAGGGTAGTGTAGTGTAGGGTAGGGTAGGGTAGTGTAGTGTATGTAGGGTAGGGTAGGGTAGTTTAGGGTAGGGTAGTGTAGTGTAGTGTAGGGTAGGGTAAGGTAGGGCAGTGTAATGTAATGTAAGGCGGTACGAAGTTCGCCGGGACAGCTAGTATTATAATAAATCATAAAACCAAAACGGAGTATTACAGATAATTCAAATTTATTTAAAATAAGTATAAAATAATGAATGATGAACCGATTTTTTGAACGTACCATTGTGTGTGTGTGTGTTTTATTTTTTAAATAAAAAGTTACGATTTTAAAAACTTTTTCCACGCTAGCGGATTAAACGCAATTTTGCGCACTAAACTGGAATGACAAACAAAAACTTTCCGAGCGTATGAGGTGAAAAAAATATGTTGTTGTCCTAGGCAGTTTATATAATATAATTAATTTTATATCGAGCTGATCTGGGTGGAACAGCAGTTATTACTTTTTTTGGGTATTTCAGCTTTTTTCCAACTTAAGGAGTTAATTTGGTAATATCTTTGGTAAAATCTTCTGTTTTTAAATATAAAAGGAACGCACAGCCGAAACTACTAAACGGAATTCGCTGAAATTTGGAATACCGATAGAAATTTGGACGCGGGCATCCGCCAAGAAAGGATTTTGGGAAATTCCCACTGGAACGGCAAAAAGTGGGATCTGCGCGGGCGAAGCTGCGGGCATCCACTAGTTATTATAATAAAATCGTAGACAAAAAGTCTGTACCTATGCATTAAATATATTCAGAAAAAACCGACTATGGCGACTTTAAATAAATAAAATTTATTTATCTGTCTGTTTGTTTGTTTGTTGGAACGCATATCACGCAAAAACAACTAAACTGATTCTGATGAAACTTTGTAAGTATAGTGAAAGCGCATAATCTGGAATAAGACAATAAATTTAATAAAATGACCAGGATATAGTAAACCAGCAATGAATACCTTTAGTACAGTAAAACGTTAGTATATTTCAGGATAATTTAGGAATATTCAAGGCGAGAGTGAATAGTGTGACAAAAATAAAGGTAACTCGGGAATTTGCCACATATGACACGTAGAATTTTTACTCGCTGCCTAAATATGAATTTCGGAAAGAAAATAAATTTTGGGGTAATATAGAATAGTTTTATTTTATAAGATTAGAAAAAAATTAGGTAAAGACGTAAACAAGTGGATGACCGTGGAAATAGATTAAATATAAAAAAAAACAACACATGGCATAATTTTAAAATACAAAAAAAGGTTAGGTTACGATCGATCGTCCCCCCAGATGTAAAAAATGATCGAATAAATACCTAAAACATAAATGGAGTTAATTTATTGGGTGTCGAAATTACCCCCCAAAGTTGTAGGAAACACTTTGGGTGTACAATACTCTTAATGATTTTAAAATAAATGCAAAATTGACAAAGTAAACGGAAACAGGAGAACACGTAGACCAGCAGCTGCGCTTGGAGGAAGACAGCAGAACCTTGCCGGGCAGTAGCAGTGCTTGGTCACCAGTGATAGAGTTTGGTCACCAGTGACAACCAACTTCAAGGCCTTAAAAATTGATAGAAACAAAGATTCCACTTCCCTTTGAGTGAGCGGCAGGCAGATGCAGAGCGGCGAAACAAACGCCGGTGGAAGACCCTGTTAAATATAGGAGGTCTTGTAAACAAAACCAAAATCACAGATGTTTAAAATAATTTACTTTCACCAATTTCGACGGACATCAGTCATACAGAATCAATTTTTGTTTTACACTTCTCAAAAAGTCACAAATATTTTCAAATTAAATTTCCATAGAGGAACAAAATCAAAAGAGAATTTAATTATGAAACGCACGAAAAGAGATCGGCTCGAAACGATAGTTTGCGTTTCAATAGGCACTATTTGATCTTGCGTGTTACATCGTCGGCTGCATCGGCACTTACCATCCGGTGAGGTGAAGTAAACTTTTAATAAAAAAAACGACTAAGAATAACCAAAAGTAACCAACATATTAACGGAAGGACGACAACTGCTAGACAAAGGTCTTCCCCAAGGATTTCCACAACGACCGATTCTGCGCTACCTGCATCCAGCAACTTGCTGCATCCTTCACCAGGTCGACGGTCCACTGAGTTGGAGGCCTGCCTACATCTTGTCTTCCGGTGCGCGGTCGGTACTCGAGAAATTTTCTACCCCAACTGTGTAAATAACAATAATATGGACCTACTAATAAAAAAATATATCAAAACACAAACATACTCCAGACTTTAACAAGTAGCGCAAGCGTCTGTTACGGGAACGCAATCCAGGAGCTGTCATCTTCAGAGGATCTTAGAATCAAGTTATTTTTCCACTGCAATTCAAATCCAAGTATTGTTTTAGGGTTCGCTATTTCCGCCTGTCTGTCTCTCCGTCCGTATGTTACAGGCGTTTTGCGTTTTGTTTTCCATAAAGTCAATTTTTAATTCATCAAAATCACAAAATTCGTACCTACATAAATGATGTATAAAACTATGACGTCACGCCTAGGTATTTCAAACATTTTAAGAGCAAAATGTCGGTTTTTCACAGGTGATAAAAAGTAACTCAGAGTTGACTAGCAGTCAACTCAGATGACTAGCAGTCATTCTGATGACTAGCAGTCAACTCTGATGACTAGCAGTTAACGCAGATGACTAGCAGTTAACGCAGATGACTAGCAGTCAACGCAGATGACTAGCAGTCAACGCAGATGACTAGCAGTCAACGCAGATGACTAGCAGTTAACGCAGATGACTAGCTGTCAACTCAGATGACTAGCAGTCATCATCCTTATTAATTATCTACAATCTACACTGACAATCACAGGGGACCAGTATTCACATGAATAAGGACTAAGCTGTTTACAGATAGAAATCAAGAGGGGTAACGTCATTTTTAGTATCTCCGGTTAGTCAGGCACTTTGTTAACGTACGTAAGCTGTTTATTTATCTGTTCTTTAATAATAAAATAAATAATAATAAATATTCTGGGACAAATCACACATTTTCATCTGGCCCCAAAGTAGGATTCCCTGTGTTATGGGAACCAGAGACTGATATACATACTTATATACGTTTATAAATACATCTTTATCTTTATATATATAAATCTTCTGTCCGTGTGTTAGTCATTGAACTCCTCCTAAACGGCTGGACCGATTTTGATGAAATTTTTTGTATGTATTCCAGGGGGTTTGAGGATGGTTTAGATTCACCGGCTGGACCGATTTTGATGAAATTTTTTGTGTAGTATGGGGTAGTGTAGTGTAGGGTAGGATAGGGTAGTGTAGGGTAGGGTAGGGTAGTATAGGGTAGGGTAGTGTAGTGTAGGGTAGGGTAGGGTAGAGTAGGGTAGGGTAGTGTAGTGTAGGGTAGAGTAGTGTATGGTAGGGTAGTGTAGTGTAGTGTAGGGTAGGGTAGGGTAGGGCAGTGTAATGTAATGTAAGGCGGTACGTAGTTCGCCGGGACAGCTAGTACATATATAGATATTTAACACCCAGACACAGAGCAAACAAATCTGCTCATCACACAAATGTTTGCCCTGGGTGGGGATCGAACCCACAACCCTCGGATCAGTAGTCATGAGTACAAACCACTGAGCCACCGAGTCAGTAAATAATCTCGATAATAATATCAATAAATAATATCGATTTAAACTGAACAAATTGTCTAAACGATTTAAAGCAATCTAGAATAGGTATCGAAAAAGTATCTGGCACATGCACATCCGTATAGCTTATCCAATAAATAATTCAATATTCGCTTTTGAAGCTAATACGAGTTTCCCTGTCAGAAGATGTGTTCCCAAGAGGCATCTGGGATAACTACCATCCGATATTTTCGTACCAGTCCACAAAAATATGTTCACAAAACTTATGGACGCGGAAGGAAATCGTATCTGTGTCATGAAGGGTAAGTAAAAAAAGGAAAAAGATCTGATGGTTAGCAAAAAAAATTTATAGTACACAGACGTAATACATAATATATTTATTAGCCTTTTAACCGCCTCTGTGGCGTAATGGTTAGTCTATTCGCGTTACACCAGGAGGTCGCAGGTTCGATTCCCGATGGGGTCAACTTGTAAGACTCGGTTTGGTTGGTGGTAGGGCATTTTCTAAGTCCGCCTGGCTAGCTACCACCATCTTATCTAAGTCTTGCTGCCAAACATCAGTGATAACAACATTCTGTGTGCAGAAATGAGTGTGAGGAATGTGTTCCGGCTTGAAGAAAAGATAACCAGTTCTACATTGCGTTTGGGAATCTTGGTTAGCCCGCTTCCATCTTCGGCATCATCGTCACTTACCATCAGGTGAGATGATACCAAAGGCTTACCAATTATAAATAAAAAAACTACAAAATAAGAGGTATAACTTCTAATTAAAAAAAAACTGTAATACCCTTAATCTACAAAAATACTTCACTTTTCACATGATTAGGTCAAGAGCTTCACATCAAGAGGTCACGATTTATTTCCCGGCGGAGTCTAACTCGTACCTAAGACTCGGTTTGTTTGGTGGAAAGGCATTTTCTAAGCCGACCTAGCTAGCTATCACCATCTTATTTAAATCTTCCCGCCAAACATCAATGTTATCAGCATTTATGTGTTCCGCCTTGAAGATAAGATTCCAAATTGCCTTGGAAATCTAGGTAAGCCCACTCTCATTTTCGGCATCATCGTCCCCTTACCATCAGATGAGATGATGCCAAGGGTTTACCGGAAAGATTTCCATTAAAAGTAGAATTTAATGGCTTTTCTAAATTTGTTATCTTCGAGCGACGAAGAATCAAATAAAAGGTTATATGATCATCCGAAAAACCGACTTCGAGATTTAAATGAATGAAAATCGATAATAGACACCTAAAAATTGGTCGAGAAAATGTATGTGTATTTATGTATTAAAAATATGTATTATAATGTATGTATGTATGTAATTACCAGTAAAATTGCCAGGGTACTTTTTTTAGATTTTCTATTTTCAAAATGGCTACCTCCAATTTAAACCGTATAAAATATTATTTTCCTCTAAATTATTTTCCTCTAAATATGGATCTACGGATGCATTTTTTTTTTTTGTCATCGAAAACACTTATTAACACCAAAAATATTCCAAATTTAGTATGTCTGGGAAATTTCTAAAAACGATACCTATCGTACAATAAAAGTATTATATCATTTTTTCCATTCCTTCCCCACCACTCAACTAAGTCGTACTACTGGTAGAGTCGTAATAGTGCTAATTATATCAAATTTACGCAATCGAGAAATATTATAAGTGTCTATAATATGCCATGTAACTGATCATTATCATAATCATACGAGTCAAAAGACGTCCACTGCTGGACAAAGGCCTTCCCCAAGGATTTCCACGACGACGACCGGTCTGCGCTGTCTGCGTCCAGAAGCTTCCCGCTTTACCAGGTTGTCGGTCCACCGTTTGGGAGGCCTTGCTACGCTACGTCTTCCGGTGCGCGATCACCACTAGATAACTTTACTGCCTCAACGGCCATCAGTTCTACGAGCTATTTGCTCTGCCAACTACCAGTTAAGTTTAGCAATTCTGTGAGCTATGTCGGGTACCTTGGTTTTCTTACGCATCTCCTCATTTCTGATTCGATCGAATAGGGAAACTCCAAGCATAGCTCGCTCCATCGCCCTTTGGATGATGTTGAGCCTTCTTATGAGAACTTAATAATAATTGAACATGTCTCAGTTCTATATGTCATCACTGGCAACACACACTTTTCAAAGAACTTATCCTTGAGGCACTGCGGTATTTGGGATGTGAAGATATTACGAAGCTTCCCAAACGTTGCCCAGCCGAGTTGAATTCGTCGATCGATCTCTTTCTTAAAGTTGGACCTAGCTAACTGGACTGTTTGTCCCAGGTATACATTACAAATGTAGAGTCTCCAACCTTTAGAGGAGTGGGTGCGTTATGTCTAGAAAAACCCTAAAAATGTACCTTCCATACAAATTGGATAATGAAAGACGCTTCTGCGAGAAGGTATATTCTTCGTGTTACTTTTTAAAAACTGCATACTCTTTACTGTCTAATGAAATATTTTTAGTTGCTCATCAAACAACTAATCACGTATCAATTTATTTTCATCATTTATTTATGAAAATCATATTAAAAATGCTTATTGCACATCAAATTATCCCTTTCAACTGGTCTAGAGTTGAGCGAGCGAAGAGAGCGATAATAGGTTCTGTTAGGTTTGTTTGATTATACCGTTGAGGAGCTTCGCGAATATTCTCATGGGTGGCGGATCTGACTTACGAAATAATTAAACAGTTTTGCTTAAATCAGATAAAAGCTAGATAAATAGTGGTGCGCCACTAACCTAAATTGTTGCTTAATAAAAAATATATTTGGAGGTGGTTAGTATTTTCCTGTGCAATCAGAAACTTTGATGGGAAATGGGAGTCTTTTATTATACAAAAAGTAGTTTTTTTTATTTGCGTTAATACTACCCCTGTCCAATCGAATAAAAGAAGTAGGGTGTGCATGTTTACTTGCAGGAAAGTGTGCATATAGGTACCTTTATAATATAGTAGGCTTCGCTTTCACAATACCCGTGGCTGTGACAGGAGGCAGAAAGCTTTCAGCCCCGAGATCGCGTTGCATTAAAATAGACGGTTCTGTTATTATTATTGTATCAATGTTTTTAGAAACACATCAATGTTTTATGCGGAGTAATGGCGAAAGTAGTTTTTGCTTAGTATCTTTTCCGTTTCTTGTCATATTAAAGTGTATTTTGTATTGGGAAGGCTTTTATAAACGCGGTGAAAGTGGATGAAGGTAAATAAAAAATGTATTTAAATAACCAAAGGGTGCTAACGGGATCATATAACTAAGCCTCTGCTGTCCGTCTTTCCGTGTGTCTATCAGTGGGCTGAATTTCATGAACCGTTATAGGTAGAAAGTAAAAGCTTTCAGAGAGTGTGTATTTCTATAAGAAAAATAAAAATAAAGCGGTTCTCCATACACAAAACGTGACTTTTTTGATACGTTAAAAAACTAGCGACATCTAGTAGGGTCTAATAGTATCTTCATTATATTTTTCGTACTCAGGTATGAACATTCGTGGTTAGGGTACTAGATATGCATTTTTGAGCTTGATTTTACGAGAAAAAGATACAAATTCCGACCAAGTGCAGTTGGAGTGGCGTAATGACGGTTCTATACGGAATCCGGATATTTTGATACAAGTGTTATAAACGTTCATACTTTTTTTTTAACCATCATCATTACAGCTCATATACGTCCCCACCGTGGGGCTCGAGCCTACCCTGAATCAGGGCGATTAGGCCTTAGACGACCACGCGGGCCCAGTGCGGGTTGGTCGACTTCACATACAACCTTCGAGTTTCTTCGCAGGCGTGTGCAGGTTTCCTCACGATGTTTTCCTTCACCGTTAAAGCAATCGGTAAGTATGTACGTAAGTTTTTTTGAAAAACTCATTGGTACATTGGCCATCCAGATTTGAACCCGGTACCTCTAGTTAGATGGACCGAGTCGTTACCGGTTGAGCCACCGACGCTTAACCATACTTATTATTATTTTTTAATAATATTTTTATTTTTAAATTATTACTTTTTTAACCATACAATCAACATTTGGTACCGTCAATACACAAATCAATAATTAACATTACCCTTTAAAAAGGTATAACAAAGTTAGTGAAGGTCCCGTTAACCGAGGCTGCTACTTATCATACTGAACAACTTTTGTTCTTCGTGAAAAAAACTCTTCAAAAGAATCCATCTGCTGACTGACCTATTTAGTACACTTATGTATGGAGAGTCCATATTTTGTTTAAGAATTGACTATGGGTTCCTTGGGGGAAAGTTGTTCAGTATGATGAGTAGAACCCCCAGTTAATGAATTACTACACCAATTTTTGTACACCCTGTATAGTACAAACGAATAGAGGTAACATCTATCCATATAATATTCTTAACATAAATGACATTAAAAACAGAGAGAGCGCTATAGAAAATTATATCTTGTCTTAATATATATAAATCTCGTGTCACAATGTTTGTCCTCAATGGACTCCTAAACCACTTAACCGATTATAATAAAATTCGCACACCATGTGCAGTTCGATCCAACTTGAGAGATAGGATAGGGTAGGGTAGGGTAGTGTAGGGTAGGGTAGTGTAGGGTAGGGTAGGGTAGTGTAGAGTAGTGTAGGGTAGGGTAGTATAGTGTAGTGTATGTAGGGTAGGGTAGGGTAGTGTAGGGTAGGGTAGTGTAGTGTAGGGTAGTGTAGGGTAGGGCAGGGCAGTGTAATGTAATGTAAGGCGGTACGAAGTTCGCCGGGACAGCTAGTATATATATGGAATATATATGGAACAGCTAGTTAATTAATATAATTATATATAAATAAAAATTTACAAATTCTGGTTTAGTATTTGAGGTACCTTATTTAGTACTTAGTAATTATAGTACCTATTAAAAATTATCAGCAAAAACACCGATTTACTATCGTAGCGTAGCATTCAAAATCTGGTGTGGTCGGGCGTACACAAATCAACAATGAACATTACACTGTACCTATTAAAAATTATCAGCAAAAACACTGATTTACTATCGTAGCGTAGCATTCAAAATCTGGTGTGGTCGGGCGTACACAAATCAACAATGAACATTGCACTTAATTATTACAAACGAATAGAGATACGTTTAACACCTATATGGGTAAAAAAAGTACAAATAATCTGTGGTTTTATTGGAGGTACTCCTATTTTTCCTAGAATTATATTACCTAATGACAATTTACAGCAAAAACACTGATATTCTCATTTCTCGATACCTACTCAAATTTATATTTAAATGTGCAAAGACCTTATGATGAGGACCTTGAAATTGCCACTGTTTTTAAAAACTCATTTGGAACCCACCTATACAGTTCATTACAAGCTTTATAATAGCTTGCCGTGTTAGTTAGTTAGTCCGTCTGTTAGTTTGGGACAAATCTTGGAAGCTAAATAAGAAACACTTCCGGTTTCCGATTGAGCTGAAATTTTGCATACAAGTTAAGTTTGGAGAACGATAAGCTAAGTGAGTTCATTCTAAATCCAATATGGCGGATTCTCAAAGATGGCGTACTTGTTTTTTTATGCACTCCCATGATATGGCTATCAAAAGAAAGAGTTTGCTCAGAAAAATACGAAATAATTGAAATTATTTTAGGTTTTTTGAAAATTATTGACTGTCTGCTTTCAGTGAACTCCTGTCAAGAACAGCTCGTGAGCGACTATTAGTCTCGTAGTACGACAAACCATTAAACGAGGAATTTAAAAAAAAACGACGGGTTGCACTCCGGGAGTGCCGGCAGAAGTGAAAACTTGAATATTAACGTTGTGCATTTTTGATATTTTGGAATGGTTAGGGAATAATTTTGCACGAATTGCTTTGATTATCAGTATAAAAGTACTATCATTTAAGTGGTAGAATACAATATTTATTTATTGCGCTATCGTACACAAACATGACAATTTATATTACATTAAAAAGTTTATATCTCAGAAAAATCAACAAAAAATCAACTCCATCCGTCTTACGAATTTTCGATCAGGTCACGTGTCCTGACCCAAAACCCTGACCCTGTTTTTTACCCATTACAAAACAAGTGCACAACGCCGCTAAAGAAGTTTTCACTTCAAAAATGTGACATTGAGATGAAATATTTTCCTGTTTGTACATGTACGTACATTAAATGATTGTCCTACATGTAGAATTCCATGTAAATATCCCAAAATATATTGTAAAAAAATAGGTATTTATATTTTCTTCTGATTACTCGTATCATGTTTTGGTAAACACAATTTTCCGCTCTAGTTCCCGGGCTATTTTTACTTTCGAGCGAAGAAGGAGTGCAGAAGGTATTGCGATGGCAAAAATCGAAGATGAAATATTAATGGGGACTGGCTGTCTTAAATAATAGAGTTTAAAAAACAAAAAGATGTGTGTATGTATGGGCGTCCGTCTGTGTTCTAGCATCTTGACTACTGATCGGATTTGGGTAAGGGCAATAAATTTTTTTTCAGTCGCTCTCTTGTTTGTAATTCTAGTTTAGTGCGCAACATTTCGTTTTATTCGCTAGCGTGGAAAGAGTTTTTTTTATTATTAGAACCAAATAACTATAGCTGTTTTTCTTGCACCTAAACATTTTCCTCAATATAGAGAGGTGAACAATAGGGGAATCGGATAGCTAGTCATTTGAGTTACTTTTTATGATCTGTCAAAAACGAAGTTTTGTTCTAAAAATGTTTGAACGTCATAGATTTTCAGCGTCATTGACGAACTTTTTTTGTGAATTGGATCAATTAAAAATTTACGACGTGACGGAAAAGCAAAACAAGTAAGGTTATTTGAAACTTCAAAAGGAGAGCAACTTAGGAAATCAGATTTCAGATTTTATTTTTTATGCAGTCCGATCCTCTATTGTGTGTTTCGCTCGGCAGCAAAATTTAATTTGCGTCTTGTACTCTTGAAACCCTCGCTACGCTCAGGATTCTATCTTTCAAGCACTCGCTTCGCTCGTGGTACAGTTCAGAAGTCATTTCCTTGTTTAGGATCCAAAAGAGGTAACTCGTGCCGAATAACAACTTTGTAGCTTTGCATAACAAATAACTATTATCTCCAGCCGTTTTTCCGAACCCTCGAAGCGTGAGTCCGAATCACACTTGCCCGGTTTTTACACTGGCCACCATAATAAAATCACTTGTAATTTTTTTCTTACAAATCGCTGTAACGATTCTTATAAAACTCGTTACTACAATTTTATACTATGAAGTTCATTATTCCAGTAAAAATCAAAATATGGTATTTTATATTTGAAGCGCGGGTCCAAATTACACTTGCCCGGTTTTTAGAATAGCCACCATAATAAAAATCACTTTTAATTTTTTCTTACAAATCGCTGTAACGATTCTTATAAAACTCGTTACTACAATTTTATACTATGAAGTTCATTATTCCAGTAAAAATCAAAATATGGTATTTTATATTCGAAGCGCGGGTCCAAATTACACTTGCCCGGTTTTTAGAATAGCCACCATAATAAAAATCACTTGTATTTTTTTTCTTACAAATCGCTGTAACGATTCTTATAAAACTCGTTACTACAATTTTATACTATGAAGTTCATTATTCCAGTAAAAATCAAAATATGGTATTTTATATTCGAAGCGCGGGTCCAAATTACACTTGCCCGGTTTTTAGAATAGCCACCATAATAAAAATCACTTGTAATTTTTTTCTTACAAATCGCTGTAACGATTCTTATAAAACTCGTTACTACAATTTTATACTATGAAGTTCATTATTCCAGTAAAAATCAAAATATGGTATTTTATATTCGAAGCGCGGGTCCAAATTACACTTGCCCGGTTTTTAGAATAGCCACCATAATAAAAATCACTTTTAATTTTTTCTTACAAATCGCTGTAACGATTCTTATAAAACTCGTTACTACAATTTTATACTATGAAGTTCATTATTCCAGTAAAAATCAAAATATGGTATTTTATATTCGAAGCGCGGGTCCAAATTACACTTGCCCGGTTTTTAGAATAGCCACCATAATAAAAATCACTTGTATTTTTTTTCTTACAAATCGCTGTAACGATTCTTATAAAACTCGTTACTACAATTTTATACTATGAAGTTCATTATTCCAGTAAAAATCAAAATATGGTATTTTATATTCGAAGCGCGGGTCCAAATTACACTTGCCCGGTTTTTAGAATAGCCACCATAATAAAAATCACTTGTAATTTTTTTCTTACAAATCGCTGTAACGATTCTTATAAAACTCGTTACTACAATTTTATACTATGAAGTTCATTATTCCAGTAAAAATCAAAATATGGTATTTTATATTCGAAGCGCGGGTCCAAATTACACTTGCCCGGTTTTTAGAATAGCCACCATAATAAAAATCACTTTTAATTTTTTCTTACAAATCGCTGTAACGATTCTTATAAAACTCGTTACTACAATTTTATACTATGAAGTTCATTATTCCAGTAAAAATCAAAATATGGTATTTTATATTCGAAGCGCGGGTCCAAATTACACTTGCCCGGTTTTTAGAATAGCCACCATAATAAAAATCACTTGTAATTTTTTCTTACAAATCGCTGTAACGATTCTTATAAAACTCGTTACTACAATTTTATACTATGAAGTTCATTATTCCAGTAAAAATCAAAATATGGTATTTTATATTCGAAGCGCGGGTCCAAATTACACTTGCCCGGTTTTTAGAATAGCCACCATAATAAAAATCACTTTTAATTTTTTCTTAGAAATCGCGGTAACGATTCTTATGAAACTTGTTACTACAACTTTATACTATGAAGTTCATTATTACAGTAAAAATCAAAGTACGGTATTTCATATACAAATACAGGATATTCGTATTTTTTTTCTCTAAATTGGTTGTAACGATTTTAATAAAACTTTGTGAGTAACTTTAATTTAATAAGGCCTACTAAACTGAGTAGTTCATTATTGCAGACAAAGAAAAAAAACTCACCCCCTCTTTATATGTAGGGAAGGTACTATAAAAATGTTTTTTTTTTTAGATTTTATTGTACCACTTTGTTTGCGTAATTAATATGTATACCCATACCGAATTACAGCTTTCTAGTATTAATAGTTTTTGAGCTAATCCGCGGGCAATCGGACAGACATACAGACATGACGAAACTATAACTTTGAAACCTTAAAAATACCTAGTAGCAAATAAAAAGGTTGTTGATGTTGTCAAGAGTTTACCAATTATGAATAAAAAATAAATAAAAAAAAATCGAGCGAGACCTACAGTACTCGCATATGATGTGTAACATGTGACAAAATACTTTAGGTTAGTTAGATTTGATGACGATATTGTACCTGGGTGGCGGATCTGATAGTAACGAAAAAAACCGACCAAGTGCGAGTCGGACTCTCGTAAAGTAGAATTTCGCGCTTTCGCGACTACCTGTTACACATTTCCGTCCCATTTCACGAAATCACTCCCACAAATTGCAGGAAAGCGAGAGCAAAGATGTTACACATCAAAAAGTAAGTAAGTAAGTATGATATACTTACTTACCTTTTTATTTGCGTGCCTATCGTGTGGGGTATTGTTGAATAGGTTTTTTAAAACTATTTAGGGTTTGCTTATACCATTTTTTTTATTCAGGGATTGTTTTGCGAAATATTAAGCTTTGAAGTGATAAAGTTGTTAAGAGTCAAGTGTCCCCCCTTTACCATCTAAACCGTTATTTCAATCATCTGAAAAAAAAAAAATAAGTAGGAAATATAATCATTTTAAAAGGAAAACGATCACGGCTTTCTTAGCTAAGGAGTAAGTAAATAAGTAAATATCTTTTATTGCACACCAAAAAATAGGAGTAAGAGTCGACCGACTTAAGATGTGCAGTTGGATTTGTATAAAGTTCATAGATTTTCCATACAAAAATTTATATTACCAACTGCAAATATAGTTCTGTTTCTTAAAATGTACATTAATTTTTTTAAAGACTACTACGGAACCCTACTTTGCGCGAATTCGACTCGCACTTGGCCGGTTTTTTTATGTTATGCCAGATGGTGAAGACTACGCTAGAAAGTATGCACAGTGGGCTGTACAATTTATTATACAGTAGGTTGTTATTCAAAAATATTGTGCCACTCAGAGATATGTATGTATATATATATATATATGTATGGGGAGGTAGATAGGTTACATGAGTCCAAAAACGGTGCAATGGAAGCGAACTACCTATAATGTTGTTTGTTAGTGCATAACCCGTCTAGGTAACAAATCTCTGGTGGTGCTAAATTTTCCCGTTAAATCTACATATTTGTGAGATCCCGCCTGAACACTGTTCCCAGGAGTTCGCTGGAGGCGATGTCGTTAAAACTCTTTATCTATCGTGGAATGAGCGCCAATGGGATCGCCGATCGGCAGGGGCGATTGAGATCGGGCCAATCTTTGTAACGCACGCCCTGGCGCAGTGGCTCTCAAACTGTTTTACGATGTTCTACATTCAAAGTCCCTTTTTTAATTATTAATAAAAACACATTATGGTTAGTGCCTATGCAGCAGAGGATGTAGCACGCAAGCTCAAATAGTGCCTATTCACTCTCGTCTTGAAGATTCCTAAATTATAAGAATCGGGGAATACAAACGGAATTCCAGTCCCTGGTGTTAATCTGCCGGAAGTTTTTCACCAATCTCGAGAAGGGTCGCTAGATCGGAACGCTCTGGCCTACTGGCTCTCAAACTAATAAACATTGTTCAAAACTTTTTAAGTCTCCTGGTTTCAGGTTGTCTGGAGTTTCTTACCAATTTCGGGTTAGTAGCGATACTGGTTTGGCTTAGAAACTATAAACAAACTCGTTTTTTTGTATTGGACCCCTTATTCCTTCACTTTTTTAACCGACCTTAAAAAAGGAGGAGGTACTATGTTCGACTGTATATTTTTTTATGTATGTTCACTGATTTTTCTGTCAATTGTGGACCGATTTTCAAAATTCTTTTTTCATTCGAA
The DNA here is from genome assembly GCA_947284805.1 of Coleophora flavipennella. NCBI lineage: Eukaryota > Metazoa > Arthropoda > Insecta > Lepidoptera > Coleophoridae > Coleophora > Coleophora flavipennella. The sequence continues at coordinate 10,642,474 of OX369305.1, forward strand.
AGAGTATACTCCCGAGGGGTTCCCATTGTCACCAAGTCAGGATCTGATGTTGGGATCCCAGGGAAATCGAAAGCAATCCTCAAATTACTTATACGTAGTTCTTATTACGTGATTCATATGTTTTCTAAAGCTATTATAATACTTACATGTGTTAGTCATCATCTCATGTTGATAAGCTGATGAAGGAAGGTACAACTCCTTAACGGTTAGGAGTTGGAGGAAATATTATACATAGATATATACGTAGGTATGCACAGACCGATAGGTTGTATACTTTCAGGTTATTCAGATGAGCTTATGATGGACGATTAACTATCGTAATCGTTCATCATCATCTCAGGAGATGATGATGGAAGCCACAGGACTTTGTATCTGTTAATGAAACACATGTATTATGATTTGATAATTCCTAATTGGTGAGTAGGTGATTGGGTTTAACGTTGTTAGATAGATAGCATTATCACTAAAAATAAATAAAATAAAAATAAAAGTTTAAAAAAACTAAAAACCGACTTCAAAATGAAATTCACTCTAAAGTATGAATTTTTTTGAGGTCGGTGTCAGCAAACCATCGAATCTAAAACATTTGATACGTAAGTAACTGTTTGCTGGTACCGACCTCAAAAAAATTTTAAAGCCCCTAATTGCATTCGTTACCTTTGATTTCGTTATTGTTGGTTAATGTTGTGTATTTATAATAATATTATTTCTACTTTTGAGTGAATTTCATTTTGAAGTCGGTTTTTAGTTTTTTTTAACTTTTATTTTTTCTTATTTTTAGTATTTTTTTGTTATATCCGCAACAGAAATACATATTCCGTGAAAATTTGAACTGTCTACCTATTACGGTTCATAAGATACAGCCCGCCGACAGACTGACAGACAGCGGAGCTTACTAATAGGGTTCCGTTGTGTGTACGGAACCCTAAAAACTAATTGAAAACAATTAACTCATATGGTAATTTATCATTGGTATATGAAATACAAGCACAGTCATAGCAATATGAACAAGACACTCATCATCACCATCGTATCAACCGAAAGACGTCCATTGCTGGACAAGGGCCTCCTTCCAGGATTTCCACAATGACCTGTCCTGCGCTGCCCGCATCCAGCGGCTTCCCGTTACCTTAACGAGTTCATCGGTCCACCGAGCCCCACTCGGCCTTCTGACGCTACCTCTTCCGGGGCGCTGTTGCCACTCAAGAACTTTATTACCCCAACCAGTTAAGAATTATGTGCCCCATCCACTGCTACTGACGTTTAGCGATTCTGTGAGCTATGTCGGTTACCTTGCTTCTAAGTTATTGTATCTCTTTCGATCTATGTAATCTGACAGAGATGGCGTATTAACCGATGTTGTATGCTTAAAAAATATCATGAATGAAGTGCTTAATCTGAAAAGTCATAAAGAGTAGTTTGAGAATCACTGCCAGCCGATAACGGGAGGGTTTAAAACTGGGGCGAAGTGTAGCAATTGTTTGGGTAAGGGCTTCAGTTGACCCGAGTAGTATCGGGATAACGGTTGTTTGTGGAAACAGATAAATAATATAGAAATGTTTGGGTTATGTATGGCAGATCGCTTCCGTTAGAAAACTCATCTAAAACACGCTAGCAGTCAAGCAGTAAGCTTTTCTGAAACTTCGTAATGAATAAAAGTCTTCTAACTAATTTTGTCTGTGGTGCGGCCCTAGAATAGCATCACCTCATCTCCTTCCGAGGGTATCATAAGAGGCGACTAAGGGATCAAAACTGAAGGATAGGTAGCAATGTCTGTACTAAATAATATATATTTTTATCTTAGCATTGACATGAATGGTGCATGCTCGCTTAAATGTTCGTGCGGATGGTGGCGCATCCGGAGCCGGGTCGTTCCTTTCTCTCTAATATGGTTGATGGGAGCGATGGCTGACTCTCGCATTATACTCGTCACCGGGTGCTGTGACTCGTGACCCTACTACTAAAACTTCACTGTCCGTCCGTCTGTCTGTCTGTCACCAGGCTGTATTTCATGAACCGTGATTGTTGAGACTTTCACAGTTGATGTATTTAAAAGATAATAAAAATTAGAAAAAGTGAAAAAATAAGGGTGTCTCCATACAAAAAAAGTGTTTTTTAAACGTAAAGAAACTAGTGACATCTAGTATGATGGTACGGAACCCTATGTATGCAGTTTTGACTCGCACTTGGCCAGATTTCAAGATTGGAAGCTGTGTCGACACAGCTAATGCGCCGGGATATTGTTGTGCAAAATGATGTAATTTTTTTTGATATGAAATCAACGTCAAGATATTCTCTACTATTATGGAAATATAAGCCTCACAAATAAAGCTGGGCAATATTGTCTCTGTCAGTGTCTATATTGTCTATCAAGGTCCATCGTCTCCACAGCGCATGAACAACGCATAAAGGTTTTATCGTGGACACAAATACCTAAAGTACTTTCCACTAGACAACGTGCTACCTGTTACTGTCACAGCTATAAAGAAACCACTTCCCAGGAGCTAAGGTCAGGCCCTCTTAAGTGTCCCCTCCTAAGGGCCACACCCATGAATCTCGTCGCTAACATATGGACGTTAACTTAGCGACTTGTACGACCCGCACTTAAATCTAACAAGAACTTGATTCGCTTAGCTCTAACTTTAATGTAACTTTTAACCTTGTGTTAAGCATAAGGGTCTTTATCACGAAGATTTAATAATGTTTAGCCTTCATTAAAGGACAAGTGGTCGTTTGGACAAGCCTGTCTGAGTAGACCGACATATCATAATGAATTTACTATTCACTGAAGCCGAGCGAAGTAATACAAATTATATGAGTATGTAATCCACAATTTATAAGCTTATTTTTAGGGTTTCATATACCTAAAGAGTAACCAATGGGACCTTGTTAGCTAGCCTCCACTGCCGTCCGTCCGTATGTCTATCAGCGGGCTATATTTCATGAACCGTAATAGGTAGATGGTTGAAATTTTCACAGTCTTGCAGAGTGTGTATGTATTTCTATTAACGATGTCACAACAAATGTTAAAAAATAAAAAAAATAAATTAACGAGATTAATCACAAGAAACGGGATTATGTTTGTTCTGTCTGCCTGTTAGTGGTATGCATTTCATGCACCGTAATAAGGTATACAGTTGAAACTTCAATATATATTGGTACTGCCTGTGAAGCGTAGCGGCCTAGCCCTCATTAGGTACGCGACCTTACTGTTTTAATCCCGTGATTTCGTGTCCTATCGGTCCCTTCGTGATAAAATCAATGATGCAATCCTACAGTGACCTACCTACATACAAATTGTGTGTAACATCTATAGCTTTATACACGCCATCGTATGGACTCAAGATGAGAATTTCTCATCTCCATAATATTGACTACCTTATGTAGGTTTTATGTTAATTCGTGATTGACGCGTGAAAGTGGAACATACAAACTCAATTTAGCGTTAAGATGTAATATGTTAGATTCATAGTTAATCTTGGTAAGCCCGCTCCCATCTTAGGCGTCATCGTCACTCACCTTCAGGTGAGCCGATGCCAAGGGTCTATCAATTATGGATAAAAAAATAATGGAACCGATTTAGTTACGCCCTATACACAGAATTGAAAAATGTTTTTGTAGGTTATCTACTACCAAGAGAAATCAAATATACGCAAAATGATCAAAAAATACTCGTAAATTGTGTATATTCATTGATTGTGTTATAGCTTAATCAAATTTGGATTTTTTTCATACTTATATAAAGAGTGACGCAAAAGTGAAGAAGATATCTTTTAAATGGTGATGCACATTAAGCCTTATTTATGATATGTTTTTTTTTATTCACAATTGGTAAACCCTTGACAACATCTCACCTGGTGGTAAATGACGATGTTGCCGAAGATGGAAGCGGGCTTACCAAGATTTCCCAACGCAATGTTTTCTGTTAGGGCTGCAAGAGTCTGCAGCTTGTTCACATACTCGTACACCATAGATTATAAATAACCCCTAAGGAAAAAGTCTGTACACTCATTGAATTACTACTACTACATAAGTAGTAGTAATTCATTGTGTACACTGAATCGAGCGATCTTGCAGGCTAAGCTAAACCGTCAAAGTGGAATATAATACGGCTTGTAAGAGTTTCACTCATGTTTATTGCGGTGTATTCTACATTCGTTTACTACATAATTTTCAATAATATTAGGAGTAGGATTATGTAAAATATATAAAATCTATTTCAATACGGTGATGTCTTTTACGCCACCTAGTATTAGCTAATTGACACAAGTGTGCAATACTTGATCAGATTGTAAGTGTTCCTTGGAAAAAAATATTCATATAAGCAGATGCTCTCTCTTATTGTGTGGCACAATTAACCGAGCTGTCCAAGGGATAAACGGCGGTTGCCTGGAGTAACACTTAGCATCACCCGCGGTCACGTGTAGGACATTTAGATTCACACCTACGGACTTGTGCAACGCGACCTGCATACACATCTAAAATCAGATATATGCAGGTTTCCTCACGATGTTTTCCTTTAGCGTTAAAGCAATCTATATTATATGTACGTAAGTTTATAAAAACTTGTTTTTACATTGGCCGTCCGGATTTGAACCGGAACCTCTGGTTAAAAGGATCGTGTCGTTACCGATTGAGCCACCGAAGCAGATGCTTATTTTAATATACGTTACACGATTCCAATTTCACATGTACTCGTAGATAAGAGATTTTAAAGGTTTAGAAAATTAATTATGTATCCGGTGTGTAACGACATCCTTTCGGAACACCCTTTTCCGTGTGTCATAATCAACCCTTCAACAGATTAGGTAAACGTTATAGTATCCCATGTCGCCCCTATAGTGCCCCATTTTGTCGTCCGGCCGAAGGAAAACTTTTCGGACGTGACGGAACGCTAATCGGCAGTAAAAGATAAAACATATGAAAGGTAGGTATGTTGGTTTAGGGTGGGACGCCACTAATCCTCACGGAACAGAACAGCATTTTTGTGTCGTTCCGTTTCACTTCACCCAAGACCGTGGCCAGTTAAGCGTTATATTTGATCAAGATTTTTAAATCGCCTCCGTGGCGTAATGGTAAATCCATTCGCTTTACCGTGGGTCTATTGCCCGAATAAAGAATTTAATTATTATTATTTACACCAGGAGGTCGCGAGTTTGATTCCTTGCGTAATTTAAGACTCCGTTGAAAGTAGCGCATTTATCACCATCTTATCTAAGTCTTGTTAACAACATTGATTTGTTCCGGTAAGAAGATAGGATAAGACCCCATTGCGTTGGGGAATCTTGGTAAGCCCCTTGTATCTTCGGCATCATCGTCACTTACCTTTAGGTGAGATGTTGCCAAGCGCCTATCAATTGTAGTTTTAAATAATATTTTCAGCGTTTTGAGAAATAAGAAGTTTATTTTTGAGATTCAGAAAGGTTATCCGTCAAAGATTGTTAGCATGAGCCCGCATCGAAGCTAAAGAAAGTAATTGTAGTGGCATTATTGCAAAGTTAAAAAATAGGATATTTTATTTTACTAAAATTGTTTTTTGACAATTAATACGAGAATGCAATTGCCATTTCTATGGAGGCCTACACAGGGTAACTGGTACATAACTGGTAACCTCTTAACTTTTGATTTTACTCATAAAACTGAACATTTTTCGTTCCATAACTTAGCTGAAAAGGACTATATTTGTCAGAGAATAAATGCTTGTGCTCTAGAGGATAGTATATAATTGAAAACGCTAAACACGTTAAAATACCGACTTCCATCGCAACAACTTGGTACATTTTTGCATTATTATTTTTGGTTTTTGTTAATTTTCTTATAAAGTACTAAACCAATTTTGATAAAATTTATATGAGACCGCACGAAAAGCACTAGCTTTCAAATAAAAAAAGTTTTTTTTTTTTATGCACAATTGGTAAACCCTTGACAACATCTCACCTGGTGGTAAGTGAAGATGTTGCCGAAGATGGAAGCGGGGTTACCAAGATTCCCCAACGCAATGGGGAACTGGCTATCTTATCTTCATGCCGGAACACACCAATGATACCAACATTGATATTTGGCGGCAAGACTTAGATAAGATGGTGGTAGCTAGCCAGGCGGGCTTAGAAAATGCCCTACCACCAACCAAACCGAGTCTTACAATTGACCCCGCCGGGAATCGAACCCGCGACCTCCTGTGTAAAGCCAGTGAACTTTGCCTCTGAGCTACGGAGGCGGTTAAAATCATACAAATCGGTTAATCCAGTCAAAAGTTCTGAGGTAACACACATAAAAAAAACATACAGCCGAATTGATAACCTCCTCCTTTTTGGAAGTCGCTTGAAAATAATAGATTATCTAAATGACAAAGATATATATGTTGATTCTATAACAAATACCATTACCTGAGACTGTAATCTGAATCATGACATTTTTTGTACTATACAATAAGTTTTTTTCTACTATTTAAAAGTGTGTGTAATTACCTACTTAAAATAAATTAATTTGATTTGATTTGAGGAAATATTTTTTTTTTACTTTTCATACAGTTCGATCAGCTGATAAATGGTTTTTATGACAAGTCCAAAATGATTTTTTTATGACGAGCACTAGTAAAGATGTTTGCAGATAAGTACCAGTCATCCTGTATAATGTTCTAAAATCTAATGATTTTTCTTAAATTAAATGTATATTTTGAAAACAAAGTTGTTTTTGCAGAAGGTGTGGGATATATTAGTGTAATAATATACGCATGATTGCAGTGACAATTAAACGTGTTATCTATCTATCTATTTCATATAGAATATCTATGAACTTTTTACAAATCCAACTGCACATCTTAAGTTGGTCAACTATTACTTCTTAACTAAGAAAGCCTACTTAGCCGCGATACTTTTAATTTTAAGTTCGTTATATGTTTATGCGGATTAGCTGACAAAGGGGTGGGGACATTCAATTCTAACAAAAAAACGTCCTACTTACTTAAAAACTTAATATTTCATAAACAAATCTATTATCGAAAAAAAAATTATTTGCATACCTTTAGTATTTTTAAATACCATGAAGGGCTACGTGAATGAAAAAAAAATCGCTCCCCAATTTGTATGTTGAGGACATATTCTACATGTTTTTGTTGCTGATTTCATTCCATACATACAGCCGTTTAAATTTTAACACGTAATACTAAGTTTCAACTTTAAAGCTGTAATAGACTTCGAGTAAAATGGCATTGGCATACCGACAGACATGGAAAAATTATATGGATTCCTGGATTGACTACGGAACCCAAAAACAGAAGCATCGGGCTCGCGTTTCGTTTTCGAGCTCCTCCTATTCAAACCCCATGGGTTTTTCTCTGTAATAAAAATGTATTCATAATCAGTTTCATACAGATCTCCAAGTATTTTCGAGACGTGACCCACAATCCGTCAAATCAGATTCATTTAGAGCCTTGATATAGCTACTGCAACATTGTGCCGATTAATTTATAACAGACCAATAAACTCATAATCTGGTCCACAGATCTTCAAGTCTTTCCGAGACGAGACTCACAATCCGTCTAATCAGGTTCAGTCAGAACCTTGACATACTTCTATTTCGTACCGACTGATTTATAACAGACCAATATATTCTTACAGATCTCCAAGTCTTTCCTAGAAGTGACTCACAATCCGTCAAATCAGCTTCAGTCAGAGCCTTGACATACTGTAATTTTGTGACGATTGATTTAAAATAGACCAATATATTCTTAATCGATTCCACAGATCTCCAAGTCTTTTCGAGACGTGACTCACAATCCGTCGAATCAGATTCAGTAAGAGCCTTGACATAGCTACTGCAATTTTGTACCGATTATTTTTTTTTATTTTCTTAATTGGGTCCACAATGTCTTCAAGTCTTTCCGAGACAAGACTCAGAATTCGTCAAATCAAGTTCATTCAGAGCCTTGACATACAGCAATTTTGTGCCGATTGATTTAACAGACCATTATATTCTTAATCGGGTCCATAGATCTCCAAGTCTCCCCAAGACGTGACTCACCATCCGTCAAATCAGGTACAGTCAGAGCCTTAACATACTGCAATTTTGTGCCGATTGAATTATTACAGACCAACAATATTTTTAATCTGCGAGACGTGATTTCACGAATAAATCCAATTCATACATAGCCTTATAATGTTTTGTGCTAAATTATTTTTCAAAGGACGCCAAACTGAAGTGGCAGTGGACAGGACACATAGCTCGTAGAACAAGTGGCCCTTGGGGTAGTAAATCTCTCTAGTGGCGACCGCGCACCGGTAAACGTACGAGTAGGCAAGCCTTCCACGCGGTGGACCGACGACCTGGTGAAGATCGCGGGAAGCCGCTTGATGCGGGCAACGCAAGACCGGTCGTCGTGGAAATCCTTGGGGGAGGCCTTTATCCAGCAGTGGACATTTTTCGGCTGATATGATGATTTTTCAAACTTACAGTTATAACCTATAGGTTAGGACTTAAAAATTGATGTTCTACGAAAGCGGACGTCATGGTTTTATTAACACGCTTTTATTAGCTTCACTTGTAACTATGTAAGAAAATCTGGGAATCTTAAATTAACCCACTTGCCGGTCTTCGATTAGGATGAAATTTTCCACACGCTCTGACTTCTGATGACAATACATGACTAGCTAAGAAACGTCATTACAAATCCAATATGGCGGCCTCCCCAAGATGGCGGACTGGCTGTTTGAAATCCACCCTCATGATAAAATTTGCCCCCTTTACTACTGGTAGTAAGGTCTGGTAGTAAGGTCTGGTAGTAAGGTAGGAAACGGACGATGATATGGGTATGAAATGAAAAGGTTTGCTGTCAGGAATACGAAAAAAATTGTCACGTGACTTAAATCCAATATGGCGGACGTCCAAGATGGCGGACAGGCTATTTGAAATGCACCCTCCGCTACCGCCTCCGTAGCTCAGAGGCAAAGTTCACTGGCTTTTCACAGGAGGTCGCGGGTTCGATTCCCGGCGGGGTCAATTGTAAGACTCGGTTTGGTTGGTGGTAGGGCATTTTCTAAGCCCGCATGGCTAGCTACCACCATCTTATCTAAGTCTTGCCGCCAAATATCAATGTTGATATCATTGGTGTGTTCCGGCATGAAGATAAGATAGCCAGTTCCCATTGCGTTGGGGAATCTTGGTAAGCCCGCTTCCATCTTCGGCAACATCGTCACTTACCACCAGGTGAGATGTTGTCAAGGGTTTACCAATTGTGAATAAAAAAAATAAAAAAAACCCCATGATATGGGTATCAAATGAAAGGGTTTGCTGTCAGGAATACGAAAAAATAGTCACGTGACTTAAATCCAACATGGCGGACATCCAAGATAACTACTTAACGAGTTTACCAAAAGCGTGTCTTTTAGTTTTTTAAACTAATTAATGATTTTTTTTTCTAACCACTAGTGTGTTCCGTAATTTTCTCTCTCTTTTTGAATTTTAAAATCTTCTATGTAACAATAAATATCCTAGGTCAACATGGGAGAAAAGCGGAGTATAACAAACTTACTTATGATACATGGAAAAAAACTTACATAGGGCAAACAGGAAGGACATTCAAGAACAGAATAACAGGAACATACCAGTGATTGGAAGAAGAAAGTTTTAGCCACCTCCGTGGCGTAATGGTTAGTCCATTCGCTTCACACCAGGAGGTCGCAGGTTCGATTCTCGGTGGAGTCAACTTGTAAGACTCGGTTTGGTTGGTGGTAGGGCATTTTCGAAGCCCGCCTGGCTAGCTACCACCATCTTATCTTAGTCTCGTCGCCAAACATCAGTGTTAACTACATTGATGTGTTCCGGCTTGAAGATAAGATAGCCAGTTCTCCATTGCGTTGGGGAATCTTGGTAAGCCCGCTTCCATCTTCGGCATCATCGTCACTTACCATCAGGTGAGATAATGCCGTCATATCAGCTGAAGAACGTCCACTGCTGGACATAGGCCTCCCCCAAGGATTTCCACGACGACCGGTCCTGCGCTGCCCGCATCCAGCGGCTTCCCGCGATCTTCACCAGGTCGTCGGTCCACCGCGTGGAAAGCCTACCTACGCTACGTTTTCCGGTGCACGATGATGCCAAGAGCTTACTAATTGTGAATAAAAAAAATAAAAAAAGGAAGAATAGCCTCGGTGAAATGCTGTTATATTCATACCAGTGGAGTCCAACCCTTATGCTATAGTGAAACGTATGGGCAAATATATTTTACAGTTATAGTGGTACGTGTGACGAGAATGAGATGTGTCGTGTCCGGTGACGATGAATTATTTATATTGCAGGTTGATTTTCAGGGTTCCGTGCCCAAAGGGTAAAAACGGGACCCTATTACTAAGACTCCGCTGTCCGTAAGTCTTGTCTGTTCGACTGTCACCAGGCTATATTTCATGAACCGTGATAGTTAGACAGTTGAAATTTTCACAGATGATGTATTTCTGTTGCCGCTACAATGACTAATACTAAAAATTTGAAAAAGTGAAAAAATAAGGGGGTCTCCATACAAAAAACCTGTATTTTTTTTAAACATGAAGAAAATAGCAACATCTAGGAACCGGAACGGAACCCTTTCTGCGTGGTTCTGACTCGCACTTTACCGGTTTTAACATCTAGAGAGTATTCAAGTTTTACAGCGAAAAACAGCTGACAAGAATATTAAGGATGTATGTTTGTTACTCTTTTTTCACGAAAAAACTACTTCTGGTGTGTACTTCTACTAACATCTGGCTGAAAGAACCCCGTACCAAAAGTATGGAAAATGTGGTTTCAGTTAAATATTCTGAGATTTTGATATAATATAGATTTTGACGTCCTGAACAAAAGTCTCTATGGGGGCTACCACTGTTGCCGAGTCCCTTTCAGAGTTACGACTGGTTTTGTACCCTCAAGGAAATCGACTCTAGTAGCAATTAGCACCTCGTCACAGTGACAGTAATATCAGTAATATGACACCTCCAGTGTCTTTTTCAAGTGCAAAATAAATCGTTTCATAAATATTTTACGAAGTTCTTATTACAACGACACACAGATCATTGGAACATATTTTTGTGCATTTTAATGCACCCATATTTTTACAGTAGACTGTACCAGACAAAACAAACTATCAATAACGGGTAAAATGAAAGAAAAATAGTGTTACTCGTTAAATCTTATCTACATATATTTTCATAGATACACATGTACACTTTTAAACTCGGTTTATTAAGGGTTCATTTCAAATCAAATCAAATCAGTCGTAACTCTGAAAGGGACTCGGCAACAGTGGTAGCCCCCGTAGAGACTTTTGTTCAGGACGTCAAAATCTATATTATATCAAAATCTCAGAATATTTAACTGAAACCACATTTTCCATACTTTTGGTACGGGGTTCTTTAGTAAGCAGACAGATTAAAAAGAAAAAGTCATAGAAACGTTGTCCACGCGGGTGAAGCCGCGGGAAACAGCTAGTATGATGTAAATTTTGATTGCGATAGGGCTTGCGGCCACGTCTATTACCCGAGAGACGAATAGAAATAAAGGCTATGATTTCAGGCAGGAAACTATTTCTTGTTTTCATACTTTTCAGTAAAGATTTAGCGTAGTCGGAGTTTAGTTTTTTTAATTTTTATTTTAAGTTCATATTTTTTGTGCTCAGAGTACAACACCACCCCCCCTCGCTACCCGCATGTCGTGTCGCTTGATTGAAGTGCGCGTACATTGAACCATGTCATAAATCATAATATCGCTTGTGAGATCATTTAGAAACATTTGCATATTTGATTTCAAACATGATATAATTATTAAAAAAAAAACCTTAGAGTAATTCTCCTATAAAATCCGCCATGTTGATTTTTTAAATGCCACATATTCTATTACACGCGGATTGATGACAAAAATCTAAAGACACCACAATTGTCAGATCAGTTTATTGGTTTGGGAAATACGAGTAAACAGATGAACATACGCACATACATACATACATACATAGACTATCAAAAACAGAATCCTCTTTTTAGTAGTCAGTTAAAAATGTAAAATGTAAAAAAAAAGAAATATAATAATTATTAAATTCGCTATATCACACAATATCACAATAATAAAATTAACACGTAAATACCTTAAAATAATAAAAATAATAAAGATTCAAATATTATCAAGCAAGGTAGATATACAAGCAGTAAAGTTATCGAGTGGTTGCCGCACACCGAAAGACGTCTACGCTACGTGCTTCCCACTGGATGCGGGCAGTGCAGGATCATTCTCTGTGGAAATCCTTAGGGGTGGCCTTTGTCCATCAGTGGACGTCTTTCGGCTGGTTTGATACTAGTGAATGAAGTACACAGGGAAGAAAAAAAATATAATAATAAATTATTTTACACTTGGTGTTATTATTTAAACACAGTTTATACAGGGTGACGTGATATTCGCTGAAAAGCGGTAACTCATAGATGCTGCTCAAGAAACCGAACAACTTTCCTCAACGAACCTATAAAAAATAAAAGTTTAAAAAACTTGAAAACCGACTTCAAAATGAATTTCACTCAAAAGTATGAAATAATATTATTATACTTAGATACACGACATTAACCAACAATAACGAAATCAAAGGTGGGTAGGAATTAAATTAGGGGCCAAAATTTATTTTTGAGGTCGGTATCAGCATACAGCTACTTACGTATCAAATGTTTTAGATTCGATGGCATTGCTGACACCGACCTCAAAAAAAATTTTAGGCCCCTAATTTAATTCTTACCCACCTTTGATTTCATTATTGTTGGTTAATGTCGTGTATCTAAGTATAATAATATTATTTCATATTTTTGAGTGAAATTCATTTTGAAATCGGTTTTTAAGTTTTTAAACTTTTATTTTTATTTTATTTATTTTCAGTGATAATGCTATCTATCTAACAACGTTATACCCAATCACCTACTCGCCAATAGGAACCATCAAACATAACGCATATGTTTTTATTAACAGATACAGATTCCTGTGGCTTCCATCATCATCTCAACAGCATGAAAGTTAAGGAGTTAAATCTTTCATCATCAGCCCATCAAAATAACCTGAAAGAATACAACTATCGGTCTACGTAATTTTTTTAAAGAATTATCGTCCAACTCCTAACCGTTAAGGAGTTGTACCTTCCTTCATCACATCATCTGATGATGATGATTATGATGAGATGATGACTACCAGACATAAAACACGTAATATGTGCCTATAAAATTTGAGGGTTGTTCTCGATTTCCTTACACTACACTACCCTTCCCTACCCTACCCTATTCTAACTGCACTACACCTACACTACACTACACCCTACCCTAAAACCAATTACTTTTTGACTGATAATAATCTTTTTTTATTGATGAATATCATATTTTAATACTTATTATCCTATTCCGGACGAAAACAAATGCAAAAACACAAAAATCATAAAAATTGGTCCAGCCGTTCTTGAGTTATAAAAGCGTTTTTAAAAATAAAAAGATCCATTATCTTATCATAATATCACTATAAGTACGAGTACTTACCTACCTAGTTATAGTTAGTGTGCTTTAAGAATCTTGTCGTGCAATTTTGTCTTAAATTTTTAAAAATAAATACCTATTTTTAGTCTATCAGAGTGAAAAAATAATGGTAGCTTCGTCGTCTGTCAGTCAGGAAATTGGCCAGGCGTGAACGTGTTTCGCGCTCCGCGGGTTCCACACAAAATACTGCTGCGTTTATATAAGCCGGCTCCCGTGGCGCCCATGATTTCAACATGAAGCGCTGCTGTGGTTCACGGGGAGTTGGCGTTAGATAACATTGTTATGGGGATGAGCAAAAATACAATATATAGGTTAAATTTTAATTCACTAAAAAGCAGCAAATGGCAGATTCTTAAGTTCGTACCAATTTTTCAAAAAATCCAGCCTAGAGCGAATTGGACCCGTGCGCCGAGGGTTCCGTACTACTTACTACACCTTACGAGTAGAACAATGATCCTTTTTCAAGCGACTTCCAAAAAGGAGGAGGTTCTCAATTGGACTGTATGTTTTTTTTTGTTTATGTGTGTTACATCAGAACTTTTTACTGGGTGAACTGATTTTAATGATTCTTTTTTTATCTGAAAGCTTGTGCTTTTCGTGTGGTTCCATATAAATTTTATCAAAATCTATGTAGTACTTTATTAGAAATTTAACAAAAACCAAAAATAATATTGAAAAATTGTACGAAGTTGTTGTGATGGAAGTCGGTTTTTTAACGTGTTTAGCGTTTTTTTTACTTTCAATCCAAAGACATGAAAGAGAGATAAAACAATATTTTTTGTTGTTTTACTTTATGATTAACAAGCTTTTGCCAGCGGCTTCGCTCGCGTGAATATAATTTCTATGACTGTCTTCTAGGGTACGCAGTGCTTGTAAATTGAGTTTGCTCTAGATGTCTGACTATGCTAATTAGTAGTCATTAATGGTTAATGGGCTTTTATCCATCATTGCGACGTGACAAAAATTAACAAAAAAAAGAGTGAGTTAAGAGCTATCTCACGGAAACTACTTAAAAACACGTAGATAGGTGATTTTCCAAAAGTTCGGAATCCCCTCCGATCCGAGACGCCCCAACTCTGTATTAGCACAGATAAAAGAACTTATTAAGTTCATATCAGTTTATCATCATCATATCAGTGTATACACGCCCCGACCGAGGTTCGAGCCTACCCAGAATAAGGGCGATCGGGCCTTAGTCGACCATGCGGGCCTAGTGCGGGTTGATCGACTTCACACACAACCTTAGAGTTTCTTCGCATGCGTGTGCAGGTTTCCTCGCGATGTTTCCTTTCACCGTAATACTCGTTACATCGGATAAACGTACATATGAAATTGCAATTTGAAAACATATAAGTACGAGACAGGATTCGAACGATGACCTCCCGGACTGGAGGTAACGATCTTAGCCGTTGCGCCACCGACGCTCATATCAGTTCTATCAGCAATATCAAATTTTACGAGTAGTGACTAGGTCCTAGACTTGGTTTGGTTGGTGGTAGGACTTAGCTATCTTCCACCATATTATCTAAGTCTAGCCGTTAAAACATAAATGTTAACAGCATTGATGTATATAGCCATCATCGTCGATCATCGTCATTCGACATCATCGTCACCTTACATCAGATGTGATGATGCCAAGGGCTTATCAACGGTGGATAAAAAAAAACAATAACCTACCTCAGTTTAAACTGTTGGTTATATTAGTAGGATGTAACTATCATTATGGCTTGCGACCATTGGCTATTACCCCAGATGAAGGCACAAATAAATACTAAGATATCAGGCGGGAAACTTTTGCTTGTTTCATACTTTTCAATAAAGATTAACCGTAGTCGGGGAATCTAGTGAAAACTAAGTTCCGAGAGCGTAGAAAACAATTATTCCCAAATACCTCGGGAAATATGTCAGGATATGCTAATTAGTAAATTATGTCATTTACTACCCCCTCAACCATTTTTGGTTAAAAAATAACAACAATAAATTGTTCCGTTGCGATGTAAAAGAAATTAGCCAAAAAAGGAGTTAGAGAGTTAGAAAACTATGCTATTTTCATGAGATAAAAAGTATGTCCTTCCCATTGACAAGCTACCTGCATGCCAAATTTCATTAAGATTGGTGAAAGTGTTGAAGCGTGACAAGGTAACAAACAAACAATCACATTTTCACATTTATAATATTAGTAAGGATAATTCAAATATAAATATTTTTATTGTTTTTGTTATTGTTTGTGTGCTTTTAAATACAATGTTGTTTTTCTGAAATAAATACATAAAATAAAAAATATTACAGTTCAATCATAGAACAATATAACTTTAGTTTTAGAAAACTAAAATAATTATATACCTACCTACATAATATGTATTATATATGAAAACATTTCATATTCATAACAGTTTTCTACATCTTCTAAGCATTCAAGAACCCATGTATGCTTAGAATAAAATATGCTCTCGAACTTTCTTCAAAACTAAAGTACCATTTTTCTTAGAAAAACTTGAAAAAGAACAAAAAATACCTACATCGTCGGTAGTTATTGCTACGAGGCTACGAGTGTGCACGTAGCTCGTAGCACTCATTCCGTAGCACGTAGCAAGTGTGGTGCTGTACAATGCATTTCTAAGTTTTGAAAAATGCTCTCCGTGGAATTATTTTTGGTGAGAATTTTATGATATTTAGGTGTTTTTTACCCAATTACGGTAAATCTAAGGAAGGGTTATGTGGTTGTGAGATACAGGCTCTACACAGGGTTTATTGTAAACAATTGCTAATCAATCTCCTTATTCGTGATTCTTCTCATACTGAACACTTTTGTTCCACAACTTGGATGACTTAGCATTGTTGAGTTTTTTATAAGGCCTGTAAGTTAAAACTTTTTGGACAAGTAAGTATTATACTGTGAAAAGTAATTTAATAGCACTAAATCATCATATCAGCTCAAATACATCACCACCGAGGGGCTCGAGCCTACCCTGAATTAGGGCGATCGGGCATTAGTCGACCATGCAGGGCCAGTGCGGATTGGTTGACTTCACACACAACCTTCGAGTTTCTTTGCAGGTGTGTGCAGGTATCCTCCGAACCACGACCTCCCGGACAGAAGGTAGCGGCCCTTGCCATTACGCCACCGACGCTCAATTAATAATTAATAATAATAATTGTCAATTGAAGTTTAAATATTGTGTAATTTAAATATAAAGTTAAATATTGTTCTTCTCAGCAGGGGAGTCATTTATTCCTGAAATACAGGTTTCTACCTTGTTTAGGAGTTAAGGTTTACTATGTAAATCTTTCTTTTGTTCAATAAAGATTTTTTTTTAAATAGTACTCAAAAAGTATTTTAATATGTAGTATTTGGGCCTCTTACGTCATCACTTTACAACCAGTGATTTCAAAGAAAATATTTTCAAATTGGTTCCTTAAAATAGTCATTATTTTTATTAAAAAAATACTTCGTAGAGTAGTAGACTATTGGTTCGATTGACTTAATATCATGACGAAAATGACGAAATTATCAGGAAAACTTTCACTGGCAATGGCATTTATTTTTACAGTTTCCTTGATTCGCAACGCACGTAAAAGCGTAGTGTTGCTATCATCAGATGCCATTTCAGAGGCCTTAGAGGCAGCTTGAACACTTCTGACAGTGGGGTCCACCACTAGCCCTACAACCCCCACCAATCCGGAGTTAGCCCCCGTCCCAGCAGTGGGGACGCTGTGATTGTCCTTAGCGATGAAAGAGAACTTTTATACCAAGCTAACTTTATCTAACCACCTCCATGGCGTAATGGTTAAGTTCATTAGCTTCATATCAGGAGGTTGCGGGTTCGATTCCCGGCGGATTTTATCTTTGTGAGACTCGGTTTAGTTAGTGAAAGGGCATTTTCAAAGCCCACCTAGGTAAGTAGCTAGGTGATAGCTACCTAGCAATCACTATCTTATCAAAGTCTTGCCGCCAAACATTAATGTTGACAAACATGTGTTCCGGCTTGAAGATAAATAGCCAGGTCCTCGTTGCGCTGGGAAATGTTGGTAAGCCCGCTTCCATCTTCGGCATCACTATCACTTAACATCAGGTGAGATGATGCCAAGGACTTAGCAATTATGAATTTAAAAAAAAAGTAAAACTATGCGAGCAAAGTTGCTTGCGGTCACCAGTCTTCCATGAGCGTTTAAGAATAACGAAATTACGTCTCGCTCTGCTGAGGTTTAGCTGTAGGTACCAATAGTGCATTCATTACCGGGATCTGCAGTGAATCCCGGGGTAGTAATCCGCGCGCAATTCCGTGCTGATCGGAATCACTAATGAGTCAATTGTACTGTAAACTACTTTTTTGTATTTTTTTTCTATCTACTTACCTACGTACTTACTAATTTCTACAAGAAAAAAAAAACACTTGTGTTTAATCCACATTTTTGTAACTCGGAAGCACTTGGACTCGTATGTCAGCCATTTTGAAAAAGTGATTCCGATTTTTTTTCAAATATCCTTATTTTATGTGGCCTTTTTTAACCTCCTACGCAGAACGAGGGGTGTTATGAGTTTAACGTGTGTATCTGTGTGTGGGTTCGTAGTTCCTAAACGAATGGACCGATTTTGATGCGGTTTTCTTTTGTACTTCTTGTTCTTATCAAAATTTTACCAATACTATTGGTTACGCTCCGTGTAGGTAAGCTTATTATAATTTTGAGGCGAGAATACAAGATAATAAACTTTACACATTAAGTTACTAGACTTTTTCGAATGTGTTCCGTGCATTTAATAATCTTCGAAACGTCCTGAAATGTTTCTTGTGTCTGTTGTACCTGCTTTAACTACAGCAGAGCTAGCACAGATATGGTACTTCTACTTAAGTAAGATGTAAAACCGTTGCACTCAAACATCAATGAACTCAAAAATAGAATGAACACATTGACACAAATCCGCACCATTCCCGCGGCGCGACCTCGAACCCGCCCGCGGTTGCTAGCGCTAGGTCTAGTCAACAGCACTATTTTCAGCCTGGCCACACTGCAAGGTCTGAGCGTCCCATTTCCGTGGGATGACGTCACAGGCTCGTGAATGTGACGTCAGGCGGTTATGCATTTTGCTTTTTAGATGTGTGGTTTGGTTTAGTTTCAGCTTAGAAAGTAATTTGTTGTGGTTATGATAAATAAGTTATGTTATGAAGGTTAGTTGGATAAGTTAGCAAGGAGGCTCGACTTTCCATACAAACATAGTCTCGTTGTAGTACAAAAAGACATGCTGGATCAAATCCAAACTTTGCAAACAATATACCCGAAACACACATATCGATGTCTGTAATCGATTTTCATCGTAATCGAATTAGTTTAAACGAGCAATGCTTTGCTATAACAAATATTAGTTTTCCTCGCGGCTTCGTTTTTATTATGACTGTTTTTTAGGGTGAGTGGTGAGCGAGCCGAAAGCGGCTCCTGAGCGTGGACTTGAGTTTTCTCCAGATCCCTCAGGAATCATATTGAGCTATTCCGATTATCAGTCTATGTCACTTTCCACCCCCTCAACAAATTCTGTACAAAAAATCACTTTAATCCGTTGCTCTGTTGCGACGCCAACGTGTGCGAACGTGGATATGGGTTTTCCCCTGACCCCTCAGAAACTATTTCGGGATACAGTTATTAGTTACTTATGTCATTTCCCACCCCCTCAACTATATCCGTGCAAAAAATCACAACAACCCATTGTTCCATTGCAATTTTAAACAAATTGACCAAAAAAGAGTATTTTTTTCAGTTCCCTCAGGAACTGCATCGAACTATGCTATTTTCAAGGGATGAAAAGTAGCCTATATCAGTAGCAGTGACACACATTACCTGCATGCAAAATTTCATAAAGATTGGTTGAGGTGTTGAAGCGTGAAAAGGTAACTAACACATTTTCACATTTATAATATTCATAAGAATATACATATATTGGTTTTTCGAAAATAGCCTAACGATTTGGTTGAAAATAGGTAAAAGGGGGTTTTTGGGGGCGAGTCTATCCCACAAACCGATTGAGATCCAGCGTTCAAACCTTACTGGTGGAGTGGCCTTTTTTTTAATTTTCTTTATGTAATGGGTTTTTTCAACTGGTTAACAAAAGACTCCAAGCATCGCTCGGTCGCCCAGGTACTAAATTTAAAGAGAACTAAATAAAGACCTAAATAAGTTTTGTACAAAAGGTTTTAACTCTATCTTATTTTGTTCTGTTTTATTTTAGTAAATCGAAACCTCTTCGTCTATTTGATGTACAGTGGTATAATTTTTCAATACAGTTGCTCGAAAGTGGTACTTTATAATAAGCTAGTTTACTGTGCGCAAAATTGATGTTACTTTACTTTTACTATTTTACTTTTTACTTTGCCACTTTTTAATATTTTTAGCTGTGAGAAAAAAACCATTTCTAGCAAATAAAGAATATAGAAACCAAAGATACAAAGTCTTCTTTAAGACATTTGAAATCTGAATTTTGAAAGAAATAGGTTGTTCCTCCGTGAGGTTAGTACATAAGCTAGCAGATTAGATTATCTTTGGGTCATATCTTTGTGAAGAAAACAGGATAAATATGAATGAAGCGCATAGGTTACACCAAGGAATAGGTCATCTTTTCCAAGGACGTTTTAATGCTTTATATTACCACAAGCCTTAGTGTAATCTTTTAATGGTGATATTTAAAAAAACTTACGCATGCGTCAGTGTGCCTAGCTAAATTAAATAGTGCACAATTTTCTTAAGGCTTAAAAATTATCCAGAGCAGACAAATATTAGGTACCTATAGCAGCAACCGGTACGCCTTAGGGGAGGCGATATAGAATAACTAAAAATATATAGAATAACGAATAATTATCTTTGTAAGTCCGCTTACAACTTCAGCATCATGTCACTTACCACCAGGTGAGATGATGCCAAGGGCTTACCAATTGTGAATAAAAAAATAATAAACAAAACTAAGGCAGATGAAAATGATCATGGTGAAGATAGATAGATAGATAAATCATTTATTCATTGACAGTTTAAACATTTGACACAAAGAACAAGATTAAAATAAGACGTAATAAAGCAAAATTAAAAAACTAAGTTAAACACAAACAGGACGAACGATAAGTACTGCCAATGAAACGGCGCTGACTCAGCATAATGTTGTGGATTGTGTCCACAACGCTGATATTCTGTCAGTACCGGTGGTTGCGTCGTGCGCACCTCGAACGACTATTTCAACACACCTTGAATCCTATACGAGTTACCTATATGTCTAAAACTAAGGGAATAGGCAGTTACATACAGTTTGTCTTTATACCTACATGTGCATTATACATTTTAAATACCCATACTTAAAGCCTAATGAAATTATCATCTTCTTTCTTTTAAACATGGCTATCTCATCGCTAACTCGAGTAAACCACTCCCGACTGCATCAAAGTACAACTTATGTAGTAGACCAATGTACAATGCAAAACATAAACTTTGTGGAAATAATATTATTTAAAGTATATGATGGATGCCCGTCTTTCGCGAAACCAAATAAAATAAAAGTAGGTATCTAAATACATTGCAAGGTAGATAAGTACCACAGATAAACGAATAAATGCTCTTAGTACCTATTCAACAAATTTTAATGATCGTAACCGCGGCCGCGGGTAAGGGCCAGTGAAAATATTAATAATTCCTGCCCAGAGCACATGCATGACAGTGCAAGAGTGCAGGACGGGATGCATTACGGAGGTGCAAAGCCCGTGGGCGGGACGTGACCGTGAGGTCATGGTACGTGCGCCGCATGCTACACACGAGGCGGCATGTACATACGTGGATGGATAGGTGTATGAATTTTGTATGACCCATAGGACATTATTTTAATTACTTAGTGTCGTGTAGGTAAATTTGAAAACATTCCAAAAAGCAAATCTGAACACTTAGTTATTTTTTACCTTTATAGACAACTAGTTTTTGTCCGCGGCTTCGCCCCCGTGGATATCGAGAGTGAGCGGTATTTTTAGCCTGAAATTATATCCTAACTATTGATAAAATACTTTTTTTAATCGGATGAGTAGTTTCAAAGATTACCTCCTAAATCATCATCATCATATCAGCCGAAAGACGTCCACTGCTGGAAAAAGTCCTCCCCAAGGATTTCCACGACGACCGGTTCTGCGCTGCCCCTATCCAGCGGCTTCCCGCGACCTTCAGCAGGTCGTTGTCACCTCCTACATACAAAGATATTAAACTTTACCTCTTTATAATATAGTAAAGATTGACTGACCAAACCGAAAATATTGTATTAAGCATAGAATACAAATGTCCAAGTGGAGGAAAGTCGCTTACACAGACCTGGCACTTACGTGTTTTTTAAAGGTTTTTTTTTGTTCTTGCTCTATCCTATAAATGGTGATACATACTAGCGTGAAAATTGTTTAAATAATAGTAGTAATCCTTAAGTAAAACCAAAAATATTAGAAATCGGCTAAGTGTGAGTCGTGCTTGAGCTAAGGGGGCCACGTCTTTTGTTTGAATAAATAGGTATCATTGTAGAACTTAAGGCAGTACGGAACTCCCCCCCCCCTCACCTGCTCAAGTTTGACTCGCAATAAAGATGTCATGTCGTCTCTATTTTTTTTAATTTAATCGAGGGCCCTTAAATTCTTAACTCAACAAAATCATCGCCCGAAGGACGACTTTTTTGTTACCTACTCGTAGGTTTGGTACTCGGACTTACACTAACTAATGCAAACGCATTTATTTTAATGTAAAAGGGGATACAAATCTCGCAGTAATTTAACTTAGCTTCACCCCTCTCACGTAATTACCGGACATGATGTAAAAGTTACGAAAAATATATTTTACACGCAAAGTAGCCACGACGGTGCGGTGACATTAATATTCCGCGTCGTTTGCACATTTCCGCTTCCTCTGAAAAAAGTTGAACTTTTTCTTTTTTTGCGGCACTGGCACCGCGTTGCCAACAGCCAGGACGCTAAGCCGTAAAATTAGTAAAAAACCGACCAAGTGCCAGTCAGAACCGCACACATAGGGTTCCGTACCATCATACAAGATAGCGCTAGTTTCTTCAGTTCCGTACTATCATACTAGATGGCAATAGTTTCTTCACGTTAAAAAAAATACGTTTTTCGTATGAAGACTTTAACTTTATCTAATTTTTAGTATTTTTTGTTATAGCGGCAACAGAAATACATCATCTTTGAAAATTTCAACTGTCTAGCTATCAAGGTTTATGAAATACAGCCTGGTGACAGACGGACAAACGGAGGAACAGCGATGTCTTAATAATAGGGTTCCGTTTTACCCTTTGGGTACGAAACCCTAAAAACTGGCCAAGTGCGAGTCGCGCTCCGAGATTTCCGTACCACCACACCTCTCCATACAATTAAGACAACGATACCTGTTCACATTGCAAGTAAACTAATTGACTTTAAAGTTTGTAATATAATAGATTTGGTAGTTTGACAGTCATTAAGAATTCATATCGTTCACCGTAGTAATGCACCTGTCAACAATTTTTTTTTGTATGTTGGCAATACATGAATTAAATAGGTTTTCTGTCATAGTACGGGACTGCCAACTGTAGGCCTCAGGTGCATTCTTGTTATGGACGATTAATAATTTACATTTTAATATTTTTTCCAGTAATCATATGGGTACAACCACAAATCTAAGGAAAAGAAAGGTCAATATACTGACTAGAACACATAAAATATATCCCTTACGCAGCCCAAGCCATAAAAATATAGTGATTTCAAAAGATAACACTTTCCTGAGTAATTTTGTTCAGTAGGTACTAAAATATAGAGCATGATTTGTGACTATAAACAAATATTGTAATTCATGAAAGGAGCCAAATTAATAATGCCTCCTCTTTTTAACTTAATCGTGACTTGTTTTTAAACATATCCTTTTATGTTATTATTATTATCCAGGGTACAACAAAATTGGTATAACACCTCTTAACTGGAGCTTCTACTCACCATACTGAACAACTTTGCCCCCAGAGACCCATAGTCATAGCAAAAAAAATACGAGTGTGCTTTAGACCACACGACTGAAGTAAAACTTCTTTAGCTCCATCTATATGTATGGAAGTAAATATTTAGTCTTCAGAAAATAATCAAATCTTTTTTGTCATATGGAGGTACAGAGAGTTTATGAAAAGAGTTTTATTATCCTCTGAAAATGACCAAATCTTATTTATCTTATATATTTGTTTTGATTGTTTTGACAACCTATAGTGTTGCCTTGGCAACCGATTTTGTTGGTAAACAAAAATAAATAGTATCTCTCTATCTTCACTAATATAAATATCCCTCTCAACTTCCGTTCGCCTCGCCCGTATACACTTCCATAACGCTCTCGTAACGCATCCACCAGCTTACTCCCCAAGTCAAGGGTGCGTAAAGAAGTTTTACTTCAAAAAAACTTTTCATACAAATCCTTCATCTAATTTAACAATTTTTGTAAAGTTTTTTTTAATTCGACTATTAATTTCTTTGGGAAAATTGTTCAGTTTTATGAATTGTGTTGTGAAGCGGCTATAGTCCAGTGCAACTTGCGTGGTTGAGTCGATCACGCAGGTGAACTGACTTGAAGCACGGTCATTATCTGGATGGGTTTGACTGTTAGGGAATTTTTTCGAAAGTTTCTGTACTTTTCAAGCCTCGTTAAGCCGTTATTGCAGATTCCTATCACTCGTTAAGCCGTGGCAGATGCCTTATGCCTTGGCTTAAATAATTGCTGACAGTGGGGTTGGCCCACTAACCCTACAACCTCCACCAAGTTAGATTTGATCCCCGTATGTGGAGGGTGTTCTAAACCTCCCCAAGCTTAGGAAGAGACCCACACCCAGCAGTGGGGACGGCTTTGGATTGTTAACGACACCGATTTTGTAACGTTCCAAGTGTATGTATTTCAAGAATGCAATCTATCCACAAACTATATGTATAAAGTTTCATTAGAATCGACTCATCCATTTTCAAGAAGTAGTTATTTAGAGTTTGAATTGGAAACGATTTTGTAAATACGCTCCTGAAAGCTTTCTGCGAAATTGTAAGCTACAGATAATTATATATAATACTTATAGTTATTCTACAGGAGCCATACATTTTTCCGGGATAAAAGTTAGCCTATGTGTCAATTCACTGCTTTATCTACATACACACATACATACATTCAGGTCAAACACATTATCTTCCTTTTGGGATACGCTGCAGTCGGGAAAAATAGGTAACCTTATAAATATATCCTCTATACATAACAGAGAAACCAATCGAATATTCAATTATCTACAATACACGTAAAACCTACATTCTGTGAGACACGTCAGTTATGGTAAGTGCTCTGCGGTGCGAGTCTCGCTTAGCCTTTCAATTCTGTGTTGTTTGTGCAAGTTGTGTCTCTATCCTATAGTACATTCTATAGTCTATGGCACGATATTGATGCGACTCAGCCGCTCAACCCCACTGGGAATCGAACGGCAGCGCGGCGGCGGGCCGGGCGGTGCGGTTTGGTTTGTATTGAATCTTTTTAAAGCGCCGGGATACTGGCCGGATAAAAAAGATTTGATTTCTACAAATGATTTTAGTGAATAGGTGGTTCCTTGGGAGTTACGTTACAAAATTTGTATTTTTTGGGTTCCGAACCTCAAAAGGCAAAAACGGAACCATTATAGGACGACTCGTATGGCTGTCTGTCCGTCGGTCACAGCCAATTTTCTCCAAAACTACTGAAGCGATTGAGTTGAAATTTGGTACACATTTGTAAATCGGTAACCTAGAGACGGACGTGTAAGGTAAATAAATAATTTTTAAACATGGAGGGTAAATTATAAAATTTAAAAAAGTTCTGCAAACGACATCGTGTGATATATCAAATGAAAGGATTTGTGTGTGAGAATTTCGAATATATTTTTTTATAATTTTAAGATAAAAAGTCTTGAAGTTTTTTAAGAAAATAGGCAAAACTGACCATTTTCCCCCTCCCTCTCCCCCACCCCCTTCGCCCCGTCTTCCTCTACCTCCCTATCTCCGAAACTACGGGGCCTTCAATCTTGAAAAAAATCATAGTATATAGAGTTGAATGCAAAGATTACAGGAAAAAAGTCCAGAATATTAAAATAATGTTTTCCTGATCCAAATTGTCTCCAACTGAATTCGTCTAGTATTTTAAGCACTAAAACAGGTAGATGCAAGCACAAACACACACAGACACACAAACGTTTTTATTTTATAGTATCTGGACTACAATCGATCCCCATCAAAAACCTCAAGCTAATTTTTCCCATCACCTTCTTACTCCTTTGTCCCTCGTAAGAGTCCTAATTAATAACTTTAGGAATTCATTAAAAATTAAAAATCAGACTGCGTAATAACTTAACCCCACTTTTTGGCAAATCGGGTAAAAATTTGTCCTATGTCACTCACGGGATCAAGACAAACCCAACGATACCTTATAAGTCATTCAGTCTGTAGCAGGGAACATAGAAATCTACATACATACACTCGTAAAACATAACCCTCCTTCTCAGGCAGTCGGATAAAAAGGAGTTGTTAGGTACCTAAAATTAAAAACTTCTCTGCATAATACCATTTCTTATAAAAAAACGACAACTGATGACAAATTATAAAACATTTCGAATTCGTCAAACCGTTGAGCCGGTCACGATTTACACGGATTGATGAAACGTTACGGATTACGGAAATAGGTCAACGGCGTGCTCTCTCCCACCCAACGCCATCTGGCGAGGATTCCCTAAACGAAATGACGTCATCCTTAAGGAATATTTTCTTCTCTTATGAGAAAGTAAAAATCATCAAACAGGAATTAAATACTACATCTGTGTGTATTATTTGATTTTTGATATTTTTACTATCTCGACCCGGTATTACGTAAGTACGTAGGGTAGAGAAAGTATTGTTAACGTGATTTTTTTTCAAATTTTCGTGAAAATGTGTTCTATATCATTAACACATACCGAAAAATTGAACATCTTAATTCCGTCCGTCCGTGCGTCGGTCCGTCGAATCACGCTTGTTTCTGGAAGCTAAATACTAAAAGCTAAAACTTACGATTTACTCACAAATGGTTGGAATTATTGAATTGTCATGTATCACGAATAGGTATACCTATAAAATATATTATTTTTTTTACGAATAAGAATATTATATTTGGTCAAGCAAAATGAATTCGTCAAAATTACTACGTTTTTTCAATTTTTGTATGAAAAAAAAAAACAATTTCGAGAAAGTTTAGTGTGGGCTGTCGTACAGTTTATTTGGAATCTTGGACTCTGGTGGCTATTTTATAAGGTTTATAGTCAAACTAGGAACCCTTTTATATTTCGCCATGTACGTCTGTTTATCTGTCTGTCTATCTGTCACAGCCGTTTTACTCAAAGACTACTACAGCACTAAAGATGAAATTTAGTATCGATATACAAAATCTTAGTCAACCACACAGGCCCAGTGCGGGTTGTTCGACTTCACACACAACCTGCGAGTTTCTCTGCAGGCCCGATCGCCCTAATTCAGGGTTGGCTCGAGCCCCTCGGTGGGGACGTATATAAGCTGATATGATGATACAAAATCTAAACACCTATAAAATTATGGAAGAAAATCTAAAACAAATCATTTTTTGAGAACCTACATGCAGGGGGTATTTTTTTCACGTACCTTGGAGTGTCATTAAATATGTCTTTTAAAACTATTTAGGGTTAGTCAATAACATTTTGTTTTACGAAATATTAAGTTACTAGCTTTTACCCGCGGCTTCGCCCACGTGGAAATCGTTTCTTGACTGTCTGAGGGTGAGTGGTGGAGACACGAGTTTTCTACAGCTCCCTCAGAAACTATATCGGGCTATTCTTATTAGCAGTCTGTCACTTCCCACCCCATCAACCAATTCTGTACAAAAAATCACTTCCATTCGTTGCGACGCCTCTTTTGAAGAGAGCGTGGTTTTAAGCCTAAGTATTTTCTTTTTTCTATTGAGATTAATACCATGGCTCCACCTCTGACCACGGCACAGTGTGCGGCTAAAATAGACTCAGAACTAAGATGGTTTGCCTTCGTCTCTTTGATGATCGGCCAGGAATGGCGAGAGGATGTGTTATTGAGTAGGGCAGATCAGGTGAATGAACGCCTCAATCTCGTGCTTGACATTTATGGTCAATATTTGGTGGTCATGGGCGAGAATGTATCGGAGGAGCAGGCGAGTATCGTAGAAAGCAATGTCGGGTGCCGTTTTGCAGACGGCTGCGGGTATCCGAGCGTGTCGCGCCGGTGATCGCAGGAAGCCATCTCGAGCGCCCTCTGGGCCGTAGTTGCTTGAACCAGTACCCTCCAGTTACAGTTCCCACTTTTTCGGGTGACTACGCCGACTGGCCACGGTTCAGGGACCTGTTCGATAGCGTGATCCATTCACGCTCAGGTCTCCAGCTGGCGTACAAGATGGCACAGCTACTAGCGCGCCTTGATGGGGAGTCCCACGACTTGGTAAGTCACATGTACGTCTCGGATGATAATTACGTGACAGCGAGGCACCTGCTCATTGAGCAATACAAAAATCGACGTCTTGTTATAGACCGCTTATTGGAGCAGGTATTTGCAGTGCCTCGAGTTATTTGTGTGGCGGACATCCGGCTTAAGCCCCTCAACCCAATTAACGTTGCAGAAATGCCTTGCAACGTCAGAACTTACCAGTGTCAACAAGTCCGGTTGACTACGTACTGGTGCACATAATTTTACGAAGGTTGTCGAGCGATATTGTGGCTCGTTTTGAGCAGCTCCATGGTGGCGACTCGGCGGAGCATCTCCCCTTTTATAGGGATCCACGGTTCTACCTCGAGAACAGATCGCCGCATCGTTCTTTGCTGGCTTAAATCAGTACATACCCTTGAGGTGTTCGTCGCTAATCGGGTATCCCAGATACTTGAATCGAAAACTCCATTAATCTGGAAACATGTGCCGGGTGAGAAGAACCCAGCTGACTGCGCCTCTCCTGGACTTACAGCCCCTGATCTTGTGCGTCACCCTCTTTGGTGGGGACCGGCTGTCGGAAGCTCCTCAGCAGTGGCCAGCTAACAATGCGGCGGTTCCAGTCCGATCAAGGCTTGTTGGTCAATGTTACGCAGACGGTAGAGAAGCCAGATGTCATGTTTTTGTTAGAACGTTATGGTTTTCTTGACAAGCTTCTCGGTGTTACCACCTGAATGCTTCGTTTTATTGACAACTGTCGCAAGGCGGCGGCAGAACGGAGCCTGGAGTCTGTTCTCTCGCCTGTCGCGGAACACAGCTCTGTTACACTGGGTCAAGTTGTGCAGGTGGAAAATTTTGAGCAGGAGATCAAGACGCTTCGTGCAGGCTATGGAAAGCTGAAGGGAGGTTTCGGTTCGGTTTCCGTCTAGCCGGATAAATGCGAGAAAAATTTTGAAAGCAGAATGTGTCATATTTTGACATAAGAGAAAAAAGAGATGGTCGGTGATATTTATCTGGTGTTATTTTGATTTTCTTTGTTAAACTAGTATTCCCGGCGAACTGCGTACCACCTCACACTACACTCACTACACTACCCTACCCTAACCTACACTACACTACCCTACACTACACTACACTACACTACCCTTCTCTTCACTACCCTACACTACACTACCCTACCCTACCCTACACTACACTACCCTACACTACACTACACTAAAATACACTACCCTACCCTTCCCAATACTACCCTACCCTACCCTACACTACACTACACTACACTAAACCACACTACCCTACCCTACCCTACCCTACCCTACCCTACCCTACATAAGAACCTTCTCCTGACAATAACGAACTCGACAAAAAAAGAATTAGCGAAATCGGTCCAGCCGTTCACGCGTGATGCCGTGACCAAGGGAAATAGGGATTCATTTTTATATATATAGATTATATAATTGAAATTATTTTAGTGTAATTGAAATTATATTTTATTTTGTTAACCGTTCCTTCGTTATTTGTCAGAGGTAGGAAGTTTATTTTCGGTACTGCTACATGCTTTGTTTGGCTCTGTCGTGAAGTTCAGGAGAACTTTTATTTCATAGGGCATCAACCACCGGGCAAACTGCTCCCGACGAGGGCTACTACCAAAGGCTACCACCACCTAGCCGCCAAACATAGTTTAGCCCTGGGACACAGCAGCCGCACTGTCAAATACGTGTAGAATTCTCCGTACAACACCAGGCATCCCGTCCCAGCCGCCTAAAGGGAAGTCTTTTATTTTACTTTCCCATTTCCATTTAGCCGATACTTCCACTGATCGCTGCTACAGCTGTACGGAGTTCTCCCATAAATTTTGTACCTGTGATCTCTAGATATTTTTAGTTTTTAAAAAGCAACTGTTCTGTGTGCCTACGAGGTTATCCTTATGACCTCGGGGTTATTCCGTTTACATTAGATCCTAAGTTTTATTTCTGTATTTTAGTTGATAATTCATTTGGATACTGGGGAAGTGACGATCGTTGTCTGTCCGGCATTTAACTAAATTCATAATCACTTAAATTTTAAATTTTACCTAAGAAACCTAAATTTTACCTCAGTTAATTATGATGTTAAATGTATATTCTTATAGTGCGGCCGTCCAGAGAATGCTGATTTAACACTTCAAGACAGCGATAGAATGTAACATTCGATGAATCTCCGAAATTGTAAACAAATCAATGTTTAGTTTAAGCTGAAAAAACAAGAAAAAAAACAATTTTTTTTACTAAATAATAGTAACGGAACACATTTTTAGTTTTATGTTTATGTATAAGGGCAACAGAATGTGTATTATGTAACTATATGAAACGTTAGTAAAACGTTTACGTTCTATGGTCATTTCTTCTTAATAATAGTAATGTTACCACATGTAACCATTGATAACGTATTTGTAACTATTATGAATATACCTATTATGAATAATTCATTGCCACACAAAGAATTATTTCTTGTTGCGTCAATCAACCAACCATAAAAGTTTCAGGCATAAAAGTGATATGTTTTTATAACAATAGTAGAGAATAAAACAAGCCATTTTACCCGAGACGTTTATTTAGCAAACCGAGCCGCTACGGCGTGGGTGGATTGTCACGTCGAGGGTAAAATGGGTTTCATGCTCGAGTTTTACACTCTGCTTTTCACTTCAATTGCAAGGCAATAATAAATATTCAACCGCAATACAAAAAAATTGGCTAATTTTGACGAATATCTAGTTTCCAGCTACACATTTTTTTTATTTTCCACCCCATTCACCCATTACCACCCCTAAAATCGACGGTCCACAAAGTACACTTTAGCCTCGGGTTTGGCAACACTATTTTGGTAATGGTTATTTTATTTCGTTATATGTTACAGCTACTGAAACGCAAAGTATCGATTCAAGCCGATCTTCTTTCTTGCGTTTCATGATTAAATTCTCTTTTGGTTTTGTTCGTCTATGAAAATAGAATTTGAAAATGATTGTTAGGATTTGACACGAGAGAAACAATTGATGACCGTCGAAATGTGTGTTTGGACGAAAATATTTTAAAGTGCTGTGATTTTTCTTTTTGTTAACGAGACCTCCTATATTTAACAGGGGTAAGTGATTTATGTTTAGAGACAGCTATCCGTTTTTATTTGCTGCGGTTGAGAACTAAATTTATATTTATGTTCGTAGGGTCTTCCACCCTGCCCGTACGAATCGCTATAACCCTGGGTCGCTGCTGAGTCTTCCACCGGCATTTATTTCGCCGCTCTGCACTACCTGCCGCTTACCCAAAGGGAAGTAGAACCTTTACTTCTACCTAATTTTAAGGCCCATTGAAATTGGTTATCACTGGTGACCAAGCACTACTACTGGTGACCAAGCGTTACGACCTGCCACGCCAATTGGTTATCACTAGTGACCAAGCACTACTACTGCCCTGCAAGATTCTACTACCTGCTTCCAAGTGCAGCTGCTGGCCTGCATAACCTGCTATTTTCGTTTACTTTAACAATTTAGCATTTAGTTTAAAATTATTAAGAATATCGTATACCCAAAGTATTTCCTACAACTTTGGGGGGTAATTTCGACACCAAATAAATTAACTCCATGTATGTTTTAGGTATTTATTCGATCATTTTTTATACCTGGGGGGACGATCGATCTTTACCTAACCTTTTTTTGTATTTTAAAATTTTGTAAATGGGTTATTTTTTATTAGTCTATTTCCACGGTCATCCATTTGTTTACACCTTTACCTATTTTTTAAATATTATAAAATAAAAGTCATCCATTTGTCTACACCTATTTTTTTAATATTCTAAAATAAAAGTATTCCATATTACCCCAAAATTTATTTTCTTTCCGAAATTCATATTTAGGCTGCGAGTAAAAATTCTACGTATAATGTAGCGAAAGCAATACTGCATTGTTATATTATTTAACCCATTTTAATTAAATTATGCTGCACTACATGATAGGTACAAAGTATTTACTATCGATGTCTATGGTTACATCACTAGTTACGTCAAACTAGCATATGTCAAATCAGCATTCACTGGACGGCCGCAGTATAGTCATACCTATCACGACCATCTCCTTTTATAGACTGTTTACCTTAAAAGATAAGGTAAATCATCATCATTACAGCTCATATACGTCCCCACCGAGGGGCTCGAGCCTACCCTGAGTCAGGGCGATTAGGCCTTAGTCGACCACGCGGGCCCAGTGCGGGTTGGTCGAATTCACACACAACCTTCGAGTTTCTTCGCAGGCGTGTGCAGGTTTCCTCACGATGTTTTCCTTCACCGTTAAAGCAATCGGTAAGTATGTACGTAAGTTTTTTGAAAAACTCATTGGTACATTGGCCATCCAGATTTGAACCCGGTACCTCTGGTTAGATGGACCGAGTCGTTACCGGTTGAGCCACCGACGCTTCTGTTGAGCCACCGACGAGAAGGTAAATATATATTCCGAATTATTTATTTATTTAATAGGAAGACTTACAGCTAATGTAACATTATAAAAATCAAACAAAAAACAGAAAGCCACTCAAAAGTCCTCACTAATAGAAACATAAGATGATCAATACAGCAACTTCGAAAGTTCACGGTAACACGCAAGCACCGATATTCAACAAAATATTAAAGGTTAAACAAAATAAAAAGTAAAAATATAGCACCTTTATGGTCAGCGGGCTAGTCCTCGAAAAAAGGCCGACTAAGCATTCGTCTCGCCACCGCCACACTTGTACAAAATAGATCTAATGGGTATTATCCCACAAAATATTTTCTTTTCATATTCGCATTTAGGCCCTAGATCCGAATTCTACGTTTTATGTAGCGAAACCATAGCAGATATTTTTAATCCTATTTAAATCATTTTTGCTACAATCGATATTGGTGAGTAGATTTTTGCTACAATCGATATTGGTGAGTAGTTAGATGTAAATTGCTATTGTTTGTGCATTTAAATTGTAAGCTGTTTTTAGGGTTCCGTATTTGATTTCCGTATTTTATTTGATTCTGTAATAAGCTATGGATTGTCAAGCTATGGTAGAACATATTAAACTTATTTACATAATATTTACAACTTACAATTAAGAATGCTAAAAACTATTGTCCCTCTAAAAATTAAATATAAATACAAAGACAACTACGATACTTTATTCAAATACTGTAATGTTCTAAATGTGTACGACAAAGTGAAACTTACAATTGTAACACAATATAAAAATAACATAAATCAACTAGAAAAACGTGTAAGACCTGGTAAAATGCATAATTTGTCATATCTTCCATTGTTTTGTATACCTAAATCTAATAATGAATATGGTAAGAGAGTCTGGAGGTGCATACTACCTTGTTTCCTAAACAATCTACCTAAAGATTTAGTAGAAAAAATAGAAGATAGTAATAACAATCAAACAAAAAACATCCTTAAAAGTTTCCTTACTCAGAAAAATAACCTAACTGTCGAGGCTGGTGGACATCCGCTCAAGTTGCGAGCTGTGCAACTAACGCTAAACGCACATAATCTTTTATATCAAGATTTGCGTTTTTTGTGTGGCATCAAGTATTTTCTTTTGATTGAAATAAACAGTTTAAATTTTAATATTTTTTTTATTGTATTTAATTTATTTGTCGATTGTTTGTGCCTGATGTACTAGGAACAGTCCACGGGGACTACAATAGATATAAACATTACACTTCAGTGCTTAAGGCCGGGAATTAACACCGGTAGGTGACTTCATCTCCCCTGGGTTACGGAGACTTCGAGTCACCAGCCTAACGGCTATTTTATGTCCCCTGTGTTAGCAAGCCTAGCTTATGTCTCCGTTTGTGGAACCTAGGGTTGAATTGTATTCGCTTGGCGGCTTTAGGCACTGAACCCTTAGCGCTGCGTATCGCAACCGAGTTTATTTCCCCATCTGTGGGCCTGAGACACGAAATTCAATGGGCCCAGCCAGCATCTTTTTTTAGGCCTGTGGGTGTCGAATGGCGTCATTAACACCTCAGGAACTGCATCGGACTATGCTATTTTTGTGCAGGTACGTGCCAAATTTCATCAAGATTAGTCGAACTGTTGAAGCGTAAAAATGTGACAAACAAACAAACACATTTTCACATTTATAATATTAGTAAGGATTTAGTGTTGAGTTATGTTAGAGTAGCAATGTCCCGTAGGGTATTAAATATTATTATGGATACCCTCCACTGGTTTAAGGGGTTGTTTAATAAAAATATAAGGGCATATCATTAAATTAAAAGAAACATAAACACTGCCAAGTAGGCCTTAGTTAAGAAGTTAATAGTCGACAGATGGATTTTTTTAAATTCATAGATTTTCCGTACATTTTTTATCATCATATCAGCCGAAGGACGTCCACTGCTGTACATAGGCCTCCTTTAAGGAGTTACACGAGTCACGACGACCGGATGTGAAGTAAATGGACTAACCGTTACGCCACGGAGGCGGTTGATCTAGCCGTAAGGTGAAATTTTCTAAAATTTCCTATACCGACTAAATTTGTTTTAAATAGTCATTGTTTTATAGGACTGTGGAACCCTATTATACCGTGGCCTGACACGTACTTGGACACTTTTTTTTTTTGAAAAGCTTTTAACCACCTCCATGGCGTAGTGGTTAGCCCACTTGCTTCTACCCAGAAGATCGCGGGTTCGATTACGGCGGGGTTTAACTTTGAAAGACTCGGTCTTGCCGGTAGAAGGCATTCTCTAATTCATTCTCTAAGCCCGGCTGGCTACCTTCCAATATCTTTTCTAAGTATTGCCGCCAGACGTCTTGATAAAAGCATTGATTGATATGTTCCGGCATAAAGATAAGATAGTGAGTTCCCCATTGCGTTGGGACACCTTGGTAAGTTTGCTTCCATCTTAGGCATCATCGTCACTTACCATCAGGTGATATTGCCAAGGGCTTAGTAAAAATATAAACGGTAAATAGTTGATATTAATCGTGAAACTGAACATGCATGAAACAAAAGTTTAAAACTTCCCATACAAAAATTTCAAATCGACCAGTCAATAACTGACAATTATATTAACGTGTAATATGGGAAGACCTTTTTTGCTCCGATTGTATAGGTTCCTTGAAGAAATTTGTTCATTGTCATGAGTAGAGTGTACCATTTGCGACTTTTCAACTAATAAAAAGTCACCTGTGTGTCTCAATTTAAATTTCTTACCCAAACATTGATTTCTCGTTGTTTACAACACTGATTAATTCAGGAGCAGTACCTTACAAGGATTCTCTAACTACCCACGTTAAACCCACGCACAGAATTATAAACCACCCTGTATAAAGTTCAAATTGGTCTTTAATCACGCTGTACAGTAATTAGTTGGCGAGTATCTGCTATACCGACTCCTTTGACAGGTTAACCGGTCATGATCAACTAGTTGTGTGTGGGGAGCGGGAGGGGGGAGTTTATTGGGAAAGTTGGATGGTTAAAGTTACTGCTTGCTTCTTAGCATTGGAGGATCCTGCAAAGACTGATTTACACTTCAACAAATACAGTAGTGAGTGCAATAAGATGTAGAAGTAGGTAAATTGCTTGGTTAGTGTGTGGTATGGTGTGGTCCAGTACTCCAGCCAAAGCAAGTATTGTATGTCCAATTTAAACTGTGAAGGAGTCCCTATACTATACCGCGAGAAATCAGCTTGGGCCGTTAAAAAACCTTTATTTCAACGCAAAGAGGCGTTAACCACATTCGCCGTTCGAAAAATCCGAAGCGAATCAGGCCTGGGCGGATGACAGAAGTAACGCTCTTATTGCGTTGACATAAACATTTTTCATACCGGTATATAGTACGTTTTGAGTCTAAATCACAGCCAGGCGGGATCGTAACCCTTTTGTTTCGTAAACATTATAGAGAACGTTGAGAACGGTGAGGATCCTTGCGCAAAATATGATTCGGACGTACACAACGAGTAAAAACAACGTGCCTTGCATCGAGTGCTGCTCGACCGCTTCCGTTGAGGCAGATGAGACAGGTGCACGCCTCAGCCTGAGGCACGTCCACATTTCAGCAAATTTATACAGACAGCCTGCCTCAACTCGAAAGTTGCCTCTAATGCGTACGCACTACACACCTGCGACATAGCTCCGATGAAGTCGTTTTAAACTTTTTTAACAACTTTTCAACAGTGAAGAAAAAGATTGTACCTGTACACCTTACTTATATAAGGTGTAATCAAATTAGCTGAAACTATTTTAACTGGTGCTTCTACCCATGAAATTGAACAACTTTCCCCGTGGAACCCATAGTCAAAACGCAAAAAAAAATTTGGCTCTCCCATACAAACTCGATCAGCTGATCAGGCAACTTAGTATGGGAAGTTCAAAATTTTTTTTGAGATTTGACTATGGGTTCCATGGGGAAAGTTGTTCAGTTTCATGGGTGGAAGCACCAGTTAAAATAGTTTCAGCTAATTTTGTTAGACCTTATATAATATTCATCTTATCAGCTCATAAATGTCCCCACCGAGGGGCTCGAGCTTACCCTGAATTAAGGCGATCGGGCCTTAGTCGACCACGCGGGCCCAGTGCGGGTTGGTCGACTCCACACACAACCTTCGACTTTCTTCGCAGGCTTCCTCACAATGTTAAAACGTACATATGAAATCGAAATTCGAAAATACATTGGTACGTGACAGGATTTGAACTACTACCTCCCGGACAGGAGGCAGCGGCCCTTACCATTGCGCCACCGACGCTCTTTAAATAATATTAATACAAATTAATCTAACAAAGATTCGTTTGGGCTGGAAATCCTTATTACGTGTGTCTACTGTAATGGTGGTATGTCGTGTATTTCATCATTACAGCTCATATACGTCCCCACCGAGGGGCTCGAGCCTACCCTGAATCAGGGCGATTAGGCCTTAGTCGACCACGCGGGCCCAGTGCGGGTTGGTCGACTTCACACACAACCTTCGAGTTTCTTCGCAGGCGTGTGCAGGTTTCCTCGCGATGTTTTCCTTCACCGTTAAAGCAATCGGTAAGTATGTACGTAAGTTTTTGAAAAACTCATTGGTACATTGACCGTCCAGATTTGAACCCGGTACCTCTGGTTAGATGGACCGAGTCGTTACCGGTTGAGCCACCGACGCTTGTCGGTGGCTCAACCGGTAACGACTCGGTCCATCTAACCAGAGATGTCGTGTATTTATTAGCTGTCTATTTCGAATGATGATTTAGTACCATAAGGTATATTAGATTAGATTAGATACGGATCGCAACAGTTGACCTTTGGTGAACTGTCAAAGGTAGTCTGGTTTTAGTGCGAATGGCGAGTGAAAGCAGTTCTGAGAAAATTGGAATGTAAAATTATGTTTTCTGTTCGAAATCAAGTTTTATTTGTTATGAATATTATTATACTGAACGTTGCGATGGCATCTTTATACCTTTGATGTATTAAAATCGCTTTATTTTGATATTTTTAATTTAATTTAGCAAAAAAATCTTGTTTAATTTAGCAAAAAAAAAGTTTGAAATAAAACAATTTGGAAGTATTTAAATAGACAGATAGTAAAATAATTTTCGAAAAACCTAAAAACTTTTAAGTACCAGCTTTTAATTGAAAATAATTTCGTTTTCTTCTAATCAAACTACTACTACAAAACTACTAATGCTTAAATATGCAACATTAAATAACAATAACGAAATCAAAGGTGGGTACGAATTAAATTAGAAGATTAAAAAATTTTTTGAGGTCGGTATCAGCAAACCATCGAATCTAAACCATAATATAATACGTAAGTAACTGTGTGCTGGTACCGACCTCAAAAAATTTTTAAGCCCCTAATTTCATTCGTACCCGCCTTTGATTTCGTAATTGTTGGTTAATGTTGTGTATTTATGTATAATAATATTGTTTCACACTTTTGAGTGAATTTCATTTTGAAGTTTTAAGTTTTTTTAAACTTTTTTTTATTTTCTTTATTTTTAGTGGTAATGCTATCTATCTAGCAACGTTAAATCCAATCACCTATACTCACCAATAGGAATTATCAAATCATAATACATGTGTTTCATTAACAGATACAGAGTCCTGTGGCTTCCATCATCATCTCAGCAGCATGAAAGTTAAGGAGTTAAATCGTCCATCATCAGCTCATCTGAATAACCTGAAGGAATAAAACTATCGGTCTATGCACACCTACGTATATATCTATGTATAACATTCAAGAGAATTTTCCTGCAACTGCTAACCATTAAGGAGTTGTACCTTCCTATATCAGCTTATCAACATGAGAATATGACTAACAGACGCAAGTATATTAATAGCTTTAGAAAACATATGAATCACGTAATTAGTGCCTTTAAAATACAAATTTTTCATTATTTTTGAAGGGTTGCCCTAGATTTCCCTGGGATCCCATCATCAGATCCTGACTTGGTGACAATAAGACTCCCTCGGGAGTATACTCTTTCGAATGAAAAAAGAATTTTGAAAATCGGTCCACAAATGACGGAAAAATCGGTGAACATAGATCAAAAAAAAAAATATACAGTCGAACTTAGTACCTCCTCCTTTTTGAAGTCGGTAAAAAGGTATGTGTAACGTTTTTATGGTTCCGTACCCAAAGGGTAAAAACGGGACTCTATTACTAAGACTTCGCTGTCCGTCCGTCTGTTCGTCTGTCACCAGGCTGCATTTCATGAACCATATTAGCTAGATTGTTGAAATTTTCACAGATAATGTATTTCTAAAAACAAAAAATACTAAAAATTTGAAAAAGTGAGGTTGGCGCAATAAAGTTCTCGAGTGGCGAAAGCGCTCCGGAAAACGTAGCGAAGGCAGGCCTCCCACTCGGTGGACCGATGACCTAGTGAAGGTCGCGGAAAGCCGCTGGATGCGGGTAGCGCAGAATCGGTCGTCGTGGAAACCCTTGGGGGAGGCCTATGTCCAGCAGTGGACGTCTTTTGACTCATATGATTATGATTATGATCATTTACATGGCATATTATAGACGATGATGAGAAAAAGTAAAGGTCTCCATATAAAACACGTGTTTTTTTAAAACGAGAAGAAACTAGCGCCATCTAGTATGATGGTACGGAACCCTATGTGTGCGGTTCTGACTCGTACTTGGCCGGTTTTATATAGTAAAAAGTAATTTAATAAGACTAAATAACAAAATTCATTTCATAAAGGTCAATTGAAATTAGTGCTGGTGCCGTTTTTAGGGATAAGTAGTTAGCAAGGAACTCATAGTTTCGCCAAGTCTGTCTGTCTGTCTGTCCGCTGCTCATCTCAGAAACTATTAGCACTAGAAAGCTGTAATTTTGCATGGATATACATATTAATTACGCCAAAAAAGGTAAAACAAAATCTTGAGAAAAAAATTAAAAAATGGGGGGATTTTTTTTTCATTGACGAACATTCGTATGGGGTATCGTTGAATAGGTCTTTAAAAACTGCTGTGGGTTTGATTAGATTATTTTTCGATGTAGGGTTCGATTTGCGAAATATTAAGCTTTAAAGTGCTAATTTTTGTTAGAGTCAAGTGCCCCCCCCCCCCCCCCCCCCACCCCCTCCAGCCCTACTAGCTAAACCGCTATTTCAGCACATCTAATAAAAAAAATTAAATAGTAGGACATGTAATCAATTTAAAAGAAAAACCATCAGGGTTAAGTAAACTTTCTTAGTTATGGAGTAATAGACGATCAACTTAAGATATGCAGTTGGATTTGTAAAAAAATTATAGATTTTCCATGCAAAATGTTTTATTACCAACTGCAATTGTGTTTTTTTAAATATATATTTATTTTTTGAGAAGATTTTATTCTACTTTTCGCGAGTCCGACTCGCACTTGGCCGGTTTTTTTAATAGTATTTATGCCTATGAAGTCATCACTTTTTTGTATTTGAAAAATCATGAAAAATAACCAGTTATTAGATAGTAAAATATTTCAATTCATTTTTTAATTATCAGGAAAACATCGTGAGGAAACCTGCACACGCCTGCGAAGAAACTCGAAGATTGTGTGTGAAGTCGACCAACCCGCACTGGGCCCGCGTGGTCGACTAAGGCCTAATCGCCCTGATTCAGGGTAGGCTCGAGCCCCTCGGTGGGGACGTATATGAGCTGTAATGATGAAAATATTTCAATTAATTTCTTAAAAAAGTCTATTTTTCAATTCAAAATTACATGAATTTAAAGCTCAATTTTTTTACTTAAGGATTTGTGTCGATCAGTATCAAGAATAACCATTGTTTATTTAACGTTACGCTACGTTTTCCGATGCGCGGTCGCCACTCGAGAACTTTACTTTACTTTAGCGTAGACAGGCCTCCCACTCAGTGGACCGATGACCTGGTGAAGATCACGGGAAGCCGCTGGATACGGGTAGCGCAAAATCGGTCGTCGTGGAAATCCTTGGGGGAGAGGGGCTATGTCCAGCAGTGGACGTCCTTCGGCTGATATAATGATGATGATGATTTAACGTTAACGATTCAGTTCTCTTAACTAGAAGGTTTTGAATCCTGGGGTGGCCTATGTGTTTTTTTTATCCACATTTGACAAGACCTTGGCATCATCTCACCTGATTTAAGTGACAATGATGCCGAAGGTGGAAGAGGACTTAACAAGATTCCCCAACGGCAACTGGCTATCTTATCTTCTATCCAGAACTCATCAATGCTGTTAACATTAATATTTGGCGGCAAGACTTAGATAAGATGATGGTAGCTAGCCAGGCAGGCTTAGAAAATACCCTAACACCAACCAAACCGAGCCTTACAAAGTTAGACTCCTTCAGGAATTGAACTCGCGACCTCCTTACGTGAAGCTAATGGACTTAACCATTACGCCACGGAGGCGGTACGAATACCAATGAGATTTCAAAACTTACGCACCTAATGCTTTGACGGTGAAGGATAGACATCTGATCTCTGATGTTTATGAACACAGAAATCGGATACTATTCGGATTTCTGTGTGATTGAAGGTCGCGTTGCGCACATCCTTAGGTGATAAATGATGATGATGCTACGTGCAATACCAGGCAAACGGTGTTCATCCCTAGGATAGCACGGTCAATTACGCCACATAGAGAAAGTACCACAGATAATAAAAAATACCGCAAAATTCAGTTTATGGGAAAATACACAACAATCTCATATGTAACCAATTAGTTTTTCAAAACATACGTACGTTTACTTACCAAATGCTTTGACAGTGAAGAAAAACATCTTGAAGACTCCTAGACATCTGATCTCAGATGTGTATGAACACAGAAATCCGATATTATTTCGATTTCTGTGTGTATGAATGTCGCGTTGCACACATCCGTAGGTGATCAATGTCCAGACCGCGGATGATGCTACGTGCAACACCAGGCAACCGGTGTCCATCCCCAGGATAGCACGGTTAATTACGCCACATGGAGAAAGTACCGCAGATAACAAAAAACATCGCACAGGTCAGTATAAGGGAAAATACACAACAATCTCAAGTGTAACGTGCCGTAGTCGTGTGCTACGAATGTGGCTACGAACGTAGGCCGTGACGTCGTCGCAGTAGCTGACTATGATTTTCATATTTGAAATGGACTTGATTTTCGATACGTGCTAATGAGTATATGGCGTTGTAGTGGTACGACGGTGGTAAGTAGGTACGGTAGATAAGGCGTGGGTTAAAACACCGTACATGCACACAGTTATTATTTATTATTATTATTATTACTTAAAATTAAATCACTAGGCATTAATATGTAAGTGATATTGTAAATTACTTTTAAATTATCCTGTATAGATGTAAAATTACCCTGTATGTATAGATTATAGAAAGTCGTGTTTGTAACTTTTGCACTTACCTTTTTTTCCTTGTTTTAAATCTCAAATGTCATCAGTAGGTTGACTGGGAGAGATCCCGTAAGGGATAAGTCCGCCTTTATATTTGTATTATACAGGGTCTTCGGCAGATGGTTGAAAATACGAAAATGGGGGATAGGTGGGGTCGCCTCCCATCTATTTTGAGAATTAAAAAAAATCTAGGACTTGTAATTTTTTTTACAGGATTTTTTTTCCTTTTTTTAGAAATTTTGCCATTTTTATACCTTTGAACACATGTAACTTTTTGTTTTTTAAAGCTAGCTCCAAAATCTTTTTTTAATAGACTTTTATAAGATTGTCGGCTCAAAAAAAAATTATGTTTGTTTCAAGTTATTGCTAAAAACAAAAATGTGGGCCCCCGAACTTAAAAAAAAAGTTGAACAAAAATTTAAAACTCAACTTTGCGATGCATTTAAAAAAAAAAAATGGGGCTGGAAGGTTTCTGATTTTTTTAAAACATCTCTAAAGCTTAGGCTTTTGAATGGTATGTAATTTGTTTCGGTATCTTTTTTGTAACCGGAGTTGTTAATTTTTTTTACTCAATTGGACCATGTTGACGAAATTCCACTAGTTACATGTTTTGTGAAATGTATCAAATGCAAAGTTGAAAATAATGTAAATACTTACTGTTGGGACGGTTACAAAGAGCAGGTACGTTTTTTTACATTCTTGCACACACATAATGGCTATCTTTTGTCATTTATTGGCATATTGGAGTTAGCACTTCCATATGCCAATAAAATGTCCGCATATTCCGCATTGGTAAATTGAGCCATTTTAAACCACAACAAAGTCTTAACAAAACGTCTGATAATAACAAAAAGTGACAAACAACAAAAAAACTTAACAAAATCACAAACGTTAATAACGTTAACGTTTTTTTTTGTTTTCGTTAATTTCTCTTTGCTGTGTTTGTGATTTTGTTAAGTTTTTTTGTTGTTTGTCACTTTTTGTTATTATCAGACGTTTTGTTAAGACTTTGTTGTGGTTTAAAATGGCTCAATTTACCAATGCGGAATATGCGGACATTTTATTGGCATATGGAAGTGCTAACTCCAATATGCCAATAAATGACAAAAGATAGCCATTATGTGTGTGCAAGAATGTAAAAAAACGTACCTGCTCTTTGTAACCGTCCCAACAGTAAGTATTTACATTATTTTCAACTTTGCATTTGATACATTTCACAAAACATGTAACTAGTGGAATTTCGTCAACATGGTCCAATTGAGTAAAAAAAATTAACAACTCCGGTTACAAAAAAGATACCGAAACAAATTACATACCATTCAAAAGCCTAAGCTTTAGAGATGTTTTAAAAAAATCAGAAACCTTCCAGCCCCATTATTTTTTTTTTAAATGCATCGCAAAGTTGAGTTTTAAATTTTTGTTCAA
The DNA here is from genome assembly GCA_947284805.1 of Coleophora flavipennella. Classification (NCBI taxonomy): domain Eukaryota; kingdom Metazoa; phylum Arthropoda; class Insecta; order Lepidoptera; family Coleophoridae; genus Coleophora; species Coleophora flavipennella. The sequence continues at coordinate 10,685,737 of OX369305.1, forward strand.
CTTTTTTTTTAAGTTCGGGGGCCCACATTTTTGTTTTTAGCAATAACTTGAAACAAATATAATTTTTTTTAGAGCCGACAATCTTATAAAAGTCTATTAAAAAAAAGATTTTGGAGCTAGCTTTAAAAAACAAAAAGTTACATGTGTTCAAAGGTATAAAAATGGCAAAGTTTCTAAAAAAAGGAAAAAAAATACTGTAAAAAAAATTACAAGTCCTAGATTTTTTTTAATTCTCAAAATAGGTGGGAGGCGACCCCACCTATCCCCCATTTTCGTATTTTCAACCATCTGCCGAAGACCCTGTATATATTATGTATTGTAACAAAAATTAAATAAACACAAACACAAATCGCAAAAACATAAATGTATCTATCTTACCCGAGATGGGTTTTAAAGAGAGAATAGTATTTACAAGGTATTTATTTTATTTTACAGTTTTGGTGGTCAAAATATTGAAGGATGATAGAATTTGAATTTTGAAGCACATCTGTCATAGTTTATTCTGAAATGTGACACATGGATAGAATTGTTATGCATGAGAAATATATGAAATAGATCGAAAGAAAGGAGAACAAATAACAGCAACGCGTTACCGCGTTGTGTTGCTCGACAAGGTACTTACAAAGAGGGCTTCTACTTTTTTATTTATCATCATTGGTAAGCCTGATGGTAAGTGACGAGGATGCTGAAGATGGAAGCGGGCTTACCAAGATTCCCCAACGCAATAGGGATCTGGCAATCTTATTTTCAAGCCGGAGCACATCAGTGCTGTTCTACTCACCACATAGTCCTACAACTTTGCTGAAATTGCAAATGCAAAACATTTTGGACTTCTCGTACAACTCGATCAGCTGATAATTCAAGTTTGTATAGGCAAGCGAAGGCTACACTAATAGTATAAAAAATATCGTGATATTTGGATCTCGATCCAGGATCGTAATGTTTATTGATGGTGTAGTCTGCGATATTGATGGATCGCGATGCGGATTGCAAAATATCTTGAAATCCCGAAGTCCAGCGTGCGTTGCTAGATGCACTATGATTACAGTGAAATCACTGTATTTTCATGTCATCTACTGTTATGAATTTTGTAAATTTTAAATTTCTCATGCATTAACCGTAATTTTGGCACAGTTTTTCCTTAAGGGGTTTGAACATAATTGGCATAATTCATTTTTGATTGGTGATCTAAATCTTAAAGAGCCTATTAAAAACATTAAAACAAAAAAGTGTTTAAGCGTCCGGTGCTGTAGTGCCCAAAGTACTGGATGGATTTAAATCATATTTGGGTAAGGAAAATACTGTTTTTAATATATCGTGTCATTTTCTTCAAATTTTTCCTAACTTCAGATAAAGAAATATTTTTACTCAATAATTACTTCTTTATACCAGAAAAAAAAGATTGAGGTACCTTCAATTCAAATCCAGATTTTTTTGTAATTTTTTCCCATAAGTGGCTCTTAGTACTTTGATGAAACTTTGTACGTTACTATCTTCTACATAGTATAAAAGGAAGTCGCCGTCCGCGTCTGTCTGTCCGTTTATCTTATAACTCCTTCCAACTCATGCAATGAATTTTGAAACGGTTTTCACTCATAGAAAAGATGATATACAACTAAGGTCTATCACCCCGCGAGCCACTTGCGGCTCGCACAATGCACACCAAATCAAACGACTCTACAGTGCGGTTCATTTCAGAAAATAATTGAACCAAGGTACCTTCCATACAAACCCAGGTTGCTTTTTTAATGGCTGCGGTTTCAATTAAAATTTGTAAATTACTAGAATTAAATAAGGCTTTCTACACTGGGTAGTTCTTTATTTCAAGAAAAATCAGCTTAAGGTGTTCAGTTTTATGAGTCGGTAAAGCCTGAATTTATAAATTTGGCCAACAATTACAGTTTTACCCTGTTTCATCATCATATCAGCTCATATACGTCCCCACCGAGGGGCTCGAGCCTACCCTAGAATAGTGCGATTGGGCCTTAATCGACCACGCGGGCCCAGTGCGGGTTGGTCGACAACCTTCAAGTTTCTTCGCAGGCGTGTACAGGTTTCCTCACGATTTTTTCCTTCACCATAAGAGCGTCGGATAAACATACATATGAAATCGAAATTCGAAAACACATTGGTAAGTTGCAGAATTCGAACCACGACCTCCCGGACAGGAGGTAGTGGCCCTAACCGTTGCGCCACCAACGCCCACCCTGTGTACTTGTGTTTACCCCGTGTACCTGAATAATAAGCTCAGTGTGTGCGTATACCTTTAAATGATTTGAGGAATTACCTTAGCATCATTAAATGTCAGGGCTGTATTCTAAAAATTCACACTACACTTAGATATGTCTTGTATGTAACAAACAAACTGTAATTAAACAGATGCGGCTCATAGAAATAATAACATTATTATGTATGAGACTGAAAATTTAGTTTTAATAATAATAATTAATCACCCACCATTAAGGTGAACTGAGGTATTTTAGGTGGGTACCTACTTTGTACAACCCTGAAAAACTCTTATCTATAGATAAGAACTTATAATTTATCCTTCCTGGTTCACGTAATCTTTGATTGAAATTAATTAACCTTGGCGCCTCCCGGCAGTTCGTAACATTTGCGATTTTCCTGTCATTAGGGGGGGAGATGCTTACTATGGACAATTTAGATAAGTACGTATAATCTCCCATCAGGTATCAAAAAGCACGTTTAATTCAACTATGGACCTATTTATCATTGAACAATATGACTCTTAAATGGCTCTAAACTATATTAAGATGATATTCTTTTACCAAACTTATCAGATGACAAGCCTAAAATCATCACCCTTGTGTAAGTACTTACCTAACCTATGTGAAAATCGAGGGCATTCAACCCTACTGCCATGCTACACTTAACTATACTAACTGTAAATGTTACACGTGTCACATCTAAAGAAGCTTCCAACCAGACCTTATTACTCCGGCACTTCATTCCATGCCATCCAATCACGACACGTACGACCCAGGCTGATCACTGATCTGTTCTGATCAATCAGCTAAGGTAACCTCACAGGTTTAGGGTTTATTTAACCCATGAACAGCACTACTGACCAAAGCTGAAGCGAGGGTCAAGCGAGGTCCGTAGCAGACTGGTACGCACTCACACACGCGCGCGCGGGCGCGGTGCCATCTTCCCTGGCCGCGCTTTTCTTCGTGCTATCGACCGTCGACCGGACCGGGCCGCGCGCCGCCCAGCGACTGACGAGGTGACGGTGCGCGCGCAGGCTACCCCCGTCTCCTCCGCAGGGAGGGTGCCCGGGGTTGGTTAGTACAGAGATGTGGCTGCTGGATGAGGTATGTACATGGAGGTAGTTGAAAAAAAGTTCTTTGAACTACTTACCTAAAAAGAAAGTGTGCTGTGGAACTGAACATCAAGCAAGTAGAATCAAATTTACAGGTATCTACGGCGAAATTCTATCAGTGCCATTCCCTTCGTAGTTCTGCTACGATCGTTGGCTCCTGCGCCGTAGAAGCGAGTAGCGACGCGCTTTACCTCCACTGAATATGCCCTATGTCAAGTTTATTATATCATCATCATATCAGCCAAATAGCCCACTGCTGGTCAAAGGCCTCCCCCAAAGGATTTCCACGACGACAGGTCCTGCATTGCTCGCATCTAGCGGCTTTCCGCGACCTTCACCAGGTCATCGGTACACCGTGTAGAAGGCCTTTCTACGCTAAGTCTTCCGGTGCGCAGTCGCCACTCGAGAACTTTACTGCTCCCAATGGCCATGTGCCCTGCCCACTGCCACTTGAGTTTAGCAAGTCTGTGAGCTATGTCGGTTACTTTGGTTCTGCTACATATCTCCTCATTCGATTCGAGAATAGCTCGCTCCATCGCCCTTTGGGTGCCCTTGAGCCTTCATATAAGGCCCATAGTAAGCGGTCATATCTCAGAACCGTGCGTCATCACGGGCAACCCATACTAGAAGGTTAATATAAGGTTAAGTCAAATGTAGTACCTAACTGTAAGATCTTACCCCTTGTACGTTAGGTAATATGCATTAGCTATCAGTAGGTAGGTAGGTACAATCAACATTCAAGAGTTCTAGATAAGTTTTAAAAGAATTTTCGGTGTTTTGGGCAGTACTTTTTAATATACATTATGAGTTGCTAGGTTAGAAAAATCTGGGTGTCTTTCCTCTAGTCGTGCGTGGGCCGTGCGTCTCATCCAGCAAGATCCGTGACGGGAGGCTGCGCAGCTGTTTATTTTTGGAGACGGCCGCGCCGAGCGCCGCGTGCCCGCCCGTCGGCATGGCAACGCGCCCCAGACGCCGGCGAGGTCTGCCGACGACAGCCGGAGGCTGCCGAGCCTGCCAGCTGAAGTGGCGACGTGCCCCGCGTGCTGAGCCGGCGAAGCTTCCGAGTTTTGACGTTTCGGACGCGCGTTTTGTCGAGCCGCGTGAGTCTGAGCAAAAACATGGAGAAAAAACTGGCTAAGTGCAGGTTGGGCTCGAGCACGGAGGGTTCCGTTCCACCGCACCTCTCCACACGAGAACAAAAATAAATTATTATACCTATTCTATTCAAACAAAAAACATCAACGAGAGCCCCAGAAAAATTGTTTTTACTTTCCCGACGCCGTAGTACGGTGCGTACGTACGTAGAGGAAGTATTAAAATTGCGAAAAAAAAAGTTTTTCCAATTTTCGTGAAAACGTGTTAATTATCATTAACACATACCGAAAAACCGAACATCTCCATTCCGTCCGCGCGTGCGTGCGTCTGTCCGTCACGCTTGTCTCTGGAGGCTAAATCTTTAGTCCGATTGTGACCAAATTTGGAACTTGAGAGTTTTAAATTATTTCACAGACGGATTATCAAAAGTTTCTTCGTACCGTCAAACCGTAGAATAGCTGTCATACAAACCGTAGAATAGCTGTCATACAAACCGTAGAATAGCTGTCATACAAACCGTAGAATAGCTGTCATACAAACCGTAGAATAGCTGTCATACAAACCGTAGAATAGCTGTCATACAAACCGTAGAATAGCTGTCATACAAACCGTAGAATAGCTGTCATACAAACCGTAGAATAGCTGTCATACAAACCGTAGAATAGCTGTCATACAAACCGTAGAATAGCTGTCATACAAACCGTAGAATAGCTGTCATACAATAAAAGCTGGGTTTCTTTTTCTTAAAAACAGCTCTAACGATTCCGATGTAACTTAGCACGCATATGTTATGTTTATGATTGTCTATTACAGTTAAAGGCCCGACCACCTACGGACCATTTCATACAATTACGAGGGAGGCATACTTAAATGGCCTCATTGCGCGAGGAGTTTTGCTGCGAAGATTGGGTATATAAACCATCTTCAAACAAACCGACTAGGAGTCGAAGTGGTCGCCATGACCGAAATCGGTCGGATAGATAGATCATTACATAATAATACGCATTGGTCCGGTAAAAATCGTGATTGTATGGTTCTCCTACAAATGAAATTGAAACTTGCGATTTACTCACGAACGGTTGGAGCTATTGAATTGTCATATATTACGAATGAGTATATATTTGGATACGAATAAGTATAAGCAACATGAATCCATTAAAATTATTACAATCAATCAATCAAATATGTGTAATAAAAAAATATAAAGAATAGTGCAGAATACTAACCGCCTCCGTGGCGTAATGGTTAGTCAAGTCGCTTCACACCATGAGGTCGCGGGTTCGATTCCCAGCCGGGTCAACTTGTAAGACTCGGTTTGGTTAGTGGTAGGTCATTTTCTAAGCCCGCCTGGCTAGCTACCACCATCTTATCTAAGTTTTGCCGCCAAACATCAAGGTTAACAACATTGATGTGTTCCGGCTTGAAGATAAGATAGCCAGTTCTCCATTGCGTTGGGGAATCTTGGTAAGATCGCTTCCATCTTCGGCATCATCGTCACTTACCATCAGGTGATATGATGCCAAGGGCTTACCAATTGTGCATAAAAAAAGAACACAAAGTAAAAATACACAGTAACAATTGCATTTATTCAATTTTTGAATGAAAATAAAAAGTTAAAAAAAATTGTCGAGAAATTTTAGTGCGGGCTGCGGCTGGCGTCTAGTTTGTTTTTTATTTATCTCGTTTCGGCCTCCTTAGCGCGAGTACGACTCACACTTGGCCGGTTTATATTATTTGTTGTTTTATTTCAGTTTGGATTAGTTCGATAAACACGTTACTATTATGGGACTATTATTTTTTTTACTTTTTTGTTATTAGCTGGTAAATCCTCGATAACACAAATAGGCTATTTTAACGTATAAAAATTAAATTAAAAAACACTATTCAATAATTAAAAAACAACTATTCAATAAATAGAATTTCTTCTATAGAATAGCAAAAACACTTGGTCATTCGAAATATTAAACAATTTTTAATTTTATAATTATTAAAAACAGCAAATCAGTTCGTCAGAGACTATGGCACTTATGACGTCATTATGTCAGTAACGCGAATAATTGCAGAAAAAACTTTAGTTTTTGACAGTTGATAAAGAGTTACTCAAATGACTAGTAGTAAAATACCGTATCCTGTGAAAGTTTCATCCGGCTTCCTGTTACGGTTCACAAGATACAGCCTTTTAAAGGTCTATCTAGACGGACGGACAGACACGCCGTAGGCTTAGTAATCATCGTCATCACCATCACATCAGGCGAAAGGCGTCCACTGCCGGACAAGGGTTTCCACAACGACCAGTCATCCAGTGCTGCCCGGAATCCAGCGGTTTCCCACGAACTTCACCAGGACTTACCGCCGCGCCTCACAGTACCTAAGGTTTCAAATTTATTTCAAAACGAATCCCAAAGTGTTTGATATATCCGAACGTAGGTTAAGGTGATAATATTACAGATTTTGACGTAAATAACTAAAAAAAAAATTATTGTTCATGATGTTCCTTAAAGTCAAAAGCTATAAGAAACACGATTGAGCAGTTTTGGCTCGATAGAAAAAAATCCCTAAGAAAGGTCTACACCGTTAATTGAAATCGTTAAGGCCATTTCTGAGAAAACGTAACATACAACCTGGATTTGAATGGGAGTTACCTCATTCCGATTTTTCTTGGAACAACAAAGTACCGCGTGATGTAGGCTATGTAAAGTTATAGTAACATACATAGCGAGTTTTATCAAAATCGTTAGGGTCATTTTTGAGAAAAAGTAACTTTGATTTGTATGGGAGATACCAAAGAGGATATAAGTCACTACGGTTTGGAGGTACCTCATTCTGATTTTTCTTGGCACAACGAACTACCGCGTACTATAAAAATCCATCCAGCAGTTTGGGAACTAGAGCACCGAACGCAGGGGAGTATTTACCCTATGTCCATGGCCCGGGGCGGCAAAAAGTGAGTTTTTCGGTTGTTCTTTCGCCAGTCATAGAAGAAACAAATTAGAGCAAAATTTTAATTAGGTAGTCAATAATTTCTTATAGCATTTCTTTGGCAACAGAACATGCAAATAGAAGGTTACAGTACGGTGACATTTATCGTGTGGCAGTACGGAACCGTTAGCGCGCAACTCCGACTCGCACTTGGCCGGTTTTTGTCACTTAGAGGGGCGAATTTTTTTTTGTTCCCGGGGCGCCGGATTCTTAAATACGCCTCTGAGTCCGGACGAACGCACAGACAAACACACACACACACATACATTAATCTTTTTTTTTGTTTTTTGGACTCTATTAGTCTAAAAGATTCTTCGTTTTTTTTTACCAGCAAGTACTTCCTAAGTTTTTTTTTTTTATCAATGTTATAAAATAAAATACGTAATTAAAAATCTTATTTAAAACCTAACTGAGATAATATTACATAATCTAATTATAAAAAGTATTTTGTTGGAATCCCTAAGTTCGTAATCAGGTATTAGTGTATGTTTCCGATGATTTTATTTAGCCTTTTTAGTTACTTTGCGTAATTATCTAATACTTAACTAATAATTAATAACTAATGCTTAATTCACAGTAACGTCAGCCGTAAAGGGATCACGGCGCGAAATTTGAATGGTTTCGAGTTTGTGTTTCTGATTGATAGATAGATATGTATTTTGAACGTACATGTCGAATAATTTATGTTAAAATCATGTTAGATACAGGTACATAATACTTCAATGGCTAGATATTAGTTACCCTTACTATATAATATTATAAATGTGAAAATGTGTTTGTTTGTTACCTTTTCACGCTTCTACACCTCAAGCAATCTTGACAAAATTTGGCATGCAGGTAGCCTGTATCACGGGGAAGGACATAGGCTACTTTTTATCCCGGAAAAATAGCATAATCCGATGCAGTTCCTGAGGGAACTAAAAAAATACTCTTTTTTTGGTTAATTTCTTTTATATCGCAACGGAACAATGGATTGTTGTGATTTTTGGCACAGAGATGGTGGAGGAGGTGGGAAACGACATGATTTACTAATCACCCATAAAGACAGTCAAAAAATGATGTCCACGCCGGTGAAGCCGCGGTAAAAAGCTAGTTTATACATAAAATCAACAGGGACAGAGTTACAAAATGTTGGTAATTACAGGTAGTTAGATAGGTACCTTGATGTGACGCAAAAAGTACCTAACGAGGTTAAAAATGTGCATCTAAAACATAGACTATATTAATATAATGAGGAGATACTAATTGAAATACAGGGATTCCAACAACTAAGGAAGTGCGTGGAAATTAAAGTGCACCTTAGTGACAATATGATACAACGGTGATAGAAAGGTCAATAACAAACGAATGACATTTGTGAGCACGAGCCGCAGGCGAGGGTTTACCATCGTCACGAGTTTGTTATTTCCTTTTACACCCTTGTATCATACGAAGTTTTTCAATACAGTTGTGAGAAAATAGATAAAATAAAAAAATGACCGTGACAGAAAAACAAAATACATGGGTATGGTTGGTATGTACCTATCAAGGTTTCAGCAACCAAAGTTCATTTTACACGACTTGTGGTTTACTTTAAATGTCCGGGGAGTAATCTCACTTTGTTTTTTCTTATACATATACATACACTTAAGTATATTTTTATTACATATATATTTATTATTCTCAATTTTATTAGTTTTCACAACTAAAACATCTCAAGTCAATTTTATGAAAATTGCGACATTTTTTAGCTAGTTCACGTACGCATGCGTTAGTATTTTTTTTATTATCATAAATAGACTACAATAAGGCTTGGGATACTTAACTTCTTTGGAAAAGATGACCTATTCCTTGGTGTAACCGGTTCCACTTTTATTTTTTTATTTTTTTTTATTTATTTATTTTAATATAAAACTTAAAATTAAGACACAGTGATACCGGTGCAACAACTTCGTTCATATTTTTTCTCTTTTCTTCACAAAGATATAACCCTAAGGAATCTAAATTGCTAGCGTTATGTACTAACCTCGGAGGAACTACCTATATCTTTTAAAATTCTCCTTTCAAAAGTCCTAAAGAAGATTTTGTATCTTTGGTTATTATATTTTTTATTTGCTAGAAATATCTTGTTCCTCCGAGCTAGAAATTAAAAAAAAGTGTTAAAGTAAAATCACGTGTGCGGTAAAATCAATTTTGCGCACACTTGATTGGCATATAAAGGACCACTTTTCGAGCAACTGTATTGAAAAATAATATAATATCTACTAAATTACCTATAATAATCTTAAATACCTGGGGATTCATTGACTTAGCATTTTTAAGACAATGTAGAGATTCCAACAAAAAGTACAAGCCGAATTGAATCCAAACTTTGTAAATATACTACAATATCGATGTTTGTAATAAATTTTCATCGTAGTAAATTTTAACGTAAGTGTATCCTCAATATATTTGAAAAGGTTCGATTCAATCTGGCAAGTAGTTTTTGTATTAAAGCGGAACTACGTTTGTATGGAAACTCGAGCCTCCTGGCGGCCTTTAAATTAAAATCAATAGTTGTACTAAAATATTTTTTTTTTGTTTCTTGTTGATTTAGTGCGAGGGTGTTGTCGATATTTTTCAACGATATTTTTTTGATGCGTAACATCTTTGCTCTCGCTTTCCTGCAATTTGTGGGAGTGATTTCGTGAAATGGGACGGAAAAGTGTCTCATGGGACGGAAATGTGTCCCAGGGAGTCGCGTTTTTTCAGGCTTTAAAAGCGCGGAAAAGGCAAAGGTATCTATGACCATACAGCCTAGTCTGCCGTATCTTTGCCGTCCTTTTTTCAGGCTTTAAAAGCGCGGAAAAGGCAAAGGTCTCTATGACCATACAGCCTAGTCTGCCGTATCTTTGCCGTCCTTTTAAAAAGTATTTTGTCACATGTTAGTACTGTAGGTCTCGCTCGAATTTTTTTTATTTTAACATTTAGTTTTCAAAAAAATCACGAATTGAAGGAAAAGTAGATAAGAACTACAAAACGTAACATATTGTTCTCCACAACATCAAGCACTGTTTGCTCGAAGCATTTCAACGATGATGACTTTGTGGTTACACCACACAAGAAATGCAAAAAATGTTCTAAACTGCCTCATGTAGACGTTTGCATACTGTTTTCAGTACGTATCGGTCGTTTTAGTATTTTCTTTACTTTTTACTTATTTACAACCCATAGTACTGGGAAACATTGAGGCTAGGTGACCGTGTGTGATTTGTCCATGAATATTTTTTTCTGTGAGTAGGTAAGTATTTAGTACGTTTCTATAAGTAGTAAAAAATATAGTTTTAGTTTTGTTTTCCTTGAATGAAATGAATCATTAGTACTGGTAAGCAAAAAAAGTATTTCTAGGCTTAAAAAAACATACAAAATAATATATACAGGTATGTGGCGGAAAAAAAACTTAATAATTTGTTACCCATTCGTAAAAATAGAAAATTCGTAATCAACAGAAAAAGGTTGCTAAGCAACGCACATATTAAAAGTTATAAACAGCAAAAATTTATTACAGTGGCGCAAGTAAGATGTCCGCGTACTACGGTAAGAATAACAGCATTTTTTTTGCAAGTACACAATATTTACGTATAGTTTATAGTTACATTACATTGTATATATAGTAACCAAGCCAACCAAGTAAATCGGGTAGTCTTGATAAAGAAAATAAAATATATTTCAGATCATCAGAAGGGTTTTGGCCGTATCTAAGAAATAAACTCGTCTACGAGAAGTTTTGGAGTGTATAATCAATATTCACACACGTTTGCAACACGAGGCTTCACGATGATTCGGATGAAAACCGATTATTTTATAGACTGCGATGAGTTCGGCATGGGGCTGGCTTCCCAAGTTGACAGTTCAGCTGCTCGATCAAAAGTGCTCGTAAAATAATTGGCGCCTCTGTCGTAGCCTCTGTAGGTAGGCTGCATTGTCTTTGATGGTTCGATATTCACAACGATTCTGATTGGCTAACAAACAAGTACCAACACTACCGACTTCCGGTTTCCGGTCCCGCACCGACCACGCCTTGGCAAAGGTGACTATTATGACTACCCTAGCTAACCGCTTGACATTTCAAGATAAAACACACGGTGCTTCGACGCATGCATAGATGGCGCCACGTCCTTGCGCTCCGACACGGCCATCCTGACGGCGATGCGTGCCCAGCAGCTGCCATAATCTGTAATGAGGAGTGGATGTGTGTTTAAGTTAGGTATTCAGATTACCTAACTTATCATAAATCTACTACAGATAAGTAGGCCTGTGGTATGGCCCTAGAATAGTACCACCCATCTCCTCTCGAGGGTGTGGTAAGAGGGATCAAAGACCGGAGGATGGGCAGCAGCGTCTTTTCTGCGTACCATACCACACACCACGATCGCCCACCTGCCTGCCAAGCGATTGCGCCTTTGTACAGCAGTGAACGTTGCCTGTCTGATATGATGACGATGAGCTGTGTAGGTACTTGAACTCCCCTTCCACAGGGCAAAGCTCACAAAAAAAAGGTAGATACTTGAACTCCCCTTCCACAGGGCAAAGCTCACAAAAAAAAGGTAGGTACTTGAACTCCCCTTCCACAGGGCAAAGCTCACAAAAAAAAGGGAATACTTAGAGGTCGATGCTGTGTGACACACAGAGGCTCTAAAATGATAAAGGTCAGGTCGATGCTGTGCTCTAGGCGCATATGTCCATATGCGCCGTGGTACACAGGGGCCCTAAAAAAAAAGGAAAGGTTGATGCTGTGCTCTGGGCGGTCTTGTACGCCGTAGTACACAGGGGAAAAGGAATGACGGTAAAAATGTGAAATAGTTTGCAGTCGTTACTACAAGTATCATCAGGAAACCTGACCAAATAACACTGGCTGTAAACAAATCTACACGGGAACGACCAAATCATACGGTCGGCACCATCTTTTTCTTTGTTACAGCTTATGGTTAGTTAGTTTATGGTCAGTTAGTCTATGATGGTTCCGAACCAAGGTGTCGTGTCGACTTCGTGCGGACATTGAGTCGTCAGACTAAAGAGTCGGACAACCAGCTGTCGTCAGTCTGTAGCATTGTCAATGGTAGTCGTGTACATACTCAGTGCCTCTTAACTTGCACTGACGCAATAGATAACAACAGATTTCTCTATGAAAACTGCTCACCCGATGGAATTCCAGTATTGTGCATCAACCACGCAAAGGTCGACTCTCTTCTCCATCACTGAGGCAGCTTCGCAGGTGCTTCCCTCTTGGCTGCATTACTTCAAGCAGCTAGACATGTAGTGGCCCTGCCCCTTGCCGATATGGGTCGTAAATACACAGATCCGTAGTAGCAATCCATGCACGTGCATTCACATCCGATCTATCGGGGTTGAAATTGGGTAACCTCAATTCATGGGACGATGATGGCGTCCGCGTGGCTAGTATCAGCGTCAGAAAATTCTGATTTCGTTGTTCCAGAAGCACTTTCTATTTTGTCTTGGTCACATCAGTATCTGGAACACGTGGGGCGTCCGTGTCCTATCCCAATTCTGATTTCGGATCATCAGAAGGGTTTTGGCCGTATCTAAGAAATAAACTCGTCTTCGAGAAGTTTTGGAGTGTATAATCAATATTCACACACGTTTGCAACACGAGGCTTCACGATGATTCGGATGAAAACTGATTATTTTATAGACTGCGATGAGTTCGGCACGGGGCTGGCTTCCCAAGTTGACAGTTCAGCTGCTCGATCAAAAGTGCTCGTAAAATAATTGGCGCCTCTGTCGTAGCCTCTGTAGGTAGGCTGCATTGTCTTTGATGGTTCGATATTCACAACGATTCTGATTGGCTAACAAACAAGTACCAACACTACCGACTTCCGGTTTCCGGTCCCGCACCGACCACGCCTTGGCAAAAGTGACTATTATGACTACCCTAGCTAACCGCTTGACATTTCATGATGAAACACACGGTGCTTCGACGCATGCATAGATGGCGCCACGTCCTTGCGCTCCGACATATCATCATCATCATTATAGCTCATATACGTCCCCACCGAGGGGCTCGAGCCTACCCTTAATCAGGGCGATTAGGCCTTAGTCGACCACGCGGGCCCAGTGCGGGTTGGTCGACTTCACACACAACCTTCGAGTTTCTTCGCAGGCGTGTGCAGGTTTCCTCACGATGTTTTTCCTTCACCGTTAAAGCAATCGGTAAGTATGTACGTAAGTTTTTGAAAAACTCATTGGTACATTGGCCGTCCAGATTTGAACCCGGTACCTCTGGTTAGATGGACCGAGTCGTTACCGGTTGAGCCACCGACGCTTTTTCCGACATATATGTTTTAATAAAATGAAAGTTATGAGAATGAAATTTTAATAAACATTTAATCGATATCTGAAGGTCCTTGAGGTCTCTGACTACGAATCCGTTGTAACTTTCGAAGCAATAGGCTCAGTAACTACCATACCTCGCATACCTAATGTAATCTATCGAAATTAAAAAATGTCGAACTAAAACTACAACACTAGGAATGATACCATATTTGGAAAAAAAATGCACGGAAAGTTTGAATTGAATAACTTTACTTCTAATCTGACGATCTGAAATTTAATTCGAAATAAATGATTTTAAATGAATTGCATAACATTACATATTGATTCTTTAGTTCTAAATAATCATATTAATTTTTAGTGCTCAACAATTCAACTGGGCAGTTTTGTTATCCTGGTATCTGTTTACCATTGTCATTCTGTCAATTTTAATAAAATCAACTTTATGTTATAAAGTTTTTAAGTCTTTTTTTATTTATATTTATTTATTATGATTTATGATTTTATAGGTTTGTTTTTTTGTTTATGGGGGAGGTTATTTTATTAAAATACCCAATGGAATCGGCCTGTTTGTAGTGTGCTGTATGTGTAATGACTCGCTCGGTGCTGGTACCACAGATGAGATACTAGTTACTTCGTAACAGATACTGCACTTCCTTATAAAACAAAAATATCTATTCCCACCGTCAGACAATACACGGAAACATGGGTATAAGTCGCTCGACTTAGCGGTCATAACTGCGTACACGGGCGGCGCGCGAATCGCGTTTCAGCGCTAGGGTTGATTCAAAGATGCAAGCAAAGATGACCACAGAGTACTTTATATACAGGTGTAACAAAATTGGTGTAGGTCCCGTTATCTGGGGCTTCTACAGTCTACACATCATCATCATCATCATCATATCAGCCACAAATCGTCCACTGCTGGACAAAGGCCTCCCCCAAGGATTTCCACGACGACCGGTCCTGCGCTGCCATACACATCATACTGAACAACTTTTGTTCTATGACTTTGTTGATACCGAAAAAAAATACTCTTCATACAAATTGATCAGCTGATCGAGCAATTTTGTGCATTTTAGTATGAAGGTACGAAGTAACTATTTAGTAATCTGTGATGAAGGGTCCTTTTTTTTATTGACTATGGGTTCCTTGGGGAAAGTTGTTCAGTATGATGAGTAGAAGCCCCAGATAACGGGACCTATACCAATTATGTAACACCTGTATATAGGTACTACGCACTAGATATCGCGATCCGAACACTCTGTTCGACTAAACTTAATTACTGCAGACTGTACACCTTACTTTTGGTTTAATACCATACGAAAATTCAAGATAAAGTAAAAAAAGAACATGGACGTAAACATAATTCAGATGTCAAGTAAATACAATTATTTTTTGGTCATGTAAATAATTAAATAATAATATCGTAAACCACAATAGAAAATATTATTTCTTAATTTATTATCTTACGAAATTTTTACATCCACAGAACACTATTACTCCACTAGGGAGTTTGCCTGTTTACATCTTATATGTAAGGCACATTACAGCCATCTACAATCATAGACTAAAGCAGCGATTCTCAGAGTAAGTATGTAGGTACAGAGCACTTCCTTTACAATGAGAACAGTAGGCACGGGTGGGAACAAGCGCTATCGGTCATAATCGACTGCTAGCGGAGTGCGTGCGTGGGATATTCCTAGCAGTATTTTTGAGTAAATTACCTATCAAAATGGTCAAATGTGCAGTGAAATCATGTAAAAACGATACTCGAAAACACACGAAACATAAATCGAGTATTACATTTCATCGGTTAGTCATTTTTTTATTCCTTTATGCCAAAAATTAATATTCCGCGCGCACTACCCCGCACCGCCGCCTCGGCCTTAATGTCTAATTAGTGATGTGACGCATTCGGTAATAGTATACTTACTTGAAGATATTGATTCAAATATTGAGTTTTATTTATATATTGTTATTTAAATAATTTTCCAATTGGTTTATTAAAAAATCGAAACGTGATATCAAATATGCTGTAAAAGAACAGCTTTCTCCAAACTGAATATTAAAAAGGAAATAATTGTATGTGCCGTTCATCTTAGAAATAAACCCGTTATTTGATATATTATTCTAAGATGAACGGCACATAAAATTATTTCCGAAATGTTATTCTAACCCTCAAATCTGGCTTGCATCGGTTACCACCGTATCAGTTTATGAAAATCTATACCTTGCACCCTGTTTGTTATTTTAACACATGATAGAGTTTGTCGTAGTCATTTAACTGAAAGTCATAAATTGAAATGATTGTCGTACTAAATTGCTGTTAGGTAGGGTAGGGTAGGGTGGGTATTCAACCTACCTAACGGATTTTCATACGGTTTTCACCAGTGGGCGGACTGGTTCACGAGGAAGGTTTTTAAATTATTACTTTGGAATACCTCATCATATCAGTCGAAAGACGTCCACTGCTGGACAAAGGCCTCCCTCAAAGATTTCCATGACGACCGGTCCTGCGCTGCCCCCATCTAGCGGCTTCCCGCGACCTTCACCAGGTTGTCGGTCCACCTAGTGGAAGGCTTGCCTACGCTACGTCTTCCGGTGCGGAGAACTTTACTACCCCAATGGCCATCTGTTCTACAAGCATGTGCCCTGTCCACTGCCACTTCAGTTTAGCGATTCTGTGAGCTATGTCGGTTACTTTGGTTCTTCTACGGATCTCCTCATTTCCGATTCGATCGCGTAGTGAAATTTCGAGCATAGCTCGCTCCCTTGGAATACCTAATAAGAATAAAATATTTTTTAATACGATTTAAATTGTTACTTTGTAATACCTAACAAGAATAAAAGCTTTTTTAATACGATTTAAATTCTACTTAGGAATACCCGACAAGAATAAATTTTTATTCTATAGTACAATCACAGTCTAAGAATCTTTGAAGTGGCGTAATAAAAATTTACGTTAAGTGAATATGTAGTGATTTTTCATTTCTCTATACAGGGAATGTTAAAGGTGACACTTTAAGGTGGGTTTACTCATCAAACTGAAAAAAATTGCTGAAATCGCAATTTTTTTTATTTTTATACAAATTGGTCAGCTTGGCCGGTTTTGTTTGAAAAAACTTTTAAAAAATCGCGATTTAAGCAAAGTTGTAGAAAAAAAAGTTATTCAGATTAATCAGTACAAGCCCACCTTAAAGTATCATTGCACCTTTATGTTACACCCTGTATATTATACTGAAATTGGTTTTATTGTTAATTGACTTACCTACCCCAAACAGTACCTACATCTATGTGTGAGTATATACTTGTAGGTACAAATGTTTTATTTTTGTATGTATTAGGAAATAAACATTATATAATCCATAAAACAAACATAAATTCTTAAAATTACCTTCTATATTATGCTGCTATTTATCCTTGGTTATCGATAATCCGCTAAGGCGATAGTGCACTGCATCCCATCCCTATTTGTCACGTATACATCTATATAGTTTACTATAGCTCACTTGCCTACGATGTATTATTATGCGACCTATGCGGTAGACGCGCTCTATACCTACATACTTACTCTGAGCAGCGATTACACTTCACTACATGTTTATACAGGATAAACTGATAAAGATGACCTATGCCTATGCCGCAGGCGAACTACGGAGGTTGATGTTATAATAGGTCATCTTTGACGGAGTGTCATTCTAGTAATGAAGACATAGAGCGGCGAATAAGACAAAGCGGTGTGGCCAATGATCCTTAGCCTGCCCTAAAACAAGTGAAAAAAACCAATGTAATTCAATCAAAACATTTTTATGCAAAAACTCGCCAAGTCTCGTAAGTCTTCCCTAAAAATTTATAAGATCTAAGATGAGCCAAGTCTGGTAGTATTTTTTTTAATCAATATTCAGCAAATTCTTATTAAAATAAACTAAGTAAATAATAATAACTAAACTTATGATCAATACATTTTATGCATCTTTGTTGCCTAAAACTTTTATCATCATCATATCAGCCGAAGGACGTCCACTGCTGGACATAGGTCTCCCCCAAGGATTTCCACGAAGACCCGTTTTGCGCTGCCCGCATCCAGTGGCTTCCCGCGACTTCCACCAGGTCATCGGTCCACCGAGTGGGAAGCCCACATACGCTACGTTTTCCTGTGCATGGTCGCCATTCGAGAACTTTACTACCCCAACGGCCATCTGTATGTACGAAATGTATCCTCATGTTTTTAAGCACTCTCTAGCCTTTCTCTACAGGAAATTGGGTCAATTTTCGTAATGGCCAAGTTAAAAAATATCTTTATAAATGAAAGAAATAAAGTTCTAGGCAACAGGGATACATAAAATATATTGATCATCATAAGTTTAAGCACCGAAAGACGTAGCGTGGGCAGGCCCATAAATATACTCGTGGAACTTTATGTCTCTTTGAAAATGACGGACTTCCATAGAAACTGTCAAGCCTTTTTCTTCTTCTGTGAAGCATTTTGCTGCCCATCAGGGGAGCCTCGCTTGGCGAGGCTCTTTGACTGTATGATCAATCAAAACTGACCGAACCTAATATCGCTCGCTTCGCTCGCTCATTTACAGTTTTTTAAGATAAAACTTGAGTAAAAAACTGTAAATGAGCGAGCGATATTAGGTTCGGTCAGGTTTAATTGATTAAACAGTCAAAGAGAAGCGAGGCTCCCCCCCCCCCCCCCCCCCATGGGTAGCAGAAAAAGGCGAGTTAAAAAGGTGACGAGTTAGGAAAGTGGCAAGTTTGAAAATAAGACCAGTTAAAAAGGTGACGAGTTAGGGAAGTGACTATTTAGAAAAAGGACTGGTTTAAGAAAATGACGAAGTCGAGCTGAGCGCGGCTAGTATGCCGCGAGCTTACGGCACTGTAACTGACTGTACCACTTACGGCTATTTAAAATTATTTACTAGTGTGCCGTAAGCTTACGGCATCGTAACCGATCGTAATACGTTACCGCTAGCGGCACTGTATACACTTCCAATAATCTTTGGTTCACTCACGCATCACCAAAGACAATATAACAAACTATCACTCACTCTCACTCACTACGTTTTGTTTGGCAGCAGTCAGATTGAGGTTATATTGTTTGTTGGGTTTGTTTTGTGCTCGAAATGGAATAACGCTGTTCTGAAAGGATTTTTGCTCCAAATCGTTATGAATATAATTTAAAAATGGCTTTGATCAGAGCTGGATTACAAAGATTTGCTAATATATTTAGCGGTGGTCAAGGTATGTACTGTGTTATTTTCCCAACATTATCGCAGGAATTCATCTAAAATCGATGATATGGCTACCCAATGTCTTTTCCAGGAGCTGTATTATCAAGATTCATCACCAATCTAGTGCCTGCAGAAAGCAAAACCACCGCCGAAACAACACAAGATGTAATAGCAACTTGTAATAAACTAGCAGCGGAACAAAGGTCACGGAATTTTGCCATCATACATCTGTTGGGAAAACAGTGGCGCGTGACTGATGGAGACTTATTGGTCGTTGAAGGATACTGGCCACCAAACATTGGAGATGAAATAAAATTAGAAAAAGTTTTGCTAGCTGCTACTAAAGACTTCTCGCTTATTGGGCGCCCTCTCGTCCAGCCAGGATTAGTAAATGTTACTGCAACAATTATTTCAAAAGGCCTATCTCATACAAGAGTGCATTTCAAGAAAAAGAGGAGGAAGCAGTACATGAGAATCAACTTCCAGAGAGCTCAACAAACAATACTAAGAATAAATTCAGTTGAAATTGCCAACAGAATCAATCAAGCTTCTGAAAATGTGTTTTAGTTTTAGGGTTCCCTAACAAGATCATCTTCCATACAAACTATTATTGTGGTATTTAACAGTATTTGACATAAATTATGAAATATTATTCAGCAAATAGCATACCTTCTAAAATATCTGTAAACCCATGAAGCAAAAAAACCAGTGGAGGGTGCATGTGGGGTAATATTATTCAGCAAATAGCATACCTTCTAAAATATCTGAAAACCCATGGAGCAAAAAACCAGTAGAGAGCATGTGTGGGGTAATATTATTCAGCAAATAGCATACCTTCTAAGTTATCTGAAAACCCATGCAGCAAAAAACCAGTGGAGAGTGCGTGTGGCAACCCTGCTCACCAAACATATACCATTAGTAACATATATGTTGGACGAGTGAACAATCACGCCACATTACGTCATCATAGCATAAGCCAATATGTGTACATTCTCTCCACTGGTTTTTTCTTCATGTAAAAACATTGCTTATATTTAATCAAATCACAAAATTAGTTCGTCTACATATTTGTAATGTCATATTTGTGTAAATAATTTTAGAACAAAAAGTCTAGTCGACTAAGTGGAAAATAACCTATTCTAATTTCTTAAAAATCAATTTTTCAGTTATAATGAAACTGTACATTTATGTAGAACATAAAATTATAGTAAATGTATTTAGATTTTCGAAACAAATTAAAAGAACTAAAACATATTTTAAAATTACTATGAAAAACTTAAATCTACATTCACTACATACACATATTATCATACACTTACTAGAGGTTCATTTTTTCTCAAATGTATTAAGTTACATTACAATAGGATAAATAATTTTTGAGAAATTTAAATTATTAGTTTGTAATGGAAGATATTTCTTTTTAATTTTTGTTAAACTGAATAGGTAAAAAAGTAGGTACCTAATAATAAAACAGTAAAATTTAATGTACAATGTTTTATTTAAAATTCCAAGATCATATTAAAATTCATTATTCTATTACACAACAGTCAAGTTATACTTAAATCTGTGTTTTTAGGTACTACAAAATTATATTGGGTCATCATCATAATAAAATATCTAAATTTACATTATCACAGTGAATTTGAAAGCGATTTTTATGTTCCTCTTTCAGAAACCTTTTCATGCCTTTGAACAGATAAAACAACTTCTTATTTTCTAACAAACTAGATAGTGTTTCTAAGAATTTTGTATAGTTCCCTTCTTTCTTGTAAGTTGAGATTGCTACCTGGAACTTTTTGTAATCATCAGTCTGTAGTAATGTTTTTATTTCTTTGACAAAGTCTATTAGAGAAGCTGGAGCAACCTTTTCCACTTCTTTTGAACTTTCTCCACTTTTCAAGTTTTCCTCAAAACCAAATGGCTTGATTTTCAACTTTTTCTTTTTTGCTACAAATGCACCACAAATTTCCTCAGAGGGTCTCTTGTGAATCGTAACTAAGGACTGTGATGTGCTTTGTGCGGACTGGTCTATGCAATCTAATGCACTAAACAAATCTTTAGCTTCTTTAGGCTTGAATTCGTTCACATAAGCTGAAGACTGAGCTTTTTTGTAGAAGTCCATTGAGAAGTCAGCATAGACCTCATTTGAGTTTGGATACTGGCTTGCCAACTTCTTTGATGTAGACTTGTTGATAACCCTGGTGTTGGCTGTTGGAAATGACACACCACTAACATTTACAGATCCACTGTCTTTATAGCCACCATTGGATTCACCTGGAAGCAAAGGTTTTAACTTAGGCGGTGGCAAAGCAGTTTCAGCATTCTTGAAAAACCTGCATATTTCACTAACTGATTCTCCAAATCTGTTTGATACAGTTATATAATCCCTCAACCAGGCAGAAAGCTGGCCTTTTAACTTAGGACTGTTAAATCTGCTGTCACACAGCAGTATTGCCCCATAATCATTTTGATGTCTGATTACTCTTCCAATAGCCTGGTTCACAGCTCTTGTTGCTTCTAAAGAATACCACTCATCACCAGACAGAAAGTCTTTCTTATTCACCCTCAATTCTTCCAAATATTTCTTTTTCAGTATTATCCTTGGATCCTTCAATGGTGGGAATGGTAAACCAGTTATTATTACGGCTCTTCCATTCATATCAGCAAAATCTAGCCCCTCAGAAACTTTTCCTCTACACACTGCCATGAAGCAAGCTCCTTTTGTACTAGGATCACTAATCTTGTTGTAATAGTCATTCATGATTGTGTTAAATGTATCTTTCCGCTGTGGCTCCACAAATATAGGTTTGATATTGTTAATGCTTGACCAAATTCCCTCAGATTGCCACATTTCTTGACATTTAGCCATTATTGGATATGATGGGAAAAATACTAAAAGCCCGTCAGGTACTACTCTACAGAAACTTAAGATTGTCCTGCCCAGTGATGAGACATATTTAGGGTTATCCCTGTTTTGGTAATTGGAGTTTAGCTGCTCTGAATCAGGACCTTGACTGATTATTTTCACACAAAGCTGATTACTCTTTACAATGTGCGGGTTTTCCAACATCACTCCAATTGGAATTCCTAGTTCTGATATGAGTGGCTTCAGAGGAGCTAATGTCCCACTTGTCAGTATCACACTCCTAACATTCTGATCAATCAATTGCTTCATACCAAATCCTGGACTGAAACACCAGTAACTGAGCACTCTCTCAGATGTCTTCGCATTAGTAGTCTTGAGAGAGCTCCAACTATCTGTTTTCTTGTTTCCTTTTTTATCCTCCACCTGTAAATGTACTTTATAGCATAGTTTAACTCTCTCTTTATATGCATGAGTCGTTCCACTAAACACTACATTGAGTAAGTCCACTATTTTCTGTAAGCCCACACCTTTTCGCTGAAAGGGAGATGCACTAGCAGTGGACAAAAATTGAATCAGATTTTCAATAATTGTTATCACGGACATCTGATTATGGTCTCTTATCTCTGCTTTAGATAGCAACTCAAATATAAAACCTCCAGGATATGTGCTGCCTTCTAAACCTATTTCAATTTCATCTATTGCTTTCTCTAAAGCTAGCATCATTTCTTTCAATATACATAGGTCATCACAAGTAAAATCTTTTGGTTGGTTGTTATCAACTGTTGCATCTAACTGGTCTTCGCTACTTTCACTGAATGATCTCATTACGTGAGTTATTTCATCAATACAAAGAGCAACATCTGTAGTCCGGATTTGCAGTGAGGCAGACTCTTCACACATTTTCTCAACATTGTGTGCTTCATCTAGAATTACTATGTTATTCATCAATTCAACACCATTAGCTTTCCTAGATTTGGGGTCTAACAAATAATTGTAGGGCATAAAAATTATATCAGCATCTTGCTTCAATTCTTTAGACAAATAATATGGACAGCATTTCAGTTTCTTTCCGACAGTAACCAGATCCTCAATATCCAATATGTCATCTCCTTTCACCAATCTATCTTCTTTCTTAGACTCCACATTGTTGTAAAAGTGGCAGGTCCTCGATTTGACTTTTAACTGGCACATGTGGACTTTATTCATATTGTTGGTCTCCTTGGACACTTCTGGATGGATACACATCTGATCTCTGGAGCCCAAAACTGCTGCTTTCACGTGCCTATAACTTGTCCTCTTTAGTTCTTGCATGGCTTGCGTCAACTGTGAATGTGTTCTCGATGAATATATGATTTTTGGCATACCCCATGATGTGTTATCTTTCTTTCCTGCTCCTGACTTTAGCTTGTCACCCAGAGACGCGCCAAATCCAGTGCTGTGCTCAGCGAAATTTCCCAGCTGTGCGTTCATTTGTAATTGCGCTTTTTTTACAAGGAGCCATGCTAACGACGAACACAGCAGGCTCAAGGTCTTACCAGTGCCTGTCGGAGACTCCAGGAGGGCATTTGTGTTGTTCTGAAGACTGGCGATAACCTTTTCCATGTAGACTTTCTGAACTTCGTAAGGCTCAAATGGAAAGCTGACGGGAATGCCTGATATCATTACGTCTGGCATGGTAGTATTAATTAGTATAAGTGGCAATATTATGTGATAAAATCATGAATTAAATAGAAAAATCACTTTTTAAGTGTAAAACTGAAGACAAGTTTACAGTTGTAATTGATAACATTGACATCA
The DNA here is from genome assembly GCA_947284805.1 of Coleophora flavipennella. Lineage (NCBI taxonomy): Eukaryota > Metazoa > Arthropoda > Insecta > Lepidoptera > Coleophoridae > Coleophora > Coleophora flavipennella. Next base: position 10,709,363 of record OX369305.1, read on the forward strand.
CAGAGTACTTTGGATTGACATGTCTTTTACCGGCCAAAGAAAATATAATACACTATTACCGGCGGGACACGATAATGCACGACACCATATTGTTCAACACGAGATTAGCCGGCACGTGAATGTACGACACGATAATTCAAGTCCTGGTACATGAATTATCAGCCTGTACATTCCCGTGTCGTGTATTATCGGCTGAACATTATCTGCTCGTGTCGATACTTCGCGGCCAGTATTAATTCAAGTCACTCGGTACACGTATTGTTGGGTTGCGTATTCACGGGACGCGTATTATCGTGTCGTGTATTATCTGTACGTGCAGATAATACACGACACGATAATACAAATCCCATGAATTTCAACCATAGACTAAATATAGAAAACCGTCTGCTGATAAATCTAATGCCTCGTTTACATTGTCTAGGATTGTTCTGCTACGTCCACACTTTGGTCAAAATTAATCGTTATATTAGGTAATCTTTGGTAGTGGCAAGGATAATATTTATGGTTCTATTTTGGCTTTGTTGGAAATGCCGTAAATTTTGGAAAATTTTGTGTAACAACTGCCCGCTACCATTTTTAGTAAAGTATAATACTTACATATTTCTTAAACACTGCATCGTATTCCCTAAGAAATTACGAATCGCGGCCACTGCTATTTGACAGTTTTTGAAAATATATTTTAAAATTTACATAGGTTTATTTTAAACCTTTGAAAATAATCTCTTTTTTTTTAAAGTGCTAATTATTAGGAAAAAAATAATTATTATAATAATTAATTTGAAATTCCCGCGAAAACAGCCTTTCACATGACATTTGCGAGCTGTGACGTCATATTTTAGTAAACCAAGCAAAGCTTACTAAGACGCTATAACTCAGTGTATATTTTGAAAGGAAAGTTTGTAGCTTCTTGAATTCCGACCTTATGTAAGTTGCATAACTCACGTGTTTTGGTGATCATCGCTTTTTTATCTACATTTTCTATTCTATTACTTACTTATAACGGTAGGTTGTGCTCAAAACCATACAGGTGATTCCTGCGATATTTCAGAAAGCAGCTCAACTTGCCTCTTTTGTTCTGGTAGTCACTTTGCCACCAAGAAGGATTGTCGAGAGCACTCCCGACAGAAGGCAATTAAAGTAACAATGGCTGAGAAAAATATTCCTTATTCCGAGGCATCCTCTCAATTCCCGACAATTTATAGATCGTATGCTGATGTAGCCAATGTGATGTTCTCCCCAATCAGCCAATACACACCATCAACCAGCTTCTTCCAGCCAAGTCCTCTATCTATGTCTAGAGGCTAAAAAAAATAACCTTCTCTACACCTCGCCCCCAGACCACCTCTTTCTCCAGGCTTTGGCAGGGAAACTCATGCAAATATAGTTCGTGGTCCCCGGCCTACGATACGTAATGGTTGTGTTTTGGAAAATCTTCAGTTGAGACTGGTCTCCACTGACGCAAACCCTTTAGGTGACACTATCCATAACCTGCAAACTGCTCATGTTACGCGAGTTACACGGGGGCTTCTACTGTGTAAGGAGATCCCCGCGGCGGTCACTTCTGAACTGCGTCGCGGGTGGTCCTCAGCGAAGCTGACCTCTGGTTGTTGTAAAAATGGTTCTTACACTTTATTGAAACAAAAAATTGTAAAACTATTAACTGATTCTTGAATCTGAATAGTTACCCTTTATGTTATATTAAATAATAATAACATATGTGTACTAAAATATTACTAAATACGCGGTTTAAAATACTCTATTGTGAAAATGGGTAGTTGTTGCATAAAAAATATCTCCATTTTAAAAATAAGAGCGATGACATATTTTTTTTATCTATTAATGTAGTAGCTTACCTTAATACCTTTACAATGGCATCAAAATAAAAAAAGGTTTCTAAGAAAAAATAATTGAAAAAAATCTTGAAAATATACAAATATACTGACAAAATGCCGCCTGAGCAGGCCGGTTTTGTAATCCGTTTAATTTTGCTTTTTAGACCACTACAATAAAAATATAAGTTTTTATAGAAAAAAAATATGTATATTCTGAGAGATTAAACTTGTAAAATCAAATCATCCCCATTATTGATAGAGTAAAATTTATGGGCGTAATCCTGGACATCAAGATGACTAGCGCTCCGTATCTTAACTATGTAACACAAAATTGCGAAAAGAATATTAAAGTTTTGCGTGTCCCATCAGGGGTTTGGTGGGGGTCTCATCCATACTGTCAGAAATCTAAATATATATAACTCAATGGTGACTGACTGACTGACACAGTGATCTATCAACGCACAGCCCAAACCACTAGACGGATCGAGCTGAACTTTGGCATGCAGGTAGATGTTATGACGTAGGCATCCGCTAAGAAAGGATTTTGGGAAATTCCCACGGGAACCGCAAAAATCGGGATCTGCGCGGGCGAAGCTGCGGGCATCCACTAGTTACTATATAATGCTTTAGTTCGGAGTCATTTTGACAATGGTAAATTTTAATTGAACCTTGTAATAAATCTGCTTTAGAAAAGCTTAATTTAACGCAAGCCAAATGCTTGCGTATTATCCTAGGGGCAATGAACACTTCTCCAAAAATTGCCCTGCATTTAGAATGTGTTGATCCTCCTTTAGAATAGGGTATTTTTCACCATTTAAGAAAAAATATAAAGATGCATGTTTCTGATAGCTCTCGCAAAAATTAAACGAGAAACGTCGAAATTTATACATGAAAATGCAATTTATAATTTAATTTTAAAAATCGCTCTATTTAATCTGTTGTCTATGTCTAAATCTAAAACCACAGATCCTTTATTTTATTAAAATCACGTCATGAAAGGAAAGACGGTTTTGCGAAAGCAGATGGTACAAATTTACCAAGCATAAATACGTTATGTCATATTTTTTTGCGTCACATCCAGACTTCTGTTCTGCCGAGTTGAGAAATGTTAAAACAGCTATGTAAGTACCTATCGTATCAAGTTTGTTTAACAATAAGTACAATAACAATACACAATACGATAATACCCTGTGTTACCATCCAACATTACTTATCCTATTTTTTTTGTTATCAGGTCCGGACGCAGACGACGCAATAGGCTATGTGCAACTCAAGCGGGTTCAAAACACATGCTTTGTTAAGTATACGGTATGCCCGGAACACAAAGTGCGTTTCAAACCCTATGCAGTGACACTTATGGTGAACGAACAGGAAGAGACTGACTGTCAAGTGCCACGATTGCCCCTCGTCCAGAAGGTGGCTGGAAGCATGGTGTTGCATTTTTAATGTGGTTATACCGCCGATCCGAAGCCCCGTCGTGTACTTCGGTTGAATGCTATTGGAGGAAATCGAATCTGTCTAAGGTTGGGGCTCAACTGTACAATAGGGTACATCGATTTGGAAGTTGGCTCATCAATAAAAATTTTGAGTGCATAAGAAATGTCTAAAGGAAAACTTAAGAAGATAGTTCCAGACAGCAGTGTGTTAAATGAATTTGTTGTGCAATGCAAAAAGATAAAAATCGACACATGCCAGTTTTTGAAGCATGAACCCGATTTTGACAGCAAGTCAACTCTCTCACTGCGTCACCTTGTAATTAACTATAATGATGAAAACTGTGACATTTTCTTAACTAAAATCTGTCATCTTTTCAATCAAAAACCATATCATTGATAGAAAGTGGAACCAGAAATCAACACAAAAGTGGCTAGTGGTATGATATGGCAGAATCACAGCTTCGAAATGCTATGAAGTGAGCTGATGCAAAATTGTGATTGGTACTCTGATCACTATGATTTTTGGTGCGAAAATTCCAGAAACTTCAGCAATAACAAGAGGTAAAAAACTGGAGGACAAAGTCAGGAAAACAGTGGAATAGAAAGTAGGAATTATGATAGAAAAATGTGGTCTTTATATTCCGACTACTTACATCAAAGTGGACTTCACAGAAATAGAGTCTAGTCTTTGTGGACAATGTTTTTTTTTTGTGTTTCTTATTTAAATATCACTCGGCACTTGAATCCTCAATTTTTGTGGTGTTTTTACACTCATATTAATTATTGCATACAGGCACAAGACACCAGTGATATATATACATTATATAGGATGACTTTTAATTAGTTCTTGATAGCAATGGATATGAATATACTCGTGATTGCAAACAACTTTCCCAAAGAATCTATATGTCAAATATGAAAAAAAAAATTTGGTCTGTTATATGTCAAAGGTGTGCGGGTGATGGTTAGGTTATGGATGGCCTCGTGGTTCACTCCTTAACTATTTCGGTTGTAGGTGTCGAAATAACAATGCAGCTATATCACAGAGGTCCTTCTTCAATAGTCTTGATCATTTGGTAATCGAAATTGTACAGGATGCCTTGGATAACAATGGATGCAAACGCGGTGATCACAGCGATGGCGTGACACGTCCATTTTTCTCACAGATCACCACTGCATGTGTTCTGCTCGATGCTCCGTCAAAAAGTGTCTGCTCCGAGACTGACGTCCAGCTAATCTGGCTTCCCCACAGATCTAATAAATTCTCAACTCAGTGTGGCAGCACAAACAGCCTTCCGTTAATACATCATCTTTGCTACCACAAACGATCGTCTCACGAGTACAAGCGATCGTCACGCCACCACCGGTTTCACCCAGGTACTAATACCTGACGTTTGATCCAAACAAAGTGTAACTATGTAAACTTATCTCGAGCTGGTATTGGTCGCGTTTTCAATGACCCTCCGACACGGCCATCCTGCGAGTCACACGTCCTCGGGTGACTAACCTGAAAAAGAAAAGGGTAACCAGTAGATTCCATTTCGTTCGGCCAATCCTGACCTTCATTAGGAAGGTCCACAGCTCAAGGAATAAAAGCAACACTAATAATGTGAAGCTTTAATTCAAGACTACAATCATGGTAATGACATATTTTAACAGTCTCAAAAAAAACCAAAATAATTTCACTCTCGTAAGCTAAATAAACCTCAGCATTAGCATCGTAACTCAAACAATCTCAAATCAGTTTAGGTCTCCAAGGTAAATCACAGCTGCAAGGCTTGAAACCTTACAACCATTTACAACTTTTAGGGGCACATAGAACGGAACATAATCATCATCGCAAATCACAAGCGACGGAACACCAGAACTAAACATCACCACATCCGGGTGGCGGGACACCACAAAGAATCATCATCACTAACGCCAAGCGACGGAATACCAATCAGTCATCATCACCAGTCCAGGTGACGGAACACCATCACCACCAATCTAGGCAATGGAACACCATCATCACCAATCTAGGCAATGGAACACCATCATCACCAATACAGGCAATGGAACACCATCATCACCAATACAGGCGACGGAATACCATCATCACCAATCTAGGCAATGGAACACCATCATCACCAATACAGGCAATGGAACACCATCATCACCAATACAGGCGACGGAATACCATCATCGCCAGTACAGGCGACGGAATACCATCAACAGTTTTAGCCGGTAAACGGGACACTTTTTTTTTACAAAAACACGAATGTACCTGCTACACATCATGACAGAACGAGTCTGACAAAACAAGCAGCAGCCAATTCATGCAAACATATAGCGCCATTCAGCACTCTTCATTTACCGCTGAAAGCTGATTAACAACTCCTGTCATATGATGCGTTACTCTCCGTATTATCACTAGTCTTTTGTCGTGCTTCACTTAGATAAAATTACAGCCTGTGTGTGTAATCGACAAACATGACATTTAGAGGTTAAGCTACTTTACTCGTACCTAGAAGCAACTCCAGGAGGCTGTACCTAACCCAACAGTTCGGTTCTTACCAAATGATCACCATGTAGGGACTTGTAACGTGAAATCTCATTACTATACTCTAAGGAAGTGAGCATATTTTAAAGGACACTTAACTAAGAGTACCAACGTTTAAACGTACTAAGATTCACCTGACCGTTGCCACGCGCCTAAAGCGTTTATGAACGTAAGTTCAAATACAAGGGGGCATTACGTAGATCGAATGACACGTGGACGTATTTGAACAGAGGTTACAAAATCAGTCATTTCGATTTAATAGGTAAAGAATGCACCTGATGTAACCACTAGCTATGCCTGACGTGGTGAAATAGTGACCACATATGAAGTCAATCGATGTTCCAAGCTATCAGAGGAAGCAATTTCCGTTCAGGCATGTTGTTATCATTTTTTTTTCACGGTTATCAACACTTGCGTTCTATGCTATCCTTTTTCTTTACCAGCATGATAAGGCCGTCAAAAAGGGAAAGCTTCGGGGCTTATGACATTCGCAGCCTCCAGCCCATGAATCCTGTATCATCATCACATCAGCCGTAAGACGTTCATCACTGCACTCCGCATACTACCCTGTTATTATTCTTTTTTTTTTTACAATTGGTAAACAAAATATTTTATTGGGGTCCCCGAAACTCATACCTACATAGGGTCTATATGATAGCGGGGCATTAAGGATGCCCTCGACAAATTCATCACGAAAGCTATTAAAAATAGGCAACAACTTTGGCCTATGATCAATGAGAATATCAGTCCCAATACTACGAAAGCTAATAAAGGTTTTTTTTTTTTACTCCATGTAAAAATGTCAGTCTCAATATTATAAAAGCTTAAAGGGATTTCAATACTTTCTATCCTGGTTTAGGTTTGTATAACCAAAACTCTAGTTTTTAAATCTACTGTTGAATCACGACGCTGTGCCACAAGGAACTATCCGAAAGCACGTGAAAGAGCACTTTGAAGGACTACAAGGCATCATTTTGGCTGCTAATGCAATCACTACTAGAAGGGTAAGGGACTAACTACTCTATTCGCATCCTTACCGACAGTCAAGCTGTTTTGTTATTGACAGACTCGTTTAAGAATACCGTTAATCCTAGATTTAAAATATCTGAACCGATCATAATATTGTTGGCACGTATTGTTGTACGTAGGTTGGAACGTAGGTACTCGTTTGGCATAACAAAAAAATAAAAATTCTGAATGATTCCCGTCAATACTACCCTTACTCAATATTTGTTCTGTACAGTAAACGTGAGCGTTGCCTATAAAAGTCAATCGTGCGTTTGTACTGAACACACTCCCGAAAGTCTATACACGAAACCTTCCTTAACGAGAGAACACTCAGTACCACCACAGATTAGGTAATAGTACTACGTTTGTACTAGTACCACTATCAAAACAAACGGGGTACGACTCACCGGATTTTCGTAGCACCGCGTACATCACGCACTTCGCAGAAGCCGCACGCGCCGCTCGCGTGCATCTCCGCTGCTGCCAGCGCAGCCCACGCTGTCACCTCATTCCAATGGTCGTTCCGTAAGGGAGATGTCGACAGTTGTGCACCGTGCACGTGGATTAGCTTCAGGTATATTCGGGGTCAATTCTGTCAATGTGATTGCAGCAGATGTAGGATGGTGCTCGCATAGCCTCAATCAATCGCAGCATGTTCAGCACGAAGAATTGTTGCCAGTGAGTTTTTATTTCGCTGCTCCATCATCAATTTTCACATTTTCCCGTCGTTGTCCACTTGTTGCGAGCGCAGGGAACTATCCAACTTCTGATGTCAAAGGTGTGCGGGTGATGGTTAGGTTATGGATGGCCTCGTGGTTCACTCCTTAACTATTTCGGTTGTAGGTGTCGAAATAACAATGCAGCTATATCACAGAGGTCCTTCTTCAATAGTCTTGATCATTTGGTAATCGAAATTGTACAGGATGCCTTGGATAACAATGGATGCAAACGCGGTGATCACAGCGATGGCGTGACACGTCCATTTTTCTCACAGATCACCACTGCATGTGTTCTGCTCGACGCTCCGTCAAAAAGTGTCTGCTCCGAGACTGACGTCCAGCTAATCTGGCTTCTCCACAGATCTAATAAATTCTCAACTCAGTGTGGCAGCACAAACAGCCTTCCGTTAATACATCATCTTTGCTACCACAAACGATCGTCTCACGAGTACAAGCGATCGTCACGCCACCACCGGTTTCACCCAGGTACTAATACCTGACGTTTGATCCAAACAAAGTGTAACTATGTAAACTTATCTCGAGCTGGTATTGGTCGCGTTTTCAATGACCCTCCGACATATACATTTTTGCCTATTTGATAACTTATTATGTATCTTATTGTTATGATTCTTTAACTGCTCTACATATGCATTTACTTATATGATGTTCTCCCTTCTGAAATCCAGCGTCCTATTAATTTTTCCTCTCTATTAGCTATTATTTTGTGAGGAAACCTGCACATGCCTGCGAAGAATCTCGAAGGTTGTGTGTGAAGTCAACCAACCCGCACTGGGCCCGCGTGATTGACTAAGGCCTAATCGCCCTGATTCAGGGTAGGCTCGAGCTCCTCGGTGGGGACATATATAAACTGATATAATAATTAGCTATTAACAATCCATTGGTTATTAACTGCTTGGCAAAATACATGCAAATATTTAATATATAACTATAAATCCAATATTCTTTGTTTTCCTAGTTTTGTGTGCTATGCTTGGAGTTTCCATGTGATCAAATGAGAAATGATGAGATTCGATAGTGGCAGTGGGTGGGGCACATAACTCCTAGAAAGGATGGCCATTAGGGTAAAAAAGTTTACGAGTAGCAACCGCGCACTGGAAAATGTTGCATAGGCAGGCCTCCCACTCTGTGGCCAGTGACCTGGTAAAGGATACAGGAAGCCTCTGGATGCGGGCAGTGCAGAACTAGTCATCGTGCAAATCCTTGGGGAGGCCTTTGTCCAGCAGTGGACGTCCTTCAGCTGATGTGATGATGAGGTACCTTATAAATAATATGTACTGTTTGTTTCAGATTTTCAATCCGTTACCCAGAAGGATGACTGCTCTAATTTTCAAGATCAAGCGATACAAGTAGAAGCGAGTTTAAGGATTCATATTGAGAGAGACATATGACGCTTGCGAGAAACCTCATTCTGTATAAGACACTGTTAAAATATTTGGATAATTGTGTTGTTATTGCATTTGCACTGATCTACTTACAGGACAGCATGATTAACAATACATGATTTGCTTAAATTAAATTATTTTATTTGGTTTTGTTATAGATTAATGGATAAACATTATATTTTTCAAAATGATTCTAATTCACAGTCTTTAACATATTTAGCATTATATTCTACGGGGGCACAATATTGACTTCATTATTTTTTTCAAAGTTCCATGATGCCACTGCCACACAGAACATTTAAGCAATTTTGTTAAGGGTCCCCAGGAGGCTCGAGTTTCCATACAAATGTAGTTCTGTTTTAATACAAAAACGACATGCCAGATTGTCTGTGTAAAATGGTGAATAAAATCTCCGAGTTAGGTAGTAAGTAAATGCCAGTAAATGCTTTTATTTTCTCACTACAAGTACCTACCTACAAAAATTTCATGAGTATTGCAGGCAAAATATCGAAATTCATTTTTAATCAGAAAACTTTTACCACCATATTTTGGTGGAGCTATCAGGGGTTACAAATCATACTGAACTATCAACTTTTCCCTAGGAATCCATAGTCTGTTCTTTGAAGTTTCTTTGCAACTGCTAGGAAAAACACATGTTGAAATAATTGCGTGACTGTAAATAAAGAAAATTCCATATCTGGGGGCACGGCAGTGCCCCCGCCAAGTCGAGAAAAAAAGCGGCACGGTCGTACCATCCTTTTCTCGAAGCAGTTCAGGCCATTTTCGACCCCCCCACAACTTCGTTGTAGATAAACCTAGAAGCCTGAATTTTATGTACCCAAGCAGGCATCATATAAGCACGGTATATTCCAAATTTCATTCAATTTGAACCAGTACTTTAAGAATTATAACTAGTCATCAAAGTTTCCTAATTTGTCACTCACTGACTGACAGATCATCAAAATTCCAAGGCACTTCTAGCCGACATAGAAGATTCAAATTTAGAATACAATTAGTCTTTAGTGTATAAAGCAAGGAAAAACTCAAACATTTGGCAATTTCGGTCCAGTTTTCTAGTTACACAAACTACATAAATAACTTTGTAATCCCATATAAAATATATAGGATTACAAAGTTATTTATGCAGTCGCAGGACCGAACTCCTTGATTTACTAGTTTTTAAGGCGCTGTTAATGAATCAATGTAGTTTTCTACAAAAATAAGTGAAATCCCACCAAAAACATCCTGTAAAAACTAGCCAAGTCTCGATTGAGCTGCTTGTTTTTCTATAAAAAGTAATGAAATCTCTAAGCAAAGCCAAGCCTAGTCTAGGGTTCTTTACTGCGATTTCTTTATTATTATGGTTAGATTTTATGTGACTTGGCCGTTGACTTGGATGTCTCAAGGAGTAAATATGCATAAAGAATGTTCAACGGCAGGTCACATAAAATCTAACCATAATAATAAAGAAATCGCAGTAAAGAACCCTAGACTAGGCTTGGCTTTGCTTAGAGATTTCATTACTTTTTATAGAAAAACAAGCAGCTCAATCGAGACTTGGCTAGTTTTTACAGGATGTTTTTGGTGGGATACATGTATATTCCATTTGGAAAAAAAAGAATTTTATTAAAAAAAAGTTCTGCAATTATTTTAATATACATCTATGCAGATCATTTTAATCATCTATCAAAAAATGCTCAAAAACAGCATTTTGTCCTAAAAATATTTGAAATACCTAGACGTGACGTCATAGTTTTGCAGCGTCATTTATGTACCTACTCAAATTTTGTGATTTTAGTGAATTAAATATTGAAGAATTGATGGAAAACAAAATGAGTAGGTAAGGTTTTTCAGTAGGAGGTCAATTAGGATCAAGAATTTATAAATTTGTTTTTGATACTGTCATCATCCCAATCATGTACCTAGAGTTTAATATTTCTTAAACCAAGATATTGCAGGGATACAATAACAAAGAAGCAAGTCTTGTCTTTCTGACCCAAAATTAAAAATCCAATACTAGCAAAATCCCTGATTATTGTGCACACTGACATGTTCCTTGAAAAAGTAACAAATCCACTTTGAAAACCACCGTGGGTTTTTAGTAGATTTATCAGTATATTCCCAGCTGTCCCTTAGGGTGATAACTGGGAGTTTTTTTCCTGTTATCACCATGCTGACAAATCTTGCCAGTTGTCCCTTTCCACTTCGTGCCAGAGGGGACAACTGGGATTTTTCTTCTCACTTGTCACCCGGGGTGACAATTCATCCTATCCTATATGTCCCCTTACTATTGGGAAGAATGTTTCCTAGTTGTTAGGGGTGGATGACAATTGCTACGCTTTCTTCACAGTTGTTCCCTCTAACCCGTGTCGAGTATACAGGGTGTTTGGGAAGTAGTGCAGAAAACTGAAAGGGGAGCCAGAGGCGGTCATTTGGAATAGATTAGCCTAAGTCTCACAGTTTTCGAGATATCCGCTTTTTAATTTTCAGATTTTGTATGAAAAACGCATTTGTTTAAATATTTCGTGATTTTCCAAAAAAAGTTATACTACAGTTAAAGTGCAAAATGCGGTAAAAACTTCCTCATTTTATCAGCTTCCAACAAGGTAAATTAAAAAAAATACAAATTCATTGCAACAAAAAATAATGATTGCTTTCAAAAGGATGTCCTAAGTCCCATGCAAATTATCAAGAAACATTATTGTTTTTTTTAATTCGAAAATTTATAATGTTTTTCGCATTATCAGACATCTGTGTCCCTCTAGAATCATTGAATAACTTTGAATTCACAAGTTCATGCAAAAATTTCGAATTAAATTTTTTGCCATAGAAAATTGTTGTAAAATTAGTATGGGATTCGAGGCACCCTTATGACAACAATCATAGTTTTTTGTAGCAACTCATTTGTATTTTTTTAACTTTTTTACTTTGTTGGAAAGTCGATAAACTGAGGAAGTTTTTAACGCATTTTTCACTTTAACTGTAGTATAACTTTTTTTGGAAAATCACGAAATATTTAAACAAATGCGTTTTTCATACAAAATCTGAAAATTAAAAAGCGGATATCTCGAAAACTGTGAGACTTAGGCTACAAGTGTATAAAGTCAAATCTATTCCAAATGACCGCCTCTGGCTCCCCTTTCAGTTTTCTGCACTACTTCCCAAACACCCTGTATATCTCTACTTAACAAATGTTATAAGAAAAAAGAGTAGTGTCTTTCATTAAAAAGAATACATTCATAATCTCAGAAGTTTTTAATCCTATCAAGCAAACAATCAATAAAAATCAACTTAAAAAAAATCAACGAAATAAAATATACAAATCATTCACTAGTATAAATTAACATCCAGTTTGGCTAGTACTAATTTATGTCAATTCAATGTAACACGATTAAACTTATTGGACAGGAATAAACTAAATTTAAGCACTGTGTCCTTGTCTTTTCGATACAGAAAGAAATAAAAAAGTGTGTGTGTCAGCTCCGACGCATGACTGGAGTTTACTCCTTACTAACGATTATAATTGTGTTGGGGCATGGCGGCCAATTTTTTTAATTCTGGAATATCGATTTTGAAAGCATTCCGTCCAGTAAATAAAAAGTTCGAAATGGCGGCCACTTTTCTTCAATTCTGACCACGGATTTTTTTTTATTCACAATTGGTAAACCCTTGACAACATCTCGTGAAAAAGGACCTCTGGGACCCTCAAGTTTTGGAAGCAAGCGGTCCAGTAACTAAAAAGGACATACACACATACCTACGTACGTACACACACACATTACACACACACTACAACATTACACATACATTACACACACGCATTACACATACATTACATACACATTACACACACATTACAACCATACTACACACACATTACACACATAACACACATTCACACATTGCACACATATTACACACACTACAGACAAATTACACACCTTATATATTAATTCTTAAGGAGTAAACTCCAAAAATACTTCAAAAAACATAGGTATTTCAAAAAACGTGACACGGTCATTCGTCCATTAAATTTTACTCCTCATATTTTTTTCATACCGGGCGCCTTATATGAAAATCGATTCTTAAGGAGTAAACTCCAAAAAACAGAACACCTTAAAGGTAAATTGTTTTACACTAAATCGACAAATGTTTTTACCATCACAGAGTATTAAGTAAGTTACAGCTGCACCTAATTTACTTAATATTAAAGAGATCAGACAAGCGTAATTTGAATTCAACAATATACTAAATATAGTTTATGTTGTAAGTACTTAATCCTAATCATAAGTTTTTTTTTTACTTATCACAAAAAATAAATTACCTACATGTTTAGGTACTATAATTGTTTATTCGGGACTACTCTTTTAATTAATCATAAGTTTTTTTATACACAGCATATCTGGCTTTATACTATTTACAATTTGTTTTTTCGGAACTATTGAACAAGGTACAGTTATTTAGTGTAGTTTCCAAAAAATGACCGACTGACATAGTCCCATGCAAAAATTCCATCTGCATTTTTTTGTTAATTTTACGATAAAGAGTCTAGTTTCACTCCCTTTCGTTTGTGCACTTTATGACTAGGCAGGCACCCTAAATAAATTATACATAATGTTTAGGGGCGCATGCAGTACTCATCTTTAAAAATTCCTAGTAAAAAACAAGTACATACAACTTTATTTTTTTTAGTAGAACGATAGTTGGATGTAGATTAACAAACAGTAATAAAAACTAGGGTTATGTGGCTGTTATTCCGAGAAAATACTACAATAGAAGTGTTATTGGTTTTTATAATTTCTCGTCATGTGATTATTTTGACTCAGTTCGTCAGTCCACCGCGTGGTAGGCCTGTCTACGCTATGTTTTCCAGTTCACGGCCGCCACTCGAGAACTTTACTACTCTAACGGCTACGGGCGACCGCTAAGTAAATAAAATAATAAATAACCCTCCTTGTGGCGCAATCGGGTAAAAACAGAATACAACTGATTTATTTTAGTCACAGTATTACAATATTGCCCACAGTATATCCACAGATGAGATACTAGTTCGTTACTTCGGTATATCGCAACGCCTTTGATGTCGCACGATGCCGCCACCGGCGTAGGTACTAGCACAAAACAGATAGGTACAGAACTCAATCTTCATACAAAGTGCGCTCGAGCTACGCACACATAGCCACCGCTCACGAACACGATATCTCGGAACATTGGGACGGGTGTCGTCTGCTTGAGCCTTTTTTGTGCAAAAATGGAGAAAAATGGATTGAATCTAAAGACCAAGCTAGAAGGATGTCCACGCTCCGACCAGTGGCAATCCAGCTCCAAAACGTCTCTTAACTCGCGATTTGCGCCACTATAATACAAATTGTATTAAAGAGGCAATTGAGAACAATAAAGGCTCAAAAGCGTTCGCGAGAGATCTGTCTGTTGGTCAAAGCCTTAGGCACAATGCTCGATTGCCTCCGTAGAGCCTCTCAACAAGTGGGTCTTAGAATGAACATGCACAAGACGAAAATTATGTCAAACGTCCGTGTCATACCTACTCCTCTGAAGGTTGGAGGCTCTACCATTTAGTAATCTGTGGCTCTACACTAGAAGTTGTTACCGAATATGTATACCTGGGACAAACAGTTCAGTTAGGTAGGTCCAACTTCGAGAAAGAGATCAATCGATCAATCCAACTCGGCTGGGCAGCGTTCGGGAAGCTTCGCAATATCTTTACGTCTCAGATACCGCAGTCTTAAGACCAAGGTCTTCGACCAGTGTGTGTTGCCAGTGATGACATACGGAACTGAGACATGGTCGCTTACTATGGGCCTCATAAGAAGGCTCAAGGTCACCCAAAGGGCAATGGAGCGTGCTATGCTAGGAATCCGAAATCCGTAGGAGAACCAAAGTAACCGACATAGCTCTCAGAATTGCTAAACTTAAGTGGCAGTGGGCGGGGCACATTGCTCGTAGAACAGATGGCCGTTGGGGTAGTAAAGTTCTCGAGTGGCGACCACGCACCGGAAAGCGTAGTGTAGGCAGGCCTCCCACTCGGTGGACCGATGACCTGGTGAAGGAACCGGTCGTTGTGGAGATCCTTGGGGGAGGCCTATGTCCAGCAGTGGACGTCCTTCGGCTGATATGATGATGATAATATGGTTATCATTTATTAAGTTTGATTAAGTTATACATATTTATAAGTATTGCACTGCCAAATACGTACGCGACACTTTAATTTTAGTCGTTAAAGATTGCGCTTATAAAATTTTATTGTATAATAGATTTGCATTCGGATGAATGCGTGATACCTACCTAACTATCCCACTGTTGACCTGTACGGCGCGCAGTGAGTGCGGTGGTACCTACATAATATTTCGATGGCGGCGCGACGCCATCCAGATCCCGTGACCGACCCGAAAAAAATAATTATTGTGGTATTATTTGCTTTTAAAAAGATTAAAATACCTACTTAGGTACTAACCTATGTACGTACATACACATTGTTTAAAACAAGTAAAAAAAAACATACATTTGTCTTTTCCCTTAACAAACATCACGATGAGAATTTGATTGAGCCCAGAGCACAGATGAGATACTAGTTACCCAGAGCCCAGATCAAACTACTCTTGGAACATAATAACTAGACACACGGCAGTGTGTCCGCCAAGTTCGAAAAGAGAAAGGCGACACCGGCCGTGAGTTATATTACACGAACCAGTTCGGGCCACTTTTTGTTTGTCTAGTAAAACCCCTTCGAACACCTAGAATCCCAATTTTCATAAATATGTCTTTTATCATTTCTGAGATATTGACGTCCAAAAATCACTATTTTTATGACTCACTGACTCATCAAAATTATAGACCACTTCCAGGTGACTTAGAAACTATAAATTTGGCACCGAGGTAGGTAATTGAACGTATACAAAGGGAAAATTATAAAAAAATGCACTTCAAGGGTTCCGTATCACCACTACGCAGCAAAATATATAGCCCACTTCCAGGTAACTAATAAACTAATTTACCATCGAGATAAGTTATTAGGCGTATACAAAAAAAAAACGAAAAACTGGCCAAGTGCGAATCGGACTTGCGAAATTAGGGTTCCGTACCACCACTTTTATTTATCAAAATATAGACTATTTCCAGGTTACTTAAAAACTGGTTTGGCATTTGACACGCCGAAAACCGACTTAAATGGCAACAACCATCTACAATTTTGCTACTTATTTGTTCTTGTTTGTGAATTTTGTAAACAATTATTTAACCGATTTTAATAATAAAATTTATATGGGACCACGTCCGGAGTAGGTACCCTTTTAAACAAAACCACTTGTGTGTCCACTTGGTCTCGACATTGTGCACAGAGAATGTGACCACACGGTATCAAAGCCACTGTGGGCACGTTCTCTGTGCAAATATTAGAATTAATGACGGGAGCATTGTGTTGGGGCTGAAGCTGGGGGATGGGCTCATCGTTAAAATCTGGGGGTGGGGATGGCGCTCTATGTTCCTGTTCTGCTGGAATCTCAACTTCAGCGCCGATGTCTGGGATATCCACCCCGACCTCCATTTGGCGGCTGCTGGCCACGATGAACTCTCGCAGGGTGATAAGCCCCTGTGCCAGAGCACGTTCATTAGCCGCAAGAACATTCTGGCGAACGTAATTCCTGTTTCTGTTCCGTCTACATACGCGGCCTTGTCGCTGGGCCTCGATGCGACTCTCAGAGACAGAAAATTTCTGCGCAGCAACTTCTGCAAAAAAAAAACCGGTTGTCTGTAAAGTCGGTTTACGGACGACAATTTTACGTGATAACAATTACCCGTTCGATTCCCCGTCCAAGTACCCGTCACAGTCCCCGTCCAAGTCCAAGTACAAAATAAAATGAAGCATAAATAAAGTCGCTTGTTCCGCGCTCTCGCACGCTCGGCTCAGGCGTAATGAATGTGACCGTGTGACAATAAATAAATAAATAATTTATTTGATCTCTTTCACAATGGTTACGTCATTGCTAACAATCTCTGTATTACAACTCTACGTATGGCACTACAACCTAAGCTAACTAGAATGAGGGAATTTTTCTTGCCACACTGAAAAATATCAGAGCCTACTTTAGCCCACTGCCCAGGGTATGTCTGGAATGTCGTGAGGCATCATGGGTTCGCGGGAAGGGCGCGCGGCACGCATCTGACACGCGCCGCAGCGGCGCACGGCGCGCTCTATGTCGCTGGTCATCCCTGGCCAAAACATCACCTCGCGCGCCAACCTCTTACACCTGTCTATGCCCATGTACACATCCTCATGCACTCGCTTGATCATTTCAGAACGCAACTCAGATGGAATGAAAACTAAGTTGTCCTTAAAGATTATTCCATTTATAAATTCAAAGCTATCCCTGTATGACCATAAACTTCTAACGCGTGCATCCATTTGAAACTTATTCGTTGGATGTAATTAACAATCAGTTGACATTCTACATCCTTATTAGTCCAGTCCTTAATTAAGTTTTAAGATCAAAATAGTAACAAATAATCTAATAGAACTAAATTCGAATTACATTTTGAATTAGAATAGTCTTTGTTCCTTCCACTATAATCTCACTAAACATATTGAGCGAAGCAAAACTTAAACACTTCTTCGAGATCAAAATATTAGAAAATATTAAAAATCAACAAAATTAGAGGTACCTACACACGGTGGCATATAATGCTATACAAAACCAGTATACACGGGCCTCACGTATTTTGAAACGCACAGGCATCGCGGCCAGTTTATACTGGTTTTATATAGCTTGATGTGGCGCCGTGTGTATATTTCCAAGTTACAAATAATATTATAATTTTTTACAAACGTTATTCTTATAAAAATTAAAAGTTCAAAAAACTAAAAATCGATCTCAAAACGAAATTCACCCAAAAGTATGAAATAATATTATTAAACTTAAATACACGATATTAACCAACCTACTAATAATAATTCTTACCTACCTTTATTTCGTTATTGTTGGTTAATATCGTGTATTTAAGTTTAATAATATTATTTCATACTTTTGAGTGTATTTCGTTTTGAAGTCGATTTTTATTATTTGTTTCAATCATGTTTCAATTTTCTATGATAAAAGCTAGATGCCGCTTTCATATCTTGTTGATATAAAAGGCAACAGAATACTGATTCCAACGGTATCAAAAACGTTAAAGCGGTATTTTTTGTAGATGCCGCACTTCTGCTTATGACGGCAGTACACTACCCTACCCTACCCTACCCTAAAACCAATATTTTTTTACTGATAATATTTTTTATTTATGAATATCATATTTTAATACTTATTATCCTATTCGGACAAGCAAGACACAGAAGACAAATGCAAAAACACAAAAATCATAAAAATTGGTCCAGCCGTTCTTGAGTTATAAATGGTGTAACTAACACCACTTTCTTTTATGTATATAGATATATAGATTACACAGGCTCTTACCTGTGAACCGCCATATATTTGGAGATGCACCAAGAGATCGGCGCAGGGCGGCGTGAAAGCTTTCCGCCACGTTGGAGGTCTGGTGTGGTCGCCCATGCACGCTGAAATTCTGTGGTCCAACCTGCACAAAATTTAATAAAATAAGTTTTTCAAATGAACTATAAAGAAAACAGGAGATAATAATACCTAATGTAAATACAATGTAACAACGTCATACTATCTACACCTATGTAAAGTTTACTAAAGATAACTACGGTAGTACTAATATATAATGAGATTTAAATAAAATTCTTACACGTCCCATCCATTGCCTCTCAAAGTATCTCTGGTAGTCATTGTTAAATGGCAGACCTTCTTGGTCTGCAATGCCTCGTACCTCAGCCAAGCCCAGAGCCACTTGGTTCGCAGGCAGCAACGCTAGTGTGGCGTACAGCTGCACTAACTTCCAGCCCGGTGAGTTGCGCCTTACAGTTAAGCCCTCTCGACGCGCGCGCTTCAGCAACGCCTGTGCGTAATGGAACAGGCACCCTTGTGTCTGTACGCCAGTTACAGCTGTTAACGCAGCCTGAAGCGCGGGCTCGAAATCAGTGACTATGTAATTAGGATGAGGGTTGCCTGCAGCCTGCCAAACCCTCTGCAGAACCACTTCGTACAGCGACTGTTGACGGTTCTGCATTAATATCAATATAGGGTGGAAGAACGCTTGTTCCACCACCGAATGTATGGTGAGAATTTGGTAGGCAGGCAACCCTGCCGGCACCGTCAAAAATGTGCCATCCGCAATAATTGTGGAGCTATCGCGGAGGCATTGAGCAAATCCACGCATCACTAATATGACCGCGGTGGCACCACCCGCGGATGCCGTCGCTAACAGAATGTTGCTGTAGCGTGGGTGCTCCGCGAGTGCTGTCGCGTAGTCTTCTAGCGTGCGCGGAATTGCAGGTTGCACCGATCTGCGCCACTTCCTCATTGATGGGGCCACCGACTCGAAGAGAAGATGCGGTGCAGCGTCCGGGTATCTGTGAACAACAAAAAATAAGTATAAATATTTACTCGTCCGATAATACAGAGACACAGACAAACAGATACATGCCTAGCTGCCTCCTCTTCATATATTTGATGGCAAGTCAAATTTGAGTTTGTGGCCCTCCGCTTCAATGCGTTGTACATGGCGTTCCTGTAAAAAAAGTACCTATATTTATAAAACAATACTAAACCGTTGGAATACATAGGGGCAAACATTACCTAAGTAAGTACCTATCTAATATAAAATCTCCACCTTTTCCTATCGGCATCTTAATACGGCATTGGTTATTTAAAGGATATCATGTAGTCCCTGGCTATAGATGCATAGCAAATCCTACATGAGCATAAAAAGAAACAATCAGCAGGCTATGCCCCGGAGTTTTTACTAGTGCTTAGTTCTGTCACAGAATTACAATAGTGGTCCTGTTTTGAGAAAACATTGTTTGTGATATTTTTTGCAGTACGACTGTATGTGTTTAACGGGAAATTACATTACAGCCATACAGTTATCAATAATATCTGCGTATTAATAGGTATTCAGCTAGAACGAATGTAGAGGAAACGATAGTGTAGACGTAACACTAGTATCAACTCGCCTTGCCACTTGACCGAATGTGTAAATGGACCTTCCATATCTAAACGAGGCTCAGACATTGACTAACCATAAACTCTTTATGAATAATCGACCAATCAGCAACGGGAGTTCCTCAGCCAATAGGAAGAGGCCTCGAATTATCAGGCCGTACATTCCCGTGTCGTACAATATCAGTACGTGTAGATAATAGCCGACACGTTACTACGCAGCCGTTAATGCACAGCATGATAATACATGTACCTAGGACTTGAATTATCGTGTCGGACATTCTCGGCCGTGTAATATCGTTCCGTGCTGATATCTCCCGACACGATAATAGCCGGCCCGTGAATGTACAACATGATAATTCAAGTACCGGGGACTTGTATTATCGTGTCGTACATTCACGGGCCGTGTATTATCGTGTCGGCTATTATATGGACCCTTACCGGCTTTACTGCCACCCAAAGGGAATATAATAAACTACGTTTAAGAATAGTTTTTTTGCCCTCTTCAGGGCACGCTAAGGCTCATTGGCCATACTGCCTTTTTCTTTCACAGTTTTCAGTACTTTTCATTATATTGTATTTTTTTTCACTGGCACTATATAACTAACTTAACCTCCAGCAAATAATAATAGCAGTTTTACTAAAGCTTTGGCTTACTTCTTGTGGAAACTCGAAACACAGCATTTATAACACACTTTTATTTAATTATCCTACACAATAAACACATAAATGGTACTTTGCTGATTAATAAACTATCAATAATATACATCGAAAACCACGAAATGTAATTTTTCGGTTATAAAAAAAAACTGCACGCTTCAAATGCCCGCCAAGTCTTTTTTTTGTTTCATAATATATTTAAATCTCTAGGTACAAGCCCATTTGAGACAGTCAAAATTATTGATCATCATTTGTATTTTGATTTGTAATGCTGGTTTTGGTGCATCACAAATCATCTGTGGAGTTCTTAACAACATCTGCAGCGATCCCATTCTAAGGTGAACCACCAACAGGCGTAGTATGAGGTCATAGACATGTGTCGCGCGCGACGAGAGAAAATTATCTCTTACTACGGGCTTTTGTCGCGTGTGTGAGCATGCCGTTACAGGTAGAGAGTGTATAGATGGAAAAGTCGCGGCGACATAGCAGTTTGATAGGCGACAAATCTGTTTATGATT
Organism: Coleophora flavipennella; assembly: GCA_947284805.1. Lineage (NCBI taxonomy): Eukaryota > Metazoa > Arthropoda > Insecta > Lepidoptera > Coleophoridae > Coleophora > Coleophora flavipennella. The sequence goes on from OX369305.1 coordinate 10,730,553, forward strand.
TTGTTTTGTTGTTCGCAAATTGCTTCGTTTGTATTTCTAAAAAGAGACCGAGATATGAAAATTTGCTTTATTAAGTAATAATTTGACACAAAAACAACTGATAAAGTTTGTGAGGTGGGCAAACTTAGTGATTATATTATGCTCTTTAGAGGTGAGGGGACTGTCTGGCTCTGTTCTGAGACTAAACCAAAGGAAAATAAAAGGAAAAATTAAATACCTAATTTGTTATTTGATGATAAAACAATAATAAAACATAAAAATCTATAAACAGTCGCTAGAAGTTTGTCGACACTTCAAGGGGGTGCTGACATTTAAGTCTTCAATAAAACGTCAAAATAGGCTATTCCGGTGCGTTCATGCTCGGCACGAGATAAAAATCTCTATATACACTCTTTTTTTTATTTATTTATTCATAATTGGTAAGCCCTTGGCATCGTCTCACCTGATGGTAAGTGACGATGATGCCGAAGATGGAAGCGGGCTTACCAAGATTCCCCAAATAATAATAATTATTATTATTAATTCTACAAATGACAGATGAGAGCGAGACCAGTCTTATCTCGCGAGGGCCATGCTTAGTGTCGAGATACAACCGTTTGTCGCGCTTCGAAGTCTACATTTGACATTAGTGGGTAGACAAAATGGACCTCATACTACGCCTGCCGGTCGCAGTGTAGGGTATCTATAAAACTGCACCCGGTACAAGTTTTAGTTTTTTTAGTGTTAGTTTTAGTTTTAGTTATTTAGTGTTAGTTCTAGTTCTAGGTTCTAGTTCTAGTTTTAATTTTAGTTTTTCTTTTTCTTTTTAGAATAGTTAAGTATGGTTTGGTGCATTGTATGCCAAATTGAAATGGCCGATAGGAGAGGTTAGTTTCAGTTTTAGTTTTAGTTTCAGTATTAGTTTTAGTTTTCAGTTTCGTTTTTGTTTTAGTGTTTGTTTTAGTTTTAATTTTAGCTTTACTTTTATATTCCCGAATTGGTACAAAAATTCCGACTTAGCAAACCATATAGTCGAGTCGATTCTGTCTATCGGCCACATCACTATTTAATTTCGTCTAACCCTGGTAACCTTTTATCTGTCACTTACTTGTCAAGCTTGTCTCTCGGATTATGGCGTCGACGTTAGTGTAACCAGGCATTTTCTGTCACGACGAGTGAACACACACGTCGCGAGGTATGTGTATAAAGCGCATATGGTAACACTGATTTAGCAACTTAAGTATTATTATTATTTATTATTCATGGTCAGAATATCATCTGCGGAAATAAAAAGGACATTGATTTGGCTATGGTAAGAAAATGACCGCTCTTTCTGTAAGTGTCATTCATTAGTTAGACTCAAGACTGTGAATTTGTGTGCGCAACGAGGATGGTGATGCACGAGATAATGGCGTGGCCTGACACCATAATGTGTCTGCGGGAATTTGTGTCTCATTGGATCATCAGAACGAAAGCTAAGTACCATGAGTACTTGGGATTTTGCGGGTTCGTGTCTCAGGATCGACCTTTGTACAAATGACTTATTTCTACATACCTGCTATTAAAGTGACTTGCCCTTTTTGCGGGCGTTGCTTTTATAACCAACGTAAAAACTAAATGTTCAATGCCTAAATGTCTGCTCGTGTTTGAAAGCCTTTACACACAATGCATTGTTAAATGATTGTGTGTTGTATGGCAGGACGATGGCCTATTAAAGGATCTTCGTGATCCATGAACAAGTGTATTATATCAAAAGACAACTGTGTGGCCAGTGTTAATAGAGACCTATGAATTTGGAATAACAGCAGGACACGAGTCAGGGCGATAACAGGAGCATTGACGGGCCACTTTGCCACAAACGCACACCTGCAAAAAATCGGCCTGACGCACGACCCGACCTGCAGGGCCTGTGGTGAAGATATAGAATCAATGGAACACTTACTGTGTCACTGCGATGTCCTGGCTAGCAAGCGTATGTACCTCCTAGGTGATGGCTATCCAAAACCGGAGGACTACAAGCACCTTCCAATCAGCGGAATTGCTGCGTTTGCTCAACAAGCATTTCTTCGGCCGTGAAAATTGATTGATTCACTGTTCGAAAATCACACTTTGAGCGAGAATAGATTGGTTCGTTCATGAATATGCTCTGACAAGGCCAGACGTGAGAATTGATTGGTTCATGACCTGGTATACCAAGGACACGGAGCATGAGTTGATTGGTTTGCCGTGAGAATTTGGTTCACGGTTCTAGAAATCACACTATGAGCGATAATAGATTGGTGATTTCATGAATATATGATCTGACAAGGTCAGGCGTGGGAATTGATTGGTTCATGACCTGGTGGAGCAAGAACACGGAGCAAGAATTGATTGGTTTGCTCCACAAGCATTTCTTTGGCCGTAAGAACTGAAGTTTGGCGGCAAGGCGGCATTGATTGGTTCACGATTTAAGGAATTACTAAGAATTATTAAGAACACCATGTGCGATTGGTTCATTCATGAATATTATCTAATGTCTATGAGCTCTGACCAGGCGTGAGAATTGATTCGTTCATGACCTGGCAGAGTCATCATCATGTCAGCTCATATACGTCCCCACCGAGGGGCTCGAGCCTACCCTGAATTAGGGCGATCAGGCCTTAGTCGACCACGCGGGCCCAGTGCGGGTTGGTCGACTACACACACAACCTGCGAGTTTCTTCACAGGCGTGTGCAGGTTTCCTCACGATGTTTTCCTTCACCGTTAAAGCAATCGGTAATTATATGTACGTAAGTTATTGAAAAATTCATTGGTACATTGGCCGTCCAGATTTGAACCCGGTACCTCTGGTTAGAAGAACCGAGTCGTTACCGGTTGAGCCACCGACGCTTTTGCCCTGGCAGAGTATTCTTATATAATACTAGATTGATATACAGTCACACTAATGTACCAAAAATATATATAAGCCACTACTGTGCTTGAGCGGTATTTTTCCCATTAAAAAACAATGTTTTGTCAACACGCAAAACTCGTTTATTTTCATTGCTTACGAAATTACAAAAGTAGCGTCCCTTACGGCGCTTTGCACACGACGGGGCGAAATTGACCGGCCCGCCCCACCCCGTCATGTGCAAGGAAGCCTAAATGTCTGTAATTTAATATTTTATTGTTCGATTTTCAAAAAAAAATACATATTTCATTTGATGGCCAGTATTTTCTAAAAATTAAAAGAGTTTTTAATATAATATGCGCCTTCTTGTTAGTGAGTCTCGGGACTTATTGAACGATCTAGTATAATTATGAAAGATCGAATATATTATAAGTTTTTTTTTATTTACGTATACGTTTGTTTGAAAGTACTGCCGCCTTAGTGGATTATCGATAGCCAAGGACAAACAGCAGCATAATATAATAAATATGTGACAAAAATAATGGAAACTAGGGATAAAAACCCTTACGAAATTTGCCACATATGATACGTAAGATTTAGAGGTTCGGGCCTAAACGGAGTTTTAAGAAAAATATTATGGGGTAAATTAGAATATATGTATTTTATAATTTTTCTAAAAAAGAAGGAACAATATAAGTACTAGAAAAAGATGTGATGTACATTGGATGACCGTGTTGATATAAAACAATAACCTAATATATTTTTGGACAATTTCCTGAAATAAATCTAAAGTGACAATTTTATTTGAATATAAAAAGGTTATTTTATAGAATGCCGGTAGGCAACGATCGTCGCCGTCCCTTTGGTACTTAAATAAGTTACTAAGTTCTAAAATAATTAAATTTCACTTTGGTCTGAATTACCATATCGTTCTAAAAAACACGTATTAGGTACAAAACATTTTTAAATTTTAAAACAAATAACTAAATCGTTAGAAACCGGAAGCAGGAAATCTTCTAGGACGGCAGAAACGCCAGAGAGTCAGAGAGTCGCTCGGGATAAAAGATAAATTAAGCATTCACTTCCCTTTTGGCAAGCAGCTGGGCGGGCAGTGCAAAGGACTGGCTGGTGGTCAGCACAGCTCCATCCCAGGATCAATCCTTAGTCAGATGAACCTTCGGGGAAGTCAACCTCGCAAGGGGAGTGGAAGAACCCTACGGACATATATAGATCTAGTTCGCAGCAGTACCAATAATACACGCAAAGCGGTTTCCTTATACAAATTACTTACCACTGAATAAAATAGTGGGCCTCAACGAAACATTAATATAAAACCAAAAATTTAAATTTTTCCTCTTGTCAAAAGGTAACAAATATTTTCAAATTAAATTTTCATAGACGAACAAAACCAAAAGAGCATTTAATCATGAAACGCAAGAAAGGAGATCGGCTTGAAGCGATACTTTGCGCTTCAGTACCTACTTGTAAGAATTTATGTGTGTGTTAACTTCCTAATACGTATATATAAATAAAACATTGATACATATGTATACTCACACCTATATGTACTGTTTGGGGTAAGTAAGTTAATTAACCGAAAATATACATTGCAGTTTAAAATTATAAAGAAATGAAATATAATATCACTAGTGAGTTTTCGTATTTTTCTTATCAACCGACTTCAATAAAAAATCATGTAAGCGACCATGTCTCAGTTCCGTATGTCATCACTGGCAACACACACCGGTCGAAGACCTTGGTCTTAAGACACTGCGGTATCTGGGACGTAGTTTTTCCACGCATTTCTCCAAAACTATTAATCGAAGTATAACCATTCTTTTGAATTTACATAGCCTTAGGGAACAGTGCAAGTTTCATAAAAATCAGTTCAGTAGTTTTCAAGACAGTGTAGCGGATTAGCTTATTAATACGAGTTACAGATATTGTGTCAAAGGAAAAACTTATACAAGTAATAATGTAATAAGTAAACAAAACAACTATTTTGTCAAGTTTTTTTTCAATTATTACAAAAAAAAACAGTTTTTACTTAAAACTAAAAATAACGAAATAGAAAGGTAATTAAAAATAATCGACTTCAAAAAGAAAGAAAGAAAATAACCCTCAATATATTGTATATCAATATTTTAATTAAAATTATTTTTTTAAGAGATTTACTTTCATGATAAATATCATTTGTATTTTTAATACTACCGTTAACCGTACTCATCACATCACTAGTTAGATAATAAGTCTGATGCGGAGGTGCGGGGTAGTGCGCGCGAAACATCCAGCCCCGCCCCTCACGTCTCCTTCACCCCCGCAATGCGTGCTAAATTTTTAACTTAAAAGTATAAAAAAAATAATTATCGCTGAAATATGATACTCGATTTGTGTTCAGTATGTTTCCAAGTATCGTTCTTACAAGATTTTACTGTGCATTTGACCATCTTAATAGGATAAATATTTAAAATCACTGTTAGGAATCTACCACTGACGCACACGGCTAGCAGTCGATTATGACCACTAGCGCTTGCGGGCGGAACGTCGCTTTGTTCTCACCCGTGCCTACTGTTTTCACTATAAAAGACGCGCTCTATACCTACATGTATACTCAAAGATGGGGGACATATACAGTGTCAGGACAGTCGAGTTTGTTACAATTTTACGATATTATTTTGAATGGCTTGTCAGAAGATTTAGTAGTTTTATTTATTCTACGAAGGCAACACCGTGCAGTTGGGGAATTAACTCGGCAACACTGTGCAAAAGTGGTGCAGTTGATTACATAAATAATATAGGTATACTAGGAGGTAACAGCAAATTTGGTAACGATAATGGAAATGGATAAACTTATTTTGAGAGGATAAATGCCAACCCTCTGATGTTAAATATGTTGGTCTGCCTGCGCAAAGTGCCAAAAACGATAAGGGAAATGGCTGAGTAAGATAGAAAATGAAAGTACTCATGACAATTATGCAAAAACTGACCAAATATTCGGTTGTGTTATGGGGCAACGCCGTTAGTAGTAGAAATAGCAAGTTTTCTGTGCCAGGATCCCACCCCCCTGCCGGAGCCCAAAAGTTGGAAATGGCGAAAATTAATTATTAATATTATTATTGTTGTTTATACACTAGCAGCTTAAAAGCTGATGCGTTTATTTCACTGCACTTCTGTAGTTTATAAATATTTGTCTAGTCGGTTTTTAAAACTGTTCACGTTTGGAGCACTTCTAACTGTTTCTGGTAACTTGTTCCACTCGTTCACTACGCGAAGCGGCAAGAACTGACGGCGTGGGTTGCTAGCACTTACAGAGCGCCATAGTTTTAACGAATGCCCTCTAAGGTGCCCATGTTTGCTCTTTACATAGATCTTACTTAGATCTCTCAGATTATAAAAACCATTTAATATTTTGTAGGTCTCAATGGGATCACCGCGTCGCCTGCTTAGTTCGAGAGAAGTAAGATTGAATTCCTCCAACCGTTGTTCATACTCCTTGTAACGAAGACGGGTAACATTTTTTTGCTATTCTTTGAACTTTTTCTAATAGGATGTCTTTTTTAAAGTAAGGACTCAAAATTTGGTATCTATATTCTAATAGTGACCTTACATATGTCTTGTAGAGCTTGATGAAAAGTACCTCGTTTATGTAGGAAAAGGTCTTCCTAATAATATACAGGAGGGAATTGGCTCGTTTTGAAATATCCATTACATGTTTGTCCCATTTCAAATTTTGGGTAACAATTATTCCCAGATCTTTTTGGGCATTGACACATTCCTATAAAAAAATGACCAAATATTCCGTTGCGTTATGGAGCAACGCCCGTTAGTAGATAGTAGGAATAGCGAGTTTTCTGTGCCATGTTTCTGTCTGTACCCCCCTGCCGGAGACCCAAAGTTGGAAATGTCGGAAATTAATTCCTATAAAAAAACAATAAAAGCAATGGTATCGCCCCCCATTTAAATCGTTTGTGCGTGATCCCATTTCGCTATTTAAAAGCGTTTCCGAGATAGGAATTCCAGGCAACTTTGCTCTCCGGCAGGGGGTACAGAAATCTCGCACAGAAAACTCGCAATTCTTACCACTAACGGGCATTTCTCTAATGCAACCGAATATTTGGTCAGTTTTTGCATTATTGTCTCATGACAATAATGCAAAAACTGATCAAATATTCGGTACAACTAATATTTTCATTTTCTATCTTACTCAGCCATTTCCCTTATCGTTTTTTTTTTGGTCACGATAACTAGTTTTTCAGGCGTTATAAGTACATAACACAACCACTTTGCGCAGACAGACCGACATATTTAACATCAGAGGGTTGCCGTTTATCCTCCCAACCTAAGTTTATCCATTACCGTTATCGTTACCTTTGTCATGACCTCCTAGTCTATAGGTAGTGATTTTTGTTTTCTTTGATACTGCACGCACGCACACACACACACAATTTGAGTTAAATTGACACGACAAAAGCTGCCAGCTAAGTAAGTAATAGTTATTTATGATACAAGGGTGGTAAAAAGGTCAATAACAAACTAGTGACATTTGTGAGCCCGAGCCGCAGGCGAGGGTTTACCATCGTCACGAGTTTGTTTTTTTCTTTTACACCCATGTATCAAACAACATTTTTCAATACAGTTGTGAGAAAACCGATTAAATAAAAAACGACCGTGACAGAAAAATAAATTACATAGGTAATATTAAGGTATCAGCAACCAAAGTTCATTTTACGCGACCTTTGGCTCATTTTAAATGTCCGGGGAGTAATCTCACTTAGTTTTTTCTTATACATACACATAAGTACATTTTTTATTACACTTATATCAACTATTCATAATTTTATTCGTTTTCGCAACTAAAACATCTCAATTCAATTTTACGAAAATTGCGCCATATTTTAGCTAGCACATGTACGCATGCGTAAGTTTTTTTTAATATTGTTAAAAATGGACTACAGTAAGGCTTGGGACAATATTATAAGCATTAAAATCACCTTAAGTAAGATGACCTATTCCTTGTTTTAACCTATTCCTATACGCTTCATCATATTTATTCACTTTCTTCACAAAGATATAACCCAACCAAAGCCCAAAGCGAATCTAATCAGCTAGCGTTATGTACTAACATCACGGAGGAACAACCTATCTCTTTTAAAATTCTCCTATCGAAAGTGTTGAAGACGATTCTGTATCTTTGGTTTTCATTATAATGTCTTGTTCCTCCGAGCTAGAAATTAAAAAAAGTGGTAAAGTAAAAGCACGTGTGCTGTAAAATCAATTTTGCGCCCACTTGACTGGCATATAAAAGACCACTTTTCGAGCAAGAAAAATATTTTCCTAAATTTTCTTGCCTAAATCATGAAAATAAAGTAAAGATTACGACATAGAAAATTCTAAGTTTTCTCTGTCTTGAAATCTGCCAAATTCTGCCCCTTTCTTTCTTGATATCTGCCAAATTGTGCCATGCTATCTCTAAATCGTCCGCTTGTTCCACAGATCTAGCTTGTTCTATGCACCTAATACTCCAGTTGAAACGTATTTTCACCTTTGGCAGCTGAGGGAAAACCCCGAGTCCGAGACAAAAATGGCGGAGAAAGTAATGAAAGATTTGTCAACTATACAGGTTTTTGGAGCCAAATCTGCCACAAATGGTCACCCTGCGCATAGTGTTCTGTCACAGTATATATATTAGGTTCTGAGTTTTTTGGCGGGATTTGTGGCAGACGCATTCGTAGTTTTATTTTGATGTTTTTTTATTGTTTTCTGCTAGGATTTTGTTCAAGAAGTGGTGCATTTTGGAGAAAATCGTCTAGTGCACGTGAGCAATGTGGAGAACAAGAAAATAAAACGAAGGAGGACGTGAGAACCCAACTTGCTCTGGGTGCAGTTTTATAGACGCCCTACAGCAACTGGGTGTTCCACCTCAGAATGTAGCTGCTGCAAATGCTGTCAAGAACTTCAGAGAAGATTTGTAGATTTGCACCGGCACCAGCATTACAAATCAAAAAACTAAAGGAAGCTTAAATACGTCAGACCTGGCTGTATGGTCTTAGTCACCTTTGCCTTCTCCGCGCTTTTGAAAGCCGGAGAGAAGAAACCAAAAAAAATATATATATTAGGTTCTGTCTGTGCCCTGCAAGTAACTATTTAGTAATCTGTGGCCCTGCGCCCTGCAGTTCACACATGTCATGTCAAGTCAACATAACCAAAACATATGTTTTCTGTTGTTTGCTAAACTTTTCTAATGCTAAATTATTCGGAGAACTCAATTAAATATGAAAGTGAATGTGAGATCTGTATATACTTCAGCAGCGTGTAACCGAATTCCTGAAATTACTGACTGGAACCAAGCAGGACTCATTTGTTATGGAGCTTGCAATGCTGTTGTTGTTTGGGACACGGTAATTTGTTTTTGTGCTCTTCTGTACAATAATTGCAATATTCCTTCCTTTCCTTTCCTTAAAAACCATAAACTTTCTGAAAGTCATTCGTACCTACAGCTAAATTTAAGTTACAACCTAACCAAAGATAAACTTTTCTAAATCTTAGAATACTATTTTAATTCTATAGATGGTAGCCAAGACAATTCAGCTTCCAAAAAATAGATACCTATCCCTAAAGATACTTAGAAAGTCGGTTTCAACATTAAAAGAAACAAATTTCTTTTTATTTTAGAACCTCAAAGGCACAGATCCTCTCACTGTGCTCAGCCAACACCATTCTCAAGTGAACTCAGTGAAATGGCTACGAAAACCTGATGGGTCCTCCACTGAGATGGTCTCATGCTCTGCTGATAAAACTGCAGCTATCTGGACTATCAAGGATGGAGAATGGAGAGTGACCGCTACCTTGGCTGGTCATATTGATGGGATTACCAGCATATTTGGACTTTATACTGAAGGAGATGATCTGATTGTGTATACGGCATCTATTGATTCGACAGTGAGGGTCTGGGAAAGGAAAAGTGGTAAGTTATCACCATCTTCAGCCCATATTATTTTAAACATTTAAAATTTAAAACATTTATTTGGTATTAAAAAACTTTCTGAGTAGTTTACATACAGTGTTGACAACAGTAACATTAGTTGCAAACTGTGTCATTGCTATGAACACCCATCCCTAGTAAGCAGAGGCATTCAGACAAGCTAAGTTACAGCTTACTTTATATGAGATAGATGAACTATTCTAAGATCCTATTCTAAGATATTCTCCTCGACGGCGACTCTTTGCGCGTGGCCGTGGCTCTCCGCTTGGGCTGCAATGTATGCAAACCTCATTTATGCATCTGCGGTTCCCGGGTGGAAGCCAATGGCCACCACGCGCTGAGTTGCCACAGATGTGCTGGAAGGTTCCCGCGTCACCACGCCCTCAACGACATTCTGCGTCGGGCATTAGTCTCTGCCAATGTACCATGCATGCTTGAACCACCTGGTCTAAGCCGTACTGACGGAAAAAGACCGGACGGTTTGACCTTGGTGCCGTGGCAGAGGGGAAGGTGCATGCTGTGGGATGCCACATGCGTGAGCACCTTTGCTCCGACACACCTCTCACGCACAGTCCGAGAGGCTGGTGCAGCTGCGGAGACGGCCGCCTGCCGCAAACGCTCAAAATATACGGCGTTGGAGCAAGCCTATATATTCATCCCTTTCGCCGTAGAGACGAGTGGACCATGGGCTGTTGAAGCGAAGGAATTAGTCCGGGACATAGGTCGCCGGATGCATAATAATGGTTGTGACCCACGATCCTGCTCTTTCCTGGTGCAGAGGCTGTCCATTGCGATACAACGTGGCAACGCGGCGAGTATAATGGGCACCTTTGCGCCGGGAGGGATCAGAGGTGTTCCTTTTGACTGACGAACCTAACGGTGAAATATTCTTTTTATTTTTTTTTAATTGTTATTGATATAGTTGTATGTAAAATTCTAAGATTAAAAATACAATTTAAAAAAGACTTCAATGCTTGGACAAGGATTGTGGGTTCGATTAACAACTGATAGAAAACATTACGTAGAACAGATGGCCGTTGGAGTAGTAAAGTTCTCGAGTGGCGACCTTGCAATGGAAAACATAGCATAGGCAGGCCTTCCACATAGTGGACCGATGACCTAGTGAAGATTGCGGGAAGCTGATGGATGCGAGCAATGAATGGTTATTGTGGAAATCCTTGGGTGAGGCCTTTGTCCAGCAGTGAACATTTTTCAGATAATATAATGACGATGAGAAAACATTTGTGTGATGAAGTTTTTATATTATCAGCTTGAGTTCACATAGTGCAGGGAGTTCTAGTTTGTGGTCATATGATCTTGTATTAGTCTTTGTTCATCCATTTATGAAATTGATAACTTTAACAAAACATCTCTCCATTTAATGTACCTCACATTTGCCACTAATATGGTACATTTCTTGCAATTAACCCTGGCTTAACCTATAACCGTGCGTCATATGAGCGTCGGTGGCGTAACGGTTACAGCGGCTACCTCCTGTCCGGGAGGCCGTGGTTGAGTCCTGCCACATACCAATGAGTTTTCGAATTTCGATTTCATATGTACGTTTATCCAACGCTCTTACATTGAAGGAAAACATCGTGAGAAAACCTGCACACCCCTGCAAAGAAACTCAAATGTTGTGTGTGAAGTCGACCAACCTGCATTGGGCCCGCATGGTCCACTAAGGCCCAATCGCCCTAATTCAGGGTAGGCTCGACCCCCTCGGTGGGGACGTATATGAGCTGATAAGATGAACCCATTACCACCCTTTGTATACACCCGTGTTGATAATTATGACGGATGTAGTACAATATTTCAAACTAGAAGGCGCTTTTGTGTTCATAAATAAGTTATTGTGAGGGTAGTGCGATGTCATGCTGTTTTTTTCTTTGCTTTTGTCACAGAGTTGTAGGAACATTGTTGAGGTTAGTTGTTTTGTTTTAATTTTTATTATTGAAAATATAATAATTAAGCTTATCTAAAACTAAAATGACTAATTAGACCCTAATGTAACTTGTTCATATATAAAAAATGTTATTTATAAAAAAAACTAAATAAGCATGTATAGTGGGCACTTCTTTATATCAATCATACTTGTTTTACCATACCGAGAGCCACCCATCCTCATCAGCAGTTCGTGGCGGATTGGAGAGGAAAAACTGTCACAACCCTAAGCTTATTGAAAAGCAGCTTCAATGTGTGATTTGTCACAATAGGGGTCATTGGCGCTGTGAATTATGTATGAAAACATTATGAAAACGTATGGGCAGTTCTACGACTAAACTGCTTGTTGTACACAGCTGTGTACACCCCTCTAACTTGACACATGTTTCGATTTTCAACTGTTTTTCTTCATAGGTCTTTTATTTCATACCCTTACATGTAATAAAACAGCAATGATACAAAAGACTTATGCATAGTTTCATTTTGGGCATTAATGGATTAACTTGTGGTGAACACATATCTGTTTACCTTTGAAAGTGTGTGTGAGAGCGTAAGTGGTTAGAGTTAGCATAAACAAAATAAAGTTAACATTTATAACAAATTTTTTGTACAGACAAAAGTTTTGACAAATCATGAAAGTGTCATTGTCACTTGTTTCGCCTACATCAATGATAAACTCGAAGTCATATGAAAAATACTCCATATATCCGTTTTCAATTTTTAGGGTTCTGTACCACAAAAGGAAAAAACGGAACCCTTATAGGATCACTATGTTGTCAGTTCTTCCGTCCAACCGTCTGTCAAAACCCTTTATCTCGGGAACATGTGGAGGTATCGAGTTGAAATTAAAACCATATACTCCGGTCTCTGGTCCATAGATCCTTGAAGCTGTGAAAAAACCAAACTTCTAAGTTAACGTGAAAAAACATACGGCCTACGGATACGGATACGGTTTATGCCGCAAAAAACGTATATTTCGACACTCTCAAGGAAATAAAAATTCATAGGGTATTTTTCGTTGACCTAGAACTATTAAATTTGGCAAGTAATACCGTCCTATACAGCAAGTATAGGGAAAAATCTGAAAACTATACATTCTCTCTCTCTTATGGTATGGCACAATTAACCGTGCTATCCAAGGGATAGACGACGGCGGATGCCTGGTGTTGCACTTAGCATCACCCGCGGTCACATGTAGGGCATTTAGATTTACACCTACAGACGTGTGTACAGACTGCAATCAGATGTGCAGGTTTCCTCACAATGTTTTCCTTCACCGTTAAAGCAATCTGTAAGTATATGTAAGTAAGTTTCGAAAAACTCATTGGTACATTGGCCTTCCGGATTTAAACCCGGGACCTCTGGTTAAGAGGACCGAGTCGTTACCGGTTGAGCCACCGACGCTTCACCGACTATACATTTATAATTAAATCATAAAAAATATAGTCTTTATCAGAGATATGCTATATGTGGAACAAATCTCTGGTCTTTATTTAAAGTACCTAATCAATTATGCAAGGAACTGCGGTCCAAATTTTGAATTTAGTTAAATGTGTTATGTGGAGTATCCTATGAAAGACTTCATTGGGACAAGCTTAAACAGATTTTTAAATATTTTTAGTTAGTATGTATAGTTTTCAATTTATGATGAAGAATGAAAAAAGTATTTTCCCTTTTTTATATTACAGGTGGTAGGTACCTAATAATTTTGGTGTATGAAGTACCTTACAGTATGCATTGTTATAATTTATAATATGTAACTACAAAATTGTACGGAACCCTCGGTGGGCGAGTCCGAGTAGCACTTGTCCGGTTTTTGTTTATGCTTTTCAAGCGACTTCCAAAAAGGAGGAGGTTCTCAATTCGTCTGTATGTTTTTTTTTTTTTTTTTTTTTTTTATGTTTGTTACCTCAGAACTTTTGACTGGGTGAACCGATTTTTACAATTCTTTTTTTATTTGAAAGCTAGTGCTTCCCGTGTGGTCCCATATAAATTTTATCAAAATCAGTGTAGTACTTTAGTAGAAAATTAACAAAAACCAAAAATCATAATGCAAAAATGTACTAATTTGTTGCGATGGAAGTCGGTTTTTTAACGTGTTTAGCGTTTTCAATTATTGTATTGATGAACAAATAAAAATAATTTACCTCACTATGAATCATTTTTTGCGCTTTGACATGCAGCCAGTACTACGTGGTAATTAGCGTCGCGTTAACAATAAGCATATTGTAACTTATCGCTCCGTCAGACACGCACACTACCGCAATGTGCATGTACACGTTCAACTACGAGTAAAGAGCGCAAGGACGTGGCGCCATCTATGCATGCGTCGAAGCACCGTGTGTTTTATCTTGAAACGTCAAACCTAGCTAGTTAGTAATAAAAGTCATCTTTGGCCAAGGTGTGGTCGGTGCGAGACCGGAACCCGGAAATTGGTAGTGTTGGTAATTGTTTGTTAGCCAATCAGAATCGTTGTCATTATTGAACCATTAAATGACAATGCAGCCAACCTACAGAGGCTACGACAGCGGCGCCAATTATTTTTACAAGCACTTTTGATCGAGCAGCTGAACTGTCAACTTGGGAAGCCAGCCCCGTGCCGAACTCATCGCAGTCTATAAAATAATCGGTTTCATCCGAATCATCGTGAAGCCTCGTGTTGCAAACGTGTGTGAATATTGATTGTACACTCCAAAACTTCTCAAAGACGAGTTTATTTCTTAGATCCGGCCAAAACCCTTCTGATGATCCGAAATATATATCAAAAGTAAATTATAATTTGCCTTCTTACTGCAATCACAAAAACGTTAATACTTGCTTGTTTGTATCATTTTTTTTCCACTTTTAAAGCAAATAAATGATCTTATCTTATCTTTCCCTCTTAATTTTAGTTTTTTAAACAAGTATGCTGCGTTGCAAAATCGAATTATTTAGCTAGAAAAACAAAATTGTCAGATAATAAAATAAAAACTATAAGCGTCGGTGGCTCAACCGGTAACGACTCGGTCCATCTAACCAGAGGTACCGGGTTCAAATCTGGACGGCCAATGTACCAATGAGTTTTTCAAAAACTTACGTACATACTTACCGATTGCTTTAACGGTGAAGGAAAACATCGTGAGGAAACCTGCACACGCCTGCGAAGAAACTCGAAGGTTGTGTGTGAAGTCGACCAACCCGCACTGGGCCCGCGTGGTCGACTAAGGCCTAATCGCCCTGATTCAGGGTAGGCTCGAGCCCCTCGGTGGGGACGTATATGAGCTGTTATAATAAAATAAAAACTGCAAACAGATCGAGGTAGAGTTAGTTCGAATGGCGAGGTAGCCAAAGAATTTGAAACTTTTTTCACAAATATTCCACTTAAGGGGGTACTGGAGGGACGAAATCCCATACAAACGTACTTTCGTTTTAATTTCGAAACCATAAAACTCATCGTATTCAAATTTTTTACAAGCATTAAGATGATAAATATCTAGATCTGTAATTAGTTTTGGTTCGAAAATAATAAACAAAAAAAAAGTTATAGCAACTTAAAAAATTTGCCCTTTTTATCGACGAAATCGAGTAATATAAGTAACTTTTTTTTTGTTTATTATTTTCGAACCAAAACTAATTACAGATCTAGATATTTATCATCTTAATGCTTGTAAAAAATTTGAATACGATGAGTTTTATGGTTTCGAAATTAAAACGAAAGTACGTTTGTATGGGATTTCGTCCCTCCAGTTAACCCTTAAGACTACAGGAGCCCTAAACTCGTCACCTATGTTTGCTGGAAGGTTGTTAAAAGATGATGTTCTTATTTGTGATACAAAATTCATTAGGCATTTGATTGTGTTGAATGTCGCAAGCCATAATTTTTGATTACGACTATAGTGCTTGAGACTACGGCTATTACCCCAGATAAAGGGAAAAATAATGGCTATAATTTCAGGCGGAAAACTTTTGTTTTCATACTTTTCCGTAGTCGGGTTTTAGTTTATTTCCATATTTTTTGTGTTCAGAGAAAAACGCCACCCCACATCGCTACCCGCGGCCGCGTGTCGTGTCGCTTGATTATAGCGCACGTACACATTGAGCCGTCTCATAATATCGCTTGTGAGACCATTTGCTAAGAAATTAACCATATTTGCATATGTAATGTATACAGGGTGATTGGAAACTGGTGGCGGAAACGAAAAGGGGGTATAGAAGAGGTCAGTTCCAGTCAATTTCACCCTACACTGTCCTATCCAAAAGTGAACCGTTTCCAAGATATTTAAAATTTTATTATTTAAAAAAATCGTAAGTGTTATACAGTTTTTTTTTATAAAAAACTATGTTTATTTTGAACAAGTTTTTTTTAATTTCAGTTTATGTTCAAAATGATCACCTCTATTTATTATTTCTAAGTCCTTTTTCGGACCTCGCTTTTGACTATTCTTGAATTTAACAAACTATTTTGGATATATTGAGCTGCGTTTATTATGCGACTCTGAAGTTCATCCACAGTGGGAACGGGCGATGCATCGTGGTACACTAATTCTTTCTTACGACCCCAAACAAAAAAATCCATTGTAGTTAGGTCAGGGCTCCGCGCTGGCTATGGTATAGGTAAGGGGTACCTATCCATCGATTGGGAAACTGCTCATTGAGCCAGATGCGCACAGACACCCTAAAGGGAGCTGGACACCCGTCGTGTTGAAATACCATTCCACACCTAGTTTCAATTGGTACGTCTTCCAGGAGTTCAAATAAATTATTCATTATGAACTCTTCGTACACCGCACTGTTTAAATTGTTGAGCAGAAAGTGTGAGCCAATCAAATGGGTTTTAATAATTCCTATGCAGACATTCAAACAAAATCTCCGTGGGAACCTGTGGGTCTTTTTAGTCATGGGTTCCCCATTTCTCGGTCTTACCAAAAGTGTGCATTGTGATAATTATATTATTATTATTTATTTATATAATTATTAATCGAAAAACCCGGTCGACCAACCCGCACTGGGCCCGCGTGGTCGACTAAGGCCTAATCGCCCTGATTCAGGGTAGGCTCGAGCCCCTCGGTGGGGACGTATATGAGCTGTAATGATGATGATAATCGAAAAAATGAGTACATAGGTAAACATTAGACCCACAAAACTGAATGATCAGTTTGTCTGTGGGATCAACAGTCTCACAATTATACGTTACAATCATAGTTATGACTGTGGTACTTAACAAGATTCTAAGTGAATCGGTACGTCGTATGCAAGAGCAAAACTACATTACAGGCTGTTCATGAAAAAATTTTTAACAGATTTTTAAATTTACTTTTTTTATGTTCGAGTCTAATAGCCGCGGAATTAATTAATTATATTACGCCGTCTTGATCGAACTTCGTCTCATCGGTCCATAAAATCTTTAAAAAAAAACTGGATTTTCGGTGTAGGCGTTTAAGATAAAGCGATAAAATTGCGTCCTTCTTCAGGGATCTCCTTCCATAATGACTTGGATGGGTGTGTAATAGTGGGTATGGGTGCTGTCCATTTTCATGCATTGTGTACCATACCTTCCACTGAGAAATGCCACCAAGGCATCATGGAGACTATGGAAATAGAAAATGCTGCGTGGTATTTGTCTTTTGTCTAACGGTAGGTATTCTTGGGCAGCTCTTTTGTTCAAACCCCTACCTGCACCTGCACCAATTGTAATGGTAATATCTTTGTAATTTCTTTGCCGATTTTGGATTGTTGTACCTCATTCAAAAGCTAGTAAAACGCAGATATTTTTAAAATAATATGCACGAAAATTTTGTAGGTGAATTTTTGTTTTAAAATTATTTTTTTGTGTAATTTACTTAAAAGAAAATGTGAATTTTCTAATTTTTTGGTGTACAGTGCCTAAGTTTATGTCAATTATGTGGACCTTATTGATAAAATGCACTGAAAATATTGTTTTTAAAGCAAAACAAAAAAAAACTTGTTCAAAAAAGACATACTTTTTTTAAATATATTTTTTTTAAATATGACAGGATTTTCTTAAAAAATCATAAAATTTTAAATATCTTGGAAACGGTTCACTTTTGGATAGGACATTGTAGGGTCAAATCGATTGGAACTGACCTCTTCTATACCCCCTTTTCGTTTCCGCCACCAGTTTCCAATCATTCTGTATATGTATATTTAGAATGAGCTCGTCAAGACCTTAGGATTTTATAAAATAATAGATTATGTAAATGACAAGGATATATGGATAAGTATCAGTCCTCCAACAAATACTATAATCTGAGACTGTATCAGAATTATAACATTAAGGTTATTTTTGACAATTTAAAAGTGTTAAATTTAAATATTTTGGAATTGGAATATATTCAAACCAGAACACATCAATGCTGTTAACATTGATGTTTGGCGGCGAGACTTAGATGAGATTGTTGTAGCTAGCCAAGTGGGCTTAGAAAATCCTCCTGATGTGAACTTAACCATTACTCCACAGAGTCGATTAAAATTGCCTAATTTATGGTTCTCCTTTGACACCAGACTGATTAAGCGTGACTTTAAACATGAAAGAAATCTTTGTATCTCAGGAGTCACTACCCACATACAGACAATAAACCTGAACTCCGGCCTATGTCTCACTCTCCACGCACACCTGCTGCCCGTGGTCCTCAAACCCGTCCTGTTCTGCGCGCTGGATGACTTCAAGATCCACCTGTTCGCTGGAGAAGAGTATCACAGGGTTCATGTGCTGGTTGGTCATGAGGATTGGGTACGAGGGCTCGACGTTATAGATGTTGGTGAGTGTACATGTTTTAAATTTAGTAAAACTAAGAGCGTTTTTACATTAGACGACTAAGCAGCGTATCAGCCATGCGGCAGTCGTGCTGGCACTTTAATTTGTAGTTTACATGTAATGAAGCAATTAACTAAATTTTCACTAAATTGTGCATGTATATTATTCTAGTCACTTAAGAGCGCATAATTCATAAGTTGTAAGTTAATGATTGATTTAGTAGATAAGTGGACAAGTTCTATTTTTCGCATATGCAGCCGCGCCTCCCGCCTCGCCGGAGGGCGTAGCCTGCTACTTAATTGTCATTAAGCGTATGTAAACGCTAGACACAAATTAAATTGTAGTTAAATACTGAATCAATACGGTATTTTACTACTAATCATTTGAGTAACTTTTTATCAACTGTCAAAAACTAAAGCTTGTTCTGCAATTGTTCGCGTTTCTGACATAGTGACGTCATAATTTAAGTGCCATAGTCTTTAACGAACTAAGTTGCTGTTTTATATAAAAATAAAATTAAAAGTTTTTTAATATCTGAAATGAGGAAGTGTTTTTGCTATTCTAGAAGCAATGTTCTTTATTCAATAGCGTTTTTAATTTATACGGTAAAATAGCCTATTATTAACTTACATGTTAGCGGTCGACTAATTAGAATTATGTTATTTTAAGTTAACATTCTGTTACTTAATACGTGTAAACTAGGCATGCGTAATGGAACTCAGTCATGCTGCAGCCAGTCGTCTGGCTGTTGATGATAAGTCGCCGAATGGGAAAGCGCTGTAAGTAAGTCAAATGAAAGTAAAAATGGTTGAAAAGACTTTTCCTAAACAATCACCAAGGTACAAACCTTTAAGTAATGAAAATCGTTCTGTCACTGATTTGACAAAATTGTTCTTCTGATCATACGGATTCAACTTGGTTTGGAAAGGTACCTCTTGGTTAATTGAAATTTTGAAGCGTAATTTAACAGTTAATTTATTTAGTAAATTCCTTGGATAAAAAGCAATATTGTTAGCTATTTACATTTTAACATTTGTTGACATCCATTCTGAGCCATCTTAACACTCAACGTTAATTTAAATTAAACAAAAATTAAAAATTAATTATAGTATGCTCGGATGGATATATCCATCGTTGGCAGTGAACAAGTAGTGCAGATATATTCATCATTGGCGGTAGACCTGTAGTGCGGATATATCCGTTGTTCGCGTTGAAAGGGTTAATAATCAATGCACTGGTTCCGGCTGTTACCTCTTGAGCAATATTGAGCATGCCATTTCTTCGGCTGTCAGCAGAATGCGAGCTGACAGTAGATCCCCTGAGTGTATCATAGGTAGGATACATTTTAGGCAGTGGTGTTTTTCCTTATTTACTTTTTTCTTTAATCGCTTATTAGTATCGGAAACTTTTCAGATAACACCACAATCCTGCTCGCCTCTGCCTCTCAAGACACATACATTCGCGTATGGCGTATTCAACAACACTTTGAAGAACCTTCCGCCGGCATCCGCGTAGAAGAGAGAGTGTTTCCGTCGTATGGGGTTTTATGGAGCGTTAAGCTGGATGCGGTGTTAGCTGGCCATGAGGGGTGGGTGTATGGGGTGCAATGGCAGCCCACTTATGGTGAGAGACAGTAGTTTTCGACTTTTTAAAAAAACATTTTGGTAAGAACTCATTGTAACAAGGTGGCAACTGTAGTTAGATTTCAGACAACTGATCTCGAAACTGCAAGAAATTAAATTAATAGGTTTTGCTGGCGGCTCCGCCCTCGTTGATATCGTTTTTATTACTGTCTCAGGGTGTGTTGTGTGCGAGCCTCAAGAGACTCGCGACCGTAAAAAAAAATTCTACGGGAAGTATATCATGCTATGTTAGTTAGTAGTCTATTTCACTTCCCACCCCATTAACGTGCAAAAATTACGTTAGTCCATTACTCCGTTGCGTCGTGCGCGAGTGTGGAACTGAATTTTCTCCAACTCCCTCGGGAACTATTTCGGGATGTGATAATTAGTAGTCTGTGTTACTTTCCACTCCCTCAACGATCTATAGGCGAAAAATTGCTCCCATAGATGATTTATTATATACTACTACCTACCTTCCGTAGATTGACAATACAAAAGAACATAATTATGATATCTTGTTAGGATTGCTGCGAACCCTTAATATCTCTCCTGCAGTGATAGGTTGGTTTCATAGTTACCTTACTGGTCGTCGTCAGCGCACACACATTGAAGACACCGTCTCTTCTTGGTGCAACATCTCTGCTGGTGTTCCGCAAGGCGGTGTCCTATCTCCTCTTCTTTTCGCTATTTTTAGCAGCTCTATAACCTCTTCCCTCTCTTCCTACTATCACCTTTATGCAGACGATCTCCAGATTTACACCCAATCTTCGTTCCTTGATCTCCCGGTGGCAATCAGGACCATCAATGATGATCTTGAGCGCATTTTTGCCTGGAGTCAATCCTACGGACTTAGCGTAAACCCTGCCAAGACACAGACTATCATCATCGGCAGTCCTTGGTTCACGTCAAGGATTAATTACGGACTTCTGCCACCAGTAATTTTTGACGGGGTTCACATTCTCTTCAGCGAAACGGTGAAGAATCTTGGGGTGATATTCGATCGCTGTTTTTCTTGGAAACCGCATGTGACTGAAGTGAGTAGGAGGATTTTTGCTGCTTACGGCTCGCTTAGGCGATTGAAAAATTTCTTGCCTACACGTACAAAAATTTCTCTTGCTCAATCGTTGCTCTTGCCGGTGCTTGATTACGCTGATGTGTGCTACCCTGACCTTACCGTTGAACTTAAAAACAAACTTGATCGTTTGCAAAATCTTTGCATCCGCTTTGTTTTCGGTCTTCGTAAATTTGACCATGTTTCCCATTTTCGTGCTCAACTTAAATGGCTACCTATTCCCCGTCGGCGGGATTCACACATCTTGTCTCTCCTCTATAATATCCTTTTTAATCCAGTTACTCCTTCTTACCTCAAAAATAGCTTTGTCTTTCGTTCATCGACCCTAACCCGCACCTTGCGAACATCCAGCACCCTAATCCTCGATATCCCCATCCACTCTTCCTCTGTTTATTCCAACTCTTTCACAGTTCAAGCAATCCGGCTGTGGAATTCGCTGCCTGAGTCTATCAGGCGTGCTCCAACGCTACAATCTTTTGAAAGGCTTGTGAAAGCTCATTATTTAATTTAATAATATCACTGTTCTCTGCTTTAAAATCGTATTTTTCCATCTTCCTTTTCCTTTCTTTACCATAGATAG
Organism: Coleophora flavipennella; assembly: GCA_947284805.1. NCBI lineage: Eukaryota > Metazoa > Arthropoda > Insecta > Lepidoptera > Coleophoridae > Coleophora > Coleophora flavipennella. The sequence goes on from OX369305.1 coordinate 10,752,356, forward strand.
ATAAAACATTTAATTTATTTATATTTTTGTTTGTTTATGTATATATTTATTATTTTATATATTATTGTTATATTATTTAAGTATTTTATTAATATTTATAATAACTATTAAGTATTTTATAATAACTGTTTATTTGCAAATTTTTCTGTTTTTAACTATTGCACCGCCCCTTAACTTATTCTATCGCTGTTTCCCTACCCAAAGGTTGCCTGGAAGAAATTGCTACCTAGCAATAAGGCCGCCTATTGTATAGGCTTTCTTCTATATTGTCAATTTCTTTTTTTGTGTTGTGATGCATAAAGAATATTGTATTGTATAATATAGGCGTATTTTAGAGTGAGATAGATAGACGAAACCATTCACAAACATGCTATAGGCCTGTATATGCCTAGTGTCAGTTGTTTTTTTTACAATTGGTAAGCCCTTGGCATCATCTCACCTGATGGATGACAATGATGAAGATGAAAGCGGGCTTACCATGATTACTTAACGTAATAGGGAACTGGCTATTTTACCTTCAAGCCGGAACACATCGATGCTGTTAACTTTGATGTGTGGCGGTAAGACTTCAATAAGATGGTGGTAGCTAGCTAGCTAGCCAGGCTAGCGTAGAAAATGACTATTTAATACCTCACTTTTATAAAATCAGTGCATGGCACAGCACTTTCTGTTTTGTACACATGCACACAGGTAATTCTTTTTGTGGTCTCGCCTTAAGTCCATAGCCGAACTAAGTATAATAAATCTATGGTTGCTCCGTTGGGACGTGAAAGAAATCAACAAAAAATATTTAGGAGTAACTAGTATTCTTAAATAGCAACTGAGTTGGACTAGACATAAGAGATTTTTGCTGCAATTACCAGGGCAGTCTAGTAATTAAAACAAAGTATGACAAGTTAGCATAGACTACGAAGAGCCTAGCTTAGCTAGACTAACATCATCATATCGGCTTATTTACGTCCCCAACGAGGGGCTTGAGCCTACCCTGAATAAGGGCGATCGGGCCTTAGTCGACCACGCGGGCCCAGTGCGGGTTGGTCGACTTCACACACAACCTTCGAATTTTTACCTTCACCGTAAGAGCGTCGGATAAACGTACAAATGAAATAGCAATTCGAAAACACATTGGTACGTGGCAAGATTCAAATCACGACCTCCCGGACAGGAGGTAGCGGTCCTACCCATTACGCCACCGACGCTCTAAGCTAGACTATACAAAGTATTATTCCAAAAGTACTAAGCAGTAATTTTAATCCTTCAAACTTTGATTTCTGTGTATTTTTCAGTCAGTGTAGAAATCAGTGCCGATTACTTAGATAACATACAAAAAACGAGATTCACGGTCGCGTTCCCAAAAGTAGTCACCCTTTTTGTTCACGGAGTCGACACGGAGGCTTACTTTCGCGGTTCTCCCTCCCTGTCTAACATAGCTTTTGAATTTTTCTGTTTTGTATCCTGTGAAACAACTGTCCGGACGTTTTTTGTAGTTCCTTATCATCATCATCATATCAGCGGAAGAACGTGCATTGCTGGACAAAGGCCTCCCCCAAGGATTTCCACGACGACCGGTCCTGCGCTACCCGCATCCAGCGGCTTCCCGCGACCTTCACCAGGTCATCGGTTCACGGAGTGGGAGGCCTTCCTACGCTACGTTTTCCGGTGCGAGAACTTTACTACCCCAACGGCCATCCGTTCTACGAGCTATGTGCCCCGCCCACTGCCACTTAATTACTGCAATTCTGTGAGCTATGTATCTGAGAGTATGTCTATGAGATATATCTCCTAGTTTCTGATTCGATCACGCAAAGAAACTCCGAGCATAGCACGCTCCAAAAAGAAAATAATGTTAAATGTCCGTGTCGCACCCACCCCTCTAAAGGTTGGAGACAACACTGGAAGTTATTGACGAATAGTAATATAACTTATTATTTGCTTTTTTCTAAGGCCGAGTCTGCGTATCGCTGTGGTCACGATCCTCAGCAGTGAGAAAAGGTTTTTATATGAAACTAGCTTTTGCCAGCGGCTTCGCTCGCGTGAACATAGTTTCTATGGCTGTCTTCAAATAATGATTATTCACTCTTGCCTTAAAGATCTCCAAATTATAGGAATCGGGAAACACTGACGCAGGCAAAGAATTCCACTCCTTCGCTGTACGCATAACAAATGAGGAAGCGTAATGCTTCGTGCGAAAAGGTGGAACATCAACAACAAAGGGGTGCAACCCCTCCCTGCGTCTCGTTGACCGACGGTGGAATGGAGCCGGGGAATGAGGTCGTGAAGTTCTTGCGCACACTCTCCGAAATGAATTAGATACAATACCGATAGACAGGCGGCTTTGCAGCGATGCTCAAGGCTTTGTAGCTTGTTATTAACTAGCTCGTCGTCTCCGGGCGCGTCGGTCGATGGCGTCCAAGGTATTCAGCTAATAGCGGGCTGATCCATTCGCTAAGTGTATATCCATACATAAGCGGACTCGTGCTTGATATAAGGTAAGCAGCTGTCCAAGTGTGAAGTACCGTCTCACCTTAGAGATAATGCCCAGCTTCATTGCAGCCACTTTTGCCTTGGACTCAATGTAACGACCGAAATTAAGATTGGTTCCTAAATCCACACCGAGGAGTTCCAGGTGATCAGATATCCGAATCGATTCATTCCGGAGAGTTGGAGTCAAGGTGAATGGACTTCTTTGGTGGAAAAAAGACACGCCTGTGTCTTAGAGGCATTAAACCTTACTAGGTTGGAATCACCCCAATCAGACACTGCCTGAAGTGATAGGTTTATACGCTCTATCATAGCCTCTCTCAGAAACAGCGTATCAGCGCTGAATGCGCAGAAAAAATCAGCATATGTTTGTCTAGGTCCTAATCTGTCTACCTACCAAATTTTATCCAGATCCTTCAGCTGTTGTGGCGTGATTGAATACCAAAAATACATCCATCTATCCATCCAAACTTTCATATTAACAATATTAGTGTAATTTGTCTTATTTATCTCAGATACCAACAAAAAGCCCGTCCACCATCTTCTCTCCTCATCACTCGACAAGACCCTCATAGTATGGAAGCCTTCCTCGTCGCACAGTGGGGAGGGAGAGGGGGATGGTGCATGGGTGGAGAAGGTGCGGGTGGGGGAAGTGGGGGGAAATGGGTTGGGTTTCTACGGGAGCAGGTTTGGACCAGGGGGAACGAAGTTCTTGGGGCATGGGTATAATGGGTCTTTTCATATTTGGAGTTTGAATAAGGTGAGTTTACTTATGATTTTTAATTACCTAACCAATTTTAAAAATAAAAAAACCCGAATCTAGACAAATCTAATGCCATCTCCCATTCCAAAATCCATTAAGCCACAAGAAAATACGTTTCATGGGACCCCCCCATAGTTTTTCATTATTGGTTGCGAAATTCGCCTTATTAAACACGAATCCGGTATTTGACTGCTAGTCATTTATGTTTCTTTTTATTAAGTTTCAAAACCGACATTTCGTTGAAATTAGATCAAAATATTTAATGAATAAGGTTTTATGCTTTTGTAGCAGAAATGCTATTGAGTAAATAATATTTTTTAGTTTATTTTTAACACTGTCAAATACCCTATTCTGTAAAAATTTCAACCGGCTACCCATTACGGTCCAAAAGATAAATTTCTCCGGTCAAGTACGTGCCGAAAATCCTTCAATAATTTAAAGGTCTGTCAGACAGACGTATGGCGTTGAACACAGAGTTACTAAGATTTCACTCCCCTTAAAAAATAAGTAGACTCAATAAAGGGTTAAGGAGTCCTTTGAGTATGAAACACTAAAAATGACCTCGAAAAGTGTAAAAAAAGTTCACATGTGAGGGTGCTGTTTGTCCCTAAATGGTAACATTCGAGCATTTTTAACGAATGAGGATCCAGAATATTGAGGTTGGCAAAGTTGCCACCAAAAATATTTTAGTTCCAACGAAACCCGCTCTCTTCTTCTTCGAATAAAACGATTTATTTTTAAATAACACTCCTTTTTTAGGTAAAAATGACTGAAAAGGCTTTTTAGGGTTCCGTTCTCAACGGACATATGACTTACTAGACATATGCCGTCCGTCCGTCTTTCTGTCCAACTTTTTACAGAGCTGTATCTTTTGAACCGTAATGTGTTATAATAGTTATTTATGATACAAGGGTTGTAAAAAGGTCAATAACAAACGAGTGAAATTTGTGAGTCCGAGCCCAGGCGAGGGTTTACCAACGTCAAGAGTTTATTTCCTTTTTCACCCATGTATCATACGAAGTTTTTCAATACAGTTGTGAGAAAATAGATAAAATAAAAAAATACCGTGACAGAAAAACAAAATACATGGGTATGTAGTAGGTGCCGCTGTTTCCTCGTGGTCATACTAGTTTGTCATACCAGTATGACCACCAGGACAAATATGTCCTCGTGGTCATACTATACTTAGGCATAGGCATTTTGAAGAACTAGGAAATAACTAGACCTGAATTAATTAAAATAGTCACAACTACGGGACATACTTATCTAGGTTTCAGCAACCAAAGTTAATTTTACACGACTTGTGGCTTATTTTAAATGTCCGGGATAGTAATATCACTTTGTTTTTTTCTTATACATACACATAAGTAAATTTTTTATTACATATATATTAACTATCCATAATTTTATTAGTTTTGACAACTAAAACATCTCAATTCAGTTTTACGAAAATTGCTCCATATTTTAGCTAGCACGTGCGTAAGTTTTTTTTTACATTACGGCTTGGTAAAGATGACCTATTTCTTGTGTAACCGGTTCCACTTCATTTACAGTTTTTCTCTTCACAAAGATATAACCCAAAGAGAATCTAAACAGCTTGCGTTATGTACTAATCTCGGAGTAACTACCTATCTCTTTTAAAATTCTCCTTTCAAAAGTCTTAAAGAAGATTCTGTATCTTTGGTTATTATATTTTTTTTTGCTAGAAATGTCGTTCCTCCGAGCTAGAAAATAAAAAAAAGTGGTTAAGTAAAAGCACGTGTGCGGTAAAATCAATTTTGCGTACAATTGACTGGCATATAAAGGACCACTTTTCGAGCAACTGTATTGAAAAGAATATATTTAAAATACCAAAAAGTAACAAATTAAAGGTTCCCATACAAGAAACTTATTTTGTTTTTAGGGTTGTTGTTAAAAACGTCAAACTTATTATGATTATAATGTTAAGTCCATAAACACCACAAATCATAATCCGTAGGTGTATATCTGGAAGAGATCGCTTGTTAGCGATAAGACCGCCTATATGTACAACTTCCTTAATCATTGTATTTTTTTTTCTCTTATGTTGTGCAATAAAGTGTTTTCAATTAATCAATCAATCATAAAAACCCGCCAAGTGTGAGTCGTTAACCAACCATTGTTATCTTTTACGGTTAGAAAAAAATCAAAGTCATATAACAGAGCTGTAAAATTTTACGAAAATAAATTAAGAATATAATTGGCCCGATGGAGTTCCATTCCGATTCCGCTATTCCAGTATTTTCAATAATTAGTTTCTGTAAAAAGCGTCGGTGGATCAACCGGTAACGACTCGGTCCTCCTAACCGGCGTCCTGGGTTCAAATCCGGACGACTAATGTACCAATAAGGTCCTACGCCCTACACGTGACCTCGGGTGATGCTCAGTGCCGCCGCCTATCGCTTGGATAGCACGGTCAATTATGCCACACGATAAGAGAGAGTTTCAGACAATCCCCCTTAACTGGTATCCTTGTTCTTAGGAAACGCACCAATGGGAGCCTGAAACAGTATGCGGCGGTCATTTCGGCGCCGTGGAGGACCTCAGGTGGCAGCCCGAGGGGCGGTACATCGTCAGCGTCTCCGCAGACCAGACCACGCGGCTGCACGCTCCTTGGAAACGAACTGATGGTACGTACAGTTTTATCAATTTGGAAGTATCCGAAAGAAACGAATTTCCAGCAGTGTAGTTTGTTCGTAGACATGTTCTTTTTGTAGATCTTAAGACAAATTTTTATTGGTACGGTACCCTAAAAACTGCTAAAACTGTTTTAACAGGCGGTGCCTTGGAATGGCACGAGGTGGCGCGCCCGCAGGTTCACGGCTATGATTTATACGCACTGGCTCCCCTTTCTGCTGTGAGCTTCGCTTCCGCCGCTGAGGAAAAGGTATTTTTTTAAATTTATATTTAAATCCTCTCACCTGATGGTAAGTGACGATGATGCAAAAGGTGGAAGCGAGCTTATTAAGATTCTAAAGTTAAAACGCAATTGGAAACTGGCTATCTTATCTTCATGCCGGAACACATCAATTCTGTTAACTTTGATGACTGGTGCCAGTACCTAGATGATATGGTGGTAGCGGTCTTAGAAGACGAAACCAAGACGTTAGGCCCTGCCGGAAATTGAACCTGCTACCTCCTGGTGTAAAGCGATGGCTGACTTTGCCAAGGTAGCGGTTAAAATTTAACACAACTTTTATAAGTTAATATAGATTATATGCGTCAAAAAAAAATATTACAAATAAAAATTTAGTTTTTAATGGATTATTCAAAGTAACTCAAATGACTAAAATTAACCCTGAGAATAATAACTACCTCACTAGAGAACAATAAGGAGACTGTAGGCTGTTGCATTTTTTTAAATACTTTTTGAATACGTGACTTCTCTCTTCGATTTCATATGTACATTTATCCGACGCTCTTATGGTGAAGGAATACACCGTGAGGAAAGCTGCACACGCCAGCAAAGAAACTCGAAGATTGTGTGTGAAGTCGACCAACCCGCACTAGGCCTGCGTGGTCGACGGCGATTTCATATGTACATTTATCCGACGCTCTTACGGTGAAGGAATACACCGTGAGGAAAGCTGCACACGCCAGCAAAGAAACTCGAAGATTGTGTGTGAAGTCGACCAACCCGCACTAGGCCTGCGTGGTCGACGGCGATTTCATATGTACATTTATCCGACGCTCTTACGGTGAAGGAATACACCGTGAGGAAAGCTGCACACGCCAGCAAAGAAACTCGAAGATTGTGTGTGAAGTCGACCAACCCGCACTAGGCCTGCGTGGTCGACGGCGATTTCATATGTACATTTATCCGACGCTCTTACGGTGAAGGAATACACCGTGAGGAAAGCTGCACACGCCAGCGAAGAAACTCGAAGATTGTGTGTGAAGTCGACCAACCCGCACATAGGCCCGCGTGTTCGACTAAGGCCCGATCTCCCTAATTCAGGGAAGGCTCAAGCCCCTGGGTGGGGACGTATATGAGCTGAAGTGATGACTTCTCTCTTGAATAAAAAAAAGAAAACATAAAACAAAACATTTGACTAAAACGTATTGACTTAAATTCTCTTTGCAATATGACAACCAATAATGCGACCAAAAAATTACGTCATATAAGCATTATCTTCAATTTCATCATATCAGCTCATATAAGTCCCCACCGAGGGGCCTTAGGGGACTTAGGGCGATCGGGCCTTAGTCGACCACGCGGGCTCAGTATCATATCAGTGCGTATCTAGTATCTTCATTTAGAAGACCACTTTTCTTGCTTTAGTTATTATTCTAACCCACAGAGCACGGAATACGCTCGCTCGGGGGCGCGAGCGATGTGATTCTGTGCTCTGTGTTCTAACTTTTTCCGATCGTCATCGGTAGTTTTTATTTGCGGAGAAATGTTGGTACAGACCAATTTCCGCCACTAGTTGAACCGCCAGATTGTGAACTATATATATGGAGCTTTATTTGCATGGGCTTTTAACACATTATTGCTTGTTAAGTAGTCCTGGTTCTGTTTCACTCATACGATGCTAACAAGATAATTGCAGCTGATCATGCGCCATTTTGTTGAATCGTGTGATCGGGACAGAACTATCTAGGGTTGTATAGCAAACAATAATATGCCATCACTGCATGCAAATAAATCTCCATATGGAATTCGTCTAGTGGAAACGGTACGAGTACGGTACGTACGTAGGGTAGAGGAAGTATTGTTTTCGCGAAATAAAAAGATTTTCCAATTTTCATGAAAATGTGTTCTATATCATTAACACATGTACCTATAACCCGAATATTTCAATTCCGTCCGTCACTCTTAGCTCTGGAGGCTTAATCCCTGGCCCGATTGGGACCAAATTTGGAACTTAAGTTTTAAATTATTTCATCGAGGGTTTATCTAGTTTCTTCGTACCGTCAAACTGAAGAGTGGCTGCCATACAATAAAATCTATTTTTTTTTTCAAAAATAGCTCTAACGATTTTGATAAAACTTTGCACGCGTTTATGTTTGTTATTACTTAGTTAATACCCATTGGTCAGAGAAAAATCGTGTTTGTGTTGTTCTTCTACAAATGAAATTGAAACTTGCGATTTACTCACAAATGGTTGGAGCTATTAGATTGTCATGTATTACGAATAAGAATATATTATTAGGTCATGCAACATAAATTCATCAAAATTATTTATTTATTTTTAAATTCAAGTATAGTATTAAAAAAAAAAAAGTGTCGAGAAAGTTTAGTGCGGGCTGCCGTACAGTTTATTATTTCATAAATTACACATTTTGCAAAGGACACATAGAGGGTACAGCTTATTTCTGAAGAGATTTTATTCCAGCAGACCGGGGTTTTAAGTTGTGTGTACTGTACCCAGTACCCACTGTAGTAGGCTCTAAATGGGCCGCATAAAGTTACAGTAACATACAATTCAATAAAACCCGTAGAAGACATTAAAAAAAACAATACCTAAATGTTTCTATGGTAGCAACCCTAACACGGTAGCATTTTCCGTTGGGCCAACAGCCTTTTGCCCTCATTTATGTATGAAAAACATTATGTATGGCAGATATTCACCCAGCTTCATATAACTTCGTTGGGAAGAAATTTCAAAAAAAAAACTTATGTCACACGCGTTCTACACAGTAGACGAGTTCACTGACCCACCCCAGGAGCATACATATGTTAATGCAACGAATTAATACTCACACTTAATACTCACACTACATACTTGTACACTTTTAATGATATAAAAAATTAGAATGTAGTAATTTAATAATTACATTAATTATAATTAACTTATTAATAATTAATAATTGAATTACGAGTAACAATATGACGTGTATATCCAGTTTATCAATAAATGATTTGTATATAAAGGCAACTCATGCAAAATCCTTATCACCAGGTAATACGGGTGTTCCGCGCGCCCAACAACTTCACACGCAACTTCGCCAACATTACCGGAGTGGAGCTGGGAGAAGATGATGCCGGTAAAGTTACTTCTGAAACTATTTCCATTATTGTTATTCGTATCGTTAACAACTCGTAACGTGTCCACTGCTGGGGCTCGTATCTCTTCCCAAACTCGGGAAGGCTCAGCCACTCTCCACATACGGGAGCCAACTCCGGATTGGTGGAGCTGTGGGGCTAGTGGCGAATCCCGCTTTCAAAAGTTTCGAAGTCACCTATTAGGGCCCTTGACACGGTTTTTTCCTTTATTTTTTATTCGCAATTGGTAAACCCTTGACAACATCTCACCTGGTGGTAAGCAACGATGTTGCCGAAGATGGAAGCGGGCTTACCAAGATTCCCCAACGCAATGGAGAACTGGCTATCTTATCTTCATGCCGGAACACATGTAGAACTAATTCGGCTGTTTTTAGAGCCCTTGTATCTTGATACTAGTTTCGTATAAAAAGAAGTGTAATCCAATAAAAACATTGTAAAAACATGTCGTCTTGATTAAGATCACTTTGTCATAAAAAGAAGTAGATCAAATAAAGAGCCAAGTCCAAGTGAATAAAAAAATGTGTGTCGTGGCCGTTAAACATTCTGTAATAGTAGTTAGTCTGGGTAGATATGTAGATCGTTTTATTTTACTTTGCATATTGTTAATTTATATTGTTAATCATTTTATCTGACATACTATCTAGATTTACTACTCTTGCAAAATGTTAACGGCCAAGTCACTTGTTTTCTTAGCTCGCTTTGTTTTAGCTCGTTCTTTAATCTGACTCCTTTTGTATGACCAAGTCATATCAATCGAGACTTTTCACGTGTTCACATAATGTTTTTGTTGGGATCTAGTTTTGTAGGCCCCATTCACTGTGAGAGTGGTAGCGGGTGCGGGCTAGGGTTAGAAAGAAATAAAGCGTGCTTCTAAAGGTATCTTCTTATTTATAATATTGTTTGGTTTCATATTCGCAGGCCCATTAGGAGCTTCGGTGCCTTCCCTAGGGTTGTCAAATAAGGCTGTGTTCGGCGGGGACGACAGCAAAACCGACATTGAAGACGACAACGATGGCTACTTTGTGCCTGTCTCGCTCACTGGTATGTTTTCTATACAGGGTGTAACAAAATTGGTGTAGGTCCCGTTAACTGGGGCTTGTACTCTTCATACAAATCGATCAGCTGATCGACCAATTTTGTGCATTTTTGTATGGAGGGTCCAATTATTTTTTTAGGAATTTTCTATGGGTTCCTTGGAGAAATATGTTCAGCATGATGAGTAGAACCCTCAGTTCACGGGTCCTACAACAAATTTTTGTACACCCTGTATACACTGTGACTTTAAATAAGTTGCATTCCTTAAAGGGCGTAATCTACGTTTCATAATAAACAAGAAAAGTGATATAAAGTAACTAGTGGTCAACTATGAGAAGTTCAAATAAATTACAGGTATAATATTTTTTAAATTTACAATTGGTAAGCCCTTGACATCATCTCACCTGAAGGTAAGTGACGATTATGCCGAAGATGGATGCGGGCTTACCAAGATTCCCCAACGCAGTGGAGAACTTGCTATCTTATCTTGAAGCCGGAACACATCAATGTTGTTAACACTGATGTTTGGCGGCAAAACTTAGATAAGACGTTGGTAGCTAGCCAGGCGGGTTTAAAAATTGCCCTACCACCAACCAAACCGAGTCTTACAATTTGATCCCACCGGGAATCGAAACCGCGACCTCCTGGTGTGAAGCGTGTGACTCCTGTTGTGACTAACCATTACGCCACGGAGGCGGTTAAAATCATTGTTGGGGATATTGTTTTTGTTGCAACTACACTAGCGGCAAAATTAACGGAACGCCAAATTTTTCTCATTACATTTCATACCAAAAGGGTATTCAAACAGCAACGATTATGTTTGTTTGTAATCTAGAAATTAAGGAAACTACAAAATTCTGTCACTGGCTACAAATGTGTCGAGAAGCACAACATTCTGCAGGTCATCGGGAACTCCGTAGGCTTGCTCAGAACACATCAAGCAAGCTAGACACCTTGGACTTTGTACCGTTCTTATGCCGTACGCGTATGCATTAGAATCGCACTAAGAGTGTAATTTCATGTGCTGGCCTCTGTACATGTGAGGTTCAATATTATCATCTTCGGGGCTATTGGGATATTTTACAATGTTTTTGCCTAAATTTTTTTTAAATTAAAAATTTGATTGCGTTTGACTGCAACTCACCTGATGGTAAGTGATGATGCAGTCGAGGATGGTACACGCAAACTCAAATAATGCCTATTCACTCTTGCCTTGAAGATCCCCAAATTATAGGAATCGGGAAACACTGACGCAGGCAAGGAGTTCCACTCCTGCGTTGTACGCATAATAAATGAAGAAGCGTAACGATAAGTATGTGTCATTTTGTTTTCGTTGAAGAAGTTTCCTCAAGTCCACGAGGTGACGGGTTCAAAAACGGACGCATTTAAGGAAAACAAAAACCGGCCAAGTGCCAGTCAGAACCGCACACATAGGGTTCCGTACCATCATACTAGATGGCGCTTGTTTCCTAATGTTTAAATAAACACGTTTTTTGTATTGAGAGCCCCCTTATTTTTTCATTATTTCTAAGTTTGAGTATTTGTTGTTATAGCGGCTACAGAAATGCACAATCTGTGAAAATTTCAACTGTCTAGCTATCACGGTTCATGAAATACAGCCTGGTGACAGACAGACTTTATTAACAAAAAGATATCAAGCAAATGTTACGCTTTATCAATATTAAGCAGTGTTACTTCAATAGAGGTCTGTAGAAATGCCTATTATGGATATGTTTACCCACTTTTAACATACGGTATCATGTATTGGGGCAACTCTGTTAATATTCAGTCTACCTTCATTCTGCAAAAAAGATGTCTTAGGATTATTTACAAAATGACTAGCACTGAATCCCTGCGACCTGTGTTTAAAAAAAGGAGATTTTTAACGTTGACTTCTATCTGTATACTGGAACTGTGTGTTTTTATAAAAAGTCATAAAGAATATTTTACAAAAAAAAATGAAATTTGTCGCAGAAATGAACTACGGAGTAGATATAAAAACGATATGTGTGCTGTATTAGCTAGAAGCTACATATTTAGTAAAAGCGCTATTGTAACGGGTACAAAGTTTTTTAAACATTTGCCTAACTCAATAAAATCACTAGATGGTGCTCATTTTAAAATTTCACTTAAGGAGTGGTTGATTGAAAACACGTTCTATAGCTTAGAGAAATTTTTTTCATATAAAGTAGCATAAGTAGGTATTAATTTTATTTGATTATGTAATGACAATTTATGACAATGTAATCAACGATTATTGTATGCCCGAAATGGGTAAACTGTAGATGCCTAAACAATTTGTAACAACCCTTTGTACTCGGTTTTGGACAATAAATTTTATCTTATCTTATCTTATCTAGACGGACAGTGCAGACTTATTAATAGGGTCCCTTTTTTACCTTTTGGGTACGGAACCCTAAAAACTGGACACTGAACAACCCCCTTTTTTAAACTGGCCGATCAGCGGATTGTTTTTTTTCTTGCGAATTGACGGGTTTGCTTGGCGAAAGTTGTTCAGTTTCAACCGCCTCCGTGGCGTAATGGTTAAGTTTATTAGCTTCACATCAGGGGGTCGCTGGTTCGATTTCCGGCGAAGTTATATATATCCTTTATTGTACACAAATATTTAAATGACAAGAAATTAGAGAGGTCGTGTACAAAGGTGGACTTATCTCTATAAGAGATCTCTTCCAGCCAACCTTACTGGGTGTTAGGAGACTTTAAAGTATAGTAGGCAAACCTGTGTGTACTTAATAATCATATTAATTAAATAAAATACAATTAAGTATAAACTAACCTAATCTACCTACATAAATAGCACATACTTATAATAAATAAATTAATAGTATATTTAATACATAATTAAAATTATAATAATTATTGTTCTAACTAAAATAAATATTATACAAATAAACTTACATAGAAAGTGTTAACAGAGGGGCAGTCGCGAATGTAACTTGTTCCAGAGGTTCGCATCTTCAACAGTGAAGGAATTGGAGAAGAATTTGGTATACTTCGTAACTACCAGAGTTTTGGTGACGGATTTACGTATGGGTGCGGAAGGCACAGGTAGTAGCTGGAAACCAGAGGTATTCAGGAAGGGAAGGAATTTTAAGTATTTTGTAGAGGAGTGTGAGGATGTGTAAATTACGACGCTGGCGGACAGGGAGCTACTTAAGCCGAGAGCGATATTCAGATATATGGTCGAACTTTCGCAAGCCGAACACAAACCTGATGGCGTGGTTTTGTAGACGCTAGAGTTTATTAAGGAGCTCCTTAGTGGCGTCCAAGTAGCAGACATCTGCATAATCGAGTTATAAGAGTCATAAGTTTAAATTTGTAAGACTCTGTTTGGTTTGTTTTGACTTAAGGAATTATTATATTTACTTTCAGGTAACAGATAATCTTTTTTTTTTTTTTATTTGAGTGCGTTTGGCTGCACCTCACCTGATGGTAAAACTCAGTAAAACAGTTTTCTTTTATAATAAATTAAACGGCGTACTAAATTTTGTTTACTAAGTGTGCAATCCAGTATTTATAGTGCTACTTTCGAATATTTTGTTCGAAAAAAGGTGATTTATATAATAGGTCGCTGGTTGAAATTTTCACAGAATATGTGTTATTATGGAGGTAATAATTTAAAAAAGTTAATAATAAAGGAAGTCCTCATACCATAAACATGTTTTTTTTTGTTTTTAAGTTTTTTTATTTTCTTAAAGAACTTCGTAACTATTATCTTAAAATAAATAAAATATATATATTTGAGATTCTCACAAGGCCCACTAGTTTTGGAAATAGGGGGGATGGTCATTTTCGTCTATTTTCTACTTCATAAATATTTATCTTGAAATTTAAAAAAAAACAATATATTTGAGATATCACACCAAGCCCTTTCATTTTATATCACACGGTATAGTTTGCAAAACTTGTTTTAATACAAAGTATACAGGTGAATTTTTTTAAGGGTCAGTATGAGGAAATTCTAAACTATAAGAGATAGAGAAAAACTCTCATAGAAACCGTGATCTCAATTTTAGAGAAAATAAAATTTTAAATATAAAAAATCTTGATAGGTTCGGAGATATAGCTTTTATAAAAAAAAAATATATTTTTGTTATTTCGATTGTATATCACTATACAAACCAAAAAATGTATGAAGACCATAGGTCTAAAATTGCTAAAAGTTGTTAAAATTGTCATTTTATTATCCAATTGATAGGATGGATAATTGAAATGAAACAAAACCAAAAATCTGCCACTTTTTGACGGACTGAATATTTTAAATCATCAACAGTGTCATAGCAATTTTTGTACACTACATTTTTTACATTTTTAAAAATCCATGGGCCTTAGATCAGGTGACCACGCTGGCCACTGGACTTCGCCATAGGTACCTATCCACGTGTTCCCACGTGTGTTGAGGTAATTTTGTGCAAGGTGACTATTATGCACAGGGGCTCCATCTTGTTGGACCCTCATGTTCCGTATTGCTGCCATATGTCATCATCAAGGTTTCTGAGAATATCCAGGTATATTGGACCTCGAAGGGTCCCACCATATAACTGAATGGACACGACTTTATTGTCCAAAATCCCGCACCAACAATTAATGAAAATCTAATTCGGTTGCTGCTTTCGGTGGTTCGCAAAGGATTTTCTGTGGACCAGTAATGGTTGTCGCGCCGGTTATACATCCCTGAAATGATACGTTGCATTATAAGTTTACGTCATAAAATGCTAAAAAAAAAAGAATGAATCGGAGACGTTATCTCAGTTTACCATTATTTGAAGAGTTAGACTCATCCGTCAAAAGAATTCGGCTCAAAAAATTTGTGTCCCGTATTACAACCCGGTTTCTGAACAATAAATCCTTGTTGATACGGTTTGTATTTATACTTTTTAAATATCCTCAATAGAGTACGCTATGCAATAGCCATTTCCGTAGCGATATCTCTCGACGCAATATCTGGAAAATTCTCGACAAAAAATATATTTCGACATCTTGACTGATGACTGATGTTTTTGTGAGGCTTCGTGAAGTTTCCGTACCTCAGTAAATTGTTCAACATTGTGGTCAAAGTATGGCGACTTGGCGTTTCTCTCGGGGGGAATCATTACGATACCAGTCAATTGCCAATGTTTGGTTCCTGTTACTTAAATGATACCCTCTCAATAAATCCATTATTTCGGAATATGACAACGATTGAGGCATTTTACCTATTTAGTTCTCCATTGAATTCACAACACAACTAAAAGTCTGAATGTGTTTTTTTTCTTAAGTTTCCATATAACTATTAAAGAAAACTAAAACGTTAATTTCAACAACTTCTAGCAACTTTAGACCTATGGTCTCCATACAATTTTGATTTGTATAGTGATATACAATCGAAATAACAAAAAAAAACATGTTTTTTCAAAAAAACATCTCCGAACCTATCAAGTTTTTTTTTTAAAACGCCATTTTTATTTTCTCCAAAATTAAGATCACGGTGCCTAAGAGTGTTTTTCTCTATCTCTTATACATAGTTTAGAATTTCCCCATAATGACCCTTAAAAAACTGTATACTGGAGGTTTTCTTCTCTTGGTAGTTAAATTTTTGGTGCGGAAGCCTGTTTGTGTGACCCCGAGTTGCACTTGGCCGGTTCTTTTTTTACAACGCTTTTATTAGCTTCACCTGTATGTTTGTTTGTTTGTTTGTATGTTACCGACTCCTTTGGACTCGATTTTGACCCACTTTAAACGGACAGATTTAATTCAAACTTTGTAGACTTATCAAGAATCAGCGACTATATAATAATTTCATAAGTTTGAACTAAAAAATTAAAAATAAATAGAGTTAAAAAAAACTAAAAAACACTTTTTTAAAGCACTTCGAAGTAAAAAGTTAAAAATAATTTTTAAAATAACCTTAAAACAATAATGAATAAAAAATAATTTTTAAATTTTTAGTTCGAAGTGCTTTAAAAGCGTGTTTTTTAGTTTTTTTAAACTCTATTTATTGTTTTTGCTCTGTCGTAAAAACGGTAATACATATTATATACAGCGTGAAACTTGGTGTGATCATACTATCAAATGTATAGATAAAACAACAAATAATAAAAACCGGTTAAGTGTGAGTCGTACTTGCGCTAAGGAGTTCAAACTAAATAAAAAAAATTACGCTCTTGTTTGTCTTTTGTTTAACATAAATAGGTATTATTGTTACACTTGAGCTGAGAACCCTCGGTACGCGTGTCCGATTCGTACTTGGCCGGTTTTTGATTATTGATAGATTTTGTTTATTAATGTTGGTTAAGTGTTCTGTAAATTTATTCCTCCTTTTTACGTCTCAGTTTTGTTTTATGTTGTATGTCAATAAATGTGTGAATCTTGAATTTAGAAGAAGCTATAGAGCCCTGATTATCATAGAATACTTTTCTTGTTTTTTTTTTTAATTGAATCCATTTATCTAAAAATTACTAAAAACTACTAAAAATAGTCTTCTTCTGACCTTCCCTTCCGGACACCGCGCAGTGCGGACTTGTGCACGTATTATCATTTGCGCAATTCCTAACTTAGTATGGGTCTGGGAGATATTTAAGATGATTCATGTAAATATTCTGTTTCCATAACTCAACATACCTATATAGTAAAGTATTATACTGTACCCCTTCAAACTGGAAATGAACAATTTATTTATTTATATCTACAGAACCACCAACCGAAGAGACTTTAATGCAGAACACATTGTGGGCGGAAACGAGCAAGCTGTACGGGCATGGCTACGACGTGTGCACGCTGGACGCGAGCCCCGACGGCACTTTGTTGGCCTCGGCCTGCCGCGCCACTAGTGCGCATCCCGCGGCACCACTTATTTGGTATGTACATAAAGATGCGTACGCATTAGAGGCAGCCTTGTGCTGAGGTAGGATCATCATCATCATATTAGCGAAAAGACGTCCACTGCTGGACAAAGGCACACCCAAGGATTTCCACTATGACCGGTCTTGCGCTGCCCGCATCCAGCGCACCGGAAGACGCAGCATGGGCGTGCAAAATTCGAGAAGGTTACCCCACGAGCTTCCTGTAGAAGTAGAAAAAGGCCGTGCGTTTAGCTGTTCATATCGTCAAACGCTAATTTATAATTGATCTAGCCAGACTATATCAATATCATGATGTGGATAGCGGATATTGAAGATTTCATGAATTTGACGATTACATGATCTGGTCAATCATTTCATATCAATCAATCAGTTCTGTGTATACTTTACCCGGTTACAAGTCTAAAATGAATGGCAAAAAGCCTTAAAAAGTGTTGTATTTACTTGGCTAGAGCATCGAGCGAGTCTGCGGGCAAGCATATTACATCTAACTGTCAAAGCCCAGCGTTCCCTTTTCACGACCATGTTGTCACATAAATCCTCGGTTATGTAGTGTCCCAAGTATTTAAATTGCGTGACTCTTTTTAAAGCGAGGACCTGGTTGATAGGTCTCGTCGGGTCTCAGCGCCTCGACAGGTTTCAGCTAATTAAATTCACTTTGTATACCTTGTAAACCAAAAAGTTTCTTATGTTGCGTAAATGGCCCCACGTTTGAGCATGATTGAATCTGTAGGTTACTGTGTTGAGAGTGAGACAAATATAGTTTGATTTTATCAGCTACGTCTTTGAATCTGTTACTTAACTCCACTTCTCCGTCCGAGCCATGAAAACACTTTGCGTCTCTATAGGTATATTATAGAAACTATATGCTATTAAACAACAATGGTGCTTGTAATCACTGATTTTATATTTTTTCCTCAATTTGTTATAAATCTCTTTTCCAGGGACACAAAAACCTGGCAACACCAAGCTACGCCTCCCTCACATCAATTGACAGTCACACAACTAGCCTTCTCACCAGACAGCCAGTACTTACTCTCAGTGTCACGCGACCGAAGATGGACCCTGTTCCGCAGGAAACATGGCTCCAAGTTCGTTGTAGAGGCTGCCACAGATAAGAGCAATGGCGTTCATAGTAGGATAATTTGGTGCTGTGCGTGGGCGCATGATGGCGCTATGTTTGGGACGGGCTCTAGGGATGGAAAGGTAAGATTTCTTATGTAGGGTAAGCCACCTCAAACTTGTCACTCTTCCTTGAATGTAACACCCCCCTCCGCCCCTCGAAGCTGTAAAATAAAACATTATCTGCGGTCAAGTGTAAGTCATTTACTTACACATGATTTACACGGACATGTGCAACGCGGCCTTCATACACATTTCTTGATTCTCTCCTTGGTGTCGATAAGAGTGCTAGGTACTTCTTGCGAGGTCCAGTTTCCTGTCTATACCAAAACCGGTTTCCACTCGACTGCTCAAGGCTAGTATGGAAAACGACCGACTTAATTGGACTGACTCTCGTTCATGATCAAATTAGTCAAAAACAGTTGTCTACGGTCAAATTTAGTAATTTTGATTTTAGTGTTTTTTTTTGCTGTTTCTTGTTTGATAAAATCAGTAAATAAGTAGTCTATAGTTTCATAAATTCAAAGATGTTTGAAAAGATTAGTCAAAAAATTCAAAAAAAATTGTAGTATATTATAGTATAATGCGTTAGGATCATTTTATTTTATCCTTTCATAAATAAGTAGTCTGTAATTACATAAATTTGAAAAGATTTGTTGAAATTTCAACAATGTTTGTAGGATCAAAATACTTAGTTCAGTCAATTAATAAATATTCAAATTAGAATGCATAGGAATCATTTTCCTACATACTGTCATCATAGGATTCTTGAGCAGGCTCCGTGGCATCTATGAATTCGATGTTTTCATATTCTTAGTGAAAACAATCGCTTGATTTTAATTGTTGATTGAATAAATACTTATTACTTAATAATAGTAATAATTAGTAAATGATTTGACATGAGTCAAACGCTGAACTACAAGCCTCCTATGCTAGGCCAAAGTGGAAACATCCATCTTTACCAACAATTTACGAACATTAAAAAACAACGAAAAGTAGGAAATCATCTACATGAAAAGAAAAACTTATAAATCAATAGGACTAACCACACATACGCGATTTCAATTTGAGTTTCAACAGGACATGTGTCTTGGTTGCCAAAGCAACGAAAAGGAATACGACACATGAAATGTCGCAGGTCTCATCGTAAAGCGCATAAGTGTGGTTATTATGCCCAAATATATCACAAGACAATTTGTCCACAGCGGGTTGAATCGAATCATTCGAAATAGCGTAGTTATTGCCCACTTACCGGAGACACTCGTGTTAATGCCGAATCGATTCCCTACTGAACGTAAATGGATCGCCCGCGTGGACATTGTTTTTATGACCGTCTCTGACGGTGAGTGGTACGCCGGCTCGCGACCGTCGACATAAATTTTCCCCAGATCCCTTAGGCACTAAAACGGGCTTTTCTGATTAGCATTCTATGTAACTTCCCACCCCCTCAACTAATTCTGTACAAAAAATCACTTAAATCCGTTGCTCCGTTGCGACGCCGACGCCCGCGAGCGTGGAAATGAGTTTTCACCAGATCCCCAGGCAACTTTACGGTGGCCACTGTCAGGATGTCACTGTCGTATGTCAGGATATGCTAGCTAATAAATTATGTAATTTTCCACCCACCCCTCAACCAACTCTGTGCAAAAAATCACAACAATCCATTTTTCAGTTCCCTCAGAAACCGCATCGGACTTTGCTATTCTCACGGGATAAAAAGTAGCATATGTCCTTTCCAGTGACACAGGCTACCTGCTTGCCAAATTTCATCAATATTGTTCGAGGTGTTGAAGCGTGAAAATGTATTGTTACGTAAGGTTTGTTTGTTTGTACAAACACATGTTCACATTTATAATATTAGTAAGGATGACCTGTAATTAATATTATCAATAAACTCATCTTTTTCGGGTGTATTTATGTATATTTCTTTGGCACGCTCTGTAGCGTAAACGGCTTGAAGTGCGAAGTTTCGTTATCTAACGAAGAATCTTCGTCTTGATCACGTAAGGTTGATGTGTTCCGGCTTGAAGATAAGATAGCCATATTCCCCATTACGTTGGGGAATCTTAGTAATCCCGCTTCCATCTTCGACATCATCGTCACTTACCATCAGGTGAGATGATGCCAAGAGCTTACCGATTGTGAATTTAAAAAAAAGTGACAGGATACATTTCACCCGACTGGTAAAAAGAGGGGTTAAGTTTTTATACAGTCGGGTTTTTATTTTTAACAAGCTGTCCCGGCGAACTTCGTACCACCTTACACTACCCTACCCTACATAAGAACCCTCTCCTGACAATAATGAAATCAACAAAAAAAGAATTAGCGAAATCGTTCCAGCCGTTCACGCGTGATGCGATGACCAAAAAAATAGGAGTTCATTTTTATATAGATTAATTCTTTCAGTTATTTCGAAATACTTTTAGTTATTTTTATCATTTTAAGATTACTATGAAAAAGTTGTCAATCACTACGATTTCTTTATTGTTTATAAAGTTTCATTAGAATCGGTCTATTCATTTACAAGAAAATTTAATTAATAATTTGTATCGAATTCGAGTAGGGAGTATGTTTAAAGATCAGTTCCCAATTCCATTAAAACTGTTATTTTTACAGGTATGCGTGTGGTCCAAGACGGAGACACAAACCAACAACTCTCTAGGCCAATATGCACTACTTGGAAACGCCCTCGAGCTGCCCACACCGGTCACCGCTATGGACTTCATGCCGGTGGTTATAGAAGGTTCCAGAGTGATCGCCGCGGGGTTTGAGAGCGGCGGCGTTAGCTTGTACCGGTTCGATGCTGACGGGTGGAGTTTGTTGAAGGAATTTGATAATAGGTGAGCCATGGATATGAACTTTTCTAAACAAAGTATTCAAAAGGGTAGATCTAGACTCTAGATCGAGGATCTACCCTTTTGAATTATGTTAGATCTAGTACACCGTGATTTATGTACAGATTTAGTCATAGATTACAGGCCTGTTTAAAAAATCCCCTCCCATCAGTGCCGTAACAAGGGCGGTTCCAACCCTAAAAAAACTATCACGTCGATATCTTTAGAGAAATTTGACCTGCTGATCCGATGCCAAACATAAAGCGTGAACACATACGGTGGCGCAGCCTCTCAATATAATGCGACGAGCGGCTGCGCCGCGTCCGCTACTTTTCGCGGCTCGAACGCAGTGGCTCAAGCGCTCAATATAATTCGACATTATTGAAAGCGCATAAGTGTAGTTATGCCCAAATATATCCCAAGACAATTTGTCCACAGCGGGAATTGAATCGAATCCGACATAGCGTAGTTATTGCCCACTTACTGGAGACACTCATGTTACTATTATTTTCGATTTCTCGAATATGTATAAAGTTTTATTAGAATCGGTCTATTCATTTTCTTTATATTATATATAGCACAAAAATTTAATTATTATATTTTTTTTTTAAATAAATAGGGCGGTACCAGCTGTGCCCAGGCACAGGGCGCAAGACCCTGGTGGGGCGCAGAAATGACCAAACCAGGACCACAAACAATACCTATTATTTATAGCGTAATACGGTTGCTGGTAATATAATGTTTTCAAACATAGCGGACACACTGCCGTGTGTCTACAAGGTGTAAGGGACGGATAGGCAAATACTGAAAAAGGGTGAGTTTTGACCATCAATAATAGAATTTTAGTATTATTTTATTCCGGAGTTTTTTTCGACTAGACAATGTAACGCACTCATAACGTTAAAGCGCGATTCAAGGTATTTATTCAAAATAGGTGCAAATTACACTCCGCTAAAATAATAACATAATTTAATTTTTGAAAAATCAAGAAATAAACAATCATTAGTTAATAATGTCAAAATTAAATCCTATAAACCACATTATGTCATTAGAACATGAAAACAATATGACACGAAAAGTTATACATAAAATTATTGAATGTCATTGATACCTTTGACAAGAGTAGGCCAGTTCACACGGACAGCACCCGGTCACGAGTATAAGCGTCCGCCATCGCTCCCATCAACCACATTAGAGGGAAAGGAACGACCCGGCTCCCAATGCGCCACCATCGTGATAATAATAGCATGCCCGGGGCCTGAAGCGCGGGCGGGGTGCAAATAGCGGCCGGCGCACCTCCTCCCCGCCCGCCCGCCACCCGCATGCAATGTTTATGACATATTTTGTTTTTGCGCAATTGAACGAGTTTGCACATTAAATCGTTTTTGGTGTCGTCAAAAAACATGGTAAATTAGCACTGGATCTAAATTAATAGGTACCTTGTGATTTTAAATCAATTACATGTAGCAATCTTAAAATACTCTAATCTTTGAAGGATTTTGGTTCTAGAGTACTCAATTCCCCAAAATTTCGTGTCTAACTTACTTTTATTGAGAATCGGCGCTTTAACTATTTTCAGGTTTTATTTGTTTTTTTTTTATATGGGAGACTAGTTTATGTGAGGACTCCCACTTCGTTCACGTCCACACATGTGTATCATCCGGACATACGGGATTCAGGAAATTCCCCCTCTTCCCCCCCAACACCCCTTTATCGCCCCCCTTTTTTAGGAGGTGAACTTCGGCACACAAGTGAGGTGATAAAATTTATTTTTTGTACGTTTGTTCGCAGCGCGGCCCACCACCTCACAGTCAAGCGGCTGACCTTCAGACCTCGCAAGGATGACGAAGAGTTAGTATTGGCTAGCTGTGGCAGCGACCACTTCGTAAGGATATACAGTATAACTGTGTGTTAGTTTTGTTGTCGTTAGTTATAATATATATTTTATAATTATTACGAATTTTATTTTTGACTGACAACCTTGAAAAGAATAGGTGCACTCTCCCTCCCACACGGAAATACTTTATCGCAGGATGTTCTACATTTTTTTAAATTTGTACGGTAGGTACCTTTTTTTAAAGCTTACCTGGACATACCATACCACTCATTTATGGAATAACAAAATATATCGACTCGCACTTTTACCAAATTGTGGAAGCCCTTGGTAAGCGACGATTATGCCGAAGATGGAAACGGGTTTACAACGACACCCCAACGCAATAAGGAATGGCTATCTTGTCTTCATGCCGGAACACATCAATGCTGATACCTAAGATTGATGTTCGGCGGCAAAACTTAGATAAGATGGTGGTAGCTAGCCAGGCGGGCTTAGCAAATGCCCTACCATCAACCAAACCTAGTCTAACGTTATGGATTCGAACCCGCGAGCTCCTGGTGTGAAGGGAGTATCCATAGGTTCCTTGGGGAAAGTTGTTCAGAATCACACGTACAAAGGAGTTTTCATCTTATTTATTCCTTTTTACTTTCAAACAATTTAATCATAATTTAAGATCTTTGGTCGACAAAAATACACATAATAAATACCTACTTATCAAGATGAAATACACATATCAACTGTATACATTACACTTACTTATAGTAACAAAGAAGGTAGTAAGGTAAGTATATCAGACTTGATCAATTTACAAATCATTTCGGTTTGTATGGGAGGTACTTTAACCCGATTTTTCCTGGAACAATTAAGTATCCGTGCAGCAGGCCGTATTAAGTCCTAGTTATTCACAAAGTTTCATCAAAATCGACAGCTATTTTTTTTTCCTAAGTAACGAAAATCCTAGATTTGTATGGGAGGTTACCTTATTCCGATTTTTCTTGAAATAATAAACTACTACGTGCTGTAGGCCATGTAAAGTTATAGTAACGTACCGAGTTTCATAAAAATCATTAGAGCCATTTTTGAGTAAAAAAATAATGAGTGATTTTTTACTACGAAGGAAACTCTCGCTAAATAAACTACGGTAGCACTAAACTTTCCCGACAATGTTTTTTTTCATCCAAGTTAAAAAAAAAGGAATTTTAATAATTTTGATGAATTCATTTTGCATGAAAAAATTATATAGTTTTATTCGTACCCAAATATACAAATGTAAAAAAATTGGTGTAGGTCTCAACTTTTGTTCTACGACTATGCTGAAATGGCAAAAAAAAACTTTATATAAATCGATCTGCTGATCGACCTACTTTGTGTATTTTTGTACGAAGGTTCCATATTTTTTTTTGAGAATTGACTATGGTTTCCTAGGGGAAAGTTGTTCAGTATGAGTAGGACCCACCGTTAACAGATTCCACACCAATTTTGTTAAACCCTGTATACTTATTCGTAATAAATCTCCAACCATTTGTAAATCGCAAGTTTCAATTTCATTTGTAGGAGAACCATACAACAACTAATTTTCCCAGGCCAATGGGTGTAACTATGTAATAAAAAAACATAAGCAACTACGACGTGCAGTTTCATCAAAATCGATAGAGCCGTTTGAGAGAAAAGTGGGTGCGACACGGACATTTAACATTGTTTTTGTCTTGTCCATGTTCATTTTAAGACCCACTTGTTGAGAGACTTTACTTAGGCCATCGAGCATTGTGCGTAGGTCTTCCATAGTCCCATGACCACGATATCGTTAGCGAATCGGAGGTGGGTTATGTACTCGCCATTGATATTGATGCCGAGTCCACCCCAGTCCAGAAGCTTAAAAACACCTTCCAGGGCGGCGGTGAACAGTTTCGGAGATATAACGTCTCCCTGTCTCACCCCTCGCTGCAACTGGATAGGTTTCGAGTTCTGATCTTGGAAGCGAACCGACACGGTGGCGTTTTCATACAGACACTTCAACACCTCGATGTATCGATGGTCAATTTGGCACCGCTGGAGAGACTGTAGCACAGCCCAGGTTTCGATTGAATCAAAGGCTTTCTCATAGTCCACAAACGCCAAGCATAGTGGCTGATTGTACTCTTCGGTCTTCTGTATAATCTGCCGCAGCGTATGTATGTGGTCCATGGTACTAAAGCCTTTTCGGAAACCAGCTTGTTCGGGAGGCTGGAAGTCTTCAAACCTGCGTGCGAGACGATTCGTAATGATTATCGAAAACAGCTTGTAGACATGGCTCAGAAGTGAGATTGGTCTATAGTTTTTCAGCAGGGTGTTGTCACCCTTTTTGAAGAAAAGCACGATGACACTTATGTGCCATGCCTTGGGCGTTTGTCCTTCGAGTATAACGGAATTAAATAACTTCTGAAGAGCTTTTAGTACCGGTGAACCACCTGCTTTCAAAAGTTCAGCCGTAATTCCATCATCACCCGGTGCCTTGTTCTTCTTGAGCTGTTTGAGAGCCATTCTAATCTCGTACAGGCTGACGTCCGGGATATCTTCGGTAAAGTGTCGGGTTAGTCTGGCTCATGGGTCGTCAGCCAGACCGCTGACAGTCAAACGTGTGATCTTGTACAATTGTCCATAGAACTTCTCAACTTCTTCCAGCAACTCAGTCTTGGACGATATGATCCTGCCATCCTCAGATTTCAGCTTGGTCAGTTGAATTTGTCCAACAGACAGATCTCTCGCGAACACTTTTGGGCCTTTGTTGTGCTCAATCGCCTCTTTAATACAATTTGTATTATATTGGCGTAAATCGCGAGTCAGGGACTTAGAGATCTGCCTGTTTAGTTGCCGATACTGAGTAGTGTTACATGTTGCGGGCGTCACCAGTAGTCCAAGGCATGCAGTGAGGCGGGGAAGGGGTGAAGCACATCTGGGGAGGTCCCTGCATTCCTGCGATGCGACGTCATGAGAGAACAAAGAAATGTAGGCAGGGCGGATCAGTTGGGAACGATAGGTTTTGTGCGGATTACGACTTTCAATGTGTAAAATCTGTGGTTTAAAACTAAACTATTATAAAGTTAATATGTTTGAAAGTAATTATTAAAGACTTAAAACTATATTTTATCTTCTTTATTGATGTGTAACATCTTTGCTCTCGCTTTCCTGCAATTTGTGGGAGTGATTTCGTGAAATGGGACGGAAATGTGTCCCATTGTAACAGGAAGTCGCGTTTTTTCAGGCTTTAAAAGCACGGAAAAGGCAAAGGTATCTATGACCATACAGCCTAGTCTGCCGTATCTTTGCCGTCCTTTTTTCAGGCTTTAAAAGCGCGGAAAAGGCAAAGGTATCTATGACCATACAGCCTAGTCTGCCGTATCTTTGCCGTCCTTTTATAAAGTATTTTGTCACATGTTACACATTATATGCGAGTACTGTAGGTCTCGCTCGAATTTTTTTTTAGTAGTGTCTTCAGAGGACTGAAAAACCAAACTGCATCTTTCTTCCATGAGGTTGCTGGTGAAGTCAAGAGATTTTTTGATTCTGTTTAAACGCCGAGTTTTAAAAATCTTAGACCCGATTGTTTGGACAATTTCCACGAACCTGTCATTATAATCGTCCACATTCTCGCAACTCGATCTGAAAGCTCTCGGGGTTTTAGAGCTGGATGGGCGCTGGTCGGAGCGTAGACTTCATTAGTCGACAGCTTTCTAGCTTCTAGCTTGGTCTTTAGATTCCATGTGCCTCTTACCATCCGGTGATCGCTTCCTGTTTTGACTGAATTGATCACGGAGACATCATTGAATATTTGCCTCCTTGTCGACAAGATGAAGTCTATCTCGTTCTTCGTTACTCCATTGGGATGCAACCATGTCCACTTTTCCGCTTTTTTGACTTTTTGAAAAAGGAGTTCATCATAAAGCCCATCTTAAAAAAATGACTATAACAGTAGTGATTTGTTAACAACAACAAGAAAAAGAGTACTGTACCGGTGAGTCAGATGGGAAATATAGAGCCGAATGAAGGGCGGATGGTTGCGCGTGGTGTCACATGCCGGAGTTGCTGCTGGGCGCTGTTGGTTTCGTGTGACGGTCAACGCGACCGTTACTTTTATTGGACGCTGAGAGTGGTTCCTGCCCTGGTTCAGAATGGTTGCTAAGGACAGTGAAGTAACGAAAAATGTGAAGAAGTAAGTGTAGGGGATATTAAGACGGATAATTATTCATATTTGTGTGACCATAGCGTATTTTATTTAAAGTTTATGGATTTAATGTACCTACCTATCACTATTTTATTTTTGATTATTGACGGGTGTCGGCATTCTCTTTGATCTGAGCGCTAGAGAGGATGTTATTTTTAATTTTATTGTTTATCTTTATGTTACTAGTAATTTGGTAGAAAACAGTTTTTATTTTTAAATTAATAATTAAATGTAGAAATTTAAATAATTTTAACATTAAATATTAAATTTTACATATCAAATATGTATGAGTAATTTCTAAAGGGGTTTGAAAGTTATTGGCATACTGAGGATTCGCCATTTTGATTTTTGAAAATGGCGTCGCACAATCTAACCTTTGTTTTTGTATAGAAGACCTATAGAAGAACAAAAATTGTCATGTCACATTTTGGCCTAGTGTCACGTTTCTGAGATAATATAGAAGTTAAAAATATTCAAAATTATTATGCAATTCATATATTCAATTATCTCCGTTACATGACGTTTTAGGACACTTATGTTACATTGTTTGTCTGTGTATCCCCTATCCAAATATATAGGTCTAATGTGCGACGTCATTTTGAAAAAAAAAATACGGACTCAAGTATGCAAGTCTCCACACAAAAACGTTCAAACCCCTTTCTCTTGGGCTTCCCCAAGGTTACTTGTTCATTTTATTTAAAAACTTCTACTTTTATTCATAAAATTGAACAACTTCCTAAATTTTGATTTTTTTCTTGATTTATTCCTTTCTTTCTTCAATTTGCTTGAGAGTGACCAGTCATTGCCATTGATGTTGTTTCCATTGAGGCCTTGACTTGAAGCACTGCAGCTGGGTAACGCCACCATGTCATTGACACAGCTAGGTAAGGCCACCATACCATTGACATGGGTGGGTAAAGCCACCATGCCATTGGCGATTGCTGTCGAAAGTCCTCGGTCGGAGCCATTCAGCATTTCAATTATGTTCATGACTGACCGTGAGGACGAACTGCTAGAAAATGACCCGTTCCCTCTGGAAAAAGTTAAATAATATAAAGTTATTATTTAATGTTAAAGTTATAAACTTATAAGTATATATACACATATTATACATAAACGTCCCCACTGCTGGGACAAGGGTCTATCCCCAAATTCGGGAAGGTTAGGCCATACTCCACAAACGAGGATGTGTATATCCTTGTATGTATGTACTATGTATGTTTGATTCTTTGGCTGAGCTTGTAGCCTAAATGGCCTAATGGATTTGTGTTGTATGCACTATGTATGTTTGATTCTTTGGCTGAGCCTAATGGATTTGTGTTGTTAAATCAAATTAGTTACAATAGTATATTAAGCTCGCTAAATCAACACGATATATTGGCGGAGGCAGAAGAGTGTCGCTTATATACATAGTAATAGTATTCTGTGATAACATGTCAGTTCGTTAATAGCTCGTAGAACAGGTTGCCGTTGAGGCATTAAAGTTCTTGAGTGGCGACCGCGCACCGGAAGACGTAGCGTGGACTCTCTTACACGGTGGACCGACTACCTGGTGAAGGTCGCGGGAAGCCGCTGGATGCAAGCAGCGCATCACCAGTCGTCGTGGAAATCCTAGGTGGAGGCCTTTGTCCACCAGTGGACGTCTTTTGGCTGATATGATGATGACGATGTTGGTTCGTTAGAAACGATTGGTACTTACATGTACTTATTTGTACTTGTCACTTTGAGAGACTTTGCCAATCGGCCGTAGAAGTCATACGAGCCAGAGGAACTACTTTTAGATCTGTTATGCACATAAAGCTTATGGTAAAACACCAACTGTCCGGGCAGCGGGCAATCCTGAAGCATCACTGGCACTATATTAGGTCTCCGCTTCTCTGTTGGTAAAAACTTTGAGTTAGGTTATTACGAAATAATGTGTGATCTTTCCTGGCCCGATCACACCAAGGTTTGTCCATCTCTCCGTTTAGTTTATGTCGCGAGTTCAATTGACTGGGTCTAACTTTGTAAGACTGGGTTTAGTTAATGGTAAGCCAATCTTATCTAACTCTTGCCATCAAACATTAATTTTAACAGTATTGATCCAGTTTGAAAATATGATTACCAGTTTACATTGTGTTGGGAAATCTTGGTTAGCCCGCTTCAATCTTCAGCATCATCGTCATGATGAGATCTTCAAAGTACTAACTGCACAAAATTTGCAAACCAAGAAAATTTACCTAGACATATAAAAACAAGACCCATCTATGTAATTTCTAAAAGATTATATTTTATAACATTTTTCCCTTGTAAAAGGTTGGTTTGTAAATAACTTTATGCCACTTTTGTGACATGTCATCGATACCATAGGACTAGATCCCATCCTCCCCAGTGGTCCTCGGCATTTAATTGTGCGGATAGCATAGTCAAGTATCATAAGCCCAGGCTTTAAGAGTAGTTCACACCAAGAGTGAACAGATAGAACAGATATGAGCTTTCCCCCAAAGTTAAAAAAATGTTGCTGCTAGAGGAGGGAAATCCAATGTCTTTAGCTACTGCGGTAGCTCAGAGTCTCATATTTATCAGAATATTGTATGTACGTAATTATTTGAACGGAGTGTTAAACGTACCAATGCCGACAGCTTGCGCATATTTCATATAGAATAAATTGGCCGGACTCTGTAGGAAGGCAGGTGAGTATACCAGGATGACTTTGTTGACGCGGTCCGAACCAATCAATTGGGCAACGAGTTCGAAGGTCATTGTGCATCCTGGCAGTAAATCATCCTCTGTGCAAAGCTAAAAAAACAGATTAAATCATGTATTGATTAACTTTAATAATAGATTTTTTCAGATAAAGATTTGCAAATTCATTGAAATTATAATCTTACGAGGTTAGAAGTTGATTCTATTTCTGTTATACAACGGAGGTTTTTAAAAAAAGGAAAATAAAAATAATTTCAAATTTTGTTTGTGTAACTCTTATACACTTTTTGCAGATGCAATACTACAGAATATGTAATATGTCGTCTAGTAGTGATGTTGCTCCTTTTGTGCCTAGTTTCATTTCCCTACTTTAGTTATTGATAACATATCTAGGTCTAATTATTACCTACCTTTAAATTTTTCAACCTCATTGTCACAAGAAGGTCATTTACAAATTCGCGGTCTTCGTCCGCATACAACACATATGCGTGGTATTTCTGTGGAGCCCCGTGTCTTATGTCATCGAAAGTAATAAGACTTCCACCAGTCTCCTCATCAGTACCCGACGCATTGTACCAACGCAAGACACGACTGTTAGGGACACCAACTGCTACCTGGTTATTGTGGTTCACTGTAATGTAAACATAATTGTTAACTTAAGATAAAAATTAAACAGAAAGTTAAGCACGAAAGAATCTACTTAACAGTTAAGAGGACTGTTAACCTACACAGCGATCTTCACCTCTTCTTATTAATTGTATTGAAAAAACAAAAACCCAATAAACCTAGCTTTTGTTCTGACTGATGCCCTATCAAACATTGGTCACAATAGGTTAAGTTTTATGAGGTGAAAATCGCTATGGCCATTTGTATGAAAATTTGCAGGTTCACAACCCTCTCAATAAGCAAGTTCTACTGTAATAGATAAACAAATGAACTCCCCCTTTCAGTGTATTAAATGCCTATTTGTATATCAGGTACAGGTAGTTAAGTTATTGCATGTCAAATGATCCTATTTAACAACAACCCGTAAAGAGCATGAGTTTCTTTGCAAATGATGGTTACTCCACACACAGCGACCAAGTCCAGTGTCCAGATTGCTGGAGTTTATAGAGCTAGTGGCGAACCTCACTGTCAGAAGTTCAAGCCTTATATAATGCCTCTCACGTACCTATGGCTTAACAACTGCAGTGCTAGCAACTAACACAAACAACTTAACGTGCCTTGCAAAGTACGGAAAGTGATTCTAACCTTTGTAATATTCAAAACTTTTGAGAATTAAATAACATAATTTTAGAGTTAAAAAATTCATTGACTTAATTACCATTACTAATGAGCGTTCCATCTCTGTCAAATGCCATGAAATCGTCAAACACATCGTAACGGTCTATTCTCTGGAGGTACTCGAGGAGTTGTCCTATTGTGGCAGTTCCATCATTCTTGCCGATCCAATAATCCAGCACCTTTGCAGTCTGGTTGTTTTCATATGAAAGCGCTTCCTCTGTTGATATGCCTAACAGACATGCCAGCCCTTTCCAGTATCTGTTGAAATAGATAAGATGGTAAATAAATGAACGCCTACGGAAAATACCTTCTCGCAGGACATTATTGAATTTGTGCACAATATGTGTAACTATTTTTAGTTTTTATTTCTTTTCGTAATATTTTTTTATTATTACCCATTATTTTTAATTTTGTGAATTATTGGATGGCAGAGCCGCCGGCGGTGCCCGGCACTCGCGCGCGCGCGACACGATTTTGATGAAACTTGCACTTTACTCTAAATTAGCTGTTACTGCACCGATTTGGATGCGATTTCCACAAAAAAAGCGTCGGTGGCTCAACCGGTAACGACTCGGTCCATCTAACCAGAGGTATCGGGTTCAAATCTGGACGGCCAATGTACCAATGAGTTTTTCAAAAACTTACGTACATATACTTACCGATTGCTTTAACGGTGAAGGAAAACATCGTGAGGAAACCTGCACACGCCTGCGAAGAAACTCGAAGGTTGTGTGTGAAGTCGACCAACCCGCACTGGGCACGCGTGGTCGACTAAGGCCTAATCGCCCTGATTCAGGGTAGGCTCGAGCCCCTCGGTGGGGACGTATTTGAGCTGATATAATAATGACTGATGTCGAATAGAGCCCATTGTAAATTAATTTATTTTTCCACAGATAGTCACATAAGAGAAATTCAGGAAAGATCTCACATCTGGAAAGATCTTCTATCTTCGGACTGGTCGCCGACAGATGAAGACAAGCTCAAAGCAAGATTTAACGCTGCTATGACTCCTGCACATTTTGCTGCTTATATATTAGACCCCAAATATAAAGGTGAAGGACTATCAGAAGAAGAAGACACAGTAGGTATGGAATTTATAGACGCGATCAAACCGCAGGCCATGAAAGATGTCCTCACGTACCGAGCGATGACTTTTCCATTTAAGAACTATATGTTCAAGGACGACCTATTTAAAAAACACATGCGTCGGTGTGGTGGAAATCTTTAGGGAGTAATTTAGATTCCGAAACCATAGCTTTAACAAATCAACTGTTTACAGCCACTGCATCTACCGCCGGAATCGAACGACTATTTTCGACTTTTGGATTGGTGCACTCAAAAACACGCAACTGACTTGGCACAGAGAAGGCTGCAAAATTAGTCACAATCATGAGAGCACTCAATCCGAAAGAAAAAATAACTGTGGACGAGTTGGACGACTTAGATGTAGCTGAAGAATACGTAGAGTGATACGTAGATATGGATGGAAGGTGAAATTAAACATGTTGATTTTTGATTTTCCTAAAGTAAAGTCATTACATTAATTAAAGATTAGTAGTTAAAAATTATTTAAATAAATACTTCTGATTTATTAGTTTCACTTGACTATAAAAACTTCTTTTATTGCTTTCTTTTGTATTTTTTTTATAACAAGAAGTGTTTTAAACTATGTTTAAAACATGATTAAAAAATGTCAATTTAAACATTATAAAAAAAATGATTAAAACATGTTTTTTTTGACAAAAAAAACACAGTTTTGTTCTTTTTAAAAAAACACGTTTTTTTTCCAACTCTGATAATTATTATTATGACAGTTACAATGATTAGGTGCACTCCCACGACACATCCTCCCACATAAACTCAACTTTTTTGGCTCATAAAGGGTCCCCTTTATGGGGGTGTTGCACTCACTATACTCCATCCCTCTAAATATCCGCCCCTCCTAACCCCTCCCTTATCAAAAAGGAGGAATACACCCCCCCTCACTTCCGTCACAAGGGTGTCTTCCCCATACCCTTCACCACACACATTCCCCCTCTCCCTCCTAACCTTTCCTTCTCATCTCATAAATCAGACGGTTAGTAGTAGGTCATCTTTGATGCCACATAATCTCAAAAAGGGGTTGGCTCCGCACCCCCCTCTCCACATGAGGGCTTCCCTCTTCACCCTACCCCCCCTCGAACAATCGCTACCCCTTAAATCGACAGTCTACAAAGTACACTTTTACCTAAATCATTCAAACTTCAGATAACAGTCCTCCTCCTACTCCGTAACATATCTATCTCCTACTCCTTTAAAAACAATAAAACGTTCAGTTACCTTGGCAATTTTTCAGGTCCATCGCTAAGGAGTACTTTAGATGTGTTTAGTAAACAGGATAAGTGATGCCTTGCGTGGCAGCATAGCGAGGTAAGAGGAACTTCGTGTAGATCTATTTCAACCATTTTCTTTCTTCTGAGATCTTACTAAATTGTTAGAGCACATAAGGTCCACGCGCACGGTTCCTCAGAATATTCGTCACATTATTATTTTCACAATAAAATCTAAAAAACAAGGAGAACCAAAAAATCAAAAAATTCAAAGCAGAAAACAAACAAAATAAAAATATAAAATTTTAGTTGGTTCGGTTAGAATATATTAACG
Source organism: Coleophora flavipennella (assembly GCA_947284805.1). Taxonomy (NCBI): domain Eukaryota; kingdom Metazoa; phylum Arthropoda; class Insecta; order Lepidoptera; family Coleophoridae; genus Coleophora; species Coleophora flavipennella. The sequence goes on from OX369305.1 coordinate 10,786,129, forward strand.
TCTCTGGGTACAAACCCTTTTGAGACAATCTTCATTTTTCGTTTTCTTTTATTTTTGGATTTGAAATGCTAGTGCCAGTGCATTACAAATCATCTCTGGAGTTGTTGACAGTATGTGCAGCAGCCTCATTATGAGTTGGAACACCCGGTCACAAGGCGTCTATAAAACTGCACCCGGTGCAAGTCGGGTCTACACGTCTCCTTCTTCATTTTATTTTCTTGTTCTCCACATTGCTCAGGGGACCAGACGATTTTCTTTAAAATGCACCACTTTTCGAAACAAAACTCAAGCAGAAAACAATGCTAAAACATTAAAATAAAACTACGAATGCGTTCACCACAAATCCCGCCAAAAAACTCCAAAAATATTGGATCAGTCAGTTGTTGTTGTGAATTTTTCTTGGCCATGGAAACGAATACTTCAGCCGAATTCGTAAATCATTTTCACTTTCTTCATTTGTTTTTGGATTTGTAATGCAAGTGCCGGTGCATTACAAATCTCTGTGAAGTTCTTGACAGCATTTGCAACAGCCTAATTCTGAGGTAGAACACCCGGTTGCAGTAGGGCGTATATAAAACTGCATCCAGTGCAAATTGGGTTTTCACGCCCTTTTTTTTATTTTATTTTCTTGTTCTTCGAATTTCTCACCTGCACCAAATCGATTTTCTCCAAAACACACCACTTTTTGAAGTAAATTCTAGCGACTTTTTGGCGGGAATTTGTAGCGTTCAGTTTGTCATTTTTCTTTTATTATCCGAAAAATTACATTTAGTGGTTTTCGATGTGTAATATTGATAGTGTATTTATCAGCGAAGTATCATTTAAGTGTTTCTTGTGTAGGATAATGAAATAAAAGTGTGTATACTGTGTTTCGAGTTCCCACAAGAAGTCCGAGCAAGCTTTAGCAAAAGTGCTATCATTTTGCTAGAGTATGTAGGTTAGGTTAGTATATAGACAATGATATGATGTGAACGTGAAGAACAGTGACCTTGAAGACTGAAAAGGAGAAAATTACTACATAATCTGAAAAATATACTAAAAATTACTGAAGACGTGAATTCTACTGCTGAATAACATATACTGAAGACTAGGCGGTATGGCCAATGAGCCTTAGCCTGCCCTAAAAGGGCGAAGTTAAAAAAAAAAAAAAAAAAGTAAATTCTAGCAGAAAACAATGCAAATACAACAAAAAAAACGAGCGAGACCTACAGTACTCGCATATGATGTGTAACATGTGACAAAATACTTCACACTAGGCGGCATGGCTATGACAACCTTAGTTTTCGAGAATTAAAAAACGTTCGCATTTCCTGTTACACATTTCCGTCCCATTTCACGAAATCACTCCCACAAATTGCAGGAAAACGAGAGCATTGGTACTATCTGACGGTCAACTCTACCACCGCGCGCTCATTCGTCAGATCGAATAGCGCGCGCTTTCGCGACTTCCTGTTACACATTTCCGTCCCATTTCACGAAATCACTCCCACAAATTGCAGGAAAGCGAGATCAAAGCTCATTCGTCAGATCGAATAGCGCGCGCTTTCGCGACTTCCTGTTACACATTTCCATCCCATGTTACACATTTCCGTCCCATTTCACGAAATCACTCCCACAAATTGCAGGAAAGCGAGCGGAACCCTTAGTGCGCGAGTCCGACTTGCACTTGGTCGGTTTTTTAATGACGTTTTAACACCCGTCGTAGTAGATTTTTTTAGCGCGCGCTTTCGCGACTTCCTGTTACACATTTCCGTCCCATGTTACACATTTCCGTCCCATTTCACGAAATCACTCCCACAAATTGCAGGAAAGCGAAAGCAAAGATGTTACACATCAATAAAATAAAACTACGAATGCGTCCACTACAAATCCCGCCAAAAAACACAGTTCTACTCAGTGTTGCCAGATCCAGTTATGCAACATTATTTACAAATAATACTTTAAATAAATTTTCTAAATTTTCACACCAAGCATGAGGTCCTAGACATGTCGCGCGCGACAAGAGAAAATTATCTCTTTCTACGGGCTTTTGTCGCGTGTGCGAGCATGCCGTTACAGGTAGAGAGTGTGTAGAGTAAAAAGTCGCGGTGACATTGCAGGTATATAGGCGACCAATATGTTTATGATTTTGTTTTGTTGTTCGCAAATTGTTTGGTTTGTATTTCCAAGAAGAGACCGAGATATGTAAGTTTGCTTGATTAAGTAATAATTTTACACAAAAACAACTGTTGTTTGTGAGGTGGGCTAACGTAGTGATTATATGCTCTTTGGAGGTGAGGGTACTGTCTGGCTCCGTTGGTTTTCGTGCAAGTTTCTGAGATTTAAGCAAAGGAAAAAGTAAGTACCTAATTTGTTATTTGATGATAAACAATAATAAAACACAAAAAATCTATAAACAGTCGCTAGAAGTTTGTCGATACCTCAAGGGGGTGTCGACATATATGTCTTCAATCAAACGTCAAAATAAGCCTATTCCGGTGCGTTTATGCTCGGTACGAGATAAAAATCTCTTCACACTCTCTACAAATGACAGATGAGAGCAAGACCAGTCTTATCTCGCGAAGGCCATGCTCAGTGTCGAGATACAACCTTTATGTCGCGCTTCGAAGTCTACATTTGACATTAGTGGGTAGACAAAATGGACCTCATGCTACGCCGGCTGAACGCGTAACACTGAACTAGACGCGTTACCTTTTTTTATAAATGTACAAAGTCCTAAAACACGAAGTCGGTGCGTTCACTAAACCAAATAATACTGAATTTACTCATACGTATTTTTTATTACAAACAAGTTAATACGGAGAGCATAAATTAATGCGTCATCATATCAGCCGAAAAACGCCTACTGCTGGACAAAGGCCTAAAATCGGTCCTGCGCTGCCCACATCCAGCGGCTTCCCGCGATCTTCACCAGGTCGTCGGTCCACCGCTGGGGAGGCCTGCATACATTACGTTTTCCGTTGTGCGGTCGCCACTCGAGAACTTTACTGCCCCAACGGCTATCTGTTCTACGAGCTATGTGCCCTGCCCACTGCCACTTCAGTTTAGTTGTGTGCCCTGCCCACTGCCACTTCAGTTTAGCGATTCTGTGAGCTATGTTATGTATACTTTGATTCTCCTGCTGATCTACTCATTTCTGATTCGATCGCGTAGGGAAATTCCGAGCATAGCTCGCTCTATTGCGCTTTGGGTGACCTTGGGACCTGCGTTAGTGTTCACGTCTCTGATCCATACAGCGCAATACTTCAGATGTAGGTTCTATCTAATAATTCATTTTCTGCTTTCAGTGACATTTTAGATGCTACTAGCTGTTTTTTGACTATTCAATGCTGTTTTGGCCATGGCCTACTCTTAGATGATATCGGGGGTGTATCTGGTATCATTGGTTATTAAATTACCCCAATAACTGAAACTATGGACCTGTTCTATGGGTTTATTGTTTGTAAATTTGACTTTAAGTTCTGGTTGTTTTTGAAATAGCTAATAACACTGTAATAGCTCTGTTTTTGTTATAAGTTTGTGTATCTATTCTTTGTTTAATCGTAATTGATTAAATAAATTAAACCTTTAATTATGAAAAGTACGTACTTACTGAAATAAATTGTACTTTTGGCGCGAAAACCACTATGCGTCATGCGTGGGACCACCCTCCGTGACCTCTTGAAGCAACCCGCTCGGTTATCTGCCACGTCGATCGATCAGCGTCATGCCGCATTTTTGTTTAGAAACTTTAGGGTCACGGCTTTTTTCATTTATTTGTCCAAAAGTAGGTATATGAAGGTTTCCTTAGCTAGAGTTACAATACCCTGCTACCTAAAATAAGTACTAAGTAAGTAAGCTAACTTATGACATCATTAAAACTGCGTTTTAGTTTAGTATGCCCAGTGTTCTAGTAAAGATGCTACGAGGTATAAACTCCACTAGACTGCAGTAGCCGCCTTAAATATTATTCTAGAATACTTAGCGTGCCTATATGACCACTACGTTTTAACCTATCTACCATTTAGTTCCCTGAAGCCATTAAAATGAAATCATATTTCATGATTTATCACTGATTTTCTTCACAATTACTGCATTATGTGATAAAAGGTTTATGAAGTTAGAGTCCTGACAAAATAGTTGAGAAATACTTGTTTCATATCAATCGTAATGCTATCATTAAGGAGTTATCGGTTAAATAAAATGGGCCAGACGACGAAACACCTGAAGAATTCGTTTTTTATTCGTTTGGATTTTTCCCCGAGCAGATAGGTTCGACAAGCGTCACGTTTCAAATGTGACTGTCGGCATATTTTTACAGTCTATGCATCGATGTTGATCTGTTCCGTCGTGTTTCCTAAACCAGTTAACCGATCTTGACAAATGTGGTGTCTTTGGATTCATGCCATCACTCCGCGTGTCATAATATAGCGTTTAAAAAAAACCGATATGGCGGATTTTATAGGTGTAAACAAAAAATGTAGATATTTATATCATGTTTGCTATCAAAGGAAAGGTCTTGACGACATTCTAAATATATTTTTAATGAGACACACAAGCGATATTAAGTGACGGCTCGCGCTACAATCAAGCGATACGATACGCGGCCGCAGGTAGCGAGTTGGGGTGGCGTTATACTCTGAGCACAAAAACATAGAAATAAAATAAAAGTTTAAAAAACTAAAACCCGACTACGGAAAAGTATGAAAACAAGTTTTCCGCCTGAAATCAGTGCCTTTATTTTTCCCTTTATCTGGGGTAATAGCCGTAGCGCAAGCTCTATCGTAATCAAAATTTTTGTCATAAGTACCTATCATTATGGCTTGTGTGACCACGGCTATTACACCAGATAAAGAGGAAAAAGGCTATGACTTCAGGCGGGAAACACTTGTTTTCATACTTTTCCGTAGTCGGGTTTTAGTTGTTTTTACTTTTATTTTATTCTGTAAATAGCCCGCAAAAATGGAACGGAGGAGTCCCTCTGGCCCATCTTTAAATCGCGATTACAAACTAGGTATTTAGTTTTATACTTTGATTTTTGCTGATGCTCAATATTTTTAGCGTCACTCTAAACAACTACGAACAAAATATCTACCTTCGTTGCCTAGTTTTGTGTTATTTCGGCTTTGAAGTCCTGAGGTGTTTCGTCGTCTGGCCCAAGTTCATTAGTCAATCATTCCTTACTGAATGCGTCTCGAATGTTGTGAAAATTATTTTTCAGCTTTCAAGCTTCTTAGAACTACGGATCAGAGCACGAAACGACGAAACTATTATTGATTAGATGAATGACTTATATATTACTTGTTCAAATCTATGGATTAGATAGTTATGTATACTATGTATGTTCTATGGCGTAAAAAAAACTGGATTGTAAACACTTTTATCATTTATTACTTAATTTGTAAAGCTAATTCTCAAAGCCAATTATAAGATGTATAAAATTTCTTTTGTTACATTTTTTTAAATCAATTAAGTGTATATTATAAAAGCGTGTCACAAAAATGCATTTTCAATACGTTTTTGTTTCATTTATGTATACGTTTCTTATGTAAAATTTACATACATAACGAGGTAGCTACAACTCGTGATTCTGATCAACTTCCCCGGGGAACTATTGTCTACTGGCAAACAAACAGTTAACCTATGTAACCTATTTAATTAACAATAAAAACCAGACTGCTTAAAATACAAAGATTTATGTAACCTACTCAGGGTATCAAGACTAATCTAACGACCGACACTTTGGACTCCACAATCCATCAAGCCTTAAACGGCTCAGCTAAAGAAACAGACATACATACATATCATCATCATTATATCAGCAGAAAAACGTCCACTGCTGGACAAAGCTAAGGATTTCCACGACGACCGGTCCTGCGTTCCCGCGATCCTCACCAGATCGTCGTCACATACATATACAGGGTGTAAAAAGACTCCCGGAAACTTGAACTACCTACCTACTCTTGATATTGAACAATTTCTCCAAGGAAATCACATTGAATTGGCAAATAAAAAAATTGACTCCATAAAAGGTTGTCTGATCAGTTGATTGATTTGAATGGAGTCCAAAAAAATTACGAACTCATTACGGGTCCGGAAAAGTAGATAAGTATTATTAAATAAAACTCCCTGTTTAAGTTTCCGGGAGGGGTCTTTTTACCAGACTACGAAAAAAGGAGGGTCATGTTTTTGACAGTCTATGTATGTATGGATGTTCATCTGTTTCTTTGTATAAAATTTCCTAAAGCACGTAACCGATCTTGACAAATGTGGTCTTTCGATTTGTGCCATCACTCCGCGTGTCATAAGATATATAGCATATAAAAAAATCAACATGGCGGATTTTATTGGTGAATTAAACAACCAAAAAAGAATTTTATTAGACAATCATATCACACATTTTGGTATATATTTACACTAATTCCACATAAAATGTAAAATTAGTGTAAATATATACCAAAATGTGTGATATAATATACAGTTCCACCAAGAACCTACAATCAAAAGTATCAACTATAATCATATCATGTTTGTTAATAAAAGAAAGGTCTTGACGAGAATATTCAAAATATATCTAAGTACCTACATTACTTACATACGCAAATATTTTAAATTTCTTAGCAAATGGTCTCACAAGCGATATTAAGAGACGGCTCAATATGCACGCGCGCTACAATCAAGCGACACGACACGCGGCCGCGGGTAGCGAGGTGGGGTGGCGTTATTCTCCGAGCACAAAAAATATGGAAATAAAAGTTAAAAAATCTAAAACCCAACTACGAAAAGTACGAAAACTTTCCCGCCTGAAATCATAGCCTTAATTTTTCCCTTCATCTGGGGTAATAGCCGTAGTCGTAAGGCTTATCGTAATCAAAAATTATGGCTGGTCTACTTACTAAGTTGCATCTGTATACTTACATATTATTTTTATTAATCTTTAAATAGCATAAGATAAATCAAAAAAATCAAAAATTGATTATTTTGTAACGGTAGTTTGTACATAATATTTTGTGTTTGGACATCCTTTTAAGTAAAAAATATACGTAGCACCCTGCCCATGTTTAATGACAGTTATATGTATAAGTAATGTTAAGTATATAAATATAACTTAAAATAAAACATCACATTACAAAAAATATTATGCATAGTTGTTGAAAAACTTCACAGATGATATTTTAAGGAGTTAATCTGTATCTTGTACAGAACAATACAGAAAAAAATCACTTTTCATAGTAATCGTCATCGCAATTCACCCGCAAATAAGTGAATGCCCGCCGGTTCGTTGACCCGCATAAAAAACTGTGTGAATTGTCATATTGTGGAATTCGAACGGACGGAACGATTACACAAATATTCGTATTGGTATTTCTCGGTTTTTATGGGAAAGTGACATTTTTTGAAGACAGTTTTTTTTTATTTTCCTGTTTTTTACTTGACACTGAGTAACCACTAAAAGTTTCACTCTTGATTTTTTTTAACACTAAGTGGATAATATTCTAAATACAATAAAATATCACAATAGATCTAATAAGCAAAAAAATACATAATCAAAAATAAAATATCCTATACCTATATGGAGCCCAACATCAAAACTGCCAGATTGTGCTGGCTCGGCCAAGTAGTACTCTAAATGCTGGAAATAGCAAATTTTACTCAAAGGAACATTCCTTTATTTTAAAAAGATGCAAAACTGCATTCAAAGATTTTTAAAAATACTTCTTGCCATACCCGGGAATCGAACTGGCTAAAATTGGAAAAAATAACACCTGTATTTATATGGCATTAATAGATATGATCAATCATGAGGATCAAATCTCTCAAACAAATATGGTAAATGCAATGGTACAAGATAAAACACCGTTCCGTTAGATTACTTACGTTTGTTCTGTCTGTGATATAGATACTGAAGCGCAAAGTATCGCTTCAAAGCCGATCTTCTTTCTTGCGTTTCATGATTAAATGCTCTTTTGGTTTTGTTCGTCTATGAAAATTTAATTTGAAAATGATTGTTACCTTTTGACAAGAGGAAAAATAAAAGATGACCGTGATGTCTTTGACCGTTGTGCGTATTTAAATTTTTGATTTATATTAATGTTTCGTTGAGGCCCACTATTTTATTCAGTGGTAAGTTATTTGTATATGAAAACCGCTTTGCGTATATTTTTGGTACTGCTGCGAACTAGATTTACATATGTCCGTAGGGTCTTTCACTCCCCCTGCGAAGTTGACGTCCCCGAAAATTCCTCCGACTCAAGATTGATCCTGGGATAGAGCTGCGCTAACCACCAGCCAGTCTTTTGCACTGCCCGCCCCAGCTGCTTGCCAAAAGGGAAGTAAATTCTTAATTAATACTTTATCCCGAGCGACTCTCTGGCCATTGGTCATGACTCACGAAGCAATATTACTGCCCAGCCAGTGCCCAGCGCAATTCTTATTTATGTTCGCAAAGCGTTTCTGTCGTCCTAGAAGGTTTCCTGCCTCCGGTTTTTAACGATTTAGTTATTCATTTTAAATTTTAAAAGTGTTTTGTACCTAATAAGTGTATTTTAGAACGGTGGGGTAATTCAGACCCAAGTGAAATTTAATTCTTTTGTTATTTTAGTACTTGGTTACTTATTTAAGTACCAAAGGGAGGGCGACGATCGTTGCCTACCGGCATTCTATAAAAACTATTTTTTTTAATCAAATAAAATTGTCACTTTAGATTTATTTCAGGGAATTGTCCAAATATATATTATGTTATTGTTTTTTTTTAATAACACGGTCATCCAATGTATATCACATCTTTTTCTAGTATATTGTACCTTCTTTTTTAGAAAAAATATTAAATACATATATTCTAATTTACCCCATAATATTTTTCTGAAAACTCCGTTTAGGCCCGAACCTCAAAATCTTACGTATCGTGTAACAAACCCGTAACTGAGTATTTTAAACCAGTTTCTATTATTTTTGTTACAATACGTAAAAAAAACACAAGAGAAAAAACTGTAAATTTTGAGTACCTCCCAACTAGCAAAGTTTGATCGTATAACGATCGAGAAAACGTTTTGGTCACAACCTGAGGTTGGACCATTTTCGTCGTATTGCAATCGTATTAACGTTTATACGACGCGAAATAGGCGGAAATTATAAAACTTACAGTCGTATATCAGACGTGTTAAGGTCGTATTAATGAATACTAGAAAGTTAACAGTCATATAAATATCAAATATACAAAATACATTCGTATAGCAATCATGAAAGTGATTGAGATATGACCATCTTGTCGTATAGTAATCTATTAGACGTCATATAACTTTACAAAAATTGTGATGTAATCATTGGCATAACCTTTACACGGATACATGATGTCTACGTAGTTCAGTGGATGTGAGTGAAGTATAAGATAATAACTATTTAAAAATTGTTTAATCACATTATTATATCTGCCATGTTTATTACTAAATGTTATTTGCAATAAAGTTAATATATTAGTTGGTCTTAGTAACTCTTAGTATCTACCTTTTCTAATGGGAATAAAATTTCTCGACGATTATTAATGTTATTTTATATAATTTTTAATGCCCCCTTCGAATTATTGTAGAATAATATTAATTAATTATATTATTTATTTATATTATTTTTAATATTACATTAATGCAACTTTATGTAGTGATGATAACTATTATAAGACACCTTATGACTGTAAGTCACATTACACGACTTTAATTTATTTGCTGTCCGCCATTTTCAGGGTACCGTTAAAGAAGTAAAAACCCGTGGCACAAAAATTTCATTGAAATAACAATATGGTAGTGATTGTAGACGTTGATAAATTTTTAACTTTGAACTGTTTAATTTTAACTAAAAACGAACTTAAAAAATCACAACAAAGGAAAATATACAAGTTCAGTTTGTAAAAGAGTAGCACGTAAAACCTTTAAATAATTAAAGTATTTATAATAATAAATTATAAAACCTTTAGTTATTTAAGGCGTATCCATCTGAATATTCGTCTTTTAAATATTGTATAAAAGTCGTGTAAGCATTCTCAAAAGTTCTTATAAAAAACGGGTACAGGACAATACGTTTTGTAAGAGGTAAATTTATGACGTTTAAATGATTGTCTAGTAAAAATCTTATTACTGACCAAAAGCAGTGTTGTGGTCGACATTACAACCTCCTGATTATCGTCATATAAATTACATCTATATTACTTTAAGTCGCAACCACAAGATAGTCTTTTAGCAGACATAATTGTGACATTTAAAAGTTCATCTTTTAAGAGTTGTTTAACTGTCAAAAAGTCATAAAGTGGTCGTAAACGAGATTAATACACGATAATCATATATATTTTGTTTAAAGGACAAAGAGTTGTATAAAAAGGTTATGTAAAGGCCATAGGTGCGACTGTTATAAGATGGTCATATAATTTGATCGTGTAAACGTTTTCTGGACAAAATTAAATGACTAAAGTATTATACGACCACACGTTCGTATAAAATACTGTTACACAATTCCTTGAAATTTGAGATACCACTATATAACATCTATATAACCAAATGTTATTTAATATCTAAATTATAGGACAACTTTGCTAGTTGGGCTACTTACTAGCTTTGGGTCTAGCTATTAAAAGTTATACTCGAAATGTATTCCATAAAACAATTTTTGTACCTAACAAAATACAGCTGATTTTGAGCAACTAATTAGTTGTTTACTCGTTATTTTTTGTTTAATTAAAATAGTGTAAATCCCATGCTTTATTTAATTTACCAAGTTTGTTAAAGATATTTAAGCCTTATGATTCCAGTACAGGACACTTATGCCATTAATCATAAGGCTTAAATATCTATAAAATAAATAAACATCTATCTATATTGTTATTTTTTAGGAATTAAGCTGGTTCGATTCCCGGGTGTGACAAGCGTATTTTACAAAATTTTAGATTGTAGTTTTGTATCTTTTTAAAAATAAAGGAACTTTTTCTTTAAGTAAAATTTGCTATCTCCAGTATTTAGAGTTCATTCCCTCCAGGTGTGGTTACAAAATTCCATCCTGTATATACTCGTATCGTACCTACTACTCAAAACACAACAAGGGCCACCTAGGTTTTCTCAGTACATTTTCGTACAGAGAGGTAACCCAAACAGCCACGATTTTTTTTTAAATCAAGAAAAGTAAGGCAACTACAAAGTGTAGTCATTAGGTTAGATCACTGGCTACAAAACAAGCAGCATTATTTTTTGTATGTGAAATTTGCTCGTCTACCGTGAGCTCTCTTCTGAGCAGTCTACGGAGTTCCCGAGGATCAGCAGAATGTTGTGATATTCGACACATTGACAATGACTGCACTGCGTAATTTCCTTATATATCTTGATTTAAAAAAAATATCGTGGCTGTTTGAACCACCTCTCTGTATGAAAACGTACTGTGGCCCTTATTTTGTGTTAAGTAGTATTTCCGAGAGAGCGAATGGGGGGCGAGCGAACGGGAAACGCCCATTTGGACGACTCAGTTACCGCTGGAACGACAAGGCCCTGAGCGCCCTCTGAATAGCCAACTGGCAAGAAGTTGCGAGCGCAGGGTCAGGCGGTCGCTCCAAAAAGTATCAAAGGCCAAGATCCTCTTCGGGGCGCTGAGCCAGACAAACAAACAAAACCATAACAAAAGTGACTTAAGAGCGCATTCACCAAATCGTTTCCAAGACTAGCTTAAAAATACTTTGTACTTCTTGAAAATTGATGGGCCGATTTCAGTTAAACTTAATACACATAAGTGTCACGAAATTCTAGTTTGTGGAAAGATTACATTTTCAAAAAATAGTGACTTAAGGCTTTCATAGTAATCTTGAAATTCGCTAACCTTTTTTAAAATACAGTATTTCCAAAAATGTAATCTATCCATAAAGTAGAATGTCGCGACTTGCTTATGTGTATAAAGTTTCATTAGAATCAGCCCATCCATTTTCAAGAAGTAGTAATATTAAGTTTATATGGGAAACGATTTTGTCAAAAGGCTCTAATAAAAATGTGTTAAAATAAAACATTTCTAAATTAACTTATCTATTTTTCAATATTTTGTTTTTGTTTTATTACATTTTAATTAACAGTTTGAGTGCCCATCCCGCCGGAAGGCGTGACGCGGAATCGTTGGCGGGTGCACATCACGCCTCGGCGCGTGATCGGCAACTAGTTTTTTCCATAAGCCATTTCGCAAGGAGCAGTCAAACTGTTAAGCTGCGCATCGCGTTTTAATATACATTTCTGGAGAGCTTCTATTTCTCCTACTGCCTTAGCCTCATATCGAGTCAACAACTTTTAAAATTAGTTTGCACCCCAGCGGCAAAAGTATATCACCTTTTATTAGCTTTGTTGTGCCGATAAATTGTGTGTCGGACCGCGCATTGCGTAGAGTTCCGCAGTCATTACTACGTATCATAAAAAATCTGTAATTGCGAATTGGTGAAAGTTGTACAGTTTTTCTTTTACCTCCTTAAATGCGTCCGTCATTCAACAAGGCTTCTTTCTACATATCATACTGAACAATTTTTCCCAAGAGACCCATAATCAATTGTCAAAAAAAGTTGGATTCTGACCAGTTTTGTATTGAGCCTCGAATTAAAAAAAAAACGGTTGTCTGTAAAGTCGGTTTACTGACGATAGTTGAACGTGACAACGTCATAAGAAAATACTGATGGAATGGTTTCATAATATCGAAAACGGAACGCCTCACGGAACGCCTCAGAGCGAGGTAACGACGGAACGCCTCAGAGCGAGGTAACGACGCATGGTAACGACGCATTTTTTCGTGCGTGCAGCCGGCTCCATCGAATTATAAGACGTTATCACGTCAAAAACATTGATCTATAGGTTTCTTGGGGAAAGTTGTTCAGTATGATGAATAGAAGCCCGAGTTAAGGATTCCACACTAATTTTGTTACATGCTGTATATTTTTCTTACCAATAACTAAAGGCACACAAGTCTGGCTCGATTTTGGCACCTATACGATTCCCTACTATTTCCAATAATTTTCTGATTTTCTGAGTAGCAGTTTTTTTAATAGAAAGGACAAGCTTGTTGTTGGATGTGGGGGCCTTTACAATTTCACCGGACAGGGAAGGCGAGTGTGGAGGGCTCTCAACCTAATGTGCAAAGCTAAAAGATGCAACTGCCTAAAGGCGCCCAGGTGGGCACGGACCTTGGCTTTGGTTGCTTGAAGGGGGGAGGATTGAAGAGTAGCGGCCTGGTATATGCCGGTAGTGCTGGTACGCGCCAGAAGCGGGGGGACGCCGCCCTCGCCCAGTATGTCAGTGTTTCTCTGTGTCTTGGGGGGCTTGGTCATAGCAGCTACGGCAAGTGTGGTTGGATCACCGGGATCCGTTGAAATAGCAGTTTAGCTGGTATGGAGTAGGAGAGACATGTAATTCAACGAAAAATACCACTACAAACTTAATAATTAATAAACAAACCATTTTTTGGAAAAACGATCTTAGTAAACCCTCAGTAGTACTGAATTACCTATACCACGAAACACCACACGATAGGGTACGTAGACAAAAAATATACCCTAATTATATAGGGGACGTACTCTAAAAAGTTTTTTTAAATGATTTTTTCCATAACTTTATACAGGTAACAGTTTGCGTAACCATACGAAATTCCAGCTTTATAGCTGTAATAATGGTCTTTGAGCAAAACGGCTGTGACATACCGACGGACATGGCGAAACGTGGACATGTTCCTGGTTTGACTATGGAACTATAGAGTATAGATATTAAATCGTCCAAAATCGGTTCACAATCATCGAAGAAAAACACGAAAAACATACAGTCAATTTAAAAACCTCCACCTTTTTTGGAGTCTGTTAAAAATTTAGGCTTTCCATACAAGGTCGGCCAGTCCACTTTTCAGGGGTTTCTTGGGGAAAGTTGTTCAATGACTCTGATATTTACGAACTGTGACTTCTAATGATAAAACTAAAAAACTTCCTTAATTTCGATTTCTTCCTTTTGATTTTGCCGCTTATGAGCAACCGATCATGGGCCACACTTCCATTCGCCATGGCGCCAGTAAAGCCATTGTTGATTCCATGACTCGCACTGTAGCTGGGTAAAGCCAACACGCCATTGGAGTTTGCTGTCAAAAGTCCTTGGTCGGAGCTATTCGGCACTTCAGTAATGTTCATAGCTGACCGTGAAAATGAACTGCTAGCAGAGGATCCGTTCGCTCTGGAACAAATAAATTCAATGTTACGTTATAAGCACATATTTGTTAGATGGAAGTATCAGAGACATGATAAACCCGGGATTTGATAAGGACCATTGACATTTCATTTGCTGCTCGCTAACCCCGCAAATCCCACAAATCCTGCACACGTAATCCCAGTCCTTGATTACGTGTCTTACCGAGATTTGATGCTCTACTTGGGAGACAATGCGCCGAGGCAACGTGGCTCCTCGGGTCGAGGCATGTGCGTGACGAACGTGTCCACATGTGAGTAAATGCACAGAGGCATCCTGACCTAAGCCCGAGGCTACCTCTAATCTTTGCGCACCATAACACATACAGCCTGTTTAGTGAGACAGAAGTCATCTTACCACAGTGTGTCAAGTATGTGGCCAAACCAACGCCATTATTTATCAAGGATCTCTACATAAATTGCCACATCCGAAAAACTCTATACAATAGAACTAAAATAAGTATCTACACTTTTTAATGACAAATTTTGAATGTGTCTGGCAGCACATCATTTCATGGCAATGCTGAGGATGTACCACGCAAGCTCAAATAGTGTCTATTTGCTCTCGCCTTAAAGATTCTTAAGCTCCTTGGCGGTATAAGGAACCCCTCGTCTTTTAATCTTAGTTTTAACATATCACGCTGGTTTATTAGAATCAATTTGGATGATTGAACTCACTGGTAATATGCCATTTTGAGAGACAATGCCAATCGATCGTAGAAGTTATAAGCGGGCCTGTCATCGCTTTGGACGTAGAGTTTATGATAGAACATCATCTGTGGGGGCAGCACGCAGTCGCGTAGCATCACCGGCACTATCTTTGGTCTCCGCATCTCTGTTGGTAAAAACTTTGTATTAGTACGAAAGAATATGAGATACTTCTTGTTCCGACTACGCCAAGGCCGCCTCCGTGGCGTAATGGTTTTGTCCATTAGCTTCACATCAGGAGGTCGCGGGTTCGATTTCCGGCGGAGTCTAACTTTGTTAGAATTGATTTGGTTGGTGGAAGGTCCTCGACTGCATCATCACTTACCATCAGGTGAGTTGCAGTCAAACGCACTCAATTTTTTTTTTTAAACAAAAAGAAAAGGGCATTTTCTACGCCCGCCTGGCTAGCTACCACCACCTTATCTAAGTTTTGCTAATGTTTCCAGCTTAAAACTTAAGATAGCTCTTGTTGTATTTTAAATAAATAAATAGCCAGTTCTCCATTGCGTTGGAGAATCTTGGTAAGCCCGCTTCCATCTTCAGCATCATCGTCACTAACCATCAGCTGCTAAGGGCTTACCAATTGTGGATTTTAAAAAAAGGTTCGTGGCACAAATTCATAATTTTAGCTTAGCTAAATTTTGTCTAAATCGCCCCGACTTCGCTGGCTTGACCATGTAGAGAAGATGAAGGAGGATCGCTCTGTAAAGAGAGCGTACACAACGGACGGAGAGAAAACTTCCGGTCGGGCGTTCTAGGTACCGCTAAAACGATGAAGTGCAGAAGGACCTGAGCCCTCTAGAGACCCGATTAGCGTGAGGAGGCGCAGAATAAGGACAAGTGGCGACTTTGTCGGAGGCCAAGATCCTCTTCGGGTCGGTGAGCCAGCGAAGTTAGTAAGTAAATTGTGTCTGAACAAATTTTCTGAGTTATGGCACACTCATTATGGTAGGTTCAGGAAGCGAGATCTTAGAAAGTACTAACTAACTGTACATAATCAATTTATAAACCAAAAAATGCTCCTAATCCTGCCTAAAGGCCTACTAGAGCATCAATTTCATTTTTACATTTATTACAACTTGGATTTGCAGGTAGGTTTAAATCGTTTAAATTCAGTCATTTCCTCTTACACCCAATTGCTCTGAATTTTTGCCCAATAAGTGACAATATACTGATAACCTTAAGGGTCTTGTTATGACAGATTTGTAGCTATAGCTAATGGCAGGCCTGTCGCACTCCGCGCTGTAGGCATTTAAATGTACCTATACCGCGCTCTACGCCGCGCAAATAAGTAGTCAGAAGAGATAAGAGTTACGCGATAGAAAGAGAGGCAACTTGTAGGTGAATACAACTGTAGGTAGTTGGCGCTGTGCGAATCTGAATTGCACTTTATTGTGTCGTAGCAAGGTCGCCATTTATTTAAATGATTTGCGAAGTAAAAATAGTCTTTATTCTTTGCTACTGGTAGGTTGGTGTAACTCAGTGCGACTTGCTGCAGTGGTTCGATCATGCAGGTTAAATGACCTGAAACATGGTCTTTACTTGGATGTGTTTGACAGTAAGTGGTATTTTTCTAAACCACTTCCGTGCTTCGCAAGGCACGTTATGCCGACGGTGCCGGTTGCTGTCACTAAATGGCAGTTGTTGAGCAGTGTCAGATGCCTTATTGGCAGCTTGGTAAACTTCTGAAAGTAAGGTTATCCACTAGCCCTACAACCTCCACAAACCTGGACTTGCCCCCTCTGGGTGGAGTATGGCCTAACCTTCCTGAGTTTTGGAAGAGACCCATGCCCTAGCAGTGGGGACGTTTATGAGTTGGTAACAAAGTAACCATTTAAATTTTAAACGGAGTGTTAAACATACCAATGCCAACAGCTTGCGCATAGTTCATGTAGAAGGTATTGGCCGGACTCTCCAGAAACTCGGGTGAGTATATCAGGATTATTTTGTTGACGCGGTGCGATGAGATCAATGTAGCAACGGGAGCGAATGTCGTTGTGAATCCCGGCAGCAAATCTTCCTCTGTGCAAATCTGGAAGACCAGATTAAGTAAAGATCAGTAGGTCAGACTTCAGCATTGAAATAAAATAAAATATTTTTAGAGCTTAGAACACAAATATACACATTGATACATTAAAAAACCAGGTAAGTTCTTAATCATCATCATCATCATCATTAAAATTTCGGATTTTTGTTTTATTTAGTTATAAACTCTATTTTTACTCGACTCCACAAAGCAGGGTAATGTTTTTCGTATGTATGTAATTTTTTGCTTCCATTATTAAATGTATCCATCTTCGGTATCATCGTCACTTACCATCAGGTGAGATGGTGTCAAGGGCTTAACCAATTGTGAAGTATGTTTGTATCTTTCGTAATGTCAATTTTTGAGAGTGAGGTGTTGTTAAATTTGTCTTACATCTCCTAAATGACATTTATAATTCATAGGATACATTTTAAGCATTTGGGTTTTAATTCTTAATTAAATTGATAACTATTACTACAATACAGATTTCATTTCAGAAAGTGAAGAATTTTCTAAAAAAAATTAAATTGCTAGTGGTTATCAATGCGCGAAACCCAAAATTAAAGGTTGGCTCGCCTCACTTACCTACGACAACACTGAAAGGCTTTGGAAATTTACACTAAGAGGCTTTTGGAAATTTGTCAATAGTATAAACATATATATATTTATTTACAATTGGTAATCCCTTGGCATCATCTCACCTGATGGTAAGTGATGATGATGCCAAAGATGGAAGCGGGCTTACCAAGATTCTCTTTTGCAACTCTAGGACACCATTTTGAAATAAGACTGCTCCACACATTTCACTGTCTTTTTGTGATATATCCTTCCTACCCAAATCTATTTCCCTATTTCACACCTTTACTTTTTGTCTAATTACCAACCTTTAAATCTTTCTTCCTCAATTTCACAAGGAGGTTATTCACAAATTCGCGGTCTTCGTCCGCATACAAAACATATGCATCGTACTGCTGTGGAGCCCCAGTTATTATGTCATCGAATGTAATAAGACCTCCATTAGCCTCCTCACCAGCGCCCGCCAATGGTACCACCTGATTATCAGGGAAACGAACAGCTACCTGTCTATTGTGGTTCTGGTTCACTGTAAACACAAGGTATTTTCTTAAATGAGTGCATTTGGCTGCACCTCACCTGATGGTAAGTGTCGATGCTGCCGAGAATGTAACACGCAAGCTCAAATAGTGCCTGCTGTTACCTTAAACATTAAACAAGATAAATTTTTCATGACATATTAAGGGCAAAATATTTTATGGGTGTAAATTATTTTATTTTGGTGTTTGTCTACTATGATTTTAGCCAATTGTACAATTTCATACTTTAATTACAAGTGAAAGGTAAAGAAATGTAACATATATATTAAGTTTTTAAATTAATTTTTATACTTTCAAAAATTCGGAAAATTAGTACACTACACTACTTACCATTATTAATAAGTGTCCCATTTCTGTCCAATTCTATCAAATCATCAAACACATCGTAACGGTCTATTCTCTGGAGGTACACAAGGAGTTGTCCTACGGTGGCCGTGCCATCGTTTTTGCTTATCCAATAATTTAGCACCCTTTCGGTCTGGTTATTTTCGTACGAAAGCGCTTCCTCTGTTGATATGCCTAACAGGCATGCTAGCCCTTTCCAGTATCTGTTAAAATAAAATAAATAAGGTGATGAAAAATTTAAATAGCCTGCGGGGTACAGGCGGGTGTTCAAGTCTCTAAGTGGACTCATTACACCCTGTTCACATCTGTTTGAACCTTAGTCGTCCCTTACTACACCCGAGATGGGAAGGCCCCTTTTCACCGCCAGGAGCCATAAACTCAAATAGACTCCTCTGAGCCAAAATACTTTTGACTTTCCTCCTCTTAGCCTGACAATACAAGGCATTGTTCACTGGTCGCCAGTGGAGGCCCCAGGGAAATGTCATTCATGTTAAATTTTTATCTTCCAGTCTATTATGATGATCAGTTGATGAAGAATCATTGCAAAAAATGTACAATACTTTTTTTTTTTGCATGAAAGCACCAAATTGCAGTGTTGCTTTTTATCTAAAAAAAAATCTGTCTTTCTCTTTTTGGATCATTGTTACTCATCAGCTTGTTTTGGCATGTGAAGTGAAAACATCATCACATCAGCCAAAAGACGTCCACAGCTGGACAGAGGCCTCCCCCAAGTCGGGGGGTTTTACCGTAATCGCCACGCTTGGCAGGCGAGATGGCGATTGCAGCGTGCGATGTGGTGGCACAGTACGCGGAAAGGACGCTGGTGGCCATCCTCCGGTTTAGTCCCTTTTTTACAATTATTATTGTTGGGTGGGACGCCTGCGCGGTACAGACGGGTGTTCAAGTCTCTAAGTGGACTCATTACACCCTGTTCCCATCTGTGTAGTCCCTTAGTCGTCCCTTACGACACCCGAGATGGGATGGCCCCATTCACAGCCAGCCATACGATCATTTTTTCTAATCATATTTTTCATAAATATTTATTTTAAATGTTTCGTTTTAGAAAACCTAATTATCGACATATCAATATTTAATCATCTAATGATGTCATTTCGAAAGCCTCGACTTTTCTAGTTTATTCTTTCGAGTGACAAAGGAGTATAGGCCTTTCAGAAGGTTGTGTGTGAAGTTGAACAACCCATACGGGGCCCACATGGTCGTCTAAGGCTTGATCGCCCTAATTCAGGGTAGGCTCAAGCCCCTTGGTGGGGACATATTTCAGCTGATATGATGAATGATAGCCTGAATTTTCTGTAATGTACAGCAATAAAACAGAATCTCTAAATACCTTCATTTGTAGCTGTAGCATACCAGAAACTTACTAAAGGTAACAGTTTTTATAAATTTAAAAACCACCAATCTCAGAAATAGGGTTTGACTTGACATCTTTTTTTTTATTTATTTTTTATTCACAATTGGTAAACCCTTGACAAAATCTCACCTGGTGGTAAGTGACGATGTTGCCGAAGATGGAAGCGGGCTTACCAAGATTCCCCAACGCAATGGGGAACTGGAAATTTTAAATTGTAAATTCTAATAGGAGATGACCTGATATACCCCGAGTTTCTGTTTGTACTAATACTAACTGGACCCCCTCTATACACACATAATCTGGCCTAATAAGATTAATAAATAAGCATGTTTATTGTTTTTTTTTTGTATACAGACACAAAATTTGGCCTATCTATATACAATTATACATATATAAAACTGTAATGGAGCCGTGCCTGTACCTACACATGAAATATTTTTGGATAATAATAAGTGTGCTGGACATCACTAATGATATAGAGGTGAAAATTATAACTTTTGGAATTTTTGTCTGTGGGTCTATTGGTGGTACCTTATAGCCCGGGTTAACAAATAGGATACTTTTTATCCCGGAAAATTCAAGAGTTCCCATGGGAAAATCAAAAGTATGCATTTCTAGAATAGCTCACCATGCAAATGTTGCTAGACCTATTGCAATTGAATTTTACATGTTGATACCTTATATCGCAAAATCAAACTTGGACATTGTGAACCCCAAAAAAGTTAAGGGTTCCTGCAGGAATGCAAAAAAATAATATCTTATGAAACCTTTACATTGATATCTGATATTGATACTGTATCTTAGCATGGGGAAGTGCCGCTACCTGTCATATGATAAACTCGAAAGAGCTCAGAGATCTGTTCTCAAGGTCATGCACACTAAACCTTTTCGATATCCTACTACCGCACTTTATAAGGAAGCGGGCGTCCTAAGTGTAAGAAAACTATATATTTCTCGTGTCGCCCTTTATGTTCACAAAACGGTTATTAACTCAGAGCAATATCAGTCTATGCTTCAATCTCGCTTGTTTAAACTTCCCCGACCTTCTACTAAAACTTCTTTCGGCCATTGGTTCAAAACTTTTATTTTCCCCTTTATTTATAACAAAATAGT
Source organism: Coleophora flavipennella (assembly GCA_947284805.1). Classification (NCBI taxonomy): domain Eukaryota; kingdom Metazoa; phylum Arthropoda; class Insecta; order Lepidoptera; family Coleophoridae; genus Coleophora; species Coleophora flavipennella. Next base: position 10,807,008 of record OX369305.1, read on the forward strand.
ACGACTTACTGATATCAAGCTCTGCACAACTAAAGAGAGTAAAATAAAAATAAATAATGTAATTTCTACATGGACCTACAATGAAACAGAAGATTTTTTGAGAGTAACTCGATGACACACACACACGCCCTCACACACGCCCACACACATCACACACACACACACACACAACTCACTCACTTTCTATTATGCATGGCTATGTTTATTAAGTTTAAATTTAAAATTTTAGTTTTATTCTTTACTGTCGGCTTACCTTAAGCATGGAAATTGTTTACACTCACGGCCCCTACGATACAGGCTTAGCCTAGTGTAGGGACCACCGTTCTATAAATTTACTTGTATTGTATTTTTTCCTGGCAAATAAATAAATAAATAAAAATAAATAAATATGGGGTGTTTTGACCATCATTACATAGTTGGGTATTCTTTATTCGGAAAACTAAAGAGGTCTTGTGGGAAATTAAATCTCTCTATACATATAATAAAGTCGATTTAAAACGCGCTTACCTACTTTTTTTCCATAAAACAAAGACATTATGATCATAGTAACAGACTGCCGATAGATGGCGCTGCGGGGATAATAAAACGCACTTACCTTACCTTACCTAATTGATTGAAATCATGGACTAATTCCGACCGACCCTCTCCCCCCAGTTACACCCCATGAGGTAGAGACGGTCATTACGAAACTCAAACCCCGAAAAGCCCCCGGCTCTGACGGCATCACCAACAGAGTCCTCAAATGCTTCTACCCCAACCTCATTTTACTCCTGGTTAGCATATTCAATGCAGCCATGGAAAACTGCTCCTTTCCCGACGCGTGGAAAGGTGTAGATGTAATAGGTTTTAGGAAACCTAACAAACCCCCCTCAGAACCCTCTAGCTATAGACCCATCAGCCTGCTTAAGGCTCTTGGCAAGCTATATGAGCGTATCCTTTTAGCCCGACTTAACGACGTAGTGCAGTCTAAAAACTTACTCCCCAACGAGCAGTTTGGCTTCAGAGCCAAACACTCATGCGTCCAACAGGTGCACCGCCTAACGGAGCACATAATAAGCGGCTTCGCCCGCAAACAGTATACAGGAGCCCTCTTCTTTGATGTAGCGAAAGCTTTCGATAAAGTCTGGTACAACGGCTTGATATACAAGCTATATCAGCTGGGACTGCCAGACCGGCTCGTACTCATCCTACAAGACTTTCTCAGGAATCGGAGCTTCCACTACCGCCTAGAAGCAGTCTTCTCATCCCCCCGACCCATCAGAGCGGGAGTCCTCCAAGGCTCCGTACTTGCCCCCACGCTCTTTTCGCTTTACATCAGCGACATGCCCCGATTCCCCAGTGTCAATCTCGCGCTTTTCGCAGATGACACCGCGCTTTATCTGTCCAACCGATCCGCGACTCTTATAGTCAAAAGCCTCCAATCCTCAGCTCAAGTCTTAGGAGACTGGTTTAGGAAATGGAGGATCGAGGTAAACCCACAGAAAAGCGCAGCGATACTGTTAACCTTCAAACGGCTCAGTTCTATCACCAACCCCATCGACCGCAACATCACTATGTTCGGTAGCCCTATCCCTTGGGAACGCTCGGTCAAGTATCTGGGGGTAACCCTAGATAGTCGACTGACGTTCAAGGATCACATAGAACGAGTTCGAAACAAGGCCACGTTCGTACTAGGCCGTCTCTACCCCATCACCAACAAGCGGAGTAAACTGTCCCTTAGAAATAAGGTGACACTTTACAAAACTTGCATTCGCCCCATCCTCACCTATGCCAGTGTAGCTTTCGCTCACACCAGTCCCCGTCTCATTCGCCGACTTCAGCTAATTCAAAATCGCTTCATGCGTAGAGCCACGGGCTGCCCGTGGTTTCTACGGAATGAAAATCTCCATTGCGATTTCGAGCTACCCACCATAGCTCAATACCTGAGCAGGCTTCCATCCGATACCCCGACGACCCGACCACGCTAGCCGTAGCTGCCCTGACCCCGCCCCCTAACCCACAGAGAAACACTGCACCAACATTCTGCCCTCGCCGGCGAGGGCGGCGTCCCCCCGCTTCTGGCGCTTACCAGCGCTACCGGCATATACCAGGCCGCTTCTCTCCGATACGCCCAAGTCCAAGCAACGACCTAAGCCGAGGTCCGTGCCCACCTGGGCGGCCTTAGGCAGTTGCATCTTTTTGCTTTGCACTAGGTTGAGTGCCTTCCGTACTCGCCTCCCCTGCCCGGTGAAGTTGTAAAGGTCCCAACGACCAACAAGATTGTCCTTTCGAAAAAAATAAAAAAATAAATCAGGGACTAAGGACTTAATTCCTTTTAGATCTGAATCAATTGTTATTAGGATCTAAGAAACCAAATATAATTTTATTTTATATTGAATTTGATACTAATGGAAACAACTGCTGTTTCTTACGGATTTCTTACTCTGTGACTAGGTTGCTTTGATTATTTGTAAGAAACTAAATAAATTCTATTAGATTTTTTTTATCCACAATTGGTAAATCCTTGACATCATCTCACCTCATCTCATAGATTTGATAAGGCGAACGATTGCTCTTTCCTATGGATTATTTGTATGTAGAGGTCCTGGGTTCAAATACGGACGGCCAATGTACCAATTAAAAACTGACATACATACACTCACCGATTACTTTAAGGGTGAAGGAAAACAGCGTGACCAAGATGTGTATGAAGGTTGCGTTGCACACGTCCGTAGGTGTAAAAATAAATGCCCTACATGTGACTGCGGGTGATGCTAAGTGAAACACCAGGCAACCGCCATCTATTCCTTTGATAGCAGGGTTAATTGTGCCATACAATAAGAAAGAAAGATTTGTATTTGAGTAAATTAAATTAGTAAATTATTATTAGTAGGTATCTTTATCTCTATTGTAGTTTGTTTATTATATTCAATGTGTTCACTTCCCTATTTATTGATTCCTTTTGTTTTCTTGCTCTCTATTTTTTCTTTTATCTTTAAGTACTATTTGTGTATTTCTGTTTTCTTTTATCTCTAATTTACTACCGTGTAAATATCTGAGCATGTGTTTCGTTTTTAGGGTTCCGTACCTCAAAAGGAAAAAAACGGAACCCTTATAGGATCACTTTGTTATCCGTCTGTCTGTCTGTCAAGACCCTTTATCTCAGGAACGCGTGGAGGTATCAAGCTGAAATTCATATCAAATACTCAGGTCTACTGTCTCTTGGAACTGTGAAAAAATCAAACTTCGAAGCCAACGCAATCAAAAGATACAGACGTTTATGCCGCAAATTTTCGACACTCGCAAGGAAATCAAAACCTACAGGGTACTTCCTGTGAATTCAGAATATGGAAATTTGGTACAAAGTAACGTCTTATAGCACAGATAAAGGAAAAATTGCGAAAAGCATACATTTTTTGTTAAACCATATAATAAAAATATTTTTAATAATTTTAGACTTACTGCCCCTTTCCTCATGAATGTGTATAGGTATTAAATTAAAATTCATATCAAATACTCAGGTCTATAATACCTTAGAGCTGTAACAAAATCTAACTTCTATATCAATGCAATCAAAAGAAACAACAATATTTTGAAACTCGCAACTACTCGCAAAGGAAGGGTACTTCCAGTCGACCTAGAATCTTGAAATTTGGAATGAAGCAACGTTTTATAGCACACATAAAAGAAAAATTCCAAATAACTTAAATTTTTAGTTTCATCACATAATATATATTTTTTAATACCTATAAACTTATTACCCTTTTCCTCATGAACACAGAGGTATCAAGTTAAAATTCATATCAAATACTTAGGTCTAATTGCCTTTAATTAAGCTGTGAAAAAAAAATCTAAGTCAATGCAAAATGCAAAGGTACAACCTTTTCATCATATCAGCTCATATACGTCCCCACCGAGGGGCTCGGGTCTACCCTGAATTAGGGCTATTGGGCCTTAGTCGAGTTTCTTCGCAGGCGTGTGCAGATTTCCTCACAATGTTTTCCTTCACCATAAGAGCTTCAGATAAATGTACATGTTCTAAATTCGAAATCACATTGGTACGTGGTGGGATTCGAACCACAACCTCCCGGACACGAGGCGGTGGCCCCAGACGACCAACCTATATACAACCATTTATAGCTCATTAAACTCGCAACTACTCGCAAGGGAATCAAAACCTAATAAAAATACCATAACTTTTACTATACCTACAGGTTTGTACGGAACCCTCGGTGCGCAAGTCCATCTCGCACTTTGCCGGTTTTTCACTATACACTTTTTGTTTTTATCAGATCATCTTTTTTTCTTTATGAAAACTAATTTTGTTGCAGTTTTTCGTAATTAATGTTTTTAAAAATGCTACTAACCTAAAACTTTTTAGTCAGCTATGCTAAAGCTAATCAGCCTGCTTTGGCCTGTAGTGATGATGACAATCATCACATCAGCAAAAAAATGTGCACTGCTGGACATAAGCCTCCACCGAGTTGGGGGGTTTTGCCATAATTTCCACACTTGACAGCAATCTTACATTATTAACAACAAATTCAAATATGACTTAATGCTAATTAAAGTTTTAATGGAAAAACCTAGGAAAAATATATTTTTACAATTTTTCTCAAATTTTCTAAATTTAGTAACTTATATTGAATACCAATACCTACTGGACAAACTGTATACTCATTCTTGTGATACTTGTATAAAAACTATGTACTTGGACTTAATTACTTTTGAGTTAAGAGTCCACACTCAGACCAGCGCCCATCCAGTTCCAAAACCCCGAAAACTTTCAGCTCGAGTTGCACAATCGCTTCGAATGCCTAGGAGACTGCGAGAATGTGGACGATTATAACGACAGGTTCGTGGAAATTGTCCAAACGGTCGGGTCTAAGATTTTCAAAACTCGCCGTTCAAACAGAACCAAAAAAATCTCTGACTTGACCAGCAACCTCATGGAAGAAAGACGAAGATTGGTTTTGCAGTCCTCTGAAGACGCTACTCAGTATCGGCAACTAAACAGGCAGATCTCTAAGTCTCTAACTCGCGATTTGCGCCACTATAATACAAATTGTATTAAAGAAGCGATTGAGAACAACAAAGGCTCAAAAGTGTTCGCGAGAGATCTAACTGTTGGTCAAAGTCAACTGACCAAGCTGAAGACTGAGGACGGCAGGATCATATCGTCTAAGACTGAGCTGCTGGAAGAAGTTGAGAAGTTCTACGGACAATTGTACACGACCACACGTCTGCCTGTCAGCGATCTGGATAAAGACCCAAGAGCTAGACTTACCCGACACTATACCGAAGATATCCCGGACGTCAGCCTGTACGAGATTAGAATGGCTCTTAAACAGCTTAAAAACAATAAGGCACCGGGTGATGATGGAATTACGGCTGAACTTCTGAAAGCAGGTGGAACACCGGTACTTAAAGCTCTTCAGAAATTATTTAATTCCGTTATACTTGAGGGACAAACGCCTAAGGCATGGCACAGAAGTGTGGTCGTGCTTTTCTTCAAAAAGGGCGACAATACCCTGCTGAAGAACTACAGACCCATCTCACTTCTGAGCCATGTCTACAAACTGTTTTCGAGGGTCATTACGAATCGTCTCGCACGCAGGTTTGACGACTTCCAGCCTCCCGAACAAGCCGGTTTCCGAAAAGGATTTAGTACCATAGACCACATACATACGCTGCGGCAGATTATACAGAAGACCGAAGAGTACAATCAGCCACTATGCTTGGCGTTCGTGGACTATGAGAAAGCCTTCGATTCGGTCGAAACCTGGGCTGTGTTACAGTCTCTCCAGAGGTGCCAAATTGACTATCGATACATCGAAGTGCTGAAGTGTTTGTATGAAAACGCCACCATGTCGGTTCGCCTCCAGGATCAAAACTCGGAACCTATCCAGCTGCAGCGAGGGGTGAGACAGGGAGACGTTATATCTCCGAAACTGTTCACCGCCGCCCTGGAAGATGTTTTTAAGCTTTTGGACTGGGGTGGACTCGGCATCAATATCAACGGCGAATACATCACCCACCTTCGATTCGCTGACGATATCGTGGTCATGGCTGAGACTATGGACGACTTAGGCACAATGCTCGATGGCCTCAGTAGAGCCTCTCAACAAGTGGGTCTTAGAATGAACATGGACAAGACGAAAATTATGTCAAACGTCCGTGTCATACCTACTCCTCTGAAGGTTGGAGGCTCTACACTCGAAGTTGTTACCGAATATGTATACCTGGGACAAACAGTCCAGTTAGGTAGGTCCAACTTCGAGAAAGAGATCAATCGTCGAATCCAACTCGGCTGGGCAGCGTTCGGGAAGCTTCGCAATATCTTTACGTCCCAGATACCGCAGTGTCTTAAGACCAAGGTCTTCGACCAATGTGTGTTGCCAGTGATGACGTACGGAACTGAGACATGGTCGCTTACTATGGGCCTCATAAGAAGGCTCAAGGTCACCCAAAGGGCAATGGAGCGTGCTATGCTCGGAGTTTCTCTGCGTGATCGAATCAGAAACGAGGAGATCCGTAAGAGAACCAAAGTAACCGACATAGCTCTCAGAATTGCTAAACTTAAGTGGCAGTGGGCGGGGCACATTGCTCGTAGAACAGATGGCCGTTGGGGCAGTAAAGTTCTCGAGTGGCGACCACGCACCGGAAAGCGTAGTGTAGGCAGGCCTCCCACTCGGTGGACCGATGACCTGGTGAAGGTCGCGGGAAGCCGCTGGATGCGGGCAGCGCAGAACCGGTCGTCGTGGAGATCCTTGGGGGAGGCCTATGTCCAGCAGTGGACTTCCTTCGGCTGATATGATGAGTTAAGAGAACTGTGTGTTGATTTTTGTGAAATTTAATAAATTATACTTGAGGTTATATTATCAGGTTAGGTAGGTCACATTATCCCAGCATGGCAATAAGTCTATCTATTGTACTCTGATTTCTTTGTACTATTTCCTATGAAATTATATTGAAAAAGAAATGTGTAAGTTATATTCCAGTAAGTTTTCTATACAATGCATGAGTTCTGTCTGAAGAACTAGCAATTTGAGATTATGCCTATGGCAGACTTCTACTACTGCACTGCTAGCCATTGAAGTTTCAAAGGTGTTTCCTCCTCAAGATGAGGAATGAGCTCCTTTTCATGATTTTCCCCAATAACTTTTAAAGGATTAGTAAAGTATTGGTAGCCCATTCAGTGTGGTGCAAATGTCTATAAGCAAGGGTCACCACTTTCTATCAGGTAGGCCCTCACTACCTTGCCACCTTTTAAAATAGAAAACGCTAATCTAATACACCTATAAATAACAGAACATGAAATTGGCTAATAAATGTGGGAGGGACATCACACACTAAAACATCTGTAACAAGTTGCCACAGGACATGGTGAATGTCCATTGTGTAATTAGTTGTTTTAAAAACACATGACAAATGCTGCAAACAATCCAATTTAGTGCAGCATACTATAGTGTGCACTTGAACTATCTATTTTGAAAACGCCAACTCAAGTATAAGCACATTAGCAGCTCACCTATTGCAACATAATAAAAATAAAACTACCCAAGTTTGAGTTGTACTCACACACACACACACATGACAAATGCTGCAAACAATCCAATTTAGTGCAGCCAAAGAATAAATTGGTTAACTCCGCAAAATCATTTAAATGAATGGTGACTCTTGCTACGACACAGTAAAGTGCAAATTCAAGTCGCACAGCACTAATTACTTACAGTTATATTCACCTACAAGTTGGCTCTCTTTCTATCGCATAAGTCTTATCTCTTCTGACCACTGATTTTGCACCTTGCAAGGGGCCGCGCGGCCTGGAGCGTTGTAGGTACATTTTTACATTTTCATACCTACAGTGCAGAGTGCAACAGGCCTGGTACAGCATACTAGAGTGTGCACTTGGACTATCTATTTTTTAAACTCCAACTCAAGTATGAACACTGTAGCAAATCACCTATTACAACATAATAATAATAAAATTAAAACTAGCCGCGTTTGAGTTGTACTCACACACGAAGGATTCTGTACTAGGTACATTATGATTCATATGTGTAAGTCAGAGCAAGATAATGTCATGTCCCATTAAAAATTTAGATACGGAACCCAAAAACTTATCTCTGTTTACTTACGCTCTCAAGCTTGTTTATTAACAGAGGTCAAATTATTTTTGTTTATTAACCTCTTCTCCAGCTTGTAGATCGACAGAGGCCAGACCATGAATCATCTCAATATTTGTAAAATCATTGCACTGGAAGATGTAATGTAGGCAGGCCTCCCACTACTCCAACAACTTGCTGAAGGTCAGGGTAATGCTGGATGCGGGCAGCGCTAGACTAGTTGTTGTGGAAATCCTTGTGGCTTTTGTCCAGCAATGGACGTATTTCGGCTAATATGATGATGATTGTAATCATTTCATGTAAACAAACGCAAAAGTCAATAGCATCGCACGAGATACTAAGAAAATATAAACTAATTTAGAGAAAACAAGACATGTAATCTCATCAGATTCTGCAGGGCAGGTAGGTAATCATTATTTAGACAATAGATGTTCAATTACCTCGGAAGCTTTTCCGCTCCATCGCTGAGTAGTACTTTAGGTGTGTTTAGTAAGCAGGTTATCTGGTGCCTCGCTTGGTGACTTAGCGAGATCAGAGGAACTTCGTGTAGATCTTTTTCCACCATTTTCAGAAGCTCCGTGTACAATTAAGAACGCGAGGCGCACGAGCCCTCGATATTTGTCACAGACACATAATTACTTCACTAACCTAATAATAAACAAGGAGAACAGAACCAAATAATTACCTACACCAAACTCACACTAAAAGATAATAAAATAAAATTCCACTTTCCAACAGGAAAACAGGAAAAACAAGAAAAAAAGCACGTAGATCCAAAGAGAATATAATAAACTACGTTCGTAGATCTGTGAAAAAAAAAACAACGTTTTTTTTGTTGGTTAGAATATATTAATGTCTCTAGGTACAATCCCTTTTAAAAAACAGTCTTAATTTTTCGTCTTCTTTTCTTTTTAGATTTGAAACGCTAGTGCCAGTGTACAAATCCACTCTGGAGTTCTTGACACTATTTGCAGCAGCCTCATTCTAAGGTGGAACACCCGGTCACAGTAGGGAGTCAATAAAAGTGCACCCAGTGCTAGTCGGGTCTTCACGTCATTTTTCATTTTATGTTCTTGTTCTGCATATTGCTTACGTGCATCAGACGATTTCTTCAAAACGCACCACTTTTTGAAACAAAACTCTAGCAGAAAACAATGCAAAAACAATAAAATAAAACTACGAATGCGTTCGCCACAAATCCTGCCAAAAAACTCTCAAGGCAACATAAAGATATAGTTGTGAGTACTGGCACGTTACGTTATGTGGCAGGTGTTTTTGAATGAAGGTGTCAATGTTTGTTATTGATTGCTCTTCTGTTTTATATGGTCTGTCTGAGTAGAAAGAAAATACAATTTTTATTTCAATATGTTTATTGTTGTTTCGATCTATGCTAAATCTCTCACAAATTGGTAGCAGAGCGTGGTTGCTAAACTAAAAAACTAAACTAGTGAAATAAAAATGTCCACATCGATTAGTTATCGTAGCATTGAGCTGCTCTCGAAGGTCAACTACGATACCTGGTGCCTGCAAGCACAGGCAGTCCTAATAAAATGTGATTACTGGGACATCGTGAGTGGAGAAAGAATTTTAAAACCTACTGCAGATGCGGCGGAAAAAACGTCGTTTCAAAAAGATGACCTGAAATTAAGGGCCGAAATTTTACTTTTGCTATCGCCACCCGAATTGAAGCAAATCAAAGGATGTACAACTTCAAAACAGGTATGGAATAAACTAAAAGGAATTTACCAAAGTTCGGGTCCCGCCAGAAAGGCAACTTTGTTAAAGCAATTAGTTCTAAAGAGAATGTCCAAAGAAGAAGATATTCGTGATCACATAAATAATTTTATGGATATCGTGGACAAACTTGCCGACATGGACATTAAAATACCATCGGAATTGCTTAGCATAATGCTTTTATATAGTCTGCCGACAAGATTCGAAAATTTTCGAATAGCCATAGAATCTAGAGACACACTGCCAAGCCCTGATGATTTAAAAGTTAAAATCCTGGAAGAATACCAGGCTAGGAGTGGCAGTGAACAGCCTGAAAGCTCAGAAGCATATCACACTAAAAGAAACATGTTTTGTAAAAACTGCAAAAAGAAAGGACATTCTACAGAGACATGTTGGACTAAGAAAAAAGTACACAATGGGAAGGAGAACAGTAAGCAACATAAAAACTTTAACGTTTGCTTAAGTACTGCAGATTCGGATACAACAAAAGAGATGTGGTGTCTAGATAGCGGCTGTTCGTCTCACATGTGCGGAAACAAAAACCTGTTTTCAAATATGACCCCTGAAAAAGGCATATTAAAGCTGGCATCAAGTAAATACACCAGTCAAATCCAAGGTAAAGGCAAAGTTACTGTAAGTACTAACAAAAATGAAATAAACTTTAATGATACCCTGTTTGTTCCCGAAATTTCGACGAACCTATTGTCAGTGGGAAAAATAACAGACAGAGGGAATAAGGTTGTTTTTAAAAAAGACAAAGCCTACATAATAGAACAAGACGGTGAGTTAGCGATGACAGCAAAACGAAAGGATGGGCTCTACTATCTTGAGTTAAATAAAAAAGAGACTGCACAATACACATCAAATAAAGAAAGACAAGATAACGATGTCATGGAATGGCATCGAAAACTTGGTCATGTCAATGAAAAAGATTTACTAAAAATGGCTAAAGAGGATCTTATGTATGGTTTAAACTTGACTGAAAATAAATTTGTAACCTGCGAAACATGCATCAAAGGCAAAATGTCAAGACTGCCATTCAAAAGACATGATGATCTTTATTCAACTGAACCGCTTGAAATAATTCATAGCGATGTTTGTGGGCCATTAGAGTGTGAAACATTAGCAGGCTCAAGATACTATGTTACTTTCATAGATGATTTCACTCGTTACTGTCACGTTTATTTTATCAAAAGGAAAAGTGACGTGTTAAATGTTTTCAAAGAATACAAAAACGAAGTGGAGACATTCAAGAATAAAAAGATAAAAAATCTACAGTCGGATAACGGTACAGAATACCGTAATAACGATTTTGATGACTTCCTCAAATTACACGGAATCAAAAGGAGATTAACGACAGTGTATACACCACAACAGAATGGGATTAGCGAAAGGAAAAATAGATCCTTACTAGAAAAAGCCAGATGCTTGCTAATTGAAGCGAATGCTCCAAAAAAGCTATGGGCGGAAGCAGTGGCGACCGCTAATTACCTTATAAACCGCTGTCCATCAAAAGCCTTAAAGGGTGAAGTGCCATTCAAAAAATGGGTTGGCAAAACTCCATCAGGTAACCACATGCACGTTTTTGGTCGGAAGACATTCGTTTTAAGAAAAAACAGAAAAGGGAAACTCACCCAAACCGCTAAAGAGGGCGTTTTCATGGGATATTCGTTGACTTCAAAAAGTTTCCGAGTATTTATACCAGAAGAAAATGATGTTATAGCCAGTAGAGATGTCAAGGTCATAGACAAAATGTACTATGAAGAAAAAGAAGACAACTATGAAAACCTTATAAATGAAGAGGCACATGACTCTAGGAAACCCGAAAAAGAAAAGAAAAGTAAAAATAAGAGAAAAAATACAGAAATTCAGCAAATAGAAGTTGAAATTTTAGAAAATAAAAATGATATCATGACGCCGAGTCCAAACACTGTGGAAGAGGAAGATGAATCAGAGTCTTACGAAGACGCTCCAGAAGTTGTAGAAATGCCTGAAAATGGGAGGCCGCAAAGAGAAAAACACCCGCCGGCGTGGACAAATGATTATGTGTTGGCTGCAACTGAAGAAAGTTTATTAACTTATGATTTATCTTACCTGACAAATGAAAACGAGGAAGATGAATACTGGCATGAAGCTATAAAAGCAGAAATAAGAGCGCATGTAAAGAATGGAACCTGGAAAATAATCAAAAAAGGTAAAGACATGAAAATAATCGACTATAAGATGGTCCTAAGAAATAAAGTGGGACCAGACAGTTGTATTACAAGGAAAGCAAGACTTGTGGCACGGGGGTTTACTCAGCGACCAGGCGTTGATTACAACGAAACATTTGCTCCCGTCGCAAAACTTAGTACGATCCGTTCGCTAGTTGGAGTAGCAATAGATCAGAAATTACAACTTAACCAAATGGACGTAACAACTGCGTACCTTAATGGTGTATTAGAAGAAAATATTGTAATGAAATATCCTGACTATTTGGAAGACTACCTAACAGAAATCATGGTTGATGAAAGCGGAAATGAAGATCTAACTATGTACCACAAAACAGTGAGTATGTTGAAAGATATAAAGGACGTAAAAGGAGAAAAAGTATGTCTTCTAATAAAAGCTCTTTATGGTCTCAAGCAGGCAGGGAGGCAATGGTACAAGAAGCTCGATACAGAATTAAAAAATATTGGTTTTAAAACATCACATGCAGATCCATGTGTATATATATTAGAGAAAAGAGGAGCTAAAGTTATCATAGCTATATACGTTGATGATCTTTTGATTGCCTACTCGTGTCCAAAAATGCTAAAAGAGATCAAAGACTTGCTCAACACCAAATTTGAAATGAAAGATTTGGGTTCACCCAAAAGGTTACTAGGCATAGATGTGATCTATGAAAATGATAAAATAAAGTTAAACCAAGAAAGGTTTATAGAGGACATTTTGAAAAAGTATAAAATGGAAGATTGCAAGCCCACGTCTACACCCATAGAGCCAGGTCTTACGCTAAAGAAGAGCGAGACACAACATGAACAAAAACTTCCATACAAAAATTTAATTGGAACACTTATGTACATAGCGGTGGCTACGAGACCGGATATAATGTTCGCCATAAGTTACTTATCACAATTTAATGACAGCTATGGGGAAGAACATTTTAAGTGTGCAAAAAGGATGTTGCGTTATCTAAAAGGTACAAAGGATATTGGTCTAACGTTTACGAAAACAGACGATGACTTGTACGGATTGGCGGACGCAGACTGGGGCGGATGCAAGCTTGATCGCAAATCATACTCGGGCTACTGTTTTAAATTTGCAGGAACATGTGTCAGCTGGCAATCCAAGAAACAAAGATGTGTTGCATTATCAACAGCAGAAGCAGAATATACAGCTCTAACGGAAGCGGCAAAAGAAGCCATCCACCTTAAGAGACTTTTCAAAGATTTAGGAGCCAGCTATGATCAAATACTGGTCTTAAACGACAATCAGGCAGCCATAAAATTAAGTCGTAATGCGATGGTGTCTAACAAGTCGAAACATATAGACCTCAAGGTACATTACATTAGAGACTGCATCCAAGAAGGTGTTTTAGAAGTGAAGTATCTGCGAACAGAAGAAATGGAAGCAGATTTGCTCACTAAGGCTTTAGCCGGTCCACGACTGATGAAGCTGAGGAGCAGCCTTGGGCTATTATAATGGCCACAACTGTACCGTGAAGAGGAGTGTGAGTACTGGCACGTTACGTTATGTGGCAGGTGTTTTTGAATGAAGGTGTCAATGTTTGTTATTGATTGCTCTTCTGTTTTATATGGTCTGTCTGAGTAGAAAGAAAATACAATTTTTATTTCAATATGTTTATTGTTGTTTCGATCTATGCTAAATCTCTCACAATAGTTATACAGAGACGGATGAAAAATACACTGCATTTCATCGAACAGTTTATTGAAGTTATGTTGTCTAACCTGTCTGTTTTGCTTACATTTTCTATGCATAACAGACAGGTCAGCCAATGGCGACATATGAACTATTTGATGACACAGGGTTATTGCTGCGTAGGCGCCTCTGAGTCAAAGATGACCTATTATTACTATCGTAAAGATGCGACCATGGAAGTAATAAGTACCTACTAACATACAACTGGAAGAACATCTCTAAAGAAATGTCGTGGTTACACCGAAATGTAAATTAAAAAAAAAGCGTGACAAGGAAGCCTTCGTGAGCGGTTCTATCTATTTTTTCTGCTTGGTATGACCAGGGTGACAATGCTGCGTAAGAAAAAAGAGACCGAGAGTAATATTGTAAAAACTGTCTGTTTAACTAAAGCATCTTTCAATATAAATTTCGTACAATGTAAACAATAACCTAACCTAAAAACAAATATAGTTAAAAAAAACTAAAAAACACGCTTTTAAAGCACACCAAACAAAAAATGAAAAATAAAGTGAATAGGGCGCTTTGTGCCGTACTTTTCGTAAATCGAGCAACCCACGCTTTTTTCACAATAATACTAATATTTTTCGTTCATTATTGTTTTCAGCTTATATTAAGAATTATTTTACACTTTTTAGTTCTATGTGCTTTTAAAGCGTGTTTTTTAGTTTTTTTAACTATATTTATTTTTAGGTTAGGTTATTGTTTACATTGTTGGAAATTTCTATTGAAAGATGCTTTAGTTAATTAAACAGTCAGTTTTTACAATATTTCTCTCGGTCTCTTTTTTCTAACGAAGCATTGTCACCCTGGTCATCCCAAGCAGAATGAGATGGCACCACGTGTGCTTGTCATCTCTGTTGATTTTTTTCTAATTCGTTTTCAAGGTCATATATTAGTGACCGAAAAAAATCTTTGAACATCTTATTCCAGTTTTACGTTAGTACTTATTACTTCCATGGATGCGACACTCACCTCCCCCCGGCCCGGCCCCGCTAACATCAACATCGCCTGCGGGGCAGTGATCATGTTAGTGATCATGTATCGTCTATTGTCACCGTGAGCTATGTAAAATAATTGTAAAGATAAAAATGCAGGTTACTGCATTTTCAATGATTGACTAGCAAATGTTGAGAAAAAGCTAGAGGTCAACAAAATAGTTCATTTTCATGGTTTTCTTACTACAAAGCCGGGAAAAAAATCATTGCGCGTAGGTTTTCAAGGCAAATATAGGTCGTGGAAATCCTTGGACGTCTTTCGGCTTAAACGATGATGAATATGATATGTAGGTATTATCACAGTATTACAATATAGCGGCTAACAGTAGCGCAACGAATGTACTTACGCAGAGCAACGGAAGGGTACTAGCGGGCCGCGGGCGGCGGGGCACAGCCTGGCAAACTCCGCCTGATAAAATCGAACGCCTTTGACAAGTCGTAAAAAACGGTTGTCGTATGCATGGACGTAGCCAGGGGCAGGGTTTTGGGGGTTCAAACCCCCCGAAAAGTTTAGATATTAACTAACATTCATACAGGCGTGCGGCATATCTCATTAATTAGGTACCTACTTACTTTTACCTACATTAAAATATACGGTGGTTTGGATTCACTTAAAAATAAATAATTAAATTAAAATAAATTTAAGGGGGCTTCCATACAACAAACGTGATTTTTATAGATAATAGTACGGAACACTTGGTGCGCGAGTCCGACTCGCACTTGGCCGGTTTTGTTTTCTTGATATATTGAATTATATTGTCTATTACTACTTGTATTTTAAAGTCATCATTTGTTTCGTTAGTCAGATTGATGTGAAAATGGTAAAAGGCTTCAGCTACTAGTATTGGGTCAGTTACAGGAATACCATTACTGTTAATTTCATCTTTATACTAGCTGTCCCGGCGAACTACGTACCGCCTTACATTACACTACCCTACCCTACCCTACACTACCCTACCCTACACTACACTACCCTACCCTACACTACCCTACCCTACCCTACACTACTCTACCCTACACTACACTACCTTACCCTACACTACAATACTCTACACTACCCTACACTACACTACCCTACCCTACACTACCCTACACTACCCTACCCTACACTACCCTACCCTACCCTACATACACTACACTACCCTACCCTACCCTACATAAGAACCTTCTCCTGACAATAACGAACTCGACAAAAAAATAATTAGCGAAATCGGTCCAGGCGTTTAGGAGGAGTTCAATGACTAACACACGGACAGAAGATTTATATATATAAAGATTGGTCCACACTTATTGTGCCAGATTCACTGTTTAAGACATCCCACGTTGCATTTGCTAGATTTTTATTGTTTATTATTATTATTATTGTTTGATTTGAATTGTTGTTATTTTGTTTTTAACATTAAAAATACACTTTATGAGGATTTTATTATAGTGTAAATATGTGTTTCGATTTTGATATATTTTTTTTTGTGTATAAAATTTATAACGGAGTATCTTTTTGGTATGATAACTTTTTCTCATACCCCTAGTTATCCAGTTTAAAAATGGCTTTCTTTAGTTTTTATTTACATAACTGGAAAATAAAGTACTTATATAAAACAGACTGAATAGATCGAAGAAAACATTGAATGCTTTATTCATGTCTGACGGGGTTGCATTTTTTTTCCCTCGGGCTGTGAAGGAGGGGAGGAGGTGAATGCATTTACGCATACCTGTGCAGCCTAAGGCTGCACCGGTTATGTGGGACTCACAGCTCTGCGCCTATATGCATACGTACACGTTATACACATAAGGTATATATGAATACGCATACACAGGCCCAAAGACCACACTACCCACTAAACACCCCCTGAAGAACTTTGGCAGCATAGGCCACCCTAAAAGTATATCGGAGCGGCGCCCCCCCTCCTAGGGAGGGGGGGGGGGGGTTGCATCTGAAATTAGCATCTTTATAAAGGGGTTTAAAAAATCGGGGTAGTAGTCCCAGGCCTTAGGTATAATGCAAAGTAGGCCATTGTCTCCCGATTGAATGCGGCGGCGAATGTTAACAGAATGTCATTCTTATTTATCGTGTCTATATTATATTTCAGCGCTCCCCCCCCCATCTTCTTCTTATATTCGCAAAATAGTGTCTCAAGGATTTAACTATTTTTACACAGATGGGGTATTCTTAAAGCTTTTTGAATAATGACCATAAAATGCACCAAATGATGCAAAAAAGCCTATGTATAAAAATAATTAAATACATTATAACATTTTTCATAATAGCTACAAAGTTGTTATAACATAGGTATCCTTTATTGACTTAAGTTAAAAAATATAGTTTTCTAATAAACATTAATTACTATTATAAAAACATTCACAATTATTATTCGTAATCAAAGATATTGCAAGAGAAAAAAAATATTGTCTACTACATATTTCTTCTGAGATAATAATTATACTTAGTCAGGTCATAAGTTTTGTCAAAATTTTTTTAAAAATTAATAATACACTCTTTGATAATTATATACAAATCATATATGAAATGAAAGGTAATTTAATTAACAATACAATTTTATGTACATTATTCAAAATGTCCTCCCCTATTTTGAATACATGCTTTTAATCGACGCGTCCATTCATCAATCGCAGCACGTACCACATTCATATCTATTTCTGCCGCTGCTTTAGCCAAAGATGCTCGGAGAGGTTCCAAATTCTGATGAGGTTTAGCGCAGACTTTGTCCTCCAAATGTTGCCATATCTTGTAATCCAGTGAAATGAAATGAAATGAAATGATTATTTATTTGCAGTGAAATAGGTTACATCGAGGTGTTTTGCAATAAATCGTTTCTCTATTCAGCTGACTGCACAGCATGCAAATAGTAAAGTAGTTAATATTTTACATTAAGGAAATCTCTTACAGAATAAAAGCTAAAATTCATGAGCCATGCTTCCAATTTTCTAGTCATTTGTTTGTTTGGCAATACTTTGATGTCATGAGGAATGTTATTAAAAAATTTTACACACATGTTATAACAATGGTTTTGGCACAATGTTGTCCTAGGGATATGATCAAATACGAGTCTATTCGGTTTTCTAGTGTTTCTAGGGTTTACAGATATTGCAGTTTTAAATAATTTTTCGTGTGTTTTGATGAATTTACAGCATTCCAATATGTATATATTTGTAAGAGTAAGAATACCCAGCTTAGGGAATAGTGGTCTACATGTTTGGAACGGACCAACACCGCACATGGCACGTACACATTTTTTTTGTGCTATAAACGCTTTATGGACATCTGTGCAATTACCCCACATAAGAATTCCATATCTAAGTATGGAGGCAACATATCCGTGATAGGCAATCAAAGCTGTTTTTTGAGAAACAGTTCTTGTTAGTCTGCTAAGTACATAAACAAAACGATTAATTCTATTACAAATATTTTCAACGTGTGATTTAAAGTTTAAGTTTTTATCAATCAGTATACCAAGAAATCTAGTCATATCCGATGCAATCAATTCCTTATTACTATATCTTATGTCAAGTCTATTATTACTATGTCCTCGTGTAGCAAACTGTATATAATTAGTTTTTGTCAGATTAACATGCGTGGGTTTAAATCTGGACTAGAAGAGGGCCAGTCTTCATGTCCGATAAAGTCAATTCCACGGGCGGTCAACCAGTTTTGCGTGCTTCGTGCCCTATGAGCTGGTGCAGAGTCCTGTTGGAATATCCAATGTCTGTTTTTGAACATTGTTTAATAAAGAGGTTCCACTTTGTTTGTTAGGACGATATTTTGGTACACCTTGGCACTGGTTTTTACACCTTTTTCACAGAAAAAAACACCTCAGTTAAACCGAAATATGAGACTCCAAGCCAAAACATGAGTAAAGGATAATGTCCTCGTTGAACCCTCGGAATACGCGAGCTGGCTTCTTCACTGCTGTGGGAATACACCTTATAAATTTTTTTATTATAACTTTCTTCCATGTTAATTTTTTTTTCATCCGAAAACAAAATTTTGTGGTATTTTTTCCCGCGTACCGCCGTAACAAAGCGCGGGATCAATCCAGCCTATTTTTTTCAAACGCTCGTTCAAAAATGTCCGGTCTTCTTACGATAAGGTCGTAGTCTCAAGTCTTCATTATCACTCTTTTGACCGTGGTTCTGCCTAGGCCCATCTGAAGAGGGATGGGAGGGAGGGAGGGATGGGATCTGGCAGAATACCAGCGTTGTGGAACATCGTAATCCACAACATATGCTGAGTCAGATCCTTTTCGCTGAGCCTGCACAGCTCACCTGGCTATAATTATTTAATTTTGTATCTTTTACACACTTTCCTTAGTATGGTGAAATTTAAATATTTTATTTATCTGTTGCGAGTTGTGTTGGTTCGTGAATAAAACATTTTCTATTCTATTCTATTCTATTCTAAGAGCTAACATTTTTTGTTTACGAACAGGATTTCGTTGAATTCGTGCCTTCACTGCTTTGATGATCGCGGGTGTCCTTCCTAACTGTACGAGGTCGGCCGGTCCTTTTACGATCTCCGAAGCTTGAATCTTCAGTGAATCGTTTGATAGTGCGATAAACAAGTCGTAGGGTTATTTTCAATTTTTGTAGAATATTGAAAATCTCTTTTGGCGATAACCGCTACTCTTTCTTCGACCACTCCATATTTTCAAATGAATAAAAATTTATGTCTTTTTTATTTTCGGCATGCGCAAACGTTCTATTTTTCATAGGATTTATTTGATGACAAAACATGTCTGAAATCTGACCATTTTTTTAAATAAATAATTTCCATTCAAAATAGATGATCCCTAACCTAGTCAAATCATATGCTAATTTTATGTCTATCAAACACCCACTAGCTTCTTAGCTTCTAGCTTCTTGGTACCCAAAATACGTGAACTGGTTGAGATAGATCAGTTGAGATAGATCAGTTGGTTGATGGTGACTGTACTTACAATCCGTGGATGACAGAACTTTGGGATTTTCCCTACTCTCAAAACAATATGTTTTTCTGTCAGATAACGACTGTAACAAACACATTATATTAGTCATGTGAATTCCCGAACTAAAAATATGTAAACATAAAACTTTTTAGATAAGAGTGGTCGGCATAGGTACATCGCATTTATTAAGGAAAACCACACTTCAATAACAAGAGATAAATAGCTTACGTGGACATTTGATAGTTGTTTGAAAAACGGTTTTAAAAATATGCAATTTAAAAGTAAAAAGGACCCTAGGTCAGTCGGGCCAATGGAGAAAGAAAAGATAAGCGAGAGAGAGGACCTACTTGGAATCTGAAGATTGTCTGAAAATTTCATCGAAATCGGTCCAGCCGTTTTGGAGTCTATAAGGAACATTTTTTTTTCCTTCACATAGCACAACAGAGATAGACTGGATTCAAGTGCTAATAACTACAGCCTCCCTGATATAATAAAAGGATTTGAATGTAAATCACATGTTAAACGCTCATAAGAATTAGAAATGATTTGAACGATTAAAAATTATTCAAAATGATTACAAATCAAATCATTTTTAATCCTTTTTAATGATTTTGTTTAATCAGGGCTGTGATTAAAATAACTAAAAAAGAGATTATAAGGTTTTCTTATTTGTTTACTTAGCTTAAGTAATAAAAATATGTATCGTTTATTTAAGTAAATAAACTTTAAACAAAAAAAAATGTTATGAGAAAGTGGTAGCCCTAGTTTTGATAAGCATTGCTATTTAAACGGAGACGGAGGGTCGAAATGATTCATATTGTTGCAACCATTCCAGTCAAATGGAGTCCCAAAAAAAAACATGTATCAATTGTGGCAGAGTGTACGATTTCAGCCCATTTTGGAGGTGGTGCAGAGACTGCGGAATAAATAAATTTATCGAGGAGGAGAAGAAAAAAAAAAAAATAAGTGTTAATCTTCCGTTCACACATCATGAATTTCGTGTCTAACATTTTTTTTGGTGTTTGTCTAAACGTACTATCCTCATAGATAGCAGTGAGAAGCCAGTGCTGTCGTTAGCTGGTAAAGATATTGAGTAAGTTAGTATTCTCAAGAACCTGGAAGCTATTATCGATCCGACTCTGCAATGATCTGAGAACAACCGGACTATACGCTGTTATCGCCGATTCCGGGTACATCAATGTACAAGAGCTCTTTTCTTGTCCTTGGAGTTGCTTTCTGGAACTTTGTGCCACCTGCTGTTTCAACTGCTGCTTCCCTGGATGAATTCAAGACGATGCTACAACCACTTACTTGCTATTGAGCAAGCTAAGTCGCGAGTGCATAGTTTCTGGTGTGTGATGTGCTGGTAGGGCTGTCAAGTGTTATATGATACAATACTTTTTGTAAATCGTTTTGTTTCTGTTTTTTTAAATGCCATGAGTTTTATATTATTTTTGTCTTTATTTTAAAAAAAAAGGTTGAGCTAAAGCTTTTGTATTTTGTAATGATAAAGCCTACTCGAGGGTAAGCAGGCTAAAATCTTAAAATATTAAAAATTTTAAATACAGAACATAATTATAAAAAGCGTCTGATTATGGAATCTATGTAAATGGAGAGGCATCAAGATTTAATTAATAAAAGGAAAGATACAGAAACCATAGATAAGATCTACCATGATTTAATTAAATTAAAATAATCTTTAAAAAGTACCGTTGTTACACTTTCTTGGTTAATTAGTTGGAAATTTAAATTTGCGTTTGTATTCATGTAATTTCAAAATTTGTAATTGTAAGTGTCTTTTAAACTTTATGATTATATTTATGTAGTTCAAAATTGACAACCCTGGTTATCTGGGTAGGTGATTTGAATGACTGACTGTATAATTTGTAATATTACCAACTGTACATAAGACCAGTGTTAGCACACGGTTTTGGCTGTCAGTTGACCAATAATAAGATTTATGAACGCATTGTTCATGTGACTTTATAATTTCTTAATATTATAGTGTTTTTTAACTAACGTTAAGATAATTAAAGTTAATGAATTAATTAATTAAGTTACATAGTTGGACTCACATGAGTTTATTTATTTTAATATGGTTCCAAATTTAACGGACAAAACAGGTTATAAGTATTCACCGCTATAACCTGTCCTCATAACATTTTTTTTTGTTTAAAGTTTATTTACTTAAATAAACGATACATATTTTTATTACTTAAGTTAAGTAAACAAATAAGAAAACCTTATAATCTCTTTTTTAGTTATTTTAATCACAGCCCTGATTAAACAAAATCATTAAAAAGGATTAAAAATGATTTGATTTGTAATCATTTTGAATAATTTTTAATCGTTCAAATCATTTCTAATTCTTATGAGCGTTTAACATGTGATTTACATTCAAATCCTTTTATTATATCAGGGAGGCTGTAGTTATTAGCACTTGAATCCAGTCTATCTCTGTTGTGCTATGTGAAGGAAAAAAAATGTTCCTTATAGACTCCAAAACGGCTGGACCGATTTCGATGAAATTTTCAGACAATCTTCAGATTCCAAGTAGGTCCTCTCTCTCTCTTATCTTTTCTTTCTCCATTGGCCCGACTGACCTAGGGTGCTTTTTATATTAATAATATGTATGTTGCAGTCGTTATCTAACAGGACAAAGTATTATTTTGAGAGTAGGGAAATTCCGACGGAAGTACGGTACTGCTATTGGTTTCTGGCAATTGCATGACACCACCTCGTGGTCAAATAATATAAGTAAAATAGTCTTTTTCTTTCTAATTTAGAGGTAAGGGTTAATTTTAAGGGTCTTAGGAAATGAAAATGTAAAAAAAAATACATAAAAGTTATGCAAATTTAAAATATGCGACATTAATACCGTAGATAAGTTTATATAGTTCAGGATCGTGTATAAAGATATGCATAGAGCTACTGTTTCGTAATTAATGTTTTACTTAAGAAGAAATAGGTCATAGATATAATTATAGAGTAATTTAGGTTTCTTCTTTGTTTGCTAGTGAAAACTGCCAATGTTTTTATGTTATTATTTATTATCTCGAGTTGTAAAAGGATGTCTTTCTTTCTGAAACTTTATATGTGTAATTAGACATTATCTTCATTAAGTTTTTATAGAGTGTATAGACTTCCTTTGTGACATTTGATGTGTATTTTCGTTCATTCTCTAAAAAGCTACAAAATTTGCGAACTAGTCACAGATTTGTAAGCTCTCAGATACCATAAAATTCACTATTTATCAACCATTATGATTCAGCATAGAACCATAGCCATCCAACACAATAAATGGTCATTCTTTAGCGCCTACATGTTTTAGAATATCAAAATCCACTGAATATATGTTATGAACCTGATGTGATGTCTTGTTTACGAAAATGCCATTACTCAGCCATAATAAATCATTTCGGATAACATCTGTGTTTCATTTAACGCTCCCTGTACAATTATAAACAGTGCGCATGGTTAAATTTTTTATAAGAATTTTCTAGTTGTTTTCTTCTAATCTTTTGATGCGCACTCACAGAAAATCTCGTCGAGTTTAGTTAAGTCCTTACTTTTGGATCCGAATAAATTCTGAGTTTAAAATTGGTGAAGTTCATCTAGCCAGTATTCGAAAGTTTTGACAGAACTTATGACCCGACTAGGTATACTATTTTAATATTTACAGCAACTAACAATTTAGTTTCATATAGGAAAAAATTAACATCCTTTACGAAACAATTACTTAAGACGATGACAATAAATAACGCATAGTTTATCGCAAACACTAATAGGCGGGTAGATGACCCCTGTGCTGCGCTTGCCGTAGGTGATTATATCCTCAGTGCTACGCTTATACAGTGCCACCAACTTATTTTTTCAGTATACGGCGTCGCTACTGGAGCGATTAGTGTTGCTATTCAATTTTTTTTACCAGAAGCTTAGGGTATTTGAAATAAACAGTGGATACAATGTATACGTTTAACGTTTAAGAAAATAAAGAATAGTAAAGATGGTGCACTAGTTTGTAGTGGGGGCGATGTATCAGTTTTATTTCTTATTTTCAGAGGATATATATACAGTAAAATATGAAACATAAGCTGAATAATAAAATAATTTAAGTGGGGACTTTTACTGTCCATAAACTATAACACTAACCCACACCTTCTAAACTGAAGGTTTTTTGGCGGGATTTGTGATGGACGCATTCGTAGTTTTATTTTGTTGTTTATTCATTGTTTTCTGCTGGGATTTTGTTCAAGAAGTGGTGCATTTTGGAGAAAATCGTCTAGTGCACGTGAGCAATGTGGAGAACAAGAAAATAAAACGAAGGAGGACGTGAGAACCCAACTTGCTCTGGGTGCAGTTTTATAGACGCCCAACAGCAACTGGGTGTTCCACCTCAGAATGTAGCTGCTGCAAATGCTGTCAAGAACTTCAGTGAAGATTTGTAATGCACCGGCACTAGCATTACAAATCCAAAAACAAATGAAGAAAGTGAAAATTATTTACGAATCCGGCTGAAGGACTAGTTTCCATGGCCAAGAAAAATTCACAACAAACCTTCTAAACTGAGACGCGGAATGACATATTTCAAAATGGCGACTTAGTTCCGATTTTGTCTACTGAATACACGAATAGATAAGTTGGTGGCACTGTAGTTGCCTTTGCACAAACCCACTTAAGACTGTAGTTATATTGTGTTGATGATAGTGCCCATCTTTTCAAATAGGTAATCAACATTCATCAAGTTTTTACTTTATTTTTTAATTTTAAGTTACATATTTATAATTCATTATTATTTTTGTAATACTGATACATTTTCTTATTTCTTTTAGATTTTTGTTAACATAGAGTAGGTAATTACCTTAATTTAGCATATGAGGATTGTTGTAACTTTCTTTTTATCAATTAAATAAAATAAAGATAAAAACAGTGACTTAATATTACTGGATAAAAACCAAAATGAATTAACGTTGGTACTAGAACAGCGCATACTAAATTATCATAACTTGAATTGTCGGTCGTTATTTTTATTATTTTATACACTGTTTTCGTTATTTGACAACTCGTTATTGTGTTTGGTACCAGCGTTATTCCACCTTCCACTTTTTTTTTATAAATTTAGCCTATTCAAAATGGCAGCCATTTTTTTTTTCATTTCTGACAACGGATTCGTGATATGATAAGGGACCTCAAGGGACTTCAGATATCGGTTTTGGATGCAATCGGTCTATAATTAAAATAAAAAGTACAAAATTGCGTAAATTTTTCTGATTCTGACAACAGATTACTGATCAGAGATAGGTACGTGAGTATTATTATTCTTATCTGTGTCAAAGACCTCAGGCACAGATGAGAATAATAGTACCTCAGGGACCCTCAGATATCGATTTTATATGCAATCAGTCCAGTAACTAAAAGGTTCAAAATGGTGGCTACTTTTATGAATTCTGACAACGGTTTCGTGATTATAAACCTCTGAGATATCGATTTTGGAAGCAATTGGTTCAGTAACTAAAAAGTCCACAATGGCGGCGACTTTTTAAATTCTGACACCTGATTCGTGATAAGGGACTCCAGAGACTCTCAGATATTGATTTTGGCAGCAATCGGTCTAGTAACTAAAAAGTTCAAAATGGCGGCCACTTTTTCCAATTCTCACAACGGATTCGTGATTAAGGACCTCAGGGGACTTCAGATATCGGTTTTGGTAGCAAACTGCACTCGCATGCAAGCTTTACAGAGGGACGTAAAGCATACCATGAGAGAGGTGCAGACGACACGCTGGGATAACCTTCTTGAGGGAATCCCATCTCGCTTACTGGAAGCTGGCAAGATCCCTGAAGAAGGATTGCGAATCCCCGATGCCCCCTCTCAAGCGCCCCAACCAACCAGACGCCTTTGACGACACCGAGAAGGCCCAATGCCTGGCCGACAGCCTAGAGGCACAATGCTCACCCAGCACACTCCCAGTCGACCCCTCCCACCTGCGCGAGGTGGACGAGCAGGTCGACATGCGAGCTACCATCTCTCCGACCGACTCTCCTCCCAGTAACACCCCATAAGGTGAGATGGCCATAAAAAAGCTTAAACCCCGCAAAGCCCCCGGCTCTGACGGCGTCACCAACAGAGTCCTCAAGTGCTTCTCTCCCAACCTTATATTACACCTGGTTAGCATATTCAATGCAGCTATCGAAAACTGCTCCTTTCCCGACGCGTGGAAAGGCGCAGATGTAATAGGTTTTAGGAAACCTAACAAACACCCCTCAGAACCCTTCAGCTATAGATCCATCAGCCTGCTTAAGGCTCTGGCCAAACTATACGAGCGTATCGAACTAGCCTGACTTAACGACGTAGTACAGATTAAAAACTTACTCCCCAACGAGCATTTTGGCTTCAGAGCCGAACACTCGTGCGTCTAACAGGTGCACCGCCTAACGGAGCATATAATAAGCGGATTCGTCCACAAACAGTACACAGGAGCCCTCTTCTTTGATGTAGCGAAAGTCTTCGATAAAGTCTGGCACAACTGCTCTATATACAAGCCATACCAGCTGGGACTGCCAGAAAGGTTCGTACTCATCCTACGAGACTTTCTCAGGAATCGGAGCTTCCGCTACCGCTTAGAAGAAGTCTTCTCATCCCTTCTCATCTCATCCAAGGTACCTTCGGGTAATAAGGCCAGTCCGGTAATAAGGGATTTGAGATCAATAATCACATGGATGAAACAATAATGTGATTAATGATCTTCAGTAACCAAAGATATTTAAACAAAAGTATAACTACATATGTACATATTTAATTATGGTGAAGTTGGCCTTAATCATAATCATAATCACTTTATTGGTAAACCATCCGGTCCCATGGTAATATCCCGATTCGCAAACAGGATCCCCTGTTCTTGAAACAAAGGTCTTTACAGACCTCAATAAAACCACCATTCTCGAACAAGATCGGGATTCACGGAGTCATTGTTTTTCCAACTGAAAAATATAAGCAACATGTTCGGTCATTCCAACACACAGGACACAATCCTTGCTTCAGGAACTCAACGATTAAAACCGTATTTTAATATAGTTCTTCATTGTATGAAAGAGTAACTTCAGCGAGTGTCTCACAATCAAACATGCCGCCAAGTTTCTTTTATGGTATAAATTTTCAATGATTGCGATTTGTTTCCAAATCCAAAGTTCTCAGGTTCCACCCTTCGAAACAGCACGGTTATTCACCAGGTAACTTATACAACAGCGTAATCCCTAGTCATATCAAATAACTTCGCGCTCGGGGTAAGGCTTCTCAACCCTCGGCAAATATCAGTAACAGACAAGACATCATTGATTTCCAGTACCGATCTTCAGCCAATGTGTCCAACTAGGAAACATATTCGGTGTCCTGTGTATTTCTACACAGTTAGTGCATGTACAGCTCACTGGGTGCCGTGACATAACACCTCTACCTTATTTATTTATCGACGCTATATATGCAATACCGCAAGAACAGGATTTAGCCTTATAGGCTACACACACCACGTCGTGGAACTGCTCAGCTCCTCTTCGGACCCGGATCCACTTTCCAGGTCTAGCCCCGCATTGCGTTTACAAGCCCAGGCCCAACGCAATCGGTTACAGGCTTTCGGAAGAGTCGCCGATGTCGTTCGAGCTATCTAGAACATTGTTTGCATAATGCTCGTACCGTAGCTTAGTTAAATACGGGAGGTCACAGTAAACTGCTTCCCCCTTTAGCATAACAGTCAACACAGAGTTGGAAAACAGTCCTGGATTGCACAAACTCCACAACACAACTGAGATCCAATAAAGTCAAATGCTCGTTCGAGGTCCCTTTTATAGAACGTGATCAACAAAGGATACCTATTGTATTGACACGGATACGCTCTCCATTTCTGCACATCAACATCTAAGAGTTGGGAAACAGTTCTGGTTCGCATACCCTCTACAACACTACTGGGATTCAACTAAGTTACACGTTCGTTCGAGATTATTCTCTAGTAGAACATAATTGACAATGGATGCTCGCCATATCGTTACGATTGCGCTCACCATTTCTGTACATCAATCTCCGGTTAACCAGAGGCCACAATTCAACCATGATCATTCTTTCAAACGATCTAGTTAAACTGCAATGAGACTACAGATCATTCCGTTATGGAATGTTGATCTGCACTAGAGACAAGGGATCATTCTTTCGGGGAATTACGAATTACTTATAACAAGAGGCTTCTAGCCATCGGTAAAGATTAACTCCACCAACAGCTTCATTCCACGACACACACTAGCGTGTGCGCTCAATGGAATGGAAGGTATGACTCCGCAGAGACGTATTGCGTTCGAAATGCCATCAGAGGGTTGGACCGTGAGCAAGTAGATAGGATAAACCCATCTAAATATCTACATGTAATCTTTAGTGATCACTTCCATTGAGAACAGTGTACTTTGTTTACGGTCTTCCGTTTTTAATTGATTTTATTATCAAATATCACTTAGCAACTTTGCACTTTCTTTATTGGTGAGTTTTAGACATTTTAGTAGTTGTAACTTGTGCAGGCGTCCGTCACTTGCTCAAGGCCACGCTTTATATGCCTACCGCTAAGCGTATCGGAGACGATACAACAGACAGTAGGTTGGCGCACGCCCGCCTGAGTGCTCGCACGTCACATTTACCGCTCTATCGAAATTCCGAAACCACGCAATTATTATGCAGTGGATGGGTGTCACAGTCAAAAGAGAAATGAAAATTTTGACATTTTTTTCATTGCCGAGAGACGAACAAAGGTACCTAAGTTAATAGTATTTTAAATCTTTTGTTTTTTTCGAATTCCCTTTTCTCATTCCTTTACAAATTATCATCATTTATTCCTTAAACTTAGAACAATGGTGGGTAGGTACCTACTATGTTATTCGGGATTTCAGGTATTATTTATGTGTTTTTTGTATTTATTTAACAGTTACCTACTTAATGTCAGAACATAGTAGGTACCTAGCGTCGTCGTCGTGATTTAGGTAGGTATGTCATAGAATAGAAGTACTAATGCGCCGGCAAGCTGGGGGGCACTTCTATAGCTGTAAATAAACCGTTTAAAACCAAAATCCAAGGTTTAACTTGTCATGTACCATAACGTCATCAAAATAACTCGATCAAGGTTTCGAATATTTTCGACATTAAAATTTACTAATCGGGAATTCAGGGAAGGGAAAAAATGCATCTATCATTTTATTAAACTTAAACATATTTGATCGACAAATATAAAATAATTTATTTTCTACAACATTTGTTTCATTACCAAAATCTTCATAGGTACAACCCTAGCACATTCGCTCGATGACGCGCTCGCACGTGGGTCGCGCGGCGGGCAAAACAATCTCAACTCTCTGAATGAGTAGTTATGGCACATTTCTTCTCGCTGCAAACAGCTGGTATTATTATTAAGATTTTGTAGGCTAATATAGCGTAGGTATTTAAGCTTTTTTATGGGAGTGATGTATCTGTTACATCGTTGAGAAACAGTAAAAGTGCAGAACAACTAGATGCATTTTAAAAACAAATTAAATGTTTAACACAGATTTGTAAAAAAAAGGTCATTAAGCACTTACAGCATGTTAAGGTTAATTAGTTTATAGGATAGTTATTTAAGGTAAGATTCGATAACTGTGATCAGATAAATAAGAGAATAGTTCGATACTAACTTAACTATGCAACATTAATTTAGAATCTAGTAATTAAATGACTTATTATGAATTCATATTTGAGCATTCAGTCTGTTAAGAATATTTGATCTAAAGGCATTCACATGATTGCCAAATATATCTATATCGTTGAACATGGTATTATAAGTATTCGTGAGATGATATAGTGGCGAGCGTTTTCCAACGTTAGTGCGACATCTAGGAGGAATAAAGGTAGTACAAGAGCGTGAGGTTCTGTTATAAGATCTAGCCGGCACATGATATCGAAGCTTGTTAATTATAGGAATACAGTCATATTTGTCGTGACAAAGGTCATATAATAGAAGTACTTCCAACTGATGACGTCTATTCTTAAGACTTAGTGTTGTGTACTTTGAAAGTAGTTGTTCATAAGGTACGAATTTACGAAAACATCTATATTGCATTGATTTCATAAACTTTTTCTGTATTCCTTCGATATTATTTATATAGACATCATAGTAAGGATTCCATATTGAGACTGCATATTCTAATTGTGAGCGTATCAATGTTTTATACAGGTATATATAAGTAAGCGGATTTTTAAACTCTTTGCATGCTCTCATAACAAATCCAAACATTTTGTATGCCTTATTGCAAATATTTTCAACATGTGTATCCAGAGTTAGTTTACAATCAATATCGATACCAAGATTGCGCGTATTATGAACGTGTGCAAGTATAGTATTGCACAATGAATAAGAATAATTGGAAACTTTCCTTTTCTTAGTTACAGTAATTGTTTTACACTTAAACTCAATTTATTCCTATAACAGTATTCCATAAATCTATCTAGATCTTCCTGAAATCTGATATGGTTACTATAAGTTTCAATAGTCGTATACATTTTTAAATCGTCAGCATACAATAAATAAAAAGTAGCAATGGCGAAAACATTCGTGTATATCATTTATAAATAGTATAAATAAGAGTGGCCCTAGAATGGAGCCTTGTGGCACACTAGAACTAATTGGAACAGGGCTTGATTCGAAACCATTAATAACAACTTTCTGTGTACGATTGGATATATAGGATTTAAACCAACGCCACAAGTTGCCTCGAATACCATTATATGCAATCTTTTCAAGCAGTATGCGATGATCCACTCTATCAAAAGCTTTTCGAAAGCCAGTGTAAATACGAGGTAAATACAATCTGTTTGTTTATTACCATTTAAGTTTTCAAATAAGTCTGTGAGGTATAAAAATAAGTTAGTAACAGTTGAACGATGCCGAACAAACCCATACTGTTGAGGTAGGATATTATTGTGAAGAGAAGGGTAGGGTAGTCATCTTACAGGAAAGAGACAAAATAGAAGTCTTTCCTGTCCCACGTTGCTCGCGGCTGCATGCATGAGTAAATATTTTGGTTATATTAAGAAATTGTTTGGCAAAAACAAAAAACGGCGAAGTATGAGTCGGACGGTTCCGTACCACACTTCTCACGAGTACAACCTAATTTCAACCAAAATACATCAACGAGAGCGACATAAAAGGGTTTTTTATTCTGTTCGGAATCCTTAGACGACTTTTGCTTGGCGAGATTTTAATATTTGTTGTTTTACTTACTATAATCACACCAAGTTTGACGCTTGTATAGTTTTTTTTAAATCAAAATGAAAAACCATCATTAACACGTTTCAAGTATTTCGAATGATGAACTGATGAAATGATGAACCCCCTTATTTTTTTTTATTATTTGACGGGAAATCCGCCCTAATAAAACATTTTCTGATATAACGGTTCAAAAGATACAGACAGCTCTTAAAAGGTGGGACGGACGGACGTACCGGACGGCGGCGGCGCCGGCTTAAGGGTCCCGTTACAGAATTCAAGAAAAAGCAAAAGATGATGATTTGAGACGTTTTATTGTCATCCACAAGTGCATCCGCTATTCTCCACTACTACTACGTTATATTAATAAATATTACACATCTGTACACAGATCGCACATAGGTTGTTACATAAATAAGCACAGTGTAAGGATCCATACAGTGAACAACGCCGACATCACTAGTAACTGGGCAGCCACTGCAGCTGCACCAGTACCATCAGACTGTGTGTCCCGACTTTCTGAACAACGGAGACTAGGGAACCTGGGGCTCCGCCTCCACCGTCTCAGCCCTCGGCCCGCGCACAATTGCTCTAACTAGACGCTCCGTTGGACGACTGTATGGAGTCTATAGACTGTGGTGGTACTTTTTTTAAATTAAAATTTGAGTACGTTTGGCTGCAACCAGTTTAAAATATACATTACCATAAGTTAACTTATGTTTGCGTGATGTAGCTACAACAAAATATGAAAATGCTGTGCTACCTACTTGTTCCTAGGTATACCTTATAATGATTTTAAAAGGTCTTCAATAACCTTAGGTACCTATTTAAGATTTGCAGACAATATACAGAGTGTTAGGTAAAATATAACACATTTTTATGAGGTTCTTCAACAAATGTAACTGAACAATTTATGTTTTACAACATTGCTGAAATTGCAAAAAAAAAGTATACAGAGCGATCATTTTATTGTATTGGAAGAAAAATCTGGAAATAATAAAAAAAATATAAATAAATCACGATATCTGACTTTTTGTAACTTTATTGTGCTCTAACCTAACTCCATCCACACATACAGGATATATTGCATTGTTAGAAAAAATCAAGGTTTTTTCTAATGAAAATAATGTTTTTTGAATATATTTTTGACATACTTTTCCTTCCTGATTCTTCCTCGGATACAAAGAAATGTTATATAGGTAATTTTCTTCTTTTAGACGTAGGTACAACCTCACATTTGACAAAGAAATTCAAATTGTTTCATAAAAAGACGTAATGGTCTTAGACAATTTCCCTATATCTTTCATGGTTTAGGAATTCCCCATACCATCCCAGTTAATAAGAACTCTCTGTATATGGGCAAGTATCATACTATCATTTCCAAACGTTATTGGCATCGTCCCTATAGATATGTAAGGTGTTTGACATAAATACAGTGTCCCATACAATTGAAAAGAATAAATGATTATCAATTATAGCTTGTATCACACACAGGCATATGTTTATGTAGTAATACTTTAACAAAAACAAGAAACAAAAAACAAAGTGATAACAAACAAAATATCAAAATACTATTTACAGTATCTACTAATAAGCTCTTTTATACATTATGGAATGTACATAATGGTTCGATTTTTGCAGGGAATTGACAGATTTCACTAATTTCTAATAATATCCTAATAATTTGAATTTACTATTAAATACTTAATTACGTCTTGATCTATATACAGAGTCAGTAAAAATAACGCATGCCTATTTCATGTAAAGAGACCAGCACATTAAGCTAGACACTTTGTACTGTTCGTTCCTATGCCGTACGCGTATGGATCAGAATCGCACTACGAGTATCTAGATTGATGTGCTGGCCTCTGTACAAGGAAGAAGCGGCTTACACGTGACATTTAGCGAACTTTACCTCGAACAACGACTAGTTTCTCCTGTTGAATTCATTGTAAATGAATCAAAATCGACATAAATTATGCATTCGATTGTTGAAACACAACATTTGGCAAAAAAAAAACTTTAAAATATCTCACCTGTCACGCACCGTCCTATGTGAAACAAAAAATATAATTGGTACAATAAAAAAATACTATACTTAACAACCATAGAGGTTTGGCTAAGAAAATTCCAAAGACCTTGTCTACCTGATGTCGATAACCGACGTAGGGTTTAAAAAACATTAGCCAAGTGCTTGTCGGATCACGATGCAATGAAGGGTTTGGTAGTCGTTTTAAAAAAATGTGTTTTGGATCCTGGTTTGACTACGGAACCCTAAAACGGCGCCATTGACAGTTTTCTGTAGGAAGCCTTTTTCCAAAAATACAGGGTCATCTTCATATTGTTTAAAAAATACATTTTTATCACACCTATTCAAAAAACGAGGATTGGTTCCTCAATAAGTGCGAACAAAATTCTACTTAGTTCCCTGTAGGGAGTATTGTTTCTCTCTTCTGATTGGTCCGCGTTCGTAAAGGTTGAATGTAAAAAAAAATATATCACAAACTATTATAAAATTCTCTATGTTGATAAACTCTCTTTTGTGATGGGTTAGCAAGGAGTTTGTATTAAAATATTAACTCTTTGTAGTTAGAATGTGAAGTTAACTAAAGAGATCGAACGCATAATGTATGAAGAAGTTACTAGTCGGTTAGGTTTTGGAGGCAATGCGAGCTAAAAAAAAGAACGGTCGTGAGAACGACGGAACGGAAAAATTGTATGTGTTACTAGGAGCCAAAATATTTTATTCTTGGGCGACGTATATAGAATTCTTCGCTAAGTTTTGGATTCTACTCTAGATTCCCGAGCGCAGCTCAAAATTCCAAACTAACGCCCTCGGAACAAAAATTCACTTTGTCCCCTTGTTGAACAAATAACTATTATTTTTGAAAAGACTACGAAGCCCACGTTGCGCGTGGTCCGATACGCACTAGGCAACTTTTTTATAATGTTATTTTACCCTCGGTGTAAAGTTTGTGCCAATCAAGGAAATGTAAACAAACCAGAGCTCGTGGTCCGATATGCACTAGGCAACTTTTTTATAATGTTATTTGACCCTCGGTGTAAAGTTTGTGCCAATCAAGGAAATGCAAAATGTAAACAAACCAGAGCTCGTGGTCCGATATGCACTAGGCCACTTTTTTATAATGTTATTTGACCCTCGGTGTAAAGTTTGTGCCAATCAAGGAAATGCAAAATGTAAACAAACCAGAGCTCGTGGTCCGATACGCACTAGGCCACTTTTTTATAATGTTATTTGACCATCGGTGTAAAGTTTGTGCCAATCAAGGAAATGCAAAATGTAAACAAACCAGAGCTCGTGGTCTGATACGCACTAGGCCACTTTTTTATAATGTTATTTGACCATCGGTGTAAAGTTTGTGCCAATCAAGGAAATGCAAAATGTAAACAAACCAGAGCTCGTGGTCCGATATGCACTAGGCCACTTTTTTATAATGTTATTTGACCCTCGGTGTAAAGTTTGTGCCAATCAAGGAAATGCAAAATGTAAACAAACCAGAGCTCGTGGTCCGATACGCACTAGGCCACTTTTTTATAATGTTATTTGACCATCGGTGTAAAGTTTGTGCCAATCAAGGAAATGCAAAATGTAAACAAACCAGAGCTCGTGGTCTGATACGCACTAGGCCACTTTTTTATAATGTTATTTGACCATCGGTGTAAAGTTTGTGCCAATCAAGGAAATGCAAAATGTAAACAAACCAGAGCTCGTGGTCTGATACGCACTAGGCCACTTTTTTATAATGTTATTTGACCATCGGTGTAAAGTTTGTGCCAATCAAGGAAATGCAAAATGTAAACAAACTAAATTACGGCTTGTCTAAGTTTACCACTGTTTATATCAATACTAAATTCACGAATTCGTTAGCCTTATCGGCACTATTTAATACATAATATTTCACTTGAAATTCAGTGTTAAAACGATAAACATTTAAAAATGTTTTGTTAACATTTGTTTTAAAAATTAAGTATTTATCAAACTAATATTAACTGATCTCATTCACATTTCAGGCCGAGATTCTGTAGAATAAAGTTCTTAAGAGGATTGTGAAGCTGCGACTTTTCATACAAACTGCGTTAATGATTTTGACCTCTTAAATGTTAACCGATTTGGACCAATATTTGATAGGTTGTCAGTCGGAACAAAAGCTAGGCTTATAAGTTTCGTTTTTTAAATTACTGATTATATATAAAGACAAAATGGCCCAAATTAGTTTTGTATGAAAACACGTGAACGACAATAAAATTAAACTTATTAACTTTATCGAAAAACAAAAACGAATAAGCCTAGCTTTTGTTCTGACTGACAACCTATCAAAAAATGGTCCAAATCGGTTAACAATTAAGAGGTGAAAATCGTTAACGCCCTTTGTATGAAAAGTCGCAGCTTCGAAATCCTCTTAATTGTACGAAAATTCGCAGCTTATAAATCCTCTTAATTAAAAATACTGGCAAGAAAACATTGATGCAACATACCTACTCATCATTTTTTCACTTCATAAAGTGACATATATTTTCTTATAATTTATAAATATAAAATATGCTACTATAATTGTGATTATTTGTCGAGTGTTATAAGATAGTGTCTTATCATAAATCACGATTTTATATCTAAAGGCAAGTAACGAATAAAATACGTTAGATAAAAATCAAACCAACTAACCATGTAAACCGTATTAATTAGTAATTAGAAAATTCAGACTTAAGAATTACTTTGTTTAAACTACTTTTTACCTCACTGCCCTAAAGGAGGTTAATGTTTTTCGGGTGTATGTATGTATGTTTCTTTGGCTTAGCTTGTAGACTAAACGGTTTGATGGATTTTGGAGTACGAGGTCTGGTTAGCTTCATCTTGACCCCCAGAGTGACAAAGGTAAATTACATTTTAAGGCAGTCGGGTTTTCGTTGTTTTTAACTAAATTTGTTACTTATATTATTACGCTTTTTATATTTGAAACTAATATAGTCGCATGTATATGACACAATCATTCAAAAATGCCTTGTTATTTAACTGTGGCTTTAACTCGTATAGTAAACAACTTTCTTCGAAGTCAATGCAAATAATATTTTGAACTAAACTTTTCGCGAATGTACCTGAAAATTCACCCTTTTTAAAAAAATCGTTCAGTTTCCTATTCAAAAATGTTCAGCCTTTTCGCGACATTAAAATGTTAAAACATTAAACAACAAATTTAACAAAAAAAATTAAAATCCGACTGCAAATTAAGCAATTTAACGTCACTCAGGAGATCAAGGCGAAACTAACGACATCTCGTACTCCAAAATCCATCAAGCCGTTTAGGCTATAGGCACAGTCAAAGAAACAGACATGCATACATATACCCGAAAAACATTACCCACTTTATTGGGCAGTCGAGTAAAAAAAAACAATATTATATCATTACATAGTATGTTTTTAGAATAAATAAATAAATACTTACATCGTCTACTGGCTAACTTATGTACATTGATATGACTGCTTGATAAATTATATTAAGTTGCTTAGTTTATAAATCTAAACAACAAAAAATTTTCCTTTAATATTAAAACCGCAATTTAAAGATACTACGAGGATATAAAAAATGAACATTTCAGAAACTATTTAAAAAAAACATAAAATAGACCTGATTCAAAAAAAAGATTGCTCATAATTTTAATTAACCCCATTACCTATAGCAATGCTCCCTATACCATCGTAAACTAGAGAACTTCATCTATAGATGCGATTTTTTAAATTTCTGTTCTCCGTGGGTACAGTTTTCATACTATGGTGACCAATGATCTTTTTTCAAAATGAGTAGAACCACTGCACTGGTTAAAAGGATGACAGCTAATAAGTTCGGACTGGTGACTTTTTATTCCCCGAAAAGCAGTGAAAGGTAGGTCGGCCAACAACTTTCTCCAAGGTACCTGACCGTCGTCTACTCTTTCTCTTATCGTGTAGCACAATTAACCGTGCTATCCAAGGGGTAGACCACGGCGGTTGCCTGGTGTTGCACTTAGCATCATCCACGGTCACGTGTTGGGTATTTAGATTTACACCTACGAACGTGTGCTACGCGACCTTCATACACATCTGGAATCAGATGTACAGGTTTTCTCACGAAGTTTCCCTTCACCTTTAAAGCAATCGGTACTATATGTACATAAGTTTCGAAAAACTCATTGGTACATTGGTCGTCCGGGTTTAAACCCGGGACCTCTGGTTAAGAGGACCTAGTCGATACCGATTGAGTCACCGACGACCTGACCGTTAACAACCCATAACCGTCCCCACTGCTGGGGCACAAATCTCTTACAGAACTCTGGAAGATTAGGCCATACTCCACACACGGTGGCCAAGCTCGGGGTGATGGAGGTTTGTCAGATGTTTTTTCAAGCCGCCTATAAGGCTGATACGGCTTAACGACTGCCATCTCGTGATAGCAACCGGCACCAACGGCTTAACGTGCCTTGCGATGCACGGAAACGGTCGAGAAAAGTACCACTATCAATCAAACCCATCCTGGTAATGACCAATGCTTCAGGTCAGTTAACCCGCGTGATCGACCCTACCACGCAAGTCACACCAAGTTACCGCCACTTCAATTGTACCGCTTCAACCTAACAATTGGAGCATAATAAATACTTTCCATACAAAAATTTGCAAATACACTGCTCAACATTGACAAGGGTTATTTAAATAATTTTCATGTAAAACATGTTTTTGTAGCTACTAAAATAACTTAGGACATGTGCAGTACATGGTATGAAAACTTTCAAGATAGGCAAGTGCTATATTTACGAGTACCTTCTCAGTTCTTATAAACATAAAAATATACTACTAATACTAATAATTTAATACAATTAGTGCCATCCTTCTATGACAATATAAAAACACAAGTTTCATTTTTCGCGCGTTTCTACAAAATCCCTTAAAACTAAATTACTTTATAAGAACTGAGAGGGTTAATATAGCACTTGCTCACCTCAAAAGTTTCTAATATCCTAAGTATTTTTTATAGTTTTAAAAAAAAACATGTTTTGTTTGAAAAGTAAAAGTTTCCCTAGGCAAAGTTTAAGTGTGTATACTCATATCAGAAGTTTTTTTGCTTTTATTGTATGAGTAGAATCTACCTACCAGTGGCTGCTTTTCAACGAATAATAATTGGCCACGCTAATGTTAAAGAAACTTACTACAATCGCAACAACCAAGAACAATGTTGCTTCATTGTTTTTGTTAATTTTCTAAAAAAGATTTTGATTAAATTTAAATGAAACGACGAAAAAAAGAATGGTCCAAATCGTTTCACAGTATGCGCAGAAATCACGTAACATAGATACAAAAAACATACAGTCGAATTCTAAAACTCTTCCTTTTTGTAGTCGCTGAAAATTCACCCTGGATTAGGCGTCAAGGTAATGCGTAAGGTTCATTATAATTAAATGCTTACACAACATAAAGGTAATGAGCTATGGCGGTTACTTTGGTTCTCCTACGGATTTCCTCTTTTCTGACTCGATCACGCAGAGAAACTCCGAGCATAGCACGCTCCATTGCCCTTGGAGTGACCTTTACCCTTCTTGTGAGGTCCATAGTAAGCGACCATGTCTCAGTTCCGTATGACATCACTATAGCAACACACACTGGTCGAAGACCTTGGTCTTAAGACACTGCGGTATCTGGGATGTAAAGATATATTGCGAAGCTTCCCAAACACTGCCCAGCCGAGTTGGATTCGACGATTGATCTCTTTCTCGAAGTTGAACCTACCTAACTGGACTGTTTGTCCCAGGTATACATATTCGTTAACAACTTCGAGTGTAGAGCCTCCAACCTTCAGAGGAGTAGCTATGACACGGACGTTTGACATATTCATTCTTAGACCTACTTAAATTGTTCAGAGGCTCTACTGAGGTCATCGAGCATTGTGCCTAAGTCGTCCATAGTCTAACTAAGCCATGATCACGATATCGTCATGATAATGTCAGATTGCATGTCATAACATGTAACAAAAATTCAATAAAGAGTTTACAAACAAAAAAAAAACATAAATCAGATTTACTTATTGAAAAAAAAACACCTAAACTGTAAAAAAATCTCTCTATCAACCATTTAAACAGCTCCTTATACATTTTTTGCCTTTTTGCATTTTATAGGTCCCTTAACAAAAGTTGATCATTTTAATGAAAGAATCACCAGCAAAGAGGTTTGCAGTTATGGTGCCCTGTAGTAGCCCAAAGTGCCTAATATCAATTCAATTTTGTTTCTCATATGCATATTTTATTATCTAATTGTAGGATAGGAAATACAGTTTAATTGATGTCATTTAAAAAAAAATCTTTTGGAATATTTTCATATTTTATGAAAACTGCAAGAAAAAAGTATTAATGTCAATTTCAGTTTTTATTTTCACTTCAGATTTAGTATTAATTTCTGTGTTTCTGTACGCGCTAAGATAACAGAGAACCATCATCATCATGATATCAGCCGAAGGACGTCTACTGCTGAAAAAACGCCTCCCCGAAGGACTTCCACAACTTCCTGCGCTGCGTTTCCCGCGAAAGGTCTACCTACTCTACGTCTTCCGGTACGCAGTCGCCACTCGAGAACTTTACTGACTCAACGGTAAAGAAATACAACAGTAGTTTAAAGTGAGATAAAATATCAACACAGCATTTGATAGGTAAGTTCTACAAATAATGTCCTAAAAATACTTTATTATTATCCAATATTTCCTAATGATAAATCTAGTCTTTTGGCAATTTTTGGAGCCCGCCATG
The DNA here is from genome assembly GCA_947284805.1 of Coleophora flavipennella. NCBI lineage: Eukaryota > Metazoa > Arthropoda > Insecta > Lepidoptera > Coleophoridae > Coleophora > Coleophora flavipennella. Next base: position 10,846,762 of record OX369305.1, read on the forward strand.
AATGGGGCAACCGTCAAAGATTAAAAAAACCTGATATGACTAACAGGTATAGGATACAGGAGCATACTAACGAGCTCTGTTTTAAAAAAAAGGGTAACCTGCCGAGAAACATAGCACAAAACACTAAAATATTTGGGTGGTATTAAAATAACTATAAATAGTTATTCTATATTCTGAGGATTACACAAAAGTTATTTTTCAATTTATGAAGAGTCCAATGATTTGTGTGATTTTAAGAAAAACACTGGCTTCTTCCCCCTGTTTCGGTTGAGTTGAACAGAAATTTAAAGTATTCTATATCTGTCTCTATACAGAATGGACGAATGAACGGAAAAAACAAAGTCACTTTCACATACTTATTTATAATAATATGCCTATAGCCTGAACGGAACAAACAAATTTACGTCCACATTTTTATAGTACCTAATTGTCATCAGAATGCCTGTACACACACATGTAAACATGTTTTATGCGTGATGCTTTGTGCATTCAGGCATATTATTGATTATAATTTAAACGCTTATTGATTTAAATAGATACATACGAGTATTCAGGACCCTTAATTTACTATAAGTTAAAGATTTTGTTCATAAGATAGTTTAAGTCTCTATGAGAAGATTTGTTTTATTAATTATTTATCGATTGTGTGAAATTGGGTAAATAGAAAAGGATACAAGAGCGTTTTTTTAAAAATTTTATGTTCTCTAAGTGTTCAAAAGATGACCGCCGTGCACTCAGTTTACAGACTCAGCCAAAGAAAAGGACATACATACATAGACTTGAAAAATATTACCCTCCTTTTTGAACAGTAGGGTAAAAAATGAGTCGCTAAGACATTCCCTCTCGTATATCTACCAGATACGCTAAAACTACCACGTTTAACTAAGAGACTAAGACAGTACATATGTTACTGTTTATTGTGGTTTAATTTTTAAATGATTGTAAACAAACCGTGGCGACATCTACCGACGCTTTAAGAGAACTGCTGGAAAAAACGCTCTTGCAATGAGCAGCTATACTATTTTTTTAATTTGAATGTTGCCATATCTTGGTGGCAGCCATAAATAAAGTTAGGCTATACTATAGTCTAAAACCATATTAAATAGCAACTACTGCGAAAGATATAGTCAAGTCTTGTGCGAAATAAATAGTTCTTATACAACCTATTTAAGTACGTAGAAAAGAGTTTCAGGCTCTTTTAATAATGGGGAATTTCTTCTAAACAAACAAATACCTAAATGTTTGTATTGTAAGTAGCTCGAATGTACTTTTACTAATGCATTTATGTCTGCACGCTGAATTAACATTTCGACACCCTAGAAAACTTGTTTCTGTGGCTCAGTAAAGTGCTACATAAAGGGAAATACTTAAAAGTATTTTTATTTCTCCTTCTTTTCTCTTTTCCACGCAGAGACAGGTCATTCGTAAAAAAGTGCCACGCAGAGTTTGAAAGGCTGCAAACGTTTCCGGTTACAATCCAACGTGTCTCTCTATAAATTCAATTTAACTGGTCACTATGAAAGCAGTCGGACAAAATAACAGTTCAATGATCTGACATACTCACAGAAAACCGTGTAAGAATGTAATGTGTAGTTACAGCAGTCTTCACGTGTACGTTAACTATTCCTTGTTCGATCAGTTAAACAATTTCGTCTGACGTTCATTGAAACGTCTTATATAAAACTTTATGCCATCACTTTAAGTGACCATCAATGTAGCTCCTCTCAAATCTAGAGCAATTTGATTGCTCTGAGAAGAAAATCAACGTCCTCACGATATCTTCATCATAATGTACTTCGCCTTTCAAAGAATTCAATTATGTGCCGCTTTATTCCCTTGCATATAACCCTCCCATCTTTTCGCCGTGTTCATAAGTATAGGATCACCATCTAACCCCGCTAGCAAATACAGCTGATTCACATGAGTCGCGTGGTAGTCCCACCTCGCTATATTAGGACTCACGCCTAGAGTAAAATGCCTTAAGTCATAAAAACTGCCGCTACCTGTATCAAACAACGGGAGCAAAGTCTTTAGCGATGTCATACCATCGTCGAACATCTTCTTGGCTAGGGAAATAGAGTTGTCTCCCTCTATCATGTGTAGATCGTACAGCCCTAGAAGAGTGTAGATGAAGCCGTTGAGGACGAATAGGGGTGGTGTGGTTGGGTATTCTTCGTACCTGTTGATAAAATGATAAATAATGTATTTGTAGTAAGAATGATGTTTAGGTGGTGTTAAAACATAGAACATTTTATTAGCTCAGCTGGCTAATAGGTCTACTTCTAAGGCTCTCAACATCATCATCATTATCATATCTGCCGAAAGACGTCCACTGCTGGACAAAGGCTTCCCCCAAGGATTTTCACGACGACCGGTCCTGCGCTGGCGGCTTCCCGCGACCTTCACCAAGTCGTCGGTCCACCGTGTGGGAGGCCTGCCTACGCTACGTCTTCAGGTGCGCGATCGCCACTCGAAAACTTTACGTTCCCAACTGCCATCTGTTCATCTTCCAACTGCCACTTCAGTTTAGCAATTCTGTGAGCTATGTCGGTTACTTTGGTTCTCCGACGGATGATCTCACTTCTGATTCGATCGCGTAGGTAAATTCCGAGCAAAACTCGGCCCATCGCAAGGCTCTAAACATAAATCGACGAATTCACGTGACGTGGGTGGGCGAACGCATCACGGAAACTTGCGATGTGATTCGCGTCACAGATTCCTGTGATTTGACGTCAAACTTGGTGAGCATATTTTTAATTCGTCCTTGGGACAGCGCGAGCATATTAATATCACCACTCCACCACCACCCCACCTCACTCCCTCAACCCGAGACACCCAGCACCCCTCCTCCTTGAGCACCTGTTCCGCGGTTTCTATATAAAGATGAGAGTTAAAGTATCACTGGTGACTTACCATACGTATTTGTCCATCCACATAGCTTTGACCCCTCCAGAATGACTCGGTACGTCCAGTAGATACAGCGCCCGTTTCGCCGCGTCCAAATACGTAGAATCCCCACTTCGATGATAAGCGCGCGCCAAAACCGATATGGCGTGACCTTGGCTCATTGCTGAATGCCTGCGAACAAAGGTATCAAAAAAAGTTCAGATAGAATGCTGCGAACTGTCAAGTTAAAGTCACTTTTTGAAACATGTGTGCGGTATCGGAGTGTTATGTGTGTGTGCGTCTTCGACGAGCAGGTACTATCGAGTGTTTAGGAGTGTTTTCGATGCTTTATCTGTGCGTGTACAGTGTATGTACAGGTTTGGAGTGGTTTTGATTGGATTCACATTGAATTTACGTGAGGTTTTATCAGATTTTTTGTATCTGTGTCAAAATAAAAGCTGAATTATTTGCCTTTTACAATTAAGAATGAGTTTCATAAGAAGAGAAAACATATAAAACTAGCTTTTGCCCACGACTTCGCAAGCGTGGATATCGCTTTTATGAGTCTGTCTGTGAGGGTGAGTGGTGCGCGAGCCGCAAGCGTTATCCAGAACCCTCAGGAACTAAATCAGGCCATTCTGATTAGCAGTCTATGTCCTTCCCCACCCCCTCCACCAATTCTATACAAAAAATCACTTCAATCCGTCGCTGCCGACGTCCGCGAGCGTGGAAATGAGTTTTCCCCAAATCCCTCGGGAACTATGTCGGGATATGCTTATTAGTAAACTATGCAATTCCCTACCCTCTCAACCATGCAACCATCTCTTTGTAAAAAAAATCAAAACAATCCATTGTTCCGTAGCGATGTTAAAAAAAATAACCAAAAAAAGAGTTTTCTTTCAGTTCCCTCAGGAAATGTCCTTCCCCGTGACGCAGGCTACCAGCATACCAAATTTTATCAAGATTGGTCAAGGTGTTGAAGCGTGAAAAAGTAACCAACAATCCCATTTTGATATTTATAAAATTAGTAAGGATACACCCGCGAGCATTAAAACACGGCATCCCCTTTTTCTTTGCCTTACTCTAAATTGTAATGATTGAATTTGCGTTTTGTTGATCATTTATTAGCTTGTGAATAGTGATTTAATCAATTTCTCGTTTCAAATCCAAAGTTAGGCCATCCAAACTACCCTGCCGGTTTTAACGCTCGCGGGTGTATTTATAGAAACAAGAAATGAAGCAATAAAAATGCAATGCAGAGTGTGACTGTTTCTATTTTTTAAAAACAAGTTACGCACAAGTCTAACTTTAAATATTAATTAGTTAATAATTTGACTTTTAGAATATAACTATTGAAATTTTTTTTTATTTTTTTTTATTAACAATTGGTACACCCTTGACAACATCTCATCTGGTGGTAAGTGACGATGTTGCCGAAGATGGAAACAAGATTCCCCAACGCAATGGGGAACTGGCTATCTTATCTTCATGCCGGAACACACCAATGTTATCAACATTGATATTTGGCGGCAAGACGTACATAAGATGGTGGTAGCTAGCCAGGCGGGCTTAGAAAATGCCCTACCACCAACCAAACCGAGTCTTACAATTGACCCCGCCGGGAATCGAACCCGCGACCTCCTGTGTAAAGCCAGTGAACTTTGCCTCTGAGCTACGGAGGTGGTTGAATTATATTATATTATTTTTCATTAAAATTTACAGCTCCTGTAAAAACTATTCGTGACGAAGACGCCTTAGGTACATAGGCATAGACTCGTGGTGTGAGAGGAAAGAGAGGTACTTAATCATGTGCTAGGCAACATTACTGTTATGTATCTGACACCTTCACATCACCACCTACCATCAGGCAATATGTCAGTTCAGAGCTAGAACCACAAAGTAGACGTATGGTACACACCGGCCCACTGTATATGGTGACGCTCTCTACCTCTTAGTGGTTGCAACAGTAACTCACCAGCCAGGTTTGAGCTCGGCTAGGCCGGCGGCGACGCGCCGCCGCGCGGGCACCGGCCAGCCGCCCGAGCGAGGCCGCTGCGCGCGCACCAGCCACCGCGCCGCCGCGAAGAAATGCGCCGTGTGCTCAGACGTCGAGAGCGTTAAGTTGTCGATGGAGCCAGCACCACTCAGGATAAAGCTCGATAACTGCAAAAATAACGGGATTTTTAGTTAGAATATATCGCTAACCTTCATAAAGATCCACTCGGTGGCGTCATGGTTAGCGCTAGGCCGAGGCTCGTGGGTTTGATTCCCACCCAGGTCAAATATCGTGTGACGAACAAGTTTGTTTGCTCTGTACCTGGATGTTTCACATCCATTCGTGTGACGAACAGGTTTGTTTGCTCTGTAGGGTCAGGAATATGTATGGTAGCTGCTAGAAATAACAGATTATGTTTGACAAGATAACAGAAAACGTTGGAAGTAAACTATCTATATTTGTCCGCTAAATTTAGGATCTATTTCTTATCTGGCATCAATCTTCAAAATATTAAGGTTTCCAAACCGGCTTCAGTTAGGACCAGCTTACAGAGAATGTTGGAGAAACTAGTCTGCATAAAATTAAACAAAAGCTGTTCCATATGATAACACTATTAATATTAGTTATTCATGTTTATGTTCGTTATATCTTGTAAGGTTTCTTACCTTGTACTTATTTCTAGGAGACTTCTGTTTGGGCTTGTCTTGAAGTCCCCAGCCCTTCTGCGCGTCGACGATGAGGTCCCTCGTGATACGCCGCCATTTGGGATCCGTTCCGATGCCGTAGTATATGTGGTCATCCTGCAACAATATCCTTACTTATATATATAAATCCGAAAGTGTGTGTCTACTGAGGGGCCCGAGCCTATCCTGAATTAGGGCGATCGGGCTTTAGTTGACCATGCGGGTCCAGTTGCGGGTTGGTCACTACACACACAAACTTCGAGTTTCTTCGCAGGCGTGTGCAGGTTTCCTTAAGATGGTTTCCTTCGCCGTCTTCTTCTTCTTCTTTTCGAATCGATTGTTTGAATATGGTCACTTAGTTACTTTATATTTAATGGCCCAATAGGTAGCCGCGCGTATGCCACTATCCTTGCCCCCCCCCCCCCCAGAGGTCTTCCATTGTGCAGGTGTCCGGGCATTCGAGGCAAGCCAATAAATGCGTCATAGTTTGTGAGCTAACTCCACATGCGCACTCTTTTCCGTCACAGAAACCCAAGCGACACATATTCTCCCTACATCGGCCAACCTGAGTCCGCAGTCTATTCAGAGATTTTCAAATAGACCACGGCAAGTCGCTGCCCGGGGGGAGGGCCTGTCGTTGTGAGTCCTTCACCGTAAAAGCATCAGATAAACGTACATATGAAATAGAAATTCGAAAACACATTGGTACGTAGCAGGATTCGAACTACGACCTCTCGGACAGGAGGTAGTGGCCCTAGCTATTACGCCACCTACGCAAAAAAAACCTTACCTGAGCGTAAATCATCTGAGTGCCAGTAGTGTAGTGCAGGTAGACGGTCTCGCGACGCTCCTTATGCCGCAGCACGGCGGTGAGGGTCGCGTTGGCGTTAAGAAGCAGGTCAGCGCTCAGTACCAGGTCCTGGGTGACGTTCAGCTTGCACCAGACTTGGCTGTGCACATGCGCTGCTGTTGAGAACCTGTAGACAAAAATAAAAAGTAAATAAAATGTGTTAAAATGAGCTTCTTTTGAGCTCGGCGTTTCTTTGTACTTCTCAAAACGTTTATACACAAGTTCCGCGTCTTAGGAACTTTTCATTATATATTATTAAGAGTAAAAAGTTTACCCATTTACCTACATAGAATAAAATTATTGATTTGATTATCAGATTGGTTATTATTTTTATTTTATTTTTTCAAATTTTATTTGCGATTTCAGCAAACTTGTTGAACAAACGTTCTTCAGTTTGATGAGTATATGCTCCAGTTAACGGGTCCCACACCAATTTTGTTACCTCCTGTATAAGTACACTTTTTTCTTGTTGATACAGGATAAAAAACCTGTGGTCTGTAACGAATGTTAATCACACATGCTTATACTTTTTAGCTAGATTGAAATTGCACTGCAAATCCGCAACTGCAATTGAAATTGAACTGCAATTGTTGAAATTGCACTGCAAATCCGCACACCCCCGCTGCGTGCGCGTCACTAGATTCTAGGAAGGTACAGTGAGGGGCAAGTTTGTGTGTGTACGATACATAAAGATACTATTGTTAAAAGTGCGCGCCTACGCTCCCAGACGTACGTCAGTGGTTGAGGGCTAAACAAATTGGTCAAATAATATTTATACGTGATAATAGGTAGGTAACCTTTGGCCGAGGCAAGGGGATGATGTCTTTTACCTACAGAATGTATACTCAAAGACGTTTTTGGAGTCCATTTCCTACCTTACTACTAGACCTTTCCACCAGTAGTTAATGCAATATGTATTACAAAATCATTGAGATTTACTTCTAGGGCTGGTTTATGAAATATTTTCATGTTTAATGATGCTTTTAATCATTTATATTATTTTTAGACCGGTACCTTTACAGGTCGGTATTTAGGTGTTAGTAAATAGAAAAGAAAGAAGCAAACGGCAACTTTGAGGTTACTTGTAAGTTCAAATCAAATTAATTAAGTAACAAACACACACACACATACTTTTATTTGGGAAATTATAAACTGGGCAACTCAAAATACTGAGTGAGCCACTACGTATTAAGTAAGACATGCTTGGACTAGAGTTGAGCGAGCGATAATAGGTTCGTTAGATAGTGTGAAGATACTGTCGAGGGTGGCGGAGGTAGCTGTCATTAAAATTTGTTATTACTCACGCACGGTCAGTCGCTTACTTAGTATTCTAGTTGTTTACTAAGTATTTTTGACATAAGTCACGCGTTTAAATACTACATCATTACCCCTTTTATTTTGTACATGACAATTCATCCCCATTAAATCTCAACTTCAAAAGTAAAATAAATGAAAATTTAGTAGCAATATCCAATAGTTTTTTTTCAATTTTTAGGTTATTGAGAATGGTCCTACACAAATATAGTATTTTATTTAATCGCTAAAGGTGCAAATCATAAAAGCAAAAAATAAGGTACAAAAAAAAGACGTGTGGCACTCGGGGACTGCCGCGGTAAAGCTATTGCATAGCATTTTGTATCAACCCACATGGTCGTCTAAGGCTTGATCGCCCTAATTCAGGGTAGGCTCAAGCCCCTTGGTGGGGACATATTTCAGCTGATATGATGAATGATAGCCTGAATTTTCTGTAATGTACAGCAATAAAACAGAATCTCTAAATACCTTCATTTGTAGCTGTAGCATACCAGAAACTGACTAAAGGTAACAGTTTTTATAAATTTAAAAACCACCAATCTCGGAAATAGGGTTTGACTTGACATTTTTTTTTTATTCACAATTGGTAAACCCTTGACAACATCTCACCTGGTGGTAAGTGACGATGTTGCCGAAGATGGAAGCGGGCTTACCAAGATTCCCCAACGCAATGGGGAACTGGAAATTTTAAATTGTAAATTCTAATAGGAGATGACCTGATATACCCCGAGTTTCTGTTTGTACTAATACTAACTGGACCCCCTCTATACACACATAATTTGGCCTAATAAGAATAAAAAAAAAGACGTGTGGCACTCGGGGACTGCCGCGGTAAAGCTATTGCATAGCATTTTGTATCAACTTATGCAATTATAATTATATATTTATTTTATTCATGCAGTATTTCTTTTTCTTTGATATTAATTCAAGTTACACTTTTTGAGCGTGGTGACCGATAAGAAAACATTTTTTTCTTTTATTAAATAAATAACAATATTTAGAAGTGATTATCGAATTTCGCGCGATGTACATTTATATAGATATAATATCATATATACTTTCTCTGCGCGGCATTCATGTGCATTATATATTACACCAAAAACAAAGGTACTGAATAGTACACGTGCTTGGTTTGATGGTTTCTGTTATATACATAACTAGCTGTTTCCCGCGGTTTCACCCGCGTGGACAACGTTTCTATGACTTTTCGAGGGTGCGCAGTGCGCGAGCCGCATTGCGGCTCGCGAGCGTGGTAAAAAGTAGCCTATGTCTGAATCCAGGTCCTAATCTGTCTACCTACCAAATTTCAGCCAAATCCGTTCGGTAGTTTTTGCGGGAAAGCGTAACAGACAGACAGAGTTACTTTCACATTTATAATATTAGTAGGGATGAAGAATGAATTTATTTAATTATATACATATTGAGAATCTAAATTGAGAATTTAAACTATACGCGTGTGTGTGTTTGTGTGTATAAAAGAGGGCTACTTTTAATATCGCTCATTTTAATATCAAATATTTAGGTCACCTTTATAGCAGTATTATATTTTCAATTCAAAATTAATACTGCATTTGTGATAATAATAAAATGTATGTATATAGAGTACTCACTCATTTTCTTTCACTATTTTTTCGTGACTTTCTTCATTAATAATAAATGCACTTTGTTCATTCATATTTATTATTTATTTTCGCTTAACCGCGCTTTTATTACTTTCTTCATTAATAATAAATGCACTTTGTTCATTCATATTTATTTTTTATTTTTTTTTTGTTTCTTCGCCCTTTTAGGGCAGGCTAAGGCTCATTGGCCATACCGCCTAGTCTTCAGTATATGTTTTTCAGCAGTATTATTTTGTAGAATTCACGTCTTCAGTAATTTTTAGTATATTTTTCAGATTATGTAGTATTTTTCTTCTTTTCAGTCATCAAGGTCACTATTTCTGCACGTTCACATCATATCATTGTCTATAAACTACCTAACCTACATACTCTAGCAAAATGATAGCACTTTTGCTAAAGCTTGCACGGACTTCTTGTGGGAACTCGAAACACAGTATACACACTTTTATTTCATTATCCTACACAAGAAACACGTAAATGATACTTCGCTGATAAATACACTATCAATATTACACATCGAAAACCACTAAATGTATTTTTTCGGATAATAAAAGAAAAATGACAAACTGAACGCTACAAATTCCCGCCAAAAAGTCTCATTCATATTTATTATTTATTTTCGCTTAACCGCGCTTTTTTACATCTTTGTTTTTTTTAAGCAATGGTAGTTGGAACTATACAGCCAAATATGGAATAAAATCTTTTTGTACCTATCTCTATAAATACAAACAGCTGTGTCTTAAATAAAATCTTTTTGCATTTGATAAATAAAAAATAATCAAATCTTTTTTGTCATATGGAGGTATATACAGTTTATGAAAAGAGTTTTATTATTCTCCGAAAATGATCAAATCTTCTTATATGTTTGTTTTGACAACCGATATTGTTGCCATGGCAACCGAGCGTCAGGTTTTTCTTCGTTACGGAATTTCTGGATTCGGTCCCCGCGCTCAAAGCCTGCGATAAAATCTATGCAATAGCTTAATATTGTTATAGCGACTCCACACCCTGTTTTGTTCTCAGACAAGACAGCATCTTACCACATTATTGCGCATGCGCGTTTCTCCTTTTCTGTCGAACACAGCTATTTGCCTATTTCCAGTTTTGTCTTCTGTCAAACAACTGCAGACATATAGCTATAAGTAGCAATAATATCTCTGGGACGGTTTTTCAAGGCTATTTTGTATGAAACTGTGGATATACTTTTTTATGTATGGTTGAAGTGGCCGACACAATAATGGCCGGCCAGGCAGTCCTGTACATGAGTTATCGGACGGGCATTATCATGTTGAACGTTGATAGGTCGTGCATTATCACGTTACGTTATTGCGCACGCGTGTTTTTCTCTTTTGTCGATTATAGCTATTTGCCTGTTTCCATCCTCGTCTTCTGTCGAACAGCTGCAGGTATATAGCTTCAACTAGCAATTACATCTCCCGGACGGTTTTTGGAGGCCGTTTGGTATGAAACTGTGGGTCTGGTTTCTTGTATATATGGTCGAAGGACGTAATAGAAAACAAAGCAAGTTTTCTATAGTTCCGTAACAACAAGGAGTAATAGAAAGCTGTAATTTGGCATGTGTCTAGTCTCTAGTGTACTAGAAAGCTGTAATTTGGCATGGGTATATATATTAATCACGCCGACAAACTAGTAGAGAAAATCATTTAAAAATATTAGGGTACCTTTCCTACATGTAAAAAAACCGGCCAAGTGCGAGTTGAACTCGCGTGGAGATGGTTCCGTACAATGCCAAAGTCAAATACAAAATATCAAATTTAAAATCCTTACAGTAAGGCGCGAGTTATTTTCTTTCTTTCTTTTTTTTACTAAAAATTTGCACCTCAACTGATGGTAAGTGTCGATGCAGCCCAGGATCAACGACAAACGGTCGGAATCGCCCTCCGCACCTGGTCGTTCGATGATGAAATGGAGAGGGGGAATGAAGTCGTGAAGCTCCACGACACACTCTCCGAAATGAATACTTAGAACACCGATAGAATATTTTCTATTATGACGAGAACTATTTTCTGTAAGTTAACGTATTATATTGAGTTTACCACTTTATCTTCAATTGATAGAATTCTTATAGGTTTTTCTGTAATCTATAAGCAATGAACTATATTTTGTATTTTTTTTAGGCTCAGTAGTTTCGAAGTTTGGGGGGGGGGGGGGTCAATTTTCGTCTTCTTTCATGAATAAAATCAAAACTAATTATTTTACAATATAAACAAAAACATATTTAAGATCCTGATAACGAGCCCTTTCATTTGATATATGACATAGTATGGTTCCCATAACTTAAAAAAATATCTAATTTGTCCCCCGAAAATGACCCATAATTAAAATATATATATTTACTTTGCACGTCTGTGTTTGGGTCATAGGACTACACCATTCTATCAAATTTCATCTGATTTGGTTCAATAGATTCGGAGCAAATTGGCTGTGACAGACGGACGGATAGTCAGACAGAAGACGCACGAGTGATCCTATAAGGGTTCCGTTTTGTTTTTTTTGTACGGAACCCTAAAAAGGATTGATTTTTTTGTTGAACCCTTTCGTGTGGGGTATAGTTGAATAGATCTTTCAAAACTACTGAGGTTTGCTGAAACCATTTTAAAAGCCTTCACTTAACTTGCAATATTTGTATGAATGTATGTATTTTTGTTTGGTTAAAATCTTGCGATCAGTTTTAGAGCGACATCCAGGGATCTGATTGAGCTGAAATTTGGAATAAAGCCGTATCCCCGGTGACAAAAGATACTTTTGGTATTTTGAAGTTGATCTGATGATGACATTTGGAGGTAGAATCAAGGTTCCAGGATCGTCTTTTATTTTCAAGAGAATCGTATGAAACCTTAGATCAAAAACAAAAGGTAAATTCAGTTTTAGCGTTTTGAAAACAGGGTACACAAAACTGTGCTCTAATCACGACACGACGGAGCTGAGTTGTGCTTACAGTCACGCGTTGATAGACTTACCGTCAACATGCCGAAATGTGCTGTGACATGTCTCAAATGCACCTGTCTCAATTACAGTGGAGGATGGGACCTATCACGTGTCAAAATATTATTCGAGGTCACCACTAAGGTAAAGATGTATACGTATATAATAGAACAAGAGTTACCCCACTGTTTGTTATGATTGTTGTATGAAACTCAATATCTACATTATTGGAGTTTATTGGAGTTTACTCCTTAAGAATCGATTTGCATATAAGGCGCCCGGTATGAAAAAAATATGAGGAGTAAAATCTAGTGATCGAAAACGTAGTTTGTTATATTCTCTTTGCGCGTTACGTTTTTTACGCGCAACCTATTGTGCGCACCTCTGTCACGTGATACAAAACAGTCAGGATTGGCTGAATCTGACAAAAAGAATATAAGTCACTATGAACGAAATCTAAAATGAAGTCACAACACAGTAATCAAATCAGATCTGTTATTGTTGCAGTCTTACAATTTTTGATCTGATAAGATTTTTGTGATTTTTATATAATTTGGTATTCCACTCCATCATGGGTGTCAATTTTGTGAAAGCAGATAGCAGAAACTTGCCCAAAGTGGACACAATCATGGTTGGAATTTTTTTCAAAAATAACCCCGATTTTTATTGTGCAGAGCTGAGAAATGTAAAAACAGCAATGTAAGTACTATAAAATAATATAACACTACCTATGTAAGTAACCTTAATTCTGCTAAGGCGAAATAATAGTCTTTTTTTCAGTAGTAGTTTTTTAGGTTATAAAGAATAAATTTTGTTTACAGTAAATAATTAGTTTGCATTTTCAGGGCTGCACGAGAATCTTATGGTGACGATGCTATTGGGTACGTGCAACTACGTCGTGGATCAGGACTGCACACTCAATTGCAAGATCTGTCCCGAGCACAAAGTGAGGGCTAGTTCATACAAATTCACTATGGTGATAGACGAGACTAAAGGTGAAATCGTCAGTTGCCAGTGCTTGGACTGTGCAGCTTTAGCTGGTGGTTGTAAGCATGCAGTGGCATTTTTGATGTGGACCCATCGTCGCAGTGAAGAACCTTCCTGCACCGAGGTTGAATGTTACTGGAAAAAACCCGTCCTCTCGAGAGTAGGGACTACTATGAAATACGTCACTGTTTATCAAATTTGAAAATAAAACAGATCCACATCATGAAACCAGCACAGACCTTTTCCACGGGTTTCTTCAAGAAGCAAAAAAGAAGAAAATTATGAATTGTGAACGACTTTAAACACAGTGATGTTCGACAGTTTTCATTTCCTTATTCAAGTGAGTGATGATATAAAGAAAGATGTCCACAAATTACTAGAAACATTACAAGAGAAACTTAACAAAAATGCTCTTGATTTAATTGAAGAGTCAACACAAAACCAATGTTAGAGCCCTTTATGGTATGACCTAAGATATGCTCGTATAACCGCATCTAAAGCATACGAGGTTAGTCGCTGCCAAACACCAAATGGATCATTAGTAGCTGCGACCATGGGAGCTAAAACACCTGACACATCAGCTATGAAAAGAGGCCGGAAATTGGAATCATTAGTTATAAAAACTGTGCAGAGTAAACTTAAAACTAAAGTCAAGCCCTGTTTTGTGCCCGTTTAGACAATCGTACTTAAGTAGTAAACTCCAGTCGTGCGTCGGAGCTGACACACACACTTTTTTTTTAATCTAAGTATGAAACACAGTCTTTTTGTAATTTGGAATCGTGTATTTTTTATATTCATTTGAGCGTTTGGATTTTATAACATAAAAACTCTTTTCAAATAAAAGCTTGTACCTAAAAGCTTTTAACGTTTTCGAAAATATTTCGATTCAGGTTTGCGAAATATTAAACTAAAGCTTAAAAAAACAGCTAATTTTTTTAGTCAAGTGTAACCAGGTTAACCGCTATAGGAAAACTTACGAGTAGATTAGTTAGGTTCTAAAAAAAATAAGTTTCCTTAGTTAAGGAATAATATTCGACTTAAGATGTGCAGTTGGATTCATCATAGATTTTCCAGTTCATAGATTTTCCATATAAAATGTTCTATTACCAACTGCAAAAACAATTTTGTTTATATTCTTTAAATTTTTGAAAAGACTACGGAACCCTGCATTGCGCGAGTCCGACTCGCACTCCTTGCCTGCGTCAGTGTTTCCCGATTCCTATAGTTTGGGGATCTTCAAGGTAAGAGTGAATAGGCATTATTTAAGTTTGCGTGTTCCATCCTCGACTGCATCATCACTTACCATCAGGGAGTTGCAGTCAAACGCACTCAATTTTTTTATAAAAAAACCAGGCCTGTTTAAAAAAAATAGGAGGGCAATTAATGAATAATTTTTATTTTATGTAGTTCATTACCCTATTTTGCCAATTTAGAGTATACTGAGCCAAATACCGTTAATTCGAAAGAACTTACCTCAAAACATTAGAATGCGCGAGCGCATCAAAATCCCTCACCATCGACGCGTCCTGGCTCACGATCCAATTTTCCAGAAACTTCTCACCATCGTCAATAACACGTCTCCTTGGTTCTGGCTCCGTGAGATTCTTGCTGTAGTGCGCTAACCCAAACTGGGCTATCTGAGTCGGGTAGAAGAAACCCTTCGGATCCCACTGGATAGATACAGGAACTCCTTCGATTCCGCTGATGCATTTCACTCGATCTCTGACTTCAACGTTGTAGTTTTCAAATGTAGTGAAAGTGCCGCGGGGATCGTATTTTCTCTTTGGGTGATAGATTCTGCCGTAACTGTGGGACCATTCGAAGTGTTCGCTGTCGTCTGCTTGTATTATTTTGCCGTATACCTAGTAAAAAAGATTTAATTAATTATTTTATTTCTAGAATCAGGATTCTTTGGTTTTTGTAATATGTTTACAAAGTCAAACAAACAATAAACTATTAAATTAATAATTATATAATTAATAATTAATAATTATTAAATTAATCATCATCATATCAGCCGAATGAGGTCCACTGCTGGATTAAGGCCTCCCCGAAGGATTTCCATGACTACCGGTTCTGCACTGCCCGCATCCAGCGGCTTCCCGCGACCTTCACCAGGTCATCGAGCCACCGAGTGGGAGGCCTGCCTACGCTACGTTTTCCGGTGCGCGGTTGCCACACGAGAACTTTACTATCCCAACGGTCATCTGTTCTACTGAGAGCTATATCGGTTACTTTGGTTCTCCTACGGACCTCCTCGTAATAATTCAAATAAATAACCGAAATAATTTGTCAAGTCAATTGGGTTTAGATTTTTTAAGAACACCTTGCCACCACCAAACTGAGCACATATATATATATATATATATATATATTAATACTAACATAGTGTATGAACGCCGCTCTCTAGACTCCGACATAACCTCTTTGTCACCCCGATTGATACAGATTGGTGCTAGTTTGGTTCTCGAACGTAAAGGATTTCGCTATGATTTTGTTTGTTCTATCATTTGTTTTTAGAAACTTCTTTTCTCGCCCGTTGTATGAAGTGCCCGGGGTGTGGAACCACGGAGGCGATAGTCTAGTTTACATATCTCTGTCGTCTGTCCTTCACGCCCTCTGGCACGCCCCACTGAGTACTTTTTATTGCTGACGGACACAAATCTTATAATGAAACTATCTATTTTATCGGTCTATCTATTCCAGTCGCACGCAACTCACGGTACTTGTGAATGAAGGAGAAAGGTATATAAGCCTCGCTGGCATCGTGACGACACGCCAGAGTACCAACTTGCCATTGGTGACGCAACCGATCTTATTTATCCATCTATATTTTATAGCAGGGAGCTTCTAGAGTTACGTCTATCTAAACAGCAGTCTGTCCTTATTACACTCACCTCAAAATACTTATGTATGAAGGAGAAGGGAAGATACACCTCGCCAGCATCGCGACGGCACGCCACCGAGTACTTGCCGTTGATGACGCACTCGATCTCATCGGGTCCACGGTCTGACAGCGCGTTCGACAGCACTGATGATACTGTGGGAAGCGGGGTGCAAGTTGAAAATATATACAGAGCGACTTTTTTTTTACTGAAAAGCGGCAAATGGTAATTCATGAAACTCAACAAATTACCAAGCAAAAAAGTTTAAGACTCCAAACAAAAATTGCAAATCCACTTCGTCAACTATTGACAATTAGCACAATTACTATTGGATTTTTTTTTTTCTCCGATTGTAGAGATTCCTTGGGAGTTGTTGAATTCTACCATTTGCAGGTTTTCAGCGAATGAAGTCACCCTCTATAGAAAACAGCAATCTTGATCACATTTTAATCGGTAGAAATTTAAATTTTTAACCGACATTTAAAATAGGAGGGTAATGTTTTTGGGGTATATGTATTTATGTTTCTTTGGCTGAGCCTGTAGCCTTACTATTAATAGCTAAAATACTGATGGAGTTTGGAGTGCGTGGTGTCATTATATTTGTCTTGATCCCGTGAGTGACATAGAATACATTTTTATCCGACTGCCCAAAAAAGAAGGGTGATATTTTCTATGTATCTAGTCGGGTTTTTAATTTTTAATTAAATTGGTAAGGTTATTATGATGTAGGGCATATTTCGAAAAAATCTTACTACAGTTTAGTGTTTTGCTTACGTGTATAAAGTTTCATTAGAATCGGCCTATTTATTTTCAAGAAACTTAAAACATACGTTTGTAAGGGAGGCGACTTTTTAGTAGGAGCATAGACTCACTGGGGCGGCGCGGGGGCTGGACGCAATGACTCCAGATCACGGTGGCGAGTACGGCTGCAGCACACAGCGCTCCTAGCGTGAGCCGGATGTTTATGTAGGGGCATAGACTCACTGGGGCAACGCGGGACTGGACGCAATGACTCCAGAGCACGGAGGCGAGTACGACTGCAGCGCACAGCACTCCTAGCGTGAGCCGGAGGTTTATGTAGGGCCATAGACTCACTGGGGCGGCGCGGGGGCTGGACGCAATGACTCCAGATCACGGTGGCGAGTACGGCTGCAGCACACAGCGCTCCTAGCGTGAGCCGGATGTTTATGTAGGGGCATAGACTCACTGGGGCAACGCGGGGACTGGACGCAATGACTCCAGAGCACGGAGGCGAGTACGACTGCAGCGCACAGCACTCCTAGCGTGAGCCGGAGGTTTATGTAGGGCCATAGACTCACTGGGGCGGCGCGGGGGGTGGACGCAATGACTCCAGAGCCCGGTGGCGAGTACGACTGCAGCGCACAGCACTCCTAGCGCGAGCCGGAGGTTTATGTAGAGCTATAGACTCACTGGGGCGGCGCGGGGGCTGGACGCAATGACTCCAGAGCACGGTGGCGAGTACGACTGCAGCGCACAGCACTCCTAGCGTGAGCCGGAGGTTTATGTAGGGCCATAGACTCACTGGGGCGGCGCGGGGGATGGACGCAATGACTCCAGAGCCCGGTGGCGAGTACGACTGCAGCGAACAGCACTCCTAGCGCGAGCCGGAGGTTTATGTAGGGCCATAGACTCACTGGGGCGGCGCGGGGGGTGGACGCAATGACTCCAGAGCCCGGTGGCGAGTACGACTGCAGCGCACAGCACTCCTAGCGCGAGCCGGAGGTTTATGTAGGGCCATAGACTCACTGGGGCGGCGCGGGGGGTGGACGCAATGACTCCAGAGCCCGGTGGCGAGTACGACTGCAGCGCACAGCACTCCTAGCGTGAGCCGGAGGTTTATGTAGGGCCATAGACTCACTGGGGCGGCGCGGGGGCTGGACGCAATGACTCCAGAGCATGGTAGCGAGTACGACTGCAGCCAGCGCACAGCACTCCTAGCGTGAGCCGGAGGTTTATGTAGAGCTATAGACTCACTGGGGCGGCGCGGGGGCTGGACGCAATGACTCCAGAGCACGGTGGCGAGTACGGCTGCAGCGCACAGCACTCCTAGCGTGAGCCGGAGGTTTATGTAGAGCTATAGACTCACTGGGGCGGCGCGGGGGCTGGACGCAATGACTCCAGAGCACGGTGGCGAGTACGGCTGCAGCGCACAGCACTCCTAGCGTGAGCCGGAGGTTTATGCGCACCAGCATAACGCTGAAAACCTGTCCAATGGATATAAAACACGATTTAATTTTATTGTCATCATTACAGAAGGCGGCACACAATAAAATCCACAAAGTTTCAATAATATCTCTATAGAGATGCAATGTCTTTTCACGGCTCGACAGAGAAATTGAGTCAAGTAACAGATTCAAAGATTTGTTGAGAAAATTAAACTGTATGAAAACTGCACTATATATATCTGTCTCACCCTCACTATAGCAACCTTCATAGGCTTAGGTGATAAAATGCCGTACGGCATATTTAAATGTGGGGCCATTTATGTGATAGAAACTCTTTACTAAAATCTATATCTTTATACAATTGTTAGGGGTTTATTTCATCATAATCCCTGCTGCAAGAAGTCCACTGTTGTACAGGCCTCCCACATACGACTTCCACTGTGCACAAATCTGAGCCACACACATCTAGATCCCAGCATCTTGCTGCGGGCTGCACTAGATCACATAAGGGATTACCTTTCAAGGACCTAATAATTTAATCATAAAAGATGTGTATTGCTAAGCTTAATGTATAATATCTATTGTTTTCCTCAATAATGATCAACAAAGTTAGCATAAAATCTGTATATATATAAAAGGAAACAGTGGCGGAACGACTGATCTATCAACACACAGCTCAAACCACTGGACGAGTCGGGCTGAGATTTAGCATACAGATAGCAGTTATAACATAGGCACCCGCTAAGAAAGGATTTTGGGAAATTCCCACGGGAACGGCAAAAAACGGCATCTGCGCAGGTAAAGCTGTAGGCAACAGCTAGTTATAGATAAAATAATGTTTTATTCGATTGATGTCACTTTATTGACTTGAAATAAATCAAAGTGAGAAGTTCAGAAAATGACACAAAACAAAATGACAAAGCCACAGTGACCATATCCTAGGATAGAAATAAGTAATTATGTAATTAATGAAATGTTTGTATAAACACACAGTTCTATCTATCAGCTACGACTTGCATTTCATTACACTGCACTGAATTCAGTAGGATGGCAAACAGATATTGAATTTAGCAAGATAATTTTTAGTCTTTGATTTTCGATCCATGAGGTCTTAACAAACACAATAAACTAATAGAATTATAAACTGATCAATAGAGCATCGGTGGCGCAACGGCAAGGGCCGCTACCTCCTATCCAGAAAGTCGTGGTTTGAGTCCTGCCAACTACTAATGTGTTTTAGAATTTAGATTTCATATGTGCGTTTATGCGATGCTCTTACGGTGAAGGAAAACATCGTGAGGAAATCTGCACACGCCTGCGAAGAGACTCGAAGGTGTTGTGTGAAGTTGACCAACCCGCACTGGGATTGCATGGTCGACTAAGGCCCGATTGCCCTAATTCAGGGTAGGCTCGAGTCCCTTGGTGAGGACATATATGAGCTGATATAATGAAACTGATCAATTTCCTCAACCTCAGTCAATTCAGGAGTCGAGTCGACTACTAGTTATTTGAGTATCAGTTTGTTTTATAATGTTTCAAATAATGAAATATGTTTATTTGTTTATTTGTGAATTCTTAATTGTGCAACAAAATATACAGTTATAGGTACAGAAAAGGAATAACACGTGTAAAGGCGGATTTATCTCAAAGAGAGAACTCTTCCAGCCAACCCTTAATTACTGAAAGGACTAAAATAACTCTGATATTCATATTTTGAAAATTTAATGAAAAACCAAGCAATTTTTAGTGCACATATCTCAAAATTTATTTTTGATGCATATTTAATCACAGAATTCACAAAAAAAAATTGTTTCTCCATACAATATATCACACACAGTCATCTGGCCCAAACTAGGATTCCCTGTACTATGGGGACCAGACTTATATCATCAATCATCATATAATCAGTTCATATACATCCCCATCAGGGGCTTGAGCTTACCCTGAATAAGTTGACAAACTTGTTTATGTTTATACATTTATACACAGAGCAAACAAACCTGTTTATCACACAAATGTTTGCCCTGGCTGGAGATCAAACCCGTTACCCTCGCCCCAGCAGCTAGAAGCTGACCAATGGACTACCTGGCTAGTCAAGTTTATCAAATGCATAATTTGTTTGAGAACTTTATATATTATTTGCAAATCAACTACAGACACCTCGAGGAATGATAAGACCCTCTACAGGAAAATTTTTATTGTTTTGTCTACCTGTCTCACTATCTAGAAATAGAAAATTTAATGTTGTTTTTTACCCAATAAAAGGAAGAAATAGGTGATCTTAAGATTTGAGATAAATATAAACGCAGGGTTTCTTGGGGTCCAGCTCAAATCCCCTGCGCTAAACTTTTTCTAAGAAACCAAAACTTGATACCTCATATAAAACTAGTTTTACCTAGGCTTAACCAGACAGTGAACACAAAAACAGAGCCGCTTTGTGGTTCTCATGTCGAACCTAATTAAAACATCCACTGTCGGGGTGCTCCAATCTCCCAAGAAAACCAGCCAAGTGCAAGTCAGATTCGCACACGAAGGGTTCTGTACCATCATGCAAGAAAAAAAGAATGTTTCTTGTATTAATTTTTTCATTATTATTTGTTGTTATTACGATTTATGAAATACAGCCCACTGGCAGAGAGGGACAGACCGACAGACAGCAGAGGCTTAGTAACGGGGTCCCATTGTCACCCTTTGGGTACAGAACCCTAAAAATAAGTATTCAATAAATACAGGGTGATTTCTTAATTTGCTGAAAAGCAACAAATGGTATATAGATACTACTCATGAACAACTTTTCCTGAAGAACCTACAATCTAAGCATAAAATCTGTTTTACTTCCAATACTAATTGTCAATAATTGTCAGCTAATTTACAAGTTATGTATAGGAAATCAAAGTTTTTTACTCTACTGTGGTTTATTGGTTGATAAGCTAGCTTTGGGTAAGATAGTATAGAGATTGTATATCACTATGTTTACGCACTCGCACCTCCTTCATTACTCACTTGCCAGCGAGAATCGTATTAAAAATCTAAATTCAAATTCAAATTAGTATGTCGTTTGAAAGCTTTCCGAAAAAGTTGAGTTTCATTCTATTATGGACCGCGAGCCAGGACAGAGGTCCTTTATCAAGAGTAAGATTGTTTAAAAACCGTGCACCAGGGCAGAGATCCCTTTTATCTTTTCTATCTTTTTCTCATGGCAAAGTGTATTTTAACTAGCTTCCTTTGAAAAACCCAATAATAAGTCAGCTGACAGAGCATATATTTTACGACCTGAATATAGATAACTCTTCAGCCACATTCAATTCATATAAAAGTATTTTCTTTCAATGGTAGCTGATCACCTAGCTACGATCCTCCAGGCATTACGTAGACGACTTCATAATAGCTTTGTCTCCAGACTAGGGCACTGTCAAGAATTGTCTGCAACACATTTAGAAACTATTGATGATGATTGGGTCTCAACTGCTAATCAGCCTGATAGTATTGATTTATTATCACATTATACATTAAAGATGCAGATGGAGGCCTATGCCTTCCCTGAGATGATGGGGAGGTTTTTCCGTAATCACCACACTTGGCAGACAGGTTGGCGACTGCAGTGTGCAATGTGGTGGCACAGTATGCAGAGAAGACACTTCTGCCTATCCTCCAGTTTATTCCCATATTCGCCTCTTATAACATCCTTCCCATACTAAGTTGGCTGATCGAGTTAGTATGGGAGAGCCAAATTTTTTTTTGCGATTTGACTATGGGATCCATGGGGAAATTTGTTCAGTTTCATGGGTAGAAGCACCAGTTAAAATAGTTTCAAGAAAAAGTTTTAAAGAAAACAATAACATATTTTTTTATTTATAGACAGGGAGATATGTAGGCAAGACAATAATCAGTATTTTTTATCTATTATAGTCTATGTTGAGTATTGTTACAATTTCATGATTGGGTCAACCACAAACCTACTAAAGTGCCATTATCTTTTCTGAACTTATCTTCCTTATAATGAGCATCCAATAGACCTATATTGCTAGTAGGTCAATTGAATAGTCGTCGCGATATACATATAGGAACAAGTTTGACCGGCCCTTCCAACTATTAGGTTCGCGTAGGCGTATCGAATACAAAATCAAACACCCACGCAAATTTTACCAGTAAACGCAAATCAAGCCTTCCAATAGACTTCCACGAAGTTGCGCAGTGTATACAAAACAAAAATAAAACTAATAAATCGTAAATACAAGCTCACAAACTTTGTGTATAGCAGAAACATTCCATCCGTCCCGACGTTGTTTATACAGCAAAATATGTGCACTTCTCATATGTGAATATCACTGTCACATCTTGAATATTATCACGGAGAACACACAGTTCTCGTCAGCGAAACTTTCACGTAAAATTATACAGAAATTAAAAGAATTCTATTCTAATTTCGGGCAACCGCAACACGTACGTCTGTCCTTTTATTTTGTTTGATAATATATTTACGTCTTTGGGTACGAGCCTTTTTGAGACGGTCTTCTTTAATGATCATCATTTTTTTAAAATTTGTTATGCTGGTGTCGGTGCATGCACTCCACGATCGGAGTTAATTACCTGCCAGATACTTTTACTCGAATAATAAGTGTTTAAAATCTAGTATGTCATTGTCGACCCAACGCCGAGACGTTATCTTCGGTACCTACAGATATTTTCTTAGAGAAAAATAAATCTAGCCTGCTTACTACAATGGTTAATATTTTACCGTCCAGTCCCTCACAATCATTATCACGGTACCACAGTCTAAGAATACATACAGTCATCCAACGCCTAAAGGGTGCCTAAGGCGTTGCCTTTGATCATCGCCGACATCATTAGTACCAAGGATCACAGTTTCAGATATCGATTTTGGATGTAATCGGTCCAGTAACTAAAAAAAATCAAAATGGCGACCACTTTTTTCAATTCTGACAATGGTTTCGTGATAAGGGGCCTCAGGGACCCCCAGATATCGATTTTGGAAGCAATTGGTCCAGTAACTAAAAAGTTCAAATTGGCGGCCACTTTTTTCAATTCTGACAACGGTTTCGTGATAAGGACTTCAGGGACTCTCAGATATAAATTTTGGAAAACTAAAACATTCAAAATGGAGGCCACTTTTTTCAATTCTGACAACGTTTTCGTGATTAAGGACCTCGGGAACCTTATAGATATCGATTTTGGAAGCAATCGGTTCAGTAACTAAAAAGTTCAAAATGGTGTCCACTTTTTTCAATTCTAACAACGGATTATAGCTTAAATGTCATATTCGTAAAAAAACACCCCAATAAGACCTATAAAATGATCCACATCAGGATCTTCAAGGCGAGAGTGAATATGCATTATTTGAGTTTGCATGTACCATCCTCGACTACATCATCACTTACCATCAGGTGAGATGTCGTCAAACGCACTCAAATCTAATATATAAAAATGATCCCGTACACATTCGTCACTTTTCGACTATGAATCGCAAAATGTGTTGGTAAGCGCATAACTCGAGAACGGCAGGACCGATTTCGCTAATTCTTTTTTGTCGAGTTCGTTATTGTCAGGAGAAGGTTCTTATGTAGGGTAGGGTAGGGTAGGGTAGTGTAGTGTAGTGTAGGGTAGGGTAGTGTAGGGTAGGGTAGGGTAGGGTAGGGTAGTGTAGTGTAGGTTAGTGTAGTGTAGCGTAGGGTAGTGTAGTGTAGGGTAGTGTAGTGTAGTGTTTGTAGGGTAGGGTAGTGTAGGGTAGGGTAGGGTAGGGTAGGGTAGGGTAGGGTAGGGTAGGGTAGGGTAGGGTAGGGTAGGGTAGGGTAGGGTAGTGTAGTGTAGTGTAGGGTAGTGTAGTGTAGGGTAGTGTAGTGTAGTGTATGTAGGGTAGGGTAGTTTAGGGTAGGGTAGTGTAGGGTAGGGTAGTATAGTGTAGGGTAGTGTAGTGTAGGGTAGTATAGTGTAGTGTATGTAGGGTAGGGTAGGGTAGTGTAGTGTACTGTAATGTAAGGCGGTACGTAGTTTGCCGGGACAGCTAGTCTAATTTATAAAAATGAATCGCAAAATGTGTTGGTAAGCGCATAACTCGAGAACGGCTGGACCGATTTGGCTAATTCTTTTTTTGTCGAGTTCGTTATTGTCAGGAGAAGGTTCTTATGTAGGGTAGGGTAGTGTAGTGTAGTGTAGGGTAGGGTAGGGTAGGGTAGTGTAGGGTAGGGTAGGGTAGTGTAGGGTAGGGTAGGGTAGTGTAGTGTAGGGTAGTGTAGTGTAGTGTATGTAGGGTAGGGTAGGATAGTGTAGGGTAGTGTAGGGTAGTGTAGGGTAGTGTAGGGTAGTGTAGGGTAGGGTAGTGTAGTGTAGGGTAGAGTAGTGTAGGGTAGGGTAGTGTAGGGTAGGGTAGAGTAGTGTAGTGTAGGGTAGGGTAGTGTAGGGTAGGGTAGTGTAGTGTAGTGTAGGGTAGGGTAGTGTAGTGTAATGTAGGGTAGGGTAGGGTAGAGCAGTGTCATATGTAATGTAAGGCGGTACGTAGTTCGCCGGGACAGCTAGTTTTTTATAAAAAAAAGTATCGATATTGCTACAATATAATATTTAATATTGATAGTAAATATTAAAACATTTTGTAACAATTAATGAATATCCGTCATTTTTAAAATAATGAACCAAAATAAATCAAAAGAAGAAAATGAGCCGTGCATGAGTGAGCACACTAATATTATAAAGGCGAAAGTTTGTGAGTGTGTGAGTGTGTATGTTTGTTACTTCTTCACGCAAAAACTACTGAACGGATCTGGCTGAAATTTGGCAGGTAGATGGATTAGAACCTGGATTAATACGTAGGCTATTCTTTTTTACGCTTGCGAGCCGCTTGCGGCTCGCGCATTGTGCACCCTCGAAAAGTCATAAAAACGTCCACGCGGGAAACAGCGAGTTGATAATAAAAATGCGACGTGATGATACCCTCAATGAATGGGTCCACCGCACCATACAAATGGTGACAATGGTCTAGTGGCCCATACCCGCCTCGCAGCCCGCACGATTGCCCTGTCTAGACGTCTCCGTTGGACGACTGTACGGATTCTTAGACTGTGACGGTACCGTGCGTAAACATCATACCAATCGACACAATCTAATGCGATACGGAAACTCAGCTGGTCTGGCTGGCTGTAGTAGCGCGTAGCAATGGGAACCTGTTTTACATACTAGTCCACGGTGACGCGCTGCGCGTCGTGATCGCTCACATAGGATTTATTTGATGACAAAACTTGTCTGAAATCTGACCATTTTTTTAAATAAATAATTTCCATTCAAAATAGATGATCCCTAACCTAGTCAAATCATATGCTAATTTTATGTCTATCAAACATCCACTAGCTTCTTAAATTAGATAACTTTTGAAGGAGTCGACTTAGCAAAAAATCATCTCAGAGCTTTTTTGTAGATCGTTAAATTCCCTACAAAAATAAGTATTTGTCGTCACTAGAGGATTATTTGTTTAAATGCATTAAAAATCCAAACAAAATAAAAATAACATTCCTGTGTTATTTAAATGGGAAATCAAAAATTATGAATCGTCACCTGTTAATATTAAAATTAAGAGCTCATACGTTACCAGAATTTTTTATTCGTCATTTCGGACGATATTTTCATGGTATCTAAGGAAAAAAAAAATAAAATTTTTTTTTGGCGCACCCTACTAAATATGAAATCAAGTTGAATAATGTTCGTTGACGCCGAACGAAGGGACTGACGTGGGTTTTATGATTTTATATCGTAACTGCAGTGAAATACATGATAATAATACATGTGTTCGCGTGGTGACTATTCATTATCTCGACTGAAGGTTATTGGAGTTTGTTATGAGGTATCAGTTTTTACTGTATTGATGAAAAATTAAAGAAAGTGGTAGCCCTAGTTTTGATAAGCATTGCTATTTAAACGGAGACGGAGGGTCGAAATGATTCATATTGTTGCAACCATTCCGAGCAAATGGAGTCCCAAAAAAAAACTTGTTGTAATTGTGGCCGAGTGTACGATTTCAGCCCATTTTGGAGGTGGTGCAGAGACTGTGGACTGAATAAGTTTATAGAGGAGCAGAAACAAAAAAAAAAAAAATAAGGGTTTAAATCTTCGGTTCACTCTTCAGAAATTTCTTGTCTAACATTTTTTTTGGTGTTTGTCTAAACGTACTATCCTCATAGATAGCAGTGAGAAGCCACTGTTGTCGTTAGCTGGTGAAGATATTGAGTAAGTTAGTATTCTCAAGAACCTGGAAGCTATTATCGATCCGACTCTGCAATGATCTGAGAACAACCGGACTATACGCTGTTATCGCCGATTCCGGGTACATCAATGTACAAGAGCTCTTTTCTTGTCCTTGGAGTTGCTTTCTGGAACTTTGTGCCACCTGCTGTTTCAACTGCTGCTTCCCTGGATGAATTCAAGACGATGCTACAACCACTTACTTGCTATTGAGCAAGCTAAGTCGCGAGTGCATAGTTTCTGGTGTGTGATGTGCTGGTAGGGCTGTCAAGTGTTATATGATACAATACTTTTTGTAAATCGTTTTGTTTCTGTTTTTTTAAATGCCATGAGTTTTATATTATTTTTGTCTTTATTTAAAAAAAAAAGGTTGAGCTAAAGCTTTTGTATTTTGTAATGATAAAGCCTACTCGAGGGTAAGCAGGCTAAAATCTTAAAATATTAAAAATTTTAAATACAGAACATAATTATAAAAAGCGTCTGATTATGGAATCTATGTAAATGGAGAGGCATCAAGATTTAATTAATAAAAGGAAAGATACAGAAACCATAGATAAGATCTACCATGATTTAATTAAATTAAAATAATCTTTAAAAAGTACCGTTGTTACCCTTTCTTGGTTAATTAGTTGGAAATTTAAATTTGCGTTTGTATTCATGTAATTTCAAAATTTGTAATTGTAAGTGTCTTTTAAACTTTATGATTATATTTATGTAGTTCAAAATTGACAACCCTGGTTATCTGGGTAGGTGATTTGAATGACTGACTGTATAATTTGTAATATTACCAACATAAGACCAGTTATTATACATAAGACCAGTGTTAGCACACGGTTTTGGCTGTCAGTTGACCAATAATAAGATTTATGAACGCATTGTTCATGTGACTTTATAATTTCTTAATATTATAGTGTTTTTTAACTAACGTTAAGATAATTAAAGTTAATGAATTAATTAATTAAGTTACATAGTTGGACTCACATGAGTTTATTTATTTTAATATGGTTCCAAATTTAACGGACAAAACAGGTTATAAGTATTCACCGCTATAACCTGTCCTCAGAACATTTTTTTTTGTTTAAAGTTTATTTACTTAAATAAACGATACATATTTTTATTACTTAAGCTAAGTAAACAAATAAGAAAACCTTATAATCTCTTTTTTAGTTATTTTAATCACAGCCCGGATTAAACAAAATCATTAAAAAGGATTAAAAATGATTTGATTTGTAATCATTTTGAATAATTTTTAATCGTTCAAATCATTTCTAATTCTTATGAGCGTTTAACATGTGATTTACATTCAAATCCTTTTATTATATCAGGGAGGCTGTAGTTATTAGCACTTGAATCCAGTCTATCTCTGTGCTATGTGAAGGAAAAAAAAATGTTCCTTATAGACTCCAAAACGGCTGGACCGATTTCGATGAAATTTTCAGACAATCTTCAGATTCCAAGTAGGTCCTCTCTCTCGCTTATCTTTTCTTTCTCCATTGGCCCGACTGACCTAGGGTGCTTTTTACTTTTAAATTGCATATTTTTAAGACCGTTTTTCAAACAACTATCAAATGTCCACGTAAGTTGTTTATCTCTTGTTATTGAAGTCTGGTTTTCCTTAATAAATGCGATGTACCTATGCTGACCACTCTTATCTAAAAAGTTTTATGTTTACATATTTTTAGTTCGGGAATTCCATTATTAATAATATTTTGAGAGTAGGGAAATTCCGACGGAAGTACGGTACTGCTATTAGTATCTGGCAATTGCATGACACCACCTCGTGGTCAAATAATATAAGTAAAATAGTCTTTTTCTTTCTAATTTAGAGGTAAGGGTTAATTTTAAGGGTCTTAGGAAATGAAAATGTAAAAAAAATACATAAAAGTTATGCAAATTTAAAATATGCGACATTAATACCGTAGATAAGTTTATATAGTTCAGGATCGTGTATAAAGATATGCATAGAGCTACTGTTTCGTAATTAATGTTTTACTTAAGAAGAAATAGGTCATAGAAATAATTATAGAGTAATTTAGGTTTCTTCTTTGTTTGCTAGTGAAAACTGCCAATGTTTTTATGTTATTATTTATTATCTCGAGTTGTAAAAGGATGTCTTTGTTTCTGAAACTTTATATGTGTAATTAGACATTATCTTCATTAAGTTTTTATAGAGTGTATAGACTTCATTTGTGACATTTGATGTGTATTTTCGTTCATTCTCTAAAAAGCTACAAAATTTGCGAACTAGTCACAGATTTGTAAGCTCTCAGATACCATAAAATTCACTATTTATCAACCATTATGATTCAGCATAGAACCATAGCCATCCAACTCAATAAATGGTCATTCTTTAGCGCCTACATGTTTTAGAATATCAAAATCCACTGAATATATGTTATGAACCTGATGTGATGTCTTGTTTACGAAAATGCCATTACTCAGCCATAATAAATCATTTCGGATAACATCTGTTTTTCATTTAACGCTCCCTGTACAATTATAAACAGTGCGCATGGTTAAATTTTTTATAAGAATTTTCTAGTTGTTTTCTTCTAATCTTTTGATGCGCACTCACAGAAAATCTCGTCGAGTTTAGTTAAGTCCTTACTTTTGGATCCGAATAAATTCTGAGTCAGATGCATGACTATCGACGCAATCTACACTCGCGCTGCATCGAGGTTAGAGTCACAGTATTAACACACCCTGGGCCCTGGGCACTTCATACAACGGGCCAGAAATGACATTTCAAAAAGAAATGACGGAACAAACAAAATTGCGGCGAAATCCTATACGTTCGACAACCAACCTGTACCCAATCTGTATCAATCTGTGTGACGAGAGGGTGAGGTCGCAATCTAGAGAGCGGCATGGAGTGTCCATACTGTATGTTAGTACTAATATATATACTTTGGTATAACGATACTACATTGTAATACTGTGGTTAAAGTAAACAAGATCGAGTGCGGTTGAGCTGTCGTCGACAATTCAGGTAGGGAAGTCAACAAACTGTCTAAAGTGTTGTGCATAGGAATATATCCAACAGTGCCTTCTTAGCCGGGGATTTCACGAGGTAGTCGATGTTTGTATCACCCATGATCATGGCTTCGACGTTCTCTGTGTTAATTTTTATTATAATAGTTTAGTGAGTAGTTTCAGATATTCGTAGACTGAGTGATAGATGTCTCCTACAAATAGATTAGCATCTATTAGGTCCACCGCGTACACGTCATATAATATTTGCTCCACAGATAGGTCAGTATAGTTTTGTCTACAGACAGCACTCAGACCAGAGCGAATGTAAAACAGCTCCCGCCGTGCTCAATAACAGGGTAGCAATAGGACAATAAGTCGTAGTTACATATTCTTGCACATTCAAGCTGGTTCTTACGCAACCGGTGCTCAGATAAAATAAGTATGTCACATTCTAACTCTTTATGTAATAATACACTTCTAAACTATTTGTTTTGTTAGTAATACACCTAATGTTTTGGCACTTTCGGTGACACAGTGTCAGCAGTCGGGATTTCAAATTATTGTTGTTAGTTTTTGCACCGGCTGAGGTGGCGTCATCGTTGATTTTTTGTCTGGTTAGGGCAGTGCTGCAGCGAGGGCGGTGGCGGGCACCGATGGCGGGTACTGCTAACTGATGGCTGCGGTTACGCGGCGTTTACTGGGTGGTTGTAGCTGGGACTGAGGATGAACGGCCGGCGGCGGCAGCGGCGCGGCCCGGGCTAGCGGTGTGTTGCTGGTCCCCGCCCCGCTCGACGCGGGGACGCCTAAGAAACCAGTTCGTAAACCTCACGCCCGGAGGCCACGAAGTAGGCGTGTTGAAGTGTTCAAACATGCTCTCAGGTGTTCCTATTAAGAACGAAGAATGCCTGTCCGTCTTAATCTGGTTTTTATGGACTGTGAAGTCATTTGATTTAACTACCTTATTCAGGTTTTCTCAAACATGATTGGATATTTGAGCATTATTTTGACAACCTTCTTCGAGAAAAATCGAAATTGCTGTGCTGGTCAAATACATGCGAGTTGTATGGAAATCCATATCATTCGTGTTTAGCGGCCAAATAAATTACTATGTAAACTCATATCTGTCGTGTAATTTAAAAATGGAACTATATTTTACTCCGAAATATGGCAACCAAGGAGGTAACTTATCAAAGGTTTTATTTAAATTTCGAACTAACTTGCAAATAGAACGCTGTTTATTGAAAAAAAAACATATGAATACTTTGGCGAGTGTCACAAATACCTACTATGTTGGTAATCCTTACTAATGAATTCTTTAATTTTTTTAAGTCACACCATATAATTGAGAAAACTTTTTTAATTTTCTATTTTGCCTCCCAAAATCATTTGCCTTATTACGTTCGTGATTGAGTCAGCAAACTCTATACACTTAACTAACAAATTTCATATTCTTCCGTTTAGATTTTAGTCCTTTTATATTATTACTTTATTTCCGGACTGTTGTTATCTCGTTCAAGGGTCATCTGATGTACGGAACCCAAAAAACGAGTTAAACCATCATAATAGTACATTACTGCAGCGGCCAGCAAAAGAGGCATTGATGGACGAACGTGTAAACGTGTTTTTTTTTAATAAACAGCGTTCGAAAGTTAAATAAACCCTTTGATAAGTTACCTCCTTGGTTGCCATGTTTCGGAGTAACATATAATTCCATTTTTAAATTACACGACTCATATGAGTTTCATCATGATCATTATATCAGCTCATATGCGTCCCCACCGAGAGGCTCGAGCCAACCCTAATTTAGGGATATGAGTTCACATAGTAATTTATTTGGCCGCTAAACACGACAGATATGGATACAACTTTTGCCGGCCGCTGCTCGCATGTATTTGGCCAGTGCAGCAATTTCAATTTATCTCGAAGAAGGTTGTCAAAATAATGCTCAAATTTCCAAGCATGTTTGAGAAAAATCTGTTTAAACGGGGTTAACTTCCCCGAATAAAAACCAAATAAAAGGTAAAATCACGTTTCTTGTATCCGTTTATAATTATAACACATGGAGAATGATATTGGGACAAACCGTATAAGGTTTAACAATACCTCACAATGTCTTGTTACCATGCATTTTTTGTAACGTAAATAAATAAAAAAAACATAATAAATTATGTACCCTGTGAAAATTTAACCGACTATGTTTCGAAAGATAGAGTCCTTTAAAGATCGTGCAGATGGACGGACGGAATAGATTTGAGAGTCGCTATAGGTTCCGGTCACTAAAAACCGTCAGTCGGAGTATGTCGGAGTCGCGCTAAGGTTTCCAAACTAAATGGTTTTTTTTTTGTGTCGGTCTCAGTGATGTCTTTTAATATTTAAATATCATTGTTGTTGTCGTTCCATACACAAAACAATATACAAGTATTGTGTGGTGAACCCTTGATATGTACGACTCGCACTTGGTCAGTTTTGTATGAAATTGTAGACTGGATTAACAAATTTAAGTTAATATTTAAAAAAAAATGTCACTATCAGTTTGTATAATTTTAGAAATATGTCCTTATCATATAGTTATCGTAATATGTCGAAGGCTCGTCAAGCTGAAGTCTCACAGTTCTCAAAACAACATTAGACTATTAGACATTAAATGGTAAGTGTGTGTGGTATGTAAGATATTTTTAGACCTTAATGGCTTTAAGAAGACCGGTTTCACCTTTATAATTCGCGATTTTTAAGGGTAAAAAATAAATATTTTTAATTTTATCGCAACAGTTTAAAAACTGATTCGGCGATTTCATACTTACAGCCCTAATGGTTTCTGGTTGTTATGCCGTGTTTTACCCTCCGATTGAGCACCGTTTTCGCCCATTAATCACTGCATCAATGTGCCGATTGATTTGGTCTTAGGGGGGTGATCTTTTCCGAAGGACGGTATGAGACTCTGATGAAATCGTATTGAAGATTCGGCAATGACTAAGTCATGCAACAGTTACAGGTGCCAACAGATAGATCTCAAGCTCAAGGTCACTCAAAGGGCATGGAGCGCGTTATGGCGTAATGCTTGAAGTTGCCTATATGTGAATCAGAAATGATGAGATTCGTAGGCAAACCCAAGTAATCGACATAGCTCACAGAATCGCTACACTAAAGTGGCAGTGGGTGGGCCACACGGCTCGTAGAACGGACGGCCGTTGGGGTAGTAAAGTTCTCGAGTGATGACCGCGTAGTGGTAGACTGGCACGCGTAGTATGCCTCCCGTTCGGTGAACCGATGATCTGGTAAAGGTCGCGGGAAGCCGCTAGATATGGGCAGCACAGTTATGTTCGTTGAACTACATGGTTTTCAAGAATATAATTATTAAAGAAGAAATTAGTTTAATAAGTAGTTGTTAAAAGCTTCGTTGGTAATTGGTATACTCTTAACTATTAATTAAACAAAAAAAAAACAAAAATATTTTTTCCAAACCCTCTAAGTACCTACTACAACTCATCTAATCCACAACATTTGGACGATAACAAAGTCCATTACCAGTACTTAAACCTACGTTAACACAGCGTTAATTGGCTGTGAATGTATTCTACACCTGCATATACGTACATCATCGTTCAGATTCGTACCAGGCGTTTCACTTAACATGGCACTTGGCGGCAGAGGTGACGCATTTGATTCGAATGCGACGCCTCTCCCACCAATCGCCATGTTATTTCAACCGGCTAGTAACTCGCTCCATTGGAAGTCGGTCTCTCAAAGGGGGTCACTGTGCGAGTGAGATCTGGGTCAGGGCGGGTGCATCAGGCCGGGCTGACTTCGGGGGACCTCGGGTAAAATCGGATAACGTCGGGGAAACACGGAAAACTTCGGAGGTGGTCGGGAGCGCATGCGTGTGACTTCCATCGATCGCCGCCCACGCGACTGCGTCAACTAACTACCCCCGTGTTGGTGTTGCCACAGTGGAGGATTTAGGATATTTTCGCTGAAAATAGTTACACGTTAACAATATAACCATGCTGGCTGTGCAACGCTCTAGAAAGGAAATTGTATTCACTAAGTTTTAAATATCGCTTATTTTTTCGAAGTCTGCAATTCTACCGACAGACTACCGCCGTTTATTTTTATAATAATGAATAATTGTAATTATATGTAATCTAAAGGAGAATCGACCCTTTTGGTCGAAACAAAAAAAATAATTTGCGGCCATCTCTGAAACTAATTTAAAATGAAAGGTATCTAAGTGTACTTCATTTGTTATTATTAGCATAAATCATAATTCTGATTAGTTTATGAGATAACCTGAAACAAAGTTTTTTGTTTTTTTTTATTCACAATTGGTAAGCCTTTGGCATCATCTCACCTGATGGTAAGTGAAGATATATTAAAAAAAATCAAGATTTTTCTGCCAAAAAATTACAAAATTAAATGATCTATTATGTAATAACGAAAACATACATGGTTTTTGAGATATTATAGTATTTATTACTACTATTAAATAAAGCACGTGCACTAATACTTCTAAATGCTGTCCGTGTCGCACCTACTCCTCTGAAGGTTGGAGGCTCTAAGCTCGAAGTTGTTGCCGAAAATGTCCATTTAGGTAGGTCCAACTTCAAGAAAGAGATCAATCGGCGAATCCAACTCGGCTGGGCAGCATTCGGTAAGCTTCGCGATATCTTCACGTCCCGAATACCGCGGTGTCTTAAGACCAAGGTCTTCGACCAGTGTGTTTTGCCAGTGATGACATACGGAACTGACATATGGTCGCTTACTATGGGCCTCATAAGAAGGCTCAAGGTCACGCAAAAGGCAATGAAGCGTGCTTTGCTCGGTGTTTCTCTGCGTGATCGAATCATAAACGAGGAGATCCGTAGGAGAACCAAAGTAACCGACATAACTCATTGCTAAACTTTAGTGGCAGTGGGCGGGGCACATAGCTCGTAGAAGGGATGGCTGTTGGGGCAGTAAAGTTCTCAAGTGGCGACCGCGCACCGGAAAACATACCGTAGGCGGGCCTCCCATTCGGTGGACCGATCACCTGGTGAAAGTCGCGGGTAGCGCAGAACCGGTCGTCGTGGAAATCCTTGGAGGAGGCCCATGTCCAGGAGTGGATGTCATTCGGCTGATATGATTAAATTAAGACTACTTTCGAAATTGGCCACTATATTTTTTTTCTTGGACCATAAGGCCCATTGATTCATTATTTGTTTCTCCTTTTATTTGTACCGGTGTTGTTAGAAAATTTTACTCAGTAGCACAATAGAGTGAAGGAATATAGTAATAGTTCCAACAGTTACAGAACACTAAACCAAAACTTGTATTTTCCCGCTTGTATTTCTGCGCGTATCACAATGCGTATTCGACCCTGTCAGCTGACGCATGTGCCGCTCGCAAGCCTTAGTCCCTACCACGCAGGCGCAAGTCACCGCGAGTTCGCGAGTGGCAACCCAGCCCCGGACAGCGACGCCCCGACCTCCGCCCCGATGGCGGCGTGAAAAGGCGCCTCAGGGGCCTCCGGCGGTCATGCCGCGATGGCCAGAGAGGTAACGAACCTGTACACGCGAAATTATAACGTTAACCACCCCTCTTATGTAACACGGCACGCCCGCAATCAAGCCAACTATCCAGTACACGTGTCCTCAATAGCAGTTTGATATCGTGTTCAGTATTGTTCGAATTTCGAATTTGAACCCGCTGTGATGTGAAAGTGTTCAGTTCAGTGTATTCTAAAGAACAAATCTTACATGGTTGGTGTTAAATATTGCCGCATTCGGTGTCTCGCTCGCGTGACGGTAGTCTGTGTATATCCTTCTCGCTCTCTCTGCCGTATCGCTGTTGCACATGCACACTGCATTATTCAAAATGTGTGCCAATACATAGTGTCTTTACGGGAGGATCCTTTTACATGACCGGTCTATCGATTGGCTCCTTTTGGTTATTTTTGAATGGAAATGCAGGAAAAGCTAATCACATCTATACTGAATCAATTTGATTTAAATAGATTTAATGCAGTATAGGTATAAATTTAAATTGCCAATATGGAAAAGAGAAGCAAAATATTGTTATAAATTGCTTTCTAGGTATGTTTAAGCAAATAACAATTTATTTAAAAACTAAACAGCCGACTGATTGAATTGTATCCAATGCGACTCAGTAGACCATGACGGTCTAACAACACTCGCACGCTTCAACCCATCTAGTCGTTCAGGCTACAGCCTCAGCCACATAAACAGAATACCAATTGTGAATAAAAAGAATAAAAAAAAACATACACCCGAAAAACATTTAAATTTAACACAATCATATTAGAGTAGTATACTTTGCTTTGCAGTATACTCTGAAGTCCTTTCAGCATTCCAAAGTAGATTGGAAGAGATCTCGAAAGGCCTTCGCTAATTATTAATCTTTTGCAAAGTTATGTATTTTTAAATGTTATTTAAGCAATAAAAAGTTAATAAACAAACAAACAAACATGCTTCGGCAGTCGAGTAAAATAAAAAACCGGCCAAGTGAGAGTTGGACTCGCGCACCGAGGGTTCCGTACCGCCACACCTATGGATAAGGAACCTTAAAACATCGACGGGTACAACAATCGCTTCTCTTATCGTGTAGCACATTTAACCGTGCTATCCAAGGGATAGACGGCGGTTGCCTGGTGTTCCACCTAGCATCACTCGCGGTCACGTGTAGGGCATTTAGATTTACACCTACGGACGTGTACAGCACGACCTTCATACACATCTGGAATCAGATGTGCAGGTTTCCTCACGACGTTTTCCTTCACCGTTAAAGAAATCGGAGAGTCATCATAATCATATCAGCCGAAAACCGTCCACTGCTGGACAAAGGCCTCCTCCAAAGATTTCCACGACGACCGGCCCTGCGCTGCCCGCATCCAGCGGCTTCCAGCGATCTTCACCAGGTCATCGGTCCACCGCGTGGGAGGCCTGCCTACGCTACGTTTTTCGGTGCGCGGTCGCCACTCGAGAACTTTACTGCCCCAACAGCCTTCTGTTCTCCGAGCTATGTGCCCTGCCTACTGCCACTTCAGTTTAGCGATTCTGTGAGCTATGACGATTTCTTTGGTTCTCTTGCGGATCTCCTCATTTCTGATTCGATCGCAGGAAATTCCGAGCATAGCTCGCTCCATTGCCCTTTGGGTGATCTTGAGCTTTCTTATTAGGTCATAGGAAGCGACCGTATGTCATCACTGGCGATACACACTGGTCAAAGAACTTAGTCTTGAGACACTGTGGTATTTGGGACATGAAGATATTGCGAAGCTTCCCGAACGCTGCCCAGCCGAGTTGGATTCATCGATTGAACTCTTTCTTGAAGTTGGACCTACCTAGCTGGACTGTTTGTCCCAGGTATACATATTCCTCAACAACTTCCAGTGTAGAACCTCCAACCTTTAGAGGGGTGGGTGCGACACGGACAATTAACATTATTTTCGTCTTTTCCATGTTCATTTTAAGACCTACTTGTTGAGAGACTTTACTGAGGCCATCGAGCATTGTGCTTAGGTCTTCCATAGTCTCAGCCATGACCACGATATCGTCAGCGAATCGGAGGTGGGTAATGTACTCGCCGTTGATTTTGATGCCGAGTCCAGTCTTGAAAACATTTTCCAGGGCGACGGTGAACAGTTTCGGAGACGTACCGTCTCCCTGCTCACCCCTCGCTGCAACTGGATAGGTTTCGAGTTCTGGTCCTGAAGGCGAACCGACATGGTGGCGTTTTCATACAGACACTTCCACACCTCGATGTATCGATAGTCAATTTGGCACCTCTGGAGAAACTGTAGCACAGCCAAGGTTTCGACGAAATCAAAGGCTTTCTCATAGTTCACAAAAGCTAAGCATAGTGGCTGATTGTGCTCTTCAGTCTTCTGTATAATCTGCCGTAGCGTATGTATGTGGTCTATGGTACTATGGGATCTTGATGCGTAGGAATAAAACTTCGAATGCATGAAATGAAGTCCCTGTTATGCAATACACAAAACAATTATAGTTTCGGTGGTTAAAACACGAGACACATAGAAAAATACAAGAAAATAAATTATCCGTTGTTGACTAAATGCTACTGTCAAAAATCCACTCTCTACAACCAAGTGTTGCTATCTCTGGCGATCCTAATCGCCACACCACCCCCCTAGGCAGATAACGAAACCAGGGTTATCTGTCCAGAAGGGAGGTATCCTAATCGCCACAGTACTAAAGCCATTTTGGAAACCGGCGTGTTCGGGAGGCTGGAAGTCTTTAAACCTGCGTTCCTGACTGTTCGTAATGACTCTCGAAAACAGCTTGTAGACATGACTCAGAAAGAAGATTGGTCTGTAGTTCTTCAGCAGGGTGTTGTCACCGTTTTTGAAGTAAAGCACTACCACACTTCTGTGCCATGCCTTAGGCGTTTGTCCCTCGAGTATAACAGAATTAAAATACTTCTGAAGAGTTTTTAGTACCGATGATCCACCTGCTTTCAGGAGTTCAGCCGTAATTCCATCATCCCCCGGTTCAATCGGTAAGTAAGTTTCAAATAAGTCATTGGTACATCATTGGCCGTCCGGATTTGAACTCGGGACCTCTGGTTAGGAGGACCGAGTCGTTACCGTTGAGCCAACGACGTTTTTGGTATAACTATTCATTACAATCAAAATACATCAACGAGAGCAACAGATTTTTAGGGTTCCGTACACAAAGGGTAAAAACGGGACCCTAATTACTAAGACTTCGCTGTCCGTCCGTCTGTCTATCTGTCACCAGAGTGTATTTCATGAAAAGTGATAGCTAGACAGTTGAAATTTTCACAGGTAATGTATTTCTGTTGCCGCTGTAACAACAAATAACAAAAAATTAGAAAAAGTAAAAAATAAGGGGTCTCAATAAAAAAAGACCTATTTTTTTAATTCGTGAATAAACTAGCGACATCTAGTACGATGGTACGGAACCCTTTGTGTGCAGTTCTGAGTCGCATTTGGCCGGTTTTTTTATTCAGTTTGGGATCCTTATCGCCATATCTTCTTTTACGTTGACTTAGAAGTTAGATTTTTTTACAGCTTCAAGATACTGTAAGACCTATAAGTATATGGTTTTAATTTCAACTCCATACCTCCACGCGTTCCCAAGATAAAGGGCCTTGACAGACAGACGGACGGACGAACATACAGACGGATAACAAAATGATCCTATAAGGATTCCGTTTTTCTTTTTACCGACTTCAAAAAGGAGGAGGTACTAAGTTCGACTGTATATTTTTTTTAATGTATGTTCACCGATTTTCCCGTCAATTGTGGACAGATTTTCAAAATTCTGTTTTCATTCGAAAGAGTATACTCCCGAGGGGGTACTATTGTCACCAAGTCAGGATCTGATGATGGGATCCCAGGGAAATCGAGGGCAACCCTTCAAAAATACTGAAAAATTTGAATTTTAAAGGCACTAATTACGTTATTCATATGTTTTCTAAAGCTATTAAAATACTTGCGTCTGTTAGTCGTATTCTTATGTTGATAAGCTGATGTAGGAATAACGGTTAGGAGTTGCAGGAAAATTCTTTTTAATGTTATACATAGATATATGCGTAGGTATGCATAGACCGATAGTTGTATTCCTTCAGGTTATTCAGATGAGCTGATGATGGACTTCGAGGGTTCCGTATCACCACACCTCTCCACACAACTACATAGTATAATCAAAGAGTACTAAATATTATTACGGTATAATGACAATGATACCTATTCACTTTACAAACAAAAGACATTAACGCGAGCTACTAACATATGCTTTTATTGTCATTCAGTTCGGACTTCTTAGCGAGAGTAAGTCTCACACTTGGCCGATCTTTATTATTTGTTGTTTTACTTTAGTATTAGTACTATAACCACACAAAGTTTAACGCTTGTACGTATTACCGTTTTCACGATAGAGCTAAACTAAAAATACTTCTATAAACCTATAAAAAAACATGTTTTTTGTATGAAGACCCCCTTATTTTTTCATTTTTTCTAATTTTTTGTATTAACTTTATAGCGGCAACAGAAATACACACTCTGTGAAAATTTCAACTCCCTACCTATTACGGTTCATGAAATACAGCCCGCTGACAGACGGACAGACTGACACACAGCGGAGGCTTAGTAATACGGTCCCGATGGTCACCAGTTGGGTGTTCTGAACCCTAAAAAGGAACGATTTATAGTTAGCCACTAATATTATGAATGTAAACACCCTGTGAAATAACAATATGCTATAATAAGTCATAAAGATATGCTACGTTTGCGCTTTTTACGAAAAAACATAAAACAACTGGGGCGTAGCACCCTCGTCGTAGCTCGTAGCCAGTCCGTAGCAAGCAACTGTAGTACGATTTGCAACGACTTGCTATTTTTGCACTAAATTCTGATTTTTTATGGCCCATTTTTACGCGATTGCTCGAGAAGGACGGTAATGTTTTTCGAGTGTATGTACCTGTGTATGTCTGATACTTTGTCTTCTTCTTCAAATTTAAAAGCTAATGCTCTTGTCGGTGGAGCAATCTCCAATTTTTTCTGTCCTCGGACATTATATTTACCTCCCGATACCACACGACAGCAACCTTCTCCTTAATTTGTTCTATGTTGTTTCGCCTTGGCCTTCCTCTACTTCTCCTTCCCTCTATCTTCCCTTCTATGATTGTTCTGAGTAAACTGTCGTCTCGTACTAGGTGTCCCAGCATATTTCCTCTTCTATTTTCTATAGTCTTCAATAGGCTTCTTTTTTCTTCCTTTTATGATACTTTGACTAAGCCTGCTATTTTTGCACTAAATTCCGATTTTTAATGACCCATTTTTTCGCAATCGCTCGAGAAGGACGGTAATGTTTTTCGGGTGTAAGTTCCTATGTATGTCTGATACTATGACTAAGTCTGTATGTAACCTTGTAACGAAGTGGTCCTTTTTAGTTTTTTTTTTAATTTATTTTTATATCATCTTTATACGGTTCCGTACATAAAGAGTAAAACGGGACCCTATTACTAAGACTTCACTGTCCGTTCGTCTGTCTATCTGTCACCACGCTGTATTTCATGAACCGTGATAGCTAGACAGTTAAAATTTTCACAGATAATGTATTTCTGTTGCCGCTGTAACAACAAATTTTAAAAATTAGAAAAAGTTAAAATAATAAGGGAGGTCTTCATACAAAAAACGTGGTTTTTTTTTAAACTTGAAGAAACTATTGCAATCTAGTACGGAACCCTTTGTGTGTGGTTCTGACTCGCATTTGGTCAGTTTTTTTTTAATTTGTTCTCGTCTATTCCATTTCAAATTACTCCGTTTTTATTTATTATTTACGTGTTATTATTCAGGATTCGATATCTTTAATTTTTCCATTTTCTGCATTTTTTTATAATTAACAACGTATTCGGGCATAAGTAAAAATAATAATAAAATTGTTCAGTATGATGAGATAATCGTGAAATCATCCGTAGTAAGTCAATTCTCAAAAATGTGAGCACTCCGTACTCCGTACAAAACTGGCTGAAACAGCTGATGAATTTATATGAAGAGTTAATTTTTTTTTCGAATCGACTTTCAGGCTTCTGGGAAAACTTGTTGTATCCTGTATTACCCTGATTTATTTTCATGCAAGTGCAACCGCATACAGGAGCTACGGTTCGAATTGACAATTTGAAAAACCACTTTGACAGATGTAGGTACTTTTATTCATGAATCTGATTTGTTGCATTTGATTTGTACAACAGGGCTCTGTATAAGAACAGCTGCAGCATCATCATATCAGCCGATAGACGTACACTGAACGTAGGCTTCCCCCAAGGATTTCCGCAACGAGCGAGTATTGATCTTTCATATTTACAATAGGGTACAGCAGAGTGCGATACCCTTTAAAAATAAAATTGTACGGCAATAAGGGAAGGAAATTAGTTTTGAAATTTATTTGGAAAAAGTGAGCCTCATTAAGTACCTTTTTTTCTTCTGTCTAATGCTAAAAAAATGGAGTATTGTCTTCCCGCAAACCAGGTCTGTCTACACTACGACTTACGGTGCACACTCGCCACTCGAGAACTTTACCACTCCAAAATGAGCTGTACGACTTATGTACTACACCCACTGCAACACTTATTGTGTAAAATACTAGTAAAATCGCGTGGCGAGACTATCAAAAAAATATTTCAATGTTTAGGTTTCCGGTGCCAAAATGGCATAAAACGGAACATATAAAAGTTCGTCATAACCATCCGTCAGTCCGTCTGTACGTACGTTACATTAAATTACATACGGACGTACGTACGTTATATTAAATTTTCTCTGCCACTATGAGACCTAAAATAATTAAATTTAGTACACAACTGTAAAATAATGTCACGAAACCAAAAATCAAATCAATATCTTGAAACAATTGGTGTTTTAATTTTATTTTTCAATAAAGGACATGTACAATTATGTTATGACTATTTTATGACTATCACGAAGAGTGTAATTTTCACCAATTTTAAATAAACACCTTGAAGCCCCCTCCCTCAACATGTTAGATTAATTTTACCACCTTGGCTAGTGTATTGTTTAATAAGGATACTTTTCGTTCCCCTGCTCTATTTTTTTAACTGTGGGACTTAAAATTCAGAAAAAATACAAATACTAGACATTACTAAAACGAGCAAACGATATTTTAGTGACACAAAAATCCCCGACTCTTCCATGCAGTGAAAGTTCATAAGATCTTCAGTCATAAAATTTTGTAGGTGAATTTAAAATCTTAACACAAAATTAAAAATAAAGTTCTTTTGTCAAACAATTTTCCAAGGGTTGCCTCTGGTTGCCTCCTATACAAAAGCGGCACTAGAAAAAAATATTTTTGTGACCCTTTCGTGTGGGGTATTGTATCGCTACCTAATTGTAGATAAAAAAGAAAGTAGTGATTTCAAACAACGTATCTTTGTCAGAAGTGTCTTTTTCGAGATAAAGCTTGTCAAAGTCGTTAATAACTTCTCCTGGTGGTGTTTCTAAACTATCAGACGTAGGAAAATAATTTAGGGTATCCTGAGACAAATATTTTTTGAATAAATGACTCGGGAACCCTTCAGTTTGCGTGTTCAGACAAGCACATGGACGATTTTTCTACTATCTACTGTAATTACTGATCAGTCGCTAGAAGCTGTCGTAGCATAATTATCTAAGTTAACTATGTGACCTTATATGCATATTAATAAAATTTGACTTGTAAAATAAATTGAATTTTTCAGGGTGATTTGTGTGGTTTTTAGTGGCATTTTCCTCGACCGTTTCCGTACTTCGCATAAGGCACGTTAAGCCGTTGGTGCCAGTTGCTATCACTAGATGGCAGTCATTAAGTCGTGTCAAATGCCTTAAAGAGACGGCTTGGAAAACTTGTGGGGCTTACTAGCAACCTCCAACAACTCGGAATTGCCCCCCCTGTGTGGAGTATAAACTAACCTTGCCGAACTTTAGAAGAGACCCGTGCTTCAGCGGTGAGGTTATGGCAAAGTATATATATTAGTACTAACATACATGGACACTCCCTCCCGCTCTCTAGATTGCGATTTCATCCTCTCGTCATCCAGATTGATACAGATTGGTTACAGTTTGTTTATTGAACGTATAGGATATCGCCACCATTTTTTTTTGTTCTGTCATTCCTTTTTTGCAATGTCATTCCTGGCCTGTTGTATGAAGTGTCCAGG
Organism: Coleophora flavipennella; assembly: GCA_947284805.1. Lineage (NCBI taxonomy): Eukaryota > Metazoa > Arthropoda > Insecta > Lepidoptera > Coleophoridae > Coleophora > Coleophora flavipennella. The sequence goes on from OX369305.1 coordinate 10,890,026, forward strand.
GTGTGGTAGTTATGGGTTGTTAACGAACGGAGCCGTCACTCTCCGCAAAATCGCCTCCGTGGCGTACTGAATAAGTTCATTGGATTCACATTAGGAGGTCGTAGGTTCAATTCCCAGTGGAATCTAACTTTGTAAGACTTAGTTTGGTTGGTGGAAGAGCATTTCTTAAGCCCGCCTGGCTAGCTACCACCATCTTATCTAAGTCTTGCCGTCAAACATCAATATCAACAACATTTATGTGTTCTGGCTTAAAGATATGATAGCCTGTTACCTAATTCGTTGAGGAATCTTGGTAAGCCCGCTTCCATCTTCGGCATCATCGTTACTTACCATCAGGTGAAATGAAAAAAAAAAACAAGATTTTTTACCTACGATAAATTACTTTCCTCGATATGCTGTTTTTTATTTTTATTCACAATGTAAGTCCTTGGCATCATCTCACCTGATGTTAAGTGACTATGACGCCGAAGTTAAAAGTGGCTTACCAAGATTCCCCAACGCAATGGGGATCTACCTTATCTTCAAGCGGGAGCACATCAATGCTGTTAACACTGATGTTTTGGCGACAAGATTTAGATAAGATGGTGGTAGCTAGCCAGGCAGGCTATGAAAATGCCCTACCACCAACCAAACCGAGTCTTACAAAGTTAACCCCGCCGGGAATCGAACCCGCGACCTCCTAGTGTGAAACGAATGGACTAACCATCACGCCACGGAGGCGGTTTTGAAAACGAAATAACACAAAGTATGAGCCAGCTGCAAGTTCTTATTGCAGAGGGAGCCTTCTCTCTATAAATTATGACCCCTATGCTTTCAGGACGTTATTAATCGTAACTCTCACACCAAGAATAATAATAATAAAATATCGTAGCTGATATACTTAAGTTACTTAATTTCCACATGCAACAGCTTTCTCCACTATAAATATCGGTGTAATAAATAGTTTAAGAAGGCCCTAACATATCATCTTTTTCTTCTTCTATCGCGTCGATGGCAATTATTATTTACTAGCTTTTGCCTGCGGCTTCGCCCGCTTGGAGATCGTTTTTATGACTGCCTCTGAGGGTGAGTGGTGCGCGAGCCGCAGGCAGCTCGCGAGCGTGGACATGAATTTTCTCCAGATCTCTCTGGAACTATATCGAGCTATTCTGATTAGCAGTCTATGTCACTTTCTACCCCCATAACCAATTCTATACAAAAAATCACTTCGATCCGTTGCACCGTTGGGACGCCGACGTGCGCGAGCGTGGAAATGAGTTTTCCCCAGATCCCTCGGGAACTATGTCAGGATATGCTAATTAGCAAATTATGTCATTTCCCACCTTTGTGCAAAAAATCACAACAATCCGTTGTTCCGTAGCGATGTTAACTAAATTAACCAAAAAAAGGGTATTTTTTCAGTTTCCTCAGGAACTGTATCGAACTTGGCTGTTTTTACGGAATAAAAAGTAGCCTATGTCCTTTCCAGTGACACAGATTACCTGCATGCCAAATTTCATCAAGACTGGTCGGGGCGTTGAAGCGTGAAAAGGTAAACAAACAAACAAACACATTTTCACATCTTTTCTTTTAATATAATAAAACTGTAACGGGGCCGTGTCTGTACATGAAATATTTTTGGAAAATAATAACTGTGGTGGACATTACTAACGATACAGAGGCCAAAACAACAACTTTTGGAATTTTTGTCTGTCTGTCTGTCTGTCTGTATGTTCGCGCATCACGCAAAAACTACCAGGCCGATTTTGATGAAATTTTGTATGGTGGTTCCTTATAGCCCGGGTTAACATATAGGATACTTTTTATCCCGGAAAATTCAGGAGTTCCCGTGGGAAAATCAAAAGTATTCATTTATAGAATGGCTCACCACGCAAATGTGGCTTGACCTATTACAATCAAATTTTAAACGTTGATACCCTTATCGCGAACTAAAACTGGGACATTGCGAATCCCAAAATAAATAAGGGTTCCTGCAGGAATGCAAAAAATTGTATCTTTAGAATGGCTCAACGTAACAATATGAAACCTTTACATTGGGATGGGGTGTTTTGATCATCATTGTATAGTCGGGTATTCTTTATTCCGGAAAACTAAAGAGGTCCCGTGGGATATTATCTATTGTTACTCACATTAATAACAATAGAGTACTTTTTTCCACAAATTAGCTACACATACCACACATTATAAACATAGCAGCAGAATGTCAATAGATGGCACTGCAGATTAGCTACACATACCACACATTATAAACATAGCAGCAGAATGTCAATAGATAGCACTGCAGGGATAATAAAACGCGCTTAAGTTGTATTAAATCATTAAAATATTATTTCATACTTTTGAGTGGATTTCTTTTATGTATTTTTCAGCATACGCTACTTTACACAACTCTAACTCTGGAACTATGGCACGTAGCGATGTGTTTCATAGACGAACAGAGAGGTATTATTTTACGGATTCCAATCGTGTAAAAAAATAAAAACACATAAATCGAGTTTAGCATCTTTCAACAGGAGGCACAGATATGGGAACTCTTCTGACGGCGACTATTTGCATGTGGCAGTTGCTCTCCGCCTGCAATATCAATATCTGTGAACCTCATCAATGTATTTGCGGGTCCACGGTGGAGGCAATTGGCCATCACTCACTGAGTTGCAGTCGTGTTTGTGAAGATTCCCACGTCACCAATTCCTTAATGACCTCACTCGGAGGGCACTGGTCTCGGCCAGATGGAATATTCCATCTTTGATGCAGCCGCCGGCCGGGCTTTAGTCGATCTGATGGCAAAAGGCCGGAGGGATTAAACAGTTGCTATGGCAGAGAGGAACGTGTCTGCTTTGGGAAGCCACTTTATCTGCCTCACTCCTCACCCGTACGGTACTGCTCCTTAATTTGCGGTGAGAAAGAAGCATAATAAGTACTCGGTCTTGGAGGCAAATTACTGCTTTGTGCCGCTGGTCTGTGAGACAACCGGCTGCTGAAACCTCAGAGGCCTTTGTCTTCACAAAGGAGATTGGCCTTCGCCTCCGAGAGAGGAGATGTGACGTGAGGTCCTACCTGCTGCTATGGTTGTCTATTGCCATCCAGTGCGGAAACGAGAAGTGCGTCTTAGGCTCCTTTGGAGCTGATACGACTCGAGGATTTGACCCATATTAATATTGTTAGGAAATTTTATTACTAGATTGATACCTATAATGATTTGAATTAGTTTTTTTAATAATATACGTATATGTGTTTCATCGTATCAGTTTATATACGTCCCCACCAAGGGGCTCGACCTGCCCTGAGTTAGGGCGATCTGGCCTTAGACAATCACGCGGGCCCATTGCGGGTTGATTGACTTCACACATAAGCTTCGAATTTCTTCGCAGGCGTGTGCAGGTTTCCTCACGACGTTTTGCTCACCGTAAGAGCGTCGGATAAACGTACATACCAGTATGAAATCGATATTCGTATAGATATTGGTAAGTGGCAGGATTCGAACCACGGCCTTCCGGACAGGAAGTAGTGGCCCTAACCGTTTTGCCACCGACGCTCTATATTTTATTTAAGATTTAGAAATCCTTACGTCTTAATATTATAAATGTGAAAATGTGTTTGTTTGTTTGTTACCTATTCACACTTCAACACCTCTACCAATCTTGATGAAATTTGGCATGCAGGAAGCCTGTATCACTGGGAATGAAATAGTCAACCTTTTATCTGTGGTAATTATCATAGCTCGATGCAGTTCCTGAGGAAACTAAAACAATACTCTTTGTTCGTTTTATTTAAAATCGTAACGAAAAAATGGATTGGTGTGATTTTTAGCACAGAGATGAGGTGGAAAATGATATAATTTACTAATAAGAATATCCTGACATAGTTGCCGAGGGATCTGGGGACAACTGTTTTCTACGCTCGCGCACGTCGGTGGCATCGCAACGGAGCAACGGATTAAAGTGATTTTTTGTATAGAATTTGTTGAGGTGGTGGGAAGTGATAAAGACTGCTAATCCGAATAGCCCAACACAGTTCCTGAGGTACCTGGAGAAAACTCATGTCCACGCTTGCGAGCTGATTGCGGCTCGCGCACCATTCCCCTCAAAAAGAGTCATAATAGCTATGTCCACGTGGGCGAAGCCGCGGGCAAAAGCTAGTTTATAATATTAGTAAGGATTCTATTTACATTTTGTTGGTTGCATTTTGTTCCCACCTCAGTTACTTAATAGAAAATCATTTATTCTTTATTAATTGATTTAGGTACGCTAACAACAGTACATACCTAAAAAATCTTAAAATAACTTTCGGGTAATGTCAATGCATGTTTGCCGATAAAAAGCATACACAACGTTTAGTTACAACGTTAAGGAAACTTTAATCTAAAAATAAAAGGAGAAATTAACTTTGGCTAGGTGAGCGTGGTAAGTAACAATGAATAAAAACACTGATTTTAACGTTTAGGTTTTTATATGTGTTACGAGATGTTTCAGCAATTAATCTTAAATTTTTGTTGGGAATCATTAAATATATCAATGTCGTTAATTTGGCTGTTAGGTTATATATATATATATATATGGTTGTAAGAAAAACAGATGCTCGATAGGGAGGGGGGGGGGGGATAGTCAAATTAGTTCTGTATCTTACTTAGGATACTGAAGATGTTTGTTAAAGACTGATGTTAGTTGTAGGATATACCTAAACGAATTGATTTTATCAAATTTATTCCCACTTTTTATTCTTCTTTTTCTAGCGTGTCGAGGGTAATTTTACGTAATTTAATTTATAATTCATTGTACCAGTACTCTGGGACGCGAACAGCACTTTCAGTTTCTGTAAGCAGGTCCTTGCGTGTGTGTATCGTAAAAGTGCGTCACAGTTTGTGGGGATGCGCAACATTCACACACGTTATTTTATTTTAATCTTTTGTGTAGTTTCACCTGCACTGATTAACCTTACATCGGCCGACTTGGATCTGGAGTCTATACAGCTATTCCAGTCGGCCACGTCAGGCCAGTCCAGGAGGCAGCTTTTCAGATGTCGGAACGAGAAGCGCAGTCAGTCCCATATCCTCCTTGAACAGGTTCAGCCCGGTTTCGGAAGCATCTTTATCTATCATAACTTATTACCAAACTAGCTTTTACCCGCGGCTTCGCCCGCGTGGACATAGTTTTTATGACTGTCTTTGAGTGTGAGTGGTGCGCGAGTCATAAGCGGGTTGCGAGCGTGGAAATAAGTTTTCTCTAGGTCTTTTGGGAACTAGTTACAATTTTTGCAATTAATTCATTGTTTTATACGGTTTAACAGTACTTAAATATTATAGGTAGAACTTTAGCGCACGAACCCGACAAGGAAACTACAATATAACTTATATAACACTTTAAACTTTCACGATTATTCATAATGACAATTTGAAAACGGGGCTTGAAGGTTTTTTTTTAATTTGTCATTACAATATAACTTAACTTTAACTCAGGAAGAACTCAAGAAGTAAAATTCAAAATAAATATTACATTTTATAGGTAAAAACATTGAATATATTGCATTTAATTATTAAAAGCTATGAAAAACTTTGAACCTATTTAAATCTTTTTTTAATCACGAAATTTAAATTTGCCAATCTTCAAAAAAAACACAACAACATAAATTTAGTCCTTACTCTCAAAAAATCGTTCAACGTTTAAAATACTTGTAATGTAAGTTATCTTTAAATTTATTAATAAATTGTGGTACGATCTATTGGTTTTAAGCGCAGAGGCACTTTATTGTAGATTCATATTATAAGGCATATGGTATGTACGTGAACTGCATTTTGTTACAGGTAAAGCTAATCTGTCCCTGTGCCTAAGGTTGCAGGTCTGAGAGTAACATTTTATTACCTGTGAAAGTCTATTTTTATTCCTCCTGACAAATTTAACTTTAAATGTATGTGGAAGTAAGAATCAATATTTTCTGTTTTTTAAATGAGGCTGCTTTCAAATTAGTGGATATGTTAAGTTCTTAAAAGGCATAAATAAAATTTGATAGCTTTGTCTCTATGACTGGCTATGCTATTAGTAGTCTATGTCACTTCCCACCCTCTCTATTATCTCTGTACAAAATATCACCAAGGGTGGAAAGAAGTTTTCTCCAGATCCCTCGGGAAATATATCGGGCTATGCTGACTAGCATTATATGTCACTTCCCACCCCCTAACCATTTCCAAAGTATTATATTAGTACTAACATACAGTATGGACACTCCCTGCCGCTCTCTAGATTGCAACTTCACCCCTTCGTCACCCAGATTGATTGGTTACAGTTTGGTTGTCGAACGTATAGGATTTCATCGCCCTTTTGTTTGTTCCGTCATTCCTTTTTTGAAATGTCATTTCTGGCCCGTTGTATGAAGTGTCATTTCTTTGTAAAAAACACGTCAATCTGTTGCTTCTTTCCGACACCACCATGCGCGAGCGTGGAAATGAGTTTTCCTTAGATCCATCGGGAATTATGTCGGGCTATATTAATTAGTAGTACTTCCCATCGCCTCAACTATGTCTGTGCAAAAAATCACAAAAGTCCGTTACTCCGTTTTTCTCGGGATTAATATAAGCCTATGTCACTACCCACCTCCTCAACCATCTCTGTGCAGAAAATCACGTTGGCTCCGTTGCGACGTGAATGAAGGACAGCTATTCCACGTTAACCACTTAAGGAATCGGGATAAAATTTCATGTGCTTTTCCATGCCAAAGGCTACTTGCATGCCATATTTTGTCAAGATTGTTTGAGATATTGAAACGTGAAGAGGTAACAAAACATTTATAAAATTACGTAAGGATATATTTAATAAAAAAAACTTCATGTGCGCCCATCGTGCACCTTAATTTTAGCCAAACATCCCAGTCACCCCCACTGTTTAATACAATATTTACGTCCTTAAAAATGAAAATTTCCTAAATACGTTCCGGTTTCCTGTTGTTATTAGAATTTTTCCAAGATAAAGTGTTCCTGCTGCTGGGATGCGCGGGATAAGGGAGAGAGAGGAAAGTGGACAATACTAGGGGTGTCACAGACCTGCTTACCTGTCCATGTGAACTGGCCTACTCTTGTCATAGGCATTATTGACATATTCAACGATTTTAATGTATAACTTCTCGTGTTAAATAGTTTTCATGTCCTAATGACATAATTTAGAAAACAAATTGATTGTATTTTAACTTTATTAACTAATATTTGCTTTTTCATTATTTTGTACAAATGAAATTATGTATTTGTAATTACTATTTTATAATTACGAGAACACCTAATGCACCTATTTTAAACAAAAATTTTGAAATTTTGAAATTTTGAACTACGTGCAAATATCTTAGTTTTAATTCCTGCGTCTTATGCCTCCTTGTCAAATCATCTGCTCGTCCGCCCAGTCAAAACCAAATTGACTCCACCGGGTATCGAACCTGATACCTCCCAGTGAAAGTGGTGGACTATTTACTGCGCCACAGAGGATTTCCTTTCGTATCCGTTCCACCACAAAAATGTGGCCAAGTGCGTGACGGACAACGCTTACTTATAGTTAAGATTCAGTAGAAATTTCAAAATAAAGTAATAAAAACTAATAAAGTAAAATAAAAATAAACCTTTATTAAAAAAAACAAGTAATTTTTTAAGTTGGTTTACGACATTTTACACAAAATTCACACAAAAATTCAACCCATCCAATAAACTCAGTAATCAGATCAGGTGAGATGATACCAATAACTTATCAATGAGGTTAAAAAATTTGATAAGTGCGTGTAGAATCACGCTTCCGTAGTTTTTTCACTAATTAAATGTACACTTTAGAAAAAAGTTATTTTAAAAGTTCATTGAAGTTTTTACGTATCTAATTGTACATCTTAAGTTAGCCGACTATTACTCCTTAACTGTGAAGGCCGAGATAAGGTATAATATACTGTTTTCAATACTTTTCAGATTTCCTGAAATAGTGGTATAGCTGGGACATGCAATTCTAACAAAAATCACCACTTTAAAACTTCATATTTCATTAAAACTTTAAATAAATAAATAAATATTCTGGGACAAATCACACATGGTCATCTGGCCCCAAAGTAGGATTCCCTGTGTTATGGGAACCAGAGACTGATATACATACTTATATACGTTTAAATACATACATATATAGATATTTAACACCCAGACACAGAGCAAACAAATCTGCTCATCACACAAATGTTTGCCCTGGGTGGGGATCGAACCCACAACTCTCGGATCAGTAGTCAAGAGCACTAACCACTGAGCCACCGAGTCAGTCGTATCCTTATTAGTTTTGAAATACATAATCAACGATTCCCCACACGATAGGGTAAGTGAAAGTGAAAAGATCCCGTTTTTTGGCGTTCACTTGGGGGTTTACCAAAATCCTGTCTTAGCGGGTGCCTACGTCATGATTGCTATCTGTAATTTCAGGTTAATGCGTCCGGTGGTTTGAGCTGTGCTTTGATTGTCAGTCAAGACAAAAAAAAAAGTATACTAGATAGTGGTAACAGGTTTGTACAGCCATACCAAACCGGTTTATAGCTGTAATAGTCTTTGATAAAAACGACTGTGACATACCGATGGAGAGACAGGCAGACGGACACGACGAAACTATGAGGGTTCCCAGTTTGACTACAGAAAAAAAAGTTTAGCATCTATCCGAATTCGTAATCCTACTTAATATTATAAATGTGAAAGTTTGTTTGTATGGATGTTTGTTACTCTTTCACGCTTCATCCACTGGACGGATTGGGATGAAACTTGGCACACATATAGGTTAGGTCCTGGAATAGGACATAGGCTACTTTTCACCCCGGGAAAACGTCTTATTCCCACTGGAAAATCGAAAACAACCCGGTTACATCGCGGGCGGACGGCTAGTTCACCGAATTGTTACGCTATCGCTATTGGATCTAATATATAAATCCAAAATCCCTATGCCTGACAACCCTACACAAGACCAAGGCGAGGAATTTAATTTCGCTTATCAGCTCTCTCTTTAATAACTATCTATCGGTTACTTCTCGCGGTGGGCTTTTTTAACGAAATCTTATAAGATTTGAGCATAAAATTGGTCAGCGAGGTTTTCTTGCGCGATTTTCACGGTTATTTTCAATTTTTCGAGGGAGAAATGTGATTGGATTTCGACGCATCGTCGTGTTCAATATCAGTTTCATAAAATTGAAGTCGTTTCTTAAGGGTGCTTCTCAGGGGATCCCCCTACCTAATTAGCGCCGCCATCAATTAAAAAAAATATTAATTAAAAAGTTTTAAACAATGAAAATTAAGAATAGTTATACTGCAGTTTATTTAGAAACTATCAACTCTGTGAAATATACACTCGAGAGCGATGAATCCGGGTCACTTAAAGAATCCTAAAAATCTCGGAAACTAAGAAGGCTAGCTTCATATTTGTATTGTTTGTGTATGTACTTAATTACTTTTATTTAAATTATTGACATTTCAAATACAATGTACATTGTTTGTGAATAAATGATTGATTGATTGATGAAATAAATTGTGTTTAATAGACACTTTAATACCCCTTAAATGAAAGTAATAAAATTTACGAGTCACTACATTTTATTTACAAAAAATTACATAAATAAAAAAAAACTGCTGATCTCACCTTAAAACAAAAATAGGAAACATGACATTTTTGAACAACATTACGATTTACTTGAATTTTAATACTTCGTATTGCCTCCTCGTGCTTCCACCACTGTGTTTACGCGGTTTGGCATGCTGTACACCAAGTTCCTTATACGATTGTGGGGAATATTCTCCCATTCCTCTGTGAGAGCAATTTTGAGCTCACGAAGCGTGATTGGGGGAGGGCTTCTTTGTTTTACGCATTTCCCTAGCTCGTCCCAAGCATGCTCGATTGGGTTGATATCCGGGCTGCGTGCTGGCCACTCCGTACGAGTAATGTTCATCTCTTGAAGGTAGTCTTTCACAATCCAACCCGTATGAGGCCGGGCATTGTCATGCATAAAAATAGCATCCTCACCCAAATTGACCATAAATGGACCAACGTGTTAATTGAGGATTTCTTCCACATATCTTTCGCTAGTTAAAGAGCCTTTTCCTATGAACACCAGTTCTGTGCGACTCTCAGAAGAAATTCCGGCCCACACATGTACAGACCCACCACCGTAGGCTACTTTTTCTTCGATGCATGCTTGCTTGAATCTTTCCCCTGGTCTTCTATACACTCTGTGTCTTCCATCGTGCTTGTAGAGCATTAATTTTGATTCGTCGGAGAACATAACTTTTGACCAATCTCCAATACTCCAATTTAAGTGGTTCTGGGCATATCTTAGTCTTGAAATACGATGCCCACGCTCCAGTTTAGGGCCGTTTGCAGGTCTAAGTGGTTTCAAGTTAGCCTCAGCAACTCGTCGCCTTACTGTCCATGCGCTTGGGTTACTTCCTCCGAGGCGTCGAAACTGATTTGTAAGTTCAGTTCCTGTGAGAAAGCGATTACGAAGCATTGTGTTTACCAAGTATCGATCTTCTCGTGCTGTGGTACACCTGGTTGTGCCTGTTCCTGGTCTATGTAGGTTAGAGCCAGTTTCCTCGTAACGTTGGAGAACTCTTTGTACTGTTGCGAGCGACACACCGACTGTCGTGGCTGTATCGCGCTGACCCCGGCCGTTTTCCAGCATTGTGAGTATTCTGGTGCATTCTTCAGGTGTAAGCGACATGATTACTGCTTGAATAATATATATTGAACACTATCAACATGGTTTATGTACCCACTTAAATGACAGATTAGAAACAAAAGCAAAAACAAATGTAGTAATTTCGTAGTTCCATCTTCAAAAGTCTCCCTTTTTCAAATTTGATTTTTTTATGACATAACTTTACATTAACTAAGAAGTTTTAATGACTTCATTTAAGGAGTATTAAATTGTCTATTAAACACAATTTATTTCATTAAGCTAGCCTTCTTAGTTTTCGAGATTTTTAGGATTCTTTAAGTGACCCGGATTCATCGCTCTCGAGTGTAGTTCACTGTGGTTACAGATAGTATTAGTGGTAAAAGTTTAAAAAACTAAAAACCGACTTCAAAAAGAAAATAAAAATAAAAGTTTAAGAAACTAAAAACCGACTTTTGATTTTGATTTTTGTTGGTTAATTTTATGTATAAAAACTAGCTGTTTCCCCCGGCTTCGCCCGCTCAGTACCTGGTGAAAAATTTTCGATACCTATTCTCAGACCTACCGAATAAACACAGACAATTTCATGGAAATCTGTTCAGCCGTTTCGGAGGAGTATGGCAACTAACACTGTGACACTAGAATTTAATATGTAAAAATATTATTTCATACCTTTTGAGTCAATTTCTTTTTGAAGTCGGTTTTTAGTTTTTAATCTTTTTTTAATGATCATCATATCAGCCTAAGGACGTCCACTGCTAGATATAGGCCTCCCCTAAGGATCTCCACGACAACCGGTTCTGCGCTACCCGCATCCAGCGGCTTCCCGCGACCTTCACCAGGTCATCGGTCCACCGAGTGGGAGGCTTGCCTACACTACGTGCGCGGTCGCAACTCGAGAACTTTACTGCCCCAACGGCCATCTGTTCTACGAGCAATGTGCCCCACCCGCTGCCACTTAAGTTTAGCAATTCTGAGAGCTATGTCGGTTACTTTGGTTCTCCTACGGATCTCCTCGTTTCTGATTCGATCACGCAGAGAACTTTTAATGATAATGCTATCTATAAGTTCGTTTGCTTATTAGCTGCACCTTTGACGACTCGCGTCAAACATTTCGTCAAAGGGGTCGCCCTGATTTCAATCGCGCCACCCACCGCGCCTCCCTTGTGGGCCTAGCGATTGAACTCAGGGCGGCCCCTTTGACGGCGTGTTTAACGCGAGCCGGCAGCGGCGAGTGGCATTTATGAAAGGTGCAGCTAATTCAGCGAATGAACCTATATCTAACAACGTTAAACACAATCACCTTCTCGCCAATAAGAATCATCAAATTATAATTTCATTAACGGATACAGAGTCCTGTGGCTTTTATTATCATCTCAGCATCATGAAAGTTAAGGAGTAAAACCTTCCATCATTAGCTCACCTAAATAACCTGAAAGAATACAACTATCGGTCTGTACGTATCTACGTATAATATGTAACGATTTATCCTCCAACTCCTAACAGTTAAGGAGTTTTACCTTCCATCATCAGCTCATCAACATGAGATGATGACTACCAGACGCAAATACTTGAATAGCTTTAGAAAATTATATGAAACACGTAACACGTGCCTATAAAATTTGAGGGGTTCTCCGGGATCCCGACATCAGATCCTGACTTGGTGACAATGGGACAACCTCAGGAGTATACTCTTTCGAATAAAAAAAAAATAATCAGTGCAATTTATTAGAGTTATCGTTGAACATACATAAAAAATATACATACAGTGGAACATAGAACCTCCTCCTTTTTAAAGTCGTTAAAAAAGTAGTCACTATTCTTCATTTTCATAGTTTTTAGTGGTGACGCTAGTAACCCGGGGGTGGCCTCTCTCTTCACTTCAGGACTTTAGATTTTCCTGTAATCTATTCATTTAACCTCATAAACTGTGATTTTTTTACGGAGCAAATTGGCTGTGACAGACGAACGGACAGACACAAGAGTGATCGTTTCGTATTTTTCCTTTTGAGCTACGGAACCCTGAAATATCCTTATTATAATTATTAGTGTTATTTATCTTATGTATTATTATAATTCAACTAGTTTGTTCTAATAATTAAAAAAAGTTAACAATTAGGTATACTTCATCATATCAGCTCATATACGTCCTAACAGAGGGGCTCGACTTTACTTATATAGTGTTAATTGAAGTGTGACTGTGTAGGTTTGTTACGTCACCCAACATAACGATCAACAATTATTGACTAAGATTTTTGACGTGATAACGTCGTATAAATCGATGAACGCCGGCCACAGACGCCGGCTGTACTCACGAAAAAGTGTCACGTCCCGCCTAAGCCGAGCGTGCAAGCGAGAGCGCAGAACAAGCGATAGAGGCACGATCGGCCTAAGCGTTCGTCTTGTGACAAGTTATCACGTAAACCGACTTTACAGACAACCAGTTTTTTTTTTCCTTACTTATTGGTGTTAGGGCACGTACATACCTATCACTTTTAACCCGCCACTTAGATGAACTACGAAACTATGAATTAAAAAAAAATATTTTGCGATTTCAGCAAAAAAACAGAACAAAAGTTGTTCAGTTCAATGAGTAGAATCACCGCCACAACGCTCTGTGATCACCACCTAGGAGGTTCAAGGTTAACTACAACCTTTATATTTGTGACCGGGTGCTGTCCGTGTGAACTGGCCTACTCTTGTCAAAGGCATTAATGGCAGATTCAATAATTTAAATGTATTCAATATTTAATGTAACTTCTCGTCATATTATTGTTTTCATGTCCTAATGACATTATTTGTTTTACATCAATATCAATGATTTGACATTAATAACTGATGATTATGTTTGTTTTTAATATTTTCACAAACTTAGACATCCATGTTTGACATGATAATTACTATTTTATGACTATCATAAAGAGTGTAGGAAGGCGTCGGTGGCGTAAAGGCTAGGCCCTCTACCTCATGTCCGGGAGGTCGTGGTTCGAATCCTGGCACGTACCAATGTTTTCTCGAATTTCAATTTCATATGTGCGTTTATTCGACGCTCTTACGGTGAAGGAAAACATCACGAGGAAACCTGCACACGCCTTCGAAGAAACTCGAAGGTTGTTTGTGAAGTCAACTAACCCGCATTGGGCCTAAGTAGTCGACAAAGGCCCGATCGCCCTAATTCAGGGTAGGCTCGAGCCCCTCGATGGGGACGAATATGAGTAAATATGATGAAAGATGTAACATGCACCTATTTTGAATAAATATTTTGAAATATTATAAACCGATTGAATTTCTGTTTGTTGACTTTTCTACTTGCACAGGGCGTGTTCAAATGATGGAAGGATGGAAATAACAGACATATGATGAAACAAGACCAAATTTTATTGAGAAAAAAGGGAGGGAATCCAAAAAAAATCCCGCCTCTTGTGGTTTAGGTTTCCTTTATTATGACGCTTACTTAATATATTAAAATATATCGTCCATACTCATATCATTAATAAAAAGTAGATGTAGTGTTAGCGCTTTGAAAACGGGGTATAAAACACTCTGCTTAGAGTTTTGCTTACTGTGACGCGTTGGCAGACTTACCGTCAACATGCCGAAATGTGCTGTGACATGTCTCAAATACAGTGAAGTGTAGGACCTATCACGTGTTGAAACATTATTCGAGGTCACCACTGAAGGTAAAGATGCATACGTATATAATAGAACAAGCGTTACCCCAATTTTTGTTACGATTGTTGCATGTATGAAGCTCAATATCTACATTATTTTTAATCTGAGCGTCTATAGTACAGAGAGAGAGAAGCGGTCGCAGCTCGGTGTGACTTGCGTGCTTGTGTCGATTACGCTTAACTGACTAGAAGCACGGTCACTACTTGGATGGGTTTGACTGCTACTGGCATATTATACTATACAGGCTGTAACAAAATTGATGTAGGTCCCGTTAACTGGGGCTTCTACTCATCATACTGAACAACTTTTGTTCAACGACTTTGCTGAAATCGCAAAAAAATATTTTACTCTTCATACAAATCGATCAGCTGATCGACCAATTTTGTGCATTTTAGTATGGAGGGTCCACATTTTTTTTGAGAATTGACTATGAGTTCGTTGGGGAAAGTTGTTCAGTATGATGAGTAGAAGCCTCAGTTAACAGTTCCTACACCAGTTATTTTACACCTTGTATAATTTGACCGTGTCCGTACTTCGCAAGGCACTTCAAGCCGTTTGCTGGATAGCAGTCCTTAAGCTGTGTCAGAGAACTTGTAGGCTGAAAACTTTCGTCAGATGGGTTCCGCCACTAGCCTAAAACCTCCACCAATGTGGAACTTGAGCCCCGTGTGTGGGGTATGGCCTAATAACCTTCCCGAGTTTGGGCAGAGAGCCGTGTTCTAGCAGTGGGGACGTTTATGGGTTGTTAATAAGGGTTATTATACAAATTTATCACATGATAAGCTGTTTTTCGAGTTTTCTGCAAATTAAAAAAAATGAAATAAACTCACTTCCACACATTTATGGGGTAAATACGAAAATTGATAGCCCCGTCTAACAGCTCGTACATCGATTTCTCCTACCATGTATTGTATAAAGAGCTTATTGTCTCGCCTAATATTGCAGTGGGCGTTCGTTCGTTATTTAACCTTTTGATAATCCACTTTACGGTGTTCACCATCTGAGGAGCTCAGTGTGATAAGGTTAATAAGTTAAATTATTATATTAAATTCTTAAATTCAATATGTGGGTGTCAGTGTGGGTGTGGAATTTGTACGAAGACTCGGTCTAAATATCAGTATATTTATTTGCTGTTAAGTTAATGGGACTGTTCAAATAAAACAGTTTACTATTTGATTTCCCAGATTAAAGATATACATTCTCGAATCTATTTCAACAATGTTTATTTTAAGAATAGGGGGATTGTCTAACTAAAATATTTTCCTATAAGATTCCTCAGATTACAAAATATTTAATATATTTTAAAGCTATTTTTATTTTAAGAAGCAAAAAACAAAGTTGTTCACTTAAGTAAAAATTTAAAATACCTAAGTTATGTAATGTAAGTAAGTTTAATGTAGGCACGTAAGTTTCGAAAAACTTATTGATATATTCGCTGTCACCGGATTCAAACCCCGGACGTCTGACTAGGATGCTAGTAACGATTGTTAGTTTTATGATTGCTACGCTGTCTCGTAGCGCGTAGTAGCGGCGTAGCGTTAGGCATAGATTTTTTCTTTTAACGTCGCTTTACACGTTTATAAGTTTAAGTCTATATAAATGTGCGTTCACACTAGGTTTGTGTGATTTGGTTAATTAGATTCGGTCATTCAAATTTGAAATTCATCTAAACATTTTTTGATGTTTATTTTCAGTAGGAAAAATAATTGCTTACCTGCTTTTTTATAACATCGTTTTTTGACTACCTATGATTATACATATCGAAATCAATCAAAAATACATAGATAGTTCTGCATACATAACTAAACTGCTTGCAACCTGAAGTGGAACGATACCAACCGCCACAAAAATGCATCACCGTCGCTAATTCGAAGATGTTACGGCATCAAGAGATTACGGGCTCGCTGCAGTGCGGGCCCGGCCGGGGGAAGGGTGAGGAGGTGAGGGGAGGGGCGAGAGGGGGTGAGGAGACGGGAGTGGGTGCGACCCGGTCACGGCGGCGGCGCGCCCCAGTGCCGCCGCGGCGCTCCGCCCGCGCGCAATGCGCACCCAACATAACCCCAACTCATATTTTTGCTATTTATTTTTTACATAACTACCCCGATCTAATGTTATAAACAATCACTGAAAATACAACTATTTAGCCAAGCTGTCTTTGTGTCCGTCGCGTGTGACTCGACTACGTATGTGAATCGTCGAAAAATGATAGTGGAAATACAGCAGGAGGTAATTGATTTCGAAGTTAATCGTGATGATTTTCATGATAAGTTATCGAAGGAAGTAATAATCATACATCGTGAGACGAAAGCGATGAAATGGAAGTTTTAACGGCGAAAGAGCGAGAATGGATAGTGCATCGGATGTCGAAAACGGCCTTTAGTCAATAAAGTTAGGCCCATAAAAACATTATCGTTGACATTAGGAGTGAGTAGAGGCGTTAGGGTTGCATCAATCATGTTTAGATCACTTTTTATAGTGCCTTAGAAGTGATATTGGATGTTAAAGATCCGGGAGGGTGTCAGTGGGTCAACGCACAACAGTGCGTGGGGTGTGAGGGGTGAGGGGTGTGCGAGGGGTGCAGCTTGCAGCCTGCAGCCACGGGAGCGTACCCGTAGTCCGTGCCGCGTAGCCGTGCCCACCGGGGCCCTAATAAGAGCTTATTTAACGTCCAATTTCTATTTTTTATAGTATACACTTGTATTAATCTACTCTTTTTAATAACAAAATACTATGTAATTTTACATCGCACTGATTGAACTTTAATCTAAAATGTTAACAGTTTTTGCGCTTGGTAACGATATTTATATAATGATTTAAATTTATGTTGAAAAAATAACTAGCTATTTAACAGTGGTAGAGTCCTAGTTTTATTTAACAATTTTTATCTTCTCGTATTATTCAGCTTTTAAGAGGTTTGAGGCTTCAGATCACAAATATAAATATATCTAAATAGATAGCTAATTAAAAACCTAGCCCGAAAAAACATGTTTTTTTAAATATTAAGGACAATGACAGGGTTCCGACCAAATATGCTGCTCAGAAGTGAAAGTATGTACTTCGTGTGATTACCTTGTAGTGGACGGCGTACGAACCCAATTCCAAAGAAAAACCGCAAATATTACAAAGTGACACAGTACTACTTCAGTACTTATTTTACGAGACTTATGGGACTGTACTAGGTACATCGATTTGCTTATTTTTTGCGTACACCTTCCACTATTGTATTTATTGAAATTTTAAAAAATATGAAAAATCAGTCCTAGAAAAAAAAAAAAAATTGTTTTCAAGTTTTATTTATGAGCTGTTGAAAATATTTTTTTATTTATTTACATGTTTAGAAGTTTGCGCTCAAAAATATTATAAATCCACGTAAAATATATCTATTACTGTTACGTTGTCTTCATGAAGGGTTTTTAAATAGATATTGATTATCGATTATCGGTACTTTTTTCAAAAAGGCTTTTTTTCTCATGATACCTCAGATCGATTTTGAAGCGCTTTGGTTTAGAGACTAATGATAGCCTAAAGAACATAATGAACTATGTGTTCACTCTGGCCAGCTCTTGGTCCTTCTTCAATACAAGCACTGTCAATGTCCTTTTTAGAATTAATATAAATAAAAAGCCATTTTTTTAAAAGCATCTATTTAACTTGCAATGTTTGTATGTATGTATGTTTAGTTTAAATCTTGCGATCGATTTTAGAACGACTTCCAGGGGTCCGATTGATCTGAAATTTGGAATGAAGCCGTATTCCCTGTGACAATAGATCCTTTTTGTATTTTGAAGTTAATCTGATGATTAAATTTGGAGGTGGAATCATGGTCCCAAAATCGTCTTATATTTTAAATAGAATCGTTGGCAATACAGCCTTTTTGAATTTGGAACAGTGTATTTATATTCTTTTGAGCATTCGGCTTTTGAGCATAAAAACTCTTTTCGAATAAAAGCTTTTACCTAAATGCTTTAAGGTTTTTTGAAAACTATTTAGAACTAGCTATCCCGGCGAACCTCGTTCCACCTCGCACTACTCTACACTACCCTACCCAAGCCTATACTACACTAAACTACACTACCCTATAGGTACTACACTAACCTTCTCCAGACAATAACGAACTCACTCAACAAAAAAATAATTAGCGAAATCGTGACTAGGAGAAATAAATAATAATAATAAATTATTTATATATATATATGCCATAATGTTTTCCTTGTGAAAATATTTCGTTTTATCAGTGAACGAAATCACAGTTATTATTCTGCTATTAAAGAAGAATATCCTTCGAATTTGTGAATTAATGTAAGTTTGAATCGTGCTTTTTATTGGCAGGAGGTCAGAGGAAAGAGGCCTTTCAAGATATGGGACAGTTCGCGGAACGTGAGGAAGGGCCTCGTGGTCACCAGCTTTGAGGAGCTCATACACAGAGGTGGGTCATTATTTGTTTATTTATTTATTTATGTACTGTAGTTAAAAAATGGCGCAGAATGATTAAGAGAGTCAAGCCCACTTAAGGTGGAAAGTGGCATAAAGAAAAACTATAGTACTTTAGTAGTGATTAGAAAATGGCGGCTAGAATTATGAACAATCCATAAAAATCTTGAATATTGTGATATGTTCTAATTATCTCATTCTATGTTAGTGTGGATAAGATTCAAATTCAAATAATTTATTTGTATAAAACAGGTACAGTACAGGTTTCAAGACAACAGTAGGTATAGTCTCTTCTGTTAAGTTACACTAAATCAAGCATGCAAACATTTTAACACAATATCATTTTTCAATACAGTTGCTCGAAAAAAGGTCCTTTATATGCCAGTCAAGTGTGTGCAAAATTGATTTTACCGCACACGTGCTTTTACTTTACCGCTTTTTTTAAATTTCTAGCTCGGAGGAACAAGACATTTCTAGCAAATAAAAATATAATAATCAAAGATACAGAATCTTCTTTAAGGCTTTTAAAAGAGATAGGTTGTTACTCCGTGAGGTTAACGCACATAACGCTAGCTGATTAGATTCTCTTTGGGTTATATATTTGTGAACAAAAGAGAAAAAATATGAATGAAGCGGAACCGGTTATACCAAGAAATAAGTCATCTTCTCCAAAGAGGTTTTAATGCTTATAATAATAGTACCCCAAGCCATATTAAGAAAAACTTACGCATGCGTACGTGTGCTAGCTAAAATATGTCAAAATTTTCGTTAAACTGAATTGAGATGTTTTCGTTGTGAAAAATATTGTGAATAGTTAATATATGTGTAATAAAAAATATACTTATGTGTATGTATAAGAAAAAACAAAGTGAGATTACTTCCCGGACATTAATTAATAAGCCACAAGTCGCGTAAAATGAACTTTGGTTGCTGAAACTTTGATAGGTATGTATCTACCCACGTATTTTGTTTTTCTGTCACGGTCCTTTTTTTTATCTGTTTTCTCACAACTTTATTGAAAAACCTCTTATGATACATGGGTGTAAAAGGAATAACAAACTCGTGTCGATGGTAAACCCTCGCCTGCTTCTTGGGCTCACATATGTCACTCGTTTGTTATTGACCACCCTTGTATCATAAATAACTATTAACATAATTTTTAGTATGACAATTTAATTAAATTCAATGCATTTATGTCAATATATAATTCTTATAATAATAGGTGTGTCATTAATTAAAACATTTATAACATTCGCGTTATTGGAACATATCATATTTTACAATATATCATGTGTTTCTCTCTGTAAAGGATATTTTTTGCCAATACACTAATTCTTATTTTTAAGTATCATAAAATATTCCTTGTAAAGAAACAAAGACACGAGTATTGTTAATGAAATAATTTAAACGGAAAACGGGCCAAGTGAGAGTCGGACTCGTGCACCGTATGTTCGGTGGTACGGAACTCTGGATAAGAAACCCAAAGAGCACAAAAATTGAATGATATTTATTTATTTCAATAGAAAGACATCAACCAGAGCGACAGAAAAAAAAGTATTTCTTTCATTTTGTTTGTCGGGTCCCTTTAGTACTTGACCAGTTTTTATTATTTTTTGTTTTACTGTAGGGTTGAAACTATAATCACACCAAGTATGACGCTTGTAACAGTTAAATTTTTACGATAGGGCAAAACCAAAAGTCTGTCGAACTCGCATGAAAAGGGTTCCGTTCCGTTTGCCGTAAGAATCACTTTGACCACCTCCGTGGCATAATGGTTAAGTGCATTAGCTTCACCTTCACATCACAAGATCGCGGATCAAAGTCTAAGTTTGTAAAACTCGGTTTGTTGGTGGAAGGGCATTTCTAAGCCCGCTTGGCTAGCTACACCATCAGATCACGAGATCGCGGATTCGATTCCTGGCGGAGTCTAAGTTTGTAAGAATCGGTTTGGTTGGCGGAAGGGCATTTCTAAGCCCGCTTGGCTAGCTACACCATCAGATCACGAGATCGCGGATTCGATTCCTGGCGGAGTCTAAGTTTGTAAGACTCGGTTTGGTTGGTGGAAGGGCATTTCTAAGCCCGCCTGGCTAGCTACACCTTCACATCACGACATCGCCGATTCGATTCCTCGCGGAGTTTAAGTTCGTAAGACTCGGTTTGGTTGGTGGAAGGGCATTTTCTAAGCCCGCCTGGCTAGCTACCGCCATCTTATTTAAGTCTTGTCGCCAAACTTAATGCTCGACCCCTTAAATATGGGTTCCTTTATATTTATATGCCTTTTACGGTTATGATTGGGTCAGCAAACTCTTTATACATACATACCAAATTTTATCCTGAACTCTAAAAACACGTTTTTAGGGTTCCGTAGTAAAACAAGGAACCCTTATATTTTCGTCATGTCTGTCTGTCCGTTTGTCTGTCCGCGGCTTAGCTCCTAGACTATTAGTAGTTAAGAGCTGAAATTTTGGCAGACATATATAAAAATAACGCGGAGAGAAATTTAAAAAAAAATTGGAAAGAAAAACTTTTTAAGGGTACCTCCCCGACAAGTAAAGTAGGGATGTTTTTTTTTCTCGTCAAACCCAGTCGAGTGGGGTATCGTTGGTTAGAGCTTAAAAACTAGTTATGAGTCTTCTAAGACCATTTTATAATTTAGGGTTCCGTTTTAGAAAAAATAGACTTGAAAGTGCAACATTTTGTTGGAGTCGAGTGTCCACACCCCCTAACAACTAAACTGCTATATTTGGAAATTTGAAAAAAAACATAAAAGTAGTCTATATAATGAATTTAAAAGGAAAACTATTACGGCTATAAGTAGGCTTTCTTAGTTTAGGAGAAATAGTCGACCAACTTAAGATGTGCAGTTCGATTTGTAAAAAGTTCATAAGTTTTTCACACAATATGTTCTATTACCAACTGCAAATATAATTTTGTTTTTTAAAATAATCATTGTTTTTTTGAAAAGACTACGGAACTCTACTTTGCGCGAGTCCGACTCGCACTTGGCCGATTTTTTACCTTCTCGATACATACTCGTACGTAGGAGGATGTAATGTAATCATGAATAAAAGCTTTTTCCAATTTTCGTGATATTGTGTTTTATCATTAACACATACCGAAAAACTGAACATCTCAATTCCATCCGTCCGTGCGTCCGTCCGTCGCGCTTGGCTCTGTATTTAGCGCTAAACCTTTAGTCCGAGAGGGATCAAATTTGAAACTTAAGAGTTTTAAATTATTTCAGCTATTGAATTGTCATGAATTAAGAATAAGGTTAAATTTGGTAACGAATAAGTATATACGAGTATTTGGTCCTGCAAAAAATTTTTGTATGAAAAATAATGGTAATAAAAAAAAATTACGAGAAAGTTTAGTGCGGGCTCCAGTACAGATTGAATGTGTACCATAGCAACACATATTCTGTGAAAATTTCAACTGGCTACTTATTACGGTTCAAAAAATACCATAAGGGAACAGACTAGTATGTGAGATCCTTCGACCATATATAAAAGTGAGATCAATAAGTCTTCACTTGACTGGAACAACAATGGCGATGATTTTAGTGTCCCATGGTTAATGGAAATACCCCTTGTGAGCCGAAGTACTTCGAAAGACGCTCGCGTAGCCTGTTCGTAGCAAGTCCAGTTCAACTGTATAACGGTATAAACCGTGTGTGTGTTTATTAGGGTTCTGTACACTAAAAGGGTGAACAACGGGACCCTATTACCACACCCCGGACACTGCATACAACGGTCCTGAAATGACATTTCTTAAAACAAATGACAGAGTAAACAAAATCACGGCAAAATCCTATACGTTCGAGAACCAAACTATAAACAATCTGTATCAATCTGGGTCGCAATCTATAGAGCGGCAGGGTTATGTCCATACTGTATGTCAGTACTAATATATAAGGTCTAACAAAATTAGCTGAAACTATTTTAAGGGCAAGTTCAGTAAACGAAACTGAACAACTTTTTCTTCAGCGACCATACTGAAATCTAAGAAAAAAAATCTTCAATAAAAAAATAAGAAATCTTAATAAATGCGGCACTGGCCATCGTACCGTAACTCGTAGCAGCCGCAGCCCACGTGCCTCCGCCACAGATGATAATAGTAGCACAAGCCTCCGCCTATTTAGTAATCTGTGCCTCCGCTCCGATCATTCCGACCCTTTACCCGCAGCCTTCCTTCTTACATCCCAAACCTGTGGTTACAAACTTCATAGCACACCGCCATGTCCAAATACTTTTGTACGGCATTTTCACTACGAAACACTTTTAGTCACAATACAAAAATTGTATTGTGACTTAGGCACTTAGGTCACAAAATGTCATAGGTTAGGCTTTGAGCAACGTAACTCAATGAGTGCGCGAGAGTAACTGGGATATTTATTTACTTCACAGTTGCTTGCAGGCGCTTGCTCTTAGGTACATTTCGCGTGGTTCGTTCAACGACCTCAAGCGCCTCAAGGAAAGAGCAACTGCCTTCAATTTCAATTTCTTCTTTTTCCTAAAGTGTAAATACCTGTTAGATTGTATTTTAATACCTACAGCTAAAAGGAACTGTAAGGTTTTAAGTATTTTAAATAAGAATTGATTGAGAGAACTAGCAAAGGTCAACGGCCGGGCACAGTGCACAGTTTTGTTGCGACACGTCACTAGTCCAGCGATGTAAACAAAAACCAGGACCGTACTACGAGAATATTATTTATTTAAGTAGGCAGAAATGGAATGTGGCGATTTTTTTTTAGAATTCGGTATGGTCGCGGAAGAAAAAGTTGTTCAGTTTCGTTTGCTGAACTTGCCCTTAAAATAGTTTCAGCTAATTTTGTTAGACCTTATATATACTAAGCCTCCGTTGTCCGTCTGTCCATCTGTCTTTCAGGGAACTGTATTTCATGAATAGCAGGGGCGGATTTCCTATAAGGCTGACTGAAAATATTTTGATACGCAACCCTCAGTGCGCATCTCCAACTCGTACTTGGCCGGTTTTGTAATTTCACGGTAGGAAACAAAACCATTGTTCTAAGACACGAAACTAAACCTCTATTTTTATTAAAATCAGTCCTGCCTGATATTGGTGATGAGTGTAAGTCCAAAATTGTTCCTCAAAACCAGAGTTCTGATACTCGGGGGCTATTTCAAAACTGTTTGACTAACGTCGTTTGCACACAATTCCAGGGAAGGAAAAGTTATCGGTAGCGGCAAGTGAGCCGGTGCGATTGGTGCTCGAAAGTGACGGAACACAGGTCGAAGACGGGGAGTATTGGCGGACACTACCTCCCAACACAGTACTACTGCTTCTGCGGCAGGGGGAGCGATGGTACCCTACCGGCGTAGATGTCATCAAGGCTGGTGAGTAAATCTGTATAATTGCAACAGCTTCTTATGGTCTGAAGAAGAGGGGAGTATTTTACACTTCCTTACAACACAGTACTACTGCTTCTGCGGCAGGGGGAGCGAGGGTACCCTACCTGCATAGATGGCATCAAGGCTGGTGAGTACATCTGTATAGTTCTAATGGTCAGAAGAAGTGGGTAGTAATTTAGACACTTCCAACACCGTACAATTGCTGCTGCTACTGCTGCGGCAGGGTCAGCGATGGTACCCCACCCGCGTAGACGTCATCAAGGCTGGTGAGTACGTCTGTACAATTTTAACAGCTTCTTATGGTCAGAAGAAGAGGGTTTATTTAAAACACTTCCCTTCAATACAGTACTATTGCTGCTGCTGCTACTGCTGCGACAGGGGCGGCGATAGTACCCCACCGGCGAAGACATAATCAAGGCTGATGAGTACGTCTGTACAATTCAACAGGTATTGCCTTCTGAACAGATGTGTATTAATGGACACTACCTACCAACACAGTAACAGCTATGGTGAGAAGGAGAGTTGAATATTAGTGGAAGATTATAGGATTCTACCGTTCTATTTAGTACTACTGCTGCTGCTGCTGTGGCAAGAGGAGCGATAGTGCGATGGTGTATATGTTATCAAGGCGGCTGAGGTGGTGAGTTCACCTGTACTTCTCTAACAGCTTTACAGTCAGAGGAGAAGAGTATTTTCAGGCAGTGCGCTAGGTTCATCATCATTTTAGCTTTAAGAGAAGAAAGAAGAAAACATTAATTCTAAATTAAACATACGAGTGTGACGGGTACTTAGTTGCCCCCAAATGACTACCTACTTCTTGTCAACCGTACGAGAATTGTGTTCCAAAACAGTTAACTGTCGGGAAATAATTCACTCGATGTTTAAGAGGAAAAGAAAGAGTGTAACAGAGTAAGAATAGGTATTTTTGTAGCAAGAGGTCAAAAGAAGCGTCGTTTTTCGAATGGTGTGATGAAAAAATATTTTTGGACGATATTGTTGATATTTGTCAATGTCGGGAAAATCTCCCAATAATATTAGCAAGCTGGTGTCTGCAACGCTAACTATTCGAGCCACAAGATAATTCGTCAAACATACCACTCCACAACATATACGTACATGCCCAATTCCACAAATGTCAAGTAAAAATTAATGGCCAAAAATTAGGGGTGAAAATTTACATGTGTCAGAGTAAATATTAACTGATGTTTAAGTGTTTTGGAACGGTTCCGCGAATCTTTCGGTTACCCTCACAATGGTGACGATTCGGTGTAACACGATTTAACTTATTTGACAGGACTAAACTAAATTTAAGCATTCTATCCTTGTCTTTTCGATATAGAAAGTAAAAGACAGATGCGTAAATTTAGTTTAATCCTGTCAATTAAGTTAAGTCGTGTTGCACCGAATCGACACCATTATGTGGTTTTGAAACGCTATCTGGTAATATTTAACTGATTTGGAACACAGCTTAGATAAACAGGGGGATAATGAGACCACCTGGTGGGGGAGCACACACGTTCTTCTAAGTCTTTCAGCCCACGATGCAACCCGAATTTCCCATCAGTTATTGTATCCGTTTTACGAGTTACACGGGTGACTTCTTTCGGTTGCTCTGATTCACGGGCAAAATTATTTGCCGTTTATCAACGATTAAAAAGTCACCCTGCATAAAAAGGTATAGCTATAAATTGTCCTCCTTGTAATGAGCAATAATTGGACTTCCTATTCAAATTTGGCCAGTCGGCTGATCGGTTTGTTTAAGAAGTCCAAAAATAATGTTGCGTATTGAATATTATAATTAGTTCTTTGGAAACAATTTTTTAGAATCACTTGTACAACAAGTGAATAAAAGAATTGCATACCATGGTCTGCCCAGAATGAATTATACATGATCTGCCCATTGCAGAATGAATTTATACATGATCTGTCCATTGTAGAATCAATTTTCTAATTCCATAATTTCAGAAATCTTTCTGATTCCATACCTGTTCTTAGCTTTCCTTTTTTTACCTTTCCAGCAATATCGGCGATACCAAAGATAGTATGCGAAACGATCCACGCGTTGGAGCTGCACGATGAGACTCCCTCATGGAAGATCATGGACAACAAGGGGCGTGTTACCGTGGTGCTGCACTGGGACCAGCGGCCCGCGGCCTCGCCGTCGGCACGCAGTCCCGCGCGCAAACCCGACCGCCGGCCCTCACTCGTGATCCAGACCTCACTCGATCGGCCGCAGCCGCCGCCGCCACACATAACCGTGGTCAACCACGACGAGCCGGGGCCGGCGCGCGGCCGCCTGTCTCGCGCCTCCGGTTCCATAGAGCACGTGCACACCGCCGAGTGCCGCGCGGCGCCACACGCGCACCCGCCTGCGCGCCCGCCGCCTGACGAGTGCGACTTCCATTGCTGCGCGCTGCACGAGGAAGGGAGGCGCATCGCCGTGCATAAAAGCGTTGCCACCTCCCCTATTCAAGACGCTCAGCCACGCGCCTCGCCTCAAGGCCGCCCAAAAGGCCACGTGCGATTTCTCGACGCCGAATCTGCTAGGCGAGGCGACAGAGACTCCTCCGAGAGCGAGACGGAGAACACCTTAGTCGAAGACGAGGCGGTCACGTCCGAGAAGTTTCTACTTCTAATCGACCAGCTCAGTGTCGACCAGAAGCGTCACCTCACTATAAAAGACATAGGGATTATCCTCGAGCGGTTAAGCTCCAAGATTCTTGATGTGGAGCGGCTGGATCGGGAGTCGGAGTCAGACGACTGTTATAACTGGACGATAAAGGCGACGATCCGGGGCGACGCGTTGCGGGAGCTCGGCGTTATTTACAACGGGAATTACTATGCGATCAGCGAACACCCCGGCTACCGGGAGGAGAATGAGGAAGCGGGGGACGAGGGCGAAGAAGAAGAAGAGGAAGACCGGCTCTGATCCGGCCTGTGCGGCGCCGCGGTGCCGGCCGCCGCCGCCGCGCTCCGCCACGTCGTGTGCCGCATTGCCGCACGTTGAATCCCACACCCAGGATCGCTGCGGCCCTGGAGTTTCATACCACCACTGCCGGAAACGTTGTGGAAACTAAAAAGACTAGAGCTTAGTTTGATTTTATCAGGCTCGCTCGTGAAGCTCAAATAGTCTCGACGGATCTCAAGTAGCAGTGAACGATTAGAGACTTATTATGAAAATTGTCGCGACGCGCGTCAAGCCGTCGATAACTAGTTTAATAAATAGCGGAATTATTGTAAGTAAAACTGACTTCCTATCGATTTCTAAGGTGATTACTTAAGTGTCGGAAGATGACGCATTGACGGAAGGAGTCTCGCTTGACTCTTGCGCACTTAAAGCGTTTTTAATGTCATGCGTTTTTTATAACGCACGCTTGATTACCGCAAGGGTCGCTTCCGCGTGAAACTTTTTAAGTTTTCATACATACGCCCTGCTCCCCGCGTGCGTGTATTATGAATAAGAATAATAACCAATGAATACAGGTATGGGAAGGTGTAATTTGGGCGCTACGCATGCGGGGCGTATTGAGAAACGCATGGCATTCAAAACGATATTCACGGCAGATATTACGTTTCATCTTGACACGTCAATGTTCTTAGGTAAATAAATAATAAATTATACACGTGTTAGCGACGATTATACAGTAATAAAATAAAGTATTATTAATATCATCCACAAGGTAACTGAATACCGTTTTCGAAGTTCTGTTATTCTGTTTATGCAGCTAAACTTAATTGAAATTAACTAACCATCAAGTTGCGTTCAAAGTTGGCCTAATGCTGTATAATTTTCGTAGCAAAGATTTTATTCAAATATCTCAAAATAAGATCTAAGTTATATAAATTGTATAACACTTAAAAGTGTGTTACTCCGACAAATAAAGTACTCTGAGTATATTTACAAAACCATCAAATACTAAATATAAAATAACTAACTATATTGTGGAAGGCAAAAATTGCTCATTCGGATAAATAAATATATTATTCTAGTGGAATATTAAATAAAGTAGAGAAAAAAAACAAGAAATTGTCGGCTGTAATGACTAATGAGTATAAATGAAGCACTTTTATGATATTTTAGTTCCAACGAGACTTAATAACGCAAGCTAGCCAGGTATACGATTAACAAGTAGGAATGTGTTAATAACGTGTGTATTATACATAGATTTCTTTTTATAATGGTAAATATTATTTTAATAACCACAAATAGTCGTTTTGAAAACGAAATACAGTGTTTTAAAATAGCTGACTGATGATAATTTCAGAATTTCTATATCAAATGTCTTTTCGTTTCACAAAAAAAAATAGGGAGTTGGTAAGAGCGAGAAAGGTACTAAAACTGCCAGTTACTGCCAACGGTCTAGTAAGGAATACTTAGACCTATGTAGATAATTAATATGAAATTAAATTTCGCTCTAGCTGAGAATGAACCGTATCAAACATGTTAAACGTGTAACTGGCTTCAGAAATAACGCCCAAATCTCGACGAATAACAACGTGTTGTTTTTTTATATCATGTGTTTTTTATCACGCATGCGTGAAACCCGTATGATCCGGCGCTCGGCGTGTTTATATATGTATTAATTAGCTAACTAAACGGTGCAGTGTGCTTTTTACTAGAATGGTAGGATCTTGTTAAGGCCGCTCCGTGAGCCAGATATCGCCTTATACAAGATCTAACTTTCAAAAGAAACGCTGATGTGGAAAAAATATTGAAGAATATTGATGATACAGCCACCGATACACAATTTAAATTACTTCACTCGATACAATTTAATCCCAAAATAAACACTAAAACCCTAATATCTGGGTCTTGAAACTTTACTCTTTAAACTTAACGAAACTTTATGAAACTAGATTGAAAAATCATTCATAAGTTTAATATTAATTTCACAGCTATAGAATTTCTATATCTCATGCAACTATTGTTTAATAAACTAATTCAGTCAGAAAGCGTAGAAGATTCGATATGGCGCGCTATTGCTTATTCTTTTACTCTGTAATGAATGTAGGTATGGGAAAAGGGGTGAGGTGAGGCCCTGAGGCTGGCTCACTGGACGGCCTTAAGGAAGGTCCAAATAAGTGGAGAACCACTGGTTCGCTTTAACCTGCTGTACCTGATGCCAAAGCCGCGTGGACGGGACGAGATAGCCAAGCACTATCACAGTCTGTCCAAAAAGACATGACTTAAAATGAGGGCCCTGTTCGTTCCTAAATGGCAACTTTCGAGCATCTATCTATTTATATAAAATTCGATGTTTATAATATATTAATATATATATTTGTAGTCCATAGGGAACATTCATACATATATAGAGTGAACATTCATACAAATATATATGTATGAATGTTCCCTATAGACTACAAAACGGCTGGAGCAATTTTTATTGACTTTTTAGCGAAGCTTTAGATAAAAGTGAAATTTTGGAAAAAAACGCGGGCGGACCCACGGGGCGAACCTAGTACTAAAAAACGAGGATTCAAAATTATGTGGTTGCTATCAAAAATAATTGGGATGATGACTAATGATGATCGCTTATGAACTATTTGATAACCAAATTCCTACTGAAATTTCAATATAACTAACGCGTTTTCTTTTCTCTCAAGTCTTCAATTTTTAAATGCTATATCACAAAATGAGTGCATAAATGGCGCTGCAAGATCTTTGACGTCATTTCTATTTATTTAAACCATTTTAGGCACAAAATGTAGTTTTTGACAGGTGATAAAAGTAACTCAAATGACTAGCAGTGATCAGCGCTATTGTATTTCCAACCAAATCAGCTGTCGCCACTTTTCGGACAGACTGTACCGACATACGAGATATACCATATTAGCCCTCAACGATCGGCAAAATGACCCCCCTCCTGATATAGATGCCCATAGACGGCGGCTCCGGTCAGGCCATTTGCCACCTTGTACACTGGAGGCACTGCGATCATAAAATGCCCTCTCGACGCTATACATAATTTAACCTACGCCTACGCGAGGCCTGTTCATACTGGTAGTGTTTAGCTTAATGTGGTCCCTACTAAACAAGTGCGTGACGAAGTCAACTTTTTAGTTTATTTTCGTTTTGATTTAATCTTCTTTTTAATTAATTTTTGTTACGATGTTTTAAAAATTTTGACTTTTCCGTTCCTGTCTTCCAATTCTGATCTTCACCCAATACTGTTTGATTTTACGGTTTTTTTCTACTATATTTTTTTTTTATCAAACAGTGCACTCATATAACTCCTTATTGGTAGTTATAATATACCTATTTTTCATGTAATTAGACCGTGTGTCCTTTGCCTCCAAGTCTGCATAGAACCCTCGTGCCAGCAACGTCGCGAGACGAAGGGCGCGACGCGGCTGCAAGTGCATGCAGAATGCGTGCGTGGTGAAAAACGCATGACACAAAAACGCTGAAGCCGCGGTTTCACGCTAATAGTCAACACGTAAGAGTTAACTGTGATAGAAAAGTTTACCGCGGAAGACTCCACTTGTGTGAGTTTGGGTACACGGTCACGATCCGAGTGCCTACGAGTACCTTTCTAGCGTCCGACACAGTAACACTACGTCCGAGTTGAATATTATGGTGAAACCACGGCTTTAAATATCTAGCGAACTTTTAGTTCCAAAAGCATAGATTAGACGACGTTTCAGAGAGAGCACATAACATTTATAAAATAGTATAAAATTACCTAATATTATATAATAATAAATTGAATGTTATAAAAGAGGTTGTAACTAAAATACGAAATGTACCGTCACCACGCACCTCGTCGTGTCAGAAGTGGTGTTTTGTAGTCTAAGTCGATTCTTGTATTTAATAGTACTAATGGTATTATCGTAGAGTGTATGATGTTTTTAATTTTTGTATAGTACCAAGATGTGTTGGTCGAGCACTAATGTATGATATAAAATGAGATTTAATAAGTTTTACAGCCCCGTGCGGGTGTCATAAATTGTATAGTTATTTAAGGGTGTAATATTAACTATTTATGATTGTATTATTATGATACGGGTTGCCAGCTGTCTGGCCTTACGTTTCGCGTTATGTCTGTAAGTATGGTTGTATCGGTGTAACGTGTACATTTATTGCTGTCTTTTATTTAATTTTTAATATATTTTTGAGGCGTTTCGTGAAAAGGGGAAAATTATGCATGAACAGCAAAACTTTTTTCTGTGTGAGGATCATGCCCTTATATCCATTTCTAGGTTATATGGGAGGGTTAAAAGATAAGAACTTTAGGTCTTAAACACACAAGTTCTTAATCTTCCGTTTTCACGGAACACAACAATCGTTTTGATGTTTTGATACTCGTGTCACTATTAACTTAAATTTTGTTTTTAAGGTTTGATATTGTGAATTGTCTCAATGTTTATTAATTGATTTCAAATTCAATCTTGCTAATTATAAGAGCTATAAAATTTTCGTTATCAGATTGAAAATTTATTATATTATTATAAATGATGTAGGTGACTAAAGTGGCTGAGTTTGTGTTGTATGTACGCTCATGAAAACTTGGTATTTTCTTTTGTAAATCTTGAAGCTGTGTGCCAAAAATAATATAAATATATAAATTAATTGTCGGATACGTTTCGTGGTGAAGACGCGGTCCCATGACAAGTTATAAGCAATTTCGACGTGCTATCGTATGTGTTGCCGAGTTTCAGCTCGCGCCCTTTGATGAAATTTCTATAGATTTCTAACAAATATTCGATTTCTTATTATGTAATAATTCTTTTAAATTTTGTGTACATAGAAGTTAAAACTTTGTTATACATCTTCTATTCTTAATAAGGATCTTTATTGTGTGGTTTGCCAAGTTTTTTTCCTTTTTTTATCCACCATTGGTAAGCCCTTGACATCATCTCACCTGATGGTAAGTGACAATGATGCCGAAGATGGAAGCGGGCTTACCAAGATTCCCCAACGCAATGGCTATTTTATGTTCAAGCCGGAACACAACAACGCTGTCAACATTGATGCTTGGCGGCAAGACTTAGATAAGATGGTGGTAGCTAGCTAGGCGGGCGTACAAAACGCCCTTCCACCAACTAAACCGAGTCATACAAGGTTAGACTCCGCCGGGAATCGATCCCGCGACCTCCTGATGTGCAGCTAATGGACTTAACCATTACGCCTCGGAGGCGGTTTAAAAGAAGTGATTTTGGCCTATTTGGCGTTATACAGTGAGAAATAGGCTGTTAAATTCGTTATTGTATATATTTGTTATTTAACTTCTTTGGTTTTAAAACATTTTTTTATCAAAATCCCATAATTTAAGTCAAATAGCAAAAAA
Organism: Coleophora flavipennella; assembly: GCA_947284805.1. Lineage (NCBI taxonomy): Eukaryota > Metazoa > Arthropoda > Insecta > Lepidoptera > Coleophoridae > Coleophora > Coleophora flavipennella. Next base: position 10,922,448 of record OX369305.1, read on the forward strand.
AATTACGTCATATTTTTATGTTTCAAACAGTTTTACAACAAAATCTGGCTTATGATAGTTCATAAAATGTACTTCTGACTTAAAATAATAGAATCCGGTATTTGCCTACTACTCATCTGTGACTGGTAGGCAAATACCGGATTTTTTTATCTTACCCGACTATGGAATGCTGGTCTAATTTTCAGCATTATCATTTGTTTATTCAAGTGAGTTGATGCCAAGCACTCGCTTAACTATCAAATAACATCATGAAAATAATTAAAAAATGTAATATGTTTGTCAGCTCCTTTTCATTTTGGATTATATTTTTTGAGTATTCCAATTAAAAAAAAAATATAAGCAAAACGTATAAAGTTTGTTCGCTCATTTAACCGCATCTACGACGGCTCCCGGCAAAAACTCCGTTCTTGGTGCCGCCTAAGCCCTAAGTTCAAAAAACGTGCCGCCCTAAGTTCAATCATACCGCCCGCCGTGCCGGTGGTGGCGCGGCGCGGCACCTTTGACAGAGTGTTTGTCGGCAGCCGTCAAAGATGCGGTTAAATGAGCGAACGAACTATAATCTAAAATGTGTGAAATAATGTTCCACCAAGAACCCACAATCAAAAGTATCAAGTTTATCTTTTCATATGTTTCACCTGTCTTTGTTCTATTTTAATCAAACAACTTGGCAAACTTAAACGATTCGTTTGTTATAATAATTAGATTACGGTGTTAAGATCCGTTACGCACATTATTATAATTATATTATATCTCATAGTAAGTACCTAACAACGTTCCGTTTTAATAAATATTTTTATGTGTGTAGGAATAAAATGCGTTGTAAAGTTGATTTTTAGCGAAGTAAGACTGAAGAATTATGTTCCATGGTTGGATTAGCTGGAATAATGATCCGTAACTTGCCGTGTAGGTGGACAGTATGCGTATGTATAATTATACTATGACACAATCAACGTTTGAACATAATTTCTCAGTTATTGACCAGGTGGTATTGATTTGGTGGGATTTACGACGAAATATCATGTGCGGAGGTATGTGCTTTTTTATTAACATTTCAGGAGTCAATATACTTATGAAATTTGTTTATATATAGATCTAATTACCTATGTACATTGTGTGCATCAGAAGGACATGTTTGGCTGTGTGAATGCAGAACCTATTTTTTATTGCGTGTCCATCATATTGCCATTGACAGTCACGAATGACTTACGCGCGGCTGCGGGTGATGCTAAGTGCATGCAACAACATGCAACCGCTGTCTATCCCTTGGATAGCACGGTGTACCACACGATAAGAGATGAGAGAGAGCGAGAGGGTCAATGTAATTTCGTTATCACTATCTTAGCTCACTCAACTCCAACTTACAGTTTCTATACAGAGCTTCCAAAATTTGTCAAACAGCTCTTTTTAATAAATACATAGAAACACGATAAGAGATGAGAGAGAGCGAGAGGGTCAATATAATTTCGTGATCTTTATCTTAGCTCACTCAACTCCAGCTTACAGTTTCTATACAGAGCTTCCAAAATTTGTCAAACAGCTCTTTTTAATAAATACATAGAAACACGATAAGAGATGAGATAGAGCGAGAGGGTCAATATAATTTCGTTATCTTTATCTTAGCTGACTCAGCTCCAACTTACAGTTTCTATACGCAGCTTCCAAAATTTGTCAAACAGATTTTTTTAATAAATACATAGAAGCACGATAAGACATGAGTTAGAGAGAGAGCCAATATAATTTCGCTATCTATATCTAGCTGACTCAGCTCAACTTACAGTTTCTTTCTTTACAGAGCTTCCAAAATTTGTCCAAACAGCTCTTTTTGATAAATACTTATAATATTATTATTTGATGAATATGTATCTAAAGTTGATTAGAACAGAGCTACTCGGTGTGAAATAATATGAAAAAATAAACTGAAAATCGTCCGAAAACACACCAAATCATTATCATCAGAGTTATAGAAGGAACTGATTACCTAAGTTAAGTTACAAATCTGAAATAAGTACTTTGTAAAAACATTGTCAATCTGACAAAAATCTCGTTGTGCTGTTTGGGCCTCTACCTATTGTAGGGATTCCTTTTAGAGTTTTGAAACGGATCCCTATAAGAGATGGACTTTTTACCAATTTAGGCTGAGCTGTTAACCGTTAAATAACTGCTGGGGCACGGGTCTCGAGCAAGTACCAAGTCCTACGCACAAGACAAGTATTTTTAAATTTGTTCCGAGTCTTAAGGTAATTATTTCATTCTATAATGCGTATACTACTAAATTAGACAAAGATCTCTGATTCATGGCAAACAAAGCTTGGCCATGTAACATAGATATCTGGGAAAAGAGATATTCATCTTCTTGAATTATAAACGACCTCCCATACAAAAAAAAACAAAAGATAAGTATGGGCTATAAGATAATTGATAGATTGGCTGCTAATTTACAAGGACTGGAAGCGTGGATAAAAAATCACGAAGTTAGCGTAAAAGCGAAGTGTCATCAAAAAGTGTAAATGAAAAGTTCTCAGCGAACAATATTGCAACAAGATAAGTAGACACTAGACGGTCGGGTGATTTATTGCATTTAAAAATTATTACAAATTCATTTTCAGATAAAAAAGATGCCGTTGATATAATTGAAAGAAAATGCACTCCTAACATTCTGAGTTACGTGGCCATGTTTGTTTACACCTACATAACACATTGGTATGATAAAGAAACGATGACGATACTATTACGATGATATTCAGTTTTCCTGTTTTTATAGTTAGATATACATATAATGTGAAGTAAAAATTTAATTTGATAAGCAAATGATTGGCAAACAAATACGTAAAATAATAAAATATCTTTAATCCACACTCAGCGCTTAGCACTGTTTTATGAGGATCTATTGAAAATGTGCCAAAATATTTTGTCTTACTTGTGATTGCAATGTTTGTGTATTTCGAGCGGAGCAGAGTAGCACTGTATACAGATGACATTCACGAAGGTTCACCTGAAATTTGATAGTAATGAAATCAACAAGAATTGCGGAAATATGTTACCGTTACATCCGCAACTACATTAATTCAAAGCTATAAAGAATATATAAGGTCTAACAAAATTAGCTGAAACTATTTTAACTGGTGCTTCTACCCATGAAACTGAACAACTTTCCCCATAGAACCAATAGTCAAATGGCAAAAAAAATGACTCCCATACTAACTCGATCAGCTGATCAGCAAACTTAGTATGGGAAGTTCAATTTTTTTGGAGATATGACTATGGGTTCCATGGGGAAAGTTGTTCAGTTTCATGGGTAGAAGCACCAGTTAAAATAGTTTCAGCTAATTTTGTTAGACCTTATATACAAAGTTCAGTAACAAAAACATCCGACAAATTCTTGTAGAACTTTAAGGATATCTTCAAAACTATTTAGAACCTCAAATCCTGAATTGATTAACTAAGTGATAATTTGAATAAGAAAGCTGAGTTGTCGCTACCTTGTCGCATCTATTCGTAACTATTATTGGAGAGTTATTTTTGTATTCCAGCCGCTAGTATCACGAGGCAGAACCGACCCACTTATGTTCGAACGTACCGGAAAAACTTCACTGCCAATAATTTAAAAATAAAAATATTGGAAAAGATTTGGGGAGTTTTATTTACTAAGTTTAACCGGCTCCGTGACGTAATGGTTATTCCATTAGATTCACAACAGGAGGTCGCGGGTTCGAGTCCCGGTGGAGTCTAACTTTTTAGGACTCTGTTTGGTTGGTGGAAGGGCATTTCCTTAGCCCGCCTGGCTAGGTACCACCATCTAATCTAAGTCTTACCTCCAAGCGATAATGTTAATAGCACTTATGTATTCCGGCTTGAAGATAAGATAACTAGTTCCCTTATTGCGTAGGGGAATCTTGGTAAGCCCGCTTCCATCTTCGGCATTATCGTCACTTACTAATCAGGTGAGATGCTGCCAAGAGCTCAATAATTGTGGATAAAAAAGTTACTATGAAGCTGGTATTCCACTGAGAATATGAAGAGGTATCGAGAGAAAGAGAAATTGCCAAGTCGTTGTCCGCTAATGAGTCCGTTAGATAAATTCCACTAAAATATTTTTATACAGTGCTTTCAATTTTGACACGCAAAGATAATTCTCGTATTTTTTTTTCTGTAAATATACAGACTTTTATATAAATGTTCAAACTTCCGAAAAAAAAAGACTCTTTGCCTATCAACTCTTTACCTAATCAGAGTAAACTAACTATCTTACTATATTATACAGGGTGTTAAAAAATTGGTTAAGGATGAGAACCCGTTAACTGGGGCTTTAACTAATCATACGGTATAACTTTCCCAAAGAACCCGCAGTCAATTAAAAAAAATCGAAGCTTCATATAAAATTCACAAAATTGGCAATCAGCTGAACGATTTGTACAGTTATTTTTTTTGCGATTTCAGCAGTCATAGAACAAAAGTTGTTCAGTGTGATGAGTAAAAGCCGTTGTTCAGTATGATGAGTAAAAGCACCCGTTAACGGGACCAACACTAATCTTGTTACAGCCTGCATAATATACCTACATCAAAGACCATTGCAGAAATCCCTACATTTACTTAGTCCGTAACGTTAATAAGGCAAGCCCAGCCGCCGCGCCGGCGCGCCCTTCAGTCGAGAGCCCTTCACCTGCCGCAAGACCCTTGGACACGCCTGATGCCCTAACACGCAATTAACGTCCGCACTAGTAAGACTGGCAGGAAAAACCCGTGTACTCGTATGATTTTATGAGCGGGGAGATAGTAAGGAGATGTTAGTTTAGCGTTTAATTGAAAAGCTAAACTCGTTAAAAAATCGACTTCCACCGCAACAACTTCCATTACTTACCAGTACTTACTAATTATACTAAAATAATAATTATATTTCAAAGGGGCCTCTGCGTGTTGGATCTGTATCCCCACGCACACTTTCCAAAGGAACGGCCTTTAAAAAAGGCAGGTGTTAGGTTAGATAAACTTAATAACAATAATAACTTCATCAGTGTAGTCAGTCAGTACCCCTTGGATTCAGTGTTGACCGTGCTGAGCTCCTAGTTGACCCCAGGTACAAAAATATCGGGGTCCGTAACGGTTAATTTGTACTTGATGATGAAAAGTGAAATAATGAAGAACGTATAGGTTCGTTACCCAGGAGCCGCCGGAGCGCGTCTGCTCGCACTGATGTCAATTCCAGTATCACCACCAGCGCGCTTGGCGCCGGCAGGGTCTCATCAGGCCCAGCAAGCGGCGCCAGCCGCTGGTAAAGTAAGCTGCATGAGATGGATGAGATCTTAAAATACGAATGCGTACTAGAGTGCGACGGGGGGAGAAACTCATCGGACGGGCTACCGAGCGAGCCTGCACCAAGAGTTCTTCAATGCACAAAGCAGTCTCCCCGACAATGCCCGCATAGTCCGACGCTTTCTCTACCAACTTTCAGCTTTCAGCAATTAACAAAAACCAAAAATAATTGATCAAAATGGTACGTTGTTTTTGTTAATTTTGTAATAAAGTACTACACCGGTTTTAATAAAATGTATATAGGAAAAACTCGGGAGCATACCCTATCGAATAAAAAAAGAATCATGAAAATCGGTTCACAATCTGCGAACATATCGCGTAACATACACAAAAAAACACAGTCGAATTGTAAACCTCCTCCTTTTTGGAAGTTGGTTGACAAATCAACTTTTTAGTGTTCAAAATAAGCCTACTTTTATACGAAGAAAATGCAAATCGACCAAAGATTATCTAATAATGTAGCTTATATCATCAACATTATATTATACATATTTGTTATTATTTTACTTAACATCTACTTTTTAGTTACATTTTATTTCTTTGAACAAAATATCTTGTATATCAAACTTGGATCCCATTTTCTTTTCGCAGTCATAGCGCCGATAAAAATATAATCGCCCATTAAAATGCCTTATAATTATAAATTTACCACTTAAAATAATTTGACTTTGAAATAGAACAAAAGTTGTTCAGTATGATAAATAGAAGCCCCAGTTAACGGGGGACCTACACCAATTTTGTTACAACCTGTATAAATAGCTATTTAAAGGCACTCACATCTAAAAACCCTATTGGCTAGGTGTCAACTATGCTCCTAAGATCAGTCTAACCGACGGCACCCGACACTTAATTGGATATTTTCAAAGGAAAGTATCCGCGAACCGTTTGCGAGAAAATCCTTTCAATTGCTCCGTACAGAGCGCCGGAAACAAGACGAGCGCCGAGCGGCAAAGAGCGATCTTTTTTTTTTTTTTAAAACCCATTAAGTGTGAAGGGGCAATCACACTGCACTATTGGCAATCCAATGCAAGGGGGTGATCCTCCCAGTCGGAGGCGTCGGAACCCGTCCCACCTTCACACTTTCGTTCGACTGTTTTAGTTACTATAAGCCTTTCTGAGCGGGTTTCGGAAAGCTATTCATACCGTTCTTATGAGATAGCTAGATAAAAATTACTATGGGACTTTCATCGCTTACTTATGATAAGCAAATCAATTTATTTTAAAAACTGATTGCTAAAAAGAATACTATGGACAAAGGATACTAACTATTACTAAGTACAGAAGCAAAAATCCCCGCCAATATGTCATAATACACGTTACGCAGCAGTCATTGCGAGGGCGACACAGTGAGAGAAGGCTTTTTATTTATTCAAAATTTTAGTGCGTTTGGCGGGACCACCTGATAAATGCCGATGCAGCCGAGTATCACATACATACGCATGCTCAAATTACCTATTCATTCTCGCCTTGAAGATTCACAAGATAAACAATAAAGCGAAACGCCTGCGTGAGGATGGGACATTAAGGACAAATGTGTGGAAGCGTCTGGTCGTAGAGGAAGGGGTATAAGGTCGTAAAGCTCCATACCACCAAGTTTTAACCGCCTCTGTGACTCTGGTTGGTGGAAAGCCATTTTCTAAGCTCGCCTGACTAGCATATCCATCTTATCTAAATCGTGCCGTTCCGGTTTGAAAATAAGATAGCCAGTTGCCATGAGGTAATATATCAACGCACAGGCTAACCCCTGGGTCTTGAAACTTGAAATTTGGCACGAGGGTTTCTTACATAACGTAGGCATCCACAAAGGGATCGTCTTGTCCATATTTATTTTAAGGCTCGCTTGTTGAGAGGCTCTACTGAGGCCATCGCGCATTATACCTACCTATAGGTCTTGCAAGGTATCAGCCTTGACCACGATATCATCAACGAATCAAAGGAGGGTGGTCGGCAAAAGCTATCTATATTAATAAATTTAAGTCCCTCCGCTGCGTTTGTCCGTCTTTCGGAAAGTGATAAACTCAAAAAGTACCCAACATATTTTCATACGGTTTTCACAAATCGAGTGATTCATTAGGAAGGTTTAGGTGTATAATTATATAAATAGTAAAGCTAGTTGTGGATAAATACAAGTGTAGTATCTTATTATTCTTGATCCACAGTATAAAGTTTCGTATGGCTGCTATGGCGCTGAGAAGTTCAAGACCCATCTTACAACACCTCGCAATACAAAATTCATCAAGCTGTTTACGCTACAATGTAACTAAGGCAGTCTGGTAAAAAAAGAGTGTCGGACCACGCATGATATTTACGTTCCGCAGATATTTGTAAGAAAGAAAACTTCAATTTATTAATCACACATCAATATCCTTTATTACAGAATTTTTCAATATTAAATAATAATTATCTAATTGAATGAAACAACTGAATCATAAATCACGAAATGTTTTACAATTTACATAATAACAGTTTTTAGATTGATTTTAAAATAAATATCATAAAACAACATAAAATAAATATTTTTCACGTACATTGGCTGCACTAAAAGTATCGGGAATGTAATATTTCCATCGTTCCTGGCATAAAAAAGTCTTTATAATCGAAAGCTCCTTGGTTTGGTTAATCGAATACCATTTATTTATTTTTGAAAAAGAACTCGGTCTTGTCGAACTTGTAAAGTCGGTGTGAAAATGAAATTGACTTGAGAAAATTTAAGAGCAATGATTTATTATGACTTTCGAAGTGGTTTCAGACAAAAACAGTGTGTTGATCGGATGCTTTCTGCATTTTCTGATGAAGCCCCATCTAAAACCACAATTTATCGCTGGTTTGCGGAATTTCAACGTGCACGTGTCAAGCTCTGTGACGATCCCCGTCAAGGTCGCCCAAAAACTGCAATCACCCAAGATAACGTTGATGCCGTGCGTAAGCTGATTGAGGCAAATCGACATGTGACATATCGCGAAATTCAGGAAACTTTAGACATTGGCATGAGTCAAATACAAATAATCTTGCATGAACAATTAGGTGTAATAAAGTTGTTTTCCCGATGGATCCCGCAATCGCTCTGTGAGGAGCAAATAGCGGCTCGCGTTACTTGGTGCGTCAGAACTCTCGAGAGACTCCACGGAGGATCTTCAAATGCTGTATACAGCGTCGTATCAGGTGACGAATCCTGGATATACGCATACGAAACCGAAACAAAAAACCAGTAACGAGTTTGGGTGTTCGAAAATGAGTTGAGGCCAACAAAAGTTGTTCATTCACCGAGTGTTGCAAAAAAAATGGTGGCCACGTTTGTCTCCTAAACCGGCCATGTTGCGACTATTCCTCTTGAGGGACAAAGACGGTCAATGCAGAATGGTATGCTAGCATTTGTTTGCCGCAGGTCGTCTCTAAACTCCGTAAAGAGAACTGCAAAATCAGTACAATGCGAGCTCTCATACCGGCCACAGAAGAAAAGAGTTTTTTGGTGCAAGAAAACAGTGAATTAGTAGTATTCGCCGTAAAGCCCTGACCTAAGCCCGAATAATTTTTATAGTTTACCTAAAATTAAGAACAAATTGCGTAGTCAACGATTTTCGTCACCTGAAGAAGCTGTAGACCCTACAAACGGCCATTTTGAATACCCCAACTTCAGAATGGAAATGCTTTAATAATTGGTTCCATCGAATGGAAAATGTGTCAAGTTTCAAGGAGAATACTTCGTAAAACAATAAATATCTTTACCACTAATAATGTTGTATCACTTCCTTGATTCCCGAAATTTTCAGTGCCGCCCACGTACAACTCTAATATAACCTACATCAATTCACTTATATACTTCGACAACAATTAAAAATAACATTTCGAACAAAAGTTGTCCCATGAAAACAACTCTTACTTAACCCAATCATTCAACTTTGAGCACCAAAGTAAAATAATATCAACTCAATTCCAGCCCAGATTTCAATATGAACTAGATATTTATTTAAGACGGTTTGCTAGTTTGCGGCTGTAAAGGCGACGGCAGAAGGCAGGCGGTCGATGGCGAATCTGTATCATCTAAAATCGACACATCCCTGTTTTCGAGAAGACTGTACGAATCTCTTACACTTAAGAATGGATCAATCGATTTTTCTGGACTGAACGGGTCTTTTCCCTTAATTGGCGCTGACGTTTGGAATTTCGATGAACCGAACGAATGGTCACTATAAGGGTCTTTGGTACTTCTGCTCGAGTTGCTCGTGTTAATGCCTTGTGGGCTAAACGGGTCTTTCGGGGTAGATTGGTGTATTTCGTTTTTGTAAGGGCTCTGTTCTGGACTAAACAGATCTTTTTCTTTTATCAACTTAAGGCCGGACGGTCGGAATGGATCGGATCCACTAGGAACTATCTCGAAGGGGTCCAATTCTTGATGCGTCCTTGAATCTACTAGACTGAACTCGTCAAAGGAGTTGAGAAGGGAACTATAAGGCTGTTTAGCAACAAACGGTTCAAAAGCTTTCTTTATTCGTTCAGGACTAAATGGATCTTTAGGTCTTTTAGTTGTGTCCTCAGTAATACCAAAAAGATCTTTGGTTCCTTTGGGTGTGTCCTCAGCGATACTATTATCTGCGCTGAAATCTGACAAATCTATGTCGTAATTTATATTACTGAGACCCGGAGCTAGGTTTTCACAACCGAAATCATCTGGAGTCATCAGTTCATCGATAGATCTTGAATCGAAAGGCGTGAAGCCTAATGGGGAAGGCGTAAGAAATTCTAAGGAGCCTGTCTGCTTCAGATCCCATTGTTCTAAATTTTGCAGCGACTTTGACGGTGATGGCTTTTCTATTTCTTGAAAACCAAGTATAGTGAGTTTTTCTTCTGGTTGATCTTTGCTTACAACTGGCTCAATAATAGTAGTTTGTGTATTATCTTTCTGTACAATAGGCATATCTGAAATTGTTTTGGATTTATTTTGTTCTACAGGTATAAGTTCTTCAGCAGCTTTTTCAATTATTTCAATTTCTTTCTTTGGTAAATCTGTGTTAACCATTTTGGACTCTAAATCTATGAGTGGTAAAGACATCAAATCTTTAAGCCTGGGTATCCTTTGACGAGGTTTTATGTCTAGCGGTGTTTTTGCGAGGACGTCATCTACTTTTTTGTTGATTTGCTCCTGTCAAAGATACAAATGTTTTTTGATAAGTATGATGAATGATGGAGACTTACAGTCATAGCGTGATACTTAAACACTAAATTGCAAATCTGTAATATAGGAATTGTATGGCACCACTGGTATATACTGGGTGGGGCATCGAGATGGATCTTCAATTTTATTATTTTTTACATTTGACAGTCCGATTCCCGGCTAAGGCAAGTAATTTTTCAAAAATCTATGAATGTAGTTTTTTTATCTCCAAAATCAACATGGGTTTTTCCTATTTCTTATAGTTTCAGAGGTCCCCATACTAACCCATCTCGATGTGCCACCTTGTATAGCTAGAGCCGGGCCGCTTATGACCAGGCTTTGATCATATATAAAAAAACAAGATTCACGGTCACGCGGTCAGTGTCCAAACATAAGTCACCCTTTTTTGTTCACGGTGGTGTACTTTCGGGGTTCTCCCTCTCTGTCTAACATAGCTATTTGAATGTTTCTATCCTTGTCTCCTGTCAAATAACTGTCCGGACGTTTTTTGAAGTTTGTTATGTATGAAACCGGGGATCTAATTATTTAATATGTGGTCTAAGATTGCATACCAGGTGCAGATTTTTGATGTGTAACATCTTTGCTCTCGCTTTCCTGCAATTTGTGGGAGTGATTTCGTGAAATGGGACGGAAAAGTGTCCCATGGGACGGAAATGTGTCCCAGGGAGTCGCGTTTTTTCAGGCTTTAAAAGCGCGGAAAAGGCAAAGGTATCTATGACCATACAGCCTAGTCTGCCGTATCTTTGCCGTCCTTTTATAAAGTATTTTGTCACATGTTACACATCATATGCGAGTACTGTAGGTCTCGCTCGATTTTTTTTACCTAAGTTTGTGCTTTATCTGTGCGAAACATACCTGGAAAGACTGTGCATCAGCTGCCAGCTGGTGCGCTTTAGAGGTGACGTTGCGCGCCTCCAGCAGAAGAGAATCAGCCAAAGCGCGCTGCGCCTCCGCCTCACGGGCTGCGCCGCACAGCGACAGAGCACACGCCTAAAGGGAACAAAAATTAGTGCTATTTGACGCACGCTCTTTCACGCGTTCAAACGAAGCCGACTTGATGATACGTTTGCCAGCTAAGATGATGAATTCGCAGTAACATGATTTAATGTCCACTCACCCAGGAGCTGCCGCCGATGGAGGCGGGCATAGCCATGTAGCAGTCGAACTCCTTCTTGTCCATGTTAAGGGACTCGGCCGTCAAGTTCTCGATGAAAGAAACCGCACAACACTGCGCAACAAACAACGTATGCGGCAATGAAGTTGATGCCATCAGTTAAAAAATAATTACTCTGTGAATACATAATTTAAGGGAAGTTTTAGGAGGACCAAGTCGATACCGGTTAGCCGCCGACGCTTCAGAGGTCCCGGGTTCAAATCCGAACAGCCAATGTACCAATCTGTTTTTAGAAACTTACGTACAATTGCTTTAACGGTGAAGGAAAACATCGAGAGGAAACCTGCACATCTCATTCCAGATGTGTATGAAGGTCACGTTGCACACTTCCGTAGGTGTAAATCTAAATGTCCTACACGTGACCGCGGGTGATGCTAAGTGCAACACCAGGCAACCGCCGCTATCTATCCCTTGGATAGCACGGTTAATTGTGCCACACGATAAGAGAGAGAGAGATCGGAAATTTTCAACGATGAATTTGAAGAATAGGTACTACAGTTTATTTAGAAACTGTCAACTCTGTGAAATATAATTCGATTCAGTTACAGATTTGTCACTTATGCTATTTGTAACTGAATCGAACTATATGTCACGAGAGTTGGCCGGAACCAAAATATTTCTGCAATAAACAGACTAGCGGAACCAGTTCAGCTGCCAGGAGACCACCGAATTTTCAGATTAGCAACAGACCAGCAGCACCTCAACTCTCTCGCAATATCTTCAAGTCCCAAATACCGCAGTGTCTCAAGACTAAGGTCTTTGACCAGTGTGTGTTGCCAGTGATGACTTACGGAACTGAGACATTTACTATGGGCCTCATAAGAAGGCGCAAGGTCACCCCGAAGGGCAATGGAGCGTGCTTGGCGTGCTATGCTCGGAGTTTCTCTGCGTGATCAAATCAGAAACGAGGAGATCCGTAGGAGAACCAAAGTAACCGACATAGCTCTCAGAATTGCTTAACTTAAGTGGCAGTGGGCGGGGCACATATCTCGTAGAACAGATGGCCGTTTGGAGCAGCAAAGTTCTCGAGTGGCGACCACGCGCCGTAAAACGTAGCGTAGGCAGGCCTCCCACTCGGTAGAACGATGACCTGGTGAAGGTCTCGGGAAGCCGCTGGATACGGGTAGCGCAGAACCGGTCGGCGTGGAAATCCTTGGGGGAGGCCTATGTCAAGCAGTGGACGTCCTTCGGTTGATATAATGATGACGATGATGATTTGCGCTGCTCACTATTGTGAGCTGATACTATAGCCACAGCTAACATGACAGTGCGACTGACCAGGTTGGTGAAGTAGTAGCCGCCCTCGCCAGTCATGAGGCGCTGCGCGTTGCAGAAACGCGTCACGAAGTTGATGTTGCTGACTAGGCGCGGCGGGTTCGCTTTCAGCACCTATACATAAATGTATTAGTCAGTAAGATAGATGACTTCAGCTACGGCTTTATTTCACATGATTTCAAGATGTTTATTCAAAATAGGTGAAAATTACACTCTTTCTGATAAACATAAAATAGTAAATACATTCTCGTAATTATACAAGTAATTTGTGAGAATACAAAAAAAATAAACAATGTTAATAGCGTCAAATTCAATTATTGATATAAAACAAATCATGTCATTAGAACATGAAAACAATATGACACGAGAAGTTATACATTAAAATCATTGAATGTCATTAATGCCTTTCACAACAGTAGGCCAGTTCACACGGACAGCACCCGGTCACGAGTATAACGCGAGAGTGAGCCATTTAAGTCCAACGGTCTTTAAAAACTTCGTTAACGAACTTTTCCTACCGGAAAGTAACCCATCTTCATTGGCCCACATCCTTGGGTAATGTATACTTAACAATATTAAAAATATATGCGTGTTTCCTTTGCCAGCCTTTGGAGGCCATTATCCGGCAGTGGATATGATGATGTTGCGTATTTCATTCATAAAAAACATGACAAGTGCTAGTCGGACTTGCCCACCGAGGGTTCCGTACAAATGTGTAGGTACATAATATAAATCATAAAATAGCAAACTATTAGGTACTACATACACCAAAATTATTAGGTACTACCTTAACATATAAAAAAGGTATTTTTTTTCATCCTTCGTCATAAATTGAAAAATATACGAGTACATCATAAAAATAATTAAAAATCTGATTAAGCTTGTGCCAATGAAGCCCTTTCATACTATACCGCACATGACACGGTTAACTCAATTCCAAATTTAGACCGCCATTCCTTGCATAATTGATTACGTACTTTAAATAAAGATTATTTTTTAATGAATTTATTACAAATGTACAGTTTTCAGATTGGTCCCTATACTTGTAGCTCAGAGTAATTAGTATACTACGTTTGTAGTATAACCCTTCCCGTGAGCATATCAAACGCCCCGACTCCGTCCCCGCGACCGGTACTTCCGGTCTGGTTTTGCGGGGGTCGGCCGCGCTGCGGCTTTCCGAGGTTTTCTCAGTATTTTTGTATGAAACTTATAAAAACTAATTACTGATCTAGTAAGCTGATTAAATTTCCTTTTTGATTATATTTTTTTTAGATTTCTTCTATCACAAAAAAATAAAATGGAACACGATTAATTTGAAACTTTTGTTTTTTTTGGTTCCTTTTTCGTTCTTTTTACTATTTCTATTTATATTCTACATATATACAGTTAAAATGATCTTTTTCTAATGGCTAGGTAATGTATCTACATGATACAAAACAAAAAAACGATTGTCTAGTGCAAAAACAAATTAAAAAAAATATTACAAAAATGATTAAATTTTGTGCCGCGCGGGCCGTTCAACGGGGGTCGGCCGCGCTGCGGATTTCCGAAGTTTTCTCATTATTTTTGCATGATACCTATAACAACTAATTACTGATCTAGTAAGATGATTAAATTTCCTTTTTAATGGTTTTTATTTTACATGTGTTAGATTAGAGATAAATTAAATACAGTACTTTGAAATTTAAAATTGTGTTTTATTTTCTGTTCCAATTTTCTTTCCTTATCTATTTCTATCTAAGCACTCTAGATATACATATGAAATATTTTTTTTCTAATGGTTTAGTTAAATATCTTCACGGTACAATACAAAAAAAAATTGTCTAATGCAAAAACAATTTTTAAAATTAGTTTCAAAAACAACCAAAAATTTACAAAACTTGAACACAGAACTAGTAATTTGTTTTTTTTTTTGAGACCCCGATTGAAGTCCAGATGTTTGAATTTTTATTTTTCTGAGTAGAATGGCCTTTCGGCTTATCACAAAAAAAAAATTAAAACATTCGGAGCAGTAGAACTAATTCAAAATATAAAAACAAGTCCATCATTTTAATTGCCGCAGGCTGCTTTCAGAGAAAATTTGAATGGGTCTAAAATTCATTTAAATTCTTAGACACTGATGATTAGTGTGATGATGATGGTGTGATGATGATTGTAAATCAAAAACAAGTAGGTATAGTACAAAATAAACACAAATAAAGTCCATCATTTGAATTGCCGCAGGCTGCTTCAGAGAAAATTTGAATAGTTCTAAAAATTCATGTAAATTCTTAGAAACTATAGTGATTATGTGGTGATGATTGTGTGATGATGACGGTGTGATGATGATGGTAAATTAAAAACCAGCTGGGGGTAGGTATAGTACAAATAAAGTCCATCGTTTGATTTACCCGAGGCTACCTCGGTGAAAATTTGAATTGGTCTAAAATTCATTTAAATTCTTAGACACTGATGATTAGTGTGATGATGATGGTGTGATGATGATTGTAAATCAAAAACAAGTAGGTATAGTACAAAATAAACACAAATAAAGTCCATCATTTGAATTGCCGCAGGCTGCTTCAGAGAAAATTTGAATAGTTCTAAAAATTCATGTAAATTCTTAGAAACTATAGTGATTATGTGGTGATGATTGTGTGATGATGACGGTGTGATGATGATGGTAAATTAAAAACCAGCTGGGGGTAGGTATAGTACAAATAAAGTCCATCGTTTGATTTACCCGAGGCTACCTCGGTGAAAATTTAAATTGGTCTAAAATTCATTTAAATTCTTAGAAACTATGATGATGGTGTCAGATGATGATGATAAATCAACATTTGTTCGTATTTCGGTAGGATGGAAGGGTTAAATTACATAATTTTACACAAAAAAATACCATTGTGTTGAATTGCTACAGGTTGCTTTGGAAAAGCCCTAGGTGATCTAAATTACATGCAAACACTTAGAAATGATGATGATCAGTTTAGAAGATGTATATATATCAAAAACAAGCCGTTTTGGTGAATTTAGGAACCGTTTAGGAACATACTCGAGACAAAAAAAATAAGTTTGTTCAATTTTCCGCTACCAACTCAATGCGTTTCTAAGAGTTTTATCGTGAAAGATACGGTGATAAAAACACTACACTGTAAAGCAATAACATCTAACAATCGAAATAAATTCAATTTACTTACCTTTCCATGATCCAACACACAAAACCACAACACAACATCTTCACACGTATTTGACGTAATGGCTGACAACCACAGAAAACGGGAAACAAATATTCGTTTTAAAAAATATTCTTCTATCAAATGGGATGTAAAGTATTTCAATTAGGTGTAACCACACGTTCACAACAATTTTGCCAAATAAGACCTAACGATAGACGCAGTTTTATATACTAATTTCAACCATATTCAAAGCGCCTTAAAGTACATATAAAAACAACCCAAATGGGTTGTTGGTCGTACAAGCGATGTTCGTTAAACATCCCAAGATGGCCGTTTGTCGCGGGAAGGGATAAGACAGTATTACTTGCCAAATTTCATAGTTTTAGGTCAACAGGAAATACCCTATGAATTTTTGATTTCCTTGAAGAGTGTCGAAATATTAATTTTTTGCGGCATAAATGGCTGTATCTTTTTTTACATTAACTTAGAAGTTCGATTTTTTCACAGCTTCAAGGGACTGTAGACCAATGTATATGGTTTTAATTTTAACTCGATACCTCCACGCGTTCCAGAGATACAACGGTCTTGACAGACAGACGGACGGACAACTAAGTGATCCTATAAAGGTTCCGTTTTTCCTTTAGGTACAGAACCCTAAAATTTTAAATAAAGCATGCAAATATTTCGAAAACCATTTCTGGTTTTGTACGACCTATATTAGTTTCAGGTTATTGCATTTTACGTTCTATATTTCGTTACGTTCTCTAGTTTGCGCTGCTAGTGTTTGGACATCTGTATAATATCACGTATACTAAAAAAAACAAAAGAAAAAATACTTAATTAATATTCCTAAAATGTACTAAAATTATAAATTCGATAAATTATAATTTCACGATGTACTGCACGTCACTATTAACAATGAAGTACAGCAATTGTTTTTTACAAACATAGTCGCAAATTTTTACGAAACTTCATGAGCGCGCAAACGTCAAATTAACCATCATAGCGTGCCGCTGCTGTAATCTTGATACTAGGCAAGACATACCGTGAATATGAGCGCGGGCAGCAAGTCGTCCGCCGAGGCCGGGACCCCGCACAAAGCCAGCACGTGGCGACAGCAACGTCGGACTCGCGCCAACTTGCCGCCGGGAGACATCGCGCTGTCCATGCCTAGGAGTTCTGTGGGACAGACAAGAGATGATGTTGGAAAGGAGTATGTTTTAGGGCAGTTTAGCCAACTACTCGTACTTCTTGTGGCCAAAACAACTAAGAAAGAAGAATAGCACGCACTCTCCATATAAAAAGAGAAATCTTTCTTCCACCTCTGAATATTTCCTATCATGATAATTTTTAAGTCAACTAGGTTTATAGGCTCAGTGTGAATAAATTCAATATGAAGCTAATCAAACCTACTCCAAACCTGCATGTACACTATACACCACATATAGACATCAAAACTGGAGTAGTTTTACTCGATAGTACTCGTATTTGCTAAGACGTCGTCGAAGACTCGCACACACGCACACGCACACACACACACACACACACTCACACCAATACCGCACATATGTTTAAAAAAGCGCCTTCAACCTGACAGTTCGCAACATTTTATCTGAACCTCTTTGATCGGAGGTTTACAGGTTTTTTTTTATCGATACAATTAATAAGTTCCATTTCATTTGTCGTTCAGTGATTTCATACATAACTAATTTTGGCCATTATTTGTTTATTTTTAATCAATAATTTAAAAAACGAAACTTATAAACCTAGCTTTTTATTGTGTCAATAACATACTTAAAAATCATTATGAACGGATGATATTCAGAGATGGAAAACTGTGTTCTATTTTTGTATGGAGAGTGTGTGTTAATCTTTCGTCTTAACGCCCTTTTTATTGAAACGTAACATGACATTAAGGTTCAAAATAGTCTATGTTTGCTGAACACAGCTGTGTACAGTGAGTGGTAATGAGCTGATAGACATACACTTGTCTACGAATCTACAATCTATGGAAAGCTTTTATCTTATTTGCACGAGTTGTAAGACGGTATTACTCACTTCACTAGCTATCACTAGATGGCAGTCGTCAAGCCGTATCAGAGGCCTTATGAGTCTATAGGTGGCTGTGGGGTTCGCCACTAGCCCTATCGATCGAATTAGACCACATACGTCCTCACCGAGGGGCTCGAGCCTTCCCTAAATTAGGACGATCGGGCTTTAGTCGACCACGCGGGTCCAGTTGGTTGGTCGACTTCAAACACAGTCTTCGAGCTTCCTCGCAGGCGTGTGCAGGTTTCCTCACGATGTTTTCCTTCGCCGTAAGAGCGTCAGATAAACGCACATATGAAATCGAAATCACATTGGTACGTGGCAGGATTCGAAACACGACCTCCCGGACAAGAGATTAGGTAGCGGCCACCGACGCCACCGACGCTCGCTCGACATCATCGCATCGGCAGTAGCCGTATTACCACCATCAATCATTACTTGGCCCCCGTGTGTGCAGTATTTATACAATGTAATAAACACTGACCGCTGATAGCCTTGTACAGCAGCTTGCGGCACTGCGCGTCGCTCTTGTCCAGCTTGCACTCGAGCTGCTTCTCGCCCACCCAGCTCAGCTGCTGGATGCGCTCGGACATGGCGCGGTCGGCGCGCTCGTCGTCTGTGCCGAGCGGCGAGAACACCATCGATGGAAGTCTGTCATGTTGAGACAAACGTTTTCTAAAAAACTAGTGGAACACAATTTACACAATTCACATTGCCTATACGATTGTATTATATACAAAATTCGTTTATAAGAACTAAGATGGTAAATATAGCACTTGGCCATCTTGAAAATCTATCTTTTCGTATACTGAAAAAGTATACTGCCTACAGCCTAACTAACTAACAAACACGACAGACATAATGGGGTGACGACAGAATAAAAAATAAATTATGAACTCTTGGTCACTAAATTGGCCTCCTACTGAAACTTTTAAAAACCATACTCGTTTTGTTTTCCATCAAGTCTTCAATTTTTAATT
Organism: Coleophora flavipennella; assembly: GCA_947284805.1. Taxonomy (NCBI): domain Eukaryota; kingdom Metazoa; phylum Arthropoda; class Insecta; order Lepidoptera; family Coleophoridae; genus Coleophora; species Coleophora flavipennella. The sequence goes on from OX369305.1 coordinate 10,941,564, forward strand.
GTTCAAAACCACAAAATGGGTGCATAAATGACGCTGCAAAACTGTGACGTCATGCCTAGGTATTTCAAACATTTTTAGAACAAAAAAACGTTTTCAAAAGATAATTAAAAGTAACTCAGATGACTCTAGCAGTCATCATCCCTATTAAAACCCAACTTACTCGTGCAAATAGGACATGGCGTGCTTCTCAACGAAATCCATGAGCGCCTCCTTGGTGTCCGCATCGACGCTTGCGAAATGCGGCGACGTATCCATGTGCTTCATGAAGCGCTGCCAACCAGAAATGTATTAATTACTTATTGTATTGACACAGTTCATCGATCACCTTAGCCGGAAGTAGTCCACGATCTTACAATTATTATTTCAATATATAAAATTTAAGCTACTCTGCTCACTTGACACGAGGCAAAGTGGCTAAAGTTCAGTGCGACGGAGAGAGAAAGCGTCGAACTATCCGGGCATTATCGAGGAGGACTGCTTTCTGCATTGCTGCAATTATTGGTCTGCTTCGGAGATCCAGCCGCCTTAGGTGACGTTCAAGGTCGGCTAAAAATAGCCCGCCATGGATAGGACTACGAGGATGATTTCAGGGGCTTCCACTCGCCATATATCAGTAACCTCGTTCGCGAGGTCCAGGTACTTGGTCCTTTTATCGGCATCAGCCTGCACGAGGTTTTCATCGTATGGGATAGTGATATCAACCAAAGCACTCTTGACTGCGCCCGATCCATCAGCACGATATCAGGCTTATTCGAAGGAATAGTGCTATCTGTGATGATGGGTCGGTAGAGCTTGGCGCGTTCGTTTTCGAGAACCGGCTTCGGCGTGTACTTGTAATACGGCAACCGCTGAGATATGAGGCCATACTTTAAAGCGGTCTCTTGGTGTAGTATCCTGGCTGCTTGGTTGTGCCTGTGCAAATACTCAGTGTTGGCAAGCATGGAACAACCGGAGGTTATATGACGCAGGGTCTCCCCTGGTTGACGGCACAACCGTAAGACGTCCAAGGTACCGTGTTTTATTATGAACCTCCTGTAGTTGTTCGTCTTATGGGCCGCCAGGAGGCTCGAGTTTCCATACAAACGTAGTTCCGCTTTAATACAAAAATCACATACCAGATTGAATCCAAACTTTGCAAACATATTGAGGAGACACATATCGATGTTTGTAATTAGTTTTCGATGTACTAATATACAACGAAAAAAATAAGAGCAGTTTCAAACTTTCAGTACAAAACTAATTTAAGCCTTCGTTTAGTTACGTTAATATTTACTACGATGAAACCAATTACAAACATCGATATGTGTCTACTCAATATATTCACAAAGTTTGGATTCAACCCGGCGTGTAGTTTTTGTATTAAAGCGGAACTACGTTTGTATGGAAACTCGAGCCTCCTGGAGACTCTTATCCACCTGATTCTGTATTGCACAGACAAAACTCTCGGTCTCTGCAAAAAGGTCTCCGAAGCACAGCCAGTGCACGGAGGCTTTCTGATCTACGAAGGATCCACAAAGGGCCTTGAAAAACCTACCGTGCAACTCTTTGTCTTTCCAGATAGCCTCTCGCTCAATTGTGCTAAGTACAGCCGGCGCCTACCAGTTCTCTTGGGCCATAGGTAGAGGGGTTAGTCCTTTATCACACGCTATGATATCTCTATGCAAGACACTAACGACTTTCGTCAGGAAGGCTGCATATCTCGCGGTTGTGCATTTGTTTGGCACTTATAAGGCCACGACCGCCATTCTTCTGTGGCGACCTCGGGTGATGCATCCTATGGAGTGTCATAGTAGTGCGGACTTTTCGATCCAGGGCGTCCAGTTCGGTCTGTCACCATCTGAGTATGCCGAAGGTGTACAAAAGAACAGGCATGACCCAGGCGTTAAATGCTCGTACCTTATTAACGCCCGACAAATAACTCTCAAGAACTTTTGTCAGGCGCTCCCAAAAGACGTCACAAACCGCCTGTTTCACCCCTGCTTCGTGAACACCAATACTCTGCGACATACCCAGATACCGGTATGTATCAGTTTCAGAGAGGGTGCGGATGTTCGAGGAACCTCTTTAACCATGAATGGGGGACCGAGTCGAATGCCTTCTTATAATCAATCCAGGCAGCGGTGAAATTGCGTCGATTGCGGTTCACCAATTTGCCCACGACCGCATTAATCAGGAGTAGCTCCTTCGTACCGCGACTTCCGCCCCGACATACATTCTGAGTTATCGCCATGATATCATTCGCCCCAATAAAGGCGTCAATTTTGGCCTTCAGAATGGATGTTAGTGTCTTGTAGGTGGTAAAAAGACACGTGATTAATTTTATAATTATTATCATTATACATGCGGACATAATATGAGCTGATATGATGATAAAAACTGAACAATGCCAATTACCCATCCTGCGGCTCCTATTCTTATAAGAGGAACGTGCCCACACTACGTGACTGGTTAAGGGGGGGTCTACTACACATGGCCACATTGGGGTTTAGGTCTTTGTTATGTAGTTTTCTTGGAAGCTGTAAATTTTAATAAAAAGCAGTTCATCCCTCGAACAGCTGATTGCAATAAGTTGTATTGGAAGTCAATTTTGAAACTTTCCAATAAACTTGTGCCTAATTTTGCCGTTTGCGTTTTACATTAAAGTTGTGTTAATTTTGTCATTTGCGTGTTTATAACTATTTTACCGTCTGCAGAAACTGCCTATAAAGCTACTGGGTTGGTCTACAATTTACCTGCAGGTGGTCACAGGAGGGGGAAGGAGGTCAGAATTGACCAAAAATTGGTCACGTAGTATGAGTAGGTTCCCTTATAAGTACACAGCTCCGACTGTTCGCTGCTCTGAATTTCTTAGTTTTGCTTTGAAACTGCTGTAAAGACATTATACCAACTATCACCAACCTGGTATTGCCTCTGCACTCTTTCGGACAGCTCGTCGACAGTGAGAATGTTGGCGCAATTGATAACGTCTATGATGAACGAGTGCACGAACACGCGGCAATCGCGGTCCACTTGCACCGGAAAGTTGTGGAACCTCATCCGGAAGTCGCGCTTCATACCTTCGTTGACCGAGCTGGGGATCTTGAACTCTGGTGCGCGCTTTTCCGAGTTGTCGTGGTCATCTGGTGGAGGAGGACTTTATAAAACGCTAAACACGTTAACAACCTACTTCAATCGCTTAGTTAGACAAGTTAGAACTTGTGTAAGGTCGATATTACACTATCATAGACATATGATCCTAGATGTAGCCCAATGATCATTTTTGACAGCATTATGTAAAATAGGATCCGACAAAGGCGGCAATGTACTAGATCTTGGATCATATGTCTATGATAGTGTAATATCGGCCTAAGTTCAATCGCATCAACTTAGTACAATTTTGTTTTTTTTTTCAGTTTTCGTTAATTTTCTTAAAAAGTGCTTAAAAGCCTGAGTTAAGAGCGTGTACACAAAATCGTTTCCCATACAAACTTAAAATTACTACTTCTTGAAAATGGATAGGCCGATTCTAAGGAAACTTTTATGGGTGTAACAAAATTGGTGTAGGTCCCGTTAACTGGGGCTTCTACTCATCATACTGAACAACTTTTGTTCTACGACTTTGCTGAAAACGTAAAAAAAAAATTTACTCTTCATACAATTCGATCGACCGATTTTGTGCATTTTAGTATGTCGAGTAGAACCCCCAGTTAACGGGACCTACACCAATTTTGTTACACCCTGTATAAGCAACTCACGAAATTCTAGTTTGTGGATAGATTTTATTATTGAAATATTTTATTTTAAAAAAGGTTAATAAATTTTAAGATTTTTATGACAACCTTAATCAACATTATTTATTGACAACACATTTTTTTTAATATAATCTAAACACAAACTAGAAATAAACATGTTGGACTGCGGTATAGGAATCTTTCACTCTTTAATAATCTGCTATGAAACTTGTATCAACCTGCAATTGTTAGTTTGAACGTGACAGCCAAATAAAGAGGATGTGTACATAGTTTATTGAAAATGTCAAAAAACGAGTACCGGAGTGTGATTAAATTCCTTTATAAGGATGGTCTTTCCCCGCTACAATTAAACAGCGTTTGGATGGCGTATAAGGGGAGTCTTCCCCTTCGTATGGCACTGTAAAGAACTGGGTTAAGGAATTTCGTTTTGGAGACAGACGTTTGAAGACACTGGTCATGAAGGCCGATCGATGGAGGTGCTTACCCCGGAAACAATCGTGGACGCGGTGTGCATGCAAAACAGTTTAAACACATAAGTCACCTACATACCCTAACCGTTCATAGTGTAATTCACGATCATCTTAATATGAGTAAGGTAAGCGCAAGATGGGTGCCGAAACTTCTCTTGGCTGTTCAAAGAGCATTCTGGGAATGGCATTCTGCATTTTGGGCTGTGTGGCGTAAACCCTGAACAAAGGAATGATCGGATGGTTACTGGTGATGAAACGATGATGCTTTATTATGATCCTGAGAGTAGACGCGAGTTCATGGAGCGGCGTTATAAAGGAGATAAGCCGCCGAGAAAGGCTAGAGTCAACAGACCACTAAAAAAATTATGTGCACGGTTTTTTTGGGATTCTCAAGGTCTGCTGATGGTTGATTTCAAAGAACGAAACACTGTTGTAAATGGGCCATATTATGCTACTCTTATGCATAAGTTGAGGGACAGTATTTTAAAAACGTAGAGGTAAGTTGCATAAAGGTGTCCTTCCGTTGCACGATAATGCACCTGTGCACACGGCTGCTATTTTGAAGGCTGCCATTCGGGACTGTGGGTTCACTGAACTTGAACACCCACCTTACAAAACGGACTTGGCCCCGAGAGACTACTTCTTATTTCCGAATTTGAAGAAAAACCTACAGGGAAGAAAATTTACCAATGATAAAGAGTTGCAATCAGCTATCTTAGGCCACTTTGAAGAAAAAAAATCGGACTACTTTTTTAAAAGTGTTGAAATATTGGTTCAGCGATCTAAAACATGTGTTGTAAATAAAGGAGACTATATTGAAAAGTAATGCGGATTTTATTTCATTTTTACTTCCACAACCCAGTTAGGTCAATTTATTATGGGACCACGTATCTTGCCAGCTATAGCTAAACAATTTTATGAAGTTCGCTGTTAAGAATCAATGCCAATGTTGTTTGTCTAGTATTTATAGATAAGATAGCCAGTTCCCCGTTGCATTGGAGATTTATGGTACAGTTTGACACGACTTATAATAGTTTATTTTTAAGTATCAAAAATAAATTATAAAATATTATTCAGCAAAAGCAAAAATTCTGAAATATCTGAAACCTTACTTGTGACTCTTTCACAAAACTAGATCGTCAAAAACCACTAGAAGAGATTCCGAAAGGGATTAGTCCGTCTTTTTCTTTAACTTAATTATTTGTTTTAAATAAAAATATACATATCTGTGACGTCATATTTAGTGTTACGAATTTGAGAATAAAATAGCGTTTTAGCGACTAATCATAACAGGCGTCCGGGACGCCCAAACGCTGCCACTATGAAAAGGTGAAATGTTGGTAAGGGCTTTCCAATGGTGTTTACTTTAAACAAGAGATAAGATAAATAGCTACGTAGGTACACAAGTATATCAATCAAGTGCGCGTGCGCTGCCGTCCATACCAATCGTAGTTTACTGACAATTAGAAAACAAGAAGTTGTTTAAAATATCCGTTTATTTACGATCGGGAGAAATCAATGTGCATATATCCCTGTCTTTTAAAAAATATCTTATATATGCTGAGATATAAATATATAGATGCAAATTCAAGTTTGTTGTCATGGGAGTTTAAGTTTTCTCTCTTCTGATTGGTCTGAGTTCGTACTTCTGATAGAATAATGTAAAAAAAATATATCACAAACTCACATTAAATTATCTATGATGATAAACGGATTTTTGATGTCTATACATACGAATTTCTTTTTCGCATAGGTTGTGATGAAAAATTGTGTGTATCACTCGAGGCCAAAAAGTTTTACTCTCGGGCGGCATGTAATGAATTCCTCGGTACGCTTAGAATTCTACTCTAGAATCCTTCGTTTGCTTGTGATTCTACTATAGAATCCTTTGCTTCGCTCTGAATTCAAACTAACGCCCACGAGGAACAAACTTTTACTTTGTGACCTTGTAACACAAATAACTATTTGCTATGATTGTGTAGCTTTCTTGAGAAAGTCGTTCTGTTTCATGAGTATTTGTCGCTTTTTAGCGAATAAAATATAATTTAATTTTTGGCAAAGAAAAACCCGATGACATACAATAGATGAATGGAAAAATGAAAATTAAAAATTTAACTGCATAAAAACGTAACCCCTCTTTTTTGGCCAGTGGCGACTATCTGCAGTTCTCTCAGCCTCGTTTCCAGAATGGACGCTTCGTGCATAGAAGAAATCGCACTTAATTATTATGTGCGTCGCAAAAAGTTTTAAAAATAGAAACCTAAGAAGTTATGGGTCCATCCTTTTATATCAGATCGAAGCCGAAGTGGTGTTTTTTCCAAACTATATGAAGATTTAAGAAAATATGCTTCTAAATTTATTGCTGTATCCCATAAACATGGTCGATTTTGAATTTCTACAATTAATCTTTCGGTATCGAAACTCATTATGTGTCCGTCTTGGCGGCCGTTTGGAAACTGAGTGAGTGAGACGCAGCTAACTCGTATACATTTTACTGGCGACGTCGCCAGGTCGCCACGGTCTCCAGACTCCTCACAGCGAGCCGACAGTCGTGGCTACGTTTCCAAATTGGCGACGTTGCCAAACCGTCGCCTAGTGACTTAAATGTCATACATTGTCATATGAATTGTTTGGATACGTAGCCGGCGACGTCGCCATGGCGTCCCGGTTAGGTAGCGCCCTTAGGTTACAGAGCCTGCCAAATAAATATACATACAATACCCTCTGTCTGGCGCAGCCGGGTAACAAAACAAATAAAAAATTAAAACAAAACAAATTAAAATAAGATTAAAATAAGACAATTCGTTATTTGCGGTTCGTGCTCCGACGAACAGAGCCAGTGACCGGTCAAGTATGTACCTAGCTTGACTAAGAGTATGAAAACCTGGAACGTTAACGTGCCGAAATCCTTCAAGGAACATTTTGCTGGATAAGTCCTCACTGACAACTCTTAAGACTGAGTTTTCAGTGCCACGTAATCTGCTCTAAATTGAACTAATGCGCAACCTCATAACGACAGAAAAATCGGGCACCCTCGCCTCCGCAAACATGCCCGACGCACTACAGAGTCTTGGCACTTTCATGAGGATACGAAAGGCGCATTGTGGTCTACCCTCATGACACTGAAAAGGTCGCCCTGTATAATTTGCTAATTAATGACCCGTCCACTGTTGGTCCACGGTTGTTGTTTCTACGGCGCGCCGCTTATCCAGTTACCCGGCGCATACAGCGGTCGACGCTAGTAACCTTGCGCAAATCAATCATCGCTTATCATAAAATTTTCCTACTGTAAACATTAACAGCAAAGGAAGCAAAATCATTCGCATGGTGGTTTTTATTCAAATTAAACAGAGTGTTACCACTTCCGTGTTCATATATTAAACAAATTTGTAAAGGATGTTGGACAAAAGTGGTCCAAGAGCCGCTACAGATATATCAAAAGTAATAATACTTTTTTTTTATTCATAATTGGTAAGCTCTTGGCATCATCTCACCTGATGGTAAGTGACGATGATGCCGAAGATGGAAGCGGGCTTACCAAGATTCCCCAACGCAATGGAGAACTTCAGTGGATGCAGACTGGTGGTCGTCCCATTGTCATTGATGGTCGACCCATTGACGTCAAACCTAACTAGCTAAATTCTAGAGGACTGTTGGTACTTGGACTTGTTTAACAATTTATGGTGAAGGTCGCGGGAAGACAGGGTGGTCTCCAAAAACAAAGTAAAATGGGCGCTAAACAGCTTTCAAATAATTTTTATACTGAACTAGCTGTCCCGGCGAACTTCGTTCCACCCTACACTACACTACACTGCCCTAACCTACACTACATTACCCTACCCTACCCTACACTACCCTACCCTACACTACCCTACCCTACACTACACTACCCATCTCTACACTACCCTACCCTACACTACACTACCCTAACCTACCCTACATACACTACTCTTCACTACCCTACACTACACTACCCATCTCTACCCAACCCTACCCTACCCTACACTACCCTACCCTATACTACCCTACCCTACACTACCCTACCCAACACTACAATACCCTACACTACACTACCCTACCCTACACTACCCTACACCTACACTACACTACCCTACCCTAAGACCAATTATTTTTTGACTGATTTTTATTTTTGGACTTTTTTTATTTAATTCCGAGCGTTTTCATGTTTATTCACCTTTTAAACCTTCTCTGGACTTCCACAAATAATTTAAAGCCAAAATTAGCCAAATGGTCCAGCCGTTCTCGAGTTTTAGCGAGACAAACGAACAGCAAAAAAATATACTTAAGTGTATGTATAAAAACTCGAAGGTTGTGTGTGAAGTCAACCAATTTTAATTATTTTTTTATTTAATTCCGAGCGTTTTCATATTTATTCACCTTTTAAACCTTCTCTGGACTTCCACAAATATTCAATACCAAAATTAGCCAAATCGGTCCAGCCGTTCTCGAGTTTTAGCGAGACTAACGAACAGCAATTCATTTTTATATAATATATAGATGTTTGAAATTGCTCTGATTTTATAAAAATAATCAAATCGGTCCAATTGCTCTGAAGTGATGTGCTGACCAACAAACAGCATTTAATTTTTATTTATATAGATATTTGCATGCCATTTATGGTAGGACATAAGATAGTTTAAAGAAAAAAAAGTTTACTTACTGTGTTTTGGCAAATAAATGTTATGACTGGCTAGTCTAAGTCAGCGCTCCTACCTGCTAGCCGATGGGTCGTGGATACTACATACATTCTCAACCAGGGCAAACATTCATGTGACGAACAGGATTGTTAGGTTGTTGACTTCGGTGTAATTTCGTAAAAAAAACAGGTTTCCAACGAAAAACCTATTATCGCGATGTTACAGTGACATCTATACTATAAACTTTAAGATATCTTATCTTGTCTTATCTAGCCGGTTACACAACTCAAGTTGTTGGTTTGACTTAATATAGTCTAATTTATTTTCGGAAAATCAATTGGTTCTCATGGAAGGCACATACAAATCGGACACATACATAGTCAAGTGCGGAAGCATATAAGCCTATCTGTATATAATACATATAGGAACCTTCTGAAATACCTAAAAAAAATAATTTAGTTGAGCTTCAGCTTATAAAACTGAACAACTTTCCTAAAGGAACCTATACTCAAATCACCAAAAAAAATGCACCTCCCATACAAGCTTGTTTGTTCGTACAAGTTTGTTCAGCTGATTAGTTCAGTATGACAAGCTCCACTTGGATTTTTTTCAGGTATTTCAGAAGGCTCCTATATGTATTATAGTAGCTGCTATTATACTATATGTATTATACTGAACAACTTTCCCCAAGGAACCTATACTCAATTCACAAAATAAAATTGCACCTCCCATACAAGCTTGTTGTTTGTTATTACAAGTTTGTTCAGCTGATAAATTCAGTATAAGTCAAATTTTTTTTGCAAATTGAGTATTGGTTCCTTGGGAAAAGTTATTCAGTTTCATGACTGAAGCCTCCATTTACTTTTTTTCTAAAATTTCAGAAGGGCCCTATATAAGGTCTAACAAAATTAGCTGAAACTATTTTAACTGGTGCTCCTACCCATGAAACTGAACAACTTTCCCAATGGAACCCATAGTTAAATCTGAAAAAAATAATTAACTTCCCATACTAATTTGGCTGATCAGCTGATCGAGTTAGTATGAGAGAGCCAATTTTTTTTTGCGATTTGACTATGTGTTCCATGGGGAAAGTTGTTTAGATTCATGGGTAGAAGCACCAGTTAAAATAATTTTGTTAGACCTTATATACGTGGGTTCCAGGTTCCCATAGTACAGGGAAAGTTAGTTTGGGGTCATGTGTGATTTGTCCCCAAAAGGAAAGAAAATTGTTCTAAAACGATACCTGTGCTAGACTTCTTGAACACACTGAACTTGAGCAGATTGGCCTTCTTCAAAGTTGTCTCAGCTTGCCGGTGGCGCTTCTCCTCGAACTTGGAGAAGGACGAGTGTGACGTCACCTTCAAGCTTCGCTCCGACTTTTTCTGTTCCGGTTTGGGAAGAGTGGCAGATGTGGCTGATGCCGTAGAAGCTTTCTCTGTGAGAAATTCAAGTGATTTTATATTAAATCGGATCGATTATTTAGCATTGATAACGATTCATCACTGCGTCCTACCCATAATAACGTACGGCGCCGAAACGTGGAAACAGACAGTACAATTAGTCCAAAAGCTCAAACTCATACTGCCTGCTATGGCTCTTCTAACAACAAAAATAACACACTTAACAAAAAAAAATTAACTATGTTAAAATTGTTTCCATCTAAAAAGGCTTAAAGGTTGCTAAGACAGTTTTGCCATATATGGTTTTGGACTTCTCAATAATGTCCCTGTAACCAAAAAACAAACATTGTATAATATTTTTGGAATCATCGTCATCATTATGTGTGTATAAGTGTTATTTTTATATAAAAATGAAGAAAGTTAGTAAAAAAATTATGTGAATTAACACAGTTTCATGTAAATTGTATGAAAAAAATCTGGGTGCAGATATTGGTCACATTTAATTTTTATTTACATTTCAACTTTAATATTTACTTAGTATGAAAAAAGGACTTGTTTTTAGAGTTCTATACTAAAACTAGGAACCCTTATAGTTTCTCCAAGTCCGTCTGTCTGTCTGTCCATCAGTATGTCACAGCCGTTTTTCTTAAAGACTACTACAGCTATAAAGCTGAAATGGTTATTACAAAACTGTGGCCCCTACAAAAATAAAATAAAATCTGTAAAGAAACAAATTTTTTTTAGGTCACATTCCCTACATATAAAGGGGGGCTGAATTTTTATGTTCACTTTTTTTTTCAATTTATTATCATACTTAATCTAAAAACACCATAACGGGTTCCAAAAACATTCGAAGTAAAATAGAAACATACTTAATTTATCGAGTGGAGTATCGTAGAATTGGTCTTTTAAAACTGCTGAAGGTGTTTTAAGATATGTTTTAAAGTGGTGTTTTTTTTGAGTTGCATTTGCATGTCCCTACCTCTACCAGCTAAACCGTTATTTCAGGAAAAAAAAGTAAAAAGTATTGAAAATAGTAGGGCATTTAATCAATTTAAAAGGAAACTAATTAAGTAGGCTTTCTTAGTTTAGGAGTAACAGTCGACCAAAAAGACAAGCAATTTGATTTGTAATAAGTTCATAGATTTTCCATACAAAATGTTCTATACCAACTGCAAAATGCTTTGTTTTTTTAAAATATACATATATTTATTGCAGACTTTGCATGTGGTGCGACACTCACTTAGTCTCACTTAACCACTTTTTAATAAAGATGCTAATCAATCCTGTTTTCAGTCCATTGCTTAAGACTTACGCATACTATCCCAGTTAGAAAATAAACACCTATATAGACTTTTAAACTTTAAATTTAAGCAAATTAAGTTTTTCTAATTACTCTTTTCAGGCCGGATCTTGAAGGTATGTGCTCTTTAAATGAACTCTATTTGCTACATAGTTATGCATAGGTTATGTAATGGAAAAATATAAAATAAAAGATACATTTAAACAAAGTTATTAAAAAAACTACTTGAAATGAAAAAAATTAAATAATGTAAATTATTTGTAGATTTCAGTGAAATACAATCAGTTATGATAAGGTTCAAAATTGTTTGTACGTTGAGTTGGACTGTTCTAAGAGCAAATTTTAATTTCAAGAAAATTAACTATTAGTAGGAGGTAAATGGGTTTTCCCATTTGGAAAACCCATTTACCTCCTACTAACTGAATATCAAACCTTGACTGAGAACTTTTGGTATAATCAGAGATATCAAAGTAATCAACAACACAGCCTTGGTTCAAAATAATGAGTTAACAATCACTGTTACGTCGAAAATTAACTGTTTATCACTATAATGTGATGTTAAAATTGATATTTTCTTTCAAAGTACCTACATTTGAAGGTGAATACCATGCTATCTACTTATCTGACAGAAATCAATAGTAAGTTTGTCAACCTTTTTTCAAGATTTTCCTTCCTTCCTACTTATTTATGTGGCAATTATGTAGGTACTTGAATATAAAAATATTTTAGATAAGTAGCAGGAAAGACTGTACCAAGTCACCTCGTTGAAAAAAATTTATCTGCATACTCAAGAATATTTTTTAGGGTTTTTCATTTACATTTTTTGTAGCATTTAAAGATTAGAAACTTTCACAACAAATGTCATAATATTTGCTTTTGTTATCCAAGGATGATGCATCCTGCCAGACCATACTAGCACAAGTAGTAGGACAAATTGCACAACAAAACTGAATAACTTTTTTTGTATGATGTTCCAGGCTTGCTTTAATAGGCAATTTGCACAGATAAACAGCATAAGCATTCTGCATGTTTTTCCAGGCTTGCTTTTGCAAATGCACAAACCTGCATACAATATCATAGGGTCTTACGAGGTTAAGCAAGTAAGTACTTGTATTTGGTTTGGCCAGACATGTTAAGTTAGGTTTTGAATCCAGAGGATGTAAGGAAATCATATTTTAATTTAGAGATAAATAAAAAAATGAGTTTTTTACCTGCTCTCCGCTGCCTGGACATCAGCTCCCGGTGGCACTTGGAGCAGTACCCCTGCCACTGAGGGTTGCCATAGTAGTCACACCCATTCTTGCACTTCAGATCGCTCTGCTCGATCCTTAACAACGGCATCTTCGAAGCAAAATTCATATACTTGTAAGACCGCTGTAAATTCTTACCGAACCACATGCTTAGAATATGTGGCCGAGTCAATAGTACCGATACCAGGCTCCG